>OU015525.1:33090536-34503036 GCA_907165065.1 Caprimulgus europaeus
AAGTTAGGAAGATCAACAAAATTCTGCCATTTGTGTTATCATGGTGCGTGTGCAGCAAACAATGTTTTAGAACTGATTCCAGCTTTCCGGAAAAAAATTACGTTTATGTGATGCACTTCAATAGGAAGCTATTAATAAAATAACATTTCATTCTTTTTCTACCTTTTTCTTTTCTTTGCCATTTTGATATTAAGGAGTAGACTGAGCGAAATGTAAATTATAAAACACGTGAGTGAGAAGGCTGGATCATGCTAGGATTAAGATTCCAAATTTTCCCTTTAGCATCATATTAAACAGGTTAGAGATTCTCAGTCCAGCTGAATTCTTTGTTGACAGTAGCCAAAAACACATCTTCCCAAAGCATCCACTACAGTCATTTTCTCCTATAGAAAGAAAGAAAGAAAGAAAGAAAGAAAGAAAGAAAGAAAGAAAGAAAGAAAGAAAGAAAGAAAGAGAAAGAAATAAAGAGAAAGAAAGAAAGAGAAAGAAAGAAAGAAGGACTAAGAATAATTCAGCTTGATATATAATCTGCTTAAGAGTGGCATAGACTAAGCATGCATGGACACATTTTCTTTTTATCCTGAAAGAGGCTGCATCTCCAGGTCAGGACTG
This sequence comes from Caprimulgus europaeus, assembly GCA_907165065.1. Next base: position 33,091,149 of record OU015525.1, read on the forward strand.
TTGTTAGTGATAGGGAAGTAAAAGGGAAGTCCACTTAGCCAATGTCTTACTTACACTATAATAAAGTGCACACTAACAAAATAAAGCACTTAATGATATTCTGTTTCTAAGGCTATTATTTGAGAAAAAGGGAGAACTAATTTTCTTATTTATGAATAGTATAAAACATACTTTTAACTTAATGGGCAACATCAGCACAGAAAAGTATTTTTAAGTAATTATTTTGTACTTAACTAGCATTTTTACAGGTGTCTTAACCACATTAATAAGTACTTTATGATGGGTTTACATAATTTTTAATAATTTCTATTAACAGGATTATTTTTACTTGAATTCTTTCTCATTAATTACTTCAGAAATCACTGTTATTATTTACCAACAAATTAGAAGTTATATTGATGGAGTGAGAACATTGTTAAGAACATTGTTACAGAAATACTAGAAGGCAAAAAACCTTTACCTCCTATAAAATTATTGCTATAGAATGTTCTCGAGTTTGCATGACATTAATGCGCTTTTCATTTTTTATCTAACACCACTATCCATACAAACAATCGGATACTAAAAATGCAAATAGATTCACTTCATATATATGCATACATATATATTTACATGCATACAATATGCAGGCCATAACAAGCTAAACATGTTAAACAATACGTGTTATGGGTTTGTTTATTACAAAATATTAAGTAATGCAATCAACAAATCATATTTCTAATTAGTGCAAATACATCCACTGTTTTCATGAATATATTTAGGTTTTACTTCTGCAAACACATGTGAATTTACTCACAGAATTAGTCAGATTTAAGTCAATTAATATTTTGGCAATTTCTCTTATTCATTTGCATATGCTCTCCAGAAATCAGGTCCTTACATTGGAAATGAGAAATTTAAACTTTAACTTTGCAATCAGATCCAATGCAAGAAGATTCATTTCAAGTGCACAAGCCTCTCTCTGGGACCTATTTAAAAATTATCCTATTTAAAACTCATCCTTACTTATTTTCTTTCACATGTAAAGGTCATTTTCTAGTGCACTTAAAAAAATACCCCCCATAGAAGTCATACACAAGAAAAATATTATTTTATTCTGAAATGAATTATTTTGCAGTGTATTTAATGTTTTAAATATATATATATATTTTAAATGATGTTTTATCTGTGAATATAGTGATTTACTCTTACTAGCACATACATGCACACTGAAGAAAAAGATCTCTTCCAAGTAGTTAAATTACAATCCCCCAATAGAATGTAAAAGAGGAAAAATGGCTGTGTTAAATTTTTAATTCTTTCTTAATATAAACATTAACAATCATAGGATTTTGAATGGACTGTAGCTTAGATTAGTGAAAGATTTTTCATTTTTTACATAATGGTTGTACTCAAAAGAATATACTTTTACTAGGATGTTGTAAAGTTCTCTCTCAGCTCTGATGTACTGTATAAAACATTTCTTAACTTATTAATGTCAAATATAAATGAGTTTTATATTGGAATTTTAACAAAACAGACTCTAAATGCAACATAAAAAGCTAGACTATTGTCAGAAATGGTGTAAAGCCGAATGCAAATTTAAATCAGGTGTCATTTATCATAAAAGATATGCACACATAAAAAAAAAGACACATTACACTTTCTTGTATGTCCTGAAAATATTGCTGAATATGTTGCAACACTATTATAGCTGGAATTTTGTAAACAAAAAAAAAGCCCACAAAAACCTCAATTGTTTTAATTGAGGCAATGCAAGGTAATTGTACCCATGTTATTAAAATACTTCTCTTGGATATAACAATTCTGGACTATGACTAATATCCAGGGTTAGACTGTCGTGAATTTGATTTTTCCCCATGTATATTTTTGAATATCTGAGCAAGCATGTTGTATTGTATTAATATCATAATTCAAAGGAAAATTTATTAAACCTCCCCCCTCCCAGTATTCCCATCATAGCTAAAAGTTGCAAATTCTATATGGCAGAGCCTAGACAGTAATATCAAATTTTAATAACAATTTCTCTTCTTCAGTCATTGCTATACTGAAGAAAAGCATAAATTGCTGTGACTGACCGTTAGTTGTTAGAGAAGCAATCTGACTTCTCCACACCCTTATTTCAGTGTATCTGCTCTGTCCCTCAGCTGTATTAATGATAGCATGAAAGGTCACATGATAAACGAGTGACAAAAATATCAAAACATATTAGCCTGTAGCTTTGTTATCAGTGTATGGCAGAGATGACAGAAAATTGTATTTTTCCCCTGAATAATTTTGTGTTACATTTTGCTGGCTAGGCAGAGTGAATTAGGGAGAAATTTCTGCCTCTGACTGTTTGTCTCTTTTTCTGACATACTTGAAGTAATAATATACATTAATAATAGGGAGTAGGCACAGGGAAGAGGTAAGAATTCAGGATCAGACTGTCTGTTTCAATTCTACAAGGTGCTATCCTTGTTTCTTTCACAATACAAATTTTGTTGAAAAATATGCACAGCATTGAATGTTATTAACGTTATTGATAACAATCTGCTGTGTATCATGGATATAGCAACTGAAAGACACATGAAAAAGAGAAATAGAAAAATAACTTTAAAACAATAAGTTTACATTTCCACCTAGTTGTACTTCTCACCACTACAAATGCATATACTAAGTAATTAAATAAAGGCAAGCACCAACAATGCTTGATCCAGCTCATTGTGGCAGAGCCCAAGTAATTATGAATTAGAGACAGATATTACTCCTGCTGGTTTAAAAGGCTGGCAGGAGTTGCAGACCCTGGGGAGATGAGGTTAGCAATCTTTGAAAGAGAAAATAGAAATTGGTGGGAGCTTAATATCTTATGGCCTATCAGCCTCCATGGTCAGGAGTTAAAGTCATGCCATATCCAGGCTCTCTTTGCTGCTGGCAAATAGCATCAGTGGCAACTCGGTCCTTAAGCTCCTGGCAGATCAAAAGCTGTTAAATAGAACCACTCTGAAAGGCACAAAGAGAGGTTCACAAGCCAAACATGAAAAGTTATATAATTAAAACCTTAATAAACTGATAGTATATACATATAGATGGAGTATTAAAGATCTACTGCAACACATGTGAAGTAGGAAAAGAAAATGAGAGTGTATTAATTCCAATGATCAAGAGGCACTGGAAAAAAACCAGAAAGTCTCTGAATCTCTACCAAAATTTAAAAATGATCTTTAAAAACTTTCTAAAATCTTTGCCTAACTTTTTATCTCCATTATTATTCATTCTCATGCACCTCCATACTTCTAATTTCCATCTGAGAACAGAACTGCAGAAATACCTCTGAAAAAAAAAAATGTTCCTGCAATATTTATGATCTGACTCAAAGAAGAAAATACCAGAAATCTCATGTGAGAACATTGTTCTCATGAGACTTCTAACCAATTTTACAGACCAACACAACCTGAATAGCTTGAACCTATTCCCAAACTCCAAACCTTTTGAGACATGTATCTTACCACAAATGCCTTGTTATATTGTGCAGAAACTATGAGTGAAAAAGAGAATATGCTATATCTTTCAGGACCTGTGAGTGAATAAGGAGGCAATAAAGCCTGGAATCCCATCTAAATTGTCCAATTTATCAGTCATTCTTTTCTTTTCTTTTTTTTGGTTTAAAATATTTACATATATATATGTGTATATTTATACATATGCATATGTGTATAACTGTAAAGAAATTCCTGCTACTATTTGTGTAAAAAGATAAGCATCTATTAGTCAAGGCACTATACAAACAGATAAGAAGAATCAACCTTTGCCTCAAAGAACTTAAAGTCTAAATAATTCTTATTTGTGGTTTCAGTGTTCTCCCTCACAATATATTCCAGAGAGTGACTATGTATAACAAACTATACCACACCCCTTCTTCCTCTCTCCCCAAATATCACTACATTCCTGCAGTACATGGTACTTTTTCAGCTAGAGTTGACATTCTTTTTCTCTTGCTTTATCTCATACAGTTTGGCAATATTCATATGCAGCCCAATATCATTATTCCAGGACCCAGTTCAAGTTTTATACTTACATGCAATCAAAAGTTGTGATTCTGTTTGGGTTACCTCAATAAGTCTATATTTGACTTCTTTGTGTGCTTCTGCTATCTTTCTCACATCCTTCCCCCAAGAATAAAGCTAGTTTTATTTATTTAAATAACTAAAACATTTTATTTCTTTGCTAGATCAGTTTCACTTTTCTACATCTTCTAAGTCTTTCTATGCATATATATGTATATTCATGATTTATATTAATTATTTCTGCTCAAGCACATCCAAAATTAATATTGCTGGTAGCCTCTGTTTCAAGTTTATGGAGTTTCACAAAATCTATAAGGACTCATATGTGCAAGAAAGTTGAAACTTACCAAAAACATTTTCCTTTTTCTATTCTGTGTTGTTGAATTCATCACTTTATGTTTTATGTTTTGAAATGGAGTCCTTCAGCATTCCTAGACAGCTTCTATATAAAGTACACTGTGAGTACACTACATAAACTACTACACTATTTTTCATTCTCAGCTTCAAAGAATAGTGTTTAAACTGTCCTGTAACTAAAATTAGATACCTAACTTAAAATATAAAATTACTAGAAAATTTACAAAAAAAAAAATAGAAGGAAAATATCATTATCAGAAAACACCTGATTCTGCCCTCTTGGGATACTGCAGAAATGCATGTGGAAGCTGAAGCATTGCTCATGGTGTAAACATAAGTGTAAGAAACTGAAGAACTGGAAACCAAAAAGTATACAATCTGATAATATAGTCCTCTATGTCTGGTTTATCCTGTAAATGGAGACAGACACTTTCAGGTTGCTATCCATTTCATTCCTGTAGTAAATGTCTTAAACTCTGTGAGACAAATCACTCTCTAAATATTTGTATTTCTCTCCACTGACTACAGTGAGATCCCAGAATGACCAGCTGAGATGCTGAGGACTAGTACAAGATGAAGAAAATTCTTAGACTGTGTATCGTTTCTTTGCCATTTTCTTCTTCACATTTCTGATGGTAAGGACAAAAAGAAAAAAAAATATTTCTTACTAGTGTAACTTTTTTTTTTTCCTAGTAGTATGAAGAAAATGTTGCAGTGCTTCATTTTTACCAAATAAACTTAAACTTTGAATTGCTTCCATTATCTAAGTTCTATAATAGCCAGATTTTCCAGTATTTACTAGGCACCTTTGTTTGTATATCTTGTTAGTCAAAAACTGAATTACAGCTTTGAATGAACTCAAGTAATAAAACCACAGTATTCCTTAGTTGTATTAAGTTACCAGAGCCACATATTTGCATATTTTCTAAAGAAAGCACTTTGAATTTCATATTTCTATCTTTTTATTGACTGATTTTTCTCAGCAAAATCTAATACTCATTGTAGCAGGATTAAATTGTTTGTGTGACCACATGACCACATAGTATATCTGAAGCTTCAACTGATCCTCAAAGACCTTAAACAAGGTCCAAAACTTTCTACTTTCACAAACACCCTTTAACCTCACTGTCCAGATCACTCAAAAGCTTACTTGAATCACAAATTTTTACTTAGATAATTGCTCTTTCTTGTTTAAATCCTCTGTTTAATATACTTTGTGCCCTCCTTGGAGAAGCATTTTATTCAGCACCTAATAGGATTCTCTTTGCTCTCCATTGCATATCTCCACTTTCAGCCTTTCCACCTATTACAGATGAATCTTGAGTTTATTCTACATGACCACATAGCCATAATGACAGGTAAGTCTTTTATTAGCATGAATCATCCTAGCTGGTTTATAACAAATTTTACTCAGAATCCATACAGTTTTGCTCCAACTTTTTTGCAGATCAAGTTCCCCTCTAAATGCTTCTCCTTGTGTCTTCTAATCTCTTTTGGCTCCAATGGATCATGATACAAGTCAAGGGATTTGACTACTTGATTGATGACTCAAGCCAGTTCAATGTAGGCCTATTCAAGTGACCTTTTGAAACTACTTGGAAAATTAGGAAGTGTTTACTGTCAGATTTCCTTTTTTTTTTTTTTTTTTTTTTTAAATGGATAGATCTGGTGCCTCATAGAAATGCTTACAACTTCATACAGGGGAAAGGCATGAGCCCATACTTGGTCTTTGGAATCTTTTGATTTGCACAAGATGTTGCCGAACAATTTCAAACTTTGCATAATTCTTTCCCTCATTATCACCTTTCCTCCAGCTTCCTCATATTTATGTTCTGAAAGAAAATTTTGTTAATTATAAACTAGCAAACAGTCAGTCTGTCATATTTTCCTTTTACTCCTACTTGTCCAAACCCCAAATCAAATCTGTTTAGAATATGGTAGCCCTGGTTGTATATCTCATGTCTGAATTTTTATATGTTAGCAAAATAATGAAACAATAGAGATAGTCACTTTGCACTTTTCAGTAAAAACTAGTTTATTTTCATAATTTTGCCTTCTTTTTTCAGTCTGATTAGGTGGTATGAAACCTTTCAAACATATCATTTGAGCAAAATATTTTTGTTGTCATTTTATGCTACAGAATTCCTCATAGATAGTAATACTTTATGTTAGCTAGCCCATAACAAATTCTATTTTAAATTTTATTTTCACCATCTTGTTTCTATTTTGCTACCATTTTCCTAAGCAAATTATTGAGTTCCATCTCCATTTATCTTGGATCCACATATTCTAGTTGTAGTCAAATCTTTCTTTAGAACAAATGAGTCCCCCTCTCCTTCAGTTCTCTCAAACCTTTCTAAAATTGTCCATTTTTAATAATGACTATACCCTGCTTTTGTCTTTCATTCAGCAGAGAATATATAATATAAGAGCTATGCTCGATTAAATGCAATTTCCTTAGTGATATTTAGATTATACTTATTCAATATTTTTATTTTATTATTATAGGGGAGCAGGCAGTATCTTTCGACTGCTAACAGTTCTTAGTATATGAGATACCTAGGTATATTTTTAAATTCTAATACAGCTCACAGTTTGAAGACGGCCTTTGAAATTTGGTCAAGGTCAATTTTACCCAAGGAAAATTTATCCAAGTAAAGCTAACTTATAAGCTCTAAAAGTAATTATTTCCCTTCTCTGACTTAAATTTCTCATGTTAGCATCATGCCAAAATGATTACTGAACCAGTGGGGCCCACGGGGTTTCCAGGACAATAGCAGAACTCTCTGTGTTGCAATGATGTGGTAACTGTCAGAATGCCTAAACCGCTGGATTTTCCTCAGTTCTTTGTGTGATATTTTACCTAACTTAATGAATTAATCTCTGATTCAAATTATGTAGCTTGCTTATATTTGGACATGCTTTTGACATACTGTTAGTCTTAAATGTGGTATTCAAAAGCACTCCCTGGACCTGTCCATTTTCACAGGAGTTGTCTCAGGAAAATATCTACCTATTTAACCAGATGCAAGAGTATCCTCCAATCTATTTACAGTCCTTCCCCTGTTCATAAGGCTAGTGTTCATACATCCAGTCCATAAGTTCAGAGTTGTCAAAGAGCACAGTGGTGACAATGGTTCTGCAGCTGAGTGTTAGATTGAGGCAGACATGGGGGTACCCAGAGCCAGGGAAGCCCGGGGAGGAGCAGAGGGATCTTCAGGACCTAGCACCTCTCTCAAGTGAGGCTGATATGGTTTAGGCCTTGCCAGGAGCAACCACAGGAGATTTAAATGGGCCTGGAGAGCACCAGCAATCAGGACAGGCAAACCAGGTGTAGTGTGTTAGAAAGGGTATGGTGTGGCAGCTCACACAGCAGTTCACTCAGAAGGGTGCTGCAACCTGCTCATTGGTCTACAGCCCAGCAAAGTGCTCTAGGTCTCTGCCAAAATGGTGTGCACTTGGCTCAGGGCCAAAACCAGAGTTCCTGCAGAGAAAGCCCCAAGAGAGCTGATGCATCCACTGAGACAGAACTGGTAAGGAAGGAGACATCAATACAGGTGGTAGGCTCTAGTGAGTGCCCAGACCCTTCTCCTGGTGAAAAGGTAAGGTGTGTGCAGGTCAATGATCTGTTATATCAGGTGGCTGAACTGCAGGAAACACTGAAAAGGCTGAGCAGTAATAGAGGAGCCGAGACAGAGACAGATAGGTGGTTTCATAAGCATGCTTCTGCAGAGAACACCACCGAGAATGAGGCACCTGGTACCCTGGTGACTCACAAAAGCAGGACTTCACTCCAGTCTCCTCCCTCCAGCATTAGAACCAAGACCAGATATGAATCTTTAATGACTATAGACACCCACGAGAAAGGTCCACAAGGGGAAACTGTTCCAGCAGCCCAGAGTAGACACTGTAAAAAGAAACAAGTACTAGTAGTAGGTGACTGTTAAAGGGCACTGAGGCACCTACTTGCTGATCTGACAGAGAGTCATGAAAAGTATGCTACCTACTGGGAGTAAAGATCCGTGATATTGCTACAACTTGTCAAGAGCTTGGATAACTATCCACTGTTGTTCTTTCACGTGGGTATGAATGACACAAGCCAAAACCTGGGCAAAATCAAGAAAGACTGTAAAACCCTGAAGATGTGAGTGAAAAATATTGATGCCCAAGTCATCTTTTCCTCCATTTTACCGGTTGGAGGAAAGAGGACAGCCAGAAACAGATACATAATGCATGTCAGCTCCTGGCTATGTGGCTGGTGCCGTCTCAAGGGTTTTGGCTTTTACAATAGGATATTCTCTGAGGACTATAATATGTAGGAAGGGATAGAATTCACCTGTCTATAAGAGGCAAGGGGACCTTTGGGAACAGGCTGGTCAACTTGATGAGGCACGCTTTAAATTGATAAACTTGGGGGTGGGGACCCAAATGGCAGTGCTTGTGCCATTGTATCCAACTGGGGAATAAGCCAGGCCAAAAGGAGCAGTGACAGATGTTTCTTAGCTGCCTCCCATGATTGGATCCAGAAGGCCAACCACCTCAAGGGTGTGTACAGCTATGGTGGAACCTCCTGCACCCCTCCAGGGAAACCTACATGCTCAAATAAACTAAAGTTGCCACGGGAGGGGAATCTAAATCCATCCCACTCCTAGCAATTTGGTGCCAGTGCCAGCAACGTGTGCCCAGCACATGGAGAAGGAACACAGGTCAGCATGAGAGTGCCAGAGAAGTGGCACAATGGAATTTCAGCCACTCTGGTCATTAGGTCAACTTCATCGGGGGCCCAACTTAAATGCCTGTGCATGCAGCACAGGAAATAAACAAGAGGAGTTAGAGATGTGGGCACACCTGCAGGGCTATGACCTGATTGGCATCACGGAGATGTGGTGGGATGGCTCCTATGACTGTAGCATTGGAATAGAAGGATACAGACTATTTAGGAAGGAGAGGCAGGGGAGAAGAGGGTGTTGCCCTCTAGGTGAGTGACCAGCTGGAGTGCATGGAGCTCTGCCTGGGTATGGATGATGAGCTGACCAAAAACTTATGGGTTAGGATTAGAGGGAGAACAGGGACAGGCAACATTACAGTGGGGGTCTACTACAGGCCACTCAACCAGGAAGACTGAGTGGATGAGGCCTTCTATAGACAGATAGGAGCCAGCCTCACGTTCACAAGCCCTGGTCCGCATGGAAGACCTCAACCACCCTGATATCTGTTGAAAGAACAATGCAGCAGGATTTAAGCAATCCAGGAGGTTCCTGGAATGCATTGATGGCAACTTCCTTCTCCAAGTAATTAAGGAGCCTATGAAGAGGGTGCTATGATGAACCTTATTCTCACCAACAAATTTGGGCTGGTGGGGAATGCAAAACTTAAGGTTAGTCTTGGATGCAGTGACCATGAAATAGTGGAGTTTTTGATCCTTAGGGCAGCAAGGAGAGTGTGCAGCAGGCTCACTGCCCTGGACTTCAGGAGAGCAGACTTTGACCTCTTCAGGGACCTGCTGGATAGAGTATCATGGAGAAAGACCTGGAAGGAAGAGGAGCCCAAGATAGCTGGTTAATATTTAAGGATTGCCTCCTCCAAGCTCAGGAGCATTGCATCCCAACAAAGAGGAAGTCAGGCAAGAACATCAGGAGGCCTGCATGGATGAACAAGGAGCTCCTGGACAAACTCAAAGACAAAAAGGAAGCTGACAGAAGATGGAAGCAAGGAGAAGTAGCCTGGGAGAAATACAGGGACATTATCTGAGCAGCCAGGGATCAGGTTAGAAAAGATAAAGCTGTGGCAGAATTAAATCTGTCTGAAAACACCAAGGTCAACAAAAAAAGCCTTTACAGGTATGTTAGGGATAAAAAAAACCAACCAAACAAACAAACAAAAAAAAACCCCAAAAGCCTAGGGAAAATGCAGACCTCTTCTAGAAGGAAACAAGAGACCTGGTCACTTGGGATATGTAAAAGGCTGAGGTATTCAATTACTTCTGTTCCTCAGTCTTCACCAACAAGTGCTTGAGCCACAACCCCCAAGTCATAGAAGGAAGAGGCATGGACTGGGAGAATGAAGAGCTGCCCACTGTAGGAGAAGAATAGGTCTGAGACAATTTGAGGATCTTAAAGGTGCGCAAGTCCATGGGACCTGATAAGCTGCATCCACTGAGAGCACTGGTGGATGAATTTGCCAAGCTACTATCCATCATATTTGAGAAGTCATGGCAGTCTGGTGAAGTTCCCACAGACTAAAAAAGGGGTAAAATAACCCTTATTTTTAAAAAGGGAAACAAGGAAGATTCAGGCAACTACAGATTGTTCAGTCTCCTCTCTGTGCCTAGCATGATCAGAAGACTGGCCTGGCTGAACAGGGAGCTTAGGTTGGAGATTAGGAAAAAAAAAGAGGGTTTATGATCTGTGGAAGAAGGGACAGACAACTCACAAGGACTATACAGACCCCATGAGGCTATGCAGGGAGAAAATTAGAATGGCCAGAGCCCAGCTAGAACTCAATCTAGCTGCATCAGTAAAAGGCAATAAAAAATGCTTCTATAAATACATTAGTAACAAAAGGAGAGCTAAGGAGAATCTTTATGCCTTATTGGGTACACAGGGAAACATTGTGACAAAGCATGAGGAAAAGGCTGAAGTACTTAATACCTTCTTTGCCTCTGTCTTTAATGGTAAAACAGGCTGCTCTCTGGATACACGGACCCCTGCACTGGAGGACAGGGATGAGGAGCAGAACGACACCCCCATAATGCAAGGGGAAATGGTTAGTGACCTATTGCACCACCTAGACATCCACAAGTCTATAGGGCCACATGGTATCCACCCCAGGCTACTGAGTGAGCTGGTGGAAGTGCTCACCAAGCCACTCTCCATCTTTTATCAGCAGTCCTGGCAAACTGTGAAGGTTCTAGCTGACTGGAAGCTGGCTAATATGACGCCCGCCTACAAGAAGGGCTGGAAGGATGATCTGAGCAACTACAGGCCTGTCAGTCTGACCTTGATGCCAGTGAAGGTGATGGAACAGATCAGCATGAGTGCCATCACATATCACGTGCAGGAAAACCAGGGGATCAAGCCCAGACAATGCAGGTTTATGAAAGGCAGGTCTTGCCTGACTAACCTGACCTCCTTCTATGGCAAGGTGACATGCTTAGTGGATGAGGGAAGACCTGTGGATGTGATGTACTTAGACTTTAATAAAGCCTTTGACACCATTTCCCACAGCATTCTCTTGGAGAAATTGGCCATTCATATGCACTCACAGCCCAGAAGGCCAACCATATCCGGGGCTGCATCAAGAGAAGTGTGGCCAGCAGGTCAAGTCAGGTGATTCTCCCCCTCTGCTCTCGTGACCCCACCTGGAGTATTGCATTCAGTCTGGGGCTCCCAACATAAGAAGGACATGGACCTAGTCCAGAGGAGGACCACAAGGATGATCAGAGGGCTGGAGAACCTCTCTTGTGTGGACAGACTGAGAGACTTGGGGCTGTTCAGCCTGGAGAAGAGAAGGCTCCAGGGATACCTTATGGTAGCCTTCCAATACATGAAAGGGCCTACAGGAATGCAAGGAAGGGACTTTTTTCAAGGGCACAGATTGATATAGACTATAGGCTATATCACTATAGATATAGGCTATAAACTGGAAGAGGGTAGATTTAGATTAGGTATTAGGAAGGAACTCTTTACTGTGAGGGTAGTCAGGCACTGGAAGAGGTTGCCCAGAGAAGCTGTGGATGCCCCCTCCCTGGAAGTGTTCAAGGCCAGGCTGGATGAGACTTTGAGCAACCTGGCCTAGCGGAAGGTGTCCCTGCTCATGGCAGGGGAGTTGGAACTAGATGAACTTTAAGATCCCTTCCAACCTATGTCATGTTATGATTCTATGATTCTATAATCTGCAGGCATCTTGGAAATGTTACTGTTACTGTAGACAGTTTGATACTTGGTACCTCTCCTTAACCTCAGTTTCTTCTCCCTTCTCCATACCAACTATATGGGATGTAAGGGGCTTCATAAATTAGTTAAGAGGAGCAGTGCATGGTGGGTCAAGCTGAGGGTTGTTTTTGGGGGTTTTTTTTCTGTTCTAACAGGGTCCTTCTAAGCACATATCACTTCCTCAAATGGTCCTGTCATCTGCAAATCGATGAACATGCAGAAACAGGAAACTGACATCCAGACTAAGGTCTATTGCACTTCAAGCTAACCTAATCTGGAGTGTATTTTGACCCTAAGTACTACACCTCAAAAATAATTGACATCATCTCATATGTCTGTATCTGTCTGAAGGAGGACTTTGAACCAGCAGGATGTGAAACATTGGTGCATATCCCCTGGGATCTAACCACACAGTAGAAACAGACTAGATCTAGCTTTTTATCCTCCTCCTGGACACAGTTCCAGTCCCCTCTTCTGAAGTTTCTGTGATAGTTCAGATAGCCATTGTCTTCGTCACCAGTCTGGGGGAAGATGAGAACAAGATGAAGAAGATATGTAAGGCAACAATGTACATAGGCATGACGGTCATAAAGTTTTCATTTAGATATGATTAACACTGATACTGAGATATATCAATATGTCTTTACTGACTAGTCTTCTCTCTTGGAATCCAAAAACATTAATAAGCGTTGTGAAGATGTTCTGGAATGGGTTTCTAGATTAGTTTATAAACAGATTTTATAAAAAGACCTCTCCTCTGTAAGAAAGGTTACAGAGGATGTAGAATGGCACAAAATTTGGCAACACCACAGCTAAAGCAGCAGAAGTCTAGAAAACATTTTAAGTACTAATTTGCTAGATCTAAATGCATGTTATAAAGGAGGAGTGTTCATAGTTTCAGCATGTCTGTAGGCATTATCCATCCACATGCCCTAGAAGCTCCTTGCTTCCGGAGGAAAGGTTTCTTTTTGAAAAAAAAAATCTAGAAGTCCTGAATACATGGCTATCATTTATTTAGACAATGTAACTGGTCTGAGCACCCATGATCATCTTCTGAAGTCTGCTAGACCAGACAGAAAAAGAAAAATCTTTTGCTAGTGTCACATGCAGCTAAATTAGGCATTATACAGGCAAAGTTAATGATCATGTCTCATAGACCCATTGGTGATGCCTGCAGTATTGTATTGTGCCTGTGGTTATTACCCCAGCAATGATTTCTCATCCCAAGTACACTGTCTATGAAGCCATAGACAAGCTAAGAGAGGCCAGAGTTCAATGAGCAAGAAGATATGTCTTTTTTATCAGAGAACATCAAAGGTGAGCTTCACATCAGAAAATTTTTTATGTCCTATTGGTCATCCAAGGATTTGAGGATAAAATATTCCAGTGGGCAATAATCACCTTGTCTGAGAGGCAGTACAACCTGAGGAAAACATAAGGAGCACCCTGAGTAGGATATTTTGTGCTGTCATGTAGCCAGCATAGGCTGAAAAATTATATGTGAAATATTTGATACAGAGAGGCTAAGGACATTTATATCAGTGACACTATAGCACTGATGGGTAGTGAGCAAGAAATGGATGAGGGATGGTAAGGTGTTATTAGTGCCACCCAACAAGAGCACTATTAGACCAGTGATGAAAAGATATGCTGGAGTGGAGCATAAAGGCATACGGAATATACAGGTATCCCAGGTTTGCACCTTCATGTGTGGTACTACATAAGGCAGAGGTTAAAGCCTACAGATCAGGTAACACCATTTTAAGTATATTGGCTTATTCAAACTCAGGTATGACTATTAAAGACAGCATTGGATACAGCCAAAGGTCTCAAAAGCTTCTTGGCAATTTCTCTAGACATGCGGTTCTCTAACAACATTACACATTCAAGAAGAAAGCTTGTTTTCTGGGAAGATACATTTATTAAATCGAGTTCTGACCTTTTGAAGCTTACAGAAGCATAATCCTCCACTTACCACACAAACAAGCAACATCTCCCACACATGGCTCTATTATCTTCAATCTCAAACTATACAATGCCAAATTCTTAAAGACACGGTTGTCACCAAGTAGGACTGGTAAAAGTCAGCACTAGAACTATTATGTACATAGTAAATGTGCCCATAAGTACATTTTGTAATGTCAAGTTATCGCACAAACATTTCCTGGGTTCTCATCTTAATTTATTCACATTTCCCTAAGTGATTCTCGAGTGAGCTGTACCCATAAGGGTCAGAACATAGACCTCTAACACTTCCACTACAGAAATAACTTCTATGGAGATATACATTGTTGTATTTTATGAGGTGCAGCCCACAGAGGGAAAACACTGTCTCTATCACTACATTATGCAATGACTTGTGAATAAGCCCAAGACTGTTGGTAGAAGCATTTCCAAGCCTAGAAGGTAAGCCCCTTTGGGTCACCTACAGGGACCAAGCCTTGGACTCTGGAGTTAAAAGCATCACGTCATTATCCATGGGATAAAGAGAAATGGAAATTACTACTGAGGCAATTACAAATACATACACTTCTGTACATTGTTTAGCTACCAGAAAAATAATAGTAGTGATAATTCCACAAATGTTCTTTAAAGAAGTACAAAATTTTGCCCATTTTATCTAAAATGCAGAGAGGCAGGATCAGCAAGGACTTCAGATTTATGGTAATAAAGGCTCAATCTCCTTTCTATCTTGGGGTGCATTCAACCTTATGGGAATTCAGTCTGTAAACCGGATGGACAGAAGGTACCTTTCTTCATAAAAAAGTTTAAGAAGGAAACTTTAAGGGAACATTTCTGTTCACCTACCTGGGCAAGTAGAATTGGATGCTAAAGCGTGTCGGAAACCCATCAAATGCTTTAAGGACCTCAGATAGAAGAAATATGGAAAATGAAGTTATGTACTGTGTGTTTGTGGTATACTAAGCTAGAAATCAAGACCGAGAAACTAATGTTTATGTGTGTTATTATTTTTAGACACTGAGATTGTTACATAAGCTTCTAATTTGAGGGTCATCTGTCAAGTAATATGAATGTTAGCAAAGGAATATACTTTATACCTTGAATAATTGTTTACAATCTTCATTAGTCTTTGAGGTTTCTACAATTGAAGGGTATAAAACAATATAAGTAATTTTCTTTGGAGTTGTTCACAGTCATCAGTAGCACTTCTTAATTATAAACTATCTTAGAATGTCATATTATCCTCTATTTTAATTTTAATTTTGTGCTAGTCTATTAAAAATTAAACCTCAGAAAGTAGCCAAGCTTATCCAAAATAAATAACCAATTCCTACATTCTTACTTGTGAATAGTGTACAATTATTTTGAAGATCAGCATTTGACCATTACTTGTGTTCTCTTATCTGAGAATGTGTGTGACCATTACTGATCATTTCCATCCTTGATGAAATTATATTATAGAGAAATAATAATTTTAGCTTTTCTAGGTGCAATCTTTTCACCCAATTCAGGCATCTAAATTTTCTGTACAGGCACTGGAAGAGAAAGACTCACCCAGAAAGCAATCTAGAATATAAAGATAGGCTCCTATTCAGACCTTCTGGAGATGGCTCTCTCCATTATCTTTGTATAGAACTTTAGAGATAAAGCTTATACCTTAGTTATCCAAGTCAAATGTCTACAGTAAATAGTATCAACATGCTTACACACACAAATTAATATTAAAATTATTAAAATTACTCCTTATAAAATCGTTATTTTAAATGATTGAGTCTAACATGTTTACCATCAATGAATGAGAATGGGCACAAACTTCTTGATGTTGTACATATTTTCTTTATTTCTCTAAGGCAGTTCTTCTTCTGGTCTAACACTCCAATTTAGAATCTGCTTCACTTGATACTGCGTGATATGTTAAACCTTTTAATTAGTCCCATATTTTTTGCAGAAAAGTCTACTGCCTGCATGATGATCAGATTTCATATGGTATTTTATTCCTTATAATTTTCAAGGCACTAAGCTGCTCAAAGTGTCTAATAATGCCTTTGTATAAATAAGTCCTTTAAATCCAGTTGCTTAAAGCAGAATTTAGCCCTAAATACCTAAATGATGGTTTCCCTATTTTCTTGACTCTAGCACCATGTGACAACATATACTACTCATTTTAGTAAATCAGAACTATATTTACATATTCCTTCCTTACACGTGATTATCCTAGAATTTATGTGTTGAACACTGCTTACCAATCTTCTTACTCTCCATTTTTAGAGTATAGTCCATCAGATTATAGTCACTCAACTTTAGTTTAAAAACAGCAAAGAAAAATATTGACAATGAAAAACACTGTAAAAGGAGCCAATGATTCTGTCCACCCTACTGTCTTTGTACAGAATTAGTTGCCTACTACTTAAATACAACACTTCATAGTTAATTAAGTTGTCATAGTTAAATTTTCATGGTTAAATTATTTTTTATTTCAAGGTCAGGTTGGATGAGGCTTTGAGTAACCTGGTCTAGTAGAAGGTGTCCCTGCTCACAGCAGTGGGGTTGGAACTAGATGCTCTTTAAGGTCCCTTACAACACATACCAGTCTATGATTGTATGAATCTAATAGGTAACTTTAAAAGAAATACGTTAAAAGGTAAATCTATTTGCAGTTCTTTAAAAATGTTCTTAGAGCTTGTTTTATATACTAGAAAAAATAAAATAAGCCAAGGAATAGCAGGAAAGTGGAAAATGAGAACTCATAAAGACCACACAATCAGCTCCAGTAAGCTCCATAACTCATAGATGCTCACATTACAACAGTTATTTAAAGGAAACATTCTTAAAAAGAAAAATCTTTCAAAAGTTGAAGATGACCTTTTTCTGATTGGAGCCTTGTTCATATTTTTTGTAATTTCCCCCCTATAATCTCAGATGGAAGGGTGGTAATTAATACATCATATTGGTTATGTATGTATACCAGTAGCAGCAGCAGTTACAAACTCTTTATCATCAATGACAAACCCAGACAAAACAGGAGAAATGCAATTTTGCTCAGGTAAGTTGGATATAAAAAAACCTTTTTGAACACAAAACTATTCTGACAGACAGTTTTCTCTAAATTTCTTCTGATTTAATAATTTAGTGTCTTTTTCAGTATTAAAAGCTACCATACTCAAATTCCTCATCTGAACACACCCAGAACTCTGTTACAAAAACTTTTCTGTGTTGGGACTTTTTAGGAGTTTAACACTACCTGAAGACCAAGACGCCAAAAAAACTAGAACTTGCAAAACTGACCAGGAATAGCTTATTTTCAATAGATTAAATTTGATGAGGGTTCTAAGGTTCAACTAAAGGCTCAGTGTAGTATGAAAACCTCACAAGGAAGGAGCTCTACAGTTCATCCATAGATTGTAAATGTGCAGAAGCACATACCCTTTCTGACATAATGTGTCATTGGAATTGGCACTGTGATTCCACTATCTCTACAACTCAGAAAAGATGAAACATAGTATATGATCAAAACTGGTTGGAATAGTCCTTATAATGAGACTTGACATTTAGGAATCATATCCTAATCCAGCACTTGAAATAAATGTCATATTCCAGTCCTCTTAAAACATAAGACTTTACCCAGAAAGAACCACCTTCACAGTGGATCCACGTCCAAGCAAGAGAATCAAAAGTGTTAGAGATGAACAAATGCTTCATTTCAAAAACCCCACTAATTAGTTATTTTGAAATATGTAGTTAAATGAAAATTACTCAGTTAAGCCCCTAAAAATGAGAAGTGTACAGTTTGTATATGATTGAGCTAGGAATCACTGGGGATTTATCTCAGGTGATACACAAGAGGTCATATTAGATGATCTATTGAACCTTCTGGCCTTAAAGTCTATGAAACAATGAGAGTTTTTATTATATCCAGCCTTGTTCACCCCTCTCTTACTACAATGCTATAAATTATTAAATATAATAATAATTGATAGACACTTTATTGCTGCTTTTTTTAAAAAAATATAGCTCTGTAGTGTAACTTTGTAATAAACTGAATTCTAATATCAATGAATAAACTGCCTGTTTAAGTTATAATTAATATTGAAAAAAAAGTCAATGTCCTTATAATTTAAAATTAGATTGAAAATTATGCTATTTAAATATTTTAAAAACAGTTTAATATGATTTAAACACATTTTTGCTTTCAAAGGTAAAAAATTGTATTTTTTTTCACTTAAAAATTACATGTTGACATTTCATTCAAATCTACTCAATGATTTAATTGAAGATGTACTATAGCTAGCATACATTCTGAATACATTTTTTCTATTTACCAAGATTTCTTAAGTACACCAAATAATTCTAATGTGTTAACAAGTTATTGAATGTTCTTCTTTTGCAATAATAAAAACATTTTGGTCTGTCAGGTAAGATGAAATAGCCCTATTATACTGTCTAATCTTGCAATGTTTACTCCTGACTATTATTTATTTCTGTAGTTTACTGACTGTTGTGGAATAAAAATAATTCATAATCAAAGTTTACATGTCCAGTTTTATATTGTGAACTCTATTTGCAACTAGATAACTATATTTCATTTTCTTTTCATCTTTTTGAGTGAGAAGAGTTTAGGGTGAGACATTCACCAATATACTTCAATGTACTTGGCTTTAAATTTAGTTTATTGTTGCCAACAGTGAGTATGGTATTTAACTCTATTAATGTGGAGTATTGGATTCATATATTCATATACCTTAAACTCAGAAAGAACCACTAAGATTATCTGTTCTGACCTAAGGTACATATCTATCATTTCATTTTCACCCAGTTAATCATATCTTGAGATCAATAACTTGGATTATTTTAAATTATAACTTCAGTTTTGACAAAGCAATATTTTTAAAGTTTACATTTCTAGTTCTAATTTGCTTTACTTCATCTTATGGATATTCATTCTTTTTAATGCATTTTCTCTAGATTAATGTTAATTAACACATCTTCAAGTATTTATATAGTATTGTGACATCCTTTTTTTTATAATTTTTCAGTAAACAAAGCAAATTTAATGCGTTATTTTTTTCCTCAAAAACATTTTCTCCCTCTCTCAAAGAGTTTTAAGTGCTTCCCCCCACCTCAATAATTTTAAATTGTAGACATTCTCCCTAAGATAGTGTATTTTATCTCTGCCCTACTTTTACATTCCAGGGAACACATGAGGCCACATCTGATGAACATGAGAGTGATGTGCATTCCTGTTGAATTGTATGTAGTTCATGGAATTCACTCTCATATCTGATGAGGAAGATGATCAGTAAAAGCAAAGTGTGTCATAACTCTTCTGAAATCTGACAAGTAAATAATAACCATTTTGAAATTAAGAAAGGTGATCAAAAGATTCTTATTAACAGATCTAATTCATTTTACAGATTTAAATACATCTTGCTGTAGATTTGAAAAACTCAACCACACTCATTACATCTTTCTATCCCACATACTTTCAGTAGAACCTAAGAAGTGACAGAAGAATTGATATGGAGGAACAACTCTGGGAAGTGCTAAGCACAAAGAAAAAATTCTCAAAATCACTTTGTTTCATTTAGACTGAGATGGTGAACTACACCTTACTGCTATACTGCTTTTTGGTTGTGGCCATTTTCACGTGTAGAGATGCAAACTCGAATAAGAAGTTGTTTTAACAGAAGCCACATAAACTTTCCAACTTTAAGAAAGGTCTATAGGCAGAAGTGAACACTGTCCCCTTTTAGTTCGTCACACCTCTGTATAAATGTAAAGTTTTAAATTTTCATCAAATAAAAAAAAAACAAACCTTCACCCATGGAACTGGAACAGGCTTTTTCTTTCTTTCTATATAATAGCAGGAGGGATTTTTATAGGCTACATGTTTTGTGTCTGCATTCCCTAAGACAGACACCTATTCTGCAGAGACGTTATCTTTATTCTCATAAAAAGATGATTTGAACCTTTCCTGAAATCTATGAGGAGATAATGTTGGAGAAGAATAAGGACAGAGCCAGTTGAAGTCTGCAAGAACCATGAATACAAAAGGTGGCCACCTTTTTTCATTCAAAAAGGAATATAATAATTTTTAAAACTGATACATTGTACAAGCTTTGCTAATTAATTAACTGAAAGTTGTTTGTTCATGTTTTGCTATAATAGGAGAGCACATGCAAATATACAACAGAATACACATGAATATTGGCATGAAGTTACAGGCTCACGCTGTTGGTACAAATGCTGACATGTTTTATGGGCATAAATCCCCAACTGATATATACTAGACTCTATGCAAAAGGAATGTATAATAAGTAACATACACATGTTACAAAGGGTGTGAAAATTCTCAGTATGCTGATAATTAGAAACAATGTTAGAGGTTACTAGTACTTGATTGTCTGATGTGAACGCTGGAAGACACTGCACTAACAGTGATATTTAACCACACAACTGATTCATAAAGCACAACAAACAGACAAACAAAAAAAATATTTTCTCAAGAAGAAGTCTCTCATTTTCCTTTGCTGGATTTAAGAGATTTAAATGGGACTGTCAGGCTCAGAGCATCCAAACTTGGTTTGCTTAAGACAATGGCCTTCCTATTTTGTGGTCAGAATGCCTCACCTTCAGTAAAGTATTAAGCACATACACAGTAGCAGCTATGTATGCTTTTGTCAACAGAGAATAATCAGGAGACAGTTAATAAAACCCAAACCAAAACCAACCAAGCAAACAAGACAAGAAAACAAACAAACAAACAAACAAACAAAAGAATCACAGCCTGCACCACTTATATAAATCATTACATTTCACATTGCATTTATGTGATCTCTGAGAATTGCAGTTCTGGACTGTATTTGCATCTATGCTTGTTCATAAATTAAAAGAAAATTCTAGAGACCCCTGTATAGTTTACATTATATGGAGAGAAAGGTTAATTATACCTATTTGTATGGACAGAAGGTATTTAGCCATGAATGAGCCTTATGTTTTGTGGGTCAGAAGTAAGAAATTGCAAATAGTATCCAGAGGTCTTTAGACATGTCCAAAGACACAATGGACAATATATATGGACACAATATATTAAAATCAGGTAGTTTGTACTCATTGTTACAAC
This sequence comes from Caprimulgus europaeus, assembly GCA_907165065.1. The sequence goes on from OU015525.1 coordinate 33,112,568, forward strand.
TGGCTTTGTAAAGTCCCACTTAGAAGACAGTACTCCCAGGTGGAAAATTTTCTCCACAAAGAGGTTTGTTTTGCTCTAGGTTGTATAATGACCTAATGCTAACAAAACAGCAACATTTACCTTACAATTACAGGGCAGTGTGAACTTTATGATTTATAAACCAAATTAAATTTTTCCTCATAATTTAGTTGCTTACAAATTTTACAAACCCTTAAATATAGTACAAAAAATAAATGAAGGAAGGAAACCATCTTCTATGGCCCACTGTTAAGAGTAGAAATATCTTATTCTGTCAATGTGATTTCATAGCAGGATGAAAAATGTCAAAAGTGGGGATGACAAATCAGTCTAGTGAGGAAAAATGACTCTCAGACAAGAGATGTCATTTGTCATGATTGCCATTTGACTGCACTTTCTCCTGTCTTCTCTTTCAGATGAATGTTACTTTGCCATTAATTTAAAATTATCTTAAATCAACGATGGGTTGAACATGAGAAGAAAAGGTACTTGTCTTTTAAAGTTTTGCAATATGCAGAAATCAATTCAAATGTAAACTTACTGAAAACTGGCATACACATTATAAAAGAGGTTATCATCATGACTTGTTAACTTATTTCGAAAATATTATAGTTCTTTAGTTCAAAAGTCCATTTTTCCCAAACACAGCAACAGCATGGCTTTTATTCAAAACTGACACAGCTGAGCACAGCTCTCTGAGCCACTGCATAATATGGGTGGTAATTAAGCCACAGCTTCAAGGTTGCATGGGCACAAGACAATTCAGCCTAATGAAGTATCGATTGGCTGCAGTCGAGGTAAAACAAGTTGACATTCATTTAGAGGTAGCAATGTGAATATACCACAAAGCCACCAAAGAAGTAAGGGAAAAAAACAATGAGACTGAATTTTAATCCTGCAAACACAATTAAGAATCTTATTTACAACATGTTGCTATCACTTAAACTAAAGCTAATTACATATTTACTACCCTGACATCAGATTCTTAAATCAGCAGAAATTATATTCGTAGGCTGTTGGCAAAAAGCACATAAAGTTCACTGTTTCAATTAGAACCTCCCCTAACACTTCAGAAACCCAACTGCAAAAAACCACTTACAACAATGTTACAACAATCCACTATGTTCGCACAGCTGTGTTTATTTTAAAAAGTTGTGATAAACTCTGTAACACAGATTTAAATTATGTAATATCTGAAAACAATAGTTTTACCTCTTAATGGAATAATTGCAAGTAGGTTTCTAGTTCTTGTCACATATGCAAGTTTTCATTGTAGTTTTTAAGCCTAATTTTCTTCTTTTTTTCTTACATATTAAAAGCTTTATTCACACATTCATAGCCTTGTAATATTTGTGTACATATATACATTGAATTACCATACACAAAAAAATGCATATAGTAATGTATAAATGTACATCTTTAAACTTACTGTTGCAAATATTTCATTCCTAACCACAAAAGCTAGAAGTTAGGTGTTCTCAAAAGACACAGCATGAGTGCAGAATTTTCAACATTAATACCAGCACAATCTCCAGTGAAACAAGAGGATTACTTTTTGCTCCTACTACTGAATATTCGGGAGATTTAGGATGTGGATACAACTATGAAACTGATAAACTATTGCTGTGTAGTAATATGCTTAATTTAAAAGTCCTGAAATTTTACTTACATACTTTAAAAATGAAATGTATTAGTACTGTAACAAATCCAATAAAATATGTCTGAAATAACAAAATCAACAAAAAAAGAACTTTAAAGGTCAAAATAATTGAATCCTTTCCAAATAGTATTACTGGTTCCCAACAATGATATGCAGATGTTTCCACAGTTCTCAGTAATTATTATTTATTTATTTTTTTAATTTGGATAGCTGACTTTAATTTGAAATAATTAATTAGCAGTCAATTCAAAATTGCCTATGTTATTAATCGCAGCCTTTTTCCTGAGTTTGTAGCTGAAAAAAAAATTTTGGCCAAAGCAGCTTATAAGTCTGTATACTATTGTTGATAGATTAGTACTTGAGTCTAAATTCTTACATCTTGCAAACAGATACTAAGAAATTGCAACAAATGTGTTACATAACATCATTCTAACAAAATCCTCTTTATTAAGCTGAAATGCAAATATATTACAACTTTTCATCTTCCAAAAGTGCAAACATTTTACAGCTTGCACCAATCCCATTTTCTCATGAAAAATACCCCCAAATGACTGAGAAAGTGCTAATGTGTCTAATTGCATTATAGACCCCTCCGGCAGACAGACATTTCTTTAAAAAGTAACTCATTAAAGCACCCTGATTGCCAGATGTTGGGATTCACATCAATTGCCCTACTTGTGTACTGAATTAAGGCAGTATAAGCACTGAAGTCTTAAACTATTTTAGTAATTAAAGTATTATCCTAAAAAGTCTGAAAATTGAGATCTGCAAATCTCAATATGTTTACTGTGTATTAATTCTGACAGGCATAAATCTTTTTTTATCACACATGTAAGCTGATTCTCAGCCTCTGTTAAAACAATTCTGGAATCTAAAATAACAAATTCAACAGAAAACTAAAGGATTTTAAAAGAAATAAAATCCCTTATTTTTCTGAACTAAAAAGCAGAAAAATTTTATTTTTACTGATGGAATTGTGTGTGTTCTATTGAAACAAGGTCAGCACACTGTATAACATGAGAAGGAATAATACTCCAGAGCTGACATATTACTTGCCTATAAAATTTCCCCTCTCTGCTTGGTTCAGGTCTAACCACATCCTTCATTCACCTGTGAGGTCTACAGGCTAGATGGCAGTGGCAGATAGAATTTGTAGTTTCTAGTACTTTTGTTAAAACTAAATACTTATCTTGGCAAGAACTCTTCTGGGCACACATCTCAATTGTGAAGTAATAATAAAAGGGATTCAACCCAGTATCAGTGCAATGGGGATTCCTGAGGTAGAAATGTTCAGTCCAACAGACTTCAATCCCTTTTCCCAACTGACTGCAAACAGAATCTCTGACCATTGGAGATAAGCATTTTGGAATTAATGGCCATTTAAAGATGCTTTTCCTTTTGGCAGCCTACCTGTCAGACCACTAGAGAAGAAGCTGTGGCCCAGTAAAGGGATTAGGGAAAAGCACAGATCACTTTTGAGAGAACTTATCAGCCCAGTTGCAATAATTGGTCTGGATAGATTATATACTCTTCTTAAAGAAATGTGACATACTTAAGTAATATCATATGGCCTAAAAATGTTCTGAAAATTTTTGTTTTCTCTTCAGAAGACAAGTTCTCTCTCCATATTGAAAAAAAAAAAAAAAAAATCTTTACTACTCATTCAGGACAAAGAATATACCACAATTTTCGTATGCAATTATATGAGAGGTAAACAGGATATTTTAAGCATTCAAGTCATAGAATTATAGGATAGTTTTGTTGGAAAAGACCATTATGATCATCTAGTCCAAATGTAAATCTAGCATTGCCAAGTTCACCACTAAAACATGTCCCAAACTACCACTTGGGTGCACTAAATCCCCTCATCCAGATCATTGATAAAGATGTTAAACAGAGCTGGCCCCAAAACTGAGCCCTGGGGAACAACACTTGTGACCAGCCAGGCATACAGTTTTTTACTCAGTGAAGAGTACACCTGTCTAAGCCTTGAGCTGCCAGCTTCTCTAGGAGAACGTTGTGGGAGACAGTGTCAAAGACCTTGCTACACTCCAGGTAGACAACATCCACAGCCTTACCCTCGTCCACTAGACAGGTCACCTGATCATAGGAGATCAGGTTGGTAGAGGACTTGCCTTTCAGGCTGGGCCCGATTCCCTGATTGTCCTGCATATGTCGTATGAGCACACTCAAGATGAACTGCTCCATGATCTTTTCTGATACTGAGGTCAGGCTGACAGGTCTGTAATTCCCTGGATTCTCCTTCTAGCCCTTCTTGCAGATGGATGTCACATTGGCAAGCCTCCAGTCTTCTGGGACCTTCCCTGTTAGCCAGGACTGTTGATAAATGATGGAGCTTAGCAAGTTCCTCTGCCAGCTCCCTCAGTACTCTTGGATGGATCCTATCTGGCCCCATAGACTTGTGAGTGTTCAGGTGGTGTAGCAGGTCATAAATAGCTTCTTCCTGAATTATGGGGGCTTTATTCTGTTCTCCATTCCTGTCTTCCAGCTCAGGGGGCTGAATACCCTGAGGATAACTGGTCTGGCTATTAAAGACTGAAGCAAAGAAGGCATTTTGTACCTCAGCCTTTTCCTCATTCTTGGTGGCAATGTTGCCCTCTGGATCCAATAAAGGATGGAGATTCTCCTTGCCTTTCTTTTTGTTGTTAATGTATTTGTAAAAACACTTTTTGTTATCTCTAACAACAGTGGCCAGATTGAGTTCTAGCTGGTCTTTTGCCTTTCTAATTTTCTCTCTGCATAACTTAATGAGATCCCTGTACTCTTCTTGAGCTGCCTGCCCCTTCTTCTGGAGATGGTAAACTATTCTTTTTTTTCCTGAGTCCCAGCAAGAGCCCTCTGTTCAGCCAGGCCGGTCTTCTTCCCCTATGCTTCATCCTGTGGCACATGGGGACAATCTGCTCCTGCACCTTTAAGACATCCTTCTCGAAGGATGTGCAGGTTTCCTGGACCCCTTCACCCTTCAGGACTGTCTCCCAAAGAACTCTCAACCAGTGTCCTGAACAGGCCAAAATTTGCCCTCCAGAAGTCCATGGTAGTGATCTTGCTAATCCCCCTCCTTGCTTCACCAACAATCAAGGACTTTGCCGTTTCATGGTTGCTTAACCCAAGATGGCCTCCAACCACATCTCCCACCAGTCCTTCTCTGTTGGTAAAGAACAGGTCAAGCAAGGCACCTCCCCTGGTGGGCTCACTTACCAGCTGTGTCAGGAAGTTATCTTCCACACACTCCAGGAACTTCCTTGACTGTTTTTCCTCTGCTCTATTGTATTTCCAGAAGATGTCCAGAATGTTTAAGTCTCCCATGAGAACAAGGGCTAGCTGTTGTGAGACTTCTGACAGCCGCTTATAGAACACTATATCTGCCTCTACATTCTGGTTGGGTAGTCTATAACAGACTCCCAACAGGATATCTGTCTTATTGGCCTTCCCCTTCATTCTTATTCATAAGCACATGACCTCATCATCACAAACTTCAAGCTCTACACAATCAAAACACTCCCTAACATAAAGCCACCCCATCACCCCTCCTTCCTTGCCTATTCCTCCTGAAGAGCTTACAGACATCCACTGCAGCACTCCAGTCATAAGAGACATCCCACCGTGTCTCTGTGATTGCAACTATGTCATAGCCACCCTGCTGCACAATGGCTTCCAGCTGCTCCTGCTTATTGCCCATGCTGCGTGCATTGGTGTAGATGCATTTCAGCTGGGCTATAGATTTCACCCTCAACATTGGCATACTGTCCCTGGGCTCATCTCTACTGAGCCTAGTTTTATCCCCTTCCCCCTTCAAACGTAATTTAAAGGCCTCTCAATGAGCCCTGCAAGCTCATGAGCAAGAATCCTTTTCTCCCTTTGAGACAGCTGAAATCCACCTGTTGCCATCAGACTCGGTTCTGTGTAAACTTCCCCATGATCAAAGAGACCAAAATTCTGCCAATGGCACCAGCCTCTGAGCCATCTGTTATCAGGTGTGTTTTCCTGTTCCTTTCAGTATTCTTTCCTGCCACTGAAGGGATTGAGGAAAACACTACCTGTGCTCCTGATCCTGCAACCAATCACCCCAGTGCCCTGAAATCCTTTTTGATTCCTTTTGGACTTCTCTCTGCTACCTCATCAGTTCCAACTTGCACGACCAATAGTGGATAATAATCAGAGGGCTGTACCAGACCACAGCGTTTCCTAGTGATGTCCCTTACCTGGGTGCTAGGGAAGCAGCAGACTTCCCTGTGGGCTGCGTCCAGTCAGCACATTAGCCCCTCAGTTCCCCTCAGAAGAGAATCGCCTGTGACAATTACCCTTCTTTTTTCCTTAACAGAGGCAGTCAGAGTGTGTGGGGCAGACTGCCTCGCCTCAGGCAACCCTCTGGATGGGCCCTTGTCTATATTTTCATCTTCATTTGCCGGACTGCCAATTTCCAGAGCCCCATACCTGTTGTGTAAAGGCAGCTGTGGGTAGGTGAGGGAGGCCTAGAGGGAATTTGCCTGCCACCCTGACCTGTTTCCATTACCCTCAGTCTTTTAGGTACCCTCCTTAGGCCTGGTGGCAAAATCGTTCAGCCTCCCTGATGCTCCTTAACCTTTCTACTTCCTTTCGTAGTTCTGCCACCGAGCTGAGCAGGTCATCTACCTGTTTTCAGTGCATGCAGCACATGGTCCATGCTAGCCATATGGTATTGATTAACAGTTCGTATTTGCACACACATCTTCAAAATTATTAAAAACTAACTCAAAATAATAGTAGAAAAATTATCATCACTTCATTCTTCAATAGTAATTAAAAAAGACTGATGATGCATTCAAAGTTTAAATAAAAGTGTACCTCGATATATCATCTGTTTATTTCTGTACTTCATATCAGTTTTTACATCATCAACATCCTAATAATATTTTATTTTCTATTTAAGTAGATTTATTTTCTAATATAAGTAAAGTAACTTAATTTTGAAGATAATGTTAACCTTACCTAATGCAAGAACAAGTTCCAACCGTACACTTGTACTAGTGCTATCCTTTGTTACAATGCTCCTTATTCACAAAAGTAAGTACAAATTAAAAAATGTATCTGCTAGTTTGTCAGCTAAGGAACTTCATCAAAATAATTGGAAACAGTTACTAGGAAATTCACAATTTCTCTCCAAATGTGTCTACTCACACATTCTTTATGCTTATTTCTACTTTCTGTTTTGAACCTCCATACACTTCACTTTAAAATAAAAAAATCTCAGTGTCTTCACAGAAATACAATTATTAAAATAATAATTCTTATGTCATTTAGGAAAATATTTTTTTTTAAATTTAGCTACTGTACATATACAGAATCTATGGTTTCACTTCCTCTGAAAATGGAATATAAACACTTTTGCTCAAAAAGTATCAGTAGTTATTTTATGTTTTTTCTTCTTTATGATTTTTCTATAACAATATTACTCAATGGCAAAACTGCATCCTATTTTTTTTTAAATAATACTACTTTAAAAATACATTTTTATACATTTAATACACTTATGCTATTCTAGTTGATTTTTGAAAGGTTCTAAACCTGTCCTGGGCACTATTATGTTTCCATGTCTTACAAAAGTTAATAATTACTGTCCTCATGAGAAAGATACTCTTCAATTAACATCTATGTAAAAAAATCAGTGTAATCAAGTACCTTCATATCCTTGATAACCATGATATTTGAAAGCTGTATTATCTAGACTCTATTTATAAGACACAGATGACTGAAATGACTGTTTCACAGATATAGAGGTGACATTTTTTAAAAAAATACACCTTCCTTACTTGATTTATTGAAGAAAATACTATGATCATGGTTATTGACTATTGAGACAAATAGTTCCACTTCTTAAAATAATTTATAAAACTGTTTTCAAATAAAAGAGTCCAGCTGTTTTGTGTGCTTCTGCCAGCAGGTCAAGCAAGCTTTGCCATCTAAAAACAAGCTTTGCTGTCTGAAACTGCACAGGAAGTTGAAGTGATTTCTTTCAAGACCTAGGACTAGACTTTCAAACTCCACAGTTGTAATCACACGCTTTACCCAGATGAACACAGCTTTACATAATTCTGCACTTAAAATATATTATCTATTCACTGCTAAGAAAAAGAAGAGGATCTAAACACTGTCTCTTCAAGAAAACCAATCATGTGAAGTAAACGTATAAAAAAATGTCAGGTTGTGAAACATAGGCAGTTATATCTATACCTTATCCAAGTTCCACCAATTAAACTCTAGCAGAGGTACATTTTTGTCCATAAACAAAGAAGATCAAAACTCCAAGGTGTCAGTCTGTCTTGTACCATAGTTACAATCTTGAGATTGTACCTTTTATTTCTTTTTAAATATTTGCTGTTGGCTGTATTGCAAAAATCAGGAAGATATCTGCAAGAAAATGTTTTAAGTAAAGGTTACAAGTGACATAGTGTCTCAAAGGTCTAATAATAAGATAAACCTATTTTACCAGGATGTCATCAATTCAGATTCCACCAAAAATCAGCAATGCTTTGACTTTAAAAAAAAGTCATTCCAGCTCATATTAGACTAATGACTAATTCAGGAGTATCAAAGTCACTGTTTAAAGCAGTCTGTCACTATATTTAACAACTCTAAAACTGAAGTTAAAAAATCAAATAGTCCTACACCAGACTTTTTATTGCAAGGATGGTATTTTTTACCCCACAGCTGATGTACGTGAAATCTGTGTTGTAAGAAATATGCATGATACTTTCAATGATATGTTTAAAATTAAAAATTTGTTTGCTTCTAGATATAAAAGTTCTTTTATAAATGTATTAAGTTTGGCTCCTACTACCACACTACTCAAGGACTAAGACAGAAGTACACACCTCAAAAGATAATGGAACTGGAAAGGACTTTCCAATCACAGATTCCAAGATTTTCCTGTGGCACATTGTGCTATATTTTATCGTGCCTGAGTTGATAAAACTATATCTGAAAAGTTATTTGTCTTCTCATCTCCACACTTAAAGGACTATTCCAGATTTCCATTCCTCAGATGGATAGAGAGTGTGTTTTAATAAAAAAAAAAAAAATATATATATATATATATTTGTGACTATATATGTATTTATAACCATTTGTTTACTATGCACAAAACTGTACTTTAAATTTTTCATTCTATGGCCCCAACTTCATTCATACAAAGTTAGCATTGCAGCAATCTCATCACAATGTCAAGTGAAGACTATGGAGATTACATTATGATTTCAAAATGCAATTGTAAGGATCTTTTATTACTATCTATGGTCACCACATTTACAATATCGAATTATGATGAAAAGTGTTTCAATGTTTCTCTGGAGATGAAATTATAATGTCAAGCTGATGACACAATGAGGTCAGTACAAATCTTCATAGACCCAATTGCAATGTTCATGCAACGGGAAATGTGTGGAGACTGTCATATAAAGACTATAGAAAAACAAAGTGGATAAAAACTCCTGAATGCTTCAGCAAGCTTTAGAAAGTATGAAGTTGGAACAGGCTTTGAAAAACATGCCTTGGTGTGAAAAGAATTGTAAAACTCCATAGGAAATTCTAGACTTACTTTTAAATATTATTTTACTATTAGTCACCTTCCTCTCAAAAGATACTTTCTCTTATGACAAGCCTTCCAATGACAATACCTTGAGGTACTCCTAATGCAGCCCCCTAATCCTAAACCCTGATCTTGCTCTGACTTCTTTTTCAATCCCATTCTTGCTCTGCTTCTATGTAAAAAGACCACAACAATCTGCCTTCCTTCACAACAGAAAGGAAGCAATTTGGTCTTCTTTCTACATTCAGTTCCTGCAAGGTCTTTCCTGATTCTTTGTGGTGGATATAAGACATCTTTTCATAAAAAAAATTACCCAACTCTTTCTCACTTTTTTTCACATCTTTCCTCATATATACATCTCCCTAATGTTCTGTACCAGCCATTAAACCAAACTTTATAAACATACTCTCTCTGCAATTGCCTTTTACTTTCTCTGTCAGAAGTTTTTTCTAGCCTTTTATAGAGGTCTTATTTTCTTACTATATCCTATTTTATTTTATTCTTCATTTTAAACAATGAAGAACTTGTTAAAAATGTCTCCACTCTTAAGTTGTGCCTTCTTATCTTTATTTTCTGATGTTTGATTCCTTGCAATTGTTTTGCTCTCTTTGTATTATCCATGTTGGCTGCAGCTAAAGTTTAAAGCCTCGCCCTGCATTGTTCTGGACAATGTTGCTTCTGTACAGTTCCTTTATTTCATCTTTATTCTCCAAAATTTAATGTTTATGCTAACTTCTTCCCATCTAACCAACAAATTAGCTTTTCTTATTTTCAATTTTGGTAGTACATCTGTTTTTTCTCTTTTTGCTCTTTCTCTTTGCACTACGCTCTTTTTGAACCCTAGTGTCATTGCTGAATTATTATTTTCTGGGTTCCGTGTTCATAATTTCCAAATAATTTGGTTCTTAACTTTTCTTCACTCCCTGTTTTACATAACTCCCAGTGAGTTCATAGCAATTTCTCATTTGCCATTATTACAATCTCAATGTGACAGACCCTTCATTTTTTTGCTAAAGCTTTTTGATCCTTTTCCTGATGACATTACCACCAGCAGCTGCAAAATGTTCCTCTCACTCAAGGTTTTAAACTCGCTTTTCACTGAACTGTCTGCTGAGGCCAAATTTTGTCACTTTTTGCAGTCTTGATGGTTTTTCTTTCTATCTGTACCACAAAAAAGTGTTGTGCATTCCACAGTCATCATCTGAATTACTCTCTGATTTTATATCATCTGTTCCAAATTTTCAAGTTCCAATGTTTAGGAAACATACTCTGCTTAGCACAAAGATTTATCTCAAATGGGTTTATTAAGTCAGATTATTTCCTTCATTTATCTTTCTGCAGTTGGCTTGGAAAGCAGTGTTAACTCCTGTGTATTCAGACCAGGTTTTAATGCAAATTTCTTTCATAAACTCTCTCTTTGATAATTACTCAGGGGTAAAGTTATATTTAAAAAGAAATGTGAGCATTTGCTTGACCATAGGTAGTGTTGTATATCTAAAATATGCTACCTTCATTTGGGTGAACTTCAGTTTGCATGCTAGAGTTGCGTCCTCCTTCAATATTTGTAAAGATTGATAGATTAGTATTAAGGAAATAATAAATGCAATATTGTAAAGCTCCTTCGAATATAAAATAAATAACAATTTTGATTTATAACTCTCACATATCTTTATTTTAGTCAATTGCTACCTTTAAATTCTTGGGACGTTTTTCCTTTACTTGAGTTATAACCAAATATTTAAATTTCTTTAATCAAATAATATCTATATTACAGAAAGGTAAAAACAAGTGCATTATCATCTTGAAAACTGTGTAGTTAAAAGGCATTTGCAAGGAACAATCCATGATATTGTAAACAATTGAAGGACTGGAAAATTCACTGAGGGCTAATCTGATTGTTGCAGGGCCAACACCGCTGTACTCAGTGACAGATTAAATTCTGGTGATGTTTGTGGAGTATATTCATCTTCCTTCTTTTTACATATTTTAATCCTTCCTTTTTTTGAGTATCCTCTTCTAAATTAAAAGATATTTAATATTATAACATTGTTACAATTTTCTAAACCAAAAATGTACAAAGACTTAACTTTTTTCCACTTGTTTAAAGCTGGTATTCATCAGAATAGCATGAATAACAATATTATCTTCACTGAAGCAGATTATTCTCACTTCTTCTTAAATAATAAATTATATTGATGCAATTTATCCAGAACAAGTGTCATAAATATTTTAACTTAATGCTAATACCAATCAACTAGAATGTTAAATGCAAATGTAAAAGAATAAATTTATCATCATTTCCTTATTTTAGTAGCGATCTCTTTCATTTTTCCAGCACAAGAATTTGCATGACCTTTTTCTCGTAAGGACAATGATAGAACAAGATTGTAGATTCTCTTCCACCAAGACTGCAACATGTATACACATAACCACTAGGTCAGTAAAGTTATCCCTTTGTATTTGTATTTAATCTCTTTCTTGACAGTATAAAAAAAGGAATCATTTTACTGAGCTACTGTAAGTTTTAAATGTACTGTTATCACTCTGAATTAGACATATAAAACTTGTAAATTCTATATTATGAAAGCATTTTGAATCTGTTTTTTATTTCAATGGGTTTTGAAAAACAGAAAGAGCCTTATGAAATACCTTCTTATATGTAGTTCAAATGAAAACTCCTACTTTATTAGTATAGTAATAGATGTAAAGTCTCATGTACTGTGGGTTTTTTTGGGGAAAAAAAAGAAAACTGAAGAGAAAACAAAACAAATAACGTTAACTTAATGAAAAAGAAGCAAAGCATGTATGTTCTCAGTAACAGAGAGCTAACACTGACAAGTTTTGTTCCCATATTTGAGACATAACTACGGACGGACAAATAGCAAGGAAAAACAGTATTTGGTATAAATAAGTAGGAGCATACACATTGAAAGTTAAGGTACAGTATTTTTAAAAAGACATACAGACATAGAGCTTGGTTTATTGTGCAGAGATGTAAGAAGCAATGAAAAAAACCCACGAAACCTTCACGTGCTGGCCTTCCAGGGTATCACATACTGTGAGTAATCCAGCTTCCCTGATGAAGTATACAGTGAGAAGCAAAGGATGACTGAGGACGCATGGAATTTTATCTCCACTGTTTTAATATGATATTATTTTACTTTTACCCATTTACTGATGTAGCAAGATCACCACCTTTCTTTTAACCAAAGTAACATGGAAATAGGTGCGAGGCTCTGCACAGTCATCTTTACACAAGAGCTCAGAACTGTGACAAAGAGAATAATGTGCTTCTATAAAATGAATATAAGATAGTTTCATAATCATGGGGAAAGGGACAAATTCTTTTTAAAATAACCTGGAAGAGAAAAAAAGTGCACTCTACACACTAGTGTCAAATGTAATGCTTAAAGTCATTATTTTAATATGTGTGCTAACGTTGTTACAGAATATTACTATGTTTAGTTTATTGTATATCAGATTAACATAGTATAGGTATTTGGGGTAATGGCTGAATTATAGACCAGGAAAACCATTCTCCACTATGTTACACTACTGCTTAAAAATGTGTTTTGCATGTATGAGTTTGCTTGTACAACCCACCTTTGGCAAACAGCCTAGTTATCAGTATTTTTTAACAAAACATGGGGTTATGCATAGTGTGTACATGGATTGAATACACAAAAATTGTCTGAGGTATATTTACTGAAAACTGACCAAATTAAAGAGAAAGATGTGAATCAGCCAGATTAGACAGTACCCAGGGCATTTCAAAGAGATGTTTGAGACAAAGAAGGACTCATCTTGAAAGGAAGTATAAAATAAGCATGAAAATGGAGATAATGGAGGGGACAGCAGCAGTCAAGACCCTGCCAGAAGTAGTTCCATGACCCCCACCATGAGTGTTGCCAGCAGCCACGTGCAGCTCGCCTGGGTCACCTCTGGAGTAACAAGGGATGGCACAGGCCTGCAGCACAGGGATGGGGTCTCCCATAGTGGGGTTGTGTGCACAGGGTCCCTTATGCTGAGATGATAGGGGTTTTCACCCTCCAAGACATATGGGAGGTGTACGTATCTGTGTGCATGTGTGCGCGCATGTGCATGCACAATTAGAACTTCTTGGGTGTTTGGAAATTTGAAGGTTTTTATTAACTTTTTCTAAGTGTCTAGTGATGCGCTTTATCCATTATTTTACCAATATTGGCTCTGAACACATAGTTCACTGATTGGTAGTTAATTATATGTTGTTAGTCAATTAATAAATCACTTCAATTCTGATTTGGTTTAAACTATGAAGTTTTTCCCTGCCTTAGCTAAGTCTGTGCTTTCAGCTGAAAAATCATAAGTAAATAATGCAGTTTTTTGGCAGTTTCTAGACTATTAAACAGTCCTGCAGCCAAAAAAAAAAAAAAAAAAAAAAAAAAAAGATTTTTCACATTATTTTCCCTGATAGAAAATTATGGGAACTTCCAGATAATTCAGAAAAAGGAGGCAGTCAAAACACAGCATTAATGAATGTTTGATGGATGGACCACTCTGTGGATAAGGAACTGGATGGAATGTCGCACTCAAAGAGTTGTGGTCAACAGCTCAATGTCTGAGTGGAAACCAGTGACCAGTGGTGTCCTTCAAGGTTCAGTATTGGGACCGGTGCTCTTTAACATCTTTGTCGGTGACATGGACAGGGGGATTGAGTGCACCCTCAGCAAGTTTGCTGATGATACCAAGCTGTGTGGTGTGGTTGACACGCTGGAGGGACAGGATGCCATCCAGAGGGATCTTGACAGGCTTGAGAGGTGGGCCTGTGCCAACCTCATGAAATTCAACAAGGCCAAATGCAAGGTCCTGCATCTGGGTCAGGGCAACCCCAAGCACAAGTACAGGCTGGGCAATGAGTGGCTTGAGGCCAGCTCTGAAGAGAAGGACTTGGAAGTGGTGGTGGATGAGAAGTTCAACATGAGCCAGCAATGTGCACTTGCAGACCAGAAGGCCAACCGTATCCTGGGCTACATCAAGAGAAGCGTGGCCAGCAGGTCGAGGGAGGTGATTCTCCCCCTCTACTCTGCTCTCGTAAGGCCCCACCTGGAGTACTGCGTCCAGTTCTGGAGCCCCCAACACAAGAGACACATGGACCAGTTAGAAAGAGTCCAGAGGAGGGCCACGAGGATGATCCAAGGGCTGGAGCACCTCTCCTGTGAGGACAGGCTGAGAGAGTTGGGGCTGTTCAGCCTGGAGAAGAGACGGCTCCAGGGAGATCTTGTAGCCACCTTCCAATACCTGAAGGGCCTACAGGAAACCTGGGGAGGGACTTTTCACAAGGGCAGTTGATGACAGGACAAGGGGGAATGGCTTTAAGCTGAAAGAGGGTAGGTTTAGATTAGATATTAGGAAGAAACTCTTTACTGTGAGGGTGGTCAGGCACTGGAAGAGGTTGCCCAAGGAAGTTGTGGATGCCCCCTCCCTGGAAATGTTTTACGCCAGGTTGGATGAGGCTTTGAGGAACCTAGTCTAGTGGAAAGGTGCCTCTGCTGATGGCAGGGAGGTTGGAACTAGATGACCTTTAAGGTCGCTTCCAGCCCAAACCATTCTATGTTTCTATGATTCTATGGCTTATAATCTCTATGAGGTTGGTAATGTTCAGTGAATCCATCTGAAGTATCAACTAACTTTATAATTTTATTATATATTTGTATTAATGCATACTGAAAAGTCTTTGCTTATTCAAGCAGCATCATCTCTATTATAGCTAATAATATGATTTGGAGCATAGGCTAATACTAAGAATAAAATATTCATTTTTAGATGTTTTCAAGAAATTAAGAATTTTAGATAAATCTGTACTATTTTCTGTAAAAAGATATTGAGTAGTAAAACGTGCAGAAACCATGAAATATCCCTCATCTAGAAGATTCTTAGCAACAAAAATATCAGTAGTGATTATTTATACAACACTTGTATTTTCTTTTCTTTAGGGTAATGTGTGGTCCACAGATCTCTCATCTGCTTCTAAGGGTTACTAAAGACCTAATGTTAGGAGTCTTTTTGTCCACTTTGTGCCATTTGGAAACCTTTTAGTGAAGTAAAAACTGGAAAAAAAAAGATTGAGAACTATGGATAAATGTTTCTAAAATACAGAAGGAAAATATCGGTGAAAATTCTCATCCATATACACAAGCTCATCCTGGGTTTCACTGATACAATGATAAAAATGCTTCGTGTTACATTGGAAGACCCTTTCTTTGTGTCCATTTACAGTAAATATACTAGCACTTTCCACAGAAGTTGTGGATTTTCCTATAGTTCGACAAGGCTTCAGTCACAACACATATAGATATAATTGTTAATGTCCTGAAATTCTTAACAAGGGTAGATAGGCAGAAATTCAAAATATAATGCAAGTCAGATCTTTCCAGTTGTATGAGCTATGATATGAAAAAGAGAATTACATTCCTGTATCTCATTGATTTTTCACTGGGATTTGGGCACCAGAAACTTCTGTAAAAATTCTAGGTTTTATTGAAAATTCTCATGGTCACTATGAGAACCATCCTCCTGTGTGTCAGGTGCACTTTAACTGAATTTGAAGGCAGTTCCTCCTCCCCTCTCTGGACTCAGAGATACTCCTTTGTGAGCTGTTATGTGGGCTCTTCAATACATTTAGTTCTATTAATAATTAATGTGTCTCCTGCTCTCACCACTTGATTTCCAGTTATTTACGTTGCATGCAATATGCTAAGCCAGTTTCATAGCTCCTAGACTCAAATTAAGGTTTCCAATCTCATTATGTGTAATGGGATATGAAAAATAAGAGTCTAAATAAAAAAGGGTGTTGAAAGCCTGTCTCACATTTCTTAAAAATACTAAAAATAAAACCTCCAGGAAAGAAAACATAGATGTTGTCTACAGAAGAAGATCATTCTATGCAGAAGTTAAGTTATATTAGGCAGAGGGGGTTTTTTTGTTGGTTGGTTGGTTGTTTTTTAAATTCTGTTATGTATATGAAAAACATTTGAAATATAGTCTTTTGCTTGTTTTCATTCATTTGCTCAACATAGGCTGGATAGCATTTGTAAAAGCAAGTTTGTCATTCAGGTTAGTCATGATACTTCATCGATGTCTGAATAAAAACAAGTTCTTCAAGAGGTAACCAAAGGTGCTGTCACAATGAGTCCATATGTACTTACATACTGGGCATAGATGAAAGAATCAGTTAGATGTCCTTGTAAGGCAAAGTAGATCAGACTCATTGCTTTCATAAGTTATAAGATGAATCTGAACAGACTGGATAATTTCCAGAAGCAGTTAGAGCAGAGATAATCAAAAAAGAGTAACTGCAAGAAAACAGACTAGAAGATAAACAGCATGGAAAACTTCCAGGCCATTCTGGAAGCTAGGAGGAGATTCCAAGAACATTTTATTATTGAGGAACTAAATTAAAATAGTAGTTGTGAAAATTCTTAACAAATGTTGACAGATTATATAAGTTTTCATTTACTGATTTTAGAAATATTTCTTCAGTTCAATGGGACCAGATATCTGTGGAAAGTCTTTTTCTGTAAGTGATGTGATGAAAAGTACTAACTTAATTTATTCATTGCATTTTAATTTATGAACTTGAGTTAAATAAAAGTTATTTATCCAAAGAAGAGAAAGAGTACCTGATTCTGTTCCTAAAGCAATGTAAATCTGGAGTAATTGCTCTATTTTCATTGAGTTTCAGTTTAGATTCTAAATTTTGGTTTATTTTTTCTGCACCTTTTCATCAGAGACTTCAAATTCTTTCAATAACTAATTACCATACTATCAGTGTCTTGATCTTGCTACTAAAAAAATAAAATGTACTTACTAAATGTAAAATTCATCAAAACAGAATAGCAAATTAGATCAGAAAAAAAAATCCATTACATTTTTATTGTTTGCAACAGGAGTAATTTTTAATTCCTTAATATGGTATTCTTATTTACTTTTTATGTCTTTAGGGAGGAAATGCAGAACTCATTCCTTTTTGATTCTTAAGGATCATTCAGTTTGCTTTCTGCAGACACTGAGCAGCAAAAAAGCCTTGATCAGGGTTTGCAATGTTTTGCTTTCAACTTAAAGCCTAAGAAGCTTGACCTTACTGCTGTTCACTTATTTAAATTTTCAGGTTCATACCTGAGAGATCTATGAGGAGTTTTTAGTTTTGCAGGTGGGTGGAAGTGATATGTCTGTCTGAAAGAAGGATGGAGAAAACAGTGGGTGCATGATGACTTCTCTTCCCTACAAAATGGGACCTGACATCTTTGATCTTTGTGTCATCTTAATCTGTTTGGGTAAGACAGTGCAAAGCAGCAGTAATTCTAAGAGTGTTCATAAGAGGTCGAACCTAAGACCCGCCCAGGTCATCCTCCCATCTCCAACAGTAACCAACAGCAGTAAGCAGGTAGCAATGTTCTCCCAGCACACTCATAAACTCTAGTGACATGCAACATAGAAAATCTCATCCTGCTAGCTAACTATGAGAAGTTATAGATAGATCAAAGAGCCAAACACTGGAGCAACGTTCACAACAGAAATATCTGGAAGTATTCAGTTCTTGAATATAGCCCACCTTTATGTGATGTGGTGATTAAATACAAAAATATAAATGACTTCCAGAGAAAGTTATGATGCAATTTAAAATTATTCTGAAATATCGGAAGAGCATTTCATAGGCATATGAGTAGATTAAAATTCAAGATGTACAATAAAAATTTAATCTTAAATGTAAACTTGTATACAAGTACCCTATATATTTTTTTTCCAAACTTATATGCTTCCTAGTCTACTTTCAGTTCTGTAAATATAGGTATCAATAATAAATATATGTGTAAATAAAACTGTTTGATACAAATTATTCTTAGCTTTTTTTGTTGTTGCTTGTCAATATAAGGTGAAATTCAGGCTTTTTTAAGCTGAAGATTTTAGAGATCAAGATAAAACACTCTCTAGTTTCATTGTAAAGCATAATGTAATCCTAAAACAACACCATAGACCTCAACTGAACTACTCATGAGAGCAGAGGGAACAAGATTAATTTCATATTTTGTTTAAAATCTTCTGCAAAAGTAATGAGGATTTATGTTTGGAATTTCCTTGTTAAAACATGAAGTTTAGACTGATTCTGTGCCATATATGGATAAAAATTAACAAGAATGTTACTAGTGTGAGCACCCCAGATTGCAACAGAACTTTGGGCAATTGGAGGGGATTGTGCGCCCCTCATCAGATATATTTAGGTGTGATGTGGGGATAAGAGGTGCATACATATACCCCTGAGGGACTGTATTTTCAGGCCACCCTTACCAGGGCAGGAACACCCCTGAGGGACTGTGGCAACCGGTGATGCACGCTGGGGCAGGGGCACTGTGAGGGACTGCAGCCGCAGGCCACCCACACCAAGGCAGGGACATCCCTGAGGGACTGCAGCTGTCTCAACCTCCTCCTGTCACCTCACAACATCACTAGAGAAGTTTTCATTGACTGTATGTAACCCTTGTTGAACATAAGGTCAATTAACACCAGAGAAGGGAAGAATATATGAGTTTGACTCATTGTTTGTATTCTTGTTTTCCCCAATACCCAAGTCAGTGATCAAAAGTTTGCTTTTATTGGCAATAAATTACACACAATTCTCTGACTCACAAATATTTGCCTGCAACAAGGTTTTTGCTGGTTTACTGAAGTAAACCAGCAGGTTTTTGCTGGTTTGCTTAGCTAAACACTACTTAATTTTCCTTTTTTTTTTTTCCCCCTTTTTAAGTCTAGAGAATTTCTGTAATATCCATGTGGATAATATTTGGTTTCTTATTAGGAGACAATATGTTTTAATGTTTTATAATTTTTTTCACTTTAAAAGTAAAATCAAATTATTTGCTATAATTGTTTTCTATAATATAATGTTATATATACTCATCCATTAATCAGAAAAAAAGTCTACACAAAAAGCAGTAGTAAACTGTGGAGCATAAATTCAGGCCAATACATATAGGAAGAGCTTCATTATATCCATATTAATGCATAGAGATTTTAAGAAGATGTCATTTAAAGAAAACCTTTGTGATGCTGTTATACATATTTACTCTAACTAGTAAGAAGAGGCAACAATTTATCAGAAAGTCTACTGTCAGGAGGACAATAGCCAGGAATTCTTCCAGCTGATCTGCCCTGAACATTTCTTCTAACACGGGAGGACAGTCAGCAGTGTAACACCTGGGAAGTGATATAAATGTTTTTTTTACTGTAGTGTTCTGCTTAGCTGAGACATCTCCAACTCCTCTAGCAACAAAAATTAATACCAATCATGTACCATAGTAGGAAAGTGACATTATTGTCTAGAGTTATTAGTGGCTGTTGTTAAGTAAAATACTTGAATTATGCACTTAAGTCTCAGGAAAAGAGCACAAAACCTATACATTTGATATAGATTTAAACAGATGACCGTGTCTTTTTAACATATATGGAATCAACTCAGTTGTCTGCTCATAATTGGGTCTCCTCTTTAAACAGCCTGGTAAATTCCCCACAAGGCCAATGGCATTCTACACGGCTTCAAGAAATAAATGGGAGGAACTGATAACAACCCCTATCTCTTTTTGATGGAAGATTTTTTTTTTTTTTCTGTTTAATCTTTGAGAGTTGTATTATAATGTGGGCATAGTTCCTTGATCTAGAGTGTTGGATCTTCTGCTGGAAGTGGTATCAAACCTTATTCGTGGAGGCTTTCCACTGGGAAAAAGAAGACTCAAGTAAATATTACTTCTGTTCTTGTGAGACTGCATTCTGCCACCAATGTATGCCTGTCACGCTTTAAAGACCAAAAAGGCTTTAGGATACCTCTGAATGCAGGATACAGAATAACATTACAAACTGAAACATTGGAACCTATTAAACTTGTATTTCAAATTCCTAGATATTAACTTTTTCTATTTTCAGTCAATTGCACCAAGTTTTTCAAGTATATATTTCATATATAAATACATGCTTTTTAGCATTAAAACACTGGAAATCTAATGCTTTCTCAATTTTAAGTTATTGTTTTAATTATTTTTAGAAGAAACTAGTAAAAATGTCTTTAAAGCAAAAAAAATCAGTATTTTTAAGTTTGAAAATAACTTTATTAAAATTTAAATACAATTACAAATGGGATGTCTGTCTCTAAGGTATAAAGTCAGGTTTGTAATTATTCCCTCAGCTGATGAGTTTCTACCACTTTCTGCTCCAAGTTGTGTTTTACACAGTTGTTTTTTTTTTCCTGTTATCAAGCGTTAAGACTAGTTTATATAAGTGAATTGACCAGGGGTTTCTTCTAATTTTGATTCACAATAAGAAACAACTTGTACCAGTATATTAAAATAGTCCAGGAAAGGAGAAAGAGAGATTAAGAGATTACCAGTTTTTTAAAAAAGAAAAAAAAAAAAGAGAGGGGAAAAAAAAAAGAAAAAAAAAAGAAGAAAAATTTATCTCTTTTCCCTATTTTTAAATTCTGCAAGTGTGCATTTGGGTATTTTTAGAAATTGATATACAATTTTCACAATTTCAATTCATTTTAAGGTATTAGGACAAGGATCTCATCATATCTAGCCTTACAGGGATAACATTGGTGAGCGAATTCTCAGCAAAATTTATGTCCTTTAGTCTCCACTGTCTATAACAGGGTTTTGCATGTAGCATATCACCTCTGTTCTCTTGTTTGTTCAACCTAATACCTAGCAGCTTCATTTTCTTACCTTCTTTTAGCGTATGTGATACATTTAAAAACTACTTTCTCAGTGTATGCAGAGATGCTTTGGTTTTGGTGGTGTGTGTTTTGTTTTGTTTTTTAAAAAATCTTCCACAGAGCAACAGTTCTTGATTATTTTCTTCACTTATCTTTAAAAATTCCTTTGTTCTCCTTGTGTGTTTGTGTCTCTTTGCCTGTGACATTCCTTCTAACTATAAGTTTCCTTTAATTGGCAGGTTTGCATTTGAGTTTCCTACGTGGAATGACCCCTTGTTCCTCATTCTGCAGTGTCAGGAAACAGAAATGTCATTGCTGATTAGGGGCCTGAACCCTCTGCTCCTCCTTCTCATACTGTAGGCAATCTTGTTCTGTACACACTCTAGCTGCAGGGTCAGCCTTAGGGGAACTCTAAACAAGTGTCCACATGGGACACCACAGTGGAAGGGGCACTGACAGGGGCAAGTATTCTTTGAGCTCATTTGTCTACCACAGAAAGTCACTTCTGTCCCTTTAAACGTAAAATGTCCACTGGCATTGCCCAAGTGTGTACATTTTAACCACATGGAAGCATTTTTGTGCCTCCGGCTTACAACACGTGTACATCAGTGATGTTAATAACATCTCTGCCTAAAAATGTGACACTGAGATGTACTTCTAATGGTTGTCTTTCCTCTGAACTGAGATACAAAAGATTTCATTTGGTTCTGAAACCTTCTGTTAAACCAACTCTGACCTCATCCCAGGGCACAATTACCTAGTCTTGCTTGGGGCACCTGAAGCTCTAAAGATGGCCCTGTGTAGCTGTGGTTGAAAATCTCTCTCCTCAGTGTACAGAGTGAATTCTGTCTTATAACTGAGTGGAAACCTCTGGTTTTCCACTTCTGCTCCTCACCTAGGGAAGTGGTATAAACCAGGAGAGGGAAGAAGAGAAACTACACAGAAAAGAACAGAAGGCAGTGCCTTCAAGTGGCAGGGAGCATGCAGAAACCCAAAACTTCTCCCTAAACCAAAAGATACTGCAAAACAAACAGAAACTAAAAAAGGAGGAGAGGGAATAACACTTTACTTCCTACCATATTCATAGCCCGAAGGAATTCTATGGACAATCTACAAAGATGAGGGAATGGAATCAAAACTAAGTATGGATCCCATTTGCAACAACTGAGAAAACTGATGTTGCTTAGGGTATTTCAGGGATAAAGGAATAGCTTTACTCTCTAGTGCAGGCCACAAGAGCAGTTGTATAGTCATAAGCATAACTTGTTATCTACAGCAACTCCATATGCAAAACAAAACTATGTATCTGTCACATGAGCTCACAATCTGTAGTATACAAATTTAGTTTTCATTTTAGCTGTCTAAATATAATTAAAAATAAAATATTTTATACATATTTAAAAAATCACAAACTCATTTTTTAAAAAGATTAATTTCTATGTGCCTGTTTTGTCATAAACAGGTATGCAGGTCTATTATTAAACAAGGTTATTGTTTAGTAATCCACATATTAAATAAATATCCACATTTTTATTAATTTATGGATAAAAGAAAGATAAGAGAAAAGAGAAAATTTAGAGATGCCATTGAGCCATGTTTGTACAAATTTTTTCAGTAAGAGTAAATAAAACCTTTTACCAGTTTCATAAAACTGTCCTTGGAAGAGATGTAAAATTTAGCTCTTCTTGATTAGTTTGTCATTAAAAATCCCATGACGCTTTTCACAAAAGAAGGTCTATTAGTTATAATATTCTGGCCAAAGTCCAAATCACTTTGTGGCTACCAAATCCCCAGCCGGAAAAATTATTCTGCAGTTTCTTCAAAACCTTACTGTGTAAAGCGACAGGTTGAATCTAACAGATAGTATAATATTGATAAGGATTGTATGAACTTTTAATGTGGCAAAATTATTTTAGATCCATAAAGTAGTCATTTGAAATGGAAGTTAAGATAGTACCAAATCTACAAATACAAAACAGCATTAAAAAATATAAGAATATTGAAAACATTATTTGGTTATCAGCATGTATTTATTTTTATGTTTGGTGGTTTGGTTTGGTTTTTTTTCCCCTCAGGAATTTTCCAGAATAAGCTTACATATAATGTAATGATATATTTGTTACTCAATATATCACCTTTAACTGAAAACCATAAGCAGGCAATTAATCAAGTAATAGCTCCTAGAATTTTGCATTTCTTCCTTTTATTTGGTAATTATTTTATATATTTTGGCTGGGAAAAAAAAAAGAATATTTGCATTTATTATGACTTGTATAGGTGAGATGCTGTGAGAACATTTGGTTACTAACAATGTTATCCTTAGTACTGAAATACAGAACATATGCTCTATTCTAGGTCAACTGTGAGAGCTGAAACAGTGGTTTCTTCTACTTTATACAGATTTGAAGGTATGTATTGTGACCCATATTATCTGATGTTGTATCTCCATGACATGTTGGTGACACTCGTTCAGGACAAGCCTACAAGTGTCTCAGACCAAGAAAAATTTAGAATACCCAGCCCATGACATTTTCCAAATATTTTCAGCCACACAATTAGCCCCTCACTTTCCTGAACACTAAATTTATCTAGAAATTATCAGAACACATCTCTTAATGTTTGCCTCCTAACAATCTTACTTAACACAGCATAATTTCATCAGGGTAAACTGAAATTAAATGGCTTTAGAATAGGCTGACATTTCAGTAAGTAGCAGGTGGTGGAGAATCCTAATCAACTGAGGCTGTTTCTAAGAGTTGCAGTAGGGGTTCATATTAGGCTTGACACCCTTCAATATTTATCAACTGTCTGAGAAGCAAAGATAAAATCAGAGTTGATAAAATTTATGGGATGACACAAAGATTGGCACAGTGGTAAATAATGAAGACAGGCAGTCAAAGGAAGTGATCTGCATCACTTGATGACTGAATCGATTCAAATAATGTACATTTTAATACAGCCAAAATCACATCTATGTTTTTGCAAGAATGAGGAGGTTCAATCAGGCCAGACATTAGAAAAGTTAAAGCTGGTCATTCCAGCTGGCTGCATAGTGTATGTCCTCTTAAAGACAGGCATGTACATTTTTATGGGAGACCAAAAGAGAAGAAAAGTTTGAGGCATCCACAGTTTCTCTGGCCAACCTCTTCCAGTGCCTGACCACCCTCACAGGAAAGAATTTCTTCCTAATATCTAATCCAAACTTATCCTCTTTCAGTTTAAAGCCATTATCCTTTGTTCTATCACTACCTGCCTTTGTAAAAAGTCCCTCCCCAGCTTTCTTGTAGGCCCCTTCAGGTATTGGAAGCGCCGCTACAAGATCTCTCCAGAATGACTTTTTCTCCAGGCTGAACAGCCCCAACTCTCTCAGCCTGTCCTCATAGAAGAGGTATTCCAGCCCTTAGATCATCTTCACTGTCCTCCTCTGGACTTGTTCTAACTGGTCCATGCCTCTCTTGTGTTGGGGGCTCCAGAATTGGATGCAGCACTCCAGGTGGGGCCTCACAAGAGCAGAACAGAGGAGGACAATCACCTTCCTCAACCTTCTGGCCATGCTTTTCTTGATGCAGCCCAGGATACAGTTGGCCTTCTGGGCTGCAAGCGCACATTGCTGGCTCATGTTGAGCTTCTCATCCACCATCACTCAACTTGGTGTTGTCAGAAAACTTGCTGAGGGTGCACTCAATCCTACTGTCCGTGTCACCAACAAAGATGTTGAACAGGACCGGCCCCAATACCAAACCCCTGAGGGACACTACTAGTCACCAGTCTCCACTCATACTTCAAGCTGTTGACCACAACTCTCTGAGTGCAACCATCCAGCCAATTCCTTATCCACTGAGTGTTCAACCCATCAAACCCACATGTCTCCAATTTAGAGACAAGGATGTCATGTGGGACAGTGTCAAACACCTTGCACAAGTCCAGGTAGATGACATCAGTTGCTTTAGCCTTGTCCACCAATGTTGTAACCCCATCATAAAAAGCCACCAGATTGATCAGGCAAGATTTGACCTTAGTGAAGCCATTCTGGTTGTCACCAATCTCCTTCTCATTTTCCATGTGCCTTAGCATAGTTTCTAGGAGTATCTGCTCCATGATTTTGCCTGGCACTGAGGTGAGACTGACCAGCCTGTAGTTGCCCAGGTCTTCCTTGTTTTCCTTTTTAAAAATGGGGGTTATGTTCCCCTTTTTCTAGTCTGTGGGAACTTCACCAGACTGCCATGACCTCTCAAAGATGATGGATAGTGGTTTTACAACTTCATCTGCCAGTATCCTCAGGACCTGCAGATGCATCCCATCAGGTCCCATGGACTTGTGCACCTTCAGGTTCCTTAGGTGCTCCTGAACCTGATCTTATCCTACAGTGGGCAGTTCTTAGTTCTCCCAGACCCTTCCTTTGCTATTTACGACCAGAGCAGTGTGGCTTGAGCCTTTGCTGGTGAAGACTGAAGCAAAAAAATCATTGAGTACCTCAGCCTTCTCAAAGTCTCGTGTGACCAGGTCTCCTGTTGCCTTCTGAAGAGGGCCCACATTTTCCCTGCTTTTCCTTTTCTCTCCAACATACCTACAGAAGCTTTTTTTGTTGCCCTTGACATCTCTGGCCAGATTTAATTCTGTCAGGGCCTTGGCTTTCCTAACCTGATCCCTGGCTACTTGAGCAATTTCTCTGTATTCCTACCAGGTAACCCCTCCTTCCTTCCACCCTCTGTAGGCTTCCTTTTTGAGTTTAAGTTTGTTCAGGAGCTTCTTGTCCATCCATGCAGGCCTCCTGATGTTTTTGGCTGCCTTCCTCTTTGCTGGGCTGCACCGCTCCTGAGCTTGCAGGAGGAGATCCTTGAGTATTAGCCTTTTATTTATATTAATGGTTCTGAATTTTCTGTTGTCAGGGGAAGGAGAAAGGTGAATACAATTTCATCTCAAGACTTCAGCAAATTTGGGTCCCCTTCCAGAGTACCATAAACTCTTCTCATAAACCAAAGTGTTTGCTACTGACAAATAATTCAATATGAGACTCCATGGCAAATGGAGATAGTCTGATCTGTTGACATGTAAAGGGAGAATATGGAGTAGGATTAGCAAGGCAATTTTATTTTTGTTATTCATCTGCATTTTGAGAAGATTACTGAAAACTTTGAAAAGGTGCAAAAAAAATATTCAAGGCCTGGAGAAAAAAGCTCAAACATGAGAAACTTAATGAACTGTTTTTTTAGATTACCAAATTATAAAAAAAAAAAAAAAAAAAAAAAAGAAGGGAAAAATAAAAAATGTCCAGGGATACTTTATAACTTCATGCAAATGCCTTCCTGGGGAGAAAGACTAGGCTCCTAAACGGTCTTTAACCTAGTAAAGGCTAAGGATGAATGTTTAGAGGCTGAACAGGGACAAACTCAAATTTTAAAAATTCATTAATAGTTATCAGTAAAGATGAGGGAAGTGGCTTAATCTGCAGCTGTATTCAGATGAAGTTAGGATACTTTGATGGAAAATATACCTCAATCAAACTTAAGTTGTGGGTTCAAAGCAGCAGTAGGGAGGTAAAAATCTGTTTCTTGCTTTACACGGGGGGATCAGACTAGAGGTTTCATAGTCCCTTTTTTGGCCCTAAGTTGCATAGAAAATTTATATCAAATTCAGTTAAAGGCCCTGAAAATTCTGTTTCACTTTTTTCCATTTACCAGCCTTCACTAGGGCAAATAACTAAAACTTCTCTAGAAATTCCTGACTTGGGGAGATCCCAATATAAGTGACTGTAAAATAACAAGAAGTGTAAAGCAATACCAGATGTGAAATTTCTGAGAGCGGTGTAAAAGGACAGTGACAGTGCAAGCATGAAACCTGAAAAAAGTCATAGTCAGTTTTGGGGGAGAAGGAGGAAAGATGTGGAAGAGGAAAGAGAGAGACCTCCAAGGATTAGTTTGGATAAATCTGAGATTAGTATCCAAACTTCTTGGTAGTTCTCCAAACTAAACTTCTAACCCTTTAGAGCTTCATTCACCCATCATAATTCTAGCTGCTCTTGAAGACTCAAGCTGCCAAAGTCATGGCTGTTAAAAGGCAGAGGAGGAGACTATTAAAAATACCTCAAAGCTTTTAAATAGTAATTTATGCTAATTATGCTTGTGAAATAATTTGTCCTGCATGTCCTAACATGGAATGTCTCCATAGTCTCCATCTGTTTATCATCTGAGATGTGTTAGCAAGATGTGACTGCTCATCATGCAGCTCTCCCACAGCATGTTACAGTCACTGTAATAACATGTACAATAGAAATAAACTACTTGATCCCTCATTAGAAAATAAATTATACTGCCCTCATACATTTACTTTACTTGTAAAACATCATAATAGAGCTCATGAAAACATTTACCCACAAGAAAATCACATAGTTAAATGTGATCCAATACATACATTGCTACCTAATGTGCCTTGGAATAATTCCTTCAGCCTGTAGATAGAAGGTTTATAAATCCATCTCTGGCATCTTTCCAGTAGTGTTGTTAAGCTCTTGGAATCTCCCCTTTTGTACAGTTCCTTTATGTGTTTCTTGTAATTCCAGTATCTGCAAGTTCCTCAGTTTTCACCCTATAAACAGATACTGGCACACTGACCAACTATTATATAATGAAATTTATCATGTATTAAGCTACCATTCTTCTTGAGTTTGTTTTAACCTCTCTGCTTTAACTAAGTTTAATTTCATAATACTGTGGTGGACAACATTTCTGGCAATTTATCTTTTAGATATCTTTTCTTCCAACATCTTAACACACAGCCTTTATAACAGCATTGTTACCATAATTCTGGATCTCAAAATTATGACTATTTTATAATTTCAGGAATTAAACTGTTCCTCAAGCATTTGTAGGAAAAAAACCCAAACAAATAGTCTATCAAGATTTTCATGCTCCATTACTTTATGACAACACAATTACTTGTGTTACATGAGAGAAATATGCATTCATTTGGAAGTGGCAGTGACAATCTCCAAATAATCTCATGCAACAGAATATTGATTTTGTTAAATAGTTGTTATTATTATTATTATTATTATTATTATTATTATTATTATTATTATTATTATTATTATTATTGTTGTTGTTGTTGTTGTTGTTCTTATTGTTATTATTATTATTATTATTATTAATACTTAACCAAAAGATACTAGTCAAACACTTTAAGTTAAAAAATGTCCAAAGTAAAGTCTGATGGCTCCAAGACCTGCCACTTTATGTTAAGATCTTTTATCTTCTTTCCCCACTACCTTTTGAAACTGTATTCCCCTTTGCTGCAGGAAAAAAAAAAAACCAAAACAAAACCTAAAATCTTTAATGTTTATTGGATAAATGCATCTTATTGTAGGTAAAGTAAATCACATTGCCCTGAATATGAATAAAGACTGACCAAGGGTGGTTCTCAAGAATTTGCTTGTTGACTTCAAGGTGTTATTTTCTATTTCTAACTCTTTTTATTTAAAAATAGAATTCTGAAGCTGTATCAGTCCTTCAGGCAGCAGTGCAAAATACTGCAAAATTAGGAAGAGAGGTGTAAATGTTGTCCACTGATTTTAATGAGGTGTTAACGTTAAAGTGTTAACTTTGAAGCTTAATTACACCTACACTAAATACAAATACAGCTAACCACTTCACTGCCAGATGATGAATATGTTCAGCTAAATCTGTCCAACATGTCTAAATCTTCTGGCAGGAATCAACTATCCATTCATTTAACAGAGACTGCATGGAACTAGGAAAAACAGATGCCATAACATATACATGAAGCACAGTAAATGTACCTTCTGTTCTACTTCAAAAGACTCATCTAAATAGACACACACTGATAACACAGTGCATTTCTACAGAATTAAGTAAACAAGCATTTTTTTCTTTTTTTTCTTCATTCTACCTTTAGACACTTATTTATAGTAATTTCCAATTTAAACTCTCTGCCTACAATTAAAGCTTTATAGCAATAAGGATTAGAATGTATTTTTCCAGAAAATCTAAAAAATGCCCTTTCTAATGAAATCCATTTGTGCCCTCTTCAAGACAAAAAATGAAAAATTCGGCACTCACTTCTGCAAATCTTTTTTTATGAGTCTCATCCATAGCTTTTCAATTTCAATAAGACTTAGATAAGAACGAGGAAGTCATAACTCACTTCCCAAATAGTTCATTTAAATCATGCATTCAGTATTAAGTAGTAGCAGTGTTGTTAAGAGAAGTCAGTAAATTTCAAAGAGGAAAAGAATGAGTGATCACAGGACCTGGAGTAAACATATAGTCGAAAAGAGACACTAATAATACAAATTTATTTTCTCACAAATTTTAAATTACTTTTACTGCTTGTTTATCAGATAACATCTTAGATTAAACTCTTTTATTCACAAGAACTTGCAAACATTTCCCTAGTGTTAGACCTCATAAACAAGAAGAATTCTGTCCATTACTGAAATTATTTCAGTACTTGCATGGAAGAATGGTAATGCTTTAACTGCTTACAGAACTATTACATGCAGTTTGATGTTTCATTCAATTAAAACTGAAGGGGAGGATAAGCAGACAAAATAAAATTTACCAGAATAGAAAATACTGTTGGATATGAGTACTGGGACCAGTACAATAAGGCTTTAAAAGTGGGAAAGAAAGCATCAGAAACATGTATCTATTCCTTTAGTGATTTGAGAAACTAATAGCAATAGTAGGTAGTCCATAGATTATTTTTTTATTATTATTTACTTCTGATACTTATTGAATATTTTCACCTACTGAATTAATTTAGAAATACTGCAAGTAGTTTTTGGATGCATCACAAAACTAAATTTTTCGGAATGCTGTATTCAGCTACTATTATTTATTAGTCTATAGATAACAGTATTAATATGAAAAAAGTGTCTGGGAGCTTTAATTGTACATACTGGTCTGGAGTTTTATATCTGAATTTTGTGAGGTGAGGGTAAGATATAAACAGAAATATAACAGAATTATTACATATGTATGTATCTGTGTATCTATGTATACCACATTGAAGATATTGATAAGATGATGCACGTTTATGTTGGCAACCCAACATTAGAGTAATTAAAGACCATAACACTGTAAAAACTACTGATATTTGTGAGAAAAAAAATTTGAGGCAGGATCATATATAGACTCCTTGTAAAATAGCAAAGAAAAATATGTTTGTTTAAAGAATTTCAGGTATTAGCAAAATATATTTTTTCCTCAGTTCCAAGCCTCACAACAGTGTCAGGTCTCCACAAGCCTAAAAATAGCCTGTAGTTAACAAACCTATTGGTCAGCATAAACTCTTCATGCAGCCTTTCTCCATCCATAGCTTGTTGACAAATTTTTATTTTTATTTTTTTTTTAAAGTCCTATTCTGCAGCAAATGACAGATGATCAAGTCCTGTGTAGTGGAATATAATGTTCTATTTCAGTTACGCCTTTTCATTATCTTGTGAGAGGAAAGCACAAGGGAAATCTAGCCCTTAAGGAAAAAAATAATCTTTAAAGAGAGGTTATACAAAATAAGTCTTTAACTAATTTTGGTTTGCTAAGTACTAGTCCAGAAGGATGTCGTATCTTACCTACATCCTGACGTCTTCCGCCTAAGTGTCTATTCATTACTTTAATTCCAGTAGCAGTACTGAGGTCTAGTCAAAGGAAAAACACCAAGGAGTGTACTGAAGACAGTGTATGATTAACACACTTGCACAAATCATAAATACATGTTAACCCCAAATGCCTCACACATATTCACTAACAAATCTGATAACATAAAAAGGTGGGATTCTGAAGAGGTACAGAAGTTGAGGGTTGCTGGGTTTTTTTGGATAGATCCAAGGAGCACACTCCTTTCATAAAGGCAACACAAAAGTTAGGTAGCTCATGACACTGAAATCAGCAAGTAATTTGTTATTTGTGTGAAGTGATGAAACGAAACATAAACATAAGAACAGAGGTAGTAAAGGGACTGAATCATACAGGAAGAGGAAACTCTCTTGTGGACAAGGAGCCACTAATGACAGTTTCTCCTGACTGCATCATAAATCCTATTTTTTTGCTAATACTGTTGAGGTTTTCTGCCATGCATCTGCTCTGTATGCCTTTGAGAGGAACAGATGTTAAACTGTCTTCCTCTTCATAAAGCTGGATGTCCCAATATATTGCAAAGCTGTAATGTTACTTATTTTCCTATGGAAGATTTTTGGTTGAGGATCAATAAAAAAAACAAAGTGTCTCTTATGCCACTGGTGGCATAATCACAGAATCACAGAATAAGCAGTGGTAAGTTTAGAGATGAGATCAGTAATGCAAGAGGGCAAAGGATTCATAGCTTCAGTTGTGATTCTGGTTTCCACTATCCCCTTCTGAAGCTACTCATATGATTTCCACAGGTTTATTGGCATCATTCTTTTGCTACAAAATCACTTGTAATGAACATATTCATCAATGACCTGGATGAAGGGACAGAGTGTACACTCGGCAAATTTGCTGATGATACAAAACTGTGAGGAGTGACTGACATACCACAAGGCTGTGCTGCCATTCAGTGAGACCTGGACAGGCTGGAGAATTGGGTGGAGAGTAACCTAAAGTTCAACAAAAGCAAATATAGAGTCCTGCACCTAGAGAGGGATAACCCTGTGCACCAGTACAGGTTGTGGGTTGACATCCTGGAAAACAGCTCTGCGGAGGACCCGAGAGTCCTGGTTGACGAGGTTAACCATAAGCCAGCAATGTGCCCTCATGACAAAGAAGGCAAATGGTATCCTGAGGTACATTAAGAAGAGTGTGGCCAGCAGGTCAAGGGTAGTGATCCTCCCCCTCTACTCTGCCCTCATGAGGCCACATTTGGAGTAGTGTGTCCAGTTCTGGGCTCCCCAATTCAGGAAAGACAAGGAACTACTGCATAGAGTCCAGCGGAGGGCTATGAAGATGATTAAGGGACTGGAGTGAGGACTGGAAAATCTCTGTTATGAGGAAAGGTTGAGAGACCTGGGTCTGTTTAGCCTGGAGAAGAGATCTTATCAATGTTTATAAATATCTAAATGAATGATGGGACAAGATTCTTTTCAGTGGTGTCCAGTGACAGGACAAAGGACAATGGGAACAAGCAGGAACACGAGAAGTTCCATCTGAAGATGAGGAAAAACTTCTTCACTGTGAAGGTGACAGAGCTCTGGATCAGGCTGCCCAGAGAGGTTGTGGAATCTCCTTCTCTGGTGATATTCAAAATTGTCCTGGATGCAGCCCTGTGCAACGTGCTCTAGGTGAACCTGCTCCAGCAGGGGAGTTGGACCAGATGATCTTCAGAGGTCCCTTCTAACCCCAACCGCTCTGTGATTCTGTGAAAAAAAAACAAACAACCCTTAGTTATTTTTGTTAATTGTAGATCCTGCTATGCTTTGCTAAAAGTCTTAAGAGTCACTTTGCTACACATAATTGAAACACCTTTTTTCTACAATCCTCTGCATCATTCATGTAGCTCACCTTGCTGAAACACCATGGGAAAGAGAGTTCTGATTTAAGATTCTTCTACATTAATATTATATACATACTCAACTAGCTGAAAGTAAGGCAAAAAAAAAAATAATTCTGACTAATGAAGGTTTAATATGAATGGAATTTTTCTGTGCAATTCACAAACCCAGCATTTTCTGTAGTTATTCCTGCTGCAAAATCCTAAGTCAACCATGAAAAAAAAAAAACAACCCACAGCAAACAACCCCAACTCCTCAAAACAACAAATCCTCCTCTTTTTGTATGCAATCAATCAACCAAAAATAATATTCAATCTTCAATTTACCTGTTGTTCTTACAACATTGCACCACCTTCTGAAATGATATTACCTGATCTTTACTTCAAAGTAAAAAAACTAAAAGAGGAATACCTGCAGTGGATTTCCTGGAAAATTATTCTTTCCTATGTTCTCCAAAATCTGAGCAGTGTTGTAGACTGCTTTTCACATCTCACCTTCTCACTTCCTTCTCATTATTTTACTTACAATACTTTTAAAGGATGTTATATTACTCCAGAATAAATGGTGAAGCAAGAAACATACATGGCTTGTTTCTCCCTTTCTTCCACTACAAGTTTACTTACCCCTTTTCTCTCCACTATATCCCTCCTTAATTTTTTTCTGACCCTAATATTTTATTGATTTTACTTCTGAGCAAATATTTAATCATGACTGAGTACAAGCCTTAAATAACAACACGAAGTTTGATCTGCTAGAAATTTTACAAGTAAATTTGTGAGTATTACTTAGGTAAATATATGAAAACATTAAAGTCTGACTTATATAGATTAAATAATAGTTAAGTGACTATATATCTTTGAAAATATGAATTTTAAGTTCTTTTTGCCTCAACATCCTAACTCTGAAATGGTTCCTGCAGAAGCTGAGATAGGGGGGAGATTGGTACTTCTTTATAGGGATCTAGACCTTTGACAAATAAATAGATTCTCAAGCATGATGTCTACACTAACCTAGACTTGTTTGGAGCTAAGAGAGGCTATCTTAGGGCCTTGCTGAAAACAGTTCTGTTATAGTTCATCAGGTCATATGATGTCATTCTTTGCTTCACTCTGAATAACACAGAAATCATTTATGCAGAGAGATTGTTCTTCAGATATCAGTTCTCTATATGTAGTTGTTCATGAGTACTGAGTTCTTCCTGTCATCTTCTCAGCTGATTCAGTATCTTGGTTTTGAAATCCATATTAAAACCCTCAGTTAAAAGAGATAGTTGGTCACTCAGGTCTGACTAGTAATTCTGATTTGTATAAACATAAAACATATTTCCAGACTCAAATGATTTGGAAAATTTAAGTTAAAAAAATACTGTGGTTCAATATTATTGATTGTCTCCCTAACTTTGGTACTTGCTGCAGATTCATAGCTCTGCCTTGCCA
The DNA here is from genome assembly GCA_907165065.1 of Caprimulgus europaeus. The sequence goes on from OU015525.1 coordinate 33,146,489, forward strand.
TCTTCCTTCAGACATGTAAAATGTCCTCTGTAATCTTGACTGATAGGCTCAGTTACAATGGTAAGATAACTCTATTATTAAGAAGAACTCTAGTATAATAAATCAAACTATAAATAACCTTAAAGGACTTTTCCACACAGAGCTGTACTTAAGGTATGCTTTATTAAGTAGAGTTTATAAATTATATATTCCCTCTCATTCTCAACATCTCAATTTCACCTTATGAGACCCATTTCAAACAACAGTATAATGTCAACCTAATCAAAAATGTCTCATGAAATTTATAAAATTATATATGTCATAGACATGGGATTCAAATTCCTGTTAGAATTTTAATTATCTCCACAATTTTGAGTTATTCAATAGTAAACAGCACAACAAGCCATACTATTGTTTACTGAACTTATTTATCTGTGCAATTAAAAATATTATAATCTTCTAGTACTTTTTTTTAAGACAGAGAGTTCTCCTTAAGAAAGCATGCCGTCTATTGTGAATAAAGATGGGCTGTAAAAGAAGACTCAAATTCTAAACTTTGCCCTTAAGAGTTAAATCAAGTGAGGTTTTAGTTTCTGAATCCCTGGAATTGAATTAGCTCCTTTGGCTTTGGCTCATATTTCCCAGATCAGGCTTTAGTTATCTAAGTTTATATTCTGTCCCTTTATCAGAATGTTAAAGCATCTTACATATCTGCTAAGGAGAAGACAAAAAGTTCTCTGTTTTTTGTTTTTCATCCCTCCCGACAGCAGGAACTGATTGGCTTATTTTTTGGCTTTGGTACTTCTAGGTGGAGGAAGTAGGTTTCATTGTTTTGTTCTGAAGGTACTGAAATTTATGGTCACTTAGATTTACTCCAGATGTGGTTCTACAGTTGTGGGCAGCTGCCAAAAAACCTTTAGCAGCTGTGCAAATGCTTATGACCACTGAGGGAGAAGCAGTCTCTCAGGAAATTTCAGTCAATCTCTCAGAGAATAGAAGCTTTGAATTTAACACCATATTCATTGGAAAGCAAGTGCTGTGATCTCAGGTACTGATAGTACAAATATCTTTTATAAGTTTTTCTTTTAGATGAACTTTTGGATGACTAGCTTTCCTTAAGATCATTATTCATGATAACAGAACTTTCATTGAAACAACACTATATATGGTATCTATTATGGCAAAAAAATCTTAAAAATTCAGATACGGTACCTGTCCTAGTCTAGACATAAATGGAAGTGTTGTTTCTCTTTTAGTCTTATTTTTACAGACCAAGACTCAGCAGCTCAGTTTGCTAGCAAAATCAGAAGAACATTTGTTGATGTTAATAAATGGGCTTTATTTTTTTAACCTTTTTTGCATGACTTTAATAGTAAACATGAAACAAATAACACATGAGAGATAATTTCTTCCCCTTACTTGTGCAAATTAGATATTTCGGGCTAGTAGCTGGGACAATGGATAGAAAAATTAAGAGTTCAAAGATCTGCAACACAGGTTGCTACAGAGGGGATAATTTGATGTAAGTTATTTCCTTATATTAAATAAAAAGTAATTTGAGGATGTTGTGATACAATAATATCTTTTAAAAATTTTATAATTTACAGTGCAATTAAAACCACTAAACTTGAAAATCAATAGTATTTTACAAAGATAAAGACAAGTATAAATTTATAATGCTCTCCTAACCTTTTAGACTATGCCTGTATGGGAATATTAATAGGGGATTCTCTGTTGCCTGGGAGAAAAAAAGCATCGTGCTGGAGGTCAATTTTCTCCTCTTAGACTGAGATTCCTTGTCTGAGTTTCTCACCTGCATTTCTGGCACGTATCTGGCCTTTTGCCTTCAGTTGCAGTCACAGAGTTTTTATTTGCATACTTTCTATGTGGGCTTAAGGAAGAGAAAGGCTACGGTTAGATACACAACTACCTATTTACACCAATGTCTTCTTAATCAGCAGTCCTTAAAGTGCTGTATAAAGATTGCAGGTTTATTCACACACTAACAGCTACTGCCAGTTCATCTATACCCACATAGACAAATGCATATGTTGGAAATCTTGCTAATGTTTCTAGGAAAAGGTCAGTCCTTTGTCAATAAACATGAGCTTTCAGGTACCCATAATAGGTTATCTAGTTTGTCAGTTAATCAGACTAAGTCGACACAGAGACATAGAATCACAGACATTATAAGACATTATCTGTATTAAGTGTTTCATCTTAGAATCATAGAACTATAGAATGTTGTGAGCTGGAAGGGACCCACAAGGATCATCAAGTCCAACTCTTGCTCCAGCATAGGACAGTTGCAAGATTCAGGCTATGTGTCCGAGGGCATTGTCCAAATGCTTCTTGAATATTGTCAGGCTTGGTACCATGACTACCTCCCTGGGGAGCCTGTTCTAGTGCTACACCACCCTCTGGGTGAAGAACCTTTTCCTAATGGCCAACTTAAACTTGCTCTGGTGCATCTTCCTGCCATTTCCTCTGGTCCTATCATTGATCACAGGAGAGAAAAGGTCAGGACCGGCCCCTCCTCTTCCCCTTGTGGGGAAGTCAGGATATTTAGAATTTATTAGGACTAATGCAATGAGAACACTGCTATACTAACTCCAAGGTATTCAAGTCCAGTGAAGTCCAGTCAGATTTTGCTGGCTTTGGTCAGAAAAAATGTCCATATAATTGAGTCTATTTAGTGTCAGGCTAAGATCATGGACAGCTTGCCTAGAGCTCTCTTCACTGTGCTGCTTTTCAGTCTTGTGATTGTTCGTGTGTGAGCTGGGTGAATATTTTTAATTCCCTAACAGCCTGTGTTCTGGAAAAGAGGCCAATCTCCTAGTAAAGACACTGCGAAAGACTAATGGAGGATCTCTTAGTAGAGTCTTGGAGGAAAACGAACTGGTCTCTGCTCAGCAGAGCTGTGGAATGGATTAAGTCACGACAGTGACTCAGAGCGGCAATTTCACAGATAGCTTTATTAGTCGACAAACCATGGTAAAAAAGTAGAGACTATCTGGCAACAATTAACTGATAACCTTCAGTGAGCAAATAAAGGCACTTTGGTGATGATTCTATTTTCCTAACAACTCATAATATATGTGAGAAGAAGAGAGTAGGAAAAGGAAAAATGAGATGAGAGAAAGGGATAGAGAGAGAAAGTATCACCATCTGTGGATCCCATGTTTCCATCGAGTAGCAAGCTTGGTCCTCAGGTGATGGGTCAACACTGACATAAGTGGTGTGTTGTCTTTTTCTAGTTTTTATTACAGTTTATTACCTTTGGTTGTTCCAGAAGGTTTTCGTCTTCTCTGATCTGCACGTACATAGTAAGGGAAGTTTTTCCTCTGGGCAATAACAGAGGAAAATAAGAGATAAGCAGCCTGCCGCCTAACCTCCGCAGAGGTCACCCTGCCTCTCTCCCAGCTCCATCCCCCACCCCCAACTCATGTCACTCCAGTTGTTTGAGACATCTTCTTTACCATCTTTTGTGACAAAGAGGAATTGAGTTCAGGATTGTGATACACATGGAGAGATACACATGCAGGCAAGAGACCTTGCCAGTACACAACCACAAGTACCAGGCTAGTACTGGTACTGTCAAAGCATCTAAACCAGACAAAAGGAGTCATCTGAGCTCTTTACCTTGCCAGCCATCTGAGTCTTGTTTCACAAGAAGGACAGCAATTGTATACTTCAAGAGGAACTTTCATAAATTTGATTCTCTTAGAACCAGACCCATTACTTCTGGCAGAGTACACAAGAGTAATGGTGACACTGTCAGCTCAGTGACAACAGAATAGAACTGACAAAATAATAGGTGGACTTGACATACTCCTTGCCCAAGATCAGCTTGTCATAACCCTCTACTGCGCTGAACAGATTCTGTGAAGTTGGATTGAAACTGAATGCCCACATGGTTGCCCTGTTGGATGCTCTGATCCATCTTGTCAAATGCCTTTTTCTAGTCAAGGGACAGGCCAAAAAAAGAGAAAGACTGTCTTTACCATTGGTAGAAGCACCAGAGTCAAGATCAGGACTCCCCTTCCTCAGCCTAAATCCTGTCCCCTATTAGACATGAAACAGTGGTGGTAGGCACTCTTCTTGTAAATGATTGTTTGGCAATCAAAATGCTGAGGGAAGAATTCCCATGAAGATGTAAGGAAGGACTGGAGTTGAGGTTAGTTTTTAGAATGAGGAAATAAAAACTACAGCAGCTCGGGCAGGGCACACTGAAGCTGGGGCTGGAATCAGAGAGAAATAAAACTGGGAACAATGGGAAAACAGAAGAGGAAATGGAGAAAATAATAGAATCATGGAAAATCTAGAGTGGAAGTGACATCTGAAAAACACTTGTTCCAAACTTCTGTTGAAGGCAGGGCCTTAGATTAGATTATGAAGATCCCTGCCAAACCAAGACCTGAATATTTCCAGTGACGAATAGTCCACCACTTCCCTGGGTAACATATTCCAATGTTAAAATGTTCTCACAATGAAGAGTTTTTTTCTTATGTCAACCAGATTTTCCTCTGAAGCCATCTGTGCTCATTGCCTGTTGTGTTTTGCATCATTCTGAAGAGAAAATCCCATCTTCTCTGAACTTAAATTTACTTTGAGCTATTGTCAGACTGTGATTTTCCCTAAGCCTTCTCTTATATAGGCTGAACAAATCCAAATACTTCAGTCTTTCCTCATATGTCAAGTTATCTGACAGCATAGCCACCTTGGTGGTTCTCCACTGGACCCTTTCCATTTTATTAGTTTCTCTTTGGAAGTGTGGGCAACCAAAACTGGGCATAATGTTCTAAGGAGCCTAACAAGTGCTGAATACAGTGGAATAATCATAACCCTTGATCTTCTGGCCAAATCCTAGCTCTGATTAAACCCAGATTTGCCTTCATTGATGCAAGGGCCTTCTGCTGACTCACATTCAACTTGCTATCCCCTCGGACCCCCAGTTCCTTTTCAGCAGGGCTTCACTACAGTCAGACCCCAGCCAGTTCTGCTCTCTGAGATTGTTCTGTTCCAGGTCCAAGACTTCACATTACCTTTGCTAAACTTCATTCAATTCCTGTTGGCCAAGAATTGTAATCTAGTCTGTCTGTATGGCAGCTCTTCCTTCCAGCATATCTACCTCTCCTCACAGTTTAGGGCCATCGACAAGCTGGGTGAGAGTGCATTTAGTCCTGTTAAACATACCACCTGTAAAGATGTTGAATCTAGTATCATCCTACAAGGAACTCCACTCATAATAAGCTGCCAGTTTGACCTTGAGCCATTAACCCTTTGAACTTGGCAGTTTAGCCAGCTTTCCACTCATTGTGTGTCCCACCTCTCCAGTTCATATCTTTTCAGCTTGTCCACAAGAGTTTTGTAAGAAGCAGTGTCAAACAGCCTAATAAAAACTCTCCTCTAGTCTACTAAACAAGTCATTTCATCATAGAAGACAATCTATTTGGTCAAGTATAGTTTACTTTTAGTAAACATGTGTTGGCTTCTTCCATAAGTCTTCTTATCTTTCTTGTGCCTGCAAATAGAACCTGCCATTATCGACCTGCTCCATAATTTTTTCAGAAACTGAAATGTGTCTGCCTGCATCCAGATGTAGGGAGGAAGTAGAAAGGATAAACTTGGGAAGACAGAAGATGTACAACAGCAAAGGAAGAGGGAAGAGAGAACCTGGGAGAGTAAGGACTGGGAACATGTGGAGCTGGATAAAAGTAGAGGCAGCAATAAACGGGACTGCTGTAGAAATATAGGGGATACTGCCTTTTATTCCCAAACACCTGAACCCCTCTCACAGCAGTGTGTGGTGGAGAATCTTTGAGCAATGGGAGATGTTTTTCTGGATGAGGTAGGAAAAATATTGTTCAAAGTGATGTGGAGTGCATCTGTGAACCTTAGAGGTCTCAAATCCTACAACTCAGCATGCCCTGCCCTGACTAACAAGAAGTAGATGGAGCATCATCTTTTTCCTTTATTGAGCACTATTAGAAAATAATTCTTTTGAGAAAAATGCATAGTCAGGTGGTTGGAGAAAGGAAGTTTTGAGATAAACTGAATATGAAAATGCAATAGCTTTCAAGAATCATTATGCAGAAGAGAAAATGTGAAAGAAGAGCCTAATTTTTTCTGTCTTACTTTCTAATATGCTGGATTTCTGTAACATGGTTTGAATTCATCCTCTCAGTAGAGCTAGTCAACTTCTATGGCAAGATTGCATTAAAAACTTTTATCACAGTTACCAAGTGATTTGCATCTTAGACTCTTTTTAATTTTGTTTCAGGGTCTTGCTGAGATGAAAGACATGACCTGCTAAATATTATTCTGGGAGGAAACTCAGGCTTCCCCGACTCTCAGCAGACTTTTAGGTTACAGTCTCCTGTTTTCCAATCAAGAGATCAAATTGCAATTGTTAACATTAAGGCTGTTTTCTCTGTGAGCTGTCAGAAGATCCTGACATACTAATCCTAATATCCTATCCTATTACGAGCTGAAAAAAAAAGCTAGTTTACTTGTAACTTAGCAGTATGCAACCTTCAAACCCTTGTCATCTCTCACGGACTTAGTTTCAGCTTCATGTCATCCACTAAAAATGCCAAACTTTTCCTAGGCTCAAGTTCTCCTGACAGCCATATTTTTATCCTGATTATCTGTTTGAGAATAACAGAATAACAGCTGAAGTCACAGCCTCAGTCAGTAGCTTCCTCATAATTTTCCATTTTGTTCCTTACAGGAACACTTTATTACTCCCAAGTCTTCCTCTTTTTCTTTCAACATCCTTAACTCTCTGAAGTCAGGTAGATAACATCAGAAACAGACAAACTAAGAGGCCAGAGATATCTATAAAGTGAAAACACATTAGTCCTTCATACTCTCCAACGACCAAGACAGAGAGAAAGATTTTTTAATATTCTCATAATATTAATGGAGACTCTGAAATGTTAATGGAAATAATGAAGTATTTTCAGGACAATTTAATAGAATTTGCTGAATCAGATGTAACACATTTACAATGACTAATGGTAAGCTCCAGCAATATGAGGAAGTCTAAGACAGTATTATCTATTCTTTTGTTTCTATGGTAGCCTTTATGACATTTTAGGATTTTTAAAAGCATTTTTTTCTTTACCTCATGAAGATTTCAGTTTAAATGGAACCCTTGTAGTAACTGTGGAAGGGGGAGGGGGGGAAAAGACAGATAGCTGCCATCGTAGCATGGTTTATATAATTCAGGACTAGGGGCATTTCAGTACTATTTTTCCCACAGACTGGATCAAAGACTGTGGGGCTGCCAAAACACTTTCACTTTATCTCAGCTACTAAAGTGTTCAAAAGGAAAAGCCATGTTTAAGGTTAAGAAGACACCATACTTCCAAGAAGCTGCCTGTCAGGTTGTCTGCACTGAGCTTTGAGCTCACTTACAAATGCAGTAGTGATAACAGTTTCAAACATGGTTTGGTTGGTCAGATGACAATGTCAGAGTTTCCAAAACTCTTTTCAGGCATGATAGTTGAGCTGTAATTATATGTAACAAAAACTTTTGGAAAATATGTTTAAAACAGTGTATCTTATTTAAGCTTGCATTACATGTCAGGTAAATTCAGATTTGTTATTTAAATATGGCTCAAAGCTCAAAGTAGACTGAAAGAGACAGGCTGTCTCATAGTAATACTATGGAGCATTTTATTTGGTATTTATAAATTATGAGGATGAGACAAAAGAGACCTCGTACATTTTGTAATACATATTCATTTCATACAAGATAATTCGCTCACAGTACAATTTTTAGTCTTTCAAAGGCAAGTAATTTGATACAGCTCTGTTTTTTTTGTTCTTCTCTTTCTTAGTACAGTTTGCGTAGTTCAGGTGTCAAAAAATATCAAAACTTTTACTAAGGATGCCCAAAAGTCTTATGCTATTTTTAGATTCTATTTATCTCTAATTAGGACCCTAAATAATTTGAAGTGGCTTACACAAAAGTAAAGGAGTACTTTGTTTCCAACATAACTAGTCTAGCCAAGGATTTGTTAGTTATAAGAGAAATTTTTTTAGATATTTTTTCTAGATAGTTTTTAAAACACCAAAATATTTACCTGCTGTAAGTCTCCTACTGTTTTTTCTTACTCTGTGAAGATTCAAAACAAGTTGTAATTGTAGTACTTGACATCCAGAGCTTCTCAGCAGCAGGAGATTAAAAGAACTACATTTAAAAAAAATAAAATAGGTATAGATGTATGTCTTATTTTAAAATTATCAAAGTATATGAAAGCTTTGTTATAACAATGTTCCAATAAATATTTTCTATGTATAATCAGGCACATGTCAGATCTGTTAGATAGCTGGCATCCTACCTTTTATTAGGCAATGAAGTGAGGAATTTAGAAGATAGACTGTATCAGTAAGTCTGAATTTTTTACATACTTTACCAAAGAATACATTTTAGTGCTATAAATAACTTTTAGTTAAACCTATCTTTTATAATACAGGTCCTCTAAGTACTTTCATATTTTTATAGCAGTTGTACACTCAGCTTTATTGAATCATGAAGTGTTGTTTAGAGTTCTAAAGAGTCAACCTACATACAGAATCTACAATATGTTCATTAACATGAAGTTTGTATTTAGTTGTTCATTATATGCTCATTATATAAAAGAATTTCCAGATTAAAAAAGTTAAAACCACTAGGCTATACCCTTCTAAAAACTTTTCCCTGATTTCCAAAAATCATGAGGAAGGGGAATAACATGTCGTCATGTTATTATTCACACCACAATTTGCCTTCTGGAAGAAATTCTTTATTTATCCCTGAAAAGAATATAGATAGTCATTTAGGATGTAACTGCTACACGTCTGTCCTCCCTGTGACAGTTGCCTGCAGGGTGAAGAGTCTCAATAGATGTAGGATTGAGTAAGCATTACTCAAGGGAACGGAGAAAAAAAGAATTATCATAAGGAAGTTAATAAAAAAATATTATTAATGTGCTGTTCCTCTCAGTCTGTAACTGTAAATGCTATTACTTAAAATATAGAATTATAGTCAAACATAGCTTTACTTTTAAAATGTTGTATTGCCTATGAACAAATGTCAATGTGTAAGGGGACATTATCATCAAGGCTGCCCGAACAACTGTGGCACATCAGACAAAATATATATAGCTATTCATCCTTCACCAAGAACACAATAGAGATATACAGTCAATTATGAGGCAGTGTTAATTGACTGGAAAATCGTTTGGCTGGCTGTGTGGCTTCAAAGCTAAAAGAGGTAGAGTAAGAGACATCTGTCTTTTACTTACTCTACTAGTGGTCTATTAAATATCAGCTTCAATTTGTAGTCTGGTTCTCATTTTCAAAGGTCCTTGGCCTATCTATCTTAAGTAATTCTTCCAGAACTCCAGCCACACCACAACTCACAAGTTTGACTCACAATATTAAAAATCTGTCAGTAACAAAAATCCTTGAGCTAGAGACTGAAGCTACTCAATCAAAGTCAGCAATGTAAATAAGCAATATTTTTAAAGATTCAAATCTACAATTGCAGTTATTATAACATTTTATGTAATCCTTGAGAAAATCACTTCAAGGGGTAGAAGGTGAACATGGACATTGTCACTAGGTAGGGGCCTACTGACTCTCTGCAGCTCCCTAACCTATTAAACACAGAAAACATCAGAAAATTGTCCTGTTCTGACCAACCTTCTGACCAATCTTTGCTTCAGGCAGGGTTGGCATGCAGTGTCTGGAAATGATGATAGCAATATTCTGGATGTGACGACTGGTCTAAGTCCAGATGAAAGTGGGTAAAATGTTATGCCTTCTACTTTTGAAAGGGAACTGTGAACTATGTAGTAGAACTATTTAGTTACTTTTTACCCTATCTTGAATAATAACTTATAGATTAACTTACAGGGCTAGTCAGTACAGCAGAAGAATTTTAAATTAGTAGAAGTACAGCAGCAAAGAAAGAGTAAGGTAATGTGGATCCCTCTAAGATGGCAGCACACAAAATTAGAAAAGAGGAGAGGTATACAAAATTTTATTTGAAAGATTTTATAGCATTCAGGGCCTGCTATCACTTCAAAATGGATGTGCTACTGCTGTTGTCCACTTCTTAAGGCAAAGTTTTTAACATTCTAGTCAGCAAAGCTTTTTAAATTATAGTCAGCAAAGCTGAAACCAGATAAAATGACAGTACGCAGAAATAATTAGCTGATTCTATCAGCAAAATAAAATTAAAATCTGATTTAGCCACTGCAACTCATACGTTATAGGTCATATTCAAATAAGGCTACCTACTGTTGTGTCCATATAACTCTGGAAAAGCGAGAACTGAAAAATCCAGTAAAAATTCTCATTTGGTCATATATGTTCTAGCTTGAACTTTAAATTATCAGCTGATGGTACTGTGAACACAGACAATACAAATAATTCCATAAAACATACAAATAATTTCTACTAAAAGTGGGGGTTGTATCTTCTTACAGGAACTTCTTGCAATTACAGTATCAGTACTTAGGGGTATTATTTGCAACTTTATGAATCTAAATAATATTTAGGTTAGGAGAAAACTTTTCCATTGAAGCTCTTGGAAGCAGTTCCATTCAGAAAAGGAGAAATGTTTCCACAATGATTTCCACAAGGAAACCTATAAGCACTGGTGTGGTCGGTTAACATTGGCTGGGTGCCAGGTGCCCACCAAACTGCTTGCACCACTCCCCTCCTTAGAAGGACAGGGAGGGGAGAAAATAACTTGTGGGGTAAAAAAAACAACAAAAAAAAACAAACAAAAAAACAACCAACCAACCAAACAAAAAAACCCAAACCTCAAAGGTCAAGACAAAGGCAGTTTAACAGAAGCAAAAAGTAAAGGTCATACATGGAAGCAAAGAAAAACCAAAATATTTATTCTCTACTTCCCAACAGCAGGCAATGTCTGGCCACTTTGTGTGACGCAGGGCTTCAGTACACATGGGACAAACGTTGTAAATAATGAGTGTGCCTGCTTCCCCCTCCATTCTCCTAGCTTTTATTGCTGAGCAGATGTCATATGGTATGGAATATCCCTTTGGTCAGTTTGGGTCAGGTGTCCTGGCTGTGTGCCCTCCCAAGATCTCATCCACCCTCAGACTACTGGGGGAGGTGGAATAGTGGAGAGCCAGCTTTGATGCTGTGGGAGCACTGCTTGGCAGTAACCAAAACACTGGTGTGTCATCAGCACTTTCTAGCTACTAATACAAAACACAGCCCAATGAGGGTTGCTGTGGGGAAAATTAACTCTGTCTCAAACCCAATAATAAAGATATTTTCTCTTTTATTTATTGGATTTCACTTCTTCTGGACAATTTAAAAGAGTGAGTTTTAATCATTCTGAATTTCTTGTTAGCCAAACCAAACCTTTTATTTGTTATCATTAAACATCTGTAAAGCTTCAGAACTCGACAAACATTAAGTGGCACAGGATGGAAATATTATCGGATGTTGTTGGTAACATTTTGCTAGTTCCTAATTGTCCAATGCCAAAACAAAAACAAAATTCCCATCTTAAGTTAAATACAAAGTGTTTTTCTGCTGACACCTCCTGCTGGGCTCTGAAGCTAACATCCACTCTGAGTAATACCTGTGTGGTAAATTATTTGCCCAGTTACCAAGCTGATTGAAAACATTTTAGATACATTACTATAAGCAATAATTTTTATACTGTTGTCAATGAAAACATATCAAAATTAATCAAAGCATTCCTGTTCTTGCAGAAGACACAGAGCTTTTTCAAATCCCAAATATAAATTTTCTTGACACTTGACATCTTAAAAAAAAAAAAAAAAAGGAAAGAAAAAAGACCAAGAGGCCATCACTATCTTAAGCTGCTTAGAGATAAGGAGGTATTAAAAAATAGAGTTCTGTGACCTGAGGTCATTAATTGATTGTTAGACCAAAAATGAATCTGTGAATAACTACTTTGATTCCCTGTATCATCACAAAAGCATCCTTCCCACATAACGAGTATACTGATAGGAAAGTTTTCATAGACGTTTGATCACTCCTTTTACCTCAAGCACTACAGGTTTTGGGCTAACATGAGGTACAGTTCACTAATATACCCTGTATCAATGCACTGACCTTTTACTGTGACTCCCAGCTCTAGGAAGAACTCAGACATACAATAAGAGTTTAAATTTGAGAGAAGTTATTTTCCCCATCTCTCTTGTTGCTGTTTGGAGGTCAATTGGTTGCAGTGGGGAGAGTAAAGGATATTTCTAATCATTCTTAGAGCAATGTATTCTGTTAGAGGGCAGTGATATTTAGAAGGAATGTAGGGAAACAGATAAAATGTAATGAAAGTTGTACAGCATAAAGATTTTAACTAAACATTTACTACTTCTGGACTGTTGAAATGGCTTAACAAGCTATGGGTTGACCTGTGAAACCTGACGTTCCAAGGGACTGAGATTGACAGTTGAGTTGGGAACAGTAACCCTGTTAACCCAATGAGGTTTTCAATTCTGAAGCACACAGCAAAGAAACAGTCCTTCTCATTTTCCTGGGTGGAAGTAGCAAAAAGGAGAGCACCCAAGTTTGAGCAGCCTTGACCATTAAGGTAACATATAAAATTGGTGCATAATGATGAACATTACTGGAATCTATCACCAAGGGAAGCACGAAGCAGATGTATGGGATGACAATCCTTTACTGTGAACACTGGTGCTGAACATGTTATACAAAGGCACCACTATGTAACAGAAAAGAATAACTATACACACACTTCCACAGGGATTCCAGAGACTATTATGAATCATCTTCACATTAAATATTGGAAAACCATTTGAACTTTTCACCTACTGTCATACATAATCGCTCAATTTTCATTAAATTTACAATGATTGTACCCTGACATGAGGTTAGTCATGATTTTAAAGAATATCCCAACCAATTTTCCAGGTGTAGTAATCTAAAAAAAGTGAACTGCAAATGACTGTTGCATTTGTAGATGGTAGCATTCACCACTGCATTCAAATTCAGTCATTCCATCATGTATGGAAGAACAATGGCCTCACCAAAACTACCTATGATATAAATGCCAAGAGATGCTCTGTACAGCAGACTAAGTCATTGTATATATTTAGGGAATCAAAGTGATACCTGAGTATATGTTAAGCAATTTATAGCTGAGAAACACATTATGGAGCCCCTACATCTGTATTATTTTGGCAGGAGCACAGAAACACAACTGACGTTTTCTATCCCTTTGGGAAGAAACATTCCTTTGCCTAAAGATACTTTTATTTCTTCCCTCCCCCAGTCTCTGCTTCCACCTATCTTTCTTACACAACAAATAGCTTGTAACTACCTCTAGATACTTTGTGTGTTGGGAGAAAGGAAGCAGAACAAGGAATTTTATTAATTATTAAAGAAATGGACCAAATGAATTTAAATTAAGGAAAGAAGTAGAATGGAAAACATTTTCACTTTTTATGCCTTTTATGCCTTCCCGTGGCTTAATCAAAATACTTCAATGAACTACATGTGAGAAAAAGTTAGATGATCCCAAACATTTCAGAAGAAGAAAAAGGAAGTATTTGTCAGTTAAATTATGAGTTGCTAGTTAATCACTTAGGCTTCAAATGTTTCAAGCTAAAGTTTATAAGCCTTATGTTAAGACCTTTTCTTTAGTATCTGTGAATCAGTGAATCACAGACAAGACTGTTCTCTTTCTGGTCAGCTATGCCCTGTTAAGATCATCTACAAACCACCATTTATTCTTAAGTCTAGAAGATATACGTGAAATAAAAACATAACTACTAACAACTTTAATACCAACAGACACTATTCTGAAAATAATATTTTTTCCTTATGTCTTTTGAAATGCTTAATCTAATTGCATTTGGAATACAAAAATATAGAATAGGACGTTTGCATCTCCTTTGTAAAATGTGGTGGAGAATTCAGACTCTTTTTATTCATTACCTTCTCAAAGAATGCCTCAGTGAAGTAGAACATGTAGCAAGCTAGTTAAAAATTAGGGTCTTATGCAAAAGGACATTACTGTTCCCTTCCACAATATAAATTTTCCAAGTTGTACATGGGACAATATATCTCACAACTAAATAAAACAAAAAAAAGATATGTTCTTGGAAGAATTTATAACCTTGAAAATCTGGCTTAAAAAATCAACAGTCATATTATTTTGACCTGAACTTTTCTTTTTACCATTAGGGAACAAACAGCAAAAAATGAAATAAGGACAGCAAAGGCAGAAGAAAGCCAGTAACTGCTGCCATGGACAAAAATGAGTAGTAACTAAGGAATTTATGCTCCTCAAACGAGTAGTAACTAAGGAATTTCTACTCCTCAGATCAGTACGATGGAAGTGCAGGGACTAAGAAGGTATATATGCACCCAATAACGGATGCTACAAATAATGTGTGCAATTCTGTTGTGCTGGCTGGATCCTTCCTGTGTACATGTACAAGTATTTATATTCAAAAAGATATATGTACACATCCCAGTAAATCTGAACAATCCTTTCCAAACCAGCTTTCCATGGCTTCTACCTTCTGCTCCCTTATGGGCTAGAACTAGTCAAACAATTAAATATGAATATAATTATTCTCCAGTTCTGATCATTAAAACCAAATTTATAAATCTTCTAAAATTCAACCTGACATTATAAAGAGGTATTTGCTGAACAGTACAAGTCATCACTGCAAGTCATTATAAAGGTAAGCATACCAAATAGTTATATTCCGCATTTCATATTCCATTACTTTCTGCTTGGTCAAACACATAATAAAAACAGCTTTACTTCTTTTTTTCTGAGACTGTTACCATGAAAAAGGACTCACAAAACACCAAGACAGGCCCAAGCACTACTTTTAAGAATGTTTTATTTCTATTTGACAAAAATATGGCTTATACTTTTTTTGAAGCAGAGTTCAATTTGCACATGACTTCACTCTGCTTCTCCTCATCTTTGGAAGGTAATCACAGGGTCCAGATGCCAAGCTATGAAAGATCTTCTCCTTTCAGTTTCTTTATGAATTAAATTAGATTTTGACTTGAGACATGTGACTGTATTATCTGTTTGAACATAAGGAAACTGCACAAATCCCTCATAAGACCTATGTAAAACTCCTTTTATGATTAAGAAGGGGCAATTTTCTCATGTCCATATTTCTTAGAGGGGAATCTATGCTGCCCTTTAAGGAACTTGCATTCCAGTGCATATTTTTTCTGATGCAAGTTGAATTTAGGAGTCAGTAGTGAAATGCATAATCAATTTGTTATACAGCATAGCAATTAGATCAAGTTTTGTGAAGATTCCCAATGTAATAAAGATGACACAGTACAGCTAAGGTGGCACAGTAAATTCTGTAAATATAGCTAGGGTTATACATCTTTTTAGTGTGAAAAAAGTGAAAGGTTTGTTAAATTTTAAAAAAAAAAGAAGTAACCCAAAACAGAATCCAAGGACTTGAGTTCGAATCACCATTGTAACTCTGTAGCTGTTCTCATACATTTTTCTGTAGCATATATTAGACTTGCAGAAGAAGACTATCTTCTCTCTAACTTCATTTAATGGCTGTAGTACAATGAGGACTTTGAAGTGGACCAAAAAGAAGTAAAGCTGTAAAATGAAAAATAGTTTAAACACTTCCATTGCACATAAATATTTAAGTAGTATCTCTGTAATAAGATAATACTTTGATTAGAGAAATTATAATTAAGGATTTAGATATTTTAACCTCTTTTTTCTTTTCTGCTATACACTCATTTGTTCTTATCAGTAAACTAAGTTACCTGACATAATTGAAAAACATCTTTCCAAGTGCTGTATGTATAATTGCTTTAAAACATTTTTTGTATTTTCAAATTTGGTTTGATTTCATTGAATACTTCACATTTTCTACCTAAAACTGAGCAATTTTTCAAGCAGTAAATGCAATCTAAAAATGTAGAAGTTGAAAAGCACTTTTAAACTTATTCACAACTTTATTGTTCAAAACAGACTATCATGTAATTGTGAATTTAACAGTATCTCTGAGACATCAGTAGCAGAAAAAAATAATTCTTAATACTGTGACACTCACTTCCCAATACAGCAGTGTAATAGATGAAGGTTGGAAAAAAAAAAAAAGAGCAAGACTGAGCACTGTGCTTTGTTATCCATGATCCAATAAAGGTGAAATAAGCTGTGAAGGCAAGCATTATAGACTTATAAGCCAGGAGCTAGGAATACTGCCAAGAATAGCTCATGGGGTAGCAAGCAGCTGTCTAAAAATCACTGCTTTTTTAGAACCTTTGGACAGATTCTAGGCCAGAGGTTCAGAAGCAATATTACCACTGTCCCTAACCACTGTTTCTTTGAAGTACCATTTATAAACATTAATCAGCTGCTGCTTAAGTTGGTAACAGTAACAACTCAAACTCCTAAAAGTATTACCGCACACAATTTGCATTTACTTGTTGGCATTCAAAAATGCATTAATTGACAGTTTCTTGTTGGGGATGGGGGAGAATTTGTTGTGGGGAAGAATCACATAACCATTTTCCCCTTCTTCCCCAGTGCATTTTATACTTCAGGCAAAAGTGTTAGCTCTGACATCAGGTAGCCTCTTCCCTGCACCAGATGTCCCATGTAAGTCAGTAGCTGAAGTCTGTAAGTTAGCGCAAAGCCTGTGTGTTTTCTCCAACAGTGTCCAACAGGTGTGACAGAGAAGGTAAGAACTCAGCCCTTCATCCTTATCAGATTAAGTACAAACACTTGTAGAATTAATCTGGGAAAGCAGAGGAAGGCAAACGCTCAGCATTAAGTTTTTAGTCTAATTCCCACAAAACTGTCAGCACAAAACAATCCATTTTTAGAGACATGATCCAGCAAAAAATACTGCAATTTGAAAAGTTACATATTAGATGTATTTACAACTTTAATGAGAAAACAGAACGTTTTGCCTCTCTTAGCCACATAAAATTAAGAAACTGAGGCCAGAGTCTTTTTAAGAAGTCAATTCACAGGACATCTGAAAAAGTCTCACAGGATTCAATACCCAAGAAATAATTTTCAGGGATGGGCCTTCACAGTAATGATGTAAAATAATGTTTCTTAACTTCAGCATTTAATACCCAAATTACTCAGCAGAGGTTTACATCAGTCTGGTAATATTTAATCAGTATTAGAGTACATTAAGTTATTTTAAAATAAAATTTAATTAGTTTGGAGCATTTGTCATGTTTTCTTTCCAGGTTTTTGGGTGTTGTTTTGTTGTGGGTTTTTTTTTAATATACCTAATATATGGACAAGAGGAAATGGCCTCAAGTTATGCCAAGGAAGGTTTAGGATGGATATTAGGAAAAAAATTCTTAACCAAAAGGGTTGTCAGGCATTGGAACAGGCTAACCAGGGAGGTGGTTGAGTCACCATACCTGGAGGTATTTAAAAGACAAGCAGATGTGGTGCTTAAGGACATGGTTTAGTGGTGGATTTGCTACAGTTAAGTTAATGGTTGGACTGTTAAGGGTCTTAAGGGTCTTTTCCAACTTAAATGATTCTATGGTGACTACCTTGTGGCTTTCAAGCTTCTTTGTTGCATGAAGCCCAGTCTGAGATAAGCAGCTAACTGTCAAAGGGAAGAAGGTTGAGGATGGTTAGAATGAATTGCAAAGACTGAAGGCATACTACACTGCAATGCTACCTGGTTCTTCCTGACATTTTTGTTAGATAAGTGTGCTTGTGTTCTAGGGAGATTCTGTAAGAAATGTTTAATAAGAATTTCTGTATAGTAACTTTATAACCCAAGGAGACAGCACTTCAATCTGACACCCTGGGTAAAGATCTGTCTATTGTATGGATTGTCACCCAGTCCCTGGGCTTTGGTCTTTCATTAGTTATTTTCTGAAATACTAAAGCATATTGTAAATCACTTTTTCTAAGGGGTGATTTCCACAACAATCAACAATATTTTCTGTATATACACAAGAATGGTTATTCAGCTTTCCAATCAAAATACAATTTAATGTAAAATACAATAAACAAAATAACAACAAATAAAAACTCCCTGAAAAACCAAAATTAAATCATAAATAAAACTTATCATTTCCAACATTAGCTGACTTATTTTTTGATGGAAAATTATATTCTTAGGTTAGCAACTTGGAACTATTTCTGTACATACCTGTTAAACAGAAATATATAGTAAAGGGAGAAGTCAAATTACTGAGGTAGAGTAGAATATTCAGTATCAGAACAAAGTAAAATTCTAGTTTTGATCTTTATCTTCAGGCATTCAGTGATTTTATAAGCCCAGGAGATTTAAATTTCACTGAATAAGTGTGATAAGATTATAATCAGCATAGGATACAAACTAAAATGAAACAACTATAACTCATGAAAAAATACATAGAAAAGAACCCTTCTTACTGGGGTGAAATTTTCATGTAATAGAGTTAAAAATTTAAAAGTAAAAAAAAAAAAAAAAAAGAATAGTCTATGTTGCTGTGGTTGTTCCACTTGCTGCCTAAAAGACTTGATGAGATCTTGGAGCCTATATTACCAGGTATCATTTTTAAAGCTTGGAGTTTAATTCTTGGACAGGATGCAATAACTGATATATCAAAATGCAAGTCAGAGACAAAGAGAAAGAAGACAGAAACAGTCTTAAGAATGTTAGTACAGAATAGTTACGTGCTTGGATTACATTTATACATGCATATATTGTACTGTAAACAAAAGTAGTCTCCCTAACCAGCATCATCTGGCAAGATACTGTCATATAAACAGAAGAAATAAGAAAACTGGAAAGAAAATTAATTAAAATTGTTTTTAACCAAGCTGATAAATACCACCCAGAAAATATAATATTGTTTCATAGACTTATTCCTTCTGGTTTTGATCTGTGGACTCCCCCTCCCATCCCACAAAAAAAAAGCCCAAACCAAACAATAATTTTGTTTGTCTTTCTACATATGAAATAAGGGAAAGATCTGACAAGTATAAATCCTGTAGTGTATTAAGTTTCCTGTCGATTAGTTTATTTGAAAACATATTTGAAAATGTTGGATAGAGCTATTCAGCCAAATCAAATATTTTTTTACTGCAAGGAGATAGCATATGTCAGTACTAGTGTAAACTTGGGGTTCTTATAGATTTATATGCCTTACACACAGAGGTGAGGGGGAAACAGTTCTTTGAATTTATTGGCCAAGCTCACTTTTAATTTTTGTATGACCTAGAAAAAGTTATTTTAAAGCTGACTCCTCTACCACAGTTACCCAATATTCATCCATACTTAAATAACAAGAATCTACTGCCTTATGTTAAATTCTCATCCTACAGTAAAGATAAATGTACTCCCAGAATTTCTTATTCAGGGAGTCTGAATAAGATTTGATCGGTAAAGTAAGTAAAATGATATTTGTGTTCTTTAATAGAGATATGTTTTTTTGAAACATGGGCAGAAAATACTTGTCATTGATTTATTGGCCTTTATACCCATTGCTTCTTCTTGCCTAGTCATTCTATGGCTTTGTCATGTTATTCACATTTTTAACATACTTTCTATGTTGCTGCTAAATATAGCCTTTAAAGATAAATTTTCTCAGGAAACTTTCTAATATTTTGAGTTAAAAGTGATTTAAACAAATCCAAACTAGTTATAATCCTAAATGCACACAGCATGTATATGCTCTTCTGCTAAAAACTACGTCAGATGAAAAAGCTCCTGCTACCTTACTCTCCCCTTGACTCTCTGATACTCTGATACTATATCGTCCTCCTGGAGATTACCACAGTCTGAAGTTTCCTAGCTGAGCTGTGCATGTGAATTCTTCCTCAACCTTTTCAATTAAAATAAGTTGGTTTAGCTCAGAGAGTTTAAATAATGACTCTGTTCTTGCATGTCAAATTTGGATAAAAATGGATTAGGAAGAAATCACACACAATCACACAAACCTTTCATCTGATGTAGTTGATGAGACAGTAAACCTCTTCAGCCAGCCCATCTACAGGTAAGTCAATGTGTTGACGGCATTCTTGAAAGTGAGAGAACTTTCTACAACATAAATCACAAATTGAATCACTCCTACTCTCTTAGAAAACACTTCAAACCTCCCTAAAAGAACAGGCACCAATCATACAGAAAAAGAAGTGCCAAATTCTGATCTTGTTTACATTCAGGTATGTCCAAAACCCTAGACATTTAAAATGATACTTTACTGAACTACAATTAGTCAGATTGTGTAGAACAAAAGTCTGTACATGGATGGCTTCATATATATTGCAAATATGAACAGTGTTCAAAACACTTAGAAGTCTCAAAACGGCTGAAAGGTTTTGCAACAGCTTGAAAAATCCTATTAACTCTATAGTGTGAATAATCCTTGATTGTTTGAGTAGTTCCATGGAAAATAATGTGAGTGTTTTGATAGCTAATGGTTGCATAACAGATCTGATAAATGTATGAGAGACAAAACACCAACTTAAAATCATATGCCATTTTGTAAGGTGCAGTTTAAAATTCTAAAATTTATAATGCATGTCTTTAAATAAGTTAATAATGACAGGGCCTGACTTAGTGCACATTGTGTTCAATTCTTACAATAAAAAGCTTTAATCTGAAAATAAAATACATGGGAAACTACTATACCAGTAAATACTCATCTTGGCAAACTTTCACCAGCACAACAGAAATAGGAAAATAATCAATGAACAGGATAAATTCACTGACAGAAAAGGAATATAATCCTCAATTATGGGATTTCTAAACCTTCATTAGATCTTTAAATCTTAACTTGCATTAGCTAAGTTGCTGTGATTATACTTGAAACTGATCTCTCGGGAAACTCCACATGTCCCGCCATTTATTTAAGGCATTATTTCCTGAAGACCAAATGGATAGGTTTTCAGGAATAAGTAATAAGCATTTTTTTTAAATTTTAGGTTCCACACATAGAATTATAAACAGT
Source organism: Caprimulgus europaeus (assembly GCA_907165065.1). Next base: position 33,167,423 of record OU015525.1, read on the forward strand.
TCTCCTGACTAGAAATTACTTCGGGGTTTTTTCAGTATCACTCAATAAATAAAGTAGAATCTGAAATTATTAATATACTAAAAGCCACTCTGTATACTAAAAATAAATAAATAGATAGATAGATAGATAGATAGATAGATAGATAGATAGATAGATAAATAAAAGCAAAAAGCATTCTGTCACTCATTATTTCTGTGGCCTTTGAGCCAAAAGCTGGGCACAGGAAAAGCCATACTGTCACATCTAAAGGCTGCTAAAACTTTGTTTCCCAGATGCATCAATACTTAGTGATGTTTTCTGTTCCTCAAAAGTGCAGAAATAGCACTATCTACATTTCTGAAAACAAATTTATGATTTTTTAACCATATACAGACTTTTAAACTTTGAAAATTAAGAAAAAAATTTGTGATACACAATATTTTATCCTTAAGCCTTTATTTATTTATTTATCTATTTATTTATTTATTTTATATGCCTAACATATTAGCATTTGATATAATACTAGTATGTTTGGACAGCTGATATCGTTGAAAATGTAGGATACAGTCTGGCATCTTCTCTTTATAAGGGCAAAATTTAGGTTTAAATTGAAAATACCTGTATCAGATAATTTCATATTGCCAATTACCAGCTTATGGAAAGTTACAGTTTATGATACTTCCTAAATGAATTATTCCTAAATGAATTTCAGTATTTCAACTCCTGACTGAAATGAACTAACCATTATTAAATACTACATAAAGAAACCACGGTTAGAATTACCAAGTCACAGGCTTAAAGCCAGTCAAAATTAGTACTTTTTCACATTACCCCTAAGTAACTAGTGAAAAGTCTTATAACTGAGACTTGCAGAAATCAGTATAAATAGATTCAGGCAAATCTTTTTACAAAGTCATGGAGATGGGTACATGGATAAAGAGTAAATATAATATTGCAGTTAAATCTACAACTTTGAAAACTCCACCTCTAAGTGGTTGGTCACTGGAAATGAGGAGGCTCTACCAGGATAAAGATAATTCAGCACCCATCTTGTTTCTTATACACTTTCCTTAAACATGTGATACAGACCAATATCCGTTATACTTTTGTTTGGACCAGAATGACAGTTCTTACCTCATAAGAGAAACAAGGAGATGGTTCAATGCTTGCAGATCCAACATGTATTTCCAATATTGACAGATTATTTACTGTTGTCCTGATCCATTGTCGGGGAAGGTTTCGATATGATCCCAAGAGCGAGATTAAGACACAAACGAGGTCAAATGCTGTACTCCCAGAACACCATTTATTACAAAAAGAAAAAGTATAGCGATATAACAAAATGGAACAAAAGGTGGAAATCAAGCAAGGAGTCGGGATGGGGCAACAAGAACAGTCACCATTACGGGTCCAGCGGCGAGGCGACGGTGAAGGGGGGGTGAGGAGGTCTCAGTTGCTTGTTCCAGTGGTGGTGCAGTGTGGCGTGGTGCGGTCAGGCAGTCAAGCGGTCGTCCTCTCTGTCTCTCTTCTTTCTTTTTCTCTCTCTCTTTCTCCTCTTTCTCCCTCTTGCCCTTGCCCATGCAGGTCCTCCTTAAATACCCCTTCGAGGGCTGTGGTTTCCATAGCAATGGCACGTCTCTTTGTGCCCCCCAACACTGGGGGCAGGGACATGTCCGGGCAGAACACCACCCGCTGGCAGGGCATCTTCACAAGTCAGGGTTTCCAGAACCCAATGGTCTTGTGACCCTCCTTGCAAACAATGTCTGAGACAAGTCTATGGTGCAGCTCCTCACAACTGTGAAACTAACAGATACAAAATACTTGATAGTACAAATAGATAATTCAGTAATAATACTCAATGGTTGAACTTAATTACACAAAGAGGTCTTCTCTTTGAAGAAGCTTTGTCTTGGAAACTGTCTTCTTAATTTTTTAAAAGCTACTATTATTACAAATAGTCTGATGTGGCCTTCAAACAGAGATTCCACATGTGTTTTGAAAAGGTTATTTTATAAAAGTGCATTTTTTTATTTTCACTGATAAGAGACTATCATAATTTTTAAAGAAACAGAGCAGGCTATATGAATAAAAGAGAAGATTGTGCCTTCTTTTTAACCCTAAGTGTGAAAATTCTTCAGGTTTTGAAATGAGAAAACAAAACCCACACAAATCTGTTGGGAAGTAAGAATGCCTTGGGCCAGAAAGAAAGCTTTGTTTCAAACTGGCATGCAAATGTTCTCTTTTACATCTTTTACTGCTTGTTTTGCAAGGGATACTACTCTGATATGCTTAAACCGAATCCACAGTAGTGCAATATTTTTTTTTATGGTACTTTGACTACTATAATGCCTTCATTCCCCATGCATTGTTTTGTTCAACCTCTGTATGAGGAGCTGGGTTGGGGGTTGAGAGTGGAAAGGAAGGAAGTCAAGGATAATGTCCCAATTCCAGATTCAGCGTTATTTCTGAAAAAGCAGTTGGGAAAAAGCTCTTTGCAAAATTAGCTTCCAGAATAAATGAGAAGTGAAAATACTTTCTGCAGCTGATTTTATCTTTTGGGGCCTTTGTGGTGTCTACGTAGAGGGAATTGATGGTGTTGGAAAAAAATAGCTTTTATTGCTGCAAGCTAACTTGCAGCCAGAAATTCCTCCACCTCTGCGTCCCGCAGTCAATCAGCCACTTGAATAGGCTGGACTTACAGTCTTAGGAAAATTCTGCCTGGAGGCACAATAAGAAAACAAACATACTGACACAGTAGAAGGACTTAAGAATTGCTTCCCTTGCTGAAGACAGAAAAAATCAGGGAAAAAAGCTAAAACAAACCACCACCTGTAAATAAACAAATAACTAAAAAAAAAAAAAAAGTGTTTTTAAAAGTAGTAGAAGTAGAAATTATCACCTAAACAGCATAGCTAGCCGTTGCTTGGGAGCTCTTTCCAGTGCATTCATTAAAAAAGCATGAAGGCAAAAATAATCTTGGATGAAGGTCTTTACATTCTACCACTGTAGATGTTAGAGAGTTTACAAGAAAGATACTGGTAACTCTGACAATAGCTGGCAACAAATTCTGGTTGAGTAGTCTCAAACTTTTCCCAAATTTCCTTTGTAGTGGTCTGATCCCTGAATTTGATTTAGCACCTGGAATCCTTGCTTCTGTTTATTATTTTCTCTATCTGATTTTACCTAGAAGGAGGAGTGGGTCAGTTGCCCTGGAAGCCTCGTTGTTAACGCAAAAAAGATTGAGTCCACCCTGAGTTTCTGCTCCTTTGATTTAACAGGGCTGCTTAATTGCCAAAAAATCAAATGTGCTCAAGCACTCTGCTGGATTACAACCCCTAGCAGTAACCCTGTGTTTTGTGTTCAAGTAGTTACTTCATCGTGCTTCTTTTCTATCTGCTACATAAATTATCTTCACAATTGCACTGGTTTTGGCCAGGATAATGTTCTTCATAGCAGCTTGTATGGGGGTAAGTTTTGCATTTGTGATGAAAACAGTGTTTATAATGCAGAGATGCTTTCGTTATAGCTGAGCAACACTTACACAAGTTCAAGTCCTTTTCTGCTCTCACTCCACCAGTGAGTAGGCTGGGGGTGCACAACAAGGTGGGATAGGACACAGCTGGGACAGCTGACCCCAACTGACCAAAGGGATAATCCACACCATATGACATTGTACTCAACAAAAAAAAGCTGGAAGAAGAAGAAGGAAAGGGGGTGACATTCGGAGGTATAGTGTTCGTCTTCCCAAGTAACTGTTACATATGATGAAGCCCTGCTTTCCTGGAAATAACTGAACACCTGTGAAGTAGTGAATGAATTCCTTGTTTTACTTTGCTTTTGTGCACAGCTTTTGCTTTTCCTATTAAAACATCTTTATCTCAACCCAGTATTTTTCTCACTTTTACCCTTCTGAGCCTTTCCCCTATCCCACTAGGCGGGAGTGAGCAAGCAGCTGTGTGGTGCTTCTCTGTCTACTGAGGTTAAACCACAACAAAAATTATATAAATAAAAGTTTTAAATATGTTTACTGTGCTTTTTATTTTTCAAGGAAAAAAAAAAGATTTTTTCCTATTCTTATATGTTTATGATAATCAGAGTCTCCATATAGGTGGCAAATTTCAGTTACCACTTGGGGTGCCAATTAAAAAGTAGTTTGCAATCTTATATTAATAACCTGCACATTATAACACAGAAATGTCAATAAATCAGTTACAAAGCTCATCACAAGCCACATACAGACACATACGGCATAAAAGAAAAATACAAGATTTATGAAATAATGAAAAAGTTATCTAAAATACTTTTTAAATTATTTAACCCTTCCCTCTATAACTGTGCTCTGCAGTTGCATATAACCATAATTCTATATATAAATGCCATATAATCAAGTTTCTGGATAACCAAGTTGTTTAATCAGCAATTCTTTTCCTTTAGCTGAAGACAGCAAACCAGCAGCAAGGTAATTTACCTATTATGATACATACAATTTTTTGCTTCACACAAATTTTGTTCTGTAAGATATCTTTCTCTTCTCAAACACCAATATACACCCACATTTTCAAAAGTAACATTATTATCACATGCCAAACCTGAGAGTGTATTACACTCAGTAAAGATACTTGTAGTGAATCTCAAATAATATATCATGTTATAATTTTCTAGTATGCTTTAATTTAGTCAATATATACAAAAGTAACAATTTTGTTCTATTTAGTTCTTCATTTATATATAATATTGTGTTCTTTTAAGATTCTGAGGAACCTAAGGATCAGTCAAGTGAAGTCCCTAGAGACTGGTAGGAAACATCACACTCATTTTTATAAAGAGTCAAAAGGAGGACCCTGGGAACTACTGACCAGTCAGCCTCACCTCCATGGCCAGTAAGATCATGCAACAGATCCTCCTGGAAACTATGTCAGAACATACGGATAACAGGGAGGTGATTAGAGACAGTCAACATGGCTTCACAGAATGCAAATTCCATCTGACTAATCTGGTGGCCTTCTACAATAGAGTGACTAAATTGGTGATTAAGGGAAGGACAACTAATGTCATCTGTCTTGGAATTTGTAAGGCCTTTGACATAGTTCCATACACCATTGCTAAACTGAAGAGACATGGGTTTCGTAGAATCATATAATAGTTTGGGTTGGAAGGGATCTTTCAATGTCATCAAGTCCAACTCCTCTACAGTGAACAGAAACATCTTCAAATAGATCAGGTTGCTCAGAGCCCCATCCAACCTGACCTTGAATGTTTCCAGGGATAGAACACCTACCACCTCTCTGAGCCACCTGTTCCAGTATCTCACCACCTTCATTGTAAAAAATTTCTTCCTTATATCTAGTCTAAATCTGCCCTCTTTTAGTTTAAAACCATTACCCCTTGTCCTATCACTACAGGCCCTGATAAAAAGTTTGTTCCTATCTTTCTTATAGGCCCCCTTTATATATTGGATGGTTATAATAAGGTCTTCCTGGAGCCTTCTCTTCTCTAGGCTGAACAACCTAGCTTTCGCAGCCTTTCCTCATAGGAGAGGCATTACACCTCTCTGATCATTTTTGTGGCCCTCCTCTGAACCCACTCCAACAGGTCCATGTCTTTCTTGTACTGAGGACTCCAGAGCTGGACACAGCTATTCCAGGTGTTTTGACGGATGGGCTGAATGGAAAAGGAATTAGCTGCCTGGATGCATCCAAAAATCTGACTCAATGTCCAGATGGAAATCAGAAACAAGTGGTATCCCTTAGGGGTCCATATTTGGACTGTTAGTGTTGAATACCTTTATTAATGACATAAACAATGGGATTGAGTGCACCCTCTGCAAGTTTGCAGACAGCATTAAGCTGTGAGGTATAGTTGATATGTTTGAAGGAAGGGATGCCATCCAGAGGGACCTTGACAAGTTTGAGCAGTGTGACCAGGTCAACCTCCTGAAGTTCAACAAGGCCAAGTGCAATGTCCTGCACCTAGGCTGGGACAGGCTGAAGTACAGACTGGGTGATGAATGGGTTGAGAGCCGCCCTACAGAGAAGGTCTTGGAGATATTGGTAGTTATTTATAGGCAGATGAAAAATTAGATATGAGCCAGCAGTGTACGTCTGCGGCACAGAAAGTCAATCATATCCTGGGCTGCATAAAAAGAAGTGTGGTCAGCAGATTGGCAGAGGTGAAACAATAAAACTTCTTCACCAAAAGGTTAGTCAAGCATTGAACAGGCTGCCAAGGGAGTTGGTGAAGTCACCTTCCCTGGTGGTATTTAAAAGATGGGTAGACGAGGTGCTTAGGGGTACTTACGTTTAGAGGTGGAATTGGTAGTGTTAGGTTTATGGTTGGACCTGATGATCTTAGAGGTCTTTTCCAATGGCTGTGATTCTGTGATTCTATCATTTTATGATTCTCTCTCTACTCCACTCTTGTGAGGCCCACTTAAAGTGTTGCATCCAGCCCTGGGATTCCCAGAACAAGAAAGATGTGGACCTGTTAGAACAGGTCTGAGGGAAGGCCACAAAAATGAACAGAGAGCTGGAACACCTCTCCTATGAAGCAAATCTGAAAGAGTTGGGTTTGTTCAGCCTAGAGAAGAGAAAGCTCTAGGGAGATTTTATTGTGGCCTTCAATATATAAAGGGGGCTTATTAGAAAGATGGAGAGAGGCTTTTTATGAGGGCCTGCAGTGACAGGACAAGGGATAATGATTTTAAATTAAAAGAAGGTAGGTTTAGACTAGATATAAGGAGAAATTTTTCACAATGATGGTGGTGAGACACCAGAACAGGTTGCCCAGAGACATTGTGGATATCCCAAACCTGGAGGTGCCAAGTTCAGATGGGGTGGGGCTTTGAGCAACCTGGTCTAGCAAAAGATGTTCCTGCCCATGGCAGGGGCAGGGTGGGAAGTAGATGACCTTTGAAAGTCCATTATAGTCTACACCATTCTATGATTCTATAATTCCATTAATGCCTATCAAGTCCTGTGTGAAGCTTTATGGTATATTTTTTGCAGGGTTTTCTTCAGAGTTCTGTTTTCAACATTGCACTGAACAATAAAAGCAACTTAGAGCCATGTTTTTCCATATCCTCTTAAAATTATTATTTTTTATTTGCATAAATCTTTTGTCTTGCTAATATCCTTGATAATGCAACTATAATCAATTGCTTAGTATAGACTCCTTTAAAGTACTCAAGAAACCAACGCATCTTAAATTCATGCACACTTGTGCATTTGCACACAAGTGTCATTCACTCAGAAAGTACAAAACAAGCTTGTGCTTTCTAGCCAATCTAAGAGAAGAATAACATGGACAGGAAGTATTTTCAGGACCAAATGCTATGAAATAAAGCATAATAGGTCACAATAAGGAGAATCAGATTGTAGAGGTTCTATATCAGCTTGGACCTTCTATCATCTGCAGTGATTAAATGAGTACTCAGGAAAAAGGGCTTCATAGTAACACATCCACTGTGCACAGCTGATCCTGACTATGAAGCCCACTCTAGGCAGTTCAGTTCTCCAGTGGCGAGTACAAATGTGATCCTTATTTCCTACCTATAAAGACTTCCTACTGAATTAAAGATTAAGAAACTACACTGAACTTTGACTGCAAGTCTGCGTGTTGTTAGGCAGCTTCCTTTAAGGACTGTTGTACTTTGCTCAGACTTACAAATTACAGCTTTAAAATACACAAAAATTTTTAACTGTTGCATACATGACTTAGTTTGAAGGATCAATACAACAAAGAATTGCTAATACGCATTCTTCCTGAGTACAGTCATTGTAGGAACTTCTTAATTTAATTTATTTATGAACAACATCAACTGCCTTTGTAGATACTTTCATTTCCATCTGCATTGCTCTTTCTCCTGCTACTTTCTGAAAATTCACTGAAACAGTGATTTGCTGGGAAAAAAATGTATCAAAAGCATGGAATTTCATAGAAAATTCATTTTCATTCTTTTTTTTTCTTCCCCTCTCCACCAATTTTCATACTGTCGTGAAAATTTGGTAACACTAAATTATTGTCTAGCAAATTTGCATGTGTACAGTGCAATATATTTGAAAGTGTACAAGCAGTACTCTGCGGTATTTTCCAGTACCACTGAAATGCATTAGTTACAGTTCTCAAATCTCACCACCGCCTCTCTCTTGTAAGAATTTTAGATTCAGTCTTAGTAAATGTAAACTACCCCACTGATTGTAATAGGAATTTTCCTTGCTTTCTATATTGTCTTAAATTGTACAAGCAGAATTAAATATTAAAAGCCCTAAGAAAATGCTTATTGTTATGTAAAATAAGCCTTAATAAGCTGTCTGATATTCAATAGTGTTGCTTTATTGAACAATTCCAAATGAAAAAAAATAGATAATTTTTTTAGTTGTATTAAAATTATTTTCAATACATATCTTGAAGTGGGAATACAAGATAAAAATCATAGGCAGTGCAGCAGCTCCACAGTCCTTGATCTTAAATCTCTACTTCAATTGAAATACCGTTACATAGAACACACAATGCATATTTGGCCTCTCTATGATGATAATCACTGAGTAGGGAAACTGCAATAATACTAGTGGTAAAAATTCTATTGGTGTTTCATAGTCTTCATTATGTGACAGAAAAAAATGGTATGACTCTGTAGAAACTTTTCCTCAGATTCATAATTAAGACAACAGCTGCTGTGTAAAGGAAGCACACACATGCTGAAAAGACAAGTTGTGGAAAAGGGAGTCCCTGTCTCTTCAGACCAAAAGATTAAAAATTGAAGTATTGGCAAGTTGGGTGTCTTACTTTTATCATAAAAGTTATGAAAATGTCAGATTTTAGCAGACTTTAACTAAATACAATGAAAATTCAATATGTTCCATTTTTCCATCACTGGATTTCATCTTTAACAAAGTCCAGATACACAAGCAAGCAAAAAGATACTTTTCTATTAAAAATGACCTTGAAGGATCCTCATAAGCAAGGCACAGGTGATATATTTCAACACTTCTAGATGAAGATAGCGGGACATCGTTGATTTGGTTTTTACAGAAACAGTTTCTTTTTTTTTCTTTTCTTTTTTAGCTGCATCTTAGTTTCTATTTGCTTATAATATCAAAAAAACAAATATCAAGCTAAAAAGCATACAATTTTTCTTTTCTTTCTTTTTTTTTTTTTTTTTTTTTTTTTTTTTTTTTTTTTTAAGGTTAAGAGACAGAGGTCTTTTTGTGCAGTGCCAGTCCAAGCAATTTCACCAATATGGGATATGTCCTCTCTTCCTCTTTCTTGTCTACTGATTAATAACCCATTCCTGGCCTGTGGTGGCACACATATCTGTGGTGGCATACATACACTCCATTACTGTCTGAGATATCAAAAGTTTACTTAATTTGAGACACAGTTATTTTTAAAAGAATGTGGGTTGTGGTAACACACACACATGAAATTGTATACATTGCAGGAATGTTTCCAGTTATGTGACAGAGGGTGTGCATCTTTCAAAGGAAGGGAGAAATGCATAAAGGAGTGGCAGTTGCAAGGAGGGAAGGGGGGGGGGGAGGGGGGCAAGTTTACATAAATGTAAAAAGCAAATACTTTCAATAAGAAAAAAATAAACATAACTTAGAGTTGACCCTGGCCAGCTCTAATTTATGGGGTGAAAATGGGACACACTCAAGCTATCTTATACAACCATAACACTGAAAACCATACACGCATTTAGGCACTCAATAAGAGCACTATTTACTGGACAGGTATTTTCATAACTATACTACGATCATATCTTATTTCAGTTTAACATTACTATAGCTACAATAAAGCAATATCAGTTCTGAAAATATATGCACACTGAATCATGGTGTGCAATGTCCAGAATAGAAATAGAAGCTTATGAAATCACCTTGAAAACACTTCTTCAAAGTAAACATGATATGGTGGGTAGTACTAGAGACATTGGTTTTTTTCAATAAGTAAACACCACAGTCTTTGTACGAAACACCTCATCAATATTGTTATATAATACTGTTATATATGCAAAATGACAGAATAGTTAAACTAAACCAGAATGAAGATGGAAAATTGCACGAAATGAAGTAATATGGAAAGAATATTACTTATTTGTTCATTTTATAAGAAGTATGGAATTATATAAAGCAGCTCTACTACTCAGTAGAATCTCATAAAAGAGAATTTAAAATTATGTTGTGGACAAACACAACTATACGTTAGATGAATCTAGATGAACTCTAGATTTGACCTGTTTCCTGATGAAATGTTGCAAATTTCAAAATAAAGAGAGACCTCTCTTCCTCTTACACCATTCTGAAGTATCTTTTTTTATTCAATTCAAAATGCAGAGTTTTATCAAATAAAGAGATAACGAGTAAGTTTCTAAATGAAAAATTCTCCTTCTAAACATGCTTACCTCATCTGCAACATTTCTACTTAAAATATTGCAGTCACATTGGGACCAAATAATTATTTTGTGAGTTCCATGGGGTGTTGCGAAAACCCAGATGGCATTAAGTTTTACATCTTTGCAATTCATTTTATATTACACATTTTACCATAATATGCTTTGTTAATATTAAATAAATCTAAAAAACCCCTAGTCACTGACACTCCTTAAAGAAAGTTAAACTAGGTCCCCACAAATTGTTCAGGAAAAGCATGAAGAAACAACTTACTTAAAAAAACCCAAACAAACAAGGAAGTCAGCAGTTAGCTACCAAAGGTCAGCTTAATGTGTTGAACTCAAGGGAACAGCTTGAAAAGAATTAAGCAAATTTTAAATTCTTTGATCCCAGTGAGATCTACAAATTCTTCGTGGATAAGACCTCTAATGAAGAATGTTCCAGACAGTGTGTTACATTCTGACCATTAGCAAATACACATATTTGAACTCCTGCAGATAGAAGCATTTCATTATAATGTAACAAAGCATATTCTCCATGTGGTGTTTCTCATGTATTAAACGTGACATTGTAATGATTTGTGCAATGTTGTTTCTGCAGAATTATGAACTGCACTTTCCAGTCCATGTCCTCTTCTTCAAACTTTCAAAATGTGTGCCAACAGCTGCTTTGTTTAAAAACACTCAAGGCTTGGGGTTTTTTTTGGGTTTTTTTTTTTTTTTTCTTTTCTCTACAAAACTAGGTACTTCTCATTGTTAGAGAAAACTCTCATAACACGACTAAAAGTTACTGTGGGCATATACTCTCCTAATTAATATCTCTGGGTGACTTTCAGAGGCTGTGTGATAAGAAATCTTGTAAAGTTTGTGGTCTTGGTACAACTTTAAAACAGCCTGGAAATGTATGACATTTAACTTAAATTCTGTCTAGATCTCCTTAATTCTACACATCAGTGTTCACAGATGCAAAGAATGGGAACTGGACATAAGACTTGTAGTTTTATCCAAAATACTAATTTAAATTCAGTATAACATTCTACCTACATCAATTTATTTCCCAATACTGTAAATAATAATTATTTCTTGGCTAAAAATTATTTATGTCAAATTTAATTCTATGCACATTTATTAATGAAGAAAATGTGAGAAACAGAGTCTGACAACCAAGCTTTGGCTCTTAGAGATGAAACCAGTATTTCTGAAAGGTGAAGTATACAGCACTATAAGCATAAGACACTTAAGAATTATGAAAGTAAAAGCTATATTTTACATACTTCTACAGTAAATAAAAGCAATTAATTATTATTATGTAAATATAAAAAAATCTATATACAGTTTAATCAGTGCACTGATTTTAAAATGCTACCTGCAAACTTGCTTACTGAAACATACTGTATGACTATCTTTCACATCATGACAAGGCAGACTTCCTAACTTCTTTGATATCAGTTTAACTCCACTCTAATTCTGTTTGAAGCTTAATGTTGACTCATGTTTCTTTCAAAGCTGGCTCTTTTTAAAGATGTCTACCGTTGAACAGCCTACTGACATATCTGGCAGAGTCACATGAACACACACAGAATTCTCACTGAGCAGATGTTTTTAAATTGAGAAATCAGCATGGTTGAATGTTTGCAAGGTCACCAGTAAGATGCTGTCTGCACTTAATATAAATATGTCCTCATCAAAGGAGGAAGAATTTGACAAGAGTAAACTAACCACTTGACTCACTAAGATCATAAGGTCTGAATTTAGCTTCATTGTCAAGTTAAGGTTTCCCTCACAGCATGATCAACTCTATTTAATCAACATGTTTAATCATTAGAATTAATAGAGTTAGTTTTTATTTCCCCCAAGTTTTTGGTGAGTTTTTCATTCCACTGTAAAAACAGCTACTGCCATGAATATTTACTTTTTCTCAATAATAGTTTTAACATACCTGTGCCTAAAGCACTAACAACAAAATGCTTTGAATTTCACTAGCAACAATTTTTTTTTTTCTTTTAATGATGACTACAGTTTGTCATGTACAACCATCACTTTGGCTTGTACAGCAGACTTTTTTCTACTCTTACATAAAAAAAAAAAAATAAAACAAACATTACTGATTATCCATGGTAATATGATTTTGAAATAGAGTATATGATTCTATATTTTGAAAATCAGAATCTAACTTGTGCAAGAAATAGAAGTTTACAGTGTTATAAGAGAGATCTGAGATTTTCTAACTACTCAAGAAATCTTGATCAAAGCCATCTATAGAAACTTTCATCTCTAGATCCACAGCACACAAAGACCATGATCAAAATCTCATAAGCTTATTTACCATAATAAATACATTTGGGGGTAATATGAATGGAAATTCAACAACATCAATGATCAACAATGGTTAATTTTAACAATTTCCACCTTGTCCTCAGAAAATATTTGCCAGTTCCATTTTGGTTTAGTTAAGCTGGAGAAGGGACCATCTGATACACTTCCTGCTGAGGAAGGATAGATTGTTACATACGGTTAATTACTCATCTGGAAGATCTAGAGCTGAATGGGAAACAACGCTTTAGACCCCATTCTCATTTAATTAGAGAGTTAGAGCACCTAGGGTACACAAATCCTGGTATTAACTAACTTGCTTTCACAATAGGGGTTGTCTAAGCCATCAGGCTCATATACACTTAAGTTGAGAGCTCTGCATTAAATTAGGTATTTAAGATCATATTACAGTCAATAGAGATCTAGTCAAGACAGTTGGAGTGGTCATTTTGGTTCCCAAAGGTGCCCTAAAGTAACATAACAGGACTCCAGATAGAGCTCCAGAACAGTGCGAAATTTGCATATATCCTTTGCCATGTCTGCCAATTCTGTATATGAGATATCCTAGGACATGTAAAATGTCACCAGATAACTACATGCGGGTAACCTAATTAAGTTCAATTGAGTTCAAATAGCAATTCAGCTTCTCAAATGTCAGTGTCTGCTATACTATGACCTAAATAGCTCGAATATTAAAGAATATCACAGAATTACAGAATTGCTAAGGTTGGAAGGTGCCTCTTTAGATCATCTAGTCTAGCTTTGCTGCTCAAGCAGAGTGATCTAGAGCAGGTTGCTCAGAACCATTTCCAGGCTGGTTTTGAATATTTCTGCAGATGGAGATTCAATAACCTATCAAAGCAACATATTGTAGTGTTTGACCACCCTCACAGTAGAGGGTGGTCATTTTTTTTCTTTAATTTAATTGGAATTTTCAGGTTTTTCAGTTGTAGACATTGTCTTTGTCCTGTCAGTGGGCTCTGCTAAGAGTCTGACTGCCTCTTCATTCACTCTCTTCAGGTATCTGTATGCATTAACAAGATCTCCCTGAGACATCTCTTCTCCAGGCAGAATAGTCCCAGTTCTCTCACCTTCTTCTTATGTGAAAGAAGCTCCAGTCCCTTAATCCTCTGTGTTGTCCTTCACTGGACTCACTTCAGCAAACCCATATCCTTCTTGTACTGAAGAGTCCAGAACTGTTCACAGAACGTGATATGTGTCTCACCAGTGCTGAGTAGAAGGGAAGGTTCACCTTTCTTGACCTGCTAGCAATGCTCTTCAAAATGTGGTCTAGTATGCTGTTGGCCTTCTTTGCTGCAAAAGTATGTTGCTGACTTATGGTCAGCTTGTTGTCTACCAGTACGCCAAGCTCCTTCTTTGCAGAGCTGCTTTCCAGCTGGGGGTATACTCCAGTATGAGTGCTTGGGGTTATTATTCTCCAGGTACAGGACTTTGCATTTCCCTTTGTTGAACTTAATGAGATTCCCCTCAGCCCATTTCTTCTAGCCTGTTGAGATCCCTCTAAGTGATATATCAGCCAGTTCTCACAGTTCTGTATCATCTGTGAAGTTGTTGAGAGTTTAAAAACAGTATTGGCCACAGTATCAGTCCCTGGCATGCACTCCTAGTTGCTTGCCTTCAACTGGACTTCATGCCACTTACTGTAATCTTCTGGACCCAGCCAGTTTTTCCATATAATTATCAATCTATCTAACCTGTGATTTGTCATATTGTCTATAAGAGTTTTATCAGAGACAGGGTCAAAGGCTTTACTAAAATCAAGATAAGCCACACCCATTGCTCTCCTATTGTCCACTAAGTTAATCACCTTTTTGTAGAATGTTGGTTAAACATGATTTCCCCTTTGTAAATCCACGCGGACTACTCCAAATCTTCTTCTTGTCCTTCCTGTGTTTGGAAATGCTTTCCAGGATTAGTTGTTTCATCACCTACCCAGGGACTGAGGTGAAGGCAACTAGCCTGTAGTTCCTCAGATCTTCCTTCTTGGAGAATATTTCACACTCAAAGACTTGAATTTAGGTGTATTAATCTGGGGCTGAATTCCACTACAGATGTCAAAAAATGCAGGAAAATCTAGGAATGAACACAGGGAATTAATCTGGTTATATATCCCTAAAACAATACAACCTCTGTATCTCATTAAATAGAATTTTGTTACAAGGTATGGTTTATATTTAGCTGATATTCTTCTGGCATGAAAGCTATGAGGCAGAAATTGCTACCATACCCTCTTGCCATATAACATCATGTAACCTGTTCCCAAATCCATGTAAAAGATTGTTTGGGCAATAGAGAAATTCTAATCAGACTGATACACAGTGAAGTCCCTAGGAGTTTTTCAATTGTATTTCTTTGGGTCACTTGCTTAATAAAGCCTTTCACTCTCTTACATCAGTATTGCCATCCCTAACTGCAAAAATTCATGAGAAGATTAATTCCAAGTTTAAATAAAATCAACAGACTCTAGGATACTTCATTTGGTCTCCCAATCTCTGTATTACTGCATATTTACCTGTAAAACATATTTTCTCAGTAAATAGATTTTTCTTTTTTCCCCTGTTTTTAAAAAAGTAAAGGGAACATTACTCATTTGGTCTCTTTATTCCAGCATCTGACTTTAACAAAGCACAAAATGTCACAGCATTCCCCACAAAATGAACAGAGTAGAAACAAAGATACGCTGGTACCCTTGAGAAATCACGTTCCTCCCTGGTATTGGTGCAGCTTGGAGATCACATCTTCATGGAATCTGAAGCACGTGATTGGTGCCCTCGGGTTTTATGGTTACTTATCTCTGCAGAGACTATTATCTGTCAAGTAACATTGCAGTTTAAGCTATTCTGTTTCAATAAAAGTTGCAGCCTTGGTCTTTAAACCTATTGTTAGCATGCTGTATATTCTGCCTGCACCTTCCACAGTGGCAAGCACCTTGTGTTGATTATTTATAAGGAGCTTCAGTGTTCTTTTCCACAGCATAAACTGTGCTGCCATTAATGAATTACATGATCTCCTTAAATGAGCTAGGCCAAATTCCACCCTTAAATACACAAGCAAAACTTTCACTGGCTGCAATCTTTGCAGATTCAGTGGGAGCTGAGCCCTGACTTTGTGTCTGAGGGCAGAATGTGACCCACTGCATCCATTTACTGGCCTTAGTCTCTATCGCTCTTTATCAAGTTGGGGGTGGAGGGTAGCAGGGAAGACACAGATTAATGAATGGAGAATGAAAGAGTGAGAAAAAAGGGGCTCTCAAAGGTTTCTGATGAGCACAGAGACTGAAGACAACAATAGCCTGAAAAATGCTCAAGTATGTAAAAGTTTAGTAAAGAACTTCTTACTGATAGCGTTTTGAAATATGCTGGCAAAATATTATGCTTTTATTTAATTACTATTATATGTTGTTGTTAAAATTATCTTTCTTATATTTTAACTCAGGGAAAATGGTAATGATGTTAGGAATTCTTTTTTTTTTTTACATTTTGAGGAAAAATAAGGTCTTATCTTAATATATTAATTTTGAATTCTATTTATTCAAAGCAAAATACCAACATGTGCTGCAGTAATTAAACCTTACTGTAAGGATTCAAAATTAAAGTTCAAATATGAGTTTAACTGTTTCATATAAAATAAGTACATCTTAAACTTTAATGCAAGGTTTTGACAAAAATTTAGTGACTTCATAGATCCAGGTTTCTCACAGAAGTGAGTGGGTTATATTCAATACAATCTGGGTTAGTTTAGGGCTCCTTGCAAGGAGATAATAAAAGAATAAAAGCACATTTTGTGCACTTTACTCTTCTGAAACACTTAGCACTGTAAAATCTAGAAAGCTGGTTACAGTCATGAAGTCAATTTGAAAATCCTGGAGGTGTTCAAGAGGGGCATTCAGATACCCTGCTTTAATCCTCAGATGTGCACTTTGTTTGGAGGACTGAAGTGAGATGGTTTGTATCCCTCCTGGGTCATGAGATAGGCATCTGTGAGAAAATGCTTCAAAAACTTCCTTCTCATCCCTCCTTGTTAGCATGTGCTAACAAGTAATTTACTAAAGTAAATCTATCCTTTCAATTTTACATGAAGTTTCTCAGCAGCCTTTCTGAAGAAAGGTAATAACTGAGCATATTGTGATATATTGGTACTATATTGTTAAAAACTACAAAGTCAAAACTTTTCTTAGCTGCAGCCCTTAAACGAGCAAAGCTTGCATCAATAAAATAGCTAGTATATTCATATTACATCATAGCAAATTATTTCAGAGCCCTGAGACTTAAGAAACTAGGCCATGCTCATCACTGGATGGCCAAAAGAGGAGACCCCTCACAAAAGCCACACTGAGTTGTTCTCCATAACAGGAAGTACACAATGTTAAAAAAAAGGAAAAATTGTTTTACTAAATTATTGCAGAATGGAGGTAGGTTCACTCATTATCCTTGAGAAACAAGAATCGCCTACTTTAACAGATATTTCTGACAAAGTATTTAATATAATATTGCATCCTTATTAATTAGAATGAAACGTATATCACATGCCGTTATATTTAGACCTTCAATAACATTTGAATTTTAATGAAAGAAAAAGTCAATATAACCTTACAACTTATCAAAAATAAGACAACACCAATTTAATTTTTCCCAATGATTTTGATCAGGAGAAAAAAGAATAATTTAAAAGCTTTTTATATAATGCATGTGGCTTAAGGTTTATATTTTATGATTTCAAACACAAACACATAATTTCAAAGAAACATTCATGTATTAAAGTATTTTCAGTAGAATTACTGCCTTAGGTTTGTTTTCACACAAAATATGGGACTCTTTTGAAGTTAATGGATAAATTTGCTCATCTCTTTCTTTATTATAAGGCAAAGATAAATAAATCTTTTTCACTCAATCTGCTGAGATAACTTGTGCCCATGCCGAAAGGTGATCTGTTCTAATCAACTTCGTGAAGTCTGATGGAATTACACTGAACATATTTCATACCTGACACAACTACAGAATGATACAGTTCAGGACAAACATTGGTGACCTGAATAATACATGACAGACAGATGACCGGGTGAGAAAAGTAATTTTTCACCTACACCACTTGAGTTTCTTTATTAAAGGCTGAGACATATTTGATGGAAAGAAGGCTGCTTTGCCAGCTAAAAGCCGGTGTGTTTTATTAATAGCTCAGTCAGTATTCCCTTGCCATTTTACTACTTGAAACACTATTTTGACAATAAAATACTTCACACATCTAGTTTGCATGGAAAATACCACCAACACTACTACAGAGAAAAATAAAGATTTAGGAAACATAAAGTTGTTAATTATTTAACTGTTAATTCTTAATAACTGCACACATTTTAAATTCAGTGTAAAAATCTGCATGAAGGTGGAAGTGTTTCTAGAAATAACAACATAATCACAAAAGAATATAACAAATATCTGTAAACGGGTAGCAATTATCTTTCCCATTAGCTTGTAAGTAGATACAATACATTAAGGAAGAAATTTATTTTTCATAAAAGGCAAGTAAATTCGACCTAAACAATAAGATACCGTTTTATGTGACTTAAATAGTATTTTGATGAAGCAGGTTAAGTGTAGGACAAAAAATATCCTAAAAGTTGGCCTATGAAAAGGTGGACTCTCTCAACTATTTCTGTATTTGAAATCATACCAAGTTTTACTCTTGGCTGTATTTTTGCTCTGCAGACAGCAGCCAGGACAAATAGTTTTCTACAAACTCACAGTGTGTGACACCGGTGATTCCAAAGGGGAGAGAGAGTGCATGCTCATATTGTACTAATGATGCTTGTTCCTTCAATTTAATAAGTGGGGTCCTTCTATCCATCACTGTTATTTTTAACTTTCAACAATATCTTTTCTATACTCAAAGAAACTTCAAACTCGAAATGAAATCTCAGAAGCTTCTTGTGATACTGTTCTATTTGCTTTAACAGAAAAATATAGTACTCTTAGTATTATATATTAAACTACTTTTCTTCAGTTATTGCTTTTGAAGCTAATTGAATGCACGTGCCATACTGAAAATAGTCTAAAAGCTGCTATAAGTTTAAATGTGAGTACAAAAATTATCATGGACCTAACAAGAAAATATCAAAATGTAGTCACAAATATTTAACTTGAAAGAGTAAGAATTTGCTCTTTGATGCAGGAAAATGCATTAAAAGTTGACCAGAGAGAAATAAAACTATTTTAAAGTATGCAGTGTGTGATATTAAACAGGTTTTCCTAACATTAGCAGCATTACCTATTTATAAAACATTTACATATTTACTTATGGCTTAGGTAGAGTGCTTAACCAAATTTACAATAAATTAGACTCAACTGTAATTGGAAGTTGTCCTACATCTGCAAATGACTTTAGAATCCTCTGCTTTTTGATATATAAATATTGATATGTAAATATACATATGAGCTAGCACTGTGCCCTTGTGGCCAGGAAGGCAAATGGCATCCTGGGGTGCATTAGAAGGGGTGTGGTTAGTAGGTCAAGAGAGGTTCTCCTCCCCTTCTACTCTGCCCTGGTGAGGCTGCATCTGGAATATTGTGTCCAGTTCTGGGCACCTCAGTTCAAGAAGGACAGGGAACTGCTTGAGAGAGTCCAGCGCAGAGCCACCAAGATGATTAAGGGAGTGGAGCATCTCCCTTATGAGGAAAAGCTGAGGAAGCTGGGCCTCTTTAGCTTGAAGGAGACTGAGGGGTGACCTCATTAAAGTTTATAAATATATAAAGTGTGAGTGTCACGAGGACGGAGCTAGACTCTTCTCGGTGACAACCAATTATAGGACAAGGGGCAACAGGCACAAGCTGGAACACAGGAGGTTCCGCTTAAACTTGAGAAGAAACTTCTTTGCGGTAAGGGTGACAGAGCACTGGAACAGGCTTCCCAGGGAGGTTGTGGAGTCGTTCAAAACCCACCTGGACACCTTCCTGTGTGATCTCATTTAGGTGTTCCTGCTCCGGCAGGGGGATTGGACTAGATGATCTTTCGAGGTCCCTTCCAATCCCTAACATTCTGTGATTCTGTGATTCTGTGAAATGCATAACACAAACACCATTTTTCACTCAGGAAGATTAGCTTTTTAGGCTTCATTAAGTCTTGACTTTTCAAACAGTAGAACAGCCACAAAGAAATGGCTTCCTCTCACATGTATGTAGATCCTTTGTCATATCCTAACTACAACAAAGATTCCTTCATGCAAGTAAGCCTTGATATTTCTGATGAAGCTGGCAGATGCTCCTAATTTGGATGAGATTAACGGAAGAAGGGGTTTTATTGAGCATAATATTCTACACTTTTCATTAGGGAATTACCTGAAAAAAGTTGCACAGCTATACTTTCCCAGATTATTTCAACAGCTGTTTGTGATATTTTTTAATAAGCCAAAAAGATCACAATCAATAATGTTGTGCAAAGACACCTTCAAGCTAATTTTCAGAATAATATTTTAGATCACAAACTCTTTTTAAGAGGAGGTGGACTGCAATGCCGAAATGCTGAGAGAGTTCTCCACATCAAATACAGCTACTGGGAAACCAGTGATAAAACCTTTGGTAGGGGTTTTCTCAGGCTAATGCAGAACATGAAATCTAAAAGGCCCTCATAGTATCCAGCGGTTTTCTGGATGGAAACTGGAGCCTGATTCTCCTGCATCCTTTCATTGATGGTCAACATCAAACATGACACCACACATATGTACCCACACACTTTATAAATCAGAGAGGAGACTGTTGGAAAACCTTTTAATATTTTTTTTTAGTAAATTAGCAGCTTCTGTGTATGATCCAGTCACTACTTTAGTTGAACAGGGTGAGGAAAAATTTTGAAAGCTTTGTATCTCTGACAGTTCTTACCATAGCAGCCATGTCTTTACGGGTCATTGTTTTTCTGAACTGAACAAAGGTTCTTAATCTTACAGAAGTTTCCAACATTAGAATATTTTATTTGTGAAGATTAGACCTATCTGCTTCTCATCAAAACACAGAGTTTTTCTCAATTTGAACTCTTTTTGATGGAATGGTACATTTAATTTATGTCTTTCCATAATAACAAACCTAGAGTTCACTAGTCAAGCTTTAGAGAGTGTAATACTTCTGTCAGAGGCTGTTTGAAACAGCAGTGACTAAGCTGTAATGTCTATGAGTTCCTCCAGGAACCAAAGAAAGTTGGCTTCAAGCCCTCATATTCAAACATTGGTCAAAAAAAAAAAAAAAAAAAAAAAAGCAAAAGCAAAAAGCAAAAAGCAAAACTTTCCTAGTGAACTTTGGAAGTCAATTTTTTTTCCTCCTATAAACACCATATTTACATATAAAGCAGAAATATCCAAATTTCTGTGAAGTAGACAAGTTATATAATAATAATATACCAAATAGCTGGGTAGCAAATTATTATTATTTTTAAAAGTGCTAGAGAGCAATTTGGGGACCAAGCAGAATGGGCTGCCAGATCAAACCAATCCCAGGGGTGTCCTGTGGACAGTCCTGGCATAACAGATGTGAAAGCATGGCTAAAATAATAAAATATATACACTTACAAGTTTACTAAAATGCACCCATCTTTTGTATTTTCAATATTAGACATTTGCCTTAGTCTTCTTGCTTGACAGTATAAATATCCGTTGGGTATGTAGATATCTCTTTCCTTCTGTTTTCACTTTGGCATATACTAGCCACTGTTTAGTAGTTTTGAAAATGCCTGAAACCAGGAAGTCATAATGAAGTCTGTTTCCAACTTCCATTAAGGGTGTTGCTAAGCTATTCTAAACAGGACTGACAACATATGATGTGGCACAGGTCTTTCTGGTTTGAAGGCAGCCTACCTACCACATCACAACCACTCATATAAAAGCAAAACCAGGGGTAGTTGTGATAGATTACTCCCTTCTGAAAGGAGCAAAGGGTCCAATATACCAACTGGACCCAACCCACAACGAAGTCTGCTGCCTCCCTGGGGCCAGGGTGAGAGACGTTACTAGAAAACTCCCTAATCTGGTAAAGTCCTCAGACTATTATCCACTATTGGTCTTTCATGTTTGCAGCAAAGAGGTAACCAAGAGAAATCCTAGGGCAATCAAAAGGTATTTCAGAGCCTTGGGGAGACTGATTAAAGGATCAGGTGCTCAGGTAGTGTTTTCGTCAATCCTTTCAGTTGCAGGGAATAATAGGGAACGGAACAGGCAGACTTAGATGATCAACATGTGGCTCTGAGATTGATGTTATCGTCAGAAATTTGGGTTTTTCAATCACGGGATGGCCTATTTATTGCCAGGTCTACTGGCATCCAGTGGGATGAACCTTTCTCAGAAGTGGAAAATAATTTTTGCCCAAGAGCTAGCAGGCCTGGTGGATAGAGCTTTAAACCAAATTGAAAGGGGCAAAGGGACAGTACCATACTAGTCTGTAATGAGTAACAGGGTGGCTTGCCTAAATTTGAGGAGCTACATGTTCGTGGGTTTCCTCAGATAGCTCCATGAGATGATAGGCATGAGGAGTCACACCTGAAGTACTTCTACACAAATGCATGAGAAACCAGCAAGAGGAGCTAGAAGCCCTGGCTCAGTCCCAGAGATATGGCATCACTGGCATAACTGAAACCTGGTGGGATGAGTCCAGTGACTGATGTGTGATGATGGATGGTTACAGGCTCTTTGGGACGGATAGGCAGGGTAAGCGAGGCAGGGGGGTTGCCTTGTATGTAGCAGAGGGACTGGAGTGTGCGGAGCTTGCAGTTGGCAATGGCACACTTGAGAGCCTCTGAATAAGGATAAAGGGACAGACAAATAAAGTGGATGTTGTTGTGGGAGTCTACTATAGGCCATCCAGCTAGCATGATGACATTGATGAGCTATTCTTTAAGGAACTAAAGGATGCTTCCAAGTCATCTGCCCTAGTCCTTATGGGGGACTTCAACCTGCTGGATATCAACTAGGAATACCATACAGCTGGTATTAACAGGTCCTAAGGATTCCTAAACCAGATGGATGACAACTTCTTGGTACAGGTTCTAAGGGAAAGGTGCCTTCCTTGACTTGTTGCTCATCAATAGAGTCTCGTGGGTAAAGTGGCGCTTGGTGCCTGCGTTGGCCATAGTGATCACAAAGCAGTCAAGTTCAAAATCTACGGCAACGGGAGGAAAACTATCAGCAAGATCTCAACCCTGGATGTGAGGAGAGTGGACTTCAGGTTGCTCAGGGCACTACTCAGTAAGGTCCTCTGCAAAAAAGCTTTTGAAGGTGCTGGGGCCCATCAGTGCTGGTCACTTTTTAAGTACCACCTCCTAAGAACACAGGACCAGGCAATCTCAAAATGCCTTAAGTCAAGCAGGCAAGGCAGAAGGCTGGCTTGGCTGAGCAGGGATCTTCTTCTAGAACTAAGGTGGAAAAACACAGCGTATGACCAGTAGAATCAAGGCCAGGCAATATGGGAGGACTACAGAGATGCCGTTTGCCACTGCAGAGAGTACATCCAGAGCCTAATACAAAGCTCGATTAGAGTTAAAGCTGGCTAGTACTGTGAAAGACTAGAAAAAAGGCTTTTTTAAAATATGATAGTAGTAAAAGGCAGACCAGGTATTACTTTGGCCCATTACTTGATGAGCACGGTCACCTCACAAACAGGGACGCAAAGCAGAGACATTCAATGCCTTCTTTGCCTTTGCCTCAGTCTTCAACATCAAAGACGGGCTAAGGAACCCCCAGAGTCCTGGGCTAGAGAACTGTGACTGTGATGATGATAAACTCCTTACCAGCTCTGAACTTGTGTGAGATTTGCTACTCCAGCTGGATCCTTGTAAGTCAATGGGAGCTGATGGGATCCTTCTGAGAGTTCTTAAAGAGCTGGCAGATGTCATAGCAAGACCTCTCTCAATGATCTTCCAATGCTTTTGGGAATCTGGAGAGGCCCCAGTTGACTGGAAGCTGGCAAATGTTATCCCAATCTTCAAGAAGGGCAGCAGGGATGACCCCAGCAACTACAGGCCTGTAAGTCTGACAACAAGGACAGAGACAAAGTCTCTCTTATGCCTGGCAAAATTATGGAGAAGATTATTCTGGGAGTTACCAAAAAACACCTGGAAGACAACACAATCATTGGTTCCAGCCAGCATGGTTTCATGAGAGGAAAGTCCTGCTTGACAAGCCTGATTTCTTTTGATGATAAGGTTACCCACCTAGCTGATCAAGGGAAGCCAGTTGATGTAATCCTTTTGGACTTCAGTAAAGCCTTTGATACCATATCTCACAGTATCCCCCTGGACAAAATGTCCAGCACACAGCTAAATAAACACATAATACAATGGGTGAGCAATTGGCTGATGGGTCAGATTCTAGTCAATAGGGTTACATCGGGCTGGCAACTGATCAGTAGTGCGGTCCCACAGGGATCCACCCTGGGGCCTGTGCTCTTTAGTGTCTTCATCAATGACTTGGCTACAGGACTTGAAGGACTGCTGAAAAAGTTTGCCGATGACACCAAGTTGGGAGGAGCTGTGGACACTCTCAAAGGCAGGAAGGCCCTACAGAAAGGTTTAGATAAATTAGAGAGCTGGGAAGCCACCAAATGTCTGAATTTTAACAAGGACAAGTGCCAGATTTTGCACCTGGGACATGGCAACCCTAGACACACATACAGACTGGGGAATGAGAAGCTGGAGAGCAGCCCTGTAGAGAGGGAGCTGGGGGTTCCGGTCGATGGCAAGTTGAACATGAGCCAACAGTGTGCCCTGGCTGCCAAGAGAGCCAACCGTGTCCTGGGGTGTATCAAGCACTGTATTGGGAGCTGGTTGAGGGAGGTGATCCCCCCATTCTACTCTGCACTCGTATGACCTCACCTTGAGTACTGTGTGCAGTTTTGGGCACTACAGTATAAAAAGGATATAAAGCTACTGGAGAGTGTCCAGAGGAGGGTCACAAAATTGGTGAAGAGTTTCGAGAGGAAGCTGTATGAGGAGAGGCTGAAGTCACTTGGTTTGTTCAGCTTGGAGAAGAGGAGACTGAGAGGAGATCTCATCATGTAACTTCTTCACAAGGGGAAGAGGAGAGGCAGGTGCTGATCTCTTCTCCCAGGTGATCAACAATAGAGCCAGAGGAAATGGGAGGAAGACGTTCCAGGGTGAGTTTAAATTGGACATTAGGAAAAGGTTCTTCATCCAGAGTGTGGTGGAGCACTGGAACAGGCTCCCCAGGGGGGTAGTCATGGAACCAAGCCTGACAATATTCAAGAAGCATTTGGACAGCACCCTTAGACACATGGTCTGAATCTTGGGATTGCCCTATGCAGAGATAGGAGTTGGACTCGATTATCCTTGTGGGTCCCGTCCAACTCACAACATTCTGTGATTCTATGATTCTTATTCTGTAAATCTTTCTCTATTGCAACCATTAGCTGCAAGACTATGCCTATGCTATCATATTTCCGTCACATAATACCAATATTCCCAACATATTACCATACAAGATATTGTCTCCAGTTGCCGTATAAGGAACACAGTCCCTACCTCCTCTTCACATGATAGGTTTCAATGCAACACCTGTAGAGGTTTCAAGTTTTTGGTTATGACAATTCTTTGTTTATGTTACTGCAGATCTATTTCTTTTGACTTTGTATCAGAAACAAGAATAATATTCTATTACTCCTATATAAGAAAATTCAGGTTATTGTAATTAAAACACTATCTAGAGGTGGAAGAGAAATGAAACAAATTTGCACATAACAGTTTGTGCCCTTTTCTCCTGTTAGCAAGTTGTAGCAGCCTGCTACCACATAGTTACAGGTTTAGGGACTTCTCTTCACCAAGTACAGGGATCTTCAGAGTATTACACGTTACGAGTAGGCTGAACTGACCTCAACTTACAACACTGGCTGAACTTCATCTCTCAAGATACTTTGATGGGTGTTTTTGCTCGTATGGTATAGCTCAAAGCTGTTAAACAGCAGAACTTTCACTTCATGACAGAACCAAACTTATTTACCAGTTTACTATTCCTTTCTTTTGATTTTCAGCTTTCATTTTATTCTTTTCCAGCTCTAGATTTTGTTTTAACTGACCTTTACTATTATACATTGCTGAGAAACTAATTTGTACTATGTACCACAACCCTAAAAAGGACTATGTACTCTTTAGGAATTTTAGGACATTTTAACTAGTAACTATTGACACTTAAAACCACAGGGCACTTAACTAGCAAAAAGGGGTCTAGACTAAGCTGTGAACTATAAAATTGGCTTTTAAGTCTATCTTCATCTGTTCAGTGGAGGAAAATCAAACACCTCTACTCTTCCTTTATAAAAGATTAAAATGCTTAAAGGCCTTCAATACTCAGTCAATAGATACAATGTAACTTGCAAAGCAAGAAAATAGTAAGACTAGATGCTCAAGGAGTACCAAGTACATTATGCAAACTGT
This sequence comes from Caprimulgus europaeus, assembly GCA_907165065.1. Next base: position 33,193,542 of record OU015525.1, read on the forward strand.
TCCTCAAAACATTCGCCAAAGAAAATCACAATCTTTTCCAACAAAATTTGTAACTTTCTCCTAGAGTTTGAAGAATGACATTCTCTTTGCTGATACAGCCTTCGATCTTTCCAGCTGCCCTCAATCTATACTAAGCAAGCAAATAAAATTAAAATTACAAAAAGTAAATGAATAAAGTAAATTTTCCATTTCCACTTCTCCTAGAGGGATTCATGTTACATATATTTGATGTTTCTTCTCAGGAATTAGCTTTCTCTTCCTGATTTCTTCTTCCCAAGAGTAATGTTCAGATTACTGCATGCCCACATTTGAGAAAGAAGATCTAACCCATAGTATAAATTTCTATAGATCTATCCTCATAACACATGTCATGCCATACAAACTCTCTTTTCTCTTTTTGTACCATTTCTGGTAAACATAATTTTAATTCTATTAATTCTGCCTTTTATATTTTCTGTAAGCATTGTCTTCTGAGAAGGGATATAGAACTAACTGCTGCTACAGAGGGGTACAGACTAAAAAAGGAAGAGGAGAAAGAGCCTTTCTTAGAACAAAGAGATTAGGTTATTAATAATTCGTAACTGCTGAGTTTAGGGGATTCCTAAAATTGTAAATCTCACAGACTATCAGCAGATCAGCAGAAGACAATAGAAAAAGTTCTTTATATATATATATATAAAATAGCAATTTAAACAAAGAGTTAGATTTGCAGTTGTGTACATTTTGGGCCAAATTGTGCTCTGTGATGCATTCCTGTAGGCTTCTATAGAAATTAGTAAATCAAACTAACATGCAAACATAACATATAGCAGAAATTGACTCCTTAGAATCTCTTAGCTCATTAACCTTCTCCTCTCCTTTTGGCAATTAAGTATAGTTTTCAAGAAAGTAAAGAATTTTTTTACATTTGAATGTCAAAAAAGTCACTGCATAAAGACAATATCTATTTCTATTCATTCCAGATTTGATGGGGCAGCATAAAAGTCGCACATAAAATCCCTACTTAACAAGCCTTCACACTGAAAAAAGATTCCTTCTTCCATTTTTGTCAGTGCTTCAAAATGTCTTGTTGATTAGTACATCACCAGACTTTTAATGGAAAAAGATACTATAAAAAACAGACTGCCTACAAAAGGTGCACAGCTCATGCAATTCATTCTGTAAACTGATCTGCTTAAATTTTAGAATCTGTAATTTTTTTCTTTCTTTTTTTTTCATTTTCTTTTTTCATTAAAAGGCAGGGAGGGAGGAAATGAATCATTGGAGGAGGTTTCACAGCACGCTTCAAGCCCTCTCCCTTTTGCTTAAGACAAATATGATGTTCAAAACACATTAAAGCTTTAGACCATCATGATAGCAGGGTACACGCATATATTGATTTTTCTGAAGACTGTTTCCCTACTAAAGCCACATTTATTTCTTTTCTATTATTTTGTAAAAATTAGTTTTCCTTCATTGAAAATACAGCACCTGACACACTTGTTCAAAATTTGGAAAGTTGCTGTCATCCGGTGTTCAACTTCCATATCCAGTCTCTCTATCTTACTCTCATTTCTTACTAAGTTTATAACTTTGCTTTCATTCTTATGTGCATGATTTTGTTCTTAGTACTTAATAAATTTAATCCTGCTTCTACTACTTGCAGTGCTAACATCATGCAGTTCTTCATGATACTCTGTGCCTTTCCATTGGCATGGCCAGATAACATTCAGTAGCCCTCAAATTTCCTTAGCACATTATTTTTTGCAGGTATGTAACAAATTATTTACTAAAATCAGACAGCCCCCTAAAAACCCCAAATAATAACATCACTGCACCCTTCTAGCAACCTTTTTGTATGGGATTGTTTCCTTTTAAACTGACTCCTTAGTCTTAAATTATTTTTGCATTCATTCACGTACCTAACCTAAATTTATTAACTTTCCTTGCAGCAGTATTGCAGATATTTTGATGAAAACAATTATATATACTTTTTTTTTTGTCTAAAGAACATTTTGTTTTTTAAAAAAACAGACTAGCTTGGCATGACCCACTTTTGATAAAACTATGCTCCATTTTATTCCAATCTTTTGTATTTTGAACTATTTTTCTTTCAAGACTTTTAAAAAATCTTCCATATTAGTGAAGACAAACTAGGATGCATTGTAGTTACTTAATTTTCTTCTACTATAGACATACAGCTTTGTTCACTTTTCAACTTTCCATCCATACTACAAGCCATCTTCAGTATGCTCTGGCCAACTGACAGTACTTTCACCAATATTTCTGAGTTTTTAATATCTTTCACTCCATTTTCTTAATCTTTTAACTTTTCCTGCTTTTAATAAGAGTGATATCTTCTCTTTGTCTTTTCCATGCCACTTTCAACCCTCCTGTAAAATTGAATCAGTCTTTCCTGAAGGCTTCCAGCTTCTCCTTCTTCTTGCAGGAAGTTTTCATCAGCATCGCTTTTTCTTTCAGGATACATGTCTCACAGTCATGCTTTCTCCCAGTGGTTTTATCTTCACATAGCACTTTAACATATTAATAGTAATGTTCCACAACACTTTATATAAATTTCTCTTTCAATATCCTCAAATCAAAATCTAGTCTTTCTGGAGATCTCACTGTAAAAGAATAACCTATTCATAGGCAAATCTCAACTCTTAACTGCATTTCCATTCTTTCTTAGCGATGATACCACACCAAAAACTTTCCCTTAAGCCAGATCTATGTAGAGGGGAAACCACATTAGGTCTACTCTCTTTGCTGTAAACAGGATGATCTTTCTCATTTCCCTTGTCTTGTCTTCCAGGGAGCAGAGGAAAGACTACACAATGGACTGAGCTGCCAGTGAGCGTCTTTCATTGTTCTTCCCCACATTTCTTACCTATATGTCACGGAAAGTGGATTCCTTCATCTGTTCTACTGTTGACTGAGATTCTCATGCAATTTCTTAGAAAATGCTATATGATCCTAACCAAGTTCCAGAAAAACTGTATCTTTTTTACTTGCACAAATGCTGGAAGGGTTTTGAGATTTCCTGTCTTACTATCCTCTTGCATCTTATGTAATAGCTTCTACTGTAAACTGGTGGATAGAGGGCTATGTGACTGTGTGCAAGTCCACACAAACACTGATTTAAACTATGCATTTAAAGTGATGCATAAGTAAAGTAATGTAAACATGTTATGATGAAGGAAGAGTGTATCCACAGAAAAAATCACTGACATATTCATAAGGAGCATATAATTCAGAGACAGTTTTCTGAGCAACTTGGCTGTTAGGAGACAGGAGTAAACATGGGTTCTGTAATGTCATGATATGAAATTAAAAAAAAGGAAATATTGATGAAGATGGCTGCTTTTCTTAAAAATTATTCTAAAAATAGTTTTTATTTCTGGTCAGATTTTCCTAAACTTATTCTTGAATTTTATATCACTGGAGTACCGTAAGAATTATATGCAAGCTACAGTGAGTTTTTATAATCTTTTTTCCCATCCACAGGAAGGACAATGACAACATCCATTCCACACATGAACTGAAAATGTTTCTGTTTGAGGAAATACTTGCTTAATTTTATGACCTGTATCTAGACTGTTAATTCAGATCTGATTCTTATATTTCCAGTATAAGTGGTCACCTCAGACTAATACTCTATGCTGTAGGTCTAGTAAATGAATAAATACAGCTTTCCAGTATACTATACCTGCCAGCTCTCAACTTTTTCATCTCACACATAGTTTTATAGAAGTATTTCTAGTCACAGCATAAAGTCTTGTATTTATCTCAACCTATATTTTTCACCTCTCCTGCTGTCTGTCAATTTTGATGCAGTTCCTGGATATCCCTTTTTCAAACCAAGCAAACCCAGAAGAAAAGTAGAATTTTTATCTTAAAGGGAGAAAAGTTTTAATTAAGAGGTGTAAATCCTTCTGTTCCACATATTTTTTAAAAGGCGTTAGAGCCAACACTCACAATTTTCTGAGAACAATCCCTTCAGCTACCGTGTGTACCACAGAAGGGAGGAGAGCCAGTTTTAGCCACTTATGAAACTCACTGTGTTTGCAGAGGGGCCAAATACAACAATCAACTGTATGAACTACAGAAACCTTCAGAAATCCAGTGGCAAAACAGCAGGGTTTGAGCCATTTTTCCATTTAAATATAATGAGAAGTAGTGGGAATTTTACTCTCTGCACTCTGAGCTTGCAGAAGTTTCCTGTGTGTATTTTCTTTATTTAAGAAAGTTTAAAAAACCAATAATAATATACCACCAGTAAGTGAGTAGTTACATATGACAATGGGAAGTTTTTTTCATGTAAATAATAATAATAAAAAAATAATATTGTTCCTGGCTATGTCATACTTACAATTTCTACCTCTCTTTAGCTAGATTTCTATGGAAAGATGGCAACATATCTCTGTTTTCTGATCTTAGGGAAATAGTAGGGCCCCACCGACCTTTGGTTTGGCCCCAGCATTTGAGAATGGTTCATCACAATGTTTCTTATACTTAACATAGCATAAGTCAGTGGGAGTATTGTAACTAAAATCTGTAAACCAAAGGTAGGAAAAAAACAGAAAAACAATGAAAGTCTTTCTTCCCTGCTGCCTAGAATTCTTCCAAAACCTCCAAGGAGTAACATTCTTAATTTTTTCATGAAGTTTAATTTATGCTGACATGACATGTCTTTCTTTGGCTCTAAACTGCTAATTAAAAGCTTCTTCTTTTCCCCCAAATTCAGCAAAGCTGAACGGGCAGTATTAAGATTTCAAAGGGAATACACAGTGAATGTAACAGAAAGATTATTAGGTAGTGTGCTCCTAAAATAATAATTTTAAAAATCACATTTAAAAAAAAAAAACACAAAAAAAGTCTCATGAAATGACAGAAGCAACACAGGAACCACTGGAGTGGCATGATACAAGTTTTTGGAGATTGTCATATGTTAAAAAATCTGCATTGGCCTGTATTTTTTACATTCTCTTTGCAACAAAGTTCCTAATACTCAACTTTAAGAATAAAGAAGACATTCAAAAGTTCCTTCAAATCAGAGAGACAGCAACCACAGATTTCATCAGTTTCAAAGGCAACCCCCAAGATCAATACATTTCAAAACATATCCCAGTCAGACTGACTAAAGTTGGATCAACCTAGTCTCATAATTTGTTTCATCTTTTTTATTGTTTGGAGAGAAAAACATTAAAGATTTAATGCAGCCACACCAGCCAGACTTACTAACTTTATAGAGAATTTGTAATTCATCTTAACTGTGAGGTTGACCAAATCTCATCATTTGTGCTACTTGACATACGTTCCATTGAAGTAAACAGTCAACGTTCCATTGAAGTAAACAGTCATATAGTCAAACTCAAGATCCAGAGTGCTTTCACATATTTTCTGTTTTGAGGGAGGGACTTCTCAAAACACATGGCCAGACAACCACTATTCTTATCAATGCCCCATCTCTGTGATTTCAGATAGGATCATCCAGTTTCTAGCCAACATAGCCTCACTGAAACAACAGAGGAAAAACCACCACATGGAATTATATTTTTTTTCCCCATTTTCGACCTACTCATGCTAATCTATGGTTTCAAACAGGTTGCCTCAGTCCTAGCTGAAATAGCAGAGACCAAGAGCTAGAGCAGGAGGAGGAGCTGAGAACAAACATTTGCAGCCAACTGGACAGCAGCCAACGACCCCTCCCTCTCTCTCTCTCCTTTCTTCTCTTTCCTCCACCACAACATGCTTTAACAGCATACCAATAAAACAAAAGTATTTTTGCCCTCAGAATTCAAGATTTACCCACGTCCATGCCATGCAGCACTCAGCAATTAAATGTAGGACCCTATACTGACCTTTGCTGGGACCTATTGACCAATAAATTATCATCTGCAATGCTTTCTATTAAACAGTTTCATGTTTTCCCAGAAATTAAACAATGAATATGGAGTAAGATTTCCAAAGGATCTCAGTACACATGATAGCTTCTCTTTAGGCATCAGAAACAGCCTGAATTTTCTATAGAACACCACTTCTGATGAGGAAACCAAATGAAACTACCAGATGTCTGTGAGGATTCAACACCTCTGCTAAAATCTCCCAATGAGAAGGAAACAGAACATAAACGAAGGAGAAAGAACCAGGGAGAAGAGTTTTATACGTCCATTAAAAGATGCAGACTCCTTTTTTTTATTATTATTATTGTTTGGGGCTCCAACAAGACCAATCAAGAAGAGAACTGGGAAGGAATGCAGACTACAAATGGATTTCATGGATGCTGTGGTGCTTTAGATGAACAGTAGGCAGAATTTAAAAACCATGAGGAAAACTGTAGAGTTGCAGTGTGACAATTGCTGCCAATGCTGGCCACTTTCAGTAGCCAGTTCACGCTATGTTAATGACAGCCAAAGCATGACCATTTATGATCCTGACAGAGGAAAAACTAGGATGAGTTATACTCATGCCCTTGCACATAAGGGTCAGACTGGAAATGATTTGGCATAGGTGATTGTCTCTTCCGAAAGTAGTAGGTTTCTAACTAAATCCTAATAATGCAAACATAAAGGCTGTTAATGTACTTATTAGCCATCACAAAATGCATTTCACATTGGATGGTTACAATACATTATATCAGCAGCAATCACACCTCTGTAATAACAGTAGCAGTTCATTTAAGGAGAGCAAGTATACCTCTTCTTCCAACCCATTATGTGAACATGATGAATGATGATGGCACTAGGCTTGCATGGGAGGGAAGTGAAGCTGGAAGGTGAAAGAACTGCCTTTGTAAAAAATAAATGGAGTAGCACATGTATAGGTATATCTGGGTATATTCAGGTATAAACATTTTAGAAATCACCACAATGAAAAGATGCTTCCAAAACCAGTCAAAGGTAGTTTAAATATGAAGCAGGAAAAAAATCCTCAAACAAAACTACACAACTTCAGAATTGAAAGACAATAAAAGGGAACAATGATGCTCTAAAAAGTGAGGAAATATTAAATGAAACATGTTTCAGCAGGGAGTAGCTCCCACCATTAGAACCAACCACTTCAGAAGGGTCAGTCAGTTGCTCAGTCTTTAAGCCTGAGCTTGGGCTCACCAAACAGTGGGTGATATTTGAACACAGATGTGCATAAGGCTGAAACCCAGACCCTGTGCCTCAAAACTAGTTGGACACTATGCTGTCAATTAGGTAAAAAATTAACACAGTGTGGTGGTTTAGGTGGATTGACCCTTTTTGCTTGTATCTTGCAGCCAAACACAGCCTGTTCTATCACCCTCCCCGCTCCCTCGCCCAGGGAGTAGGGGAGAGAATTGGAAAGAAAAGGGCAAGGAAACCCATGGGTTGAGATAAAAACTATTTACTAATTAAAATAAAATTATAATGATAACAACAGTGATAACAGAATTATACAAATGAGTGACACACAGTGCTCACTGCCCACTGACTGGTGCCCGGCCTGTGCCAGCTAACAATCCTGGAGCCCAGATAGTCCAGAAACCGAAACCCCGGAAAAGCGAGCCCGAGTGATCCCCGAGAGAATGCCCCGTCTTCCGGTCAACCCTGGTTAATGTACTGACATGACGTGATATGATATGGAATATTTCATTGGCACATCCAAATGCCAGTTTGGGGTTTTGCTATTCACTGCACTTCTCCCTCCCAGTCCTAATGCAGCTGTGAAGCAGCCAAACACGGTGGCCTTGAGCTCCAGCAGCAACTACTAACACCAGTACTGTTATAAAAAGTTCTTCTCATAATAAGCCTGAACTGAAACACTGAAAAACAGCTATTCTAATTACTAAAAAGAAAATTAACTCTATCCTAGAAAAACCAGGACACACAGTACTAACCATTGCTTCATAGATAACCACTGTAAATCATGCTGGGTAGATGTTATAACAAATTTGTTGCACAAATGAAAAAGAAGCATAAGGTTGTTTGATTTAATCAGTACTAAATACAAGGTTTTTGCTTTCTGTTCAGAAGCTGCTATAATAAAGCTATGCATAAAAGATAATGCAGGAAAGATGGAGAAAAACAGTCTTTTTTAATAGAATATTTTAATGATTGTTTATAAATTGAACTACACATTGAAATTTGATTGTCTCTCTGGAGTATGGTGGAGCTTAATGAACATAAGTACAATTTAAATTGTTAATAAAATAATACTTCCTTTTTCATATAATTCAGGTTACAGGGTGGATATGAATTTTTCTTCCACAGGACTATTAGTGGGAAATAATAATAATAATAATAATAATAATAATAATAATAATAATAATAATAATAATAATAATAATAATAATAATAATAATAATAATAATAAACGATAAGGAAATTTCTTCTTAAGGACCCCATAGCAAAGAATGATGTTTCCTTAATACTGAAAAGATTATAAAAGATCCAGCTGCCACACAACCCGGAGTGTCACAACCCTGCTGGAGAACAGAGTATCAGGTGGAAGCCATGTCCTGCCCCATAGTCAGGTCCTCTAATTGTCAGGCAAGCAAGCTGTGGAGTCATGTTATTCATAACAGAACATTTAATCTCCCAGCCTGCCCCTTGCAATCCAAACAGAAGGTACAGGGTCCCCAGGAACATGTCCTGTAAATGGCCAAGACTTAGGGTTGCAATTATTTACAGAGGTAAGAAGGACCATCAGAACACAGAGACGTCTTTTTATCTGTCATTGAAGAAGCTGAGCTCTGAAGTTGGTGCCTTTCACACTTATGGAGGTCCATAGGAATCATAAAATTCTTCTTATGTGAGAGAACAGTGGATATTCTACTGAGAACAAAGCACTGAGGACTACAACTGAAAGTTTACAAGAGGTAGAAGGGGGAAAATAAACAACACTGCCACACAAAGGCAGATATGGATTAACCAAGGTGGATTCTTTACAGCACTCAATATTCCTCAACACTTGACTCTAATGGCATCATGTGGTGGGGTTCATATCTTACCTAGGAAAGTGATTTGCCTCTCCACTCTCCCCTAATTATTTGTGCCTTTATCATCAGGAAAAAGGTTAGATGTTTTAAAGATTTTTTATGTAATAAAAATGAAGCTGTGGTAGTGCGGGTGTTTCTTTATATGGTGGACTTCGTTCTTTGAAATGGTTGTTCCACCTAATCCTTGAAAAATTCAGGATAAAAGTGATAAACAATAGTCCATAATCTCACGTGCCTCTGCACTTATGCCAAATTCTTAACTACTGTTAGCTAAACAATTAAAGTTTTTTAGTAGCAACAGGTACTGCACCGTATGTGGGGATTGAAATTACTTGGAAAACAATATCAGGAAGGAGGACAACATTCTTGCTTCCTGATAATCATATCAGAAATCACCATATATCAAGGCATATCATGTACTTGGGGATATGCACTGGCAGGCAGGACCTTTTCCAGGAAAACTCATGGCACTGATAAAACCTAAGGCCTGAGTAATTTGTAAGTGATTCTTGAGTCGAACTCGTACTGCTGCTACGGACTTTTTCTGAGAAGGAACCCCTGTGTCACTCTCTGTCATTTGTTTTGCCAGACGACTTTTTTGTCAAATGTCCGCCACTATTTATAGCAGAGTGCATCTTCACCACCCAGAACTTGTAAGAAGAAATGGCTCTGAAATTTGAATAAGCTTGAATAAATTTTATTATTGGCATTACATTTCCTGGAAATGTTTATCTGCAACAATGTGAATGAGCAGCTCTTCAGTCTATTTTTCTTCAGATTATGTATTTCAAATTCATGTTGTGGAAACCCAAATCATCTGTTATAAATCTAAACAAAAAAATTTTTTTTCCTCTATGAAGTATTTTATATACTACTCCTACATACAGGATTTAACAAGCTGTAACAAAAAACTAAGAGACTCAATGCTTGTATTGGTTCTTATGCAAAATAAAATAATTTGTAGACAGAGAATCAGGACAAACTAAAATAAATCCTTCCTAATGGCTTTGGCAAGTTTTACCACTACGTTTCAGTTTAAACCTAAACCAGAAACATAGAGATGTATACCGACAAAAAGGTATCATCATCAACAATAATAATAAAAACAATATTATCTGATACTTAAAATTGTTGAAGGCAAAATAGCTCAAATGATTCTTAATGCCTTTCAGGCACATCTGAATCAAATAAGGTAATTATTCTTTAAAATGCTTACACAAAGTCTGATTTGCATGCTAGTAATTGCTATGCCTTGTGGCATCTAGCAATTGACACAGCAATGATTTTAATTATTGTAATTTCATCAGTATAAATACTTCAAAGTTATGCAAATAGTACCTCATAATCCACATAGACAGTTCAGAGTATTTGATTTACTAGTCGTGTAAGTCTCTTTGTCTATGCAGTTTACTCTCAGATGTGACTGTGCATTGCAATTGAAGCCTTTCACTCACATCAAAGCTCTAAATCATAACAAGATGAGCTAATTTTACAAAGACTGACACTTCAAACATTAACTTGCAAATACAATTATAAGATGAAATATATAAAGGACTTTACTAGGATATCATCTGGCATGGATACCTGCAGCTAATCACATCTAATGTTTTCTATGACAGTCGTAAGCAATGATACTGCAAGACCAAATGCCTTGGTGTGAACAATTACAAACGGCCACTCTTAGTTCCAAACTCTTCTGTAAAAATACTTCATCCTCTTCTACCATTTAGAGTTGCATATTTTAAGTATTTCTTTTAAAAGCATTACTATTTTTTTTCAATACTGTAGGGAAAACACTGTTGTCACTATTGCTTCTGATATGGAAAAATAAAAAAAAGTATCACAGATGACATCTCAAAAAAAGTGCAAAAGAACACCAGAGTCAATGCATCTAAAATTAATATTTATGATAATTAAGGGAAGAAAAAAAAAAGAAGCTGAACTATAATCGAGATGTCTTTTATTTACAGTAACCCCCAAAACCATATTTTAGGCCAGATGTTCAGATGCTGCAAATCACAGCTTTCAATAAATCTTAGACAATTAAACACAGTTCTCTTCCCTTAGATACAAAATTTTGCATCAAACTCACAAGCAAAAAGTTATATATCTGTAACATCAAATGTAAAAAACATTGTTGACCAACAATATTTTCAAAGCTGTCACTAATATTTCTTTTACAGAAGAAGAGCTGCAGTATAAACCTGTGCTGAATGAGAAAAGTATCAACCTGTTGTAGTTTTTTGTTGTTTTTTTTTTTTTTCATTTGATTTAGTTTACCTTTAGCCTACCTTGAAGAGTAGAGGTAAACAAAATTGGAATGAGATCACCTACAAAGAGAATACTTCAGAGGTGCTCCGCATGCACAGGTATCTTGGAGGGAGTTTGATGCCTGACCTGACAAGCAGTCTAAGCAAAGAAAATGTGGTAATGGCTAGAGGTAGTCCAGTAAAGAAGGATATAGTGGTGTTTTTGAGCTTCAAATGTCATCAGAGTGTTTTTAAGCTAAAAATGACATTAGAATCGGAGAGAAATTTTCCATAACAGAAAACTCCAAAAGCATCCTGGAAACTTCTTTATAAAAACTGCTGTTAAATTCCTTTGTTTCTTATTAATTACATAATATTTATCATTTCTTCTTGTAAAGGAGAAGGTAGAAATACAAAAGATAGTGTGAGAGATAATAAGAACAAGGAAAAAATATCAAGGAACAGCCCTTATATAAGTAAACTTAATTTGGTGAAATAGAGATCTGAGGTAAAATATGAGAAAGACCTATAAAATACTGAATTGTTTGGAGAAAGCATATAGGGAGCAATTAACTCTCATACTACAAGAATAATAAAACAGCTAATGAAAACTAGGAGAAATGTGATTTAAAGCAAACAAAATAAAATATTTTTAAATGCAATGTATCATTAAAAAGTAGAAATACTGTCTCAGAATATTTTGAAGGTAAAGTAATAAGTGGGCTAAAAAAGTACTAATTCATGAAAACCATTCTGTCCAGAACTATAACCACTCTGGGTAGGAAGCAAAGACTGACCCAGGGATCCCTAGGTGACTAAACTGCTGGAAGTCAAAGGATGCCACTCTCACTACATACTCAGAATTTCTCTTTTACTTGTGAAGTATTTGCTACCAGCCAATGTCACAAATAGGAAACTAGCACAGAGCAACTGTTCTGAGTCTTCTATGAAAGTCAGTGGTTGTAATATTTTGCAAAATGGAAAGTATATAAAGCCACAAACTGTAAGAATTTTCATGAAAAAAATGTATAGTGTGCCTATCTTATAACACAGTCTGTTTGTGCAATACATATCTACCTGTTTACACATTCAAATGTAACAGGCTCTAGGATACTGCTCCAGAAGAATCAGGAGGAAGTTGACATAGGAAAAAAAATGAAATATCAACATCAAGCATTTCAGCCAAGTTGTAGCCTATACAGATAAAGGATTACTTGCAAATCCACCTCATGCAAGAAAAGGAGAGGAAATACAGAAAATCAGGCAGCAGCATGAACAGCTAAATAAATTCCACATAACAAACAATGAAACATTGAATTATAACAATGTTGAATCACACTACAAAAGAGCATGGTGATGGAAGTGACATACCAATGTAATCACATGTAAGAAACAGGAAACATCAAAAACCAGAATTAGTTTTACATATGATATTAGCTGTAACTATACCAGATTTTTTTTTTTTTTCTTCCTTGGTTCACTGGCTTACACATTCCCATTGTTTTAGTAAGTTTCCTTCAACTGATGAGGAAATGAGAATAGTTTAATAAATTTAGAATTTTTTTGGTGGAAAAAAGCACCCTTCTATGTCTCTTTCTGACTGTCATGTGGAAGCAAAATGTTTAGTAATTGTGTATATATATATATATATATATCTGATTATTAGATATTTGTTGCAGTTGAAACTACAAAAAGCACACAACATTAAATTAATCAGAATATAGTTTGCACTTGGATCTGTATTTGCACACCTAAAGTGGCTTATTTTTTTCATGGGTACTATCTTCTTTCAGCATCACTTAAATCAATGGTAGTTGTAATTGTGCAGCACTTAATTTTTGAAGCCCTGGATAAAAATATTAGTTCAAGAATCATGTTACTGTAAGTACCAAAATATTTTATATAGTACCTGAAATCTAGTAAAGATATAAAAAAAAATGTGCAAGTTAGATGATTCAACCAATTTTTCATTCTAGTAAGCAGTCCTTCAACGGCAAATGCAAAATAGACTGAAAAAGTACCACCTGAAAATTCTACTGTCATTATCTCTGCTGCACCAAAGGACAGAAGTCGTTGCATTTCTGTACACCGGCATTTTTCCAGCACTTTTAAGTTTTTGGAAAATCAGACAAAACACTGTTAAGGCAAGATTAGTACTAAGAAATCAATATACACAAAACATAATTTTCACACCTCAAAAAAAAGATACAATACATATATTTGGAGTGTGCTTTTGGGGAGGGGAAGATGTATGACTCCCTAAGACCTAACAGAATCCAAGTTTAATTTTTAACCTCTTGACTTTTCTTTAACTTACTTTGGGATCTCATCCAGAAGTACTCACACAACATTCATTTGTTAATAAATTAAAGAATCTCAGCTATTGCTGGGAACAGTGCATGCTTATAGTCCGAGAAGTATGTGTTCCAGAAATACTTCTCTTGTAACCATTAAAAGTGACTCGGAGCATGATTAAAAACCGTATAACACTAAATCCAAATTAAACACATTGGTAATAAAATTCATATGTTTTTAGAGCAACAGAATAAACCAGTATGCACACAAATATTTACATGATGAAACCAAAGTAAACAAGCAACAACAGAAAAAGAACAGGATGGAAATTAAAACATTACAGTCTTTACATTATACCATACCGTTAGTTAATGTTCAGTATTGCAAAGTATGTTACACCCTTTTATGAAGACTTAAAAGAATCTGTCCCTGCTGCTATGGTGAAAACCACAAGTTGAAGTATTAGTAATTACAGAATCATCTAATGAAAAAAAAAAAAAACCCCAGACTGAAAAAAAATATTTAAAACTTTTTTTTTCCTCTCTCTACTCTACAAATACCAGCAAATTTTATCTACTTTCTTACATGAGGACTGAACGTTTCAAGTTCTATGATTTCATTATTTAGAGTGAAGAACAGTTAATAAGCCATCACCAACATATGTCAGGAGATCCATATAAAGCTGGTGACTAACAATTTCCACTCTAGAACATCTCATGAATGATCTAGAGAAATATTAGAACAAAAGAAAAAAAACATTATTTTCTTACTGAAAGCTCTCACTGAAAACAAAACAAAAAAAACCCAATCCCAAACAAAAAACTCCAGCCAAAAACCAAAAAAAAATACATTTGGACAGATCAAACTTTTTGAAAGAAGACTATTTGCAATGTTTTAATTTAAAAGTCATAAAGCAAATCTATTGTTCCATCAGATAATTTTCCTTTTATCCCCACTATCACATACATGCTGCTATAAAAATTTAATTGCTACAAAACTTGCCATTATTTTGCTCTCATCCATGCCCAAAAACCTTGAGATGAAAGAAAATTCTGATCTGTATTACCTGCAGGAACCAAATTCCTAAGGATTCTGTATCTAGATGGACATATCACATCCATAAAAATAAAATTAGAAAATTATTACTGGTTCAGAGATGAGGAGCCTTTCAGTTTCAGTTATGAGTTCTTGTTTGGATCTGGTCTCAGTTGTGTGAAGTTATGACCATTGGTGTTATTTGATGGTTTATTTGAGAAATAAACAATGGTGTTGATTCAGTTTACGGTGATAGGTGAACCTCACTAAGTTCCTTTTTAATTATTTCCTCAAATTCAAGCAGACCTACTAAGAGTTAAGTTCAAAGCCTTCAGAATAAACAAAGTGAATTTAAGAGAGTAAAAGAAGTAGCACTGTTTCCAGCAGACCCACACTATGGCTTTGTCTTGTAATGGAAAGAACTGAAAACTATTTAAAAAAATAGTTTTAAAACTTAATTTACAGCATTTGTGGTCAGAAGCATTTCCTCACACAAACTCTCAGACTGCTGTGTGGAATGATATAGGTGCAGTAGAATTTGAAGAGCCTTTATTATATTGTACATGTATTTCATGTAATAAACATATAAAACATTTAAAATATGGTATTAATTATGTAACAACATTTCCAGGCACAGGAAGAACAAAGGTGTGAGAGAGCAGTTTTTTAAAAAGCTTTTAAATAATGCTGGTAAGAAATGTCCCAACATTATAAAAATCCTGGTTTAGAATAAGTTCCACTTCGTAGTATTCTCTTTGTTGTAGATGCAGGCTATGCCTGTAAAAAGACAGTGCTGGTTGCTTTTTAAAAAAAAAAAAAAAAGTTTTTAACTATTTAAGCTGCCACATAATTATTTTAAATCCTTTGGCAGAAAAGATGACTACAGCTTAAGGGTTAAACAGAAGGTGATGGTTATGAGCAACACTTTTAAATAACTGTAATAGCAGTAAGAGGTGCTTAGAATTAAAAAAAACCCACCCTGTTAAATAAATATATTTTAAATAATCTTCACCTTATCAACTCCTTCTTGCTGTTTGCCATAGCCTTCCCTTGACATTCTCTTGAGTAGGATAAACTACCTGTCTTATTACAAGTTCTGAATGACACTGTGTACTAGCCCAGTGTCTGAAGTACTTTGGGTCATATCTGGAGGGGAAAAAAAAAAAAAAAAAAAACAAAAGGAAGAAAAAAAGATGGGGGAGTGGGGGGAAGAGTTTGGAGATTGATGAAAATAATCTACTTATATAAAAAACCTATGCTTCTCACCATCAGGTACTGTTGTCCTGGAAGTTGGAAACTTCTGTTTGCTACGACAGCCTTTTAAGTGGACTAGTCTCCCTGATATTTCTGGACAGAGCAAATGTGCTAAATCCATGGACAATGGCTCACATTTGGATCTGTCAGCAGTCATCTGAAAACCTCACAGAATAAAAACCTCAATCTTCTCTGTTTTAACTTGAAGATACAACCAACTGGATCTGACTGACTTCAACAACTTTTGGATCAGTCCCTGAATGCCACACTGAAGAAACAACTGGCATGGCTTCCAGCACCTTTCTCTTTATATATCCACAACACCTATTCCTTAGATAAGTGAGAGAGCAGTGTGCAAAGGGCCTGCTCAATATAGTCTTAAAAGCAAGAGGGAAACTGCATACCTTATGATCCCCTCCCAGAAAAACTTTTCCGGCAAGTCTGGGAATAGTGCTGAAGAGCCAAACACATGCTATACATTTGTAAGCACGATTAACATATTGTTTGGTGAAGACAAAATAAGTTTCTGTGTTGGGTTGGCGGGGGGGAGGTGTGTTTGGGGGAGGGGGTGGCATTTTTTTTGGTAGTGAGGGAAGGGCAACATTGTGAGAGCGAAGGCTCTACTGGCTCCAAGGTGGACACCCTCCCTGCCCAGGCTGGGCCATTGAACACTAGAGAAATGCATCTGCGAATCCATATTTGTGAGGGGAAGGACTGTCCTGAAAAGAAGTAGGTGCGGTGCCTGGAGGAGAGACCTTTGACCTGAACAAAAGATGACCATTGCCCAAAACAAAGAACAGACACACACATAGAGAGCTCCATTGCCAGAGGAAAACACAGAGACCCACACCCAGTTCTACTGTATGGAGTAGCAGAAGACAAAGTCCCTTGCAGCCCATGGAGATTCAATGTGTAGGCCATGAAGAACTCCACGCTGGAGCAGAGAAGCCAAACCTGAGGGCAAGTGTGACTGGAACTGGGACACCTAGAGTCACTTGTTGCCAGAGCAGGGGTGGACCCCCAGTAGGCTGGGGGGTTAGTCTGCAGCCCGTGGATGTCCCCATGCTGGAGTCGGGAGCTGAGCCCAAAGAGGTCCATGACTCCATTGAAAGCTTGCTTTGGAACATCTTGTTTCTGGAATTTCATGCCAAGAAGAGTGGCAGAGGTGGACTGACTGCAACACCCATTCCCTGTTACCTGTGCCACTGTGGTGGAGAAAGTAAAGAAATCGAGAGCAAAGTGATTTGAGCCCGGGAAGAAGGGAGGGGTGGGGGATAGTGTTGCAAGATGTAGTTGTTATGTCTAATCAAATGATTTTGCAAGAAATTAAATTGACTTTTCTTCCCCAAGTTTGAGTCTGTTTTGCCCGTGACCATAACTGGTGAGTGAGCTGTCCCAGTCCTTCATTCCTAATCCCATGCTCCTTTGTTGTGACTCCCATCCCATCTCACCAGGTGGGGAGAGTGAACACAGGACCACACAGTCCCACTGTGAGTCAAACCACTACAGTTTCTGATTGCTCTTTGAATTTCAGGCACTAAGGAAAAAAGGTAGTTTTTCCTTGTCTGGCTTAAGTCAGGTTCATTCAGGCTGCAGTGACTCCTGGGAGTTGTAGTACATCTGCTTGCTGGCAGGTTCCTTCCCTTTGGTTCCACCTGGAATTGTGAGGACAAAGGTAAACAAGGTAGGGCACAAGGTTCAGTGGTGGCACACCTCATCAGGATACTAAATCCCATAGGAAACACTTGTCTTTTTAAATTTTCTGTAAGCCCAAGTATACGAGATCAGTTTTCCCAGTCTGGTAAGAAATTCCTCTGCCTAGTGAGAATACAGTCTGAAACTACTGTGTTGAAACAAATATATTACATTTTGCTCTGGAAGAAACACAGGAGTTTGTTTTTGTAGGGTTTTTTGGTTTTGTTTTTGTTTCTTTTTGTCTATAGCAGTGACCTAAAGTAGCCTTGTTGCAGTTCTATTTGTATCTTTGAAAAGTCTGATGTTATTCTTTTGCATCTTATATTGTATTACCAGCTCCTCTAACCCTGCATGCTGAATTCTCATTGGTGTGGAAATATCGTACCCTCTCACAAGGAAGGGAATTGGCCTGCACATAGTTCTTTATTTATAGATATAAATATATAAGACAAATCTCAGAAAGGGAAAAGACAACTTAGAGATCAATAAAATGTTTCCCTGTGGTATTGAGAAATACACAGATACTGGAAGGAATATTTTTAATAGCCATATTTATACCAACAACAATGAAACAATGCTAAGAACTCACACAAAAAACAGTATGACAAAAATTTTTCAGATACTTTCTACACAAGCTTGGATGGAGAAACCTAATCACTACATCAGACATCTCCCTTCCCCAACACCTCCTGTGTTGAGCAAGTAGGATTAATGAGTGGTACTTTTTCTACCTGGTAGGTAAAGAGTGTCTAGAAAAGGCTACCTGTAGCACTTCTCTACCAAGCACCCCAGAGGATGCTACAAAGAATCCAGTCTGCAATGCTGAATTACTACACGGAGAAGGGCCCACGTGGCCTCTTTAGAGAGCTCTACACAGCAGACATCTGTTTCCTATGCTCTGAGCCCAGTGCCTGCTATGGTGGTGCACGCATTCTTTCCCACTGGTACTCTCTTTACCCTTCACTAAACATGCTTGCTTAATGCAGTCTTTCAGCTAGTGGAAAATAGGTCCCTTGAAGGCTGTCATTCCCTTTCAGTAACCCCCTGGAACAAAACAAAGAGGTGATCTGACTTTCTGCTCTCCAGAGTTCACTTGGGATCAATTCTAACAACTCTCGTAATGTCGAGATTAGGCAGCTTTTCCTCCTCCTTGTTAACAAGGCATTGACAAAGAGCAAGAGAAGTCAATTTCCTTTTCAAATAAAACTAAGAGCCACTCTTTAGTAAATAGAAAAGTTACAAATAAATAAGCAGGTATTGTGACTGGTAAAGCCCTGCAGTACTTCATACTGGAGGTACTGACTCCCAGGCCAGGAGGGGATCACCTTTAGGAAGCTGAAACTGGGATTCCACAGGCTTAACACAAATCCCAGGAGATTCCATTCTAAGGTTAAGCTTGAAAGCTGCCCTTTTGAAATGGACAGCTGCCATCCTGGCCACTGACTCTGTCGTTTCTCCAGACAGGGGTCTAAGCAATCAGGGAACTGACATCTCATCTACCTTCCCTCATGTGCAGCAGGAGGCAGGATCTGGCACCTCTAGATCCAGGCCATTGAAATTTCCTCTAAGCTGACTGAAAAGCAGAAAGCAGCCTTCAGGAACCAGTCTGGAAATAACAAGGTCAAAATGACTTGTTCTGAAGCAAAGTCCTTTAAACCATGGGCTTTCAGGAAGGCATTTGGCCGAGTTATGTTGGACCTTCCTACTAGCGATCAGTCTCACCTACCTTCGATGCTAGGAAAACATTCTTCACCCTGTTCACTTTGGTGCAAACACCAACAGGTTTCCTCCCAGTCAGCTGATTTATGAGGTGACTAATGTCTGTCCCAGAGCAGGGCTGCAAACCCCTGCCTTCCATTCATATAGACTAGAAGACCATCAAGGGCTGCATGGATATAAAGTGTAAATTTTCTTAATTACTGAAGTGATTACAGCAATAAAAACCACAAAGCAAGGTCCCACCACTTTGGTGGGTATTGTCATAGTGTGCGCAGAATGTGCACTGAACGAACCCTGTCCATACTAAGCTAAAGCCAAGCTACAAAAAATAAAATCAAATAGTGTATTTCATGCACTTCTCAGCAATGTATCTCACTACTGTTTATACAACTGAGCAGGTAGAAAAAAGCATCTATCCTACTTAAAATCACTCCAGCTTCAAACACTCCTGATGGGGTTACACTGCACTCTTGCATAAAGGACAGTGACACTCAAAAGGTCTGTGGAGCATAAGACTAGACATTTTGGATAGTACTACTTGGTGTGGGTCTTCATCCACTAATATGTTGTTAAAGTAGATTTTACTTCAAAGTGCTCAGAGACCTCATCTAAGTAGCCATTGCCTGCTGTGAGATGAAAAGGTCTGAAAGCAAGACCAAATGAAGGAAAGGTGAAAGGACTGTTTCCTACAGGTTCAACCTGAGAGAGGTATCCTGCAGCTGGCCCTAGAGATGCAGAAAAGGGGAGGATGCAGGCAGAACATAAAGTAAAAGTAGGTGAGAAATGATTTAGCAGCTGTAAGTGATTTCCAGACTGCAAAGACAAACACTTAAAATAAACAAACAATTCTCCTAAATTCTTGTTGAAGTCCTGAGCTTCACCTATTCACACTATTTACTATGACTTGTACTTTGCAAAGAGAAATACAAAAAAGGACTAACTGGATCCAATGACTCATCTAATAAAAAGCATTAACTCTGAGAATAAAAAATTTGATTTAAATTAAGAGTCAAACATGTAGTTGCTTTAAGTTAGTACTATTAAGTAGGAAAATGTCTAAATTATTTGAGTCAGAAAATATTCTTACAAGAATTTTAGCTTCACAGGTGTGACCTACCCTGTTTCCACTTCTTTAAGCAGATGTTCAGGAGAAACAGCAACATATATAAGGGCAAATATTAGATGCAGCGTTACTGTTCAGCATGATATTCCTGTGTAAATAGCCAACCACAGCAGCTGGCCATCAGCCACACAGTGGCCAGGAGTGTTACCCATCCCTTCCAACAGCCACAATCCCAGTTCTACCCCCTATTTTTTTCCTCTAAATTGGGAAACAGCAGTACTGTTGTATGTGAAAAGTTGTGTGTTTACTGTTTGAGGAATTCCTGGTGCTGCCACACAAATGATAAAAATAGGGTATTTCTCTGGCCTTCTCCTTCAAATGCAGCTCCTCACACTTTATTCAGCACTATGTTTAGTGGGATCTACTGAGGGAAGTAGGGGAATAATTGACTGAGAATCACTGCATAAATCTAATTTCCATAGGAAACCATGTTAGAAATAGATTGAAGAACATTACAAACTGCCTTTTATCTTTTCTTCATTACAGTCCAAACATTCCGTCAGGTACATCAAAGGTTTAGGAAAGAATAAACTGTCTTACATTACCAAAGAAAGAAACCAATCAAACAACAACAACAACAAAAAACCCAACCCCAAATCAAAAAGAAAACCCAACAACAACAACAAAAAATGTGAAAAGCAAACAGTTCTATAAGATTTATTTAATTTAACAGAGTAATCATTTTTCTTCAGTGATAATTAAAATTATATTGCATTAGCTGGAAGAAGTCGATCTCTCTTCCCTTTGCAATAACAAGCATTCTCTAACTAATTGCTTAAAAAACCCAACCAACCAACCAACCAAACACAACAGTTATATTTTCAGACTTTTTTTTAAACACATTCTCAAATACTAAAACTACTAGTATTAGTTATTGAACAAATATTTATGGCACGCATACTCACATACTCACTCTGTAGGAAGACAAATGGTCCAACCTTTAAGTAATCTCACAGTGGCAACCTTTCACAGCTAGATATTGGTTTTAAGACATTATTCTGAAATTAATATTTCTTTTTTTTTTAAATTGCATTAACTTTCAGAAGTTTGCACTGAATAAGAACCAGTAAAATTGATAGATTTTTTTAACTCCTCAAAAAACGAAAAAGTTCTCTTTTAGTTTGTTTCTTATTCTTTTAGATACACACCAAATTCAGTTAAAATACAAAACTTTATTAATCATATTCATGTTACTGAAAAAATACATTGATTAATTCAAATATGTTCATAAAAGGTTTTTAGAAGCATTTTCTTAGTGTCCACCATTTTTACATTAGCTGCTAGTTCTTAAAGGCCTTTACTACAATGTTCTAATAATAAAGATTTGGGATTTTTTTTTTTTAAATAATCCCAAAATAAAACAAAACAAAAAAACCCAACTAACATATACATTTTGTAGGAAAGCTTTTTTGGGTTCTTAAAACTCTACCTTGATTAGGCTATAAAAATAAATATGTGCTGGCAAATATATAAGAATTTTAAAAATGAGAATTATGTAAATAGAACCAAAATTTATAGATAATTTTGAACATTGAAACAGTGCTACTCCAGCTTTCAATATTTCTAAGTAAACTTTATATTTAAAGTTCCATCTTTACAGCATTTTATCTACCAGTCACAAAGATAACTTGAGTGCCTATCATACTTGCCAACCAACATCATTTTCAGAAGTTACAAATCTTCTCCAGCTTTTGCCAAAAAAAATATTATAGCTCAACCTACAGACTCAAACCTTGATATATTTCCTTCCTTATCTTTAGGGAATTTTATAGGTTAGTAGAAGTTTAAGCAATTTCAATATATACTCTCTCTAAAATTCATAATGTTAAAATCTTATAGCTATTAATTCTCAGAGAAAATCAAGATGACAAGAATATTTTTTTTTTGTCTAATCAGCAAGTCAGAAACAATGCCTTCTGAGCAATGACAACTAACTAGTATTCCAAATATTGAATAAAATGTTTTCATTAGACAGCCTTTGGGAAGCCACATATAGTAACATTTTGGGAAATGAACCTAATCCCTGATATATTATGTACAGAAGTGAATAAAACCATTAGTTTATTTGTGGAAAAAATAACTCAAGTCTAACTTCAGTATCCAAAGTCAAACACAATAGGTAATACATACCCAAACCATTTTGGTTTATTGGGGTTGTTTAATTGTTTCATAGGTGTAATGTTAACAAAACACTACCTATACATGTTAGGCAGGGCTGCAGAATACATCTGTGATTAGCCATGAAATAAATGTTTTAAAAATTCAATAAACTATTAGAAAATTATCAAGATTTCTGAATTCTCCAATTTCTCTAATTTTGTCATCAGCTTCCCTTGTAACAGCCACTTCTGTTTCTTACTTCTTGGGTTTTTTGCAGATAATGCTTAGTTGACAAGTGAACTTGCAACAGAAGGGAAACTATTTTCAGTCAAGATGTCTTTTTCTTCCCTTTCTTGAAGAGGCTACCTATATACATAATTGTTCATAATCCTCTAGCTAAAGAGCTAAAATCCCCTTGCTCAAGTGCCTCAGTTACAGTATGGAGGAATATCCATAATAGAAGGAGGATCTGAGGAAAAAAAAAATGAAGCTTGTGACCAATTTTTAATTAATAATAATAATTTTTTAAAAAGACAAAATCCAAAATACACAAATAGAAAACCTCAACAAACAGGTGCGTCTCATACCAGAAGAATTTATGAGTATTTGTACACAAATTGCTCATAAACCTATTTACACATCAGCCATGGTAAGCATATGTGCAAGTTAGGAGAAAAGCTGTATATCCCCTTTTGCAAGAAGCAGGTCAACTGGACCATATTTATTAAATAATTTCTTTTTTTTTTTTTTCTAAAAGTGTTTTGTTGGACTTCCAAGCAGTTCCAAAATTTACCAACATAACAGAGGGATGGCAAAAGTACAACAAATAATTAGGTCACACTATCTAAGCACTTTGGTATGTATATGAAAATTAAAGAAATACATGCCCATATATGTGAAAAGGAGATTGTTTCAGCAGCAAATTTATGAGACATCTAAAGTTTTTAGTGAGTTCTAAGGGACAGCCTTAGGCACTGATTATGTACTATTCATTTTGCTAGTAAGTACTGCCTGAAAATGGCCACCCTCACCAAGATAAGAAGTCTGCCTTGAGAAGTATCCTTAGTTTGATGGTGGATGACAGTAAATCCTAATATAGAGTTTAAAAACAAACAAAGAAACAACAAACAAACAACAAACCATCCCAAAAAAAGGGAAGGGGAAAACCACAAAATCATCTTCCAGCTTCTGCAATGAGAATTTAGCCAGTCTGAACTCAGTAGCTCTGGTGGATTTCTTCTGCATTATTTCACCAGCCACTTTGAACCACTTTGGTAGCCACCCTCATTCCTTTGACCTCTGCTGTTCATAATGCAGTATTAATGCTGCACATACTCAGTCCAAATATATCCAAACATTTGTTTCCTTCATATAGTGGTTTCTCTTATCAATATATACCTGTTACAAAATGCAATAGTGATACAATAGAAAGGTATAATATCAGCATCCCTTTTTAAACATTTATAATATGTTCCCCTGGAAAATCTCTCCCAGAACTGGGAGACATTCTTCCCTACTGTCACCAAAACATGTGAGAAAAATATCAGGGATGAGTTAGTTTGTCTGCTTAAGGCTTTGTTTTTTTGCTTTTTTTTTAATCAGTTTAACTAAAATGAACTACAGGTGCAAACATCTTTTTTCTTTGGGATCACATTTAATACTTGAAAATACTGAGCTGAAAAATAGGGGCCAGGCACTTGCACAGTAAGACGTGATTTATTGTAACACACAGAAAATTCTATCTCTGATAAATGTTAACACTGTAAACAATTTCTATATTAATGTTTACAGATTTCAGTCTTTTCAATCCCTATAGATATCTATCTTCTTTATCCCAACAATTGTAACTGTAATAGCCATTTATTGTTTTCATAGTGGCTATTGATATGGATATATCTGTAGCCAATATTAATGTGATTTTCTAAGATAAAAATCATTTATTTTAATTTTCCATGGGTCATACAAATGTTGGAGGGCACTATTCATGACAGCAAGCATAGAACATATACGGGATTATACTTTTTAAATTAAAAACCTTTCTTATATTATAAGCGCTTCTCACAAAAGAACAACAAACAAGTAACATGAGTTCCTTGGAATTATGCTATTTTAGGTATCTTAGAAGTGAAAACTGTAACATGAAAATGAATACAATATTATGTTAAACAATGTGCTATGTCTATTTTGATCCTCAAAAAAATCAAAATATTGATTGCAAGTTTTTTTCTATTTGCCTCTCCTTAAGGTTATGACTGTACTATTCCAGTTAAAGAAAATTTCATCCTTTTGCACAAACATTTTAAAAATCTCTCTCAATAAAGCACTTCATTTTTCATAAAGCAGTACTTATTACTAATCTAGTTCCTACATACAACACTGAGATAAAGACAAATACATATCATTTTGGTTTTTAACAGTTTGCTACACGACTATATTTAGATTTAAAATAAAATAATAATAAAAATAAAAAGCAGGGTACATAGATTCTTTTTTTACACTTTTGAAAGAAGCAAATAGTTGAAGAGAACAGTCATAACAGAGATAAGGTAAGGAAATATAGATCTGAAATAAGCAAAGTTCATGAAAACAGTTAAGTAAATAAATAGCACGATAGGGACTGTATTAAATTTTTAAATGCACACAACAGAATACGTGTATAACACAAGTGATTTCCTCCTTACAGTCATAAATTCAACTTGCAGAAACAATACATTGCAGAATGATGCCCTTTATTGGGTTTTTTTTTTCCTCCCTTCTTAAAATATAGAACTATTATGATTCTCTTGTGTGGATGATAAATCCAGCTCAAAATTCTACCCACTGTGAGTTCTACCAAAACATAGTACTGAGAATGAGTTGTGAGAGAATGAATTATGATTTAAGAGTGGTTTGTGCAGTGTGTGTATTGAAGACAGCAAGGAGTGGAAAAGAAGGAAGGGCACACAAAAGGAGGAAGGAAAAAACCAATATTTTAAAGGTATTTTTTTAAAAAAACACAATAAAATTAAAAGTCGTATTAAATAATTAAAAAAAAATCTAAACCAAAAAGAGCAAGCCTTATAAAATTTTAAATTAAATAAGCTATGTTTAGAAAGTATTCCATAAATAGTGAAAGATACAGGCATGAATTCAGATATCAGCTTTCAATATCTATTGTGTTAAAACCATTTATTAAAAATATTTTCTTCAGAAGCAATAGCATAATTAAATTTATCAAAGCTCCTGTGTGCCTGAAACGAAAGCATTTCAAGACTTATTTAACTTTGGGACCTCTGAAAAACAAATATTTGGACCTAAAGAAACCCAACAACTCACAATGAGGGAAAGCAGAATATCAGGTGCATGCTCAACATTCAAAAATATTGGAGACATTCACAATTTTAAAGAGTGTTTGAGCAGGAGAGAGTAAAACTCTTCTAAAAACAAGAACCACTTGAAGCACTCCAGTAATTTTCAATTGCTTTGCAATGTGCAAGCAAGGAACCTTGATCACTTTCACAATGAAGCACTTAAGCTCTCTGATAATTTTACACTCTTATATGCCACATATTTCTAGAACCCCATCATTTCCTTGCTGAAGTGGTTTTAAAAATATGTGAAGTGCTCCAATAATTTTAAATTATTCGGTGCAATGCAAGCTCAGAACCCTGATCACCTCAAAATTTAAGAGCTTATAAAAATTTGAAGTAGCCCAATATTTCTGAATGATTGGGTATTGTGATTTCACTTGTTTTATAAAGTGCTTCCATTTGGAATGAAGTCTGGTGATAAACTGAAATATAGCTGTTGGCTAGCAAATATAGCCATGTAAAAATATAATATTAAAAAAATGAATCAGAGAACATGCTTATATTCTCCACAAAAATCAGAACCTAAGCAATACAATGAAAAGGAAAAGGTACACTGAATCTTCAGTTGCAAGCAAAGGAGAAAAGATTTGTCCCCAGATTTCAGTAACTATATGTACAGAAACAGCTAACATATTATAACACACATAAGATACAATAAATCAAGCACTGCATTGCTTCCAGGAGAATTATAATCACTTATATGTTTAATAGCCTTTTCAGATATATTTTATTCATATCTGTAACTAAAACTATTTGATAATTTTGTCAATACACACATTTCACTTTAATCTGTGCTGTTTGGGGTTTTTTCAGGGTTATTTTTTTATATAATAAAATCAGACAAGAATATCGTCACTTATACAATGGATGATAATGAAAAATATGCTTTATTTCTGCCAGCAGGTCTATTCAACAATACAGTATATTCTCTCTTGAAGGTCTGTAGATGGTTCACTCTTCTGAATGGGCTTGGATTTTAACTAATTATGCACACAATTTTGAGGGCAAAGATGATAGCTACCAGATTTATCCACCTATATAAGGGAAAGTGAGGTTTCTGTATAGGTTACGTCATTTATTTTCATAACCTATACAATAAAATGACCCCCTAGAGCAGGAATTTCAGTGGTGTCTGTCAGCTTGCATTTCAATGAATTCCCACACATGCTCAGAAAAAAATATACTAAAAAGAAAATCTCACATTCAGCGTTTGTTGTCCTTCTCTATACTTTCTTTTACCTTTCTTTTTCTTTCACACATACAGCAGGATTTGAAACTAGAGATTTCACAGACTCAGTGTTTTATTTTTCATTATGCTCCAAATTAATATTTAGTTGAGGTCTGGAAGAGGTCAGGAGGTTCCTCTTACTGCAAAGTAATGTCTTGAGAAACAACAGAATATTGCAGAACAGAAAGCAGAGAAAACACAGAAGTTTCCAGTATTTTTGCCCTTTCCACCCAGTGCCAGGACCTATTATGATAATTGGTAGCCATTTTGGTTAATGCTATGGTTTTGCTGTTGTATCACTTTCTGGGGAGACTGGAATCCACTCAGCAGGGCAAACCACTTGTCTAGTAAGGTGTGTATATAAAATCCATTAGGATTAAGGCAATGTTCAGTAGTGAAAAAGCAACTAATAAGGTATGTAACCCTTCAAACACCTATTTTCTAAACCAAACATTTCTGCTACTGGGTCACAAATTCCTTCACATAGAAACAAAGGAATACACTAACATCAAACAGAGGCCCTCCTAATCTACTTAGGCAAAAAGATTAATCATCAAAATGAATGAACCATCAGGACTTCAAGAGAAATACTGAAGCTGAGGAACCTTATCATCTCCAATAAATAGCACACATCTCCAGTATTTTTTAGCAATAGTGGCATGCAAAGGAGAAATACAATATTTTGCGTGCTCCCTAATATGAACAAGTAGAAAATAGTATCAAGCAATTCTTTTTCTAAATATTCTAGCCTGGGAAAAAAAAAAGTCTTCATAAAAGATTCAGGCATTTTTCTTCAGGTAGCAAACTGGGAAGAGAATATATATTATTTCTTAAAACAACATTAAATTGTTTATTCCTCTTTTTTTACCATGCAGCAATAGAAAAATGTGTGTTGTCTTTAGTTCCAGATTCTTGGAGTGAGAGAAAATGAAACTTTATTCCAGGAACTCTTGACATGACTCAGTAATGAGATTTTGGCCCAAAGTCTACCCCATCAGCAGTTTGCAATTCGCTTTAGAAGATTCACTCATGAAATGGCTGCAACTTCCTTTTTCTGACCCCAGTTTTTAGGGGGTAGAACATCCTAATTACTAAGAGAGGTGTAATTCTTACCAAAGTGAAGTTTACATTAAGCTTCTAGATGTGTATTTTCAAAATTGGACAAAGCTACAAGTAAAGAACGGATGTTTTGTTCTCCATTTTACCCCTGAGGTTTTGCATATCTCTGTTTTCTTCTGTATATTGACTTAAAGTGAAAGCTAACAAGAGAGGCAGGTTGTAAAAATCCCAGTTTAATTTAATAGAAGGAATAGTAATAGGAAATACAATTAATCTGAGCAGGCAAAATTTTTTTAAATTGAAGTTTTAATCATCATGTTTTAAGGAACTTTGATTTGGAGTATGTTAGATCTGACATGCCATCAGGATGATTCATTCTGCTGAAATACATTATGTTTCATTATTAGGGCATAATGTGACATATTGATATAATCAGATGAATTGTCAAAACATGGTGTCAAACATGTGAAATTCAAATGAAGTGAAGTTTGGAAAAAGTCCTCGAAAGTGACTACATGTTATTACTTTAATTACATATTTTACTCCATTTTGAAAAGCAGGTCTTTCTATATTAGTACCTCTTTGGACTCACGTTTAGGATAGCTTCCCTTAATTTAGCCACTTGGTTTTGCATCGTAGATGACATTTGAACCACTATCTGACCAGTGAACACCCTCTCAAAGTAAACATATTTTCCACAACAGGGAATTATGGGAAAGGAAAGATCTTTCTTTCTGCAATTTCTCATCCTTTTTGTTGGGTCTGGGGAGATTAGAGTAGTAATTTTTTAATGTGTGTTTTTTCCAGTTGCTCAAAAATTTACTAAGAGCTAACACTTCTAGAGTAGTGCTGTAGGTGGCCCTCCTTGCACAGGACATTGGACAAGATGACTACCAGAGATTCCCTCCAACCCCAACCATTTTGTAATTATGTGAAAAATTCTAGCTTTAGCCTTGCATCTCCATCTGTTTCTAGACCTCTTGTAAACACTTAAAAGAGCTGAGTCTAATCTGAACCCCATTGCAAAGAGATGTAGCTGATATGCCACTTCCACACTCATGATAGACTTTACAATCTCCATTAGTCATAAGAATAGTCAGACTGACACAGAACAGATCACTATTCAGATCTGGATATCTGTGGCCTTTCATTTTGACTAGTAGTTAAACAGATTTAAGGTTGCAGTACTCCTTACATAACTTTCTAAATTCTTCAGAGGTGCTAGTTTTAACAGAAACAATTACTTATTTCAGGATACAAAGCAGAGAGAAGTCTATACTATTCTAAAATTCTATCATTTTTGCAAGAAAAGACTCTCTTCCGAGGGAACCACAGAGAGGTAAAATGTAAGACAAGATGTCCAATTTCTTGGAGTTACAGAGGTTATGATCAGGATATAATCCTGTAACAGACCTGTGAATAATGTGCTGCTTTTACTGTATAGAAAATGAAGGTTAATACACACAACCAATCATTTAACCTCAGCCCTTATACATAAAATACTGACTCACATTATATTAGTGTTATAGTCTGAAGAAAAGGTGGTAGATCATTAATAAAAAATATATATCTGGTATATAAATAGGATAAAACATTTGGAAGCGTCTTGTTTTGAATAATTTTAATACATGTTTTTAGAAAATTACAAAAAACTCCAAAAGGATATAAAAAATAGTTTATTTCTGAACTATAATGCAATTTTCATGCCAAAAGACAAAAACTCCCTATACTGAAATGCTGCTGGTTAATTCAAGTCCTGCCTGAAGCATGGCACACAGTAATAATGATAACATCTAGTCCAATAACACAAAATCAATAGAATACATTGAACTGCTATCCAAAGCAAATCTAGAATGTCATTTGGTTGATTATTAATTAAATTGATGCCTGCCAAACAAAATACAAACTAAATACAAAAACTGAATACATGCAAACTTTATATTGCATGGAAAATTTAAATTGTTAAATAACTATTATATAAAACAAGAAGAAAAACTGAGTTTAAGATGATGCTATCATAGAATCCTGACAATTTTTATGCCTTAGGCTTTGACATATTTTTTAAAAAAAGGAAAAGCTGATTGCATAAATTGTATAAATATAGCTTTTGCAAATGGTCTTTTAATTCTTATTGATCACAACTTTGGCATTCAAAGTCTAATTATACTAAAAACTGTGCTGTATCTCCAGTGTACTGAGAAATCATTACCTGAAATTAATCAGTACTCCAAGCACACGATTCCTAATTAAGACTTGATCTTTTTAGTGCTTTGTACACTATTTTGTTAATGCTATCAAGAACTACCTGAGAAAGCTCAAACTAAATCATAATTTGCAGGTGACACTTTTATTGTATCATATATGATACTTAATGAAAGTTTTCCACAAAGCATTCAGGCAAATAACCAGAACATAAGAATTCTACTAGAGCTGTAAGTTTTGAAGATTCTTAATAAATAAATAATTAATCCACAAATATTCATTTTTACTCTCAAAATATACCTACTGCAGGAAGACTCTCTTTCTGCAAGTTATTTTTGAACTGTTTGCAATTCAAAGTTTTGATGTCCATTTCTCCTACTGACTGATGATATTATAAACAGCAGTTGCCTAAATAGTTATCTTACAACAATGATTCCTTGTGCTTTTTAAGAAGATACCAACTGTGAAAGCTAAGAACTTTTTATACCTTCAATGGGAAAGTTTCCATTTGGATGAGAGGCTTAAATTTGGTTTAATTTATGGATTTTCTTACTTACCTCAGTGATGAACTAAAAGCGCAGGTTGAAAGGTTGCCTTCATCACTCTATTGTGTTTTATTTAGTGATATAAATTAATAGGTTAGCACTGAATATTTTGAGCATGCAGAGTGTAGTTAATTTCACAGGGTGTTGTTCAAATAGAGCAATGAGTTCCATGTGGCCTATATAAAATAACTGAGTTAGATCATGCTAACAGCCACTGTGTGTTTACCCGTATGCAACACCATTGGGGTTTTTTGTTGTTTATTTGAGTTCAGACACCAAAAGCCTTTCTAGTTTTGATCAGGATGTAAGAAAAAGGAAAGTAAGTAAGCATAGAAATCTAGTAAAAAGAAAAATTAAATCATAATATATTAGATATGAAAAAATACTTTCATGAGAGATTTCAGAATTTCCTCCAGTATGAATTGGAATTATTTTCCCATAGTTTTGACGTATTTTCTGGAAAGAGAAAATATGCCCACTAACACAGCCTTTGCCTCATTAAGGGCCAAGGACCTGAGGAGAACCAGCAAACTGGTAAAACAAAGTGATACTTTTTTTTTTTTTTTTTATTATCCTCAGCAGAACCCAAATCATAGTCTATGAAGATAATTTACTCCTGAGGTTGCAGTTAACAGGGCTTGATGGAGTCAGCTAATCAGTTGCCCTAGCTATTTCCCAAACTAAAGTTTTGCCCTTAGATACTGCTTAAAGCATAGACAAAAAATGCAATAGAGACCACTAAGTTATGATCCCAATCACTTTTTTCTTCATTGAACATTGAAGTACACTGAAGTAGTTGCATTGCTCATGGTTTGGATCCCCTGTCCACTCCACAATTCCACAGCAGACTCTTGTAAGGACTAGCATCAAACTACACATTTTCCCTCCAAAAAAAGGTACATTCAGCTCCAAAAGTCATTCAAGCTCTAGGATGTTCAGTTTAATCTTCTGTACAGGTGTTTCATATTTCTTATATACCCATTTTAAATGTTCAGTGAAGGAAGCAATGTTTATTTAGTAAAACAATACATTGTAAATTCTCTTTCTAGTAGTCCAAGAAATAGTATGCCATAAACTTCCAGGTCTAAATTATAAATATCCTGTGGCAGATGTGCCTTTAATTGCTGAATACAGAAACTAGGTCACTTTAATTGAAAACAATTGAGCCCCAAATTTGCAAATATATTAACTACCTAAAATCCCTGGCCACTCAAAGTACTGTTGCTGAGTCTTTGAAATACTTTTGGCACTTGTCATAGAAAAGGCAAGTGCAAGTTTAGTCTCCTTTTCAGTTCTGACAATAGGAAATCTGTTGGTCTGGTAAGGGACTCCCAAGAGTCTTCACCCTTCCTTTGCTTATGTTGCTTGTCCCAGAAAGCTTGGGAAAGGCACTGCATAATCTGTAACACACTTCAGCAAAAACACACCTTTTATCTCACTATTGATCTAGAAGGCAATCGTGAAACCCTTCTGCCTTCACAGATGAGGTTTTCTCACAGTCTTTAAACAGTAATTTGAACATGTGTAGTGTCTTCCCTTGAAGTCTATTTCTAGCAAGTATGGTTCATTTTAATTTACAGCCAATTGAAATGAAAGGAAAAAACAATATAATGCTTCTATGACACCATTCCTAGAGTACTGTTAGGCTGCGCTGCTGCCTACATGCAACAAAAACAGCTGATCCAAGTAGTTTCTAAATACATGTTGAGCTCTTGACAATGGAATAATTTAAAAATGCTTGCATATCGTTCTGATATTCTTCTATTCCCACAAATATTTTGTAAATTTTCTCATTTTTTTTCTTTTCAAAGAAGAATAATGCCTCTGAAGCATACTCAGAAAAAAAATGTCTTAAATCTTATGGCAGTCATAACCCACAGAATTGTTTCTGATACCATTTTTTAGTGGTTTTAACTGCTGAGAAGAGATTGCAACAGCCTTTCTATCACATATAGAGAGACTATGATAACTAACGAAAGCCAAATAGTGTTAATGAAAAACAAAGAACAAGGAAAGAAATGGCTACCATTTGAAAAGACTGCTAGATTTTTGAAGCCTAAATACTTTTTCATTTCAAGATAAATATGACTTCATGGGGAATAAACTCACATAAGATTTGCCCAAAGTTCCTATTATCTGAAGTCACTTGGCTGTCTAGAGTTGCTTGATCATTCTGACGTGCTTAATTCTAGTGTGCTTCAACATTCTCATTTAAATATCTCTTCCCATCGATCATTAGTGCTTTCCTTCCTGGGTCATTGAGAGCATAATACTTCATTGTGTCAGCTGAAGGTGTGCTGACCTACTTTTCCTGGTTAATTTCAAGGGTAGGATCAGATGTTCCATTGCTTTTAGTAATTGATCTAACGATAGATCTTTACTAGAGCACCTATGACATGGTCTGAGGGGCATTCCAGGCATCACTGACTTCAAGGTCATAATTGAAATGAAAAATTCTCCAATCAATTAGGTTAACTTGACTGCATAGTCTGTTCTTGAAAATGATTCTTTCAAAAACATCTTGCTTTTGTTTGATAAAGATTGGGGTTTAATGCAGAACATCATGTGAAAATTGCTGTTCCCTTTTGGTATGTAGTACTATTTTTAATGTTAGAGATATTTTAGCCATGTTGATTTTACACTAACTACCTAGTGCAAGAGGAAATATACAGTGATAAAGGACAACTCAAAACAGATTGGAAGATGTAAAAACAGAAGGATCACCAATGACAGAAAAAACAATAGTTAGTGAAATAAATATTTCCAAACAAAATAATCTTTCAGGAAGAGACTTCCAAACTGCTAAAGATGAGATACACTAGTGAGTTTGTTCATGCTTCCTCTGGCACACCACAAAATTTGATTTTTCAAGTCACATTACGCAGTGTGGTTTCAGAAAATGTTACTTCAGTGTGCACACTTCCACAACTAGAGGATATACACATCTCCCAGGTGAGCTTCGCTGCTGTGATGATTTTTTTTTAATTATCTTTTTTTTACTTTTGACAATAATCTCATAAAAGGGGAATATCTGTCCAGTACACAACATTAACATGCACAATAATGCTATCATAACTACATTATATTTTACTCATGTAAAATTCTGAGTGAAATGTAGTTTGATAGCTTCTGAAATGTACAGCTATTTATCTGGTTTTTCACCTATTTTCTACTATTCCAGATATTGAATATCATACTGTCATAGAAAGCAACTTATTAAAACAGTGTTTACATAAAGAATAAATAGCATAATTCACATAGATAAGTACTTCTAGCTATTTTTTTTCCTTTATTAGTTCAACCGTTTTAGAAAAAAAATATCATTTTTTGACTACTAATATTTGCTTTTTAGAATTAATGTCTGCATAAACTGATATAATATTTCAGCCATGCAAACACTGCTGGCTGTATACTACTACTACTACTACTACTACTACTACTACTACTACTACTGTTAATAATAATAATAATAATAGTAATAACTTTGTTAAATAATTGTCTAGAATATAAGTAAAAATATTTGTGCCAGTACAGGAAAATCAAAATATATGTTTCACAAGACTGTTACAGTTTGCTCAATGAATGATTTCTATCAAAGCCCATACTGAAGACTTTTTTTTAGAAGTCTATTGTTAAAATTCAAAATAAAAGTTAATATTTTCACAAATGTATTCATGATCTTTGTCTTTGAATATACTATTTAAAAATATTATTAAGAGTATTGGAACCCAAAGAATTGTAAGTTTCTATAAGTTTTGTTCATATAGTCTGTTAATGGAAAGAAATGTTATGGCATATGTAACCAATCATAACAGCTCAAGTGTCCTGTACTTATAATATGATAATCCCCACAATCAGTTCACAAACAATCCCATGGTTGAAATATAGTCACATAAAATTTAGTTGAATAACTCTAAAACAAACATAACATGACAGAAGAAAGCTAAATTTAGCATAGCGTATTTACTTTAGTTTATTTGAAATATATTCTAAACATACTATAAAGGAAGAAGAAAAATTGTTGTTTTCTATACATTCACATGCTTTGTGTTATTATTACGGGTTACTTACTCCCCAGCAGACACCAATGAACAACTTAAATGAGACAGTCAGTTACCTTCCACTTTATTTAGAATTCACAAAATAATAAGAACCACTACCCAGAAATCAGACACCCGTCAGTAGTCTGTTTGCAAAGATTTTCTGGTGACTGACAGAGAGAATATGAAATTCTGCAACATTGTACTGTGTGTAACTGTCTGAGAGAAACAGAGAAAATAGAGTAGATGGATTACCAGGGACAGGGAAAGCTCTGGAAATGATAGCCCTGAGAAAGAATAATGGAGACTCAGCAGCAGCAGTGGAAATAAGAAAAAAACAGTAATTGTTTTTAAAGATATTGTTTCTATTTCTGTGATTCCTACTATATCTTAAAAACCAGTTTGTATATCTAAAGGTCCAGATCTGTAAAGAGTGAACACATCTTCCAAAGAAAGATCTATCTCCATTATATTATCCCCACTGGAACAACTCTTAATACTGATACTTGTATTAATTTCCCAGGTTAAGTCATAACATTTTGTAGATGAAAAGTTTTCCTGGAAAACTATTGATGTGTATAAAGTTGACTACTTGTATACTTCTTTAGAAACTCCAGATGGACATCAAGATTGTTTAAAAAAAAATCTCAGAAAACCAGTAACCTATCTTTCTTCGTTAGCCACAGGTGAACCAATCATAGTTCATTTTATGTAGAATATGAAATAATTCCAATTTATTTGACTTCCAGAAAGTATAGAGCAGATGATATGACATCTTGACATGCAGTCTCTTTTAAATTAGAGTAGTAAACATCTGATGAATTTTAGCATATATTGTATTTTGGCCTCCATAGTAATTGTGTAGAAAAATCAAAGAATCGTGAAATGCTCTCAGCTAGACCATATTGCTCAGACCCTATCCAGTCAGATGGAGACTCCACAACCTCTCTGGGCAACCAGTTCCAGTGTTTGACTTACCCTGTTGCTGACCACACAACCAAAGGTTGCCTTTGTGTTAGTGATCAAGTATTTCAACAAGACAAAAGGGAAAAATAGCATGCAAAGAAATGAAAATAATACTTCCCCTACACACTTGTAAGCAATGTATGTGCTTTCCAAATCTCTTAAATATGCTGAACAACATAACAAAAGATAAAGCATTTTTACTCCACTACTGAATGTCTGATTTTTTTACTAGCTGTTGGCAAGGGAATCCTACTAGCTCTAAAACATTTACGTTCTAGGAAAATTTGTTTTTTTCCTGAGAAGGTAAGACGCCTTCAAATACACATCATTATTGACAGTATTGGTGATACTGTTAAAAACAATCTAGAAGAGGTCAACAAATTGCTCTAGTTTTTGAAGCTGAACTGCACTTGCTTTACATCAACAATACAACCTAATGAAGCAGCCAGAAAATGGAGATCCATGACGAGTGGGATACTCAGTTTTTCTGAAGTCACAATATCTGCTTCTCCAGTACTTCTGTTTGGCTGCTGCAAAGGCAAGACAAATTTACAATTTTTTTTTAACATACTTACCAGATTTTATGGCAGCAAATCACAGCAGTACATCTCTTACATCAGTCATGGCTATGACTGCCCTCAATAGCAATTTTCACTTATTTGACAAAGAGGACATCTTTGAAGTCTGCATTATTCCTAACCAGACATTAGAAGTGTTACAAATTTTTGCCTCAGTCCAACAGATGAGGATGCAGAAGACAATTTTCCACAAAATACTGCTTGCTGAATACACTAAGTATGTATGAAGACAATTAATGGAAACAAGAGTTTCCTTCTCAGCTGAATGTTTTGATGTCTTCAGCTGACGGGGAGGTTGGCCTTCCAGAAATTTCCTTGAATCTCTGCCTAGAAGCATCGCTTTCATCTTATGTTTATCATGAGCCAACCGCTTTCTCTCAGACTGCACATATCTTCCAGGCACTTCCATATAGTTACGGAACTGACACAAATCAGATTTTTAGAAATAATAATAGGTTAAAACATATTTTTAAATATTTAAGGAATGCATCAAACAGAAAAGAAACAGGAAAGAAAAAAAAATTAAAAAGAACCAAGAGGAACACTTTCTGGTAAAGTTGGCAGGACAGAACTTTTAACCATGATGATTTTTTAAAGAGTAAGTATCTCTTCTTGGTTTATTGTTGGGTATATATTTTTTAAGTTAGGGAGTCCCAAAGGCACTATGTTTGTATTCTTTGAAGTTGATACAACCAGATAGAGCAGACCTCATGTTGGATATAAAATATTTTTGCAGGAGAAACTGCTGCTAGCCAAACAGATTTCAGTCTTCACATCCTGATTCAAGCTTTCTAGTCAAACTATCGACTTGTACGATTCTCACTGTTTATTTCAGTGTGTATCTTCTGAGTTTTCTTTAAAAATATATGAAGACATTACTGAGGATCTGATTCAATATAAAGTATGTCCAGACCTCCATGCCCTGGAAGCTCAAACAATGTTGCAAAAGCTGCAGAAATGGGACATATTTTCTATTGAATTGGGTACTGAGAATGCTCATAAGTTTTTTGTATTGATTTTTGTAACAGCCAGCAGTGAAAGACACACAATATTAGCTTCATCCACTACAAGCTTGTGGATTTCACTTCCTGCATGCAACAGGGTATGGAGTAAAAACAGACAACAACTAATTTAAAAAGAGAGTGCAGGGTAATTTTTAATTAGCATAAAATCAAATCTATGCCTTATTACAACAAGACCATTTTCAAGACAGATACCCTACTATTATTAAGAAATGATTAGGCAAGACTAAAGTGTGTTCATTACTGCAGTTTTCACTTTTGAAATGCTTTCATCTAATATTAATCATATATATTGATGTTTGCAGCTTATATAAAGAGACAATACAGTCCTGAATTACAAAAATAAGGCATTACAAGAAATAATTTTAAAAATAATCTTATTTACACAAAAATATATCACTCAAATTTCTCAGCCCTTTAACAGCAATAATTCTATCATTCTTTCTTTTTTATACAAGGTGCATAAGACTAAAATAGTAATTCTTTTCCCTCAAGTGTGGTGGCTTTCTTCTAGCAGTACCAACTAACTCCATTTGTGTTTTCAACTTTCCAGAAGACGCAAAGTGCACTCGCCCTAGCAGACTACTTCTGCTGCTTCTCCTTGTCCCATTTATGTTGCAGCTGTCAGCGTCCCAAGTAAACTACTGCAAAGCTACACTAAGCTCAGTCATCTTCTGAGCTAACCTGTGAGCATCAGATGCCTGTTCCCAGCCTACTCCACCTCTCCTGTTTACAAAACCACAGCAGTACCTGAAAACTGACCAAAGTGATGCCTTACACACAAACAAATTTAAACATTTCAGATTTTAGTCGCTCAGCTTCAATGGTAACACCTATGGAGTATGGCTTTTGCCATACTAAATTGGGTCAATAAGACGGCTGATGTGCTACTTTGTCTCCTAAGGAGCATCCTACAACAAAGGGATTAGATGGACCTTGTGAAAAGTGAACAGGGCTCTGAAAGCTTAAAGAACTTGATTTGAGATTAAAATTTCTGACTTTATGTATATGTTGCTAAAAGGTAGAATCAAACACTGGGATTGTATAACAGATATAACTTTCTATTAATTACAAAGTTGGTGTAGGATTCATGCAATGGAATGTTAGACAACAATAAAACATTAACAAAACCTCCCACCAATAAAAAAACAAAAATACCTTAGGCTGACTGAAATCCTATTTGCTTTTTCTAAAATAGACCCCTGTAGGACAAACATGTGTTTTAGTTCTCATCCAACACGAGGAATTTCTCCTTTGATATAAAAGAATGAAATCTTTGCTGTGTAAGAGAAAAACTGGAAAAGAACTCTAGTTTCAAAATGTACTTGTAAGGGGAACATCAAATATGTATAAATACCCTTCATATTTAAAATCTCTTAACACAATGGAGATAACAATAAGATTCTAAATCTGAAATCCCCAAATCTCTTTATGACTTCACAGCAGTTTTACAACAGCAACCTTTAAAGAGTTGGTATAAATGTCTATTAAAAAAAAACCAAAAAACCAACCCACAGAAAATGAGATGTAAAGAAAACCTTCCTCAACATTCTCCCATAGTCCAGAAATGAGCACTATGTCAGCAAAAAAAAGATCATGTTTGGCATTTGCATTTCTTCAAAATTATTATACTGTGCTAATAGGGATCAGTTGCATTTTCTAAAATCCTTAAAACTTAAAACATGGTTTTACTCAGAGAATACCTTGATTGCAGCAGAATCAGAAGCAAGTATAAAATTACATACCTCTCTATATGTTGTAAAAGCTTTGGATTTTTTTAATAAATATAGAAGAGTTTTTTAACTCCTTCTGCTGATCAGGATTATTTGTGCTTGATGTTGAGTGTCATGGCCTAGATATTCGTTTTTTTTCTAGCTCCAAGAAGAAAAAAAACAAAAACCAAACTTATTTTCTGTGGAGTGAATATTTATAGGAAATAACTAATGCAATAAACTATTTTGGGTTTTTTTTTTTTTTAAGAAAATATATACTTGTCAAGTATTTGTTTTGCCTCAGACATATTTGCAATTATGTAGTTTGGGAAATATGAATCTATATCCAGTTGTAATATAACTCATATAAGGAAAGATTCTTTCAGTTTTTAAACTAAATCTTGGTTTATAATGGTATCTTGATCTCAAAATCAGTAATATAAATCCACTTTTTCAAATCTGAGTATTTGCTTGTGTAAAACTTAGTTTATGTGTCAAAAGATTTTTTTTTTTGCTCACCCACTGAAAAACAGTAAAAGAATAAATTCAGTCATGTAATATTTTATAAAGTACACAACATTTATAAAAAAGTGATTCAAGAACTTTGAAAAATTTTATTAGAAGTAGGTTTGTTATTACTAAATAAATAGAAATCCCACCATAGCATGGGACAGTTTAAGTCCAAATTAGAGCTCAAGTTTTTTGATTAATATTTTATATGTCATATGGTTATTACTTAAGTACAGACTTTCTCATTGATGTTCATGTGGATTAAGTATTTATGGTCACTGCTTTTTACTGTCCTAACATCAACAATGTCCAGGCCTGTTACCCTTTGTTACATGCAGTCAGCTCATGTATTATATAGCCAGTGGCCCATGACAAAAGTGGACTGTACAATCACAATAGTAAGAAAATCAAGTTGATACAACTAACAGTTTCTGACATCTGATTTTGATGGAAATGGGACTATACATTTAGTCTGTATTCAAATACCTAAAGAGAAAAATTTATTCACATTCTGTAACCTGTTAAAAATTGCTTATTAATAGTTAGATCAAGTTTCTGAATGTTGTGAAGTAATTTTTAATATATATAAAATCCAGAAATCTGCTACTATTTCTTTTTGGAGTTCATATTTTGTTTTTGACCAATATAGACCTGCATGCAATCCTTCAAATACGATTGATGGCTGTGGGAAAAGGAAAGGTATCTATCCTCAACTGGAACAAGTCCCAAGAGGCAACTGCTACAACTTCTAACACTTTATTATTGGTTAATTTGGGAGCTTCTTTCACCCAGATGACATAGCTAGAAGGATGTCACTGCACAAATCAATGCCTACTGTCTTGCCATTGATGTGCCTGCTACCTTAAACAACAACAGCTGTGTCTCTGATCATCTGAGTTGTTCAGGATACTAATTATTGTAAGCACACTACTCCTTATAACAAATGGTCCAGGAAGATATTGGTCTCCTAATGCATACTTGAAGATCTTGCTGCACACTATCCAGTAGCCTTTGCCATCTCAGTTTTTGTCTTTAATGTTTCCAGAAAGAGTTTCATTTCCATTTAAATTAAAATTCATGTTTACCTGTATCTTTATGTTGGAAAAAACTAAGATTTAAATATATTAATAGAAGTAGATGCCTGCAGCTCTTACTCCAATTAGGATTAAGAAGCAATATGTGGTTTACATAGATTTTCTAATTTTTCTTGAATTTTTAACCTATTGTGATAATCCAGCACTTTTTAAAGCATTATATGGGAATGAGTTAAACATACATTTTAATTCCACTAAATGTGTTGTTGAAGAGAGTCAGTGAGTAGACCTGAAAGAGAATGGGGCTGTCTTGACATTCAGCACAAAATTCTGATTTATTGTAAAAATAAGTGGTATATAAAGTCAACCTTGCACGTGCATTTAAGTCTCACAAGATATAAAAAACTATTCAGCTTTGCCTGAAAGGACATGACACTTCTGAACTATGCTTGAGCAAAACAACTTTCAGATTTGTCAGCATACAGCATCAGAGATGTGCTGTTCTGCTATTACTTCTTAGCAGAAAGCATGGTATTCCCTATCAGAGGTGAGATGCCTTGAAACAAGATCACTGTTTTGAAAATAAGGTACCTATGTCTTAAAGAGAGCATTAGAGCTTTATTGAAAGGTGTTGAGTGAGTGTAGCATGAGTATTGGTTGCTACGCAATATTTTACGATTAAAATACCATTTTACCATTTTTTTTGGTGGGTTCACTGGAAAAGTTTACTGTTTTTAACAATACAAAACATTTTAGTTCTCATTACATCTCTCTAGCCCTCTTTTACCCTCTGCCATTCCCTCTGCTCAGTGCTCAGTCTCCACAGAGCCTCCTCCTCAGCACTCCCCCAGGAGCAACCACTTTGATAACTGTCCCATGACCCTCATGGAAAGCCAGCTTTGGCCAGTCATGCAGGTGTAGAGTCATAAGTACTGCCACTACAGTCATTTGAACATTAACATATTCTACTTCACTTTCCCATCCTGGATATTGAATATAGCATGGTTAGTTGTTTGTTTGGGTTTTTTGTTTGCTTGGGTTTTTTTTTAATTCTGCTAGTGAGCAATTAAGGGAGTGTTCACATAGTGGAAAGCTTGGACTGGTTCTGTAGGAACAAGCCCTCTAGGCAAATACTCCATGTTAGAAACTCAGATGTCTAGTGAAATGTCTCAGATTCCTGAAACAAATCTTTGAAGAGAGGTAAGAAGACTGTGGGAAAGGCAGATCCACTTTTTAAAAGTATTTGGTATTCAAAAAACACTTTACAGTGACCCTCACCAAAAGGTCTAAATGAGCTATGACTGCTACAGGATGAGAAAGAAAGTCCTCACATGAATAAATATATATATTTTTTTAAAAAAGGTCATTTTCATGGTGGATGGAGGTCAAAATATTCCCATAGATTTCTGGGCACAAGAGTAGATAGCCTGCTCTTTTCATAAATGATGTGGAACAGGGGATAGATGAGGTGGGGTTGAAGTTTCCTAAGATATTCTTTGGAAAAATAAAGATTAAATAGTTGCAGAATGTGAAATCCTTCCAATACTGAATAACATGAGGTGAAGGTCAGCACAGTTAAATGGGTGAAGCATGTAGAAAAAACTAATAGCTTTCCATATAATGACGAGTTCTGATCTGATTATCACTGTTCGGGAGCAAAGCCTCAAGGCTTACAAATAGATATTTTTATAAAAAACATAATTTCAAGTCTCAGAAGTAGTATGATAAAAAAAACCACTAAAAATGTTAGAAAATGTTATGAAAGTAAGAGAATTAAAACAAAAGACATCACTACTGCAGTGCTTCTGCATCCTGAGCAACATGTGTATATACATTTTAGAGTACACTAACTCTAGAATTTTCCCTAGAAAGTCTAGCATTTGCTCCTGGTATATAAAAAGAGGAAACAACCCAGTTCAGAGAAAGCAAACTGAAGATTATATTAAGTCATTTTGCTCCAGATTGAAATACATGGGTGATTGAAAACAAGTATTAAATGTTGAGAAGCCCTTGATTTTCAGTCTAGCACAAGTAGAAAGTGTAATTATTAAGATCTGCTCCTGAAGCTCATTAAGCCCTTGGCTATCCCACAGAGATAAGAGAAACTTCCCTTCGTTTCATAGACCAGACACATACTCTAAAACACACAAAGCTGGAGATTCTCAGGAATTCCAAATCAGGTAGAATTAGAGTCTGTCTGTATCTGTATTAGGCTGATGCATGAATGAACAAACAAATCAATACATAAAAAGTTTTATACATCCAGTGAAAATAAACCCAAGAAAAGAAAAAGGGAAGAATCAGGCTACTGTGTATTACAGCAACTTTAGCAAAGTAGCTGCACCTGAACTGGTTTAGAGAACGTGAATTGGAAGATGAAAGGCTGATGCCAACAAAGTCTAAATTTTACCACTGACTCCACTGCAGCTAGATTTATTCAAAGCAATGAAATCTCAGAGGAAACAGAGAAATCAAGAAAAGATGTCTGTAATATGAATTACAGCCAAACATGAACTGAAGGCTTTTGAGGAAAGGTTGAAGAAGCATTTCTAAAACAGAACTCTGGAGTTAAAGAAAATTGTGGTAGTAGATACTTGCTTCTTCCCTGCACCATTTAGCAGCTAAATAAAGACAGCCTTTCAGGGCTGGACCTGCAGAATGTCGCAACATTCATCTAACTCTGCTCCCTTTGGAAACAATCCATTGTCTTCCCAAGCCAAAAGATTCTTAAAAAGTTTAAAAATGCATATTGCATCTTTTAAACAAGTGTTTGATTTTGTTTAAACCAGAAAATAAGAGAGAGCCATATAAACTAAATGAAATATACCTGAAAATTAATAATACTAAGCTAAACTTGAAGTTAGCTATGGCATATCTAACATTCTTTTAAAAAGTAAATCATTCAGCAGAAGTTTTGAATA
Source organism: Caprimulgus europaeus (assembly GCA_907165065.1). Next base: position 33,237,126 of record OU015525.1, read on the forward strand.
GTAGCTTTTAAGAATTCTTCCATTTCAAAAGTAAAACAATTATTTTCAGCAATCTTCAGGTTGACAGAGTTTTAAGAAAGAAAAAGGAAGTACTACAGTTTACAAAAGTACAATGCAAACTGTGCATTGTACTTAATTGCATATTAATGACAGAGCACTGATACAGGGAAAAAATGAGGGTTCAGAAATTAGGGTTCCCTTTTTAAAATACTTGGATAGCTAAAGTTTATTATGCAGACATTCACATTCACAATTTTTTTTTTTAGTTGTAGGGGACTTCGAGAGACACATTTAGCTGCTCTTGAGTGACTGCAATATTCAGAAGGTAGAGACTACTCTTGCCTGGTAGGTAGCTTGCTTTTATTTTCATTTCCTGTTCAGAAGTGAGATTACTGTTTGGGGAGAGTTAAATCTATTTCAGGCATAAGAATCATTTATCCCTGGAGGTGCTGAGCTTCGATTAATAGCTCTTGGATTCTTCTTATTCATCTTAACTCCAATTTGTGCTGCTTGGCACTAAGGGTCCAGTTTGTTCCTTTCCTAACTCTCAATCCTCCCTTCCCCCACCAAGCGCAGTGTATCAGAGAGAGCTTTCATGCTGCCACCTTAGTTTAGGTATATATTTTCATGTAAAGTTAATGTTTTACACTTGATTGCTCAGTATTTCTCTCAGGTGGAGAGTCCTACTGATACTATATAACTCGTATGCCTTTTTGATTTTAATAAAAGTCTGAAACAATGTTAAATCAGAAATAGATCCACGCAACATGTTATTTTTTAAAGCTAGCTATAAATCAGATATGACATCTGTTTCAGTATTTGATGTCTCTCGATTTTAATTTTTGTGCAATAAAATCTTGGCCCATGTTACAGATTAACCACCTGTAAAATTATAGTTTTGTGTACTGAAGACATTTGCAGCTGTAATACAAGTACAAATTTAATCCAGAACTCTTAAGCCTCATTTATTTTGTACAGTTCAAAAGCACTCAAATCAATTTGCTGAAAATCTCATAAATACTTAGGGCTAAAATCTACTCTGAATGTGCTTCTCACACAGGAGGGAGATTTTGGATCATCTTTCGTTTGACAGAAGCCTAAAAAAATCCTTAACATAACCACTGCATTGTCTGCAGCTTCGATCATTTCAGATACTCACTGCCCACTTCTGCTTTTCCCTCACCAGCAGAAAATTAAGTCATCAACCTCAGGAGTGGAGGGGGAACCAAAGGCCTGGCTACAATACCATTTTTAATTAGTCTGAAACATTTATTAATTCAATGTTCAGCTTTCTGTTAGTTTAATGGTTTGGCATACAAGAGATCATAAAGCCTGAAAAATCCTAGTCATGTTCAGTCCTGTCAAATTAACATCAACTTGCCAAGATCATATGTGTGTGTATATAAATATTTATACATATGTATACACACACACACACACATATGTATACCACAGCCATATCCAGCAAATGATCATTGTGTAGAAACTGAAATACATATTACTTGTGTATAGTACGGAGGAATTTCTTCCTAACCTTTTAGCTTTTTTACTTTTGATTTTTCCTAATAAAGCCTAATTCACAAGCATCTATCACTCTTAGACATCATAAATTCTTCTTCACAAAATCTATGGCCACTGATCTCCACAGCCACCATTGCCATCTTATTGCCAGTTCAGAGGTAGATCCTTCAGTGGGAACAAACCTGTCTGGTAACTTTAGAAAATATACTGCAGACAAGAAAGGGCAGCAGAGTTGCCTTAATGTGGTATTCAAGGATCCCCTGGCTTTGTGGAATCCTTGGCTGCCATAGAACCAGCAAAACTACTTCCTAATTATATAAAAGGATTAATCTGTTTATCTTTAGCAATGTAATTGTTGTTATACAAAATTAAGACTGTTACTGTTCCTGGGGAAGTTTCCGATCCTTTATGCATGCATTAAAAAAAATAATTGTAACAAATTCTGCGATTACCATTTAACTAGAGGCATGAAAGCCTGAAAGTCATTAAAGAACTGAAAATACCAGTTGCTTTCAAAACTATAAAAATCAATCAAACTGGTACTAGTTAAAAAATTCAAAATGTTTTAGATTAGTCATTTTAGAGAAATGTAGCATGTCAGATGAAAAATTAACATGATGAAAACATTAAATGAAAAATATAGACGGCTAAAAAAAAAAAAAAAGGAAAATGTGAAGAGGTAAATGAATGCATACCCAAAGGTTGCATGTGCAATCTTGCAATATATATACAAGGAGTAAAAAGTCAATGGGGATGAGCTGAAAAGTCCAAAATGTATTCAAAAGTAAGGAAAAGGGAAATACAAGGCATAAAACATCAGCTACACAGCAGTACTGAGAAGATTAGAGAATGAAGGAATGAAGTTAAGAGAGAGTGCAAAAAATGATAAGAAAATTAAGGGTAGAAAATGAAAAGCAGATTGCATGAGGGTTTGAGATAAATCAGAATTTTTTAAAGTACATGGAGAAGAAGAGGTCAGCAAGGAGGAAAAGAGTAGGACCTCTCAGAAATGGGAAGTGTAATTTATTCACAGAAGTAGTTACTTCTATCAGTTTAAACAAATCTTCATATCAATTTTGAGAAAGGAGGATATGGAATGAACACTAGAAAACAGTCATACATTTTGCATTTCTTGGGTTATAAAGAGAAAATAATGAAAGAAATTTTATCATTCAATGGGAACTGATGAAGCAATTGTACATTCTCTTCAAATGAACTGCCTGGATCTGATTTAGAGTAAAAACTTGGAACAGAATCCATGGTTTGAACAGTGCTAAGCAAAGTAACAGCCTACTATAAATAAGTCATCAACTTTGATCAGAAAGAGAATAAACGAAATGCTAAGAAGTGTCAAAGTAGATAGGGGGAAACTTTTGCTGGTATTACAAAAAGCTTTTTGGAAGTAACATTTTAGCATCTGAAAATAGGAAGAGGTAAATAAATCCAAAGCTTAGATAATCCAATATATAATTATAAATTAACTTAGTAAAATTAAGTAAAGTTTAGGGTCTGTGTTGGAAATGAATGCAACCAGTTATGCATTTGTGGGGATGAGATCAATAATACCATTATATATGTCTCACAAAAGTTATTAATCACTGCTTTGTGATATAGAGCCCAGAAAATACTACCAAGGTCAATGGTAAACATGTATTTTTAAATATATTTTTTTAAGTATTTGCATTATTCTTAACTTTCTTAATATTAAAGACTTAACAAAAATCTAGGGAATGTCTTTATTTGTTATGAATTTCTATAATACCTGATCTGGACGAGGAAGTCGATGAGGCTTACAGACAGCTGGCAGCAGCCTCCCAATTATAGGCCCTGGTTCTCATGGAGGATTTTAACTACCCAGATATTTGCTGGAATGCCTACACAGCCAGCCATTCACTTCTTGATGCAAGTGGTGGATGAGCCAACTAGGAGAGGAGTGCTGCTGGATTTTACACTCACTCATAAGGAGGGTCTGGTTGAAGTGGTAGAGGTTGAGGACAGCCTTGGCTGCAGTGACCATGAGATGGTGGAGTTCAGGATCTTGTGCAGTAGGAACAGAATACTAAGCAGGATCACAACCCTGAAATTAAGCAGGGCCAACTTTGGCCTTTTCAAGAAATTGCTAGGGGAAATCCAATGGGACAGGGTGCTAGATGGTAAAGAGGCCCCAAGGTAGCTGGTTAGTATTCAAGGACCACTTCTTCCAAGCTCAAGATCAAAGCATCCCAACAGGTAGAAAATCAAGAAAGGGAGCCAGGAGACCCACATGGTTAACCAGGGAACTGCTGGGCAAACTCAAGTGGACGGAAAGAGTCTACAGATCATGGAAGGAGAGGCTGGTCACTTGGGAAGAATATAAGACTGCTGTCAGATGATGTAGGGAGGCAACTAGGAAAGCTAAGGCCTCCTTGGAATTAAACCTTGCAAGAGAGGTCAAGGACAACAAAAAGGGCTTCTTCAAATACATTGCAGGCCAAGCTAACACTGGAGGCAATGTAGGCCCACTGTGGAATGGGATGGGTGCCCTGGTAACAGAGTTTGCGGAGAAGATGGAGTTACTGAATGCCCTCTTTGTCTCTGCCTATGCTGCTGGAGACTGTCCTCAGGAGCTCCGGACCCCTGAGGACCCAGAGGAAGTCAGGATAAAGGAGGAGTTTGTCTTGGTTGATGAGGACTGAGTTAGAGATCAATTAGGCAATGTGGACATCCATAAATACATGGGTCCTGATGGAGTGCTCCCATGGGTGCTGAGGGAGCTGGCAGAAGTCATTGCTGAGCCACTTCCCATCATCTTTGATAAGTCATGGGAAACAGGAGAGGTGCCTGAGGACTGGAGGAAAGCAAATGCCACTCCAGGCTTCAAAAAGGGCAAGAAGGAGGATCTAAGTAACCATAGACTGGTCAGCCTCACCTCCATCCCTGGAAAGGTGATGGAACAACTTATCCTCGACACTATCTCTAGGCATATCAAGGATAAGAGGGTCATTACGAGCAGTCAACATGGTTTTACCAAGGGGAAGTCAGGTTTAACCAACCTGATAGCCTTTTATGAGGACATAATTAGGTGGACAGATGATGGTAGAGCAGTGGATGTGGTTTGTCTTTATTTCAGCAAAGCATTTGATACCATCTCCTAAATCATTCTCGCAGCTAAACTGGGGAAGTGTGGTCTGGATGATTGGGTAGTAAGATGGATTGTGAACTGGTTGAAAGGAAGAAGCTGGACAGTTGTGGTCAGTGGGACAGAGTCTAGCTGGAGGCCTGTGTCTAGTGGAGTCTCTCAGGGGTCAGTGCTGGGACCAGTACTACTCAATATATTCATAAATGACCTGGATGAGGGAACAGAGTGCACTGTCAGCAAGTTTGCTGATGACACAAAGCTGGGAGGAGCGGCTGACACACCAGAAGGCTGTGCCGACATCCAGAGAGACCTAGACAGGATAGAGAGTTAGGTGGGGAGAAATTTAATGGAATACAACAAGGGAAAGTGTAGAGTCTTGCATCTGGGAAAGAACAACCCCATGTTCCAGTATAGGTTGGGGACAGACCTGTTGGAGAGCAGTGTAGAGGAAATGGACCTGGGGGTCCTGGTTGACAGAAGGATGACCATGAGCCAGAAGTGTGCCCTTGTGTCCAAGAAGGCCAGTGGCATCCTGGGGTGCATTAGAAGGGGTGTGGTTAGTAGGTCAAGAGAGGTTCTCCTCCCCCTCTACTCTGCCCTGGTGAGGCCACATCTGGAATATTGTGTCCAGTTCTGGGCCCTGCAGTTCAAGAAGGACGGGAAACTGCTTGAAAGAGTCCATCACAGAGCCACAAAGATGATTAGGTATTGGAACATCTCCCTTATGAGGAAAAGCTAAGGGAGATGGGTCTCTTTAGTTCGAACAAGAGGAGACTGAGGTGTGACCTCATTAATGTTTATAAATATGTAAAGGGCCAATGTCAGGAGTATGGAGCCAGGCTCTTCTCAGTGAAGTCCAACAGTAGGACAAGGGCCAATGGGTGCAAGCTGAAGCATAGGAGGTTCCATGTAAACATAGGGAAAAACTTTTTCACTGTGAGAGTGATAGATCACTGGAACAGGCTGCCCAGAGAGGTTGTAGAGTCTCCTTCTCTGGAGATACTCAAAACCCACCTGGATGCGTTCCTGCGTGACCTACTGTAGGTGATCCTGCTCTGGCAGGGGGGTTGGACTAGATGATCTTTTGACGTCCCTTCCAATCCCTGACCTTCTGTGTGATTCTGTAATATGTTAGAAATTTGGGCTGAATGAAAATAGAACCCCATTGTCTTTCAGGAGACGGCACTGATAAGAGCAGTGAATAAAAGAGAAGCCTACTCACCAACAGTGATTAAGAGTAAACACCAAACAGCTGCTTCATTCAGCTAAGGAATTCAAGTCTCCTTTTCCATATGTTTTCTGAAACAGCATGGAAAAATGATTTTGCATGACCAAAGAACAAGAAATAATAATAATCTCATCTGGCTAGCTTTTCCAAGCCAATAAATCCCCTTTAGGAGTAATTTAACACCAGAAAGTAGTCATACTTGGTAAGATGCTAAAACACCAATACCAAGGTAAACCCGTAAATATTTCTGACATTCTGTATTGTACTTATATTGCCTTTGTTTATCAAAACACCCATAGAATTTGACAATGCCTTCAAGTATTTTTTTTTAAGTATTTCTGATACCTAAAAATCAGGAACAAAAAGTTAAATAAAGCTTTCATTTTAAAAGTTTTGGCATTCCTGTTTTTTGTTGTTGTTTTTTTTTTTTTTTCACATTCATCCTGAAAATATGAACTGATACAAACTTATCACAGGGACTGATAATGCTTTTTTACTTCTATATTTCTAACCTTACCTGAAACCAGAAGAGTACATCTTCAATTTATTAGGACTACAATCCATTACTTCTTCACTTATAATTACTCCAGCTCCTACTAAGTACGCATTTCCTAACTGCTCCTAGGTTCTTGTATTGGTTCCTCTGAACCAGCAGGGAAATAGTCACCAAAATGTAATTTAAAAAAAAAAAAAGTTTTAAAAAATAAATAATACTGAAACTATGGAATTTACAAGGTTTTTGAAAAATTATATTCTTCAGAAATGCTAAGCAAGCTTAATTTTGTTTGAGTTAGCTGTCTACAGTAGACTTACTCATGTGTATCAAGGAATTATGACATCCTTGTGCCTTTTCTACACCAGTGGTTTTGAACTTTTGCAATTCCTTGTCTTTCAACTCTCTATTCTCCTCCACCGATCCTTTACACCTTAAGGGCCACTCTGACCTCTCCTTACCACTAGGTCTTGTTTGCTTGTCCTTAACATATGTAATGGTGGTGTATCTCACAAAAAAAAAATAAAAATGAAGCAGTGCTTTAGAACAGAGTGGTTTGTCTTGTGCATATTTTTTTTCAAGTCAATCTAACCAAGAATAGTTCATTTATGCAAAATAATTTGACATTTTCAGAAAAGTTTAATTACTTGAGTTACCAGTTTTAAAGACCCTTAAATGTAAAATTAAATTAGTGAATTATAACATGAAAATAGCATGAAAGCAATAAACTGCCTGAATGTCTGTAATTTATGGATATAGGTGACCTATTTATGCATTGACTGAATGTATGAGAAGTCTTTCCCTAGTAGAAGATTTAGTTGATACATGTTCAGTGTTGTGTTGGAGTTGTACATACGGGTTTAACAGCTGGACGAACGCAGAAGGGGAAAAAGCTATCAATATCTACTGTTTCTGGTCTTTGTCCCACTTCAATTTTCTTAATTCCTTCACCTGCTTGTAATTTGGTCACACAGTAATAAAAAGCTGTGCTTTCTATCATATGAACTCTAGTCCTTTTGTCTCCTCACATGCTTTTTTTTATGCTCCTTCTTCCAATAATGTGAAGATGCCTTTCCCCGTTCAGGAGGAAAAAAAAAGAAGAAAAAAGGAAAGAAAAGAAAAAGAAAAAAAAAAAAAAGGTGAAGACATTAAGACTTACCCCAACTGGAATTCAAACCTCAGAATACATCTACTTTAAACTATGTTTTAACATATCTAACTTGAACATATTAAGAAAGTATTTCTTAGGGTTACCCTTCACACAAGATAAGATTATATTCTATGTTAACTTTGGTGCTACAGTTCATTTTACCTTAACATAGCTGTTTAGCGTCCTTTGAGATGCCCCAGGTTATTCTTCCTGGCTTCCAGCTGCTGCTCCAAAGAACCCAAATCTCCAATAGGAGAAAATAAACATCTATCAGCTCCATATGGATGTCTCACATATTCTACATCAGTCTAATGGCACAAGATATTCCATTTTAGACCTGGTACAGGATTAAGTTTTATGTGCACGCATCCAGCTCTCTCCTACTCTAGGCTTTATGAGTTAGATTAAGTCTACCGACTGCATTGACTGTAATCTATATTGAGGCACCTGGCATGAGGAGTCTTATCTTCAGACTGAATCTCAGCTGCAGTATCTTTAGATTAATCATTTGGAAAGGAATATGAAGGCTTGAGCTCATATGAATATGAGAAAGCTTCCTAAAGAGAGAGTTCCTTCAGTTGTTCAGTAGAAATAAATATAATGTAGAATATAATGCTCACTATTCCTGGCATCAATGCACAAATGAAAATGGTCAGTAGGCTAGAGTTCAAAGAGCACAGTTTTCAGTAGACTCATAAATCAAAATCATTATTCCTTTGCCCAGACATGTTACTCCATACTTAAAAAAATAAAAACTGATGTTATTCTTTTATCATTATTAATACATGGACAGCTTGTTCATGATGTGTAAAGTAGACATTTATTTTAATTTTTTGAACAGTGGTAAAATGTCTTGCAGAATGTAATAGTAAGGCCTCCTTCACAGAAGAAACTTTAATAAGATCTGGACAGACGATCTGCAATGGTACATCTCACATAATAAAAAGGTCTATATGCTTATTCTAACACCACTGTGTTACCTGAGTTTGCATAATGATTCAAGGACATTTTGTAACCTAAGATACACACAGACTTTAATATTACAAGAAGACATACAACCTTATTATGAAATGAGGCAGTTCCTCACTCACCATGTTAAGTGTTCTTATCATATATCTGTCTTTTTTGCTTAATTGCTTTGGTTAGTTAGCTTTTCATCTATTAGATGATTGTTTCTAACATTCCCGTGTGTGTTATATATATACATGGATACTGCATTTCTTGTACTATGGTGGATTGTTTCATTTACATTCACAGAATCACAGAATCACAGAATGGTAGGAGTTGGAAGGGACCTCAGGAGATCATCTAGTCCAACCCCCCTGCCAAAGCAGGTTCCCTACACCAGGTTACACAGGAAAGCATCCAGGCAGGTTTTGAACATCTCCAGAGGTGAAGACTCCACAGCCTCTCTGGGCAGCTTATTCCAGGGCTCTGTCACCCTCACAATAAAGAAAATTTTCCTTAAGTTTGTCTGGAACTTCCGGTGTTCCAGTTTTTGCCCATAGAAATAGTTATTAAAATTATTGGTAGAAAATGCATTTATTTGTGTGCATGTGCATTTTGCACATATTGCAAAGATAATAAAAAACTTCTAAATACTTTGAATAAGATTTATTGGGGAAGTTGTGAAAAAAAAAATTCCTTGACATGTGATTTCCTTTTTTCTTCAGTTTGTGGCTGGTAAAAGTAAAAAGCTATGAGAACAGGAAGAAGAGATTGGCCAGCAAGAATAGATACTTCTTGGAAGTCAAAAACTATGGACAAAATGTGAGAACTGTCAAATGATGAGTTAAACCCTCCAAAGGAAATTAAAACAGATAGAAAAAAGTTTTGTAGTCATATTAATAAGAAGAGAATGTGAGAAAAAATAGGATTACTCTGCAAAGAGAAAGGAATAGACATTAACAATAATCTGGTTAGATTTCTCAACTAAATGAATACTTTGCTCTGTTTTAAATCTGGATGATGATGTAGAACAGGTAGACATAAGGCATAAGAAAAAATGCAGATAAATGAACATCTCTTTCCATCTGACTAGGAAAATTTGACATACACATGTTTAGGGAACCGGATGATCCCCATCTGAGAATACTGAAGGAGTTAGCACATAAAATTGCAACTTCAGAAGCAAGGATGTTTAATAAATCTGTCACATTTAGTACCTGTGACCAGAAATAGGAAATGTAATGTTTATTACAGGCATGAAGCAAAGGTATCTCAGATAAAACCTGGAATACAACTTGAACTGTACATACAACCAGAGAACACATGTGGAAGAAAAGAATAATTACAATCCTACAGATAAAAGGTAAATGAGATTGAATGCAACAGTGGTGCACCTAAGGTAAATCACATCACATTAACTGAATTATTTTCTTCGATAAGCTAACTCTTGGAAATTGTGGTAGATATAATCTATCTAGGCTTCAGCAAAACAGTTTATATGGTGCAACATAAGAAACTACAAGTTAAAACAGAAAATATGATAGAGAAGAACCCTTCAGTAGGTAAGAAAATGCCTAAAACAAGTAAAAACACGATAGTTTTGACATTATTGACTGTGTTTCTCCAGGATTCTGTGTTAGGAAAGATCTTTAGTAATGTTTTGCTAATAGTTTTATGCAAAACTGGTGCCATACTAACAAAAGGCAGAAAGGCCTCATTGACAGCAGACAGGATATCATTGAGAAAAGCAGGATGGGCAGGAGGACTCCAATTGAGTTTTAATGGTACCAGAGAACCCAAGCTGATGTGCTTACTATTAAGGAGAAATCAGCTGAAGTGAAAGGAAACATTAAATTTTGTTTAGCTGATGACGGATCAGAATGGATACTTACATACACACTCCACGAGGCAACACTTTGTGGTAGTTGTTTAGTTTATTCTAAATGGACAAGGCCTGCTGCCACTAGTACTACATTCTCCTTAAACTCTCCTGTGCTAAAATGAGTGCCCTGTCAGTCCTTAACGGGATATATTGACAGAAAAGGCAAATACAAGGCTAGGATTATCGGGATATGGCAACACAGTAATACCAGTGTTCAAGGCACTCATGATAGTTCAACTAGACTACTGCATATTTCTGGTCTCTGATTTTCAAGAAAAATTATTCAGAATGAGAAGCAGAGCAGAGAAGAATGGTTAGAATGATTATCACACTAAAAGACCTTGGCTTTTTTAGTTAAGCAAAATTAATGTGACATAAAATAAAAATCTATAAATATACTACGAACACAAAAAATAAATAAAGAAAAGAGAATATTGGGTCAAGAGCAAATTTGATGCATTTATACAAACAGTTTAATACTTGCATGTAGTAGAAGGAGAATAGATTGGATAACATAGGAGGTATTAGGCACTATGTAAATCTCTTTTTTTAAACTTTTTATTCCTTAATGAACACAACAGCAAAGATGTCCCAAATAAAATAAGTAATGATATCAACAAACTCATGTATAACATAACAAATATTTAAACAAAAAGCAGTCTTCTGGATAAGATTTCCCATTAAAATTTTTAAATCATACAATTAATCAATGGTAAAATAGATACATAAAGGGTCTCTTTGCAGTTGTTAGTTTCTGATTTGAAAAGAAAAGAAGAATGAAGAAAAAAAATAAAATTAAAAAGGGAAAAATCCCAAGAGTTAATCAGAAGGCAGGATTTGTTGATCAGACTAGTGATCAAATATAAAGTTACTGCATACTTTACCATTACAGAAAAAATTGCAGCTTCTTAAATTAAAACTAATTAAATCTGATTAATTAAATGCAAGTAAAACAGTTCCTTAATAATAAATGAAGCCTCTGTTGTTTATGTGATATTGCTTTTCTTCAGCTTTATGACAAAGGCTTTACCAGAGCAGGGTTTTTTTTTCTTTAATCTATGCTATATTCTCAAATTTAGTGGCAGACACCACTCCAATAACAGGAAAAAAGAGGAGACTATAAAATCTATGACAGAAAACTGTATTTGTATCATATCTGATGCAGCAGAGTTATGTGTGTCCATACCTAAGAAAGGAAAGAGGTGAGAAAGTAGAACTGAAAGAGGTGCTGATCTGCTGGGAAGCCAAGAGAGCTGGCTGATTCAGTGTGCTTGACAAGTCACTTAATACGAGTACTGTTATATACGCAGCACTATAGTGATATGTAACACTGTACTTTAGCTGAAATATGTAACACCAGACTGTCCCTGAAAGAGACTCTTTGGCTATCAACTCTTAACATTCTTCCAGCTATTACAGGCAGCTAAGTCACATAATAGCAGTGTTGTTTGGTTACTTGATATTAGTCATTCCAACAGAAAGCACTTCCAGGATCTAGTTCATGAATGGTCTTTACATTTAGAGTGGAAATTTTTTATCATAAAATTAAGTTGTAATCTGCTAGCATACTTGCCTGTATGATTGCCACAGGATTTGGCATACCAGTGGACATGCAAGATATTAAGCAAGCAGAAAGGTTGCTCCTGAGGACTCCTGTTTTATCCCAGTTACATAGATGTAGCTGAGGGTGCTCTCAGGGAGCAAACAAACTCCAGATGATAGGAAACATACTGGCCTATCTCTGATAGATGTTATTTAACAAAATTCTGCAATAGATGCCAAGTGGACCCCATATTTCATGACAACTTTTTTTTTCTAAAATAAGGAATAATATTTTCTTCCTCTTACTTCAGTTCAAATTTGCACCTTCACCAGACTGTGGTCCTAATATTTTCTCAGTTGAAAATCTACATCTATAAATTTTGCTTCCACTGGCCACCTGAGACATCCAGAGTAGCAACAGAAGACTAAGATTTTCTAAGTGAGTCAGACTTTGGATTGAATTTTTAATTTGGTTACTGCTAGGGCACACAAGGAGCTACAAAGGTAGGTATATTTTTTTCAATTTTTATTACTATTTTAAAAAAATCTTTATATTTTCATTTATTGGAAATGACAAAGAAATTTTATTTTAGTAGAATTTTTGAAAAAAAAATAATAGAATCAGTTTCTACTTAAATATTCTTGTCTGGTTCCACAAAACAAACAAACAAACAAAACAAAAAAAAAAACACCAGAAAAACAAACACACAACAAAAACCCTTTCACCTTTTTTAATTGGTTCAATTAAATTTCCCAAACAGAAGGCATGGAAAAAGAATTATGATGATCAGTCCAAGCCCTGTTCTTTGATGAGATAATTATGACAGAGGTGGAATCTGTACCCTTCTATTTTTTGCAATAACATTCTAGAAGAATAAGTTTTAATGTTAAGTATGTAGCCTGCTAAAACTTACTATTCAGCTTAGTCTTCACAGTAGAAAAACTTCCACTGACAATGAGAGCAATAAGAACAGCAAATACTTTTCTTTCTGCTAAATATTTGGAAGATTCTTTTTGATCAAAATAATCTAATTATTAGAGAAAGAAGACAGAGTTGAAGAAATCAACTCTGTTTACTTTTACATAAACAACAAAAAAAATCGCTATTTACATATAAAAAAAATATTCTTACTAGCTGTTGGATTAGAATAGTACTAGTCCTGAGCATTCATCCTAAAAAATGATGGTTTATTGGCATTAGCAGTTTTGTAAAACCAAGCAGGAATTTCACAATGCCTGAAATATTAAATGTTATTTTTCAACTAGAGTGAATCATTGCTTATGTATTTTAAGTTACAATAGACTCAACTTGATGAAGTATGTAATTTGAAATTCTTAAATTCATAATTTGAATGATTACTTTGTCTCACTGTAAGCTGCTTAGGCTTTTTCATTTATAAAGCTGAAGCATTTGGCTACACAAACATGCCATCAACATAACTTGTCATACAATCCTTTGTTTTTTAATCATCTTCTACTGATAATCTAAATGATGATTAGTCTTGTATCAGTGATTTCTTTGCTCTTCTAATACACATTTGTATTAATCCCTACTACATATTTTGATTTATTCTTAATTTTTTTTAGAACTAGACCATATAAAAATCCTTTTTATAAACAAAAAATATTAGAAAATAACCTTTTAAATGTACATCACATTGTGGAAAATATTTTGGGAATGCCAGATGTTACACTTAGTGCAGAAAGGCACATGTAATAATGAAGTGTGGCCTAATGCCATTAGCTGGAAGGCCTGAAACTAAAATCTTAGAGGCTATAGAAGATTAATATTTATATTATAAATATTATTTTCTTACCATAAGGCACTAAGTATACAATATATATAGTGTCATCTTTTCTCAGTATGTACAGAAATTTGGCATTATTTCCTCACCATTCTACTATCATAAAGTTCAGGGATTTTCTGGAAATAATTCAGGGTATTTTCTATTGTTTGACATTATGAGGAGGGACTGGCAAGGGTTTTCAGTGGCACTGCTCAACTGGCAGTAACAAATGTCAGAAAATTTAACAAAGGAGAGGCTCCTGGGTCTCAGACAAATCTGAATATGGAATCTTACTACTGGTGCAAAGAGAGTCAAATCATATTTCAGATGAAGCCTGATGAAGATCAATCACTGTGCAGCAGATGTTAGCAAAACATACTGTATGTCTTCCTAAAAATACATTGAACGTCCAGCACTTTAGGTCATTGTGCACATGCTGGATATCAAGCTTGCCATAGAAAAGGGTTAAGTGAGTCTTGTCTAGTTTGGCTGGCACAACTTTTCTGGAACAGTCATCATGTGAATTATATGAAGAAACACTCTGCCTAGACAGAGAGCTGCAGAGCAGTTGATCCAAGGAACGCAGTCCCTCTATGGAGTTATTTAGGGGCAGTGTATCTGGACAAATGGCTTTAAACACTCAAGTTACACTCAGTAAACTCAAGTTACTTGCAGTGATAATGGAAATATTTAAGAGAATACAAAAGACATGCAGGAGGAGAGATGCATATGCAGAAAGCAGAGATACATAGCTAGAGTGAATGCAATACCTACAATTCAGCCGTTGCTCCCTAGAAAATGAGCTTCCTGGGACTCTGGATTCAGCCAAGAACCAACATTGTAGCTCATCTCTAAGCATTCAGATGATCTGATTGAGTTATATGCACATCCACCTCCACTAAGTAATATTGGCAATGATCAACACTGGGCGAAAAACCCAAACTAGCCAGAAACCAAATTAGTCTAAAATTGGTACAGTTGCAAAAGCAGAGAGACAAACTATTTTGCTTCTCTCAGAAAGACCAAGTTAGCATGAAGCTTGAACTCTGAGGAAAAGAATGCAGAAAGCAGGCAATTTTACACTGGAGCTCCACAGGATGATGCAAAGCCAGCGAGTTTAGAGCAAGCTTTCAAAGAATAGGACTGAAGTCAGTATGCCTGTGACAGAAACAGATTTATACAGTCAGTGACAGAAAGGGTAAGAATACAAGCAAGCTGGTGATAAGCCCATTGTGGTCTTTAGATATTAGAAAGAGAAGGTCAGAGTATTTATTTCAAAGAGGAGGGTTCCAGAATAAACAATGAGACACAACAGTAAAAAATACAGATATATTACTGACTGTGTAAGCAGGAAATGAAGTGGAAGATCAGAAGAAATAGTTAAAAATTGAGAGCAAGAAGAAGTATTTCATTTCTGAATGGCTGTCTAGAAAAGCAGACTTATTTAGGAGAGAAGACTGCAAATAAATCAGTGGAAAAACATGCAAAGAGGTCAAAAAAGGGATTTTTAAAGGACTTTCTTAAGAAATTTGCTTTTCCTAAAAATTGACCAACATTGACGGTATTTTAATTTTCAATTATTTTTTTTTTTAAATTTGACAATCCTTCATATTTTTTCCCTCAGAACTAATTGGATTGAAATTCTCTTTCTCTGTGCATACCAGCACAAACACATACAGACATGGAGGTACTTGGTAGTGCCTCCACTACTGGGCTATGTTCTCAGATGGGTTTAAAATAAGCATACATTACCATTTTTCCCTACAAACTAAGGAGTTGATTGGTGTGAAATTTCAAAAAGAGAGCAGCTTTCATGTTTTTAATTTTCCATACACATACTTTACCAGGATTTCTGCATTTTTTTTTTTTTTTCTTCAAATAAAACACCTTTGAATGGGTGTTCTGGCTGACATCTGTGTCTTCTAGTCATATCTGTCAGGCATAGCTTTCTTTAAGACAGATGACCCTTACACAAAATAAAATCTTGAGGAAAAGTGTAATGGGAAGCTTTGATTTTTGTTTTTGGTTTTTTTTGTGTTTTTTTTTTAAATAGAGTAGTTTTCCAATCATTATTAATGTTTTAAATGTAAATGCATTATATTGGCCACAAATCTGACCATTGTCACTGGGGGAGAGGTGAGTATGCCCATGTAGCTGATGAACAAGCTCACTGACTGATGAGGTGGGGAAGTTGAGGGGAATGAATGGCTGAAAGATGGTCTGTTTACGTGAGCTGCCATGTATGGAGCCTTGTCAACAGCAGAAGAGCCAAGGACACTTCAAAACATCATTCAAAGGGACAGAAAGTTTTGCAGAAGGGTCCTATTAGGAGCTGTGTTCTTCTGAAACATTATGTCCTGTGCTAGATGCATATTTACTCTAATCTACTGAGAGGTGTAATATTCTTCGTGGCATTTTTTACCTGTACAAATCCACCTCCAATACTTTCTTCAAATAAGTGTGAGAAAACAGCTATGTGGTGGTTTCAGCTACAGCTAAGACCATGTGGTCCTGCACTCACTTCACCCTCCGCCCGGTGACTTGAGGAGAGAAACACAGCAAAAGAGCTCATGGGTTGAAAACAGGACAGGGAGGGCTCACTCACTAATTATGGTCACAGGCAAAATGTAATCAACTTGGGGAAGAAAAAACAAATTAATTTGTTACTGATCCATCGGAGTAGGATAGTGAGACACAACCACATCTTAAAACACCTTCCCTCCACCCTTCTCTTCTTCCTGGGCTCAAATTACTTTGCTCCCCATTTCTCCATTTTGTCCATCACAGTGGCACAAGGGACAGGAATGGGGGTTGTAGTCAGCTTGTCTCTGCTGCTCTTTCCCTCCCATGGGCTAAAATAGTTCAGGAACAAAGTGTTCCAATGCAGGCTTTCCATGGATTCACAGACTTCTTTGGGCACAGCTCCCTCGTCTGGTATGGGGACCTTCTGGTATGGGCTGCAAATGGGTCCTTAGTCCAGCGCACCTCCTCCACTCCACTCTGGAGTCTTCTTGCTCCCCACCAGCACCTAGTCAACAACTACCCTCGGGCATAGCATCCTGCTCCAGTATGGAGTCCTCCGCAGCCTACACCGGGGCATCTGCTCTGCCATTGAACCTACGTGGCAGCAGGGGATCCTATTTACCTCCTTACTCTTCTCTGTGCTGATCTGGGTGTCTGAGGTTCTCTGTGTCCCCCTCCTCCTCTTCCTTCTTCATGTTGTTAATGGCCTTTAGTTCAAGTCAATAGTCTCTCCTAATGGCTCTTTCCTTCTTTCGAAACTGGTTCTTCCTCTCATAAGTATGGATTTGAAGAGGTATTTCCCTACTACTAATTGGCTCAGCCTGGGCTGGAGGAAGGTCAGCCTTGGAGTCAGAGGAGCTTCACAAAGCCTCTCACAGGGACTATCAATACAGCACCTTCCATTACTACCAAAAACACCACCCCCCACCTTAAAACAAACCCAGCACAAGCTAGAATAAAAACTGCTGGGGAGGGAGAGGGGCAACTTGCTGCAAAGCTGACTAAATATCTTAAATCTTCACAAAGCAAGTGGAAAATCCTTTATTTCATCCCCTTACCTTTCCTTCAAAAAACTCCATTCCTCAGATACTTTTTCATAGTCCTAGTAGCCTTCTCCTCAAGCACCCTTTCCATATGGCAACCAAGCTTTTCACTACAGTTCCTTATACAAACTGAGATAGAACACTACAATGCCTGATCTTGCTGTTTCTTAGCAGGGGACAGGCAACTTCTGTATTGCGTCTTCTGAAGCATACTGGTCTAGAAGGCCTTCAGAATTAATGATTCAAACTTGGAAATTTTGAGACTCGAGTTATTCTTACAGTAAATTTTGTTAGTAGGGTGACTACAGTCACTTCAGAAAAGGAAGAAAATAAATCAATCTATGCAGAGTTTCCTTCTATTTTTTTCACCACGCTTAGCACTCATGTTACAGCCAATGTAACATAAAAACATAAAAGCTTAAACTTAAAATAGGCTAAAAGTACAGGCTCTGCTCTCATAAAATGTGGAAACCAGTACAAAAATACCCCCATAAGCAGAAATCAAAGGAGATTCAGAAGAAAGTAATCAAAGAAGGTAACATAAATGTCTAGAACATACATTTGCAGAATGCTATGGTGTCAAACATTCACTAGTAATCAAATAATCGTAGAGTCTGGTGCTCATTCTTATTAATGCACTGGCAATACAGACACTTCTTAAAGCAGGAATACATAATAGTTGTACCTCTCTTACATACTAAGGAGGTCCAAAATGGCTTTAGTGTAAATTAGGATCTCTCCTATGGTCTATGACCACAGATCCTTTGATTTGAGGGTTTTGGACAGACGAATGTACTATTCCACAGACATATGGCCAGGAGTAACTTCATAAGACTGCCAATTAGAGTGTTCTTCCCCTGTGGAGTCCTCCCAGGGCAATGACCCTAATCTAACAAAACATGTAAGTAGAGACTTAATTGTAATGTCAACAAAACTACTCATGTGCTTAAAGTTAACCATATGCTTAAGGGTTTTGCTGACCAAGCGTTGTATCAAGTTACTACTACTGCTCTTTAAAAGCAGTGGTCAGAATCTTCGGTTAAACCTACACATATACTAAGATTTTCTGGCTCCTGATCACTCAAACAAAAAGCACAGGAAAGCCTGTATGACTAACCAAATGCAGGTGATCTCCTGCTGTATAATCATTCTTAATCATTCTGTTCCATTAAGTTCTTCATAAAACCCACCTCTTCCAGTTCAGTCACTGACACTGCATTTTTAGGTAACACCCAGGGTCCTCTGGGAAAGCTAGAAAATCAGCTGAATGCAACCTAAGTGTATACTAAAGTTTTAATTCATACCATTGAAAGAAAAATTACAAAGAAAAAAAGAATATTCAGAAAATTTAGATGTCTATTCTTCCTGCTAAAAAAGGCTATTTTTAAAGCATAAAACTGTCCTCCAGACTTAGATGTTTTAATGGAAATTAAGAGTTATTAGCAGGCATGGCTGAAAATAATAAAGATTTCTGTCATGTGTTGTAGTGGAACAATCAGTAGAAATGTAAGTGACTGGAGTCAGAATAAAAACCATAGTATGAGACTAGTAAGAAACATTATAAATTGAAATATCACAGGAAGACAGAAAATGAAACAAGAAAAATGGAAAGATATATGCTGTCATAGAAACTGGTCCTTTCAACTACCAGAAGTCCATTACATCTTTTGGACTATGTGTCTTCATTTGATATGGGAAAAATAAAAAAAAAAAAAATCTTACAAATGTAAAGAATTTATACAAACTATTCCAAGTGTACCATTTAAATATATTCCTTCACAAGACTTAGTTTCATACTGAATTATGGGAAAAAAATGAAAAGCTTTCAAAACTTCTAAATTCTACTGTAAACAGGAACATATATAGGACATATCTTAGGAATATTACCAAGAAGTACTTACACAGTGATTACCAATAACCCACCAGTTTGCAAGATATCTATCTAGTGTAGCAGCACATGGAAGAAAAAAACAAAACAAAACAAAACAAAACAACAAAAAAACCCCAAAACCTAAAACATTAGTAGTCATTCCAGGATCACCTTGACAGTCTTCCTAAAACAAACACTGCTGTCTTTGACAGAAAATTTTAAGAATTTAATTTTGCATATTAATGGCTAAAAAAAGAACACAGTATGACTCTAAAACATACATGTCAGTCGTATTCTGACTCTTGGAACTGTGAGAAGAGAAAACATCTTAGCACAGAACAAAGTATAAAACTGAAGTGTGGAGATATTAATATACTCTTTATTACTGTTACTAAATGCATTTGTTCAACATGTTTTATTTGGTTTCTGCTTAAATTATATTGATTGTAATAAGTATCGTATTGTGCTATTCTTTTCCCTGTATCATCACTAAATAATGTAAGATGTGCCATGAAGTGCTCTAGTCTTACATTATCTATTTTTTATTTTCTATATGAAAAATAAGAACAGAAATAATTTCCTTTCAACATGCATATTTTATGCATTCATAACAGGTATAATGGAGATTTTTTTAAAACAAATATTATTTCTTAAGGTGCATCAGGCCAAAATGCTTACAATTCAACTATATAAAAATAGGCTGCAGCATAAAAAGAAAACTCACTTAGTCTTAGTATAAATTTTAGTAAAAGAAAACAATTTTCCATAGACAATATACCATCTGTCTCTAAATCATGTGAAAAGAAAAGCTTTTAAAATCCAGCCGCTGCTAATGTGACATGTTGAAACATTAATCACCCCCTAAGGCCAATATAATTGTAGCTCCATGTTAATTACCTAACAATTAACAGCAGTAATTTCCAAGGGGCAATCAATGAATTAGCTTGTGATTTTCCCACAGACTTCAGTCCCACACTGCCAGCCTGAATGCATTTCAAACTCTGAACTATGGTTCATCAATGACACTTCTGGTATATGAAATAAAAATTCATTTGCACCCCCACTAATTAGGCTCGATTATATCCCTATGTGTATTACAAACTCTATTCACTTGCACAAAATCTCTGCCACAGGCATTTTTCTCCATTTAAAAATTCGTTTTCTATTAAATTAGAAGGTCACCTAGCAGGAAAATGTACTAATCAAGATTTTATCACTAACGAATTAAAGGGTTTTAATAAGCAAGTTTAATTAAGTTATCCTAACAAGTGATAATGGCTATCTCCAACCTATCTGAATGCGTTGGTGTAGTATATGCAAGGTATGTATTCATAAACATGAAAAAACATACTACATACAAGCACAAAAATAATTATAAATTGAAATATTTTCTGAAAATGTCCCCATGCCCCTTTTTCCCTACTTTTTATTACGTTTCTGTACAGAATTTTACCTAAACTATTGTTTCTGTCCACTAGGTCCTTTAAGAATCATATGACTTGGTCACATAATCCCGTGGTAGACACAAACACAGCTTGATTGAGAAGGATGTTATCACCTCCTACTGTCCAGACATAAACCTTGGTATGAATCAGTGTTGGTCTGCTGATTATTAACCATTAATATAAATAGACCAAGTTGTCATCTGCTTAATTTGTAATTGACATATTAACTTCTGTTCTTTAAAGATTAAAAAAATTAAGCACTAGGTTTACATCAAGTAATATTATGATTTCATTTTAACCATGTTTAAGTTTTGTGAGGATGAAGAAAGGCAAATTTTGCAGCTAATCTGTTCAAGAAGCCAGAGTGGAAGGAAAGAATATATTACACTTCCCCTCATTAGACTTAATCAGAATTCCAGTAGTATTACCTTTGTTTGAACAGGAAACAGAAATGTGAATCCAATGCACTAAATTTGTATTTTTTGTTTCAGGAAAGATTATTCCAACATTGCAAATGTATTTTATCCTGTGACCTATATTCCATAAGAGACAATGTACTTGGGTACAAAGGACTACCCCATTTTCTGTCCCAATTGCCTTCCCTCTCCCAACCTTTCAGGAAAGTATGGTTTGCTAGGCCAAACAGAAACCACTCACCCTCATGCTCCTGAAGTGGTTCATTTAAGGGTTACAGTTCTGAAGCAGTATAAATTCAGCATCTGTCCTCTAAAAAGTATGAAACGGGTAGATAACACTTTCACAGAATCACAGAATCACAGAATGGTAGGAGCTGGAAGGGACCTCAGGAAATCATCTAGTCCAATCCCCCTGCCAAGGCAGGTTCCCTACACCAGGTTGCACAGGAAAGCATCCAGGCGGGTTTTGAACATCTCCAGAGATGGAGACTCCACAACCTCCCTGGGCAGCCTGTTCCAGGGCTCCGTCACCCTCAG
The DNA here is from genome assembly GCA_907165065.1 of Caprimulgus europaeus. The sequence goes on from OU015525.1 coordinate 33,258,629, forward strand.
AGTAAAGAAGTTTTTCCTTAAGTTTGTCTGGAACTTCTGGTGTTCCAGTTTTTGCTCATTGCTCCTTGTCTTGTCACTGGGCACCACTGAAAGAACCTGGCCCTATCCATTTCCCCCCCACATTTCAGGTATTTATAGACATTGAGAAGATCCCCTCTCAGTCTTCTCTTCTCTAGGCTGAAGAGTTCCAGCTCTCTCAGCCTCCCCTCAAACAGCAGATGCCATCTTTGTGCACCTCTGCTGGACTCTCTCCACAAGACCCCTGTCCCTCTTGAACTGGGGAGCCCAGAACTGGATGCAGTACTCCAGATGTGGCCTCACCAGGGCAGAGGGGGAGAAGAACCTCCCTCGACCTTCTGGCCACACTCTTTTTAATGCACCGCAGGATACTGTTGGCCTTCCTGGCTACAAGGGCACGCTGCTGGCTCATGGCCAGCCTGCTGTCCACCAGGACACCCAGGTCTTTTTCTGCAGAGCTCCTTTCCAGCAGCTCAGCCCCTAACTTGTACTCATGCATGTGGTTATTCCTCCCCAGGTGTAAGACTCTGCACTTACTCTTGTTTATCCTCATCAGGTTCCTTTCCCCCCAATTCTCCAGTGTGTCCAGGTCTTGCTGAATGGCAGCACAGCCTTTTGGTGTGTCAGCCACTCCTCCCAGCTTCATGTCATCAGCAAACTTGCTGCGAGTGGATGCTATTCCTACTCCAGGTCATTGATGAAGATGTTAAACAAGACCAGACCCAGTATTGACCCCTGGGGAACACCACTAGTTACAGGCCTCCAACTAGATTCTGTACCACTGATCTCAACCTTCTGAGCTCTGCCAGTCAGCTAGTTCTCAATCCACCTCACTGTCCACTCATCTATCCCATCCCTTTTAAGCTTTGCTACAAAGATGTTGTGGGGGACAGTATCAAAAGCCTTGCTGAAATCAAGGTATACAATGACCACTGCTTTGCCCTCATCTACCCAGCTGGTGATTACATCATAGAAGGCTACCAGATTGGTCAAGCATTATTTCCCCTTAGCGAAACCATATTGACTGCTCTTGATAACCTTGTCTTCTTCCATTTGCTTAGAGATGTTATCAAGAATGAACTGCTCCATCACCCTCCCAGGGATGGAGGTGAGGATGACTGGCCTGTAGTTGCCCGGATGCTCCTAAATGCCCTTTTTGAAGACTGGAATGACATCAGCTATTCTCCAGTCTTCAGGCACCTCTCCGATTCTCCAAGACCTTTCAAAGATGATAGAGTGGCTTTGCCATCAATTCCACCAGCTCCTTCAGCACTTGTGGGTGCATCCCATCGGGGCCCATGGATTTGTGTATATTGGTTTTGTTTAGGCTATCTCAGATCAGTTTTTCCTCAACCAAGGGGCACTCTCTCTTCCCTCTAGCATCTGGGGGTCTTGAGGGGCACTTTTAGCCATAAAGACTGAAGCAAAGAAGGCATTCAGTATCTCTGCCTTCTCAGCATCTCCTGAAACCAAAAGACACTTTCCATCTCAGCACGCATAGTTTAGGTTGTGGATAGCCTTTCTGAGATTATAATGGTTTTGGGTAGATGCAGTACAGTGTACCTCCAAGCCAGCAGAGGTGCATGTGCTGGGAAGCTCTGTGTTCCAGGTTGACAGTCTGATGGTCCTTCAGCTGCTTTCACTCTTTCCCTCTTCTCCCCCAACACCTTCCTTGCTCAGCTATTCAAAGGGGGTGAGAGAAGCCCTCCTCCTGCTAAACCCAGTTAGCAGGTTCACTGCAATTAAAGTTCTGCCAAAAGTGAAATTCCTCTAAATTAAAAGCAACTGAAACAAAATATGAGTATACCTGTCAAGGGTCTTTCTGAGTAGACCCTGTCACAGTTTGCACCTATGTGTCTGCCATATACAGTGGGAATTTTTTTCACTGAGGAAACGGTGGCTCCTTTCATGTCTGTGGTGAAGAGCTAAGCTAGGCAAAATCTCCACTCCGTTGGGTCCTTCTCCCTATTTGTGAGGGAAATACTTCTGGGGACCAACAGGAAGAGTTGATTGCTCTTCTCCTCTGGAAAGACATGAAACTCTTTGGCCTAAATCCTGGGCTGTGCTCAAGAGATTTGTGAAGAGGAGTTATATCAGAGTGTATGTGTGGAGCTCAGGCAGCAACAGTTCGGTGGCAGCCAGGTGGTCGCAGGTGCATGCCCAGTTGTGCAGAGCTGTAGCTTTGTTCCCTGTTCTCCCTACTACCCTGCAGTAAAACAAGGGCTTTTCAGACATCTCAGCAAGAAAGATCCCTTCTGAGGCTGATTTTTCTCCAGCCTCGTGGTCTGACCATGTCCACCTCCCTTTCAACAGAATTATTTTGAGATTGCAACCCACAACCTCCAGTTTTAATCTCATTGCTTGCCTGAAATGTCTAAAACTCACTTGCTTCTGTTGTTTGGAAGTGTTTACTAGAAGATAATGTTTCAAACCACAAGTCTTAACTAGGAAGAGACCATGGAGGTTTGAAATCCTGTCAGAATCACTCCTTTAAAAAGTTACCTGCGTTTTCAGAAGAGGTGAAATTGAGACAGAAAAAACCCTCATAAATCAACAATCCTACCCTGTACAGCAAGGCCTCACCTGAACCAGTCCTGATGGATATTTTTCTAATATTATTTTCTTAAAAAAAAACCAACAATGGAGATTCCGCAGTCTTCCTCAACAATCTATTCTAATACCTAGCTGTTATATTAATTAGAAAGGTTATCGAATTGCCTATTCTTTGTAGGAGAACATACTTGCTGCTTAGATATTGCCTCCACCACTGACAGGTTCTTCAAACCACTTCTCGGTTTGCCCAAATAATTTCCTGAAATAGATAACTTTACAGCTGAGAAAACATTTCTAATTTCCATCTCCTTCTTCCTGGAAATATGCACTTGCATATGAAACTCAGGTTTCATATTTAAATAGTAATTTTCTTGCTGTCACATTTGTAGGCACATTTCGAAATTAGTCCGTATATCTTAGTGGTGTAAAAGATAAGACACATAATAAGAACTTGCAATATATCATTTTAAAAAATGCAATATTTAAACCCATCCCTTGACTTTCTTTTGTGTATATGTGTGTGTCTGTGTGTGCATGGCAGTACTCATTTGCTTAAGGCTGAGAATAAAATAAAATAAAAAAAAATCTCTTTAAAGGGTCTTTTTCTTGCCACAAAATACAGGTACGACAGAAGACCTTAGGCCATATCTATATTTGCTTTTGATAATAGTGTTCATGTTTGAGCTCAGGTTCCCCTGGCTAAGTGATGAAGTCAATTGCATCCATATTGCCAATAAGAACTATTTTATTTTTTTTCACTTGGAGGGAGACTCCTTCAAAGGAACACACCTCAACAGGCAACCTGGGACTGCTCACCAGTTAAGAGAGATTTTGTTCCTGATTTTGGAAAAAAAAAAATTTTTTTGAGATTAAACCAAAACCAAAATTTAATCCATTTCCTTTTTCTTAGAGAAAAGATAAAAGATAACAAGCAGTAAGAAACTGACAAACAGAACTACTGATTTTCACTTAATTATTTCTGGAATACATCTGATATTTTCGTGACTATTTTTAAGTTTGATTCAAGACAACAATTTACTATTTCTGCCTTTAACCACATCTTTATTAGTCACAACCATGAGACAAAATCATTACTTTAATGTATTTGTCCCAGTAGAAACATTGACTAAATAATAAGGAAAACTTGGAGGGAACAAACAAAATAAAACCAAAATTCTTTTATGAATTTCACACACCACTGAATTCCATAAACTGAAAGCATAATTTCTCTCTTCTCACTCTTCTCTCTCTCTCTCTTTTTTTCTTTTTTCTTTTTTTTTTCCTTGCTTGAAAGCAGTGGAAGAAGAAAAAATTGTCTTTTAACATCAAAAGATTTCTCCTTTCTGCTATCCTTAGAAACATTTTTCAGGTCATCAAAGAATATTTAGCACTCAATCATTTCTCAATGAAAAAGTCAATTCTTCATAAAGGAACACTTGCTTCCTATCAGTTTGCTTACCTAGGTGAATGAAGAAACCAAGCAAAATCTGAACAGGCAATAAAAAAACCTGTGTAGACTCCAACAGACACGTATGTTCTGTATTTACTACATGTGAATAGTGTACAATGTATGCAGAAGAAAACAACTGTGAGAGAATATTTTTTTCTCTTTTCCTATTTCCCTCATCACCATTTGTAATTACATTCTATTTCAATGCCTATGAAAATTATGACAATTTCTAGTACAAAATCTATTACAGACATCAGGTTTTGTATAGATCTGTGTTCATCTAGTTTCGCAATGTCATCAAGAATGGTCATTTTTCAGCAATTTATGTAAGATAGTTTAAATTCATTATTTCTCTCTTCAGTTTACACCTGTAGGAATTTATTTTGCTTATGCTATTTTTACAATATTTATGTGAAATTCAAGCAGACACTTTGTTGGGACTTAAGTTTGAAATTATATAATTCATTACAAGCCTATCCCATGTTTGCTACCATTTTATTTAGCACAATCTTGTTATCAAAATCTTATTAACTAAATCCTTATTAACGTCCTTATCCCTCAAATATTCTCTTCCTTACCCCTCAACTATAAGCGTTATTTTCACTGTATATCTACTAAAAATCAGCCCTTGGGAGCTTCATGTTAATATCTCAAGAACATCAGTAAATACATTTTCCAATTAATTTACAATTACAGCAGTGATACATAGCCTTATCTTGACTATGCAAATGAATTTAGCTCTTGCCATTTACAATGCACTAAGAAACTGAGATATAGGTATCCAAAATTTCCTTCCACAAAATAAACGTGTTTTTGCCAAACTTTTTGTCACCTGTTGATTCAATTTCAAGTGGCCTTTGGACAGTTCTTGTTCTGTGCTTCTGGACAGATTTCAAGGCCAAAATAAAATTTTAATAAAGATCAGTGTTTTCCAGTGTGCATGTGTGTATTCTTGAGCACAGGTTCACATGAATCAAAAAAAACTTCTAGCACTCTCAGTGGGAAAGTAAAGCTGTGGAGGACATGATTCTCCCTAGTGTTTTGGGAAATTTAATATTTTTTCCCCCCTTTCTCTCTTGGGTCATAACCCAGATTCTCCAAGTGTTTCATATGGAAAGCAAGTTCTGCAGAATACCATAAAAGAGCTTTTAAAGAGGACACTTCCCAGGATTTTGGGAGGCCTATACACTAGATTATGTTCTGGGTTTTGTGTGATATTCCAGCAACTGTCCCACCTTACTTGGCTACTGATTCTTGTTTATGTCTCCACTCATCTCTTGTATTGCAGAAAAAATTCTTTATTCATTATTTCAGTTTGAAATATTATGTCTTCTCCCTGGATTTGGAACACTGATATCCTAATCTTCACTTATATCAAGTAAGGGAAAGACATGCACATTTTAGGGTGCATCTTCTGCCATTCTTGGTTGTTCCGCCTTCCTGAAAAAAATAGGTGTGGGATTTTTGGTACATGTTTATATTTATATACATAAATACACATATAAATATGAAAAACATATACATGCATTAAAAAACAAATGCAATTAAAAGTTCTGGTGAATCTGAAAAAAATTACAAACAAATAAAAAAATCTCCCTTATAAAATGAAACATTGCCACTCACAACTCTCTCAAAATTATAGGAGAGTGGCATGCAGTGAATACTTGTGATACAGGAAAGGAAAACCAACATTTAATAGGAAGAAAAGAGAAATTCAGGAGGACTCAAACCCACAGTAGGTTTAATAAAATCTCAACATTGTCAAATGGCCAGAAGGAACTCTAGCAAGGTAAGTTAAAGCTCCTTCTTGGGTTATTGAAGCCATCCTGCACCAAATAAAGTGTCACCTCTCAAGCAGTGACTGATCTTTATCCCTTTAGATTCCTCCTTAAAACCTGCATTTGCCTCTTTCTCTACAAATCACCACCACCTGGGAGTGGTTATCCTGATCGCCACCTGTAAGTATTTAGGCCACTGTGAATAACTTACATGTGTACCTGTAGTTACTGTTATTGCACCTTTCTCCTCTTCATAGTCATTGCTCCAGGTTCAGCAAAGCTCTGGACGGTGAGGTGTGTGGGAGTTGAACATCTCTGTGCAGTTTTCTGCCTGTGCAGTACAATAAAGCACTGGCACTTTTGTGGAGTTATAGGTGATATCTGAATATACTTCTAATATACATTATGAATCCAACTTGGCAGGCAACAAAGAGCCTGGCATATCTGCTGTGAAAACCAATGGAAAAGATACAGGTCTGTATAAGGAGACATGCATGTGTATGCCCAGTAACCTGAAGAGGCGTGCTGCAAAGAGTCACTTCTGCTGTTTTTGGACAAGTGGTTACAGAGCTCCAGCATTCCCCAAGTGCATTATTTCTTCAGCAGAGGAAGCTCTGCACTCCTCTTACATCTGTCCTCCTACTTATTCCAGATCTTTCTTACTACTAAATCCACTTCACCATTCCACACCTTTATCTTTAGATACACACTTTCACACCTGGTACTCATCTTCATACACTGTTCTTCTGCTTCACTGCTAACGTTAGCTGCACATTCTCATTCATATGTTTAGGGATGCCGTAAACACCTGCTACAAGTTACTGAAATCTGCTCTGATGGAGACTTTTGGCTCACAGTCTCTCAGCAGTGTTCCCCCACACTTTTTAAGATTGCCTTTGTTGTTACAAATCCAATCTCTCCTTTTAAATTTAGATTCTCACCACCTCCTCTGTCACTGTGCATTTCTGTTACAGGCACATCACAAACTGCTGGCTAACACAGTAAATGCAGATGATGGTTTGCCTGTAAATTAGATTTGTGTGTATAAAACCCATGCTTGTTTACATGCTGGAATAATGCCAAATACCCGCTCATATGAAACAAAATATTTATGAAATGGATAAACTGGAAACTCACATCTTTATAAGGTGTTCAGAAAGGATCCAGGTATAATTTCCTTTTCCCTGCCCCACTTTTAATGAAAAATTTTCTCGTTAAGGACTATTAGAAATATTGCATTTGTAGAAGACACAACATTTAAATATATACTCAGTAATATTAAAACAAAGCTTTAAAACAATCCTTTATGAAACAAGTGATCTTAAATATTGTAATTCACATGAATTTAATTACACTGATTTTTAAAAGTAATTCAAATACTGCTTTAAGTGTAGTTGGGTTTTTTGCTACCGTAATAAAATAACTTGTTTTATACAAGATACAGAAGAATATAATTTGATCATTTCTTCTGTTAGCCTTTGTTACATAGATTTTTACATAATCATTACTCATAATGTTCTGACAGATAATGCTATTACTAGCGTTACCCTCTTTGCTATTATTACAGAAAAAATCTTCTGGCTTTGTGAAAATTTTAATTTATTAAAATGTAATAAAAGCACATCTCACATGAACCATAATTTATGAAAATTTTAGATGTACTGCTTCACATTCATGTCATCTGGCTTCAAAAGTTTCACATCTGAAATGTGAAATTACACAGATTTATAAAGATCCTTTTTCAGTACCTTAACTGGCACTACCTTCTCTAAAATGTGTATGTTTGGCTTTAAAGAGACAGGCGCATGTAATTTTAATGTCAGCACCAGCATCACCAAAAAGTGCCCTGGCAATCAGTGGAAAGGTTTAATAGGTTTCCTGTCTTGTTCTTAATTTGCTGAAATTACAAAATCAATACTTTCAGTTGTAGCAGCAGCTACCCGTTTTACTGCTTTAAGATAAAGTCTACAAGAAAGTAACCTTCACTTTCAATTTGTAGCACGGAGCATCAGGGTGTTCTTGTCCACTAACTAGTCTTTCTTTTCTCAGCCAGTATGAGACAGTCTAGATGTGTTATGTTGCCCTTCAAAGGGGAAAGATATATTTTGTATTAAGCATAACTCTCATCAAGAACTTATTTTGTTTATTTTTACCATCTCATTTTACTCTCTCCCAAAGTCACCTCTGCATGGGTTGTTCATTATTTTCCTGTTTCTCTGTGTCGTGCTTTGAACTGTAGCACACAACTAAGTGATTGTTGTTGAAATGGTCTAATCTTTGTTTTGCACCCGTCAGTTTCCCTTTATTGCGAAGGAGCATATTTTTCTGCTGCAGTTAAAAAAAAGGAAATTCTCCATAGTTTGTCACATTTTTAATAGTGAACATTACTGTGGATATAGAAAGGTCCTGAAAGGACCAAAGAGGGGACATCCAGATCAACTCATCCAGTAGAGTGGTCAAGCTGTTGTACAGAGCAAGAAGGAAAAAACAATAAATAGATTCCCTTCCACGGGCTGCTTTGCTATACCTCCTGGCTCTTTAACTACAGATGTGAGAAAATCATATCCTTACACATGGACATGATCATCCAGTCTTCCAACTCAAGTCCAACCTTTCTAACAAGTCTTCTACACTTAAAAAGTAAAGTCGTAAGATAAAGCTTTGACCCTCTTGTCCCTGTTTCCTTACCAATTAAAATGTTTTTAGTTTGGGGGGTCTTTTTTGTTTCTGTTTTTCTACAATAACCCTCTTCCTGAAATCCTTTCAGCATATGAGCCCTCTTCATCACGTAGCTGAGCAATATTCTGGAGCTGTTAGCACTGGAGAAGGGCCTTGGCTTGCATGGTCCACTTCTAGTGAGGCAATAAAAAGAATGTTAAGATGCCGCTCACAAAAGATTGCAGCATAATATCTCTCAGTGCCTTCCACTGATGCAAAATGTATTCACACCAAGGAAAAAGAGCTCTCAACACCTGCTACCCCAAATGTTAATGAATACGCACACACATGCACACACACACGTGCGCGTAATACTTCTTTTTCAGCTGTAGCAATTTCATGTTGGAAATTTTACTCTTAAACAGCACAGGATGCAGTTAGGATACTGTAAGCAGAGAGTACAGTTGATCAGGAATGGAATACAATTAATCACACCAGGAAAACAGAGCCTCCAAATGCCACAGCTCCCTTGCTTTATGCTCTGCATTTTTTTTTAACTAGCTGCTCAAGGGAAAAGCATGCTATTTATCTTGTGATGTACTCACTATAAATGAGAATTCAGACTAGATCTAGAAACAATATTCCACAAAAGGAAACAAAAGCGTTTGTCACTAAACAAGTCAAGAGAAATGCCAAATGATTCAATGAAGATCACTTGTGTTGCTTACATTTGTTTTGATTGGTCCTCCAATGTTTACAGCACTCAACTCAGCAGGCTCAGAATCCCAAATCTATATTTAATTTAAAACATTGCTCCATCACTCAAATCTTTCAGCAGCCTCACTACAGTCTAAAGAACAAGGGCAGAGGGACCTGCTTACATGGAGCACCTTTTACATGCTCCAAGGGAGTGCAGAATAGTTTTTACTATATCAGAATTAATAAATAAATAAATAAATAATGTTTTAAATGTAGTTGTGAAACAAAACATTTACCACTACTTGTAGAATTTTTCCTACATTATCAAACACTTTTCAGAGACACTCAGTAAGAGATCATATTGCAAGACAAGACAAAATATTCTAAAAGCAGCTTTAAACTCTGTAAAACAAGATGAATTTCAGCACCCTTAGTTTTTATCAGAAAAAAAAATGATGATCAGCAAAAGTAATGTAATAAAGACAGCCATCACTACAACACTGAAAGCTTTGACAAATTCACATCCGTTTGGAGAGTTAAATAAAAAAGTACATCTATCTAAACAGACACAGATTTGAGAGCCCAATCCTGTGAGATGCAGAAATCAACATTTTACAAAAATAAGAAACATAATTCCCCATTTAAGTAAATACAGGTACTCTTAAAGCATGTCTGGCTTGTCAAAGGGAATGAGCCCTCAGTTTCCATTAACTTCATCCAGGGTAGAATCCTCTTGCTGTTTTGCAAAAGCAGCCCTGACACAAATGGAGACTTACTAATGTCATATGTACAGTGTCAAACAACAGCAAACCTCCTCACTGCAACCATGATGGTAGCATGCATCAGTGCAGCATTATTGCAGTGGTTTTTAATCCTTGTCAGACTGCTGGTGTGAAAGTCTCTCTAACTAAATCTAGGGGTCACTCAAGAGAAAGGAAGCTGTAGAAAACATTTTTGAAAACTAGACTTGGTCCATCTTATGTTTACTGTGCAAATTTTCTCAATGTACCATGAGATTTACAAGAAAACCTGTTTCCTTCATTTAAAATTTAGTTCTGTGCATTGGCCCTACCTTATAATTGCCCTGTCAGTGGTAGCACAGTCCCCTCAGCTGCAGCCAGCCCAGAGCTGCTTCCCCTTTCCCACGCACAAAGTTTAATCACAGCTTGTCACAAATTTTGGCTGCAGCTAATACTTACTGTGATGCACGTTCCCTCCTCAATGCCTCAGTCAACCTTTGCAGGACCCTGAACATGAGGGTGTTGGTGCAGAGGGGCCGACTCTGGTTCTGCACCAGCACCTATATGCTGCATTGCAGCCACATGCAGACAACGAACCAGCCCAGCTTTTCTCTAAGCTAGGAGCAGAATAAGGCCAAATTTGCAGCACCAAGTCCTCGTTCCCACAGACTGTGAGACTAAGCAGCGCTTTGGCAGGGGGTATCTGCAGGTTTCAACACTAGGCTGTCTCCAGCCTTCAGGAAAATGCACAGAGGGCAAAAGAGAGCCTATCAAAATTAGCTTCCACCCTGAAAAAAGAAGACAGTCTTTTAGTACTCTTCCTCCTCTTACTAGAAACGTTAGTCCGGCGTCTGTGTTTCTTTCAACACTGTTGTGTTTCTCAGCAGACAGGGTAATTTGACCCCGAGGATTTTGGCTATCTAAGCTATGCTTAATCATTTGGCCCCATTACATCACTACAAAACAGTTCAAAATAGAGAGCTCCTTTTAATAGATTTCTTGGTTCAGCTAACAAAAATTATTCAAACTTCAGTTTTCGCAGATCTTATTAAAGCAGGACTGTGTTTAAGTTATAGTAATTGTCAATAAAATCTTTTATAGCAGATTTAACTCAGCATATTTTAGATCTTGCCAATTTGAGACAGTTTCTATAAAAAGAACAGCAATGATACAGAGTGATAACTCAAAAATGGAAAAAAGGAATTATTTAGCATAAAAGGAATTATTTAGCATAGTAAAAGGAGGAATAACTAGGAGTAATGGGAGGAAATTAATAAAGAGAATATATCAGTAAGGGAAAAAGAAAAACCTGACTGTAAGTTAACCAACAGAAAAATCTCCCCAGAGAGAAAAGATTGGCCCACTGTTAGGCAATTTTAAAATAACTGGCCAAAACATTACCAAATAAATATACAGGCTGGAAACAATTCTGCACCAGTACAGACAGACCAGGTTACCGTTCTGCTTCTAAATTTTATGGAAGTGAACAAATAAATTGAGCTTTCTGATTGACAAATCTAGTGAAATTCAGAATCCTGGCTGCTGAGATGTAATTGCACAGCTTTTATCTTTGTCAGCATCAGAAGAAGAGAAAATAAATTTACAATCAAAACTAACGTCCTTTTGAAAACTGTTTTGCAGGATATAAACATACTGTTTATTCAACTGAAGTTAATTGAGGCAACATTAATTTATTTGTGGATTTTAATATTTTTTTTTAAATATACTGAAAACCACACATTTTTTAAGCTCATAGCGAGTTTTCATACATGAAGCATCTATACAATTCCCATTAAATGGCAATACCTGTTCAATAAAAAGAATTAGACTGTTTTCCTGGTTTAGCGTCTTTTTGGGTAGTACTAAAGTTTTGAGCTATTCAGTGACTGCATTCATACAGCAAGTAGCTTATTTAGCAGTCCATAGAAAAATTTCATTGAACATGTGAATGCAAATACAAAAATTCTCTGAATATTTTCTGTATGTGACTATCACGTTTTTGAAATGAAATAATATAGTCAACAGACTTGCTTTTAGTATCATTAGATATGAAAGCATCATGACATTTTTAAAAAAGCATTTATATAATATTTATATAGTTTATCCCTCATTCAGGTTTTAAAATATCTTTTTTTCTTTAAACATTAAATCCTCTCTTAACCTGCAGGTTTATAATAACATGACATAAATCTTTACATCTAAGTAATTTTTAACTGCATCTGCTGACATGGTTGATTTCAGTCTGTTTTACAGTGAAAACAGGGATCATAACAGCAACTCTGACAGACTCGATCCAACCGACTGCACAGCTCTAATTTTGTAGGATTAAACACAATTCAGTTTACTTTTAATGTTGTTTTTATTTGGCATGAGCACACTACGAGTTTGGTGGGATTTGAATACGTTTTTTTCTTATTATTCAAGTTCAAGTGCTTATACTAAAACTTGTGCTCATTGCATGTTTGCAGATACTTCCCCAGTTTTTAAGAATCAAAGGCTCTATTTCTATAGAACTTTAAAAATAAATTACTACAGAAATCCTCTATAAACCAGAAATACTTATGTTACTCAAATATTTATGTTATTATTTCTTATTATGTTATTTTTATGTTATTATACATATTTTATCATGTAAAATTATGTTTTATAGTATGATTAATATTACTAAAAGTTTAATACATTGGTTGATATAGGGGTTTTCAGATTTTTTTTTTTTTAATTAAAATAAAAGTATGATGCACATCATGTAAATGTAAAATTAGGAATTTTTTTTTTTTTATCATCCTGGGCAGTATTTAATTTAGTACAGAATTTCAAAGTCCTCTAAGTTTTGCATGTAAATATACAGCTAAAATAAGCAAGTTTCAAAGGAAAAAAAAAATAATCAAACCATCTTTAAATAAGGTTGTATAGTTTGAGACCTGTGTAATTTTTTGTTGAATATGAAATAGAATGGTTTCCTAACCGGGTCCTCCCTAGTAATGTTGCCAAATTTCAGTAAATAAGAATCTGGAGTAACAAAACAAATAGTCAGGTTGCAACTAGAAGCTTATGATTGCATCATAGAAATATTTAAATCATTACCATTTTTATGTTTAAAAACTCCATTCAAATATATTTGAGCATTTCAGAACAAAGGAACTAAAAAAAAAAATTAATATTGAGGTTTAAATTTATGCACTCATATAAAATGATTCAGAGCAATGTTGTTTTTACATAAGGCTGTGACTCATCATTTACTCTGAGGGATATAAACTGATTCACTTGTGTAAAAAGTGTGGAGGATAAAGTGGAAGTTAAGGGTGCAGTTGAAACATAGTACCTCTCTGTCTCTTGCTGCCATAACATGCTAACAAGGACAGCGTGTTTGTGGATGTTCGTATAAATTTCAATATCCATTTACCACTTTTGCTTATAGGTAACCAGTGTCTCTGGAGATAAAGTATGCTCTTACATGGATTGTGTTATTACAGTCACCACAATGCCAAATTCAATAAGATATACAAACATTCAAAGAAAAGAGTTTACTTCTTGAAGAACCTTAAAAATAACTAGTATTAGTGCATGTACTCCATTGTGACATGCTTTAAATTCAGTACTTTATCACCTCACTTATACCCACCCAATAAATAAACATGTCTCTGGAACCCAATTTTATATATATATATATGATTTTTTTCTACTATTTAAAATTTCACATCTTTAAAACTGAGGTAACTTATATGAAGCACATAATAAAATTAGGCAAAGAATTTTAGATCATATTATATACATTTAATCTTAAATATCTACCATCTGGAGAGAGATAAAATTGCATTTCAAAAATACCCCGTATTTTAATAATACAATTTCAATATAATAGAGTAATTGCAGAAGCAAACTATTCTGTAAAACATCTTCCCTTCAGAATTTAAGAAAAAGACAGTATTGTAATATTTCTCCAACTTTCTTTCTGTTAATTTTCTGAATCGGGTTCTGTTCACTTCCCTTTGGTTTTTACTTTACTGCATTCTCTCTCTTTTAACACATGTAGTTAACAAAAATCTGATTAATAAGCCTCGAGTTCTAATACTTTTCATTTCTAAAAATTAGGCAAATGGGAAAAATCATATTATCACAAGTAACATATTTCTATAAACTGTGGCAAAAACAAAAAGCTGTTTCAGTAAGATACTGTTTCAATACCTTACCCCTACCCAAGAAGGTAGATAAGGGGATCTTTTACAAGACAGTGCTGTCACTTCATGCCACATCAACTGTTGGAATAGAGAGAGTAATGCTAGAAAGCAAAACGTCATGACTTTTATATTTTCTGAGAGACACTACTTATTAGAATTGTTTTATAATAATGACTAAGTTTTATCCAAAAAAATAAAAAGGTGTCATAAACATTTGCACCAGCTACAGGAGTTCTGTGCTGTGCAAAACAAGAATACATTCCATATTTAGCTGTGAGTATTTAGCACCTTATCTCTGTTTATAAGACAACATGATTTTCCTATTTAATTATGCTTGGTTTAATCATATGTATGTGAGTAAAGTCTGTATCACCAATGCAGAATTTTGCAACTGAGTTTTTACCCTTTCCGCAGTACTATAAGATTCAAAAGGCAAACCATACATTCACTCTAACAAAGCAACATAATAGGGACAGAGGGAAGAAGTAATTTGGAGTCTGTAGGAAGGTTACCATAAAATTTACATTTTCCATAAAATATAAGTAGCCACCATTTTGCTGTAATCCCAGAGCAGCAACGAAATGGTGGTAGAGAAGAAAACTACCCTATCAGACACATTTCATCAGTGCTTCTATCCATCACTATCTTCTTTCACTAGCATGATTATAATTTACCTTGCTCCTTCTTACAAGCAGCAACCTAATTTTAGATTAAAAATCAATAGATATAATATAGTAAATAGTTAAGGTGTAATTATCAAACTAAGCCTACATACCATAGCAAGTCTTTTTTTTTTTTTTTTTTTTTTTTTTTTCACCCTCCTTCAAACTGCAAAAAAGTACAGCATAGTGTTTCTATCGCACACTGATGAACACATCTCTTGGAAGTGCTACTGTACGAAAGCTGTATCCTAGAAGTAGAACACATGGTATGGAACATGGCTGCTTCATTGGTCAGTACAGTATTTTAATTATTATATGATGAAATATACATAGATAACACTCAAAAACCAAAATGGCTTAAACAAAATGTTTTTAGTTGTAATGTACAATGTTGCATTTTGTGGAGCATTTTATGTTTAAGTGAATATGCATAATGGCATACTTAGTACAGAAATGTATATTAAAGCATCAATTTTGATAAGCAATGATATCCTTTTTTGGTTAATGCATGCTTTTCAGAAGGTGGGGAAGGAATGCCTACTTGCATATAAAGAGGGAAGCAGTATTCATAGATTAGTGCAGGTATATTCTGTGGTACTGTGCTGTACATACTAAAAGAATTCATAAAGTTTAACCTGTAATCTCTACAGAAGCACTAGTGGTTATAAGCTTTATTAACTAGGTGTCAAATTTATAAATTTGTAATAAAGCAGAAAAGTAATTTCTGTAATATATTTTCTAACACAATGGTTGGTGTTTATTACTATAAATATGTAATGAAGTTAAAATGGATGACATTTTCAAATACAGTATGTCATAGGAAAGTCTTCTTATTTTTCAGATGCAAGTTGAATATTTTAGGTTCCAGTATTGTGTTTTAACTAATAAATCATATAACACAAAAATGTAGGTCATTTAAATGGTAATGGGTACTAAATGTAAAGTTTTTCAGGAAAACTTTTTTAAAGCATCCGTAATGATGTAAAATTTGTTTGTATAAATCTGTGATTGTGTACAAGTAAAACAAACGTCCTGTTTCTCTTAAGTACCATTCTTTTCCAATTCAAAGCAAAGAGTATTTAGGTAACACTGCCACCTATTGCTTAAAGATTAGAGTTACTAAAATCTGTTGCAGTTTTTTGTCACTCATCTTTGCTGTTTTGACTAATCCGCTTTCATTATTTCTAATAACCGAAACGAATTTCCATATTCAAGGATGCTTAACAAATAACAAGTGTCTGCCTTCAGTATTATGTCTATAATTTATCAGGATTTAACAGAAACTTAACAAAAGAACATTTCATATTTATGAAAGTAAATTTCTAGAAAATATTTAAACAAATAAATGAAAATACAAAATTCTTCCAGAAAAGGAAAAAAAGAAAATTCTTTATGCTATGACAAATATTACAAAATCCATAAAGATACATGACAAATATTGCAAAATCCAAATCATCAGTTTGATAAAAAGTGTCTAATGTCTTCCAAAATAACATGATTCTTGCTAACATTTTTCAAGTGGCTAGACAAACACCCAAATTATAAACCTACATCTGCAGTTCTTTTAGAGTCACAGATATAAAAACATGGAAATAAGTCAACGTAAGATCAGACCTAATTCTTTTCATTAACTAACTCTATTTTTCCTGAAATTCCACATCTGAACAAGAATCATACTATCAGACATTTCCACTTCTAGAAAAGAAAAAGTGAGAAACAGATATTTGATCATAATAAGTAAGAAAAGTCATAAGAATCAATCACTTTAATGTAAAATAACACCAGTTATTTAAACTTATATAAGTACTATCTAAGTTCATTTACAGCAATATTGAAAGATTACTCAGTCTGGAATAAAATTTATTGTTGAAAAGCCTATTTTTACCCTCAGTGTATTACTCTCTGCATCTGTAAAATAAATTGACTTTACTTCACTACAGGGAAGTAGCTGTATATTGTATAAAATCCCTTATATTCTCTTGTATTATTAGAAGAAAAAATACAAATCCATTGTTCCGGTGGCTAAAATTGTTCACAGTCACTATTCAGAAAGCTGACATGCATCCTATATTAAAATACCTCACTATGATTCTAGATGTGTTTCTAAGATTCATGAAATTATGAGATAGATGAATATATTCATGAAGAGGAAAAAAAATCAAAAAAATAAAAGTGTGGTGGTTTTGTTTTTTTTAATTTTTGTTTTGCACTAAATGCAATATTTTAATTATCAAAGTTTTTAAAAGTCTATAGTAGCAGAGAGAGTTTTAGGGTTTTTTATAGTAACATAGGGAGGTTATAAGAAGGCTAAATTTCTTACCTACTTAATATTTTTCCTATAATAATAACTGTATCTTTTCTAAAACAGAAGTCAGAAACAACATATAAACAAGAATTGGTTTCGTAGTTAGGAACTCCCAGTCTTTTTCTCCACTCATACAATTTTACCCTATGACAGTTTTAACTATTTCCCTGCTACTAGAAGGTTACCTCTCAAAACAGTCAGCTATCACAGTCAAGCAGTGTAGAGAGATAATGTCAGAAAGGGTTTCAAAACTGACTGAATTGAAATAAATAGCTGCACATCTATTTTTATCTTTTCTGGTCTATTTCTTATTTCTATACTCTCAAATCCAAGAGCAATGCAAGATTATTGCCCTGAGGTGAAGTTGAAAAAAAAAAAAGAATTTTGTTTTCTCCTTTTTTAGCTCTTAAAATAAAATGAATATTCAACACCTAGAAGTGTTATGTATTAAAAGAAAATATTCAGGCTTTGTTAAATGTTAATGTACCTAGAACAATTTGCCACCAGAGTATTCACCCTTAAATTCACTCAACTTAGTATACTAGAATTAATTCATAATAACCTAATGAGTAAACACTGATTTGTAATGTAATTGCTTGTTTAATGCACCATTTTATGTAAATCAGTCCAAGACCTACAAATCTGTTACTTTTAATAAATTTCCTTCGATAAAATACACCACTTGTTGCATATACTCACATAAGAAAATATCTCCTCATTTTCTCCTTTAACAAACTTTCTTCTGTAAACTATAATATGCTTTCTAAGTAAATGTTTTGCAACATCAAAAGTTTGCAGGTATATTTTCCCCACCCCTTTTACCAACTAAATTCTGACATACCTAGATACAAAGGCTATATAAGAAAAAAAAATAATTATATTTAAAGAATATTCAAAATCACTAAAGAGAACAGACAAACAAACAAGCAAAAAAGGAATGCATTAAATCAAGTGTATGAAACCTAGAACTGTTAGGGAATACAGTGCAATGTCTAAAATCCAAAAGATACAGAAGCCACTCATTAATAATTTGCTAATTTTATCTCCAAAATATAATTCACATTTGCATTAAATCAATATTTTCTGCAGATAGTCTAAAAATCAGTATCATTTTGGCCTACCCTCTACAGGAAGGTTAACAGCCACACGCATCCTGAAGTGCTTGTGAAAATGCTAGTATGTCTTGCCTTAACATTTGTGTGCTCAAATACATTTAGTTCAGACAAAGGTACAACTTAATGCAAGGAATAAATACAGCATAGGTGAAAACCAGTATCTTTCTTAGTTATCTGCTATAATCAACTACACACCTCATGTTACAGTGTACGTTAAAATGCAAACATAAGATGGTTATACTTCAACAGCTAACATCATCATTACTTTTATATCTTGGCTTTACTAGATCATTGCTTTAAATGAGCATCACAAAACCAATGGAGCTTTAGTCTCTACATTACATTTTCTTCATAATCATTTTCAATTTATTTTTTTCTTGCATGTCATCATTTTAATGTAAATCTTTCTTTTTCTTTCCAATAAAATGAAATGATTAAGTAATCCTGCTTTTTGCATGATTAAAGATGACGGATAAGCTTGGGTGGATAAAAATCAAGGCTCCTAACAGAATCTGTGCACCTCGCACATCAGAATCCTTCCAGCTTTTCAGTGCTAATGACAGGAAAAATTAGCATGTCTGTGAGTTGCTTAAAAAGAATAACAAGCTACCTTTAAGGACCTAACAATATCTCTATACTAAATTTTAAACAGTTGTTTTCCATAATTTTCTGTAATAAGCCCTGATTAATTGTTTTGAAACAGATTAATAGAAAAATTTCTGTTTAGACAGTAATAAATGTTCATTAAATCTATCAGTGACTACTACTGTGCTGTTTAATCATGGCCTTTGTATCATCTGATATAACACATTTAGAAAATAAAATACAAGGCATACAAGGACTGTTGAATATAGTACAAATCTTGTGAAAAACAAAGACATATTTTTAATAACCAGTCAGATGCGTCGCAGTTTTAAACAGGAAAAAAACCTCCAAACTACTGATTTTTACTGTGTTTCGTTCCTTTCAAGAGCCCTGTGCAATGTGTTCATCCTTTTCTGACTGAGACAAGAAAACTAGAAAGGGGATATTACAATACAGCACATGCATACTGCCATCGCCTCTAGACATATGACCCAAAATGATGCTAAGAAGTCTCTCTCTGACCTCCTGCTAACCAGCCTCTTGTGATTAATTCAGCATGTCCTTGAAAGTATCTGCTAGAGATCCTTGTTTTTTTTAATTTAAGAGTTTCTGAAGCCCACCTATAGTTTCACTGATGGATTTTTATTTATTTACCTTTTTTTTTTTTTTTAATCAGAGAAAAAGCATTAATCTATGAGCAGAGGTCTGCAGTAACAGAAAAGCACCACCTGCCTAAGCATTCACCAAATAGGACCATAAATACCACAACATTTCCTGACCTAAGTTTCGTAGACATCTGTATCATGGTAACACTGCATTTCCCTTCTTTGACAGATGAAATTACTATTCTTTGATATTTTTTTTCCTCCCTCTCTCTCTCTCTTTTTTCTGATTATGTTCTGGATGGCAAAATTTAGGCCACAAAATGCTAATTTCTAACCTAACACCATGACAGCAATCACAGCCATCACAAGGATGGAATAAAGAGAGCAATCTAACATCCAGGGATATGAATTTCTGATCAGTGGCTGGCAGACTGCCGTGAAAGCTTACAGTAATCCCATTGGACAGCTAGGGTTGATGAAGCCTGGGAACAGGCAGCCACAATGTAGGTAGTTCACAATTGCAAGCATTTGTCCATAATTTAAAGCTATATGAGAAGTGGAGAGTATTCATCTGAACAACAAGCTGTAATTTAACTAGAGTAACATTTACACAGTTTTTAACCCATTAAGGCCACCTCTTCTTACACTGACATTCCTTCTTTTTAATGCCCTTCATAAACAAAAATCCTGCACATTAAATTAACATTTGTTTTTAGCATTTGCAGAGCTCAGAATAATTTGGTAAGATTAACTCTTATTGAATATTTAGTAGAAAATAAAGTATTTATTCTTAAATTTAAAGTCCTGACCATGTAAAACCTTACTGAAGTGAGTGGAACCCCTGAAGTCGAGGAGGCCAGTCCTGTCACCCTGCCTCACAGTGAGTAAAATTTAATTTATAGACTGATCATGCGATTCAGGTCCTTTTTCAAAAAGATAATGCCTCAATCATCCAGTGACGTTCCCACCAGATGAAAACCAGCCCCCGCTGAAGTCGAGAGGCTCTGCAAATGGCAGATATTCACACAGGCTTTGAGCTCTGCAGACGAAGGGGTTTCTCTATCAGGCTTTAAAACTGTAGCCTGAATTGTAAAACGTCGCCTTGTGCTTGAAAGCCTTGAAATGCATCTTTCCACCTGACCCAAGCGTGTTTCTCCCCCCTCTCCCAAATTCACTCGTCATTAATTGCCATTCCCCTATTTTGTCACAAAGCCTTTGCTGCGTGTGTAGCGCTGCTGCCAGGATTTACAAGGCCCAGACACAATTCAGAAGCTGCTCCCAGTGAAGACGTGTCTACCCAGACACAGGAGCGCAGTGACAACTAATGACACATAAAAGTGGGCAGGTGAAACTGCTACCACTGCATACAGAGTGCAGTACAACCACGAGCAAAGATTATCAGAGAAATTATAGGAATGCGTGAAAGATGCACTTGCAAACCTTTTCTGATTTTCTATGGAAACTCCACAGCAAAAGAGAGAGATTCACAGCCACAATGGCCCCAGCAGCCAGGAAAGGAGGGAAGCTAGACCCTGCTGCAGGCACAGGGAGCCATGCCAGTGACTGAAATGGGGCAAGTGTCCAGAAACATTTCACACTTCTAAATTACTATTAATATGTACAGAAATAATAAAAACCTAAAGATGCTAAGAAAATACCAAGGTAGCACATAAAGCACAACAAGCCCAGGATCTGTTGATGAAGCTCAAATAAAAAGTTATATTCATTTTGTTTGCTTGTTAAAGAAAAAGGCTGCTTCTAGTTTAGTGTAATACAATGACGGATCAGTTCCCCATGCTTTGCAGCACTCTGAAAAAAAGAAAACATGGTTACAATGATGTGGATATTGTGAAGCGACTGCAGTGTGTTTAGACACAGAACTCACTTTTTAAGTTTAATCCATTTTGGAGTTTCTACTGATTTGTGAGCCAGTTCTAGAAGAGAAAAGGGGAGGACAAGTGGGGAAATTACTACTGTGACCACCTGCAAATATTTATGGCCAAAATACAATAACTGCAGAGTGAGACGGGTTTTGTTCTTTTCTTTGTTCTTTTTTTTTGTTCCTCTCTCAGTCCTTTCTCCTGCTCTCCCTCTTCTTCCTTACTAGTTTCCCCTTCATAGCTCCTTTGATATGTTTTCCTTCCAAATTAATTTTTTTACTCCATTTGTAAATACTGCACCTCGCTCTACCTGTTCCCTCTTTTGTGATCTTTAAATATATACATTCCTTCCTTTCTTATTCCAACTCCTTTTCTATTTTTTAAGCTCTCCTCAGCCTTTCTTGTGACATTTTTCTTTCCTTATTCTTTCATGATCATCTCCATTTCATGTGTCTCAGACAGATTTTCACATGTTTTCTTTCCTTTCAGCATAACTCATGGAAATATATGTATAGTAGCTCTCTGATCTGAAATTGAGTTATCTTAGCTTGTTAACAGGAGCACTTAACTGTAATGCAGGTATATTACTCATGACAGTACGGGGTGAGAGGGAGCAGGAGATGGATGCTAGCAGCAGCTTGTAATCTACTAAACTGCTCTCAAACAGGTTCACAACAGAGAGATGCTTACCAGAAGCCCTTTTGCCAGAATAGGTAGGCACTGGATTCTTCAGAGTGTAGCTAGGCATCTCTTTTCAGCTATTTTATCCAAAAAGTCTAGCAATGACTGTGTGTTGTCCCTTACAAAACATGATAGAAGATTTGAAAACTATCATCAGTAGAGCTGCATGCAGTCTCACATTTTTTTCTTCCTCCCTACTGCACAAAGTAACAACAGAGTCAAGCTTTGGAGAAGCAGTGTAGGCATGAGGGAAAGGGGTAGCTGTAGATACTAAGTCCAAGAGTGGTCTGCTAAGAGTGGACATAAAGAATGGTTTAGAGGTTTCTTTTTTCTCCAAGCTGCTTATCAGTTCCTGAAGGAGCATTTCCATTTTACATTATCTGCATAATGTTTTAGATCTCTCTAGGTAAAGTTCGTCTGCCTTGGGGCATGGCTTCACAAGCTCCTTCCCAACCCTATATTGACTGGAGGACATATCTATTAGCAGTTTAAGTAGAAAAAACCCAGATATTTGTTGGGACAGCTTCCACAATATAACTACAAGTAGATCCTCAAGCAGCTTGACTATCATCAAATAGTAAAGTCAATTAATGACAAAAATGCTTGTATGCATACCTGATGACAATGAATATTTAATGTTTGCAAGAATAATAAATATACACATATAGACACACACATATATGCCTAAAAACCTGAATTACACCATGCAAAAAACTGTTATAACAAAGATAGGAATACCAGAAACCTTTCCAAGAGCCAACCTATCATCCCTGGTAGCAATCTAAAGGAGCTGCTGGCACAGAAGACTCAGGCATGTTTCTGCACCGACACAAGAAAAAAGGGAAAAGCAGATAAAGGTTCAGACACTTCAGCAGCAATATCCAGCAGTAATACCTAGTTTCTTTGAAACTTTCAGTAAGTCTTAGTTCTCTCTCTCTCTGTTAAATGGGGAAGACAATACTCCCTCTCCATTCCTCACAACTATGTTGTCAGTCAAGATTCATTCACACTTGTGTAATGCGGTGATGGAAGAAATATAAATGTTTAGATAAATACATACAGAAAAGACTGCAAGACACACATGTAAAATGTCATCCCCCAAAACAATCTGCATGGCTACCTTTTGTAATTAATGAGTGGGGACAAGTGGGGTTGAATGGCTGTTTGAACCCAACCTGAATCACAGGGGTTGCTATTGGCAACCACTGTAACATATGTCTATTAACCTTCCAAATGCTTACAAATCTGAAGAAATTGTAACATTTTAAGTCCATGCTTGTCTATTAATTACCCAAAGTTCTAACATAAAAAGCAAGTTTTGATCTGATGCTTTTCCATTTTTCTCCATATGATATTTTTTTCTATTGATTCCAAACCTAAAGGATTCTGTAAAGTACATATGCAGAATCAGAAATTTAAAAAGCCATTTCAGAAAAAACTGAGCAAGAATATTTAAGTTCCTTGACATATTTTGATTTCACTCTGTTAAAGGCAATTTTTCTACATGTTAACAATGGGTTTCTTCTTCAAAACATTTCCATAAAACAGGGAAGGTAAAAATAAAATAAAGGTAGCTTGTATCAGATTGCACAACCTTTCTTCTAGCCTAATGGCAAATCAATTCATTGAAAAAAAAAAAAAAAAAAAAAAAAAAAAAAAAAGCAGTTTAATACTATTTCTTTTAATCAGGTTTTCAGATTATCATACAATTTCCAGGCACATA
Organism: Caprimulgus europaeus; assembly: GCA_907165065.1. Next base: position 33,282,259 of record OU015525.1, read on the forward strand.
ATGAGACATTAATTTTGTTTGTTTTATTGGAAGAACCACTGCTGCAGTCTTTTCTGTCTTTTACAACTACCATTTTCAGTGCTGGTATTGTAGTTTGCTTCCAATTATTTTAAGCCTGACAAGATTTCTAGCAAATGTTACTAGAAGGCAAAAATGCAGGAACTAAAGAATTGTGAACACTCTCGATGCAATTCCCAGGCAGCTTCAGTAGATACAGTTAGACTGAAAGGAACAGTGCCCACATGCCCACAGTGACTTCCAACATATATTTTTAAGTACAAAATGATCCATTTCCCTAAGTATGCGTTTTAGTCTCTTTCCCATATAAGAAGTTTAATTCTTTCACATGCATTTTTGGTCCGCAATTCTAATGCCACAGCTGCAAACCTTTTTGTCAAAGGCATACTTTTTTAATAAACACAGAATAAATACAGAGTTGAATTATCAAATAAATGCATACAAGGATATATGGCTGCATGTATCCCTATGACTTATGTACACATAATGTTTATTAAATCATGAAGAAAAAAAATCACCTATACACCCACAATATAAACTCAATTTTTATGATGATCCACACTGCTTTCAAATGCTTCTTGTTGTCTAAGGACCCTGAAGAACAATGTGTATACATCCTTTTTAAAAATTCATTAAACCAATAGTTTGCTTTACATTATTTGTATTTCTTTTAAAATTATATCTGACTTGCAAATTCACATAATCATTTAATGCAAATTTAGCTATCCATAAGTGACACCCTTACATGTTCATAATGCCCTACAAACCACAAACAATCTCAGAGAAAGAGAGACAGAGTAGAGGAAGCAAAAGGTTTAAACACACCTTAGAAACTAAACAATTCGTTGCACAGCAGAAAACTTGCTGAAGCCCCTGCTAAACCCAAAACATTAAATCCTTCTGAAGCATATTTTATATTATAGTTCTTCCAACTATGGTCAACAAACTTATGTAGAAAATTCTGTTATGAACTGTACTAATATGCAATATCCTACAGTCTTACCACCTGTTTTCTCCTTCTGTGTCATTTCTCTGACATCTGGGAAAGTAACATAAGGCTGATAGTATTAGCAGAATCAGTTGCATAATTATGTAGTTATCACCCATGTTAGGAAAACACATTTTGTTCCTATTCTAGGTCAAGTCATTATGAAAATTTGTACGCATGACTAGCAGAATAATTTGTAGAATGTTGTTTGTCCTGACATTTCACTATCATAGTACCTCTAAAAGCGAGGGCATTTAAGCCTGGTAAAGTTCACAATTGCATTTCAGCTCCTGGGTGCCACTGGACAGGTCATGAGAAGCAGAAAGGCGAGTGGTGAGTTTGTATTTCAACACTCGCAGAAGAAGCACTCCCGAAGCTGTTGTCTCCTTGGTAGGTGTTCAAATGACCTTTCAACGGTAGATTGGCACAAAGTAATGGTCAATAACAGCGGTTTGCTGTAGGGAAGCCTTCCACTCTGTCACCATGGTTTCCAGAGCTGAGAGCCCCTTAAAAGTAATTTTCAACAAATGGGGTAAAATCAGGAATTGGATGTAAATATTTTTTGTCCAGTATGTTAAATCCGTGCGAAAGATTCCACAGCTTTACTTTACAGCTGAGACCAACATGGATATCCTGGCTTGTACTTTAAGTTTAAATAAGTACCATGAAAATGCACATGTTTTTACACTATTAAATGGTATCTAGAATGTTATTGTACATTATTATAAACAAAATGCAGGAATGTCACAGTTGACTAAATACCTATCAATTATGAACTTAATTTTTACACACATTTAATACTTATCTCATTTCAGACTTTACTATACTGAGAAATTTTCTTTTAAAGAAAAATGGTTTATACAGTTCACTTCCTGCCATAATCAAGGTCTTTCTAACCTGATATCTGAAGGTTATGCTTCAGTGAATAATTCAGTAGGTTAGTGAAACTGTGGCAGCAAAGAAAGTGCTAATCTTAGATGGAAGCTGTGAGGGATATTAAGAAACAATTGCAAAAAGTGACATATTTAATAGAGAAAGATTACTCCGTGCTACATCTATTTAATTTGAATTGAATAAATTTTGCCAGTATTTTATGAGATGCAGTCTGCAAATTATGTGAAACTTCATAGTGTCACTGAAGTCTAGAGGAAAGAATAAAGGGGTTTTTTTTCCCCTCAACCATTTTATGAGTATTGTGATTTTTGAGGACTTTTCACTCTTTCAAAAGAAATTTCAAAGGAACTGAAGAATCATTCACTGTAGGACTTTATTAATTTGAATTAAGAGAGAAGAAAGGGTAGTAAAAGGTGATAGTACTGAAAGATAAATAACAAGAGGCAATAGAAGGATTTTGTGTAATGAGACTTCTTGAAATAACTGAATTCCTTCTGGACTGTGACTGAGTGAGGCCAGATATGTTCTCAATCTTTCAGGGAAAATTTAGTTGATCTAGCTTAGACAAGTCTGAAAATATGAGTAAAAGCAAGTGTGAAAAATGATAGGGAGCATTTTTTGCCCTTAATCACTAAACAGTTCCTTAATGCAAACCCAGTCCTGACAAAAATAATTTAAGTCTATGTTCATATGATACCTTGTATGAGTGAGTGGAACAGGAATATGATGCTACTACTAAAAATATTAACCTCATCCTATGTTGTGGAGATAGAAATTACTAAAAAAAACCTTGCTCTTTTGTCTCTTCCAAACATTTATAATTTCTTTTTTTATATTACTGATTTTATTCTATAATCTACCAGAGTGTTAACAAATTAAACAACAGGGGTATCCTCTTGATATATTCTTTGAAAAAAGTATAGAATAATTCTCAACATCTGGTAAAAAATACCTGAAGATTTAATTACATAGGAAACCTTTTGAGAAGAGTAGAAAATATAATAATTTCTGCACTCCAAGAAACACTTTGAGAAGACAAAAAGATTTAAAGTGCTCTAAAATAACCTCTCAAAACATATAAAGCTGTGTATTATTGTAGTTTATAAATTCAGTTATATATTTAGTCTATATCTTACTAATTATGGTATAAAATGTAAAGACCACCCAAAATGTGGTGAGAAAACTCCCCTTCCAGAAATTTTGAAATTTGTCCCTGTACAACCAACCCCCCACCCTAAGTTATTTTGCTGCTGAATATAAATATCTTGAAAGCTATAGATTTATTATTTTGGATTTTTTTATTTGAGGATGGCAACTTTTTTCTTTTTTTTTTTTTAATACTTAACACTTTTATTTTTAAGTAGATGATAGACAAACATGAAATAACTCCTGAGTACTTTGGGACAGTGCCAACCACAGAAACTAAGTATACATGTTGAAATTAAATTTTGCAAGCTGTTGGTTGTGAATGTGGATTGCTTCATATTTTCTTTTTATCTAAGTGGTCACATTATTCAGAACTAAGAGGAGACAATAACTCCTTCCTCCACATCACTCTCCCCTCCAAGTGCAAGAATGGTAAAAACATTAGAAGTCCATACTACAGGCAAAATTGTTCTCTCTGATCTGCTTGGTGGATCCAATATTCCCAATGGGAATTCTGTGCTATGTGAATAAAGAAACAAATTTCACTATATTACGAAACATAATAATTTTACTATGCATTCACTAGTACTGTTAGCACTATAATTTCTACTTTACCCATTCATAATTCCCTTTGTCTGCTCCAAACAGATAGAAAGGACAAAAATACAGATCTACTATGCACTTCAGAGGAAAAAGAAATAAAATCTTTTCTATGCATGATTAACCTTATACTGAACAAATTCAAATATGAGCAGGAATGGAAATAGGATATGGAGCATTTCACCTCTGCTATAGGTTACCAGATCAGGTCTGGTTCAGGTCATTGGTAACCTAAAGATATTTCAGCCTAATGGCTGGTTTGTGACCCACATGAAATGAGCTGGAATTATTTAAATTCATGGAAATACATTTCTGTATCACGAAAAAACCCAAAACCAAAACAAAACAAAACAAAAAAAACACCACAAAACCCACACAGGACAATGGTCCTGGTAACATTAACAGCAAGAAGTAACTACTGAATTCTAGTAAAGATCAGACTATCTTCACTTCAAATGCTGGTCATATGAGAAAATTGCAGCGAGAAAGCAGTTGAAGTGTAGGAAAGACAGAGAAAGAGGCAGAGACAGGGCGCTGTGTTTGTCTATGTATCATCTGATATGTGTACAAAGAGAAGACTTCAGTCTCAAGGCCTGTCAGTTCAGCACCTTTCACAAGTACAAAATGTCATGTACTACATACTGATGAAATAAAAGACAAAGGTGTCAAAGGAACCATTACACTATTTTCTAGCAATGATCAGAGGATCAACAGCTTCCTTTCTAGATTGACACTATGTTAAACTGTGCCAGCATATTTGGCCTGAACCTCTCCTTAGCTGCTCCAGTTTTATACCATGGGTGGAACTTAATTTATCACAATAGCCTCACACTCTGTCAAGAGGAAGAGAAACTAAATGCATATGCATTTCCCTTCTAAGTTATCATTTTGGATATCTTTCCATAGACAATATGGCTGCATATATTCACATGTATTAGGAAGCTTACTGTTTCTTTTCTTACCAAAAATAAAGGCTGATTATTTACTCATCATAAGGATGCAGAAGACCTCCACATCTCAGCTATCATGAATTGTGATGGCCTCAGAGATACCGGAATATATTATCCTATGGTATATTCCACCCGCACCAGCTAATACATGTTGAGAGTTCTCTCAGAGATCAAAGATGCTCCCAGCAGCATTTCTGACCTGAAATGTTAAAAATAAGTTGAAATTGCTCCTAAAAAATTATATTCCTATTAAAAACTTCTAGTTTGACTACTGAACTTGAATAAGCAGTAGGGAAGAAAGAATCTCTGTTTTCTGGCCATCACAACCATAACTGCTGCAGCAGCAATGTCCATTTTTTGAGTTAGGTTATCACATCCAGTCAGAATTAAATTAAACAGGTCTACAAAGTTTAGATACTAACTTTCCTCACAAATGTTTTTACTAGTTCTCAAACCTGCAACAGCTTTGATTATTCAGCGAATGTAGGCTAATTGCCTACAGGTCTCCCTGTATTACACCGCTTGCATAAATACAGTTACTAGTCTTCAAAGAGTAGCGAGTTAGCTTTTACAGGACCTAAAGTGAAATAATATGTAGCTTACTCTTTCCCAGATGCACCTTTTTCCTGGCAGGAGATTTCTCCAATCCATTCCAGAAGCACAGCTATAATGTACAGTTATAATGATGGTTGACTGCTGCATGGAGCCTCCCGCTGATTGCCAGTATGCATTCCTGGTGGAATGGCAGCTTCCCAGCCTTATAAGGGGTGACTACTCCTAGGGTCATGTCTCCAGAAAGACACCCTAAAAATTGTTCCATTCTAATTACATTATATAATGTAAACCTTCTAACAACCACTATTTGGACAGATGTTATTCCAAGGTCTCTGTAGCATAAATGGCATCCTGAAAATAAAAAGTGAGAAAGAGAGAAAGAGAGAAAGAGAGAAAGAGAGAAAGAGAGAAAGAGAGAAAGAGAGAAAGAGAGAAAGAGAGAAAGAAAGAAGTTATGTTAAAACTAATATCTTCCTACTGTGATCATCACCATTACACACAGTAGGAACATCTAGTTATTCCTACTATATTGCCTCTCCATAAGGTACATAAGATAACTTTTCATCATTTATTATGTTTGCATACAGAACATACCTACTTTATCTAAAATTAATATTCAAAATCAACCTGCATTGTCGAATGAGTGCACAGTATCAGGGACAGTCACATGTGAAACTGCTCACATGGCCTACTCTAGTCTTGTTAGTAATTTACTTCGTCACACTATGAGAGTGTCAGTTTTACAGATTTCTTTGTGACTGGTCATTTTTGTGAGGGTTCAGGTAGCTTTTCTGAATTTTCTCTCCCATTTTCTGCAGTTCTTTCAGCCATTATCCTGCAGGCAAAAGGCTCTAAAACCCTCTCGCCTTTTCTTAAGCTTACAGGACGTTTTAAAGTAAAGGAAGAAAAGGACACAGACAGGCACTGTCCTGTTGATAAAATGTCATTTCAGAAGTTCTTCTGTGCTTCCTACTTTAGTATGACCTACAGCAGTTCAGTAACTTTGCCTGAAGTTTTAAAAAAGGTTTTCTAGAAAGTAACATAGAAATTGAAAAGGATCATTCGGCATTCTTAGAGCTGATCAGCACAAAAATTGGTGTTAAATTCCAGCTCTTGTTGTTGTTGTCATATATTGAGAGATGCAGTCACAGTAACACTTCAGAAGAGAAATGCCTAAGTAGAAACATAACCCTGTAGGATTTCTAGATCGAAGGTGCTGTGGTGTATTTATATTCTGACCTATTAAGAAATAAATGTTCAAGGCTTGCCACTCAGCCAGAACTTACAAAGAATCTCTTACATGTGCTAGCAATATCAGGCAATGCTGAGGGGCACACAATTTGGCACATCCATCAGATGGACATATATTAGACAGGTATTTACAAATAATCTCACCACAAGTTTTACCAATCACAAGTAGGCAGAAAGACATCTGATTAAGAAGTATATTTATCCCATCTTAAGATCCACCTATGTAAAAAGGTGACAGCCACTTCATCAGTCAAATATAATTTTTCCCCAGTCTCCCTCCACACCTCTTGGCATTCTTGTATAAGGTAACCAAAACTTTGACTTGTACAATGAGAATCAGTCTGTAACTACTTCAGACTAACATCATGCTGTATTGCAGGCTGGAGATATCTGCCAATACCCTCTCATCACACATGCACACTGTTATTAGTATTACCTAAAAGATGCTACTGGTTCATCAGCCCCTTGGTTCTTGATGCTAAACTGCAAAGAAGATTCAATCCCTGGTACAGAAGAACTTTTGATACATAACTAGGATTCTTAAAACAAGTCACAGGATTTTAATACTTTTTTCCTGTTATGTGTGAAAAAACACACAGACTCTTTTGGGAACGTCAGATTACCAGTTTCATGCCGGATCTAGCACCAAAAGAGGAATAATCTGATTTGCACAGTGTCCGAACTACATAGGACTTTATTGGTCAGAAGCACACCTCACATTTAACCAAGAAACAAAGAGGACGCCTGTGCAATTTCTGGGGAACAGATGCCAACGCTGCTCCCACTAACCAGGTACTTTACTACTTGCTGAACCCTGAGCCACCTTTAGGGGCTCATTGCAGTCAAGCAAACTAAGAGGTATCAAAGGTTTAGATGGTGCCAAAAGATCATGCATCTGAATGAAGATTTCGTCACAGCTATGTCTAACAGGGAAGGGAAAGGACATGCTTGGCCAGTTTAAGTATCACACCCTCCCCAAATAGCCAAGATTTAAAAAGACATCCATGGTTGTGAATCTGAGTAACAAAACTCAAGCACCTTCATTCAAATAACGGTAGTCCTGAATCTGCAGTGAACCCTAAGGGCAAACACACTTGTACATCTGCCACACCTGACTTTTTTTTTTTTTTTTCTCTACCTTTTGGTGTTTAATGGTATGTACCATTGGAGATCTTGACCCTTTGAAAAGAGAATGTGATTACTTGATGCTAAAGACTGGTACGAAGGTGTTGAGCTCCCACTTCAATAAGCTGTCCCAGGGGAAAACAAACAGAAAAGGAGCTTTCTGAAAGCTAAGCACTGTCCTGTCTCTCAGTTGTGGGTACTGAACACTGGACCCACTAAGCTGTGCATAGAAGACAAACAAATCCTTATAAGACTCTGAATAATGTATTGGCATTGTGTAGGTACTAGGCATTGCTCTGTGCTTTACCACTTCATTTGAGAGACTAACAACTGTGAAGACATAGCCTTTTCTTCCTGCCTTTTATATCCACACTCCTACAAACACAGAAATACACACACATGCACACATATAAACAAATAAGTGCAGGTATACAGCCACATAAAAATTCACAGTAAGGCTCACAATCAAACAGAAAATTTGCAAATGCTCTAAATGTAACATACAGGCTAACTAGATGTACAACAAAAGACTTCTGAACCTTTCTCAAATACAAATTATCAGGAATACATTTGAATTGTTAAGACGAACACTGCCTTTCAAAGAGGCTCAGGCAGATTTCCCCCCTCAGCATAAAGATGGGAAAAAATATTGTTGCAGCCCCACCTAGTGGAAAACGATGGAAACTACAGCGAGGAAGCACAGTCTCGGGGGCCGCTACCCTCCGGGGAACGAGGACGCAGGGACAGCGGGACGCCCCCATTCCGGCCCCGACTGGCCGCAGCACCGACCCCCGCCCGCCTCGGCTTGCGTTGGAGCAGCAGCCCCCTCCTCGCGTACCAGTCCCGCCCCGCGCCCCAGCCCCGAAGGCCCCTCTCGCACTCGCAGGGAGCGTGGATAGGTCTTTTTCAACCCTACAAAATGCTCTGTTTTGGAGATCAAATATGAGAGGTTGTTTGTTTTTATGTATCCACGGCAACCCTGGACACACATACAGACTGGGGAATGAGAAGCTAGAGAGCAGCCCTGCAGAGAGGGACCTGGGAGTTCTGGTCAATGCCAAGAGAGCCAACCGTGTCCTGGGGTGCATCAAGCACTGCATTGCAAGCTGGTCAAGGGAGGTGATCATCCCACTCTACTCTGCACTGGGGCGGCCTCACCCTGAGTACTGGGTGCAGTTTTGGGTGCCACAGTATAAAAAGGATAAAAAGCTACTAAAGAGTGTCCAAAGGATGGTCACAAGAAGGGTTTAGAGGGGAAGCCATATGAGGAGAGGCTGAAGTTGCTTGGATTATTCAGCCTGGAGGAGAGAAGACTGAGAAGAGATCTCATTGCGGTCTATAGCTTCCTCACAAGGGGATGAGGAGGGGCAGGCGCTGATCTCTTCTGTCTGGCAACCAACAATAGGACCGGGGAGATGGCAGGAAGATGTGCCAGAGTGAGTTTAAATTGTCCATTAGGAAAAGGCTCTTCACCCAGCGTGTGATGGAGCACTGGAACAGGCTCCCCAGGGAGGTAGTCGTGGCACCAAGCCTGACAATGTTCAAGAAGCATTTGGACAATGCCCTCAGACACACGGTCTGAATCTTGCAACTGTCCTATGCTGGAGCAAGAGTTGTTGGACTCTATGATCCTTGGGGGTCTCTTCCAACTGACAACATTCTATGATTATATGATTCTGTGATTCTGTGATTTATTTCTCAGGTGAGGCGGCTTTGTCAGAAAACAGCACCCTTTCATACTGGCAGGGTCATCCATCAGAACAAAAGATAAAGCTGACAAAATTATATATGATTTTAATTAAAAGGAGGCTGAATTTTCATATATGTTCAGGATTATCCTATGACCTCTGCCAAATTAAAGGTGAGGGGATTTGCTGTATACAAATATTACTGCCTACACATTTTACTGCAGTATTAAATGGTGTTTCTCTAATACATTTAATTGCTTCAAAGTTCTTAATGTGACAATATTGTACATGTAGCTAAACATGAGTGAAACCAGGGGATGGTTACTGAAATCTCTCTGTCCCTCAGTTTATTTACTTTTGCCTGATGCATCCAAGTTGACAAAATATGAGAATCATGATGTCATACAAATGCATCACCTCTTCATGGCAGACACTGGAGGTAAGAACTGTGGAAGAATTGTAGGCAGCAAAAAAACAGAACAAACCAAAATCCCCAAACCCTTTCCATGTGTATAAGTGTTAGTCTCTATAGCAGTTTTCTGAAAGGCAGTGAATGCAATAGAATGTTCTCAGCTGAAACCCTTGATTTATTTTATTTTTATTATTAATTTTTCAAACATTTTCTTACTGTTTCTTTCATGAGCTGTCTGTGTTTCATTATGGCCCATTAAAAGAATCCATCTTTTTAAAAGTCAGAGCACTCTGTTAAGACCTACCATGTAAGCAACACCTTTTGCTTCTGTATTTTTACCAAGTTGCTCCTCTTACTCAGTTCCTCTGCTCTGCATGTGACAGCCAGAACTGACCTTACATTTTGCAGGGCTCTAAACTGCTGTCACTAAAGACCAGGGCTTGAATAGCCAACCCTCCAGCCCTGCTGCCAGAGGAGAAATCTGATGCTGAGCTGTTTCCTCCTGCTGGAAGAGGTGATATAAAAGAGAGACCTGAGAATAGAAGAGATACTAGTGGACAACAAACTGTAGATGAGTAGGGCTATACTGTTTCTGCTGAAGTATAGCATAACCACTGATTAACTTCAGTTTAAAGCAGGAGTATAAATAACTTCATCATAAAAATACATTCATTCATTCCAAAATATGTAGTATGCTTTCTGTACAGTAAAGAAAATAATTGCAATTTTGTGCACGTTCTTACAAAAATGCTTTGTACTGTATGGAGTAAAAATTTAAAGGAAAAAACCTTACTGCACGTGTTTTGAATAGTGAAAATACTTAGTCAGATGTTGAAACTGAAGCTTTCAAGTATTTCAGTTAATAGGACAGTTTGCAGACTTTACATCAATACATGAATATATATTTGCAGAACTGACTCCACATAAGCAAGAGAGGGAAAGGATCCATCTGTCAGGATTATTTATTTTAATATTTGTATCTGTTCTAGTTTGTTTCTCCTGAGAATGTAAATATTTAATTTTTTTTTCCCAAAGAAGAAACCTGAAAGGTGCATAATGATTTCACTTAATTCGTGTTAACTATACAAGGTAAATTAAGCAGAAAACATAAAGGCCAAACACTGTACACAGTAATTAAGCTCAATATTACAGGGCTGTACTGTAATAATTACAGCCAGCATTGCATGCACACTCTGATAATTCACTTAAATTGTCTTCAGAACATGCCAAGAAAATCTCCTTTACCCAGACAGCAAAAACAGATTAAAAAAAAAGACAGAAAGCAAAGCAAATTTGTACTTTTCATTTTGAAAACTATCATTTTTCCTTTCCCTATCTTGTCTCTTCTGGGAAAAAAAGCCCTAAATATAAATAGAGCATTTGCTGTTGTCTTTCTACTAAAGCTTTTAAATTTAAGGAATAATAGATGCCTGTCTAGACAACCCTAAAATTGTTTTAGTTACTGATGTATGGATGACTGATAAATGTCATCTTTTCTGCCTGAAGTGCATTTTGCATCCAGTCTAGTGACATTTGTCTATAGCTGACCTGAGTCTGCATTTTTCATTTGCATTAAGCATTTAAATTTTACTACTCTGGAGCTTCAGGATTCACTGTTTACCAGAAAATACAATACCATTCCCTCCTCTCCCCCTCCACCCCACAGGAGAGATGCTTTCTTTGCTTGTCACATGGCCATTTTTAATTAAACCAGCAGGGAAGATTCTAATCAGACAAAGGCAATGGAATTTGCTTCATACCTTTCCAAGTGAAATAATTATTAATTCCCTAGTTTCACATTTCTCATACAGATAAAATATTATCTAGTATGGGCAGTGAAAGGGGGTTTTTAATAAAATATAGACAGGGTTTTTTTGAAACAATGCAAAAAACATTTAAGTACTTCATGGTAACTGATAAATACATAGAGATTTAAGAAATTAATAGGTTTACCACTTGCTTTTAAAACATGCTTTATGCTATTAACATCTTTAGGCATGCGATTGCGAGATGGTAGAATTACCTCATATAGAGGTTTCTATTGCAAAACAGATCCCTGTATTTTTACACACTTCCTCTGAGAAATGTTTGTTGCTGCCTACTTTATAATACAGATGGTTCCAATATTTTACTGTGTGTGAACCATATTCTCTAAGCCACCATTGCTCAAATGAGGCATGATTTTTGCAATACGTCACCTCAGAGGACTGAACTCAATCGAAAGTCTTTCCAACCTATTAACAGTCCCTCTGATTTTGAGCATGGCATGTTTTGTAAAGACCATGAAAATCTGAGATTGCAGCAAGTTTTTGCTGTTCCCAGTTATTGCAGGCTTTTAAGCTTTGGGTTTCTTAAAAAGTCATCAAAATTAATTCCACATAAATCGTTTTCTATTAGCATTTCTGTTGACAAAACTAGGACCCTTTTCACTGCAAACATTCAGTAACATTTTTTCATTGCAGGTTTTCCCTACTACTATTTTCACAAATGTTACCAAGGTAAAAACTGGAGGAACTGTTTTGTTTTTTTTGTTGAACTAACAACAGAATGGCTTGGGTGGAAGTAAGGGAGACCTGAAGCACGTGTCCAACTTTACATACATGAATAGAGCCATTGAGGCCAATGGATTTGCATGCTTCCTATTAAGTGTGCACATAAGTAGTCCACAATAGACTTTTTGTTCTATTAATACAGCTACATCAGTGTAACTGCCCTATTACAAACCCTTGGGCAAACATTTTGCCCCACTGACTGGCACCAGCATAGTTCCTTGCAGCTTTGGGAAAGTCTCACTCCTATGTGTCATTTTCTTCAACAGAATTATGAAAACGTTTCTCTTTCATGTAAGCCTATCAGGACTGTTCAGCTGATACAAGGAAAGGCAACTATTTATTCTGTGCCTTCTCTACCATTGGCAGAACTGCACCAATGTAGGACAGAAGCAGGGCTTATACAAACACCTATATTAGCCAAATCTTACCCTACTTGGTAGAAGACTCCCTGTAGTTCCCTTAGTATAGGGAAATTTTCTTTTGGCAGCTTTCTGTGAACTTATACCCTGTTTGCTTTTAATTTGACAGAGCTGGCTTTAGTATTTTCATCTATCCAGCACAAACCAGCACAGAAAACCATTAACTATCAAGCACCCCCAGCAGCTGCAGTGACAATGGGAAGAGTTTGGGGCATGCATTTTTCTACTAACCACTGCTGCTAAAAATACAACTAGATCTTAGCAAACAGAGAAAGGAGGACATCATTGCTCTACATTTTTAACAAGCATAGCGTTGTTTTAAAATGCGACTTTTCACCAAGTCTAGTCAACCTCACCCTCCAAAAAATGTTCTTTTGAAATAGTATGAAGAAAGCGTATGCTCTGAGCTCAGAGGAAGTTGTAGCAAAAGGAAAACAGAAAACAGTTAACAGCCACCTTGTACATAAAGCAGTGCAGCAGATGTAAAAGTAAGCGTACATTGGGAACCTACTGACCCAGAACACCAATGCTGAACTTTTGCTTTCTCTCCAATACATCTCCATCCTGTGATTTTTGCTCACAAGACACAGAAGACAGAGTAGTTTTGTTCTTTTGCAGGATTGACTGAGAGAAACATTTCTGCCTGGGCTTCTAATACAACTCCTTTCCTCAGGAGAGGTGAGGAAAGGCATCATCGTAGGACAACATCCAGTATTCAGACAATCTAAGCCACCTGATATGCTTAAATGCAGGGATCAGGTATTGCCAAACCTGAAGGAAAAAACAAACAAAAAAACCCCAAAAAACCCCAAACAAATAATAACATAAAATCTCTCTAGTATTGGCCTAAGTAGTCTCTCATCAACATTCAGCAGCAGTGAAAAAGCAAAGAGGAGAAAAAAAAAAACACCCCACAGACACATGAGAAGGAGAAAAGATAAAAGGAAGCCTGAATGAAGAAAACTGTGTTATTTCTTAACTGAGCTGTGGATTACGAGAAGGAAAGAGGCTCTGACATGGCCTGCAGCTCTTTATTTATAAGAAGATACTTCCAGTGATCTGAACCAACATCAGATGGGAGCACAGAGCTACTCTTCATCTCTTTTCAGCACTCTGGCTCCTCTGCAAACTTAGGGAGCTACTAAGTACAAATTTGTGTGAAAAGGCTTGTTATCAAAGGCTAGGAACAGATTTTATTTCAACACTTCATGCAGAATCTTTAAATTAATGCCAGGAAACACACTAGAGGTTTGCAAGCTTCTCAGGAGTGAAGCTCTCTTACAAGAACTCACATGCACTATACATCAAGGTCCCAGTCCTACAGTTAAGCCTTTGCAGTCCATCCCAACTTCAGGAATGCAGAGACCTATGGAAAATTGAACAGCACAGCAAGAACAGTTCCGACACTGATTTGGTTTCTAAAACAGGAGGTCTGCCTAAAAAAATATTTTTAAAAACCCAACTTATAAATGGATATACAATTTATTTTTATATCTAAGTACTTATAAATACATATAAATCCTAGTTAACTGAAAATTGGGAAACCTCTTACAAGCATTCATTTCTTTTCTTTCATTAGGAAGGTCTTCTCAAAATCTTATTTTCTTTTTAAAGAACTAAGTAGGCATTTTTATTTGTGAGTGCGATCCACTGTACATCACAAAATAAACACCTTAATTTAAAAAAAAAAAAAAAAAAGAAAAATTGTCTTCCTGTGACATAAAATTTCTCTGTTCATAAGAGCACACCCTTATCAGAAGTCTTAGGTTTTAGAGTCCAGCTTGTACATGATGCAGAAAATTCCTTAAAGAACAGTTGTGTTAAAGTGAAAGTGAAAGCATCTCTGTTGCTTTAAGGACCTGATTTTATATCACTGACACAGGCTGCAAATCATCCTTCTGAAACTGTTGATGTTATGTCAGTACAAAACTGATCTGAATCTGACCATTAAAGCTTTTTCAGAAGTCGAATAAATGTGTGTCCTACTACAGAGGGACAGATTTTTCTCTTTCCTTGGGCTTTTTGTTGTTGTTCTGACTGCTGAAGGAAACAATTACTACGACTGACCTCTATAAATCTCTGTTTATAGTTTTTATTTGTTTATTTGTCTATTTTTAATCCATCCTTCTATCTCACTCTCATAACAACAGGGCTTGCTTGACACCCACAGGGAGATTCTTCATTAATTTCTGCATACCATGCATCCATTTATGTATATAATGTGGCATTGAAATACAGAAAAAATGCCATGCTATATTGGAGAAGATTACATTCACCAAATATTTTCCTGGAAGAGATAGGAGGCTAGGTAGGTAGAAGTTTGGAAATTACATTAAAGGAAGGACAGGTTGCAAATTGCTTGATCAATACAGTGGAGCAATGGAGAGAAGAACTGGAAAAGTCTATATCCTATAGGGATAAGGAGGAATATGGGTCAGTGATGAGAATTCAATTGCCATAATAAAAGAGATGGAAATGAAAAAGCACAACTTTCATGCAGGGGCAATAATTGCTTTGCATCCAATGGATAGTGCTCAAAATAAAAAACGAAGCTATAAAAACAGAAAAATAACATGAAAAATAATAATGAACAGTTGGGTCCCACTGTGTGTGACTGCTCTCTCTGTGCCCATTCTGCCTTTGCAAATCTCTGCCTGTGCCCAAACACATTTCTGGAGCTGGTCCACACAATTTTTATAACCTGCTTCTAACAGTGTTAATATTTAGTAGACATCTTCCCTCAGGGATCTGGAAATGGCATGGATTAGATGTTCCTGGTTTGAAATGGGGAAACTGAGGTTCCATGGGGATGCAGTAGCAGGGAGGAAAAACTGCTGTGGAAGCCTCCTTAAAGGTGGACTATCTTCAAACCCTCTCTCTAGCGACCATCCAAATCCCTTTCAGCAAACGTGAAGCTTGTAGGAAGGTTTTTTGACATAAGGCAGAAAGAAGCGTGTCACAGCACTTCCCAGGCAAGTGGGCACAGTGCCCCTTGCCTCTGATGGGTGAAGGGCTGCCCTTCACAAACTGTTAGGTTTTACACAACCCCTATCTACAGCTCAGTGTCTTCACACTTCCCTGCTGTTTGACCCCACACTTAGCTGTGTCCTGTAACACAGGCTTTCACATAGCATGGGCTATACAGCCAAAGCAGTGAAAACCTAAGAGTTTCAGCTAGAAACATGGCTTAGCTCTGCATCTCTTAACTCCTAGTTTCAGACACTGTTCTCCTAGAGAAATTCCTATGCATCCCCCATGCTCAGGTGCATGACTGTAGCACATACCTTTCTTCAAGGGGGTGTCTTTCCTTCCATCATATGAGTCAGATGTATAAAACATAAGTCTTCCTTCTCAGCATGGGAGACTGTGCAGGCTGCATTACAATATAGCATCAGTTATGACCCTTTTCATGTTCATCATCTCAAATTCAGACCTTCATAACTTCCTGACATACCTACTTTGTGAGCTGAAATTGCCTGAGCATAGTTTCTTCCTAAATGAAATCATTTGGGCTGTAAAAGTTTTCCAGCTATTTCCAAGTGTTAGCAGAAAGACATATAAACAGGAAAATATATATATATATATATAAAGTCCTGTAGATCTAAATGTTGAAAAGATTCAGAAACAAAATAGTTCTCAATAAAAGCTGAATTTTGGCCTAAGTAAGGGACAGCATATAGATTAGTACCCAAACTACACATTAAAAAAAATATTTGTTAGTCTTTTAAAATAGTATATTGGTCATATCAAGGGAGGGAATGCATTTTTTTAAAAGCCTATATTGCATAAAAAGTTCACACTAATGAATCTTCCATGTTACATTATAAAAGATGCTATAGTATGCTTTACTCTATAAAGGATGATAAAGGATGCTATACTGAATGAGATTCATCAGTCTCATGTGAGATCACAGTAGTAATTTTTTTCTTATTATAAATCTCCTCCTTTCCAAAGGATGTAGCTAAGGTCTTCCATAAAATTTTAAGATGTAATTTTTATGTGAAACTAGTAACTTTGGAGTTCCCAATTTCAAAAATCTTGAAGAGGTGAAAGAGGTTAAAGAAATCAAGAATCTTAAAGGTTATTTGGAAGTTTTGTCTAGGTTGGTCAGGCAAAAGGTATTAAATTGCTGTTTTGGGCTAATTCCTATAGCTTTATTCTCAGTTGTCTTTTACCTCTTATTGTCAAATGTGCTTCATCATAAGAAGCAAGCAGCTTATAAAGTGCTGACAAATTGAGTTGGAAAATATTTACAATTTGCAATTGTTTTGCACTGGTATAAACAACTAAATGAAGTTCAATACAACAGGGAACCAGTCCCCTGTTTCTATCTGCAAGAAGCCCTAGCAGGGTGTGCATTGCACAAAACTTGTGTTTATTTTCGATACACTGTAAAAATCAAGGACAAAGGTCAGGTGGCTCTAGTCAGTCAGAAAATGGGATTGCCTGTTAAAACTATACTTTCTTGCATTATTGCTTCCACACTCCTTTGTTTCCTGTTTGAAACAAGCTAGTAGCATCTGCCTATGGCTTTAATTTTTACTTGAATTAGTTCTTCCTGCTAGTAGCACATTCAAGTTTGTAGTCGTCCAGGAAACTTAACAGCCTACTTACACGTGACTTCACAATCCCTGATGTAGTACTTTCATCACCAATACTTGCTAAGTTCTATTGTGATGAAGAGGCCTTCTTTCTGATGGGGTTTTATGGGATGATATCAGCCTTGTTTCTCTCACATCAGTTTAACAGCATGATCAAGGAGCTCTACTTTCTACTCCTCGTGATACAGGAAGTTCAAGTTGCTTGCTCCCAGCAGAGGATGTGTTAGTGCCATGGCAGTAAAGTCAATGGGAAGCTTTACACCAATTCCGGTGGGGTCTGGAGACCACATCTTAACCTGCATTTTACTTTTGTCTAGGTTCTTAAATATCCTTGACATCATTTCATGGTAACTAGCAAAGCCCTCAAATACCATTTAAAAGAAGTAAGATTTGATTATATTTTGTTCAGTGAGAACTATGCAGCCTTCTTACAACTCAAATACAAGTTAATGTCACTTCATGGAAAAAGAAGGAAACCAGATCATTCGAATTACAAGATTGTTGATGGATTAATTTTTGACAGAAGAAAGTGAAAGCGAGATGGTGACAAGGGGATTAGTTAACAAGATGCAGCAAGAATGCTAGGAGAGCTGCTCTTGCTTTACAAATACACTAGACTTTTTGAAGATATTGCTAGCATGACAGATAAAGGGAATGTAGCTGCATTACATATTTAAATTTTCCAAAGGCATTTGAAAAGATACTGCACAAATGGCTTATTTTGAAAATAAAAGCCCATGTGATGAAGAGGAAGCCGTAAAATGTATTAAAATGTAAGAAGAAAGGAGGAGAAGGAAAGGAATAATGAATATAATGCACTTAAAATGGAAGGTATTCTCCTGAGAAGGATCACAGGCTCTGCAGGCTTAAACCAGGGCACCTGCACCTTGTTATTTCATCCATGTAATACTTTGCTTATAGAGTCTTATTTGATTAAATTGGTAGAAATACTTTATGGGAATGCTGATATATATATTTTTTTAATCTTATTTATAGTATTTATACTATATTTAAAGTATAAAGCTCCTTCCTTGATATCACAGAGATAGAACAAAAGATTAGCAATAGCCTTATCATTTACGGGCTTAATTGTTACAGAAATTCTTCCCCTTTCAGACATGGAAATAAATTTTCTGTAGTACTTCTGTTACAGCTCATCCTCAAATTTTAAGCCATCACCTAATGAAATTCTCAGTTATTAACCCTCCATGAGACACATGAACTTAAATCTGGTTTGCCCTTTTGCAAAGAAAATGACAGAAGGAGTGTTGAGTAAACTGAAGGCCAAAGCACTCACACAAAGATGGGACATCTGCATTCAAGTTCTTCCCCTGCTGTAGCTGGACCAAGAATTTCCAACATAAATCTGCTGCTTTCCATGTGAGTACCTTAATTGTAAAATACTTGGCTTTCCAGTAAAGTGTAAATTTCTCTTATTGGAGTTACTCTGTCCTTTATAAATTATTTAGTAGGGAAAAAGGGAGTGTCTCTTTAATCCAGCAATTTACATCTGTCACATGGAAGGTCTTGTGTTAGCTCACTGCCAGGAGAAAAGCAGAACAGGGATCCAGTTTTCCCTACACCCAAGGGAAGTGATCTTAGCACTTACTCTTGTGTTGGATGCACAAGTCAAAAATATTATACAAGAAATATCTATTTCAGGTGCATGCGTCATTAGCTCTCATTCTAAGTAATGTCTGTTCTTTTACATCTCTATCCACACTCTCTTACACAGCCTTAGTCAGTGATATTGAGGATGGCACAAGACTCAGAATCTAACTAGCAGAAAAACAAACCTCAGGCTGCATGTCTGTTGGATACCACAAGTATTTTGATTCTTTTCTTGTTTCTCTGCCCTTTACAACTCAAGAAAGCCAAAAGCTGGCATGTTTTCTGTGAACCTGTTTTACTGTGCACTGAGGATAGGTTCAGGAGTAATGTAGCGGACTTTGCATAGATCTCCAGAAATCCACTGGGGAAGACTGAAAACTTGCAGGAAGGCAGATCAAACCCTCAGTGGAAGAACTGGCAGGAAAATATCCACCCATAGGCTTTCCCATCATTTCCTTGTTAATGAAAGAAAAAAAAAAAAAAAAAAAATTAGGTGTTGATTGTGGATTTTTTTCCCCATTCTGGGCTTCCGGGTCTGCATTTGATGGTCTTGGCCCTGACATGCATTTTTATTGCTTGTTATAGTCGACTGGCTTTTTAGGAAAAAGAACCCATACATCAGTCCTATCAAAGCTCTTTTGTAACAAACTGCAAATGTACAGTACAGTACAGAAAATATATCAGTTTCATCAGTTTTTATTTTAGAATATGGGCAGTATAATAGCTGTGGAATGGTTTTGTTTTCAGGCAAAATGTTGATTACTGAATAGCTATAGAAATAGGATTGGCTAATTTTCACATCAGTATAGATGCAAAATTGTTTATGCTGGTTTATTGCTAGGAGGAGTGGTAGCTGTCAGATGCTATTGATTTCAGCTTAGATGTCTTAATTAGTCAGTCCTATTGATTTTGATGAGGATGTCATGAAAAGTAATTAGTCTACATTCACCATCATCATTTTTCTATTTTAGCATCTCTGCTCTTTCAAAAAGCAGACTTTTTAAATTGCTAACAGCACTAATACCAAGAAGGCAGGCAGATTATTTGGTTTAAGAGTCAAACTACAATCCTAAAACCACTTATCATTGTTTTGACAGTTTTTGAAACAGACCACCAGAGCTACACTCAAAACTGTCAAAAAAAAAGTTGTGTTTCAATTCTGCTTCTTCCCCAAGGCCTGATTATGGTTTGGTATTCTTAACTTACTTATTGAATTTTCCCTCAAGTAGTCTTGTGCCTGAAAATTGTTGAGCTGTTCCATCATATTAGCAGGAAGTGCTTGTTCTTGTACAGTACCGCAAGGACAACAAAGCTCAACCAGTGTTATGTCACTTCATTCATTTTTCACCTCCTTTCACTTCTGTATTTCATCTCTGACAAGATCTTCTCTATGTGTTTGTATGATCAAAGCCAGGAAAGCTAGTTTTTGGTGTACTGAATATGGATCAAAGAGTCTTTTTTATCAAAAAAACTAGCATTTGGTTAAAATCAATATACATATTTTATAAAATATTTCAGTTTAGTCTCAAGTGCTGTTTGGGTCATTCTGTAATTTAAAATTAATCACATTTTGCAGACAGAAGAGCCAAAGTAAAAGTACTAATTCATGGAAAAATACTAACCACACTCAAACATTAGTATATTTATCCAAACTGTAACAGAAGTTCTCAAGAACTAGGACAGCAGAAAACATTTCTTCTGCTGCTCTTATTTAAATAATATAAAAAGGAAGGAAAAAAAAAAAAAGGCCAGGAACTCTTCACGAAAAGTGCCAAAGATCGCTAGGAAGCCTTTTTAATGTACAAAAGCAGAGCACAAAATTTTGACCACACAGTGGCCCTATCTGTGTGACTCTGCCTGCCTTTGCAAGTAAGGTTAACAGATCCTTTCGGTTTCTGTCTTTTCCTGAGCCTGCTCAAAAGTATTCCAGTTAAGGCCAGTTGTATACCAGTGGCTTTTCGATGTGAATACCAAAAGCAGGCCCTGAGTTTTAGGAGTTGAGTAGATTATTTTAGGGGTTAAGAATGCTAGTTTTGGAAGAAGACCTACAGAGAGACTATTAATATATATTACAAATAAAAAGCAGCAGTTTGTTCTCATGAATTTTGATGACAAACAGTGGAGTCCAGTTTCAAAGAAAATTTCAGACTTATGAAGTAAGTATCGAAAAGCTCCATACTTCCTTGCCTATTCCTAAATTGTTGTGTTGGTTTTTTTTTTCTCTCATAATGTTGGATTGGGGGAAGTAAAAGAGAATATAAAATGGACATGTAAGAATCTGCGAATTTTTTTCTTGACAGTTTGGCTGACTGCAACAGAAGTTCTCTGCATAGCCATAAGGCTCCTTGGTTGTCACCTGATTAGTTCCTGGAGCCTCACTGAAATAAAACCTCATCTCTTCCTATTGGTCCAGAAGTACCACTGTTGAGCTGCAAGACTGTTTCACGTACTCTTCTTAGAGTGTAACATTCTGTTTTTAAGAAGTGGTGAAACAGTATAAAGGGATTCCCTGTAGCTTATATTGAGAACATTATGTACATGCCCTGCTTTCATGGAAAAATAAGACAATTTTTCAGACAACATATAAAGAAGAAGAATGAGTTGATGGTAGTTTATGAGCTCAGTTCCAATGCTGGAAGAAGAAACACTGTATTAAAACTTTAATTTAGACTAGATTCTGATACTTTAAGAGATTAATACTTGGTTCATGTAGTGGTACTGAATGCCTATCAAAGATTCTGGAAATTGTGGAGTCTACAATATCTGCTGAGACAATGAACACCCTCTAAAGTATGTTGGATCTGTTTTATATCAGCAGTAATTTTTTGACTGTATAAACCTGTGCCACATCTATTATAAAATATACTGGTTTATCATAGAATGGAGATTGATTTCTTAAAGTATAAACTTTTATAAATTTACTGTTCAAGTATCATTCATTTCAGTATTTGAATGTGATGTATCATATAATTGTATGATTACTATTTCATTTTATCATAAAAACGCTGATTTCCTGGCATGGCATATTCTGCTTGCTTCAATGTGTATGTTTCCCTCTTGAAATCAGATGGCTTTTGTTTTTCAGACCTTCTGACCACCTGCTGCTTTCATTGGGATGGGCAAGACCAGTATCTCATTATCTCAGAAAATAAGGAAAAAAACAACTAAACTAACAAACAAAAAAATCCCCAGCCCTGACAATAGCTCTAGGAATTTGATTCTGACACAAAGCTATAGGAACTGGTTTTGTTTGGCATTTTACATTTTTATAATCTATAAATTTATTTTGTGGCACTTGTTCTGAGGACCAGTTTTGATTCTTGCTGTATTTGTACTCTACTCCTGTACCAGCTTTTTCTTCCTTGAATTGTCACATCTTCCCCTATCTCTTCATGCCTTAAATGTTCAGATTTTTCCCTAAAGCCTAAGTTATGTAAACTATCCATGAAGTTCAATGCAATTCTTAGTGAGCTTTGTGGCTACCATTTTAATACTCTATTTTTTATTCAGGTGCACAAGTTAAGTGTAACATGGTCACTTAGATCTTTACAGATACTGTGACTAATGTATTTATAGTGTGCAAGATCTACTAAGCAATAGAGGACTTTTTGCATTTTAATATACCCCCTGAATGCCAAGAGTGTTGTATCTATGTCTACAATGAAGAGTGTTATAGAAAAGGAAGAGCTCTTACTGCAAAAATGACTAGGTGAGAAATACCTTTCTGTGTATTGTCTCCTGAATCCCTTTAGGATCACCTTTACAAATCTGAGTCTAGTTCAGTGTCTAAATGAGGGTGCTAGTCTATAATGTGATAAACATTTATGATTGTGAGGGAAAAAAACAGTGTCTTGAGGTGATACAGTATGCTGGAGTTTCAATGAAAGAAAGAAGACACTTCTATGTTTTTGTATATCTACAATTGTGTATAGAATCATACAATCATAGAGAAGTTTGGGCTGGAAGGGACCTTAAAGGTCATCTAGTTCCAAATCACTGCCATGACCAGGGACACCTTCCACCAGATCAGGTTGCTCAAAGTCTCATCCAACCTGGCCTTGAACACTTCCAGGGAGGGGGCATTCACAGTTTCTCTGGGCAACCTGTTCCAGTGTCTTACAGTAAAGAATTTCTTCCTAATATCTAATCTAAATTTATACATAAGTTGTAAGATTATACTGGCCCATGCAGGGACTAGTTTCTTCCTAAAGCTGCTGAAACAGTTGGAATAAATCAATGTTTATTGTATAATTGACAGAGAACCAATAAGTTGAATCTGACAAGAATTCCTAAAACATTGTGTCAGTCTTTATGTGCATATGTCAGTTGATTAATATAATATAAAAATATATAAAAATATAATTAATGTGTGTATGCACCATAATATGCATACTTTATTTAAATAAACTCACAAATATACACATTTAAAATAAATAAATGTCTAAAAATGCTGCAATAGAACCTTTTCTATCAAAAAATATAGTTCTGAAGGATCTGAACATCAATATACATCAGAGCTCAATTCTTTCTAGTAATATGAAGTTGTTTTTATTTCTCTTTTAGATTGCTTTTATCCCACTAACATGAAATGGAGCTGTGGATTATTTTGTGTGCTCATGTGTTTGAGGGTTATGTGTTAGAAATATGGCATCTTATTCATCTCTTATACAAATCTTTGGCCTGTGGATTTCTTATGAAAGATTTGGATTGTAATCTAAAAAATCAGGTTATTAATATCCATCTGACATTTTTTCATGAATAAGTCAAAAATCAAAACCAGCAAATTTAAAGATCTCCATTTTATCTTTGGTCAGAAAGATACTACGAGAAACAGGGACTGTCAAAGGTGACATTGAGCTAATTAGCAAAGTCTGAGACAAAATACTGTAGGACTGGAGGTAGGCGCTGCATGCATCCTGCAGATCCTGGACTTCTCTAATTATTGCAATTTCATGCAATTTTTAGGAATATATTAAACAAAGTTTCAAGTAGGGAAGACTGTGCTTTATGTTAAGGCTTCTCTGGCTGCTGGGCTCCAACATGGTCTGACACTCCCTGGACACTGCACTGCCACAGCACTGCCCCCAGCCCAGCTGTGAGACCCCCAGAGCTGCTGGCCAGCAAAGCGGGAGACTAAGAACCATGCTGAGACCTAGAGATGAAAAGTGGTCATCACATGGAGGTGAGATGGGAGGCAAACACATTTACAGAAAAAATACTCTGTTCTCATGGACAGTTACTCTTTTTCCTGAGGGAAAACTTTAAGTGTTAGTACCGTAGGTTCCAAAGATAATAATTACAGTTTTCTTCCCTCCTCCTACTCCCATTTGCACATCACCAACAAACATGAACAGTGGTTTTTTCACTTGTCCTTTTAATTATGCTGAAATTCAGTTTTTCATACCTATTTCTCTTTTTTGTCTCTTACTGAGAGAAAGGTTGTTTATGACTTTCATCCTTTTAACTTTTGAGTTGCTTAATAGACTAAAAATGGTTTTTGGAAGACCAAATATATTTCTACTTTCCTTTCCTAGTATTTTGTTGATATGCTCAGGAGAACTCTAGTATATAAAGCTCTGATTCATCAGATCACTTATTCCCAAGTTTAAATCTTTTTGAAACACATAATTAGGTGGGTGTTCTACTGAATCAGTTCATCTTCAAGATGTGATTTCTTTTTATGAAGGTAATGTCGGTTATAATAAAATGAAGGGACTATCGAACTGGTTCAAAACAGTGAATTTAATTTCTGTGATTTTTTTTTTCTTCACTGTGCCTGATAATATTAATATACTTATAAGTCTCAATATCATTTTATACAGTTTATTCAGGAGAAAGACATATGTTGTCACATATATTGTCTTTTTGTCAGTTGTGTAAGACCTAATACAAAGAACAACAGATTCTCTTGGTTGTAGTTCAAGTATCAGCATGTCAGTATGTTAAGATGTTTGACCTCAATGTATCTATCTTTCAGTTTGTGTAATCCTTGTTTTTCCTTGATCACTTCTCTCAGCAACACATGCAGAGCATGGCTGTGCAGTCTTTTAGCATTTATGGCCAAATGATCTCCTGATCTTTATCCTCTAGAGGAGGAATGAGCAATCTGCGGCCTATGCTGTTCCTTAAAGCATGTCCAGCTCCCATGAACCCTGGAGGGTCAGATGGACTTTTCCATTGGGAGTCAGAGTGCCAAGATCTAGAGTGCAGTCTCACATTGAAACCCAGAGGCTCACATTGAAGCTTTGATTGAAAACAACAGAATGCATAAGGTCAAATACAGTATCACACACATCTAGCTATATTGCACTGGCCCATGATGGTCTGGAAGAAAATAAAAATATTTCCCAGGCACAGAGAAGCTGACCAAGCCTGTAAAGTTTAGGGGATTAGAATAAGTCTTTTTATTGGTACTGAGGTAGTATTGGTTGTCAGTGTACCAGCCCTGAGGATAAACTGACTCCAGGTAACTCCCTCTCCTGATGCATTTGTATGGACACAAGAGACGGAATCACAACGATGCACTGTTTCTGCTGGGCACTTGCTCTTTCAGTTTTTTCATGGACAAATTTGCCTCATATAAGTGATATCAGCTGCCCCAACTACTCTTTTATAGTAAATAAAGGAATGAAACAAAACCAAACAAAAATCTCATACAACTCAAAGCTAAGTCCAGAATTGCTCAGTGTTCATGAACCTTCAAGTCCAGTCTTGAACAGGACTTCACATATCCAGCCAGTCCTTTCTTCAAGGCTAAAAATTGACCTTCCTTTTTGAAGAAAGAGTAGGGGAACATGCCAAGCCATTATAAAAATGCATTTCTAGTTAGTCCCTTAAGACCTCTGTCTAGTTATTGAAATAAGTGTCCTCTTTAGTTATTCTGGACACTCACGGGATGCCACTGCAGCCATTTCCCTGCCATCTGAGATTTTAGAGAAGGCTAGTTTAGTTATACAGCACTTTATCACTGTTTGGAGCACCAATGCAAACCTATGCTCTGGGAAAACATAAATAAGTACTGTAAAGAAAAGAATCTCTGCCAAACATTTTGTGGCACAGATTAATGTTTGTAAAGATGCAGGGCCCAAATATAAAGAATTACTTTAAGATGCATTAACTACTACAGAAAAAAAAAATTAAAACCAACAACAGCAACAATAAAAAAGCAAATTGAAAGAAATAAGGTATTCTTGCAGTCATTATATACTTACAAGGAACACAGGCCCACCAGTCAACTGAGTATTTGTGGGAGTGATTCTGCCAGGAACCTTTTAAATTGCCTTCCTTTTTCTTTGTTATCTTATCTTTCAAGTATTCTGGGATTTAGTAAAAAAATATAGAGAAGACCATATACTGTTGTCCACTATTTTTTCTCTTACTGGCGTGAGCTTGTGCATTTGAACAAGTAATTCACTGGGGACTATTGTTCCCAGTTTGTCCTAGGTTCTGGTTTCTGCCTGTTTTAATTGGTGCCTTGAAACATTTCATAGTTTCGCTGCTTGAAAAGAATCAGCTGCAGCACTATATTTACTTGATGACTCTCATATGGCAAATTCAATCAGCCAAATTCATTCTGCAGCCACTTATTTATTTTTGGGTGGTGGTCAATTACACAATGACAATTGTGAGGACACTGGAACAAAACTGTGTTCCCTAATAGAGAGGTTAAATGATATTTCAGCTGGTAACTAGTAGAAGCTCAATTAGTATATGAATCTTTTAAAACCAAATTGAACACAGCAGTCAATAACATTCTTTTGGGAGTAATCTTGCACTTGAAGAGGGGTTTGTCTGCTTTGCAAGGTAGCTTCAGGGCTGCTTTAACCTGTTCCTGAGGGCTAGCCCTGCACACAGCAGCTCCAGGACAAGGGGAGGGCTTAAGTAAGATCTCTTTTTTCTCTCCCTCCCTCCTCAAATTGGACCATGCACTGAGCCATCAAACCTGGAGATCTGGCCCATGTATCAGCACTTTGTTCCTTAGCCGCTTCCTCACTATCCAGCTGCTTAAATCTAATACTATGGGAACATGAAACCGAAACCATTCATTTTAATATCATTGCACAGGCTTCCATATTTTTTTTCCTCTTTTATTCCCCCCACAGCTTTTGAACTAGCAGAATAAGTGCAATTGGGATGTTAACAGCAAGTGGGACCAGTTGGAGCCATCAGACTTAGCCACCAGACTTAGGCACCTACTTCTCACTTCTAAGAATTTAGGATGAAACTCCATTCCCCCTTAAGTCTTACAGAATGCAGCACATAATTTCCAGGTAAAATGATTGCTGCCATCATGAATTGCATTCTAGAACAGCTTGCCTATAAATTTGTGTAATAGTTATCATATTCAGTTATATTTAATTTTTAAATTTACTTCCCCTGCCATGTCTGTATCTGTAGATGTAATCATCTGTATCAATTAAGACAGACTCAGAGAAGTGGCAAAGAAACCTCTGAAGAAAACACTGAGAACTAGGTCTACAAAAGGATTCAGCAGAAATATGTGCCTGTCTTGCACAGTGCAGCATAGGTAAAGAATATGAAGTTAGCAGACATACCTGTAAATGCTAGCTTGGGTCTGAAGGCAGCTTAGACATATCAGGATGTTATATCTTTGAGCTTAATATTGTACTGACACAGGTATGATGCTTGCAGTACAGCATGCCAGTGAGAGCCCAGAGGTGGCTCAGAGACTGCAGTATCATCCTGCATCATTGAATTATATTAGGACCAAAGAGGGTCAAAATTGAGGGCCATCCTCAAAATTCTTCTCTGCTTAACAAAAAGGTCCTGTAAAAAAGGCTCCTAAATTTTTACTTGTATATACAGCCAGAAGCACCTTAGCCTCAATAGCTTTGGACTTGATCAAGTTTCCTCATGGAGTTCCACAGCCTGGTCAAGAAAAGGATTGAAGAAGGAGGCAACATTCTGTTCTGCCTTTTAGTTGCTAGCTCAGTGGTTAGAATACATATGAATTCCCTTGTAGAGGTATCTGGACTAGGAATTATTAACTTTCTGACTCACTACCAATTGGACATTCTCAGCCTTGATTTAGGGGCTCTGTCCTTACCCTGCTTGAGGACATACTTTAAATTATAATCATGGCAGCTAGTAGCCTAAATGATGAGTTCTCTGTGTTATCCAGTAGTAAATGAAGACAAGAGGTTTCATGCTTGTTCTTCAGTCAGTGTTTGCTCAGAGAGACTGAGTGTCTCCACTTAGGATGCTTCCCTCTCCAGCACTAGATGTTTGAGATAGGTCAGCCCCTTGAGTCAGAGAAAGATTCTGTAGATACAAAGTTGGGCTAAGGCTTCCACAAGGGAAAATATATCACTGCTGCTGCAAGGATCTCAGCTTACTCTTTCAGTGATTTATATACTGCTAGCGTATAAACCTTTTTGTCCCTATATGAACTGTAAATGGTAGCCACATTTTTTTCAGATATGACAGTCTCATACAGTAGGTTATTTTTTTCCATTAGAACACATGTCATTAAATCCATTATCCTTTCTAGTTTCCCTGTCAGTGCAATCTATCTCTTTGCTTTGCTACAGTTAATGTCACTAATAATTAATCTTATCCTTAATTCATACCTCATATTTTTTAAAGTTAATGTAGAGCTTGTAATGAGCTGGACTGACAGATTTTGAGATCAAAGGCACAGGTCCTCAGAGACACATGGGCACTTAATTACTATCTAGGTACCCAGTTTCCATTGATTTCAGTAGTAGTTAGGTGCCAAAATATCTTTGAAGATTGGTGCCAAAGTTTAACTCCCATCACTAGGTTCATTTTGAGGAGGACCATGTCCAAAGATGTTAGAACATAATGCAGACTGTCATGGTCCATTCAGTCATGGACCTTGATGCATGAATGTGAGTGTAACTCTACTTGCAATTGTAGTTTCGTGATCCTACAAAAGTTTTTACTCAGCTGATGGCTGAGCAGTCAGTTCCACCAACACTATATACAGTTGGAAAGAACTAGTCGCTGCCTTCAAAACTCTCACCAATGTCCAGGGATAAAAATCAGATTTTTCCATCTGTGACTAATTTTGTATTCAAAATGATGAGGAGGTGGAGGAGCCTTCGCAGTTTATACAGGACACTTAGCTCAGTCTGCATCTTGTCTTCTTACATTGTTTCCTGTTAGTAGGAGAGAGCAGTTTTTCTGCTGAAAATGTTTGTGTTTTTTAAAAAATACTGTGGCTGAAAAAGCAATAATTTTGTATGATGGGCAGTGGGACTGCATCATTTTCCATTCCACAGGATTGCATGCAGTGGCATCCTGCCTGTCCCTGCACAGCACAGCATGTCAGAGTGTGCTCGCCTTTAAGCCTATAAGCAGCTCCAATGAAGTCAGCCATGACTCTGAAGTTAAGCATTGCTTAAGTGCTCTGTTGGATTGGGTCAGAGTGGTAAGTGTTTTTTCAGATTTTATCAAATATGTCTTAGCAGCCTGAAGAGCTCTACCTCATGCCCTGGGGGCAGCTGCTTACTGGTGTACACTAGGTTACATTAGTGAGTGATACCCAGATACGCATAATTTCTGTATGAACAGAGGTAATAGGACCCCTGCTACCTTTCCTCAAGTTTGCTTACTTGTACAACAGAGTACAACAGGCTAAGCTGCTTTTATTCCACAGAAAAAGAAGCAGAAAGTAACGCCCTTCTAGTTACAGGGTGATGTAGCCCTACAGACATGCTGGAGCAGGCAGTCTGCTGCGCCCTTCTTACATTGGGGGTCATCTGCACCACTTAGCCTCATTACCACTGAGGACACCAGTCACGCGGGACTAACCAAGCACTCTCAGTTGTGTTCCTCATCATCTGAAATGAAAGAATATTAAAGGAGCTTGACACTCTACTTCAAAGGTCAACGAATAACTCTCAGTGTCTCCATATATAAAGCAAACGACAGTGGACAATGGACACAGCTTTGTTTCCTGTGCTGGTTGTAGTTTAAAGCAAAGTGACAGGAAATAATGAGGTTTAAATTGGTGAATTGGTTTGTGTGTACTGGGGATTAACCTGTAATACACATTGCACCCAAATTACAGGACTTCAGAGAAGAGCAGCTTTAAAGAATTGCAGCACACACTCTGACTGCAATGACACCTCATTTACCGAAATACTGGTATTCTTCATTACTGTCCCACAGTCACATGACATAAACTTAGATTAAAATCTTAAACTACCTTGCAGTAAAACTGAGTGGTATTAGAAAATTAATGCTGCTGAAAATGGATTTTAGTATGGTGGGTGGTAGAGAAAATGAAATGCATCAGCTAAGATCTGGTCCAAATATTACATTTCAACTAATACTTCAATATCAGTATTTATGAATTAAACAAAGTACAAAGAGGCAAAGGATGACTCATGCATTTATGCTCTTTAAACAAAAGGTTGAGATGAAATAACTGTGCAGCTTACAACCTTCCAAACACTCCCCGTAACAATCCAGATGTAGATTGCACAGAGAAAATGAGTGGCAGCATATAGACCTCCGTGTCACCATATGTCTTCCTGTGACATGAAGAACTACCGTGCAGCCGCTAACATGTTCAGAGGTCATAAACAGTAGGTAGTGAGTTCAGCAGCAGTGAGTAAAAGAAATGACAGGATGCTCTGCATCTTTCTAAATCCTCTGCTCTTTTCTCTTGCCCTTTCTAGTTATTCCAGTGGGTGGGTTTTTTTTGCCCCAGGAAACAGCCTGAGCTCACCTGAAATGGGGCTAGCAGTGTGATAACACAAGTGCCATAAGCATGATTGGTTCAAGTATTCTCAGGCACAGGATTCAATATGAATTAAGCTGTAAATAAATAAGGACTCTTACTCTGGGAAATAAGGTTCAGGTGAGAGAGAGGACAGAGCAATGCAATTAATAGTTATTACACTAAAGAACCTTCATCACCAGCAAATGATATTATTATGGTTAAAGACAGTCATTTGAGAAAATAGTAGCATTCACGTGCTTTAGTCGAAGTAGGTCCCATGAGTCTAGTGTGCTGATGGAGGTGTGTTCTTTGGGTCGGAGAGTTCCTACTGCTTCGGCTTTTTTTTGGCTTTTTAATATCTTAATTCACCACCTCCATTCCCCCCTACCAGGCAGAACATGAAGATAATATCTGACATAGCATGGCCAATTCCCAGCATTTAAAATCTGAAAAGAGCACTCAAAATACCAGAAAGATTGACTTGTATAAAAAATCAATAAGCTGAATTATTTCGAAATCAAAATTATATTCCTTCTGATTTTTCTGCGTGTAAGTTTCATTGTTTGAGGAGGTTCTCTGTTAACCATGTTACCTTGAAGCTTTCCCTGACCATGACAAAAGAAAGATTCCTTTTCAGGTTATTCACATACCTTCAGAAGCTGAGGTATTGCAAAAGGCAATAGTGCTGTGCAAAAAGGCAATGCTGCTGTGTTAGTTCCTTGGCTGACTGCCCTTCTGTGCTCATGTAGCCTTCATGAATTTATCCTCTCAAACTGGGTACCCTTGGGACTAACAACACTTTACTTTTTTAAGGTATTTTTTCCCGCTATTACCTCTATCTTCAAAGTGCAAATTTCTCCTTAAGCAAGTGTTTCCTTCTGTAAGTCAAAAGCTGAAAACTCCAACAGCGTCTTCCTCATGATCAGGGAGATGTGGATTCCTTTCCTGCCCTTCAGAAGGAATCTACCCCTATTTTCATTTTCAAATTATTTGTTGGTTAATGAGCAGAACCTCAGGCTGTCAATCTCTGAACAGGCAGTGTCACATGGATAGAATATCTGCCTCTATGTATTTAATCACACAATGCAATTTTAATCAACCCACAAAAAAACATGCATTAAAATAGAGGACAGATCATGCTACAGTTAAATTGTGATTCAGCTGTTGAGATTAAAAATGGATATTACTGTTCATGTTCCAAAAGTATACTTCACAGTACATAAATTAAATATATAAAGTTTGTTATTTTATAATACATCTGTCTTCATATTTTAGAGTATTGTTCCATTTTATTACATTTCTGATCAAGACTAATGCTCATTAAAAAATCTAATATGACAATGAAAAATTTTAGATGGAAAATTCTTGTCCTCTATTACAATTGCTATCTGCTCCAGTTTTTGGAAACCACAGCAAATTAGTCTTGGGCCATGGTAATCTTAATTATATCTTGGAATAGATGATGTTGGAAATATATTGAATAAATTCTTTTGGTGAAATTGCCTTTGCTTCTTAATGCAAAATCTCTATGTTCATATGCTTGCATTATTTAAATTACAAAAGGCTGGCATCTGAAAAACGGGATGCTTTGTTGGGCAGTCATATTCATGAAAATTCATTAAATTGTGAGGGGGGTAAAAAAAACAGGGGGTGGAAAACTGCTTGCTGATGAAAATGTAACATAAACTGTACCATTTCATTTAAACAGCAAAACACATAGACAAAAAAATAAAGTTTTATATGATCTCAGAACTGTGTTTCTATGAAGTTGGCATACTTTTAGCTAGATAGCAGTTGTAGCACAATTTATTTAGTTTCATTTCAAAAAGACAGGAAATAGGGGCCATTCCAATAGGTGACACAAGCACTCTGCAGATCGAGTGGCTGACGCTACTTGTGAAGGTGACAGATGAGAACATCACCAACTCCAATGCTTTTCTCTCCAAAGTTGTACCAAATTGAAATGTTGCCTCTGTACACAACTAAAAACTTACCTAAGTTTTTATCTCATCTTGGTTGACCTGTGAGAAGTATGAAATGAAGCATGACTTAGCATAATGCATCAGCTGTTACCATGATCACTTTGCACGGTGCCTCTGCCTGCTTGCATCGTAGTATCAGATGGGTGATCGCTGTCTTGAGTGTTCCCAGAATGGGGGAACTTGCAAAGTTGCTCCAGGAAAAGTGGTCAAGATGTGCACATATAGTGAAACTTGTTTACGGTAAGGGTGACAGAGCACTGGAACAGGCTGCCCAGGGAGGTTGTGGAGTCTCCTTCTCTGGAGACATTCAAAACCCGCCTGGACGCCTTCCTGTGTAATTTCATGTAGGTGTTCCTGCTCCGGCAGGGGGATTGGACTAGATGATCTCTCGAGGTCCCTTCCAATCCCCAACGTTCTGTGATTCTGTGATTCTGTGATTCTGTGATTCTGTGATTCTGTGATTCTGTGATTCTGTGATTCTGTAGTGCAGGTGATGTAACAGGCAGGTTCAGCTGTGCCACATGCAACAAGACGAGATGATAAAAGGAGATTGGTGACAGTAAGCATTGCCATGGGCTACAAGAAAGGTTCCATTTCACTCTTATGACATTACTGCCCAATGATAAGGAATGTGTTTAAATAACACTTAGAGGAAGTCTTTGAGCAGTGACGCAGAATGTACCCAGGTCTCCCTGCACTGCAGCCCTGTGGAGAGCCAACAACTGTCTGTGGATATCTGAGCGCATGCTAAACTGCTAGGATATATTTTATGAACTGCTCAAGAAAAAATGTAAATGAATCAGCTGTTCTAACTTAATCTGGTGTCTGAAACGTCCAGGTGATATATTGGACCACAAACCAAACTATATTTAGCAAAGCTGTCTGATCTTATACCTCCACTGGTATAAGACAGGCCTTTTTTCCTTCTTCCGTTCACTAAATTCTCTTGAAAGACTGTAGTACACCTTGTCATATACTCTACTAAAATATTTTTTTCTAACCACTCACTATCTCCTTTAACTTCTTAAGGTAATTTAACTCTCAGAGAAACAGCTCCCTGAGCAATCTTAGTTGCTATATTTCCCTGAAGACACTTAGGATTCTAAAACTGAAACAGCAACTGCTGTCTGTTTGGTCAACCTACTAACAAAACAGCAGAAGAGTTTACATGAGAGGCCAAACTCCACAAAGCTCCTGAGTCTAATCAGACACATGCAGTTCTCGATCATTCAAAGTGTGCCCTCATGCTAGAATAAGACTCAAAGAGACCATCTTGTGCTATTCAGATCCAACTCAAAGAAATTTTGAAAAAATTGATTTCTAGGCTTTCTTCTCTAATCTTAGAGCACAGTGTCTAAGTTTCAGATGAAAACCATCCCTTGATCATATTGACTAAAGGAAAACCTTCAATACTTGCTGCTATTCACCCCATGAAGCACACCTCATCATGTTAGTACCATCAATTGTTGCACTTAAGAGCTCTGTTCTGGTGCAAGGCAGTACCACCATTTTGTGACATGGAGCCACTGTCACATCAGGCACTGTTAACGAGGAGGTGACAAACGTCTCAGCCCCACCAGTAAATCTAGTGTTGATGTAGCATCTTTGACTGACACTTAACTCAGATTAACTACCAGATAATGTCAGTAGCAGTCATAGCATCATCACAGTAAGGAACACACATCATTGTTGTAAGAACATTTTTGAGGCATGACATGCTTGTTCCCCCATCTTGGTGACATTTTGCCCATCCTGTTTAGAGGCTGATTAGGTATGCTGGTATTTAATAATAATTATTTGCCTCTTTCCATCGTGTGACAGAAAACATAACTTCTCTTTCACTGCATAAATTATATTTAATTTCTGTCTTTAAGTTTCTTACTTTTTCATAGAAATATTTATCATTTTGATTAAAAATCAGGCAAGAATTTTAATTTAACTGTTATGGAAGAGCTTTTTGAAAATATATTTCCTGTAGTTCAGCACCTTTACTCCTCTCTGTAACAGAATTTATATTTTGACTTCACAGAGGGTTCTTTATTTATAAGCAAACTTCCTAATTAATGAAAATATTTTGATTTGCCATAAGACAATAAGGAACCAGAAGGAAGTTGTTATCAATGCCAGCCTTGATGACAACTATATCCCCTTTCTTTTTATATTACAAAACCAACAGAAGAGAAAGAAACCTGTTAAAGCAGTGACTTTAAACTGAGTTGGTTTTTTTTTTGTTTTGTGGGGTTTTTTTGCTTTTTTTGTTTGTGTTTTTGTTGTTGTTGTTGTTTTTTCCCTAGGGAAAATAACAGCAAAGAAGAAAGTTAATGGTTCTACATCAGGGACAATATGAAAAATGTAGACATTTGGAAACCAATACAGAAGACTTATGAAAGCCTTACTGGAAAATGTGGAGCTAAATGGTTTCTTTCCATATATTTTAGCATAAGCAACACAAATATTGGAGGTGCACAACTAGAAACAGTCTGTTGAAAAGATATTAAAAATTTTAGTCAGTTACAGACTGACAGACATCCTTCGGGTGAAAACAGATCTGCGAAGTATACAAACGCTAACCAAGAAATCGAATGGATTTTCTTCTTATATTCTGAGAATGTTAAATTTTATATTGCCGAAGGTTCCTGGAACTCAATAAATCCCCTTGCCAAGACTCAGAATTCCTTGGTTGGGAAGAATTTTGTATAATGATTAGAACAGAAAGCTAATATATCCATATCTCTCTGTAAAATATACACTCCCAATACACCTATTGGAGCTGTTTGTAAAGTTGATTTACAGAAATCCTTAAAGAAGAATCTGTCAGCACTTCATGGCATTGAAGATGCAAGAGATTTTCCATGTTTTCTCCATTGTAAGCTGAAAAAAAAAAAATCTCTGTTCCCTAAAATCATTAACTTCCTTCACCCAAGTCAGTATTTACAAGTGAAGGGCAGAGAAATCCTTCACCTAGAGTAATCAGTGACAGACACAAGTTTCTCAAAGGAACCTGAAGATCCCCAGCATTCAGAAGCAAAGCCTTTTCTGCCTTCCATGGCAGCTTTGTCCTGCAGCTCTGCACTCCAGAGTAGAATACATATGAGCAAAAGCAAACAGCCCAATTCATTGTGTTATTACCACCTTCCAAGGAAAAAAAACCACAACCCACCTATATTCACAATCTACTCAAAGGAGACAAGGAGATACACAACTGATCATAATTTCCAAGGCTGAGGAGACAGTGGTTATCTAAAAAAAAAAACCAAACTTAAAAAATGTTTCTAAAGTTTTCAAAGTTTTTATCTGCAAAATAAATAAGTGCTTAGTTGCAACTAAATTAGCTTAAATAGCAATGCACTAGAGCAATGAAAGGGAGTGATTTGTTAAATTATCCATGTCCAGAACACATGCTTCATTTTAAACACAGATGTAATTAAGTATGTGTTTCAATTGTTATCTGAAAACCATACCTATGTAGTACTTTGGCATGTTACAGTAGAATCAACTTAATTGTTGCTATCATATTCTTTCATATGATTTCAATATCCTCCTTGAGCAGTGGGGTTGGACAAGATGACCTCCAGAGGTCCCTTCTAACCTTAGGGACCCCGTGATTCCATGAATATTGTAGAGATGAAAGCATGTTTCAGTTTTATACATAACATAAGCAATATAAAGCATTGTCATTGTTTATATAAATAGTCACAAAATTACCAAAAAGCAAGTGTGTCATTTGGATCATTCATTTTTCTTTATTGAGCTTTGATAAAAAACAGTCCATCTGAAATATTTCCAGCAACCACTTCAATTGCAAATGCTCAACAGAAAAGCTTGTTATCAGAGTTCAAACATATAAAGTTGCATCTCATTATAATTTAATACTTAACAAAGCTAATAATTTCTGATTTTTCATAATTAAGTTTACAAAAATAATGTTACATTTATAAAATAAATCAGCTTTTCCCAATAAATTACAGTGGTGTTCTTCTTATTCAAAAATGTAATATATCATACAAAATAGATAACAACTTTTTGTCAGATAAAATACTAAAGTCTATTTTTCATCCAGTACATTTTGGCAGTGTGTGAAAATGTTTTATTGTACACTTGATATCTAAAGTACAGTGTGAAAACTAAGCCCATTAAGCTATTATGCACATTGCTTATATAAGGCAAGATTGGCCAACTTGGGGACTACTTTTTATTTCCAGTTAAATGTTTTTAGTCAGAACAATACTGCCATGTTTATGCAACTGACTTAGTTAATCTGACCTGGTAAAGACATGCAGATCCATCTTGTGCCAAACACTCTTTCAATGACAAGTACACAAAAGTGACTGCCATCAGTATCTCTCATGCTTGCTTTACCTTTGCATTTCCTCACAAAGCATTGGTGGACAACTTTTAAAAATAGCACAGTCTGGATCCCCTTAAAGTTATTGGCAAAACTTTGGTATTTTATTCTTGTAAAAAGAGCAATGCATTGACAAAAAATAAACAGTAACCAGCAAAAAGAAAAACACTCCAAAAAACAAAAGGTAAACATTAAGAGCTACTGTATGCAGACTTTACAAAAGGAACTACTCTAAAATAACATAAAGAAACACAGCATCTACTTGGTGGTAAGTGTATTCTCAGTAAAGCCTTCTGAATGTTCAGGTCAGCTCAGCATTTAGTGCCTTGCATTTCCTGCATTGCATTTCCTGCCTTCAAAAATGTATCTGAAGAATCATATTAGTTTGTCTGAGCAACTTGTAAAAGCCAGGGGTTTAACTACACTGTATTTGGATACTGAAATTAATGCAGGTGTCTGGTTCAGGATGATCAACATCTCACCTTGCAGAATTTCTGACTCCACTATGTCTTCTGTTTGCAATAGTTCAGCAAACTGCAGTATTTTATTTTCTAAATTTTTCTGTTTCTCTCTTACACAACTTCTGGGAAGAAAGTCTACTTTAAAGTACTAAAGGAAAAAATCATTGCTGTCTGGAATAAATAAAATGCACAAAGTGGTGATTTTCTTATGACCTCAGTATTGCATGAACAACAGATCACTTTATATATCATAATAGATTGCTGTCATAAACTGCAGCTATATGCCCAAGTGAGCACGTGTCACAAGGTCCCCTTTGTGCAAATCCACAGAGGGTTCAAATCCAGATGGGTTATTATAGACTCCAGACACAAAACTTAGTCAGTGTTGGATCCCCCCAGACTGGAAGGGAAAGAAGAAATGAAGAAGGGGGCTTGTCACAGTATGTCAATTCATCCCAAGCCTCTGAAAACTCTTAAAAGTCCAGAGAATTAGTATTTGGTGCGCTGGTTATCTTCTGGAATTGGAAAGAATGTCCTGAAACCAGGAACAACTGGAGCTGAACTCAAGCACATCTGCTGCTTGACTTAGTAAGCCATACCTCTCCAGATGCAGAGCTACTACATAACTACAACTACTCTGTAAGTGAAGTTTAGAGTGATTGCTGAAACATGCATTCACCGGCCAGTTAGATATATAAACATAACGGCTACATTTATACTAGTAAATCAAACAGTACAAAGTCTATACTCCAGCCCCGAGGTCTAGTGGTATGGTCTGGCCAATATTTCTAGTTATACTCTGTGCCCCTAAGGTAAGGTGGTCATATCCAAAGCGACTAGTGAAAAGTGGCCTAGATTGGCCTAATTCCCAAAATGTGACCAGGCATTGTTTGGGAGAGTACTAGTTGTTACCAAAAAGCATACCAGTTGCTGTTCTAACAATCTAGCAACATAAATGTCTGTACCCATGCCTCGGGACTGTCCAATTGACTGATATAGACCTTACTGTATATGCAGATTTAAAAAGTCCTCAAACATATTTGCAGATGGCAGACCCTCTGATTAATACAAATAGGTAAGCAGGGAGGATTCAACTCTTGTTGAATTTTTACTTGAAAGAGATGATTCTTTCAAATCAGGATATTAATTGGCTATTTCCATCCATTATTTTCTCCTTTTTATTTAATACACGTGCTTTGTTTGGTAGCCTACTGTTTTACTATTTAAGAAATCTTGGCTTTTGTTTGATTAACTCGCTTTTTCATGTCTACAATTCACAGCTAAACAAGCACTAACCAGTTCCGTCACAATGAAAATATTATATACACTTCTAAAACAATAACATTAAGACAACAACTAAAACAGGAAATAAAAAAATTAATCTGTGCAGTTAAAATATCTAAAAATATTATCAACCTCTATACATATTTGTCAGACTGCAATGTGTACAGTTACTTTCCAAATCATGAGGTGTTTTAAGAAACACTCACAGTAGCGGCTGCTGAGGAAATAATTTCCTTTATCATCCTGAGATTTTAAATGTGCAAGTGTCCAACCAATTTTTCTAGTGCATAAAAAGGAAGGAGAAAAGAAGGGAGGGAAGGTGGGAAGGTGGGAAGGAAGGAAGGTGGGAAGGAAGGAAGGAAGGAAGGAAGGAAGGAAGGAAGGAAGGAAGGAAGGAAGGAAGGAAGGAGGGAAGGAAGGGCAAGACAAAGAAACATTACATTATCACAATGGTTTTTGTTTCAAAATAGATTGCTGTGCAATGACTGAAGCCTGATTTGTAGACATTTTGTATTCCTGCCCAGAGCCTTGAGGAGGGGAAGGTAATGGAGTTTCTGGGGTTGCTGAAAAATAATATAGAAAGAATTACATATTTTTATATTCTGGCCTACTTGGCATACACATGTATTTACTGCTACCCCAAGAGGAACTTCTATTAGGTAGGTACTTACATATGTAAATAAGATATTTTATTTATGAGAAATTTTAGTTTATTAAAAATTGTGCATGTGAAACCAATGATATATCAGAACAGTGATTAATTTTCAAAATTAGTTTAAATTCAGGTCAAAGTCTCTTACTTAACACTGTTTATATAAACATGTTTTTAATGCACAATTATTTTAATTTAAGAATGATGATAAAATAATACTATGAGCACTGATAGGCCACCATTCTAATTAATATTTTTAACTGTAACAGTTAAATGTTATGACAGAAGGCTAATTTGCAATTACTTACAAATCTGTTCTGTATGTACAGGAGCAGACATTGAACTTATGAGGATAGTTTGGCCAGTTAAAGGATCTTGGGCTAAGTGAGGATGTACTGGATGATGCAGATGACTGGCATCATTAGAAGTACCTGCAAAAATAACATGAGAACATATCAGTTGTTGTCAGCAACTTATACTGCAATAATTACATTTCCGTAGAGCAAATATTTTGATTGGCAATTTGAATAATTGCCTCTGGGTATTCATTAAACAATTTAACCAGACTTCAACCATACTAAGCACTGTGTTTATTTTCACTGTTTTAACTGCATTAACAGTGGATTTCATGATATATTTGTAAGGATTCTTCCATCTGCCTAGCGAGTGGTATGTCTAGATACCCAGCAATGACTGAGAAGTACACAGCACAATCTGAGGTTGTAGGACTGTAACAAGATGAGCATTCAAGACAAGAAGGCTTTAGCTAACAATCATGACTCAAAGCTCAGCCAGCAAGGCAGTGGTCAACATGCTTGCTTACATCATGATTCCCTCAATGTCTCAGTATGCTAAATTCAAAGTAAGACCACATGGTAAATTCAACACGTGGTTACCTCACCTCCCAGTAACATTTCCTGAAGCAAACTGTCAATTTTAACAATTCCAAATAGTTTAACCAATTGTATTTGCTCAATCATCTGCCAAGTGATGCTCTGGAGTGTAGGCAGTAGAAGCAGAAGCTCTCCAAATCTTCCTCTGGAGTCATACTGACGGTCATTAATATAATCCTCTAAACTGATTTGGACTTGGAACCGCATGTTCTTAATCTTCATTGGATTACTCAGGCCCTTTGCATCTTAAAAAATGACAAAAACTTAAAGTCAAGGCAGATTATGATTTGGGAGGATCATCTTACTTTTTTTCATTTTATTCTCTTCCATCCAGCTAGATAACATGAGCACATGCTACATCAACAAAAATTACTTTCAATACAATCACATGTACAATAATTCTAAGAGATATTTTCAGAAAGGTACCTGGATCAAAAAACACAATTGCTTTCAAGCAAGCGTACTCATTGTCGTCTATTTGGATTTCCTGGAAGGGTCGAACTAGTTCATCTAGAATCCGATTTGCCACTCGGCT
This sequence comes from Caprimulgus europaeus, assembly GCA_907165065.1. Next base: position 33,322,934 of record OU015525.1, read on the forward strand.
GATCTCTACTTCAGTACTGTTGCGATGAATTATGTAATTATTGCCTTGGAGAGAAAGAATACCAACAAAAGGATTGATGCAAAGACTTTGATGTAACATACTAGCTGTAGCCTATCTTCAAAAGCACCTTTTATTTTGCTTAATCAAATGATTTTTGGGGTTTTTTTTTAAGTAATAACTCTCCTTCATATCACACAAAACTGTTCTTTACAAGTAAGGGTATATGTGCAAAATACAGCTGTCAGCCAATAAATAACCTGCATGTAAATATGCCAGCAAGTACAATTACTGATTAGTCCACAAGACTGAAGTCCACGTTTGAATGCACAAGCATGGAGCAAATATGTCTTTATCTTTACATAACAGATAAATATAATGGTAAACTGATATTAAAATTTCATCTTCCCCCAATAAAGTAATATATCCAAAGCTGAATGTTCAGGATTTGTCAATGGACAAAGAAGTCTTCTTACAGAGGAGGCAACAGGAATGTTTCTAACATATGCTTCTGATACTCCTAATAAAATACAGAAGCATCTCAAAATTTTCAGTAAAGAATTAACTTTCTCTGCTCTTTTAATTTTAAATTTTCATTTTGGGGAAATCTCCATCATGGCATCTTAATCACCTTCTGTCCAGGTGATGAGAAAAGTGGGAAAGCCACAGGGCTTTCAGAAGTCACCAAGTAGTTTTGAAAGGAAAGCTGATTATTATATTACAAGAGATCCACTCCAAAATTACTCATAAGCCATACAGACATCTCCCTCCAAATATCAGAAATAAGCCTTGTTTCTTCTTTCAGTATATGTGCTGATGCTGGTGAAGTTGTCTATATTTTTTTGCTTATTATTTTCTCATTATTTGTCCTTATTACCTTCTAAACTCAATAAAACTGCAAATATTTCCTTTTTATTTCTGTTATTTTTTTCAGTAAAACTGTATCTAGAGAAAGATCTAGGTTAAGAAAGTAATTTGTTTAGTCTTTACTTTGAATGGATTGCTAGTTAAAGTAGCATCTCCAGAACAAACTTTTCCTGCCCCTTTAACGTGATATATAAAAATAAATTCAAGCTGATTAAGAGCTATAAAAAGGTAGGCTCAAAGAGTAAGGAGAACAAGTAGTGGAAAACCCCCTTGTACCACACCACCAGTGAAGAAACTAGTTTAAGTCTATATTCCACATAATCTTGCCTCACATCAAAAATCTTGTCCAAGAAGTCCTACACATTTTCTCACAAAACAGTCCAAGTGCCACACATGTATAATGAGACCATTTTTGGCAGAGTGCGCTTCAGATTGGCAGAGCACTGCGTCAAACACCACTAAGAAATGCCTCACGACATCACTATATGCACAGGCACACATCTCATTATATTATTGTGCCTCTCTGTTGTGTGAATGAAGGGAAGACATCCTTCCACCACGTGATGATACCCCCTATGCTGCCCACATGGCAACTGTCAAAGCAGAAGTGAGAGGGCTCATGGGAAAGTGAGCTGCAGGGAACAAGCTTTCAGTTCTCTAGCCTGTAGGGTCCTCTCTAACTATGTCTGAAGGGCTCTTGGGAATTCTTGAGATAAATTATTTCATAAAGACTTAAATTAGTACATGGGCTACAGGTTGGCTGCTCCTCTCTTAAGCAAAAGTATTTATGTCTTCTGTTGTTGTTTTGTTTTGTATTTTTATGGGACAAAGGTGCAGAAGAATGCTAATGTAAGGAGACAATTTGCCAGGAACTTGCTTAAGTTGTGGTTTCTGGTATCTAATAACTGTTAGCTGTATTAACTCACAGGAAAATGTCCACCTGCTTTTGCTGGAATAGGGCACGTGACATTATGTCATTAATAGCTATTTAGCATTCACAGAATGCATTGCTTTGATTGTGCCAGAACAGTTGTCCCACTTAAGTGATTACATGGTTGCTAATGTACTATACCATCATAATTATTAATTAAAACAAAACCAATATTTACCTAAAAGTAAAATGTCCTTATATGCCATGGACCGTTTTGCTGCTCCAAGCAACAGGTGTTCCCCAGCATGTGCTCTGAGCAGGGCAACCTCAAAAAAAAAATCCAGCAGACTCATTAGATGATAAGGCAGTAAATTCCAATAAGGGCAAAAGAAATGAGGATCCATTTTACCCTGAGTGTATTTAGCTAAAGGTACATGTTTAAAACTGTTGTGGTTCTAATGTAAAATGTAAAGTGAACATAAAAACCTTAACATTGTACTAATGGCATACTATAATTAAATTGTCACGCTCTGTCACTTCTAGCATTTGGTCTAGATTTTAAACATACGGCTCTGCAAAATACTTCTCAATAAACATAACACTTCTTTTTATTTCCTAGGGCTTATTCCCTTAACAAAGTTTTCTCTGAAATTTTAAGTTGACACTAAAGACACCGGTGAGCTGGAATGAACTGTTAGAGTAAATTCAGCATTATCAGTGTTTCATTTTTCTTACCTTGAACCAAAAATTTATGTAGCACTTGAAAGACCTTTTTCTACAACAAAGCCAGATATGTGAAAATATCCACTACTGTCAATACAGAAAAAACCTGATTCATACCAGGAAAGCACTAAAAAATTTGATCACTAGTTTACTCTTCCCCTATTTATAAAATCACCTATTTACTTTAATGTCTGCTTGAAACTTCAGCAACAGTGTCTATGTCCTCAAGGAACTCTTCTCTTGGTAATTAATTATTTTCTTACAAACCCAAGCCAATACTTTATGAGTGATGTAAAGGTACACAGCACCTGAGAATACTAAGACATTTAAAGTTCTTCGTACAGTTAACTTATCTCCTCTGCCCTGCCCTATGGTTTGTAAATCAAGATGATTCCCAGATCAGGAATTGTTTGTTCAAATCCAGATGGTTTACTTTATAAATAAATGCAAAATGTCCCTCAGAAAGAGGTTATCACAAATACAAAAGTGGCATTTCTTCTAACTCATAATACCTTTGTCACTGTTGTTCTAAGGTACTTAAGGTTCCAGATTATTTCCCAACATGTACTCTTCAAGCACTGCAGGGGTGTTTTGAGTCTATTTTTCTAAGATGATTGTCCTGGTTTTTAGCTGGAATGGGACACTGATATATATGTATACGTATACATATACGTATACGTATATGTATATGTATGTATATATGTATGTATATATATATATTTTAAAATACAAACAGGAAGTTTTTAATGAGGTCTTAACCTTTCTCTTTTCCTTCATGCTATTTTAGCAACTAAAACAGCAATATTTTTGCTTGTTTTTGTTGCTCTTGTGTAACCAATGCATTGAAAATGCTCCTTCTTTCACATGATCAGATTTTTAACTTATTCCAGTATGCTGAGCTTGTGCACACCTATCATAATCTGTGGGTCTGCAATGACATCATTAAGCTCCTATTTTGGTGGGTCTTCTGTGGCCTGTGGTGCTCCATGTTCCTGAGGAAAAGCGTAAGAGGGAATGAGCTCAGTTTGAGTCTCAAAACCACAGTTGATCAAGCCCTCCTTACAGGATTCTACTAAAAATGAAGAGACTAAAGAGGCAAAAAGGAGGAATTAGTGAATTTCACTTCACAGAGTCATTTTCAAGCTGAATCAGATTTTGGTGGACTGAAATCAAGAGATCCTGAGCTGTGAATTAACCTCCTGCTCTGGCAGGTGCTGAGAGAACTGCTTACCACAATATGGAGACACTGGCTCTGAGTGTACCAGCACAACTTATTCTGAAACCCAGTGACAGAACAGGATATATTACAGATGTGATGATAAGTCAGACCTCTGTCTTAAAAAACTGTAAGAATTTTCAAGGTTTGATTTTTTTTTCCCCCACATTCATTAAATACAACATAATTTTAGTACACTGTATTGTATGAGAGCTTATTTGTTATGGATTGATGTCAGTATGTTTGGCAATTGTTAGAGATTCTAATGGCTTTTATTTTTATTTTTTGCAAGTAGAGAAGATCTTCTTCAAATTAAACACCACACTGTCTTAAACGATATTATAATAAAAGGTGAACATGAAATAAATACTCTGCAAGGTCAGAAAAAAACATGACTTTTTTACAAGATTTTTTTCATTTTTGCATGTAACTTGGTATCTCTGCTTCCAAAAGAATACATAAAGCAGAAAACACTGAAAGACATGCTGATTTGCTGCTTCTTTTTGTTAATGTCCTAGAGCCTTATCCATTTCCTCTGTTTTTTTTTTTTGTAATAGTGTTATATTAAAACTTTACAAAATTTTAAGATGGATGGGTCTAGCACCCAGCTCTTAGATCATACAAAAAATTAGTGTTTAATTATAACATCTAAATAACGCAGAAATAACAGAACAGTAATTAAAGTTCTCTCTTTGGTCTCCTCTTATACCTGGTCATCCAGTGGTAGTTCACAGAAGCCTGGAATATATTTTGCCCATTCCACCAGGACCAAAAGTTGTTGCTTCATAGATTCACAGACATCACTAATACCAGCAATTTTCTTAACATTTATGTCAGTGCTAGCACCAGGACTGGAGATTGAGATCTGGCCACAGTGAGAGAAAAAAAGAACAATATTAAATTTCATACAATTGCATTTTCACTGGTTAACAGCACATTTAAGAAAAAAATCATAGAAGTAATTATGTATACTCTTGAGAAATTCCTTGACCATAAGGACCGCTAGTCTGCATGTAGATTATAAAATTTTCTCATTATTACCAGTGTGTATTAAAGTATGTTAAAAATTGTTCTATTCATATCACAATACAATATCTTCTCATTCTAAAATGCCATTTTTAAATACACCAGCTCCCTTATTATTTCCAGGGATGGGGTGGGTGGAGTTTCTTTCTTTTCTCTTTCTTTCTTTCTTTCTTTCTTTCTTTCTTTCTTTCTTTCTTTCTTTCTTTCTTTCTTTCTTTCTTTCTTTCTTTCTTTCTTTCTTCTTTCTTCTTTCTTTCTTTCTTTCTTTCTTTCTTTCTTTCTTTCTTTCTTTCTTTCTTTCTTTCTTCTTTCTTTCTTTCTTTCTTTCTTCTTTCTTTCTTTCTTTCTTTCTTTCTTTCTTTCTTTCTTTCTTTCTTTCTTTCTTTCTTTCTTTCTTTCTTTCTTTCTTTCTTTCTTTCTTTCTTTCTTTCTTTCTTTCTTTCTTTCTTTCTTTCTTTCTTTCTTTCTTTCTTTCTTTCTTTCTTTCTTTTTCTTCCTTCCTTCCTTCCTTCCTTCCTTCCTTCCTTCCTTCCTTCCTTCCTTCCTTCCTTCCTTCCTTCCTTCCTTCCTTCCTTCCTTCCTTCCTTCCTTCCTTCCTTCCTTCCTTCCTTCCTTCCTTCCTTCCTTCCTTCCTCTCTTCCTTCCTTCCTTCCTCTCTTCCTTCCTTCCTTCCTCTCTTCCTTCCTTCCTTCCTCCCTTCCTTCCTTCCTCTCTTCCTTCCTCTCTTCCTTCCTCTCTTCCTCTCTTCCTCTCTTCCTTCCTCCCTTCCTTCCTTCCTTCCTTTTTTTTCATTTCTTGAAAATGGATTTCATTTACTTCATTTCAAATAAAAAAGAGCTCATAGGAGCATGCAGTAACATTAAGGACAAAGAGAGAGATAAAGGGATAGCATGTTCTTCTAGTGAAAAAATAAGTATCATTAACTTTAGAAGGTAAGACAGGGTTTTTTTAGTGGCTGAAGGAGAATGGTTTGTAATGATGAAGCAGTAGTATAGGCAGAGGCCCGAGATGTTTCACCACCACAACAACAAAAATTCACCCCTGTACAAGGCCTATGAAACTGACTTTCATCTTATGGTGGTGAATTTCTCAGGAAGTTCTGTAGATTTGTTATCTTCTGCCCCATTTATTATTATTTTTTTTAAATTTTCTAATACTGCGTACCTACAAATTTCAGGAGGGTGGATGCTATTTAGGTTGGCTCCTACCAGATCACCTTCATTCCCAGATCCATGTTAAATCTCCCAGTGGGATCTCTGATGAAACCCTATTAAACGTGGGCTGTCGAAAGGATCTGCACTTCTGAACTAAAGCTCAGTGTTTCCTGTGTAATTCAGTAGTCTAAAACACTGAAAACAGCCTAGATATTAATGGCAGTTAACCAGCTGAACCTTAGTTCTCAGGGAAACAGAGCAGCTAGGCAGGTGAAAAAATCCTCAGACATAATTCAAAGGCTATCATGTAGGAAAAAGCTTACAGGCACTCTCTTTTTGTAGAGACACCTTTTGTGAAATCCCTGCTGTAATCATGAGTCCATTTCTGACATCTGTTCTACAAAAACTAAGTTGAAAATACTGAATATAATTCAAGTGAAAGTTACCAGAATGATTCAGTCTAGAAAACCTTCAGTACCAAAATAAAGAAATTGAACATATCTCTTTTTTTTTTTTTTTCCAGAAGAGTAAGAGGCATCTTGGTCATGATTCAGAAGTGCCTAGGCAGAGAAGAGAGTTCTGACAGCAGGAGGTGCTCTGAACTGCCAGAAAAATATACTACCATGCACCAACCAGAAGTTAATTCAAGAAGGTAAATAACAGGCAGATTGTTTAACCATTAGGCTTACTGACACCTGAACTTATAATACATTGTTCTTTCTTTAATATCTTTTAATCAAAGCTATGCATCTTTATAAATTACATCTTATAGGACAAACTATAGACTCAGTGCTGAAATTACTTGGTGAGCTTCTGCTGAGGATTCACAGGATCATTCCCATTATGAACTCCTAGGGTTCCATCTCTTCACAGACTGAACTTTCCTCTTTCTATTCCTCTATTGCTTTAAGCTGCCTCTCCTTTCTGAGGTGCAACACAAGATTTGGTGACTTCTTAGAGCCATAGACCAGCCTAGGTTGGAAGGGACCTCAAAAGATCATCTCATACAACCTTTTGTGGGAATGGGAGCCTAGATAAAACCATCTAACACCCTGTCCAATTGCATCTTGAAAATCTCCAGTAATGGGGACTCCACCACATCCCTGGTAAGGTTGTTCCATTGATTGATTGTTTAGGTGAAACCTCTCCCGGTGCAACTTGCACCCATTAATGACTTGATGAACATGACAATATATCACTATATCCTTATCATCCTGAGAACCATCAGAGACACATGCCTTTCCTCCTACAAAGAGTCCAGCATGTACCTTTCATATTTACACAATCCAGGAAGCCTCTCCTGGGTCTGTAGGAGAAACACTGTATTTGGACAATTTCTCCCTGTAAGGGATCTTCACGGACAAAATAATTCATTTTCCCTATTTTAATATGAAAATTTTAAAAGGGATGAAAGCCACCTTCTTCCTAATTTCACAGCTGAAGGACTTGGCAATGATTTGCGACACTACCACCTCCTCCAAGGTTCTTTTCAGGACTGAAACCATCTTACAGATCTATTCAATCGAGGGAAAAAACAAGACTTTTAAGACTATTTTTCCATCATGTTAATGTGACCTCTTGGTCTCTGAGGCCAAGAGTGTATTTTCACATATGGTTGGCATAATGAGAGAAATTCTCTCCTACTACAACATACCAAATAATAAGTAGAATAAATTTGTGTGGATACACAAGGTGATGTTTTAGGCCAGGAATCTACCAGGTGAAAAGAACTTAGTGTCAGAAAAGGCTGAAGATGTGATTCTGTTTAAGACCGCTCTTATTCCTGAATTTCATATATCAGCTGGAAATGATTAAGGGAGCAACAGAAAAAAAAACGCACAATAAGCAAGTTCAAAGAATTACTAAGGAGCTAAAAATAGGTATATTTTTCATACTGTATAGGTATGAAAGGTAGGAAGGTCCATTATGTTCATCTAATCTGGCCAGACATGCAATATGTGCCAAAGACTATCGCCCAGTAATTCCTGCATCAATTCGTTACAGACAGTTCCACCCTGAAAGAAATGCTGATAAAGGAGGAGATTACAAAACATTTGGGGATGTATAAATCAGTCAGCATGAAATCATAAAGGTGGCAGTTAAATTCTAAGTAAGTTAGTAAGAGGTGCAAGAACGCAGAATCAATGACCATGATTTATTTGAGGTGCAGAAAAGACTGGAGACTGTTCTATTCAGTAATTGATTGGATAGGGGTGGGGGGGGGGCGGGGAAAGGAAAATTAAGTTCAGATGAAACAAAGAAAATTTAAAAGCAAGATGTGAATAGACTCTGTAGTTGGAACACTTCTGTTTGCCCTATTTATAATATCTAAGGATATTAAAAATGGGATTTGCAAAAGAATGTAAGGAAATGAGCGTCTGCACCCCTTTGAAGGTAACGAGTTTGGACAATTTTTTCTGTAATGTTTCATGGGAAAGCCAGCCTCAAGGATAGATAGATGCCACCAGCTGCCTGAGACAGCAACTGATTTAAAAGCAGTAAGAACCATAAAGCTTTATTAAGAAAGGTGCCTAAAACATATTGTCCTGGACGAAGTAGATTTTTTTTATTGACTTTGCATTAGGAATGTATTCTATGACTCATTCTTTCACTGAGAAGAGGAAGCTTGGTGCATTTTGGAAGTAAAAAAAAAAAAAAAAAGTCATGCCAATAATTATATTTAATAGAACAGAAAACTGAATAGTATTTAACTTTAGAAAAAAATGGTCTTAAAGTCACTAAATAATTTTGTGGTAGATCTCAGTACCTGACGGGAGAGTGTCTCAGCTTGCGACAATGTGCTAATAGAGGGAATATTGCAGCCATCAAAAGTGTTTCTTCTCGTACTTATCCTGTCCCGTTCATTTTGTACAGCTGGAAAAGAATAATAATCTCATTTATTGACTTGTAGACATCACCATACAATATCATTTCAGAAGTTTACTAGGTAACTGTAAGAATCAAAAGGTATGATACTTAAAAAAGAACCTGTGCTTTCAGCTCTGAGTAATGAGGAAGGATGACAATACTTGTTTATGGTCTTTATACTGTTGTCTGGAAAAACTATGTATAACTAACTGAAGATAGATAATGAATTATCAGTACTTTTGTGACAAGCTTTATTACAGTAAAACCTCTTTCTTCCTTTGAACTTGAACACATGCTGTCATTTTGTTATTTTAACCAATTTAATAAGTGAGGCTTTGTGATAATAGTAGAAATGGACATCTCCAGACTGATGAACAGGTCAAGAGGTACAGCACCACCACTGACAAAATGTCTCAGTTAGAGGAAGTGTGAAAGCTCTACTGCTCTCCTGTGAGAAACCCTGAAAAAGGAATGAATCATTAACTTAATCCACTAGTAAAATAATTTTGAAACTTAAATCTCATGCTCCTCCTCAGTGACACTGCATTCCTAGACAGTTTACAGAACATCAACTAAGTAAAAAAAAAATTTAAAAAGCACCAAAGAAATTTCAGGCCAGTAAGTTTTGTCTCTTGGGGTTCAAAAAAAAAGCTGTCAGTAGGGCTTTGAATAAGGAATCCTTAATCAGCACATGCAAGGCTTATGAAGCAACAAGGTTTACTTTTGAATTGAAGGAAGAAGAAAAAATAAAACCATCAATCAGATTTTTCTAAAATGTAGATCATGTCCAAGGTCAGGCCAAGGAAAAAAGAAAAGAAAAAACGAATTGTGCTGATCAAAATCTTTTTATTGCACAAGGAATCTCATAATCTTTTAAGAGCAGCAGCTTTATTTCCAAAGAAATGTTTGCTATTTTGTGGGAAACAATCTGCATTACAGAATTTAGGAGTAGTACCAAAGGTTTCAATAAAAAAATAAAATATTCTATGCACTGAATAGTTTCCAGGGTTTCTCTGAACAATGTATATAGTTTATTCCAGAGGTGTACTAACTTTTTGCCAAGGACACTTCCTGATGGTCCTTTTATTAAGGTCACAGTAAGAGATACCATGCAGTGATAAACACAAAGTGCTAAATGTTCATGTAGACAGGAAACAAAAAGTAAAACCTTTTTTAAAAGAATGGAAAAAAACCCATTTAGTGAATCTCAGCAGCTTAAGTGCTACATAGATAATTAAAATAAGGTCAGCTTTTTTTTGTATTAGAAAAATAGTAAGCTATTCTGACAATCACTAATGAAAGTTACTGGTGGAACACTTTGAGAATCATAGGGAAATGTTTCAATTTCCTTCCTTGGATTATTAAACTGGAATGTCTGTCTTGCTAAAGCCTTTTTGTCAGTTCAGCCTAACAGTTCAGGCTAAAATTACCTTAAACAGAGACACCATGAGGAAAAGGGAATATTTGTTTCAAAGAGAGCTTGCATAGCTTTTACCAGCTGAAGTCTCTCTCACCTTCACCACCAAAAAAAGAAAGTGATTTGGTAGAAACAAGCTAAGAAACTACCATATAGACCATGCTACGCTTACACTATGAGACACTCCCTGATGGTGTAGAGAGGTATATAACAACACACAAGCAGTGAAATATACAGTTCAGCATTTTGAATTATTTTAGCCCTGGGAAGCTTTGAATAAACATGGCTTGGATGCAATGACAAATGAAAGCTTTATAGGTAATGGGACCAGAGGAGGCAGAGTGGTGTAAATTAGGTTAAAAGTTTTGTGCAGGATGTATCTTCACTTCATAAACATGAGTCATCAGCAGGTTTGGTGATGTCACCTAGCCATGCACTGGGCTGCATTAGCATCTTGAAGGAAGTGATTATTTCTCTCTTTTGGGCTCCTCGGTACATGAAAGATGCTGAAAAACTGAGCAGTGTCCAGTGGAGGCCTATGGAGATGTAATTCACAAGATGCAAAAGGTGAAGCAGAGAGAAGTGTCTTTGTTTACTAGGAAAAAAGAGGTCCAAGGCAGAGGTGGGGGTCTAATTTCTGTAGTTTACAGAAAATGGAGCCAGATTCTTCTCAGATGCACAGTGAAAGGACAAGGGGCAATGGACACTACCCTAATGGCAGTAAGACAGATTCCAATTAGATATAAGGAAAAAAACTCTTCCCAATGAGAGTGATCAAGCACTGGAAGAAGTTGTTGAGAGAGGTTGTGGAATGTCCCCTCTCAGGGACTGTATAAACCGGACTGGACAGGGTCCCAAGCAACCTGACTGAATTTAGAAGTTAGCCTTGCTTTAAATATGGGCCTGGACCAGATAACTTCCAGGTGTCCCTTCTGAGCTAAACTCTTCTTTAATTCCAGGTTTTGTAAGTCTGTGAAGCTCTGCTTTTTGCAAAACATTTAGGGCTGCTGTGGACACACAGGTCTTCCCTTTTCTTCATGTCAGATTCATAATGCATAAAAAATATGTTAATGATTTTAGTGGCTCAAATTCCAAAAGGCTGAACTGTTTTCAAAGAGATCCACAAAAATTAGCAAACCTATTTCATACATACAGAAAATCCGTTTCACCTCATACCAAAATTCGATCACTAGCAAAGTAGTACTCTAGTATAGCTATATATGGGCATAAAGAAACAGTTTCCTTTATCTTAGGAAAATTATGTATAAACTAAAAATATTATAGACTAGTTACAGTACAAGATAACTGCACAGCTCACATTGCAGACTGGCCCTCAGGAAGATACAATAGGCTCCAAATAAAAGAGGTGGTAAAGTTTGTGATAAAAGAACCATTTTTGAATGCTTATTTGAAACAGATCAGGACGTATCTTCCCTCTAAATCATGATTGCCAGCGAATCAACAGTCCCAACAACTTGATACTAAAATCCTCTGATGTTCTCACTGTCTTTCTTTTGCTATTGGTCTGCTCTTGTGGTCGTCTGGTCCTTCCACTTTGACAGGAGGATCACCGTGACACCCATTTTTCTTCGTCTGTCAGTGAGATGCATAAGTAACAATCTTCCCATACTAAGCCCTAACAACATTAGAATTTTTTCAATTAATGCGGACAGCTACCACTACGGTTCTCACCACTACTTTTTCACTCAACTTCACACTCCTTCCTCTAGCTTAAATGCTTCAAACATTTAAATTTAAGGGAAGAACAAGTAAATTGGCACTGTCATTACTTAGGTAGGGTAGAAAAAAAAAAAATCCCAGACAGAGATTTTAGCACTCAAATTTGGTAAAATTTGAAATCAAAGTCTCATACTTTGAACTTTGCCAGGATATGGCTGGACACTTAGAAATCAATTAATTTTAGTTCCAGGATTCATGTATTGAACAGCTGCAAATTCACTTTAAACCCATAGTTCTGCTTATACTTCAAGTGTTAGAATTGCTTACCCACCTGAAAACTAGACGACACATATTTCACCTCAAAAGCATTTCTCCATCATGAAGCCATTACAGCAGACTTTCCATTTAACTATTCTGATGGAGTTTTTTAGAATTTTTATTAGATTTGAAAACTAATTCTGATTATTTCTCTTTGTATATAAAATAATAAATTATTCTATTACCTTCTTTCTTCATTCCTGCTCGAAAACACTTTTTTAAACGACAGTATCTGCATTGATTCCTTTTGTCCTTGTCAACAATACATTGCCGGTTGAATCTATCAGAGACAAGAAAAGGTCAATTTCATTAATAAAGCAGCATCCTGATTATGAAGGAAAAAATACCCAACTAATCTGGTCTGTTAGAACAATGTCTAGAACCACAGACTTTCTTCTTCTGTTGTATTTTTAAAATTTTTTATTCAGTCTTGAGAGGTGTTTCATACCTGCTTGGTTTGCACAAATGTATGTGTGTGTTTAGACATGTATAAGCATTGGAATGGGCAAGCGTGAAAAACTTTAGAGCATCATTTACACTTCAGTTTATTGGTGAGATATGTCAGTACCTGGCTGCATCAAATGGCAGTGAAAGAAAAAGGAAAAAAAGCTACAAACAGAAAAAAGAAAGGACAATCAAGAAAAACGCCAAGTGTCACTGACCCAAGTGTAACTGAGCCCTTAGCTGCAAAACAAGGACCCTTGGCTGGCAAAGTTTACTCCTTCTGGGAGATACCAATGAACAAAGTACATGTGGCATAATTACAAATGACAACCTAAACAGGAAATGGGAGGAAAATTGTCTAACACAATGAAACAAAGACATAAGAAAAGACACAGAGTGTGACACAGCAAGAAGGCTTACCCAAGCACTCATGCACATCTACAGGTGTGCCTAAGGGGAATGCATATGAACCATCCCCAGCTCTCTCTGCTTGCTTCTGCCTTTTTGCTGTGCATGTGTTTGTTAGATAAATAGATCTTTGTCGTGCAGAGCTCTTTTTGAAATCTCTTGTATCAGCTCTTGTCACACCACTTTAAGGGTATGTCTATGCTGTAACACTGTGGTATGTCTCTAAGGGAGAGGTTTCCTTATAAGAGTATTAAGCAACCAAGGAAGAGCGTAGCAAACAACGTTTCCAGTAACAAGTCATTCTTACAAAAGTTTTTTGCTTTAGTGATTTGCCTATCAGAGGTTTCCATATATTCTGTGCACAGCTTAAAACTGGCATTTTATGGGCTAGTGCATACGCAAAGCAATTCGTTAAGTATGGTGCACAAACCTGCATTGTCATAATTTGGGCAGCCAGACATTCAGAATTTAGCAGATTGCCATTCAGACTGACGGGGGGGAAAGTGTCACCCCAAGTGGGAAGATGAGCAGATGTCCTTGTACAGCCTTTAAAATGAGACTTAAAAATCTTAGACTCTCTATTCATAAACTTTGTTAATAAGAAAAAAATTGAAAAATTATTTTTAGAAAACAGTTAAGAATTACACTTTTCACATTGCCAGTGAAAATATGTTTTGGGTTTTTTAAAATTTTATTTTTAGGACATGACCTTTTCAATCGTAAATAAAAAAGTGAAACAGCTCTTGAGTCATGTAATGATATCAACAATATCAACAGATATCTGGAATGAAAACTATCAAGTAGGCTTGAATAAAAGACATTTTCTCCAATCATAAGAATATACCATGAACTACATGCTCATCAAAAATGCTGAAAATACCTTGACATAGTTGTGAAAAGTCTGATAAGTATTTTTTGCTTAAATTCATTAATTTAGTGTGTCTAGATGAACTTTTGAAATACCTGCATGTATAGACGTGATTTTTCCGTATACTGCGTCTAAAGAATCCCTTGCATCCATCACAGCTGGAAGCACCATAGTGTTTTCCGGTCGCTCGGTCTCCACATATTGCACAGAGACTACCAACCCCATTGTCAGCAGCATTCATATTGACAGCTTCTCCTGAACTGTCTGAGGAGAGACAAGAACAACATAGGTAGTTATGGACAACACTTTCAAACAACCACTCCATTAAAAATTTGTACTTAAATGGAGGCTTTTTCTGGCCTTTTATCTTTTCATTGCCACTTAGTATCTATACAGCACAGCTTATCTGATTACATCTGATTACATTATCAGATTAACACTTTCAAAGTTACAGAGATGTAAACAGAATTTATGAAGTTCACAAGAACAAATAATTTTATTCTAAAGAATTTCCATCTGCAAGGGGTTAAAAATTAAAGTGTAACTGCATGTATAATTACATATACATTCTTACTAACACAAAGAGGAACTTTGACACAAAGCCCTGTTGCCTAGTTAGCTGGCAAAGATCTCGTATATCAGTTCTCAGGAGCAGGCAATAACTGGCAACTATCATCAAAGACACAACTGCAGTAGTGACATTGAAAAAAAAAAGGCAAGACAGCTTTTGCACAATACTTAATGAAAAAAAAATATGCTACGAGGACTGTTACTTCCTTGAACAGTTTTCGAATGGAACAATAGTGCAGACTTCACTTGCACAAGAGAATATTAGCTACGTGATTAACAATAAATCACCGAATACTGTAAACAATACTGAATAAATGCAAAACAGACCTATTTATTCTTCTTTGAGTCACAGTGTTTAACAGAGGTGTTCAAAGAAATAATTGCAAAATAGCTCTTTCTGTTAAGCTTCCGGTTTTGCGAAAGGAAAGCTGTTTGCAATGTGCCCTAAACATTTGTAGTTGTTCCGTCAGGGAGAGGAAAGAGTGACACATTAATTAGTTATTCAAACATTCATTCAAAAGTCAAGTACATGAGTTCATGACAGTGGACAGGTCAAAAAGTAAAATCGTTAATACTGATACATATTTTTATTAATTTAGTCCCTCAAGGGTCGGTACTAGGACCAGTATTATTCAATATATTCATAAATGACCTGGATGAGGGAATTGAATGCACTGTCAGCAAGTTTGCTGATGATACAAAGATGGGAGGAGTGGCTGACACGCCAGAAGGCTGTGCTGCCATCCAGAGAGACCTGGGCAGGCTGGAGAGCTGGGCAGGGAAAAATTTGATGAAATATAATAAGGGCAAGTGTAGGGTGTTGCACCTGGGCAGGAACAACCCCAGGTTCCAGTATAGACTGGGAGATGATCTACTAGAGAGCAGTGTAGGGGAAAGGGATCTGGGAGTCCTGGTGGACAGCAGGATGACCACGAGCCAGCACTGTGCCCTTGTGGCCAGGAAGGCCAATGGCATCCTGGGGTGCATTAGAAGGGGTGTGGTTAGTAGGTCAAGAGAGGTTCTCCTCCCCCTCTACTCTGCCCTGGTGAGGCCACATCTGGAATATTGTGCCCAGTTCTGGGCCCCACAGTTCAAGAAGGACAGGGAGCTGCTTGAGAGAGTCCAGCGAAGAGCCACCAAAATGATTAAGGGAGTGGAACATCTCCCTTATGAGGAAAGGCTGAGGGAGCTGGGTCTCTTTAGCTTGGAGAAGAGGAGGCTGAGGGGGGACCTTATTAATGTTTATAAATATATGAAGGGTGAGTGTCACGTGGATGGAGCCAGGCTCTTCACAGTGGTGTCCAGTGATAGGACAATGGGCAATGGGTGTAAGCTGGAACACAGGAGGTTCTGCTTAAACTTGAGAAGAAACTTCTTTACTGTGAGGGTAACAGAGCACTGGAACAGGCTGACCAGGGAGGTTGTGGAGTCTCCTTCTCTGGAGACATTCAAGACCCGCCTGGACACCTTCCTGTGTGATCTCATGTAGGTGTTCCTGCTCCAGCAGGGGGATTGGACTAGATGATATTTTGAGGTCCCTTCCAATCCCTGACATTCTGTGATTCTGTGAAATATATTCTAAAATTTTCATTGTGTCCTGTAGCTTACAATTTAAACAGAGTTCCTTAGACAAACATAGAAGTAACATTTTTTTCTGCTTTACAGAGACAAAATTAATAGGAATTGTAATAAAATTTTAATAAATAAAAAGGAAATATTAAACATAAGAATTAATTCCTATAAAGATTTTATTTTAAAACTAGGTTTGTTGTGACTGGAAAATTATTTTTAAAAATGGGTTACAGAATTACTTTAGCTAGAAAAATATAAAATCTTTCCTTTGGAGCTTTGTAATTTTACATCATAATGTAAAACATACATATACATTTAAAAATACAATATTTAAATTTTTCATAGCAATAAAAGTTGTGTATATATATATATATATAAGCATATGCTTATTTTCTTTGGTATTCCTTGTCTAGGAAGTTGACCCAATTTTGCAGAATTCTTTAATTTCAACAGAAATGTATAATCTGCCTTAATGTGGCTTGTTAAACTTCTCTGAAAGTTTCTAATTAATTTAGACATCTAGAAAAGACACATAGGAATGTTCATAAGAGGCAGCTTTCAGTTTCAGACTAACACTCTTCCTACAAATTGATGTTTTTCTAAATACTATAAGAAAACACTTTGGCTAAACTCAAAGCAAACTCTAAATAGAAAAGGGTTACACCTAATAACTAGTAACTACCAAACTAATAGCTTACAGTGAATAATCTAACTAGGTCTATTACCAACACATAAGGCAAGACAGCATAACAGCCTTAATCTGCTTTCCCATTTTATGTAACATTAGCAGATCTGAAAGGATGCTATTCAGCAAAATAGAAATGACCAATGAAATCACCCATATTAGAACAAAAAGCAGAAAAATCATCTAAAAGTTACATAACCATTGTTGACAGCTTCAAAATCACTTAGGGCATGAAGGTCTGTTTTTTCTTCCTAAATCAATAACCAAATCTACCTTTCTGTTTACTAAGTTTGCTGTAAAGTAACATCAGAAATTTAGATAAAACTTCAAGCACAACAATAAAAAGTAACTTGGGTTCTATACGGCAGGAATATGTGGAAAAGCAAGTGCTAAGTATTTTTGCTGCAAATCACTTTAATATTTGTTATGCCTTTTAAAAATACATACTACAATAGATACATGAATTACATTTTATGATATAATAAATCATTTTTTTAAGTATAATAGAAGATTTGGAAAGCCATTTTAGAGTACTTTAATTTTTCTTCACTTTAATAGACTGACTTTTTTTTTTTGGTCAGTACTCAATGACAGAATGAAGCGGTGTGCTCTGTATTTCAAGCTTAACTTATTGATACAATTTCTTAAAATTTTTTTACATTAACAATTCCAACTAAAGTATTACATTAGCCAAACACAAATAGTTTTTCTCAGCTAAACATTAGCCTCTAGAAAGCTAATGTAATTTTTTTTTTTTTTAAATCACCCTAATTCATATATACAGATACCTAGAAAGGCTAGATTAATGTTGAAATAAATAAAATATTAGTCTAACAATTAGAAACTAGGATGAAGAAACAGCAGCTAATTTTTTTCACAAGACTGGATAATTTTGTCCTGTCCTTCCAAATGTTATATACAAAATATACTTTCATGTCCGAACTGTCAATACTAGTTATTCATTTGTCTTACAGTAAATAAAACAACTGCTGAATAAACCATTTTCTGCCTTTGATTAAGTGACTGGTGACAGTACAGTTCAGTTACTTTATTACATACAACCTCTCTTTTATTTTCCTTAATGTTAAAGAATTATAATGTTATTAACTTAGAGTTAGTGATGAAGCGTAAAAGAGCAGATCAATATTTTGAAAACAACCCCCAAATACTCCATTAACAAAACACTGAGCTAACACTTTACAGTATTACTAAACTTCACTTTTTCTGTTAGCTGTCTCGATTTTGCATCATGGAGCAAAACTCACCATTGCCATTATACAGAATCTGCATAGTTTCAAACTCCAGTGCTGTGTATGTCGGATCTAAAGCTTCACTGTAGTTTGCCATTTCCATGTCTAGTAATGGTTCCGAGAGCCTCATCATTGAATGTAAAACCAGTGAAAAAGCTGCTCAAATGTACAACCTTCCCATTCTGTTTCACAGTGATTGATAATCCAAAGTTAACTGTAACTGAGTCACTTATGTGCTGCAATGGGAGGAGCTAGAAAACTGCTTCTGCATGCTATATTCTACCTGTTGGGTTTTTTTTTTCTTTTATGATACAGTGAAACCCTTCTGATAATCCTGGAATGCTTTACGGAATAACCTTATCAGGAGTTGTACTGGTTCCAGTTTTTGAGTGAACTCAAGGACGTGCAGGAAGCTTCCTCTCTCCTATGCCCAACTACATATTTTGTTGTCAATGTGTGGTATAAACAATTCTAAACATACCAGTCTGGTTGTTCTACGTAAAAAGACCAGTTTCATGTGTCATTTGGCTCTCTCTCTTCAGAACAATAAGGAAGTATGATACAATTATGGACTATCCTCATACCCAAAACATCCACTATCATATTTAAAAAGTCAGCTGCAAAACCTCCCATTTTTACAACTGTTAGCATTCCTTAACAGTGGCAATGAGCTGGCTGTGTAAGCACGCTTAACCAAGGCCTCAAGCCACGCAAGCTCTGCAGCAAGAAAGGCCAGTTTACAGATCCCCTCTATCCTACACTGTGTTGCTGTGATGGCTCTAGCCAGTGGACCTTGCACACTCTCAGAAGGTGCCCTTCTGCTCTAACTCTTCTTCACACAAGACATAATGGCAGCAGTTTTCAAGCACCATTCAGATGTACAAGGAAGAAAAAAAACATTCACCTTCTGTGAACAGAAGAATCTCTAGGTAGGTCCACTACTCATCAGTTGGTGAACATGGCATGTACAATCTTGGTTAAAAACCCTCCTGTAAAGCTGCTTGAATCTGTGCAAAAGATAGCTGTATTTCACTTGCTAATCAGGCTTTTAAATTGCTGGATAGCAGAATTTCAAATGCTATTACTTTTCAATAAATTATTTATAGAAAACTTCCCTTTACACTGAATAATAGTTACATTAAAGATTACATATAAAGGACAACTGTCCAGTTTACATTTCATTAACAAGACATAGTAACTGTCTATATTTAGCATTGAAATGCTTATTTGAATGCAAAGAGTGCCTGTAGTTGTTGTTCAGTAAAAGTAGCTGCAAAATGGCACCAATAAAACCTCCTTGACTGAAAAAAATAAAAGAAAAGCAATCAATGACAGAGAAGCTACTGAAGAAAAAGGAAAATTTAAGGGAAAAGACTTATTAAAAAAGCATTCCAAAATTCATCCTTCTAATTTCCAAGTCCCCAGGGCTACCTGAGAGGCACAAATCATCTTGTCTCTTTGTGTATACATGGATGCAGTCTCAGGCCAGTTCTCCAGGCCCCAGTGGAGTCCAGTGGCCTAATTATGACAACAGGATTCTTGTATAAATGGTTGTCACAGAGCTATCCCCAAACCAAAGAGCATTTATGATTGTGTTACTGCTTGCACATATTCTCTGCAGATTTTGGAGGATGTCCACAGGGGCTGTCCTTTTCAACCTACTGGTATTCCTCTTCCTTTAAACCACTCATCCATTATTACATTCAGTGAGATATCAAAAACCTGCAAAAGTTACCACTTAAAAAAGGGAAAACCTATAATGCCTTTGTATGAATAGCATGTTTATTAATGATGAATCTAACTACAAAGACTTCCTATACACTACAGAAGACAAATAATATATGGGAATTTTATAAGATATTTAAGTTTATGACTGAAATGCTAGAATATTTTGTAATTTTATTTTGTAAATTAAGATTGATTAAAAGCTATTTGTTGACTGCTCCTATTTGTTTAGGAAATCACAGTAGTTTCATCACAAGATGGAATTATTTTATACTATCTGATGGTTCATTTTGAGAAGTTTCTTCAGAAGCAGATTTTTTTTGTATTTGCTACAATAATATTTTGTACTTGTACAGTGTTTGCTACAAAAGTAGTTACTATTTACATGATAAATGATTCATTGCATTAAATATGCTATTTAAAATACTATGCAAAGGTTTAGTTGTTAACTAGAATTATACTTTGTTCCTTTGTGCATAAGTTTTGATAAGATTTTTTATAAATAATATCTGGCTTTTTCATGCCAAAATTGTACGCTGCACAAATACAAACATATTTAAGACTGAGTTTTATTTCAAAACTCCAGCTTATAAAACCCTCTGGCATATGAGTAACTTTAAAATAAGGGAATTAATGCAAGATGGAAGATAACATGTATGACATGATCAAATCCTGCTATTCCCACTACTGTTAGCAGAACTCCTTCAGCGCTGCCAAAACAGGCCCCTCAGTGACTACTAAAGAGAAGGAATGAATTGACCCTTCATACTGCTGTCATATAAAAACTCATTTCAATTGATTTTTTAATAGGGAAAAATGTACACTATAGGAAAGACATTTTTTATACTATTTTTTTCATGTTTTACTAAGGAAACTTCTTACAGTCAAATCTTGCATCATAAAAATCTGCTTTCTAGGGGATTTTTGGCATCATGAAGTAAATAATGAACAATTAATGTATACAAATGGCTACTGTAAAATATTAATATGTTTTCTTTCTGCCTTAGGTGGATCAGAATGCAGTCCTGAAATTAGAGTAGTTGAGGAAAGAAGCTAACGATGAACAACAGCTCTTGGTCCTATGTCAGTCCAAGTTTTATATGTTCACTCGTATTCAGAACCCCGCATAGTAGATTTCTTTTCATATTGGAAACTTGCACTGTTTCTTAAATTATGAATGGCCTTGCAGCTTGTGAGATGTTCTTTCAAATTCTAAGTCAAGTAAGCCATCTACTACTGACAGACAAGAAATATTAGCCTTAGGTAAGCAGAATTTTAAAAATTATATAATTAGTCAAACCATGAAGATAAGTGATACTGTAAAGCTGAGTGCAAAATGGTTTTTCAGAATAAATTTTGCAGTAATTGTGAAGAAAGAGAAAGCTACACAATACTGGTTTTGTTCATGTGGTTTTGTTGGGTATTTTCTTTAAATCTGATGACCTCACATACAGAAAGTGCTCCTATCTTATCTTTAAGACTATTAACTCTGTTAATTGTTCAGCTCTCCATATTAAACATAATCATTCTTTCTAATGGAGGCATAAAATAGAATATAAGCTAATAAAAATCAAGGTTATTTTCATAAAAGTCTTCCTGAAAATAAAAACCAAATCTCAAACTACTATCACTACTGTAAACAGTTTTGGTTTTCCTTTTTTTTTTTTTTTTTTTTGTAATGGGTAGCAATATGCCCTTTTATTATTTCAGCTTAGTAAGAAATGTAGGTCCCTATAAGAAAGTCACTATTAAAAGTCTGGGTTTTTTTTTCTTGTTTCCCATATGTTCTATGTAAGGAATACACCTTCATAGTATTTCTTTTTTTTCCAAGTACAGTGAGTTGTGGAGGGCATACTTGGAAGGTATCCTATTTTTGTCAATAGGCTGGCATATTTATCCAGTATGTTGATAAAACACACATTTTGATACATCTCTCCTCCCATTTGCTGGCACACATGTGAGACAGGGTACTCAGTGAGTCTGTACTAACCAAGCCTAACAAAACCATACAAGCTGAGCCAGAACATCACCTTACTACAGTAAACTCAGACAAAGATCTCCAAATTAGAGTTCATTTGCCAAAAGCTTGTACCCAGGAAGTGGTGTGCAAATTTCCGCATGCCAGCAGGGAATCTCATCTTTGGCTTACAAAGACACACGCCCATATAATACCAAAGACTGAATGTCCCTCTCCTGTAACACACCCTCAGCGGCAGGGAGAACACTGCCAGCCACCGTCACATCAGCTCTGCTGACACCCACCCCCAATTATTTAATAAATGGTCGATGAGTAATGACTGGGAAATGTCTGCCTGTGTTCTAAAGCATATAAAATCGTAATGTGTTTGACATGAAACGATTTGTAACACTGCAGTATTACTTCATTTGATAGAGATCGTTGGCTTTTTCAAAATAAAAATGTTAGAACTGAATCAGATCTAAAAATGAGTGATAGAATCTAAACATGTATTACCAAACTTATCATAGAATCGTAGATTCATAGAATGGTTTGGGTTGGAAGGGACCTTTAAAGGTTATCTAGTTCAACCCCCTTGCAGTGAATAGAGATAACTTCAAATAGATTGGGTTGCTCAGAGCCCGATCCAACCTTACCTTGAATATTTACAGGGATGGAGCTTCTACCACCTCTATGGGCAACCTGTCCCAGTGTTTTACTACCCTCATGGTAAAAAATGTCTTCCTTACGTCTAGTCTAAATCTTTCCTTTTTTTTAGTTTAAAACCCCCTGTACTGTCACTACAGGCCCTGCTAAAAAGTTTGCCTCCATCTTTCTTTTAGGTCCCCTTCAAAGTACTGAAAGGCTGCAATAAGGTCACCCTGGAGCCTTCTCCAGGCTGAACAACTCCAACTCTCTGAGCCTCTCTTCATAGGAGAGGTGATTCATCCCCTTGGTGGTCCTCTTCTGGACCCATTCCAACAGGTCCACGTCTTTCCTGTGCTGAGGACTCCAGAAGTGAACGCAGTACTCTAGGTAGGGTCTCACCAGAGCAGAGTTAGAGGGGCAGAATCACCTCCCTCAACCTGGTGGCCACACTTCTTGTGATGCAGCCCAGGATATGGTTGACTTTCTGGGCTGCAAGTGCACATTCACAGTTCACGTCCAACTTTTCATCTAGCAGTATCCCCAAGTCCTTCTCTGCAGGGCTGCTCCAAAT
This sequence comes from Caprimulgus europaeus, assembly GCA_907165065.1. The sequence continues at coordinate 33,345,769 of OU015525.1, forward strand.
CCCTTCATCCCCCAGCCTATATTGTTACCAGGTATTTCCCTGACCCAGGTGCAGAACCTTGTACTTGGACTTAGACTTCTTGGAAAATAAAGGGCCTTTTGTGCTTAAGATCTAAATATCATGATGGACATGGCTATAGTCCTCCACAATGCAAAAATATTGCAGCAAATCTTGCCCCCTCTTAAAAAGAAAAGAAAAAAAAAAGTTCAGCACCAAATAAGGACAAAGTTGGCTTTGACTTTGTACTCAAAATATAGTGATTAAATACAACACTAGAAAAGCAAAGCCAGTACCATAATTGAATAACAGGTTTTCATGGCACACTTATTAGGCAAGGTGGTAAGATTAGCTGCAACAAATCATGCCAGGTGAAACATAAGTACAAATCTTTGTGGGAAATCTAGGCTAAGCCTCTTTCCATTACACACATTTTGAGACACTTAGACCACCCTAGGCATTCTATAAAAACTAGACTCTTGCACATATTGAATCTGTCTCTTTTTTTATTTGAATTGGTGATTCATTATGTTGGGCTGTACTGTAACATACAGCAAAAATACATAGCTTTCTTTAGTAAGTTACGATGAGGGTTGTTTTGTTTTGTTTTTTTTTCATTTTGGCGTAACAGGGAACAGACCATTACTGCAAGCTCTATATTGTCTTTATATTTATGCTTTTGGTTTCATAAAGTATCTGTCTTGTGGAACACCTGGCTACAACTTCAACAGCCATGAATATGAATAAACACAGGAAACAAAGAACATGCTTGGCTTCTGACTTGTCAAACATTATGGACCCATCCTATTTAGCACGTTTTGCAAGCTGCAAATATTGCCAAAATAGTTACGAAGACGTCAATGAGTAGTCTACAGCAGAGTTTCAAAGCTGAGTAGGAGATGTAACACTCCAAATTCTATGAAGTGCAACTTTTAATTTTAATCTTGTGTCCACTAGGGTCTTTGCCCTGTCTGTACTTGAAGGGAAATCTCAAATGAATATGAAAGCTCTACAACATTTTGAGCCTGAAGAATAGTTGCTGCAGGATAATTTTGATCATAATTTACAATGGCTGAGGATATGGCCCATTTTCACATCCTCCTTCTTCTCTGCAGTTTATTCTGAAATGTTACATGATTTATTCACTTTATATACCACACTGACATTGTGGGGACTTGCTGCTGGCACAGCAACAGTAACATAATGGTGCCATATGCAAAGGGAAGATGTTACATCCATTACTTAAGGTCAGGGTAAACAAAACTATCTGGTTTATCTGATTTTATTTATCACTTACACATGTGCACATACATCAGTTTGCAGAATATCAGTGAGTGCCTTGGGTAGCTTCTCACAAAGTACAAGACACAAACCCTTAACAGCACTCTCTCTTTAACAGAAAGGTGTTTTGAGGATGATTCCCACATTGCATTCACCCATACTCTGCAGCGACCAAAATTATTAACGTAATATCTTCTGCATTTTCCAGATGCCCTGTGCTACTTTCTGTCAATGGTTTAGTAAAACCAATGGTGCATCTGTGTGTGGTGGTCCTGCAGCTGTGATCTCCCACCCTTGATAAACTACCAGAATTAGGAAGATTTTTGCTATTGTTACTATTTAACTTCTTTATTATTCTCACGTTGCAGTGAATTTCTTCAAGGAGAGATGGCTTATACATACAATAATTTTATGTCAGCAGCTAATACTTAAAAACTTTCTTCTGAGAATTCGCAACCTTCAATGTAGCATAGATAGTTTAGCCTTTTACCAAATAATACCACTGCTGAAGATTAGGAAATAGTCCAGGAAAAGTAATCTCATAGCCAAGAGGTCACATAGGGACCATATAAGCCACCGTGAAATGTCAACTAGCAGCTGTGCAACTGCACTGGGAGGAGTGTGTCTGGCTGCTGGAATAGTCAAAGCCATGATGGTGCCTGTTGAAGCAGCACATTTCTAAGGGAAAATTCGGAAAAATAGCTAATGGTCAAGTGGAAGCCTGATGACAGACAGAACACAGTATGCCAGGTACAGGCGTTAGGAGGTAAAGACGGTGGACATAAAGTAGTTGTATTCCTTTATCTAGCTGTTCCAGGAGGCTGTCCACAGTAGACTTTGGAACAGACATAGAATCATCGAATCATTTAGGTTGGAAAAGATCTTTAAGATCATTGAGTCCAACCTTCATTATCTGACACAAGGATTCTAAATTTCTAGGGGAGAATTGAAAATATAAGACACTTGAAACTTTCCAGACTCCCCTGTGTTTCTGTAATTCTCCCTATAAATCCCATATCAAATCTTATGCAGATTTTAAATCTTGTTTTATATATACACATGTATGTGTATAAGTATGTGTATATATGTACATATAGGATTTATTTTTGGTTGTTTTGCGACAGCTGGATTTGCCTCCTGAATTACCATTGAGTATACCTACAAAAAATGAATTTAATAGCTGGAAGCCCTCTGTCCTGCATTCGGGATCCTAGTAATTCTTGCCATTCCATTGTCCATGTGCAGATTCTGTATATGAGCTAGTAGTAATCTGTATTTTGCCATTTCAATCCATTCCTGTGCTTGCTTTGTGTCCAGATTAACAGTAAATTTGCCAACCCTATCTGGTGTTAGCAGGCACTATTAAAAAATTGTGTATTTTCATGGGGAAGAAGAATAAAAAATAGTATACTTCGCTTTTTACATAGTAACAGTGAAGGTTTACTGTTAGGTAGGCAAATCAGTTTTAAGTAAACTTTAGTATTTAATATTTCTATTTTAAGTGAGTATTCTTTAGTTCATTTTATTCTTGAAAACTCACAACAGCCATGAAGTGTTGCCAGTTTAAAAGGCTTAAAGGATTTTTGTGGTGAGATTTGCTGAGTTACAGTTAAATGACTGGAGTTGCTTGTTAATTATTTGCTTAGATCAGGTAACTTATTATTTTCTGATACACACAGAAAAATTAATCAGAGACTTGTCCTGGAGAGCAGAATGAAATGAGAAGAGGAAAGAGTTCAGGTATAAGATAAAACCACACCATCGTGATACTGATAAGCAAAACTAAACACTCCTGTTCAGTTATCCCCAGGAGATTAGTAATTTCTTAATAAGCCTCCTTGGCAGGTTTTTATGCAAACTTGCTCATAAACAATGTTTTATATAGCCAGTTAGATATATTTTACTTGCAACTTATCCACATTTATCTTGAGAAATACCATATAATGAGATACATGTATACATATTCACAGATAAACACCCTTGCCTTTGTCATACACAACAAAAGAGTTCAATAAAAGGTTAAGCAGTATTAAGCTAAGGTTTGCTCAGGGGGTTTTTTTCAGCTTGCCTAGAGTCTTTCTTTTCTGTGTGATGAATTAATTGCAGTAAGTCTTCTAATTTGTATATCCCATGCCTTGCTGAATGAGTTATATATTCTACATAATGCTTCAAAACAAACTAATTACACTTATGCCCATGCTAGTGACTATATAACTCTTGGTCCTACATAAAAGGCTAATTAAATAACTGAATAGTCAGAGAAATCCCATTATTTTCAGTTACTCTGTCTAAAATTAAAATTTTTAACTAGAGTCTAAACTGACTCATCACATTCCTGCAAAAAGAACGTTGTGTCAACACACTTGGTTTAACTCTTCCAAGATACTGTTGTGGTTATGCTTAGCTTGACAACTCTCATTTCTATTGTTACAAAAATCAGTTAATGAGAAGTTCAGTGTCCGTTAAAGAGTATGAGCTTAAGCTGAAAGTATAGCAAAGGAACAGAAAATTCAAAATACTGTCAAAATAAAGGAACAATATGAAATCATAAAGGCATACATTCTATTTCAATGGTATCTTGGATCAGGTCTTTAAAGTAACAAAATAACTTGATTTTATGCATCAAATAAATATGAATATTTTTAGAAAAATGCATCTTCCGGGGAGGTATGCATGTAAAATATACTGATCTTCAAAGAGATACTTTTCCCTCTGACAACAATGACATATGATGGGACTGAGTACTGCTGAAAATCTAGCTTGTAAAGTGTATCAAAATCAACAATCTAAAGGTACTAAAAGTAATTGGGCCAATGAAACCACAATACTAGGTCATAAACCAAGAAATTTCACATTTAAATTATTACATTCTTTTCCTTATGACAAAGTCATTCTTGGTTTTAGCAAACATGAAATCACAACAGTATCACCTTGAAAATACAAACAGGGCTGTCCTAAGAATTGGGAAGGCCCTGTACGTTTAATATCTTTACATGCAGAGGCATCTGCACTGTAAATGCAGTAAATTCACATCCCAGTGCACATAAAAGAGAACCTACTGTTGAAGGAGCTTAAGTCTGTTCTTTGCTGTACACAGACTGATCCACTGTGCAATTGGTGAGTGGTTATCTCTTAATTTTAACACAGGCTAGGTGTGTTCCCAGGTAGGAATAAAATATTAACTACTGTGACTTCCAAGAAATATGGATATATCTGCTCTCAACGTATTTTTAATAATTATTTTAATAAAATCAAAATTAATAAATGTCCCTTTTCAAAGCTGATTATAAATATTAGAAAAATAAGGTGGGCTGCATGTCTCTGTAAAGCCAGAACACTGATGAAGCTGAGCACGAAAAAATTCACTGACATGTAAACTAGAGGAGAAGTAGTCTTGCAAAGTTGTACTAGTGTTGTCTCTATCGTAAGAGCAGGTAAGAGGAAACTTTGAAAAACAATCATAGGTGCAGTTATGAGTAAAACCACAATGCAAATCATCAAGATATAAACTGAATAGTTAAATGTAGCTGCAATAATATAAATTACTTGATCAGTTCTACCTTAAATATTTTAGATAATAACTGTTTCTGGGTGGGGTTTCTGGACACCAGTAATATTTTTGTGGTTGTATTCCTTGTTTTTAACATATTCATGCAGGCTCCACCATTTCCTCTGAGAACCTTGCAGTCAGTAACACTATCTCCATTTCTGTTAAGAGAGGGCCAAACTACACTCCTCTTTTTATGAACAGAGAACTGAGGCAAAGGACTAACTAAAGATAGAGTTTATGACAAGTGAGTCCACGTGTCTACAATATAGTGAGCAGCATGCCAACTAGATGCCTAACTCCCTTTGTATACAATAATGAGAAACAGACACTTTTAAATAGATTCATTAAACTTATCTTTAACAGTAGGTCCAACTGAATCACCTCTCAAAACACCTCTCATTTCTTCCCACCAGTTGTCTATCCAAAGCGCTCACACAAATACAACAGACACCTAGAGTTAGGTGAGATGAATCTACCTAAATTACTTCCCAAAATCAGAGAAGAGACCTGAATTCAGGTGGAGACTCTGGATGGAGACCTACTTCCTGCACTATCCACTTGAGCACCTTCTCAAAACTGAAAGCATACCATATACTCCAGCTATTACAGGTTATGAGAAAAACACCCTTTATCACATTTTAAAACAAATGCAAAATATTGTTACACTCCTAGTTCACATAATGGATGTTTGCCCCAGCTTAAGACACATTTCAGAGGGCCTGAGCTTCAGGAAGAGAGTCAGCAAATTTTAGATGTGTGTAATCATAAAATGATGGATACTATACTGAGCGTGGATCAACAGAATCAGACCCAGATATCTCTATATTTTAAAAATAGAGATACATGTAATATAATAAAAATATAAGCTAAGTGAAGAACATTCCTTATAACAGAAAGTGACAAAGCAAACGGTAAGTATCTAAACGCAGGACAGCTGTTCTCCATGGTCTCGCCTGAATTGCCAGTTTGTGAATGTGTACCCAAAATCCTTGAGATCAGAGGACAATCCTCTATAATTTCCTTTGGAAGGTATGCCAAGCATACACACTGAGCCTAGCTGATACCAGCTCTGGTCTGGGGAACCAGAAACACAAGGCATGCAGAGGACACAGGTCACTTCCTCACCCTGCTGGGATACTATTCAAGTGCATCTCCTGGGACCAGGTCTGTGATGCACTTACTCCACAGTGTAAGTACAGCCACAGGAACAGCTTTCCACTAGAAGTTGGGCTGCCTTATCTAAGCTACACTCCATGTTGAACAAAAGGAGAAACCACAACTGATCTGCTAAATTTTGGGGATAAATAATTTCAGGGGACACATAAAAGCTGTTGCACTCCAAGGTTTTGGTGATTTTTCAATACAATGTGGTAAAGACAATACATCTTTTCATCTGATTAAGGAGAAAAAGTTGTTATAAACTGTATTCTCTACTGTTAAAATGTCCTGGCAAAACTCACTACCTAAAACTAATTCACCTCCCAGATAATACTGTTTTAATTAGACACATGAGAAAATATCTAAGGTGACAGTCCACTTTTGATCAATAAGTTCTGTAAATACATCACCATTTAGAACACATTAGTATTTGAATACCCCCAGATGATTTGTGAGAATGGCAGAAGTATCCCTCTGTGAAAAGTTAGTCTTTCAACTTCCAGAAAGAAGCAGAAACACAGTAGAAAAGAATGTCCTAATCAGAAAGAATCACAGAACAAATTTGTTTAGGAATCAGGAAGGTTGAGTCAGTAGTGCTGGTGTACAAGGAAACAAAGATGACTTCACTTAGACAGGTGATGAAAAGGTCACTAGTGGGTGTATCCTAACCATTTTATTACATATACAACAAATTAGTCATTTGAGAACTTCCAGATTCTGCAGGTGAGTGAAAAAAAATGTAATAGGTAATAGGATTGTCTTTTTCAGATGAGGTAAGGTCTAGAGTTGGAGGCACTGTTGTAGTGGACTGATTGTTATACCTAGCGGCAATGACACAACTGCGGCACCAAAGAGAATATCAGTGTTGGTTGTTTGAAGTGGATGTCCTCCTTGGTCTAATAAAAATGCAACTTTGTGCTAAAAATTGGCCTTGCCTGGGCCTTTGAAAAGTACAGCTAAAACACTGAAATTTTTTTGTTATGCTGTTTTTGACATATAATAAATGTTAGGGATGGGAAACATGATAAATATTTTCTAACTGAAGATTGATGTGACTTATCTAATTTGATCTTCATAGCATTCTTGGGGGGGGGGGGGGGGGGGGGGGGAAGCCACCGTACTGTACTATTGTCTTGGAAGCAACAGTTAAATAAAAACCCAATCTGAAATCCAACCATTCCTAGGAAGTGTGGAAGTGTGGCAGAAATAATTACTTTGGGATCACAAATTCGACATAATCACCGAATCCTAAAAAAAAATGACACAATCTTTCTTGCAAGCAGTTTTATTTTATATAAGTGAAGATGTATTTTTTTTCATTTTTTAGGAGAGAAAAGTAAAGAGAAGACTCAGAAGCAAAACAGGACACCAGGTTCTCTGCTAAATTCCAAGACTGAAGAGAATTAAAGTGACTGAAGTAGTATTGTAGCAGATGCTTGTGCTATATTGTTTTGAAGAGATGAAGGAATTTAAAAAAAAACAAAACAAAACAAAACTGTCTTGATGTTATTTCCTGAAGGGGATCTGAATATAAAATTCAGTCAAGAATGAAGAGATACAGAAATTAAATAAAAGGCTGGGCACTTGTATGACACTTGATAATCAGTTTTATGAGTCCAAAAGGAAGAACCATATGAAATACCACTATGGGTATGAGGAATCCTGAATGCATTCTTAATCCTTAATTTCAAGGAACTCAGATCATCTAGTTCAACTTTCTCTTCAATGCAGGTCAAACCAAGTTGCTAAGGGTTGGTTTTATCCAGTCACACCTTGAAATACTTTGAAGGATGGAGACTGCCCAACATCTCTGGATACCCTGTACTTCTGCTGGACCTGTTCCCCTTGGTCCTCAAAGGGGGTATTTTTCTCCTTATATCCAGTCTGAAATTCTCCTATTTCAACCTATGTCCATAGTCTTTTGTCCTCCCACCTGCACCACAGTGAAAAGTCTGACTCCTTCTTCTCACAGACTGCCTTTAGGTACCAGAGGCTGTTGTGAGGTCCCCTCTCCCCCTGACCTGAAACAGCTCTGGTCTGTTAACTTCTCCTCAACTGAGTAGATGCTCCACCCCCTGACCATCTTGGTGGCACTCCACTGAACTTCCTCCAGTTTATCCATGTCTTTCCTGGAGGGAAGAAGGGGGCAGGGTGGGAAGGGGAGGAGACAAAACTGGATGCACTGTTTTAGATGCTGTCTAACAAGTGCTGAGTAAAAGGGGATAATCACTTCCCTCAATCCTGTTAATACAGCCCAGGATGCTGTTGGCCCTCTGCTCCCAGGACACACTGCTGACCCATGCTCTGCTCACTGTCTACCAAGACCCCTTCAATCTTCTCAGCAGAGCTTCTCTCCAGCTAGTCCCCTAATTCTCCCCCAATACAGGATTGTTCCCCAAATATCCCCCAGTTTCTTAATTCTCAATTGAATTTTTATTCTCAGAATCACAATACCTTTTTAGCCTCCCCTGACTAAATTAGTACAGCATTCTCTATTTTTTAGATGTATACATAAATTAAGTTACCATGGTGGACTTGGTTTGCAAAGATTGACTTAGCTGTCTCAAGACTTTTAATTAAAATTGCCTTATTTGTTCACTTAGCCAGAATAAAAAGTTAGCCAGTCACTTCCACCAGTACTTCTGGACACATTTCGTAGAGCCAGCAGAACTCATCTATACCTCTTGCTATCTGTCATTCATCTGACAGAGAACAGCATTTCTGCTTCAATCTGCACAAGGAGGGTGTTAAAAGCTGCCATTACAGCTGGAATTAAGGAGCACTAATGGCTTGCCAGCCATGTTCCTGGCATGACAATGTACATCTTACAGAAGGAGACTAAAACAAATTGGTTTGCCCATCTCAGGGAAGTGAAAAGTGAGAGGGAGTTTATTCTACAAATAAATGATGTACAGTAAACATCACAAGGGGAAAAAATTATATAGACAATAAAATAATGCTGTCATATGAACGAAGGCATAAATTTGAGGCTGGCAAGTGGAAAGCTTCTAAACATGGCAGGGTTATGGCACTGTAACAAACCTCCATTTAGGTAGAAGAGAGACAAGGAACACAACTGGTTTTAAGACACAGACAGAAATTTATGAAAGGTGTCATATGGGTTAGTGACATCAGTCAAGCGGATGACTCAGGAGATCTCTTTTAGTCTTATGTTGCTAAACATTTTCATCACTATTATTTTTTTAAGTGGTCACTGAACAATACTAAGTGTGTTATTCTAATTATTAATTAAACAAATCTAAATGACAGAAAGTTAACCTTAGTGTGATAAGCAATTAACAGAATTATGCTGTGACTGCAGCTGATACATAATTAACAATGGCTGCAAATGATGTTGTCCATCTAATTTGCCCAGATTGGAGTAGCATTATTCTTAGGCATGTTTAGTAAGTTCTGTGGTAATGTGCACTTGAATGAAGTGCTCTTTACTAACATGTTCAAATTCACAAAGCTGTTATTAGAATTGCAAATAAGATATACACTAGCATCATTTCCTCTGCCCATCATTTTATCTTCTTTGGAACTATCCTTGACAGAAAATCAAATTGTAACAAGTCCAGAGGATGTTTGCACAAATTGAGCAAAAGTTATATAATTAAACAGGGAAAATGTGCAAAAAATCATCCTGATGAACCAAGTGTGACTGTATCCAAAACATGTGAGTTGCTGCTGAGTAGGAAGGAATAAGAATCATGGCGTTCACTGGGGGACACAGGGAAGCATTCACGGTAGAATTCACTTATGAAAGTGGAAAAATATTTTTTGAAGTGTTGTATATTTAAGGCCCAGAACTGAAGAATATCTGATCATTCAAAGCCTAATGAAATCAGTAGAAAAAATCATCACCTCTCAGGACTGGGTCTTCAAAGTCAATACATGTTTGAGCTGCAAAATCCTTCATTAACTTATTAAAGTATATAAATTATTAAAAAAAAAGGAAGAAACTAGTGGTTCATAGGTCTTCTGTTCATCTTTCCCAGAAGGATATTGGAAAATCTGGACAAACAGAGAAAGTAATAATATATGATGAGGGAACAGTTGCCTTATAAGGAGCACATAAAGCCCTGGGTGAACAACATAATATCATCTGACTAAAATCTTTGGGGTGTGCATACCTTCCACCAACCTACCACCAATTTCTCCAATTTCATAAGTATTTATGTGGTTTTCAGGAGCACATTATCTTTCCTACAGTTGCATTTCCAAATGGTCATTTTCTGAGACAGTGGCATGTCAAAATAGGATAGCTAATGATATAGTCTCTACCAAGCAAGTAGCTTACTGATGCATGCAGCAAAACTTTACTTACATTCAAAAAAGAAAACAAAAGACAACAGAAGCTTCACTTTTCCATATACATATGAGGGAAGGCTGATTTCCTAGGCTGCATTTCCATCCTCACCCCTAGGTAATACCTGCAGTCAATAAGAGTAAAATAAATGCTAAGCTCTCTGCAATACAAACCAACGATGCTCCTAAAGAAAATTCTTATTTGGATTATAAAGGCTAAGAACACAGTACTTTCACTCAAGGTACAAAGGCATTTCTGAAGATTAAAGAAACTTCAAAAAAATGCTTAAGTCATCAGACAATGTTGATGCCAGATTTTCTTCCACTCATAGAATAAAAAAGCCTAGAATTTATACAATGTCTTGAACTACTATCTGGGAGGATTACATATAGGGAGTAAGAGACAAAATGTTTTTTAAGACTGCAAAACTGTTGACATAGAAGCATATGAATAAAAGATTCCCTGCTCTTTGGATGACTCTTATATTTAGGTACTGGGTAAACTACATAATAAAATAGGATTTGCAGTAGAAAAGCTTGAAAGAAAAATTAGTTTAATTTGACTATGTGGAGAAGGTTTCAAGAAGCTTGAAGGCATGAAGGAAACAAAGGGACATTTTGTAGTAACCTTGAGAACTACTTTACACCTCTTGCAGTCAGATTCACTGACTTTTCCAGGATGACTTGCACGTTTAAATGCTAAGCTTTAGCTGGGCAGTCACTATCTTTTTTTTATTTTATGTGCATTTATGTCAATGCTACCTACTAATTATAGACATTTTTATATACATGTAGTCTGTACATTTTATAAGCAATTCTTAAATACAAACAAAATATACACTGGCCACTCATAAAGTTCTGAAAAACTTTTTTTTTTTTTTTGTGTCCTAAATGTAACTCCCTGCTATTAAGATCCAAATAAGAGCACGACATTTTTAGGTTTTCCTATTTATATATATATATAAAACTCCACTGACTTCAGCTAAAACAGCTTTCCTTGTTTTGCTTTTTACTTTACTAGAAACCTTATGGGTCATACATTTTTCTTTCCCTTGGAAGAAACTGACAACACAGAAAATAACTGCTAGACACCAGGGATGAAACTAACTCCCCTTATTTAGATACAACAGGACTTTAGTCAAGAGCAGAGATTCTTACAGTCTAAATTGTAGGTCTGTTGAGGCACTACATGTTTTATTGATCTTGTAAACTGCAGTGCATGCAAAATAGAAAGCAGTAAAATTATTAGCCCATCAGTACTTTTTGTCCTCAGAAGTGATACTGGTACACCAGTATACTAGATTGATTCTGGCAATATCAGAAATGAGAGTGGTTTATTTAATACTTAAATACATATAAAATTCTTATCTGCATATTTACACACACAGACCCTGAATCAGAAACATACCATTTGGATAACTGTGGAGGATAAAAAACACTACTTGCAATGACACAGCCTCTCCCACTGGGGCCACTATAAAGACATATAAAAATCATCACCTGTACTAAAGTGAAGATGAAGCCTAGAAATTGATCTGTTCTTTAAGTCCCTCTGTGCCCCTCTCCCTACCCTTGCTTATCTATGCAAGGTAAATTAGTCTTTCCATCACCCATGATGAGGAAAAGTTGGAATCTCTACGGGAAGCACAGACTTTTTAATATACCTCTCTCAGTTCTACATTTTCAGAACTCCCTTACACGCCTAATCCTATAGCCATTAGTAAGGCAATAAAACAACATAAAATGGGCAAAGAGCAATAAAGCAATCATATCCCAGCATGTTTATTTAGTCGTGGTCCTTAATGATGGAGACCTTCGTACCCACCGATACCTGGAGCTGCTACTAATTCTCCTCTGTCTCAAATCCCTGGTTATCATTACTCTCAGACTTACGCCTAATGTTTTAAAGCCCACTTCACACAGCCTGCTTCACACAAACTATGCAAAAAAAAAAACAAATAACAAAACACCCTCACAAAAAGAAAGATTAGTTTTATGGAAAAAAAAACCAGCTTTGCAAATTCAGCACAAATCCATTTTCTTTTAGAGCAATACTGAAAGGGCTTGAGTTAGGGGTTGCAGAAAGGTGAAAGAAGCGGTGTGTTGGCTTTGTCTGGGGTAGTATGGGCCTATGTTTTGGATTTGTGCTGAGAACACTGTTGATAATACAAGGATGTTTTTGTGACTGCTGAGCAGTGCTTACACAGTGACAAGGACTTTTCTGCTTCTCACTCCACCCCGCTAGCAAGTCAACTGGGGGTGCACAAGAAGTTGGGAGTGGACACAGCTGGGAGAGCTGACTCCAACTGACCAAAGGGATATTCCACACCGTATGATGTCATGCCCAGCCTACAAAGCTGGGGGAAGAAGAAGGAAGGGGGGCAGGGGGGAATGACAACGACATTCAGAGTGATAGCACTTGTTTTCCCAAGTAACCACTACACGTGATGAAGCCCTGATCTCCTGGAGATGGCTGAACTCCTGCCTGCCGATGAGAAGCAGTGAATTAATTCCTTGTCTTACTTTGTTTGTGTATGGGGCTTTTGCTTTTCCTATTAAACTGTCTTTACCTTAACCCATGAGTTTTCTCACTATTACTCTTCTGATTCTCTCCTTCATCCCACTGGGTGGGCGTGAGCAAGCAGCTGTGTGGTGCTTAGTTGCCAGCTGGGCTTTCACCACAACAAGTGGACATGAGGTCTGCCTTGTCAGATGGGTCCAGGAACTTCTGCTGCCCATACTCTGATCCAGCTGGCTGTGAGTTAGATGCGATGCAAAATTTGCACGTGGTTGTGTTAAAATGTGTCAATGTATGCCTTAGTCTTTGAGTGCACTAAATTAGGTGTATAAAGTGGCTGAAACAACAAACAGAGCTTGGTGGCTGTTGTTTAATATTAGACTGTAGACATACTCTTAGTGGCAAGAAAGGTACTTAAAATCTAACTATGTCCTTGTGAATCTGATGGCAAATCAGACTTTCCTCAAAATACTTGACAAGCAGTCAAATTTAAGCTGTACTATGATTATTTTTACAATGACTTCTATGTTGATCTGAAATCCATTCCTTTAAAATACCACATCTCTTCAATTTAAAGAGCTAGTTATCTATTAACTATTTAAGTAGAATTTTCTCTACCTCTACTTAATTGTTTAACTCTCCAAGAAGCTTTAAGAAACATAATTCCCATAAGGGGACATTCTGATAATCTACACTGACTTCTGAATAACACAGAAAAGTGCAATTTGATCCAGTCATTCCTAAAGGGGAACAATAACATGTGCTTATCCTTCAGAAGAACCCATTTTTATTTAAAAATGGCCAATAATAATGTACCCAAAAAATGGACCAATCACAGACCAGTGATCAGTCACAGTCACAAGTGCAGCCACAGCCAAAATACAGTAATTCACTTTCAGTTTGGCTATTTCTAGTTTCACCTTCCTGACATCCCTGGTTGGTTGCTTTTCTCCTACTTGTGATTTTTTTTTTTTTTTTGAGAGTTGCCTGTTTATGTTATGTAATATATGATTGCAGAGTCACTTTACTTTCCCCTCATGCGTGCGCCATGTATGTTCCAGTTTTTCCTTCACAGTGTTTCTTGCTTTCTTTTTTCCCTGTCCCACTTGCCCTTTTTCAGTCAGTCCCTTCTGTTTGGTTTCATCATTTTGTTTAATTAGTTCCCTATGTATAAAAATCACTTCAACATAATAAAAAATATATATCATTAAGCTAACAGTTCTTTAGACTATAACAGAAATTAGATAAATTCTTTCATTGAACCATTTTTCAGGATCAAAAAATCATAGTATTTCTGAACCTGGAACAGGCCACTGTTGGATTTCCTATTATGTTGTACTAAAATATCGTAAGATTCTATTTTTTCTCCCTTAAAACCTTTATAACAGATGTTTCTACAATTCCTGTGAGTGTTGTTATGCATTTCCTGTGGTAATTTGCACAGGCTTGGTCTTGGAATTCCTTCTTTTTTAATTTGAAAAAAAAAAAAAGGAATTTTCTTTAAAATAATTTGGGTGGTTTTAAACTCCATTCCCCCTGCTGTGTGATACATCTGTTGCATTGCTTTTTCTTCTCTTGGTACTTTTCTTCTCTAGCCTTTTCCAGAGAAATTCCTCTTCTATGAGCTCTGGGAACTTGCCCTCTTTCAAATTGGGATGAGCTGTTCAAATGTGGAAGCCCAGCCATAAACTATCAACTGCTCAAAACAAATAAATTACGTGACCCAGGTAACATGCAATATGTTGCATTAATATTTTAAGTAAAACATACGACAGGTTGTGTTTGCACAGGCAAGTGCATGTGATATATAAAAAAAACCACATATAGCTTGGTAATATTCTTCAAATAGCATGCTCTAAATAGAAAAGTTGGTCAAAAACTACTTTAAGGAAAAAAATCCCCTTTTTATTTGAATTTTCAAGTGTCGAAACGGTATACTATTGTGCAAAAAATGTCTTGCTGAAATAAAAACACAATAAAAAAGAGCTATGTGTTGAATTATTTCATTGAGCCAGGATCCAAAGTAAAGCACTGTGTATAAATCACATCATTTTGTTTAAAAGCAGGGGAGAACAAAACATGGACAGATAGAGGAGAAAAAAGATGACGAAAATAATGGGAGAAAACCAAAACAAAACAGTGTCCCTTTCAGGATGATTGAATTTTGTTTAATCCATATTTTACTCTCTGCTGCATAATTTTACACTCTTGACAAAGTGTCAGGCAATTGGAAGAGGGTTAGAAAAAACATATGCAGCTTTTTGTCAACTTTATGCCTCCCTAAATTTAGAAGACTTTTTGGAATAAAGAAACTAAAAATAAATCAGGAAACAGTGTCAATAATGGGGTCTGAATTATCCAGCAATAAAAAACCTGAAAACATTTTTAATATATTTAAATAGAACTTCCATTACATAAATAGTGACAACAAGACTTGACTGGCAACGAAAAGAAAGTGATTTGCAGCTGACTTACACAGATGACCTTTTAAAAAAAATTTACACTGCCTAGATATACTGCGGCTTGTTTACTTACATGTTTAAACTATTGTAAGAACTCATAGTTAAAATATGGCCAACATGTACTTTACCTAATCTTAATAGCAAAAGCTGGCACTGAAGTCTTGGATAAGCAAATATATTTATATTAATAATTACAATTTTAGTTTCCAGAATGAAAATCAATGCCAATTTACCTGGAAACTGTAAATAAATTTACAAAATATACAGAAAAAATAATGCATAGAAATTTATATTACAATTTTATTTTTACCACAAAGATACAGTGTGTTTTTGTGTATATAGAGAAATAGAGAGAAAGAGACAGTTATGCAGTTTGGCTTAGGAACAATTTTATGAAAAAGTTACATTTAAATGCAGTACAATTATCTTTAAGGAAATTTGATGATAAGTTAAAAAGTTGAAAAATATGCATTTATAGAAACTTAACAGACTTAAGTGTGGATTTTCTAAAAAGAAAACTTCCAGAATTCTGTAAATATTCACCATACTAATTCTTTGGTCATTAGAGTAACATCATCAGAGATACCTGGTAAGAATGATAACTTGTCAAAAATTTGTTTAATATATACAGTGTTTCTGAAAAAGCATACACAAAATAATGGCATTGAAAAATGTAAAAAAAGAGGGAGCAAGTTGGTTCTCAAATTCAACAAAATGTTAGTTAATCCAAATATGAAAAATTATTAATAAAAGTTTTTAAAAAGTCCTTTAAAACTTTAGTAAATTAAAAAAAGTTCTACCTAGCTCTAACAATAGTTAGATGCAGCACTGAACCCAGGTTCATATTTACATCCATTTCTGCTAACTCTTTACCTCTTTTCTACAAAATAGCATATTAGGTCCAGAGTTGCAGCACAGTGCAGTCTACCTGCAGAGCTAGCCAATTAGAGTAACCTTTTTTCCTCTTTGGGAGCTTGTGACCAGTGAGGAGCAGAATGATCAACCAGCTTTTTACAATTTCTGGATGAGATTAATAATGTCTCACCTTATAAGTCACTCAAGCCACTGAAATTTTTCATTCTGTTACCCTTTCATGTCAGTGCTCTTGTTCCTTATCCTTTTCAGTCTTACTAGGCTTTTATTTTCCTACATTAATGAACATTTTCTTCTACCACACACTCTGACAAGTTCATCAGTGAAACCATTGCTCATTGGAGGTATGCAGAAGTAAATTATATTAATTGTACCAGAAGTGTTAGTAGATTGTTGCTTTATCAAGCCACTCCTCATGATTTTCCAACATATCTTCATTAAACAAAACAAATATGATCACACAATAAACTTTAAATATTTAACTGAATGTAGTCATAAAGTATACCACTCAGTAACCAAACTCACACACAAAATGTGCAAATTATTACAAAGCTGCACTACATTTAAAACAATAGCAACATGCACTATCTCCTAGATAGCACTAAGGGACAAAGGACACAAGTCTTTTCAGTCTTAAAAAAAGGTATATTATTCAGGATACTTCCTTCAAACAAGCCTGTGAGGAAGAAAACCTATCTAAAACTCTCAGTAATATACAGAACTAGAAAAGATATTTGAGTCTAGAAATAGTAGTAAATCTAGAAATAGAATCAGATGGTGTCTTGATGGCAAGTCTGATAAAAGACAAAATTCAGTAAGACCAAGAAAATAAATCTTGCAGCTGCTTTATCCCATGCAAGGGAAACTCTGCAATTATTTTATGCCATAAAAATATTTATTGAAGTGTTTATAGGCTGTCATTTATTTTAGTTATAACAATCCATTAACACAGTATAAAAAACATTGTGCAAACCAGTAGCTAGTCTCCATGAAATTAAATAAAATGAGATGAGACAATGAGATGATCAGACAAGATGAGATGAAACAAAAAGAAATTAGAAGAAACAGTGAAATATGCCAGCCTACTGATGTTCTTTTCATAAAGAATGTTCTGTCCCTACCTGTTCTAAACACAGAAGAATGTGGTGAGCAGAGAGATCTTAGACCTGCTTGCAACTCATCTTCTCAACAAAACTGTAGTGGAGAAACTGAAACGAGAAGCACACACAAAGCACAGACAAGAAGATCAAGTACCCCCATAAAAAGGAGCTGAAGAGATTTTTTTGAAAGCATTCAGGCACCTTAAAATGCAAATATACACTGTAAGAGAACCCACAGCTCTTGATAATGGATGGCCTCATCCTGCTGGGAATCAGCATGCTGAAAAGCATGATTCTTGACTGAAAGAGTAAAAGAGGGAAGGACAGGATTGGTGTCATTCAAAAGAGCTTGGATAAGAGCAGGTATCTCGTACAGAGACTTCACCAAACCAGAGAGCATTCCCTCTTACAGACACACACGCAGCCACAGTGTACCACCATTCTCAACAGGAAAGAGAATCAGAAACTGCAGCTATTTCTGATGGTTTTGATCGCCTTGTTCCTTTTTGTTGGCAGACAGGATGATGAGTTTACAGACAACTCCTAGGATAGGTAGGCTGTATTTCACTAGATATCCAGTTAAATCTTTTGATGCATTAAGCCCATTGAAAATCTGATCCCAGCCTTAAGTATTCCCTAGAGAAGTGTGATGATAAGCGTTTGTATTTGCTAGACCATTTTTTGTGTTGAGCTTATCAACTGTCAATTAATTGTAAATTATTAAGGCTATCAAATGCTAGCAGGCAGTTCTTAGAGTTCAGTTCCAGGTGAACAAGAAATCTGTTTTATGAAAGAGAATCTTGGAAAGTATAAACATCAACTGATTAATTTGAAAATGCCTTTTTTGTAGTAGACATATCCTGAAAAAAAGAGCCCAAGTTTTGTTTTTTGGGTTTTTTAATTCTGCATGGATTGGAATTTAATGGGCAATGTATGCAACTAACAAGTCTAAAATAAATGCATTATAAATTTTAATTTAAATGCCTCAAAATTAATTAAAATAACTGAAATAATTTTAAATATTTGCAATAATTAACTAAACCCATTTTTCCCCCAAATTAGTTTCCATATATCTGAATTGCATGTGACTGTACTATCAGCCACATTCTGTTATACTAGACAAGACAACACAGCCAGTAGCAATTGAGAAAACACATTATACATAGCACTTAGTTCACCATGAAATTCTAGATGAGTTAATGATAGATAATGGCCTACAATTCATGTGTGACTTATTTTAGCAAATCTTACTGATACAGCAATTCAAGCGCACTGCATCAAGGCTGCACTAAGTGCAATCAAATAGGCTTGCAGAAAAATCAGCAGAAATTACAAAACACTTAATAGAAAAGAAAGTGACATGTTTAGAAGTCCCATGAACTCAGTGTTGTTTGACTGTTTTAACACATCTGTTTTAGTAGGATTTCCAGTGCAGAGTTTGTGGAGTGTCAGTGCTCATTAGAATCCTGCTCCTTACCCAAAGCTATTTAAATAGTTACAAAAACCTGTCCAGTATCACTGTGATGGCTGCCATCTTGACTGACATTAAAATTACGTGTAAAGGGTTATCTTTGCAAGCTCTCTTTCATCTTTTTAAGTGGGTTATCAGGTCTACATCCAATACATAAGATGTGGATTTACACTAGACGTACTCTGTGGCAGTAGGTCTGCAGCAAGGAAAACTTTGCAAACTCATGAATCAAGAAGCCCTGACGAACATATTGAACAACAGGAGCACCAGGAATATCTGTTTCTCTGAACAGGTCTATGTGTGACTTCGTTAGCAATTTCCTTTCATTACGAAAGCTAACCTTAAACCTAATCCTAGCCCTACCCTTTGTTTTCTATCTATTAAACAATCATTAATCCAGGAACATTCCTTCTATTTTAACCCATTATAGCTCTGGTTTTTTAAGTGCCTTTTTGAGGAAATTTTCCAAAGGCTTTTTGGAAAATTAGCTACACTATGGCAATGTCTAAAATCTCAACCTTCTAAACTCTTTAATCTGACATACATCAGCTTTGTTACATATTGTATTGGAATGAGATCTGGAAGACCAGCAGCCCGCTTGCTTTCTTCTTGCTGGTCTCATCAGCAGAAGAGAAGCCATGTCATTTGCTTGCTCTCTCTCAAGACAGGAAAATCAGGGACCAGGACAAAGGGACCACACAACACCAGCAGGTCCATTGAGGCATACGTATGTCAATAACATATCCTTTTCCCTATACCTAGTGACTCCTTTAAAGAACTGCAAGCTTATGCAGTGTGCACTCCCACTGCAAAATTTATTTTTATTAGAGATCTAATTTTTTTTTTCATTAAGCTCACATTGTACTTCTGCAGATTTCATCTGCAGCCCTTTTTAGGGAAGGCAAATAAATAAATAAATACATAAATAAATACATAAATAAATAATGCATAGCATTTGCTATTTCCCATGACATTCTGGTCCTTTGATACAGGGGTACAGGGTGACATAACAGACACAGACCAGTGAGGAAGAATAGTAAATATGAATAGTTCTGTAACAAGATAGTAGAAATAATAATACCTTTAAATACCTTCTTACTGTAGACGGCATCAAAGTAACACCTGTTTTACCAGTGCTATGTGCAGTAACTTCATGTGGAAAAGCTGAACAGGTAAGACAGCAAACATTTTACATAGAGCAAGAAGAATCTTGGTTCCCCACCTCCTGCCACCCTGCAGATAGCTCCCATACCACCATGGAAAACCACCTCACTGCTGGTCACTTCACAAGCAGCGCAGCCACCTCGGGCTCTAGATGGCAGCTCTCTTTCTGCAGCCATCGCCAAACGGACCAGTGATAATGGACTCATCTAAAAGCAAAAAATCCACCCTGTGATCAAAAAGCCATTGAAGTCCACAAATAATAAATGCTGGAGTACAGTCAGTAGAAAAGTACCTGAATATTTACATATGTCTGCATTTATTTGTGGTGGAAGGTCAATTTTTTATATGATGCATATTATTTAATTTTTGATTTGGAGTGGTTAGGAAAATACTAAAAGTGAAGTAAAAATACACATACAAAAGCCCAAACAGATACTAGAGAACCTGAAACACATTTTGCTATGAAAAATATAAATTAAAATTCAGGAAACAAATAATCAGATCAAAAAGACATTGGAGTAAAATTTTACTTAAGAGATCTCAGAAAGCTAGCCTACTTCCACAATAAAATATAGCCTGAAGCATAAATTTTACCATTATTTTGTTTTCTCAGCTATCTCTGTTCATCTAATAGAAATACAAATCTGTGTAACTGTATAGATACAGAGATCTCCTGTGTAATCATATCTGTGTAATCATTGTCTAAGTACATGCTTCTTATTAATAAACACCAGACATGATAATTATCTAAAGCTGAATTACTGGTTTTACTTGATATTACCTGTCTGTTCTCTTCAACAAAAATAAATAGGAACAACAGAAATGTCTTTGCCCTTCTGCTACTGTTTCAGTGGGAATCTAAAGATTTGGGGCTTATTAAACACACTTGTTGTAAATTACAGAGAGTTTTACATAATTTAGTTAATTCACACAAATAAAGATGGGCCCTCTACAGAAATATCAGCATTGGTAGCAGTGGCCACTTCTCGACAGGAAGAATGTACTTTATCTAGCTAAAGAGACTAAAACAGTTCAAAGTACCTTATTAGCAACAGCTCTTCTAAGAAAAGTGTGCATCAAAATCTAACACCACACACCATTTCCTACAAGACCAGGCATTATTTTCGCCAAAAGAAAAATTATCTAGAAGAGTATGTGTAACAGTGCCCTCTGGTGAGTATGTGCCCAAGCAATATGCTTTCATTGTAAGGGTAAAGAGCAAGATTTTGTGGCAGGGCAATAAGTAATATGGACAATTTTGTAAATGGAATTATTTCAAAACCAACAATGAAGAAGTTAGGTGTTTTGAGACTATGATTACTTTATGCAATTGCTTTATGCTCATTTTTTCAAATGCAAACTTGCATGAAGAAAGAGACAGTAGCCTTGACTAGGTGAAGATTTATGAGTGCTATAGACAGAATAGCTACTTTTATGGCTGAGAATGCAATAGATCCTAAGCAAACACTGATAAGTCCTCTATTCTTCTGAGAAGTATCCACCCACCAATTGTCCTGACATTGGAAAGTCCCACAGTTTTGATAAGAATAAAGACAAGCTAACTGTAGAAAACAACTTGATTCCTTAAGCCAGTTAAAACATTCATCAAATGTTTTGCGGGCAGGGGCCGTGTCTTCCTCCATTACTGGACAATGACCACTGCATTTTCAATCCTACTGAAATGTAAAAAAAAAAAAGAAGTCAAATTTATACATATACACACATAAGATATATGTCTATATATATATGTATACATGTATGTGTGTGTATATATACATATATAAAAATTCAGTTAAAATATTAGAGAGACTAGTTATTGAACCAAGGAGTCAAAATCTTACTTTCAAAAGGTTTAATTGTCAAACACAACTAAAGGTGACTCATAAAAAAATAGTTGATATGATATTGGAGTGGTTAAGGCCTCAAAATACCATTCTGGTCTAGTTTATTACTGCTATCTGGGGTGAAGAGTGTCACACTCCCTCATCAGTACCTCCCAGTGATCACATATGAGCCATCTCCTCAAGATACCATGGCATTGCTTCTAGCCTCTGCAGTGCAACCTAAACCACAGCAGTATTCCTAAAGGCAGGAAGACTTCGAGAAGTTACCAGAGCTGTTTGTATCTACAATGTTTGTACAAATGAAAACATGAACTTAATGAAGATACTAACCTAGTATCTATATTTTATGACAATCATTCTTCTCACTCATATCAAATATGCCTCAACACCCTCTTGCTCTAACTGTGGTGACTAATTAACTTCACAGTTTTTAAGGAAGGAACTTGGCAGTCCCACTCAGCTGTTTAACAAATAACCAGCTGTCCTCAGAGGACTCAAAGGAGTCACTTCCAGCCAAGTTCTTTTAGGCCACGTATAAACATCAAACAAAAAGCCACCTCAGCAGGTGGCAGCAAGAAGCGTGGGGGGACAGGACTGGTAAAATGTCATCAGCAAATAAAAAATCTGCCTTCTACATTATTTTGTAATGTTTGGTCAATTTATTATAGAGACTGTGATGGTTACAGAGGACATTGTAAGTCTTGATTATACTATACGGTTCATTAAAGTTATGCATTAGCCTCCTATAATATCTTTATTTAACATCTCCAAACATCCAGCCATCAGATTTCCCAAAACAGAGGCACTGGTACTTTCAAAGGAGGACAAGCTAATTAATTTTACATTAAAAAAGAGTGTGATACGTTGCAAACAACAACAAAAAGTACAATACTTTCAAAAAGTTGAAAGTTCTCCCTCCTTTTCAAATTGTCACCGTGACAAATACGCAGGTGGAGTAAACTCTGTTTTTCAAAATGTAACGCAGTTTTGCCAGAAAATTCCATGTGTGGAAAATGAAGTCAATTTGATTTATTTTGGCAAATAAAGAAGGGAAATGGCTGTGAAAGTCAACTCTGCAGTAGAAACACTAGCTTTACTGATAATACTTTAGCAAGCACTAAAGATTCTAGAGCAAAGGCTACCTTTTAATTATGGCAGCAAACAGCATTCCACCCCACGAGGCCAAAAAGCATCACTATCATGTATGAAAAAACGTAGCAATGGTTCAGATCAGTTTGGGGTCTTCTCTGAACCTCAGTGTACGGTAAGTTAGAAGTCAACAAATTAAACCACTGGCTTTGAAACTTTCTTATCACATATTTTTGTATAGCTCCATAGATATTTCTAAAGTACGGCACCTGTCAACATAAAGACTTTATCCAGCAGCAAGATGGGAGAGTGAAACAGGAGTGGAAGATGTCACCATTTGTTTATGAAAGAGAAGTAAGATCTCAGTGCAGTCACACTATGTTAAATGTTCTTCACTGGTGAAGTAATTGGTAGCTGCAAGTGCTAGGTTATTTATAACATGGTTATTTTGTGCCAGATTGATAATTTTTGTAGAGTGAAAACAAAAAATCAACCAGGATAGCTGTAAACAATACTGTATGGGAATCTAGTGGAAGTAATACAGAAATCTGAAAGCAAACAAATATAAAAAGCACACTTCTGCAGAAAACCTTAGCAAATTGACAAAACCTGATCAATTTGTTACAGTTCTTGTAAGTTCAAAGTCAATGACATTTGACTGTAATGGACTTTTTTTCACATACTAAAAGCAAGAACATAAAAAAGTCAGAAATACTGTCCTTCTTAGGGTTTCAGCCCAGGCTTGTTCTGCTTGCTACAAAGCTCGGTGTTCCCTAGGGCACAGCACACGCCCTTCTGTGCCACCAAACCACAGCCTGCCGCTTTCTCCCCGAGAATTTGTAAAATGGTTAAAGGAAGCTTTACTGAAATGAACTCCTTATTAATCAAAAGCAAAATAACTCTCTCTCTTCCAGCCACATGAGAGAGGAGGGGACAATTATTTGGAAACTGGAGAGCCCTGGCAGCACTCTTGGCTTTTTTAGCTCAAAACAGTGCATCTCTGTCAGTACTGTGGCATGATTGCATGAATCTGACTTTATTCTTTTGTTCACAAAGGGGTACTTCATGTGTCTGAGATCAGTCACAACTTGCCCCAGTGATTCTAAATGAAAAAGGAAGAAAAATAAATATACTATTATTCTAGATTAAAAACCCACCTCGCAGAACACACAGATTTCTTTCAGTACTACTGATTTTCCTGTGCATTCCAATATCTCAAGGGGCTCTGAAAGCAATGTTGCATAATAAATAAAGCAAAAAGAAATCCACTCAAATAAAATCTATTTTTTATTCCTTTAGGTGTTTTACATTGGCAAAAAAGTGGACTCTGGTTTGCTTTCTTTGGGCTGTAGGATCACACCATTACAGATCCTTCAACATAAAGTTATAAGAAAAAGCAGGATGAATATTTTTTTTCTGTTTTTATAAAGTTTTTATAGTGTCTAGGTTTTCCATCTTAACTGTTCTTGTTCAAACTAAATCTAGTTCAGAAAAAAAATCCCCACCTCATTTCCCTGAGAACCTAGTTATTTTATCTATCTCAACAACCAAGCTACTCTACCTTGTCATTTCAATTTTCACATATTTTCTCTTTGTGTATTAGTTCTATGATTCAATGAAATCTCATCTCTTCAGCCCACTGCTATAAACTACTGTCCGGAACAAAGCTCTCTCTCAAATTCAATCTCAAACAAAATGAAAAAGAGAAAATCACAAATGAGAAAGTGGACCACAACCAATCCTATGGGTCCCATTCTCACAAGGTCTGCAAGTTATTTTGCTTTATCAAGTAAACCCAAACTACAGGAAGGTGCTGTCACCTCTCTCATTGCCAAATGAGAATGTGTTATAAAAACAAGACCTCATTCCAGGGACACTGGTATGTCAATGTTAATCGCCCATTTTGCTGAAATACATTTCTTGATCTTAAAAGTGATTTCCATATGAAATAACAAACAGCTGAAATTTAATTGTTTAAATAATTGGGGATGTAGATTATCACACATCTTGTGGAATTACTGTTGCTAAACTATGTTTACTATAAATAGTACTTATTTACTGTAAGGGTAACATGAAGAAATCCTTTGTGTTCATCCAAGTTTTCTCTCAGACAGGTTATTAGCTGCTCTAATAACCAGGAAGGCAAGAAAAACCTTCACATTTATGTCATCTATACCTCTGCATAATGCACTGAGCTGCAGAGGATCTCACAGTTTAAAGAACTTTTAGATAGGGACAAATTTATTTTTGTTTCAAAATTTAGGACATACATTGCATTTTCTTATTGCCTTTTAAAAGCTTTGTAATTACTGTCTTCAACGCTCTGCAGGCATTTTTTTTTGTCCTATTAATATTCTTAGTTCAGAGACCCACCTGCTAAAGCCTCCCCAAGAAAGCTCTAATAGCTGTAACTCAAAGGACTAGATTATGAAGCTTTCCCTTCTGGAAAACATTAACAATAAAGTATTTATGTAGGAAACATTTATCAATGCTGGAATGAGCCACTATACATGAACCTGCAAGTTAAAAGGACTGAGCAAAGAATCTATTAAGGTTCTCTACAGCTAGAAAATTCTTTGTCATATAATGGTGACTGTAAGTAATTTTTGCAATCAAGAACAAGTAATTATCTGTACCCATACTGTGCCATTGTTGAGGTACAAGCTAGGCAAGACTATACAATTGCTTCAATGGAACTACATGCAAAGGGAGTTAGCACTGAATTGAAAAATTAGTTTTACATGATGAAAATGTGTTTTAATGAAAATGACAGAATTTATTTTTCCTTCTATCATAGTGATTTTAAATTAGTGTAACTCAATTAATTGAAATTTGGTCAGCAGGTAAAACAGCAAGAGTGTACAGAACTGGTGCGAATATTCCCACATGCCACACAATAGCAGTGATGTACTAATAATAGTATATCGATGTTCCTAGAGTTTCCGTGACTATTAAAACAGTTTTATTTTGATGAAAAGCTGTACTTAGGACTCTTTATTCAGCTGAAGTTTTAAAAAGTTAGGTTGCAATGAAAAATTGCTAGATTTCTCCATGACTTTTCAGTAGTACCTCTTTCTTATCAGGTTTACCCTGATGTGATTCAATAAGTGTTTATATGGTATAGAATGAGACATTAATGAACTTGACAAGCTGCAATATATTAAAAGTCACTCTTTAAAGTGTATATGTATACATAACTTGTAAAACATACATATTTCTTTAATTCCTTCAACAACTTTCCCATTGGTGTGTTGTGACATAAATCTATTACTATTACTTTATCTGGAAAATGCTAATTTTTCATGTCTCAATATTTTATTTTCTTCTAAGCAGAGAATCCTTCCTTTGGGGACTCCTGCAAAGCTCAGTTCTGAGCCCTCTGTTCTGTTCTTGTTCAACTCATCACCTTCTACTTCCTAAGCATCGAACCTGAGGTTATCAGTCACCTGTATCTTCAATACCACATCAGCTTCAGTGATGCTTATCTGCAGACACTTTAACACTTTTTAACATATCTCCTTCTCCTTTGTCTCTGCTGTTCTAGTATTAGGTTGACAACCCCAAAGCCCAAGATGTGCCCAAAGCATCTCTTTCATTATTTATTTCTTCTCTCTATTCTTTCTCAACTGCTTCCATATTTTGTAATTTCAGCATCAATCTGTTTCTTCTCCTCCTGCATCTCATCTGCTTGCAAACTGCCTACTGATTCCTGATACATTTTCTGTACATAAAAATTTCCTTGGCACACAGCCAGAGTGTGCTTTTTTTCCTCAAAAATCTGTGAGAGTAAGAGCTTACCCAGAATCATAGACCTAGCAATGGAACATTTTGCAGACTTTGTTTCTTTTCAACAATACCTCCACATAGAAGTTCAACCGTGTTCAGTAGTTGCTATGATTGATGTCTGAACTGTGATCTTCCTGGCCATAGTGACTCCAGGTGCTGGAGGCCAGCCACTTCATTTTATCCCTTCCAAACACAAGATGGGAGAGCAGAATATTTGGAAATATGCCCTACACACATCTTCACCAAATTCCTCATCCTGACTTTCATCTGTTTTCAATTCAGCTACATCTCCTTCTGCCCTAAAGCCAAGCTCTCCAGCCCTACAGATGTACAGACTGTAATCCATCCTCTAACACACAGAATGATGCTCCTGCTCCTCGCCCAAGAGTACGTTACAAAAAAATAATAAATTTCCTCCAACAATAACCCCCTCCCTCTCCAAAGTATTTGACTGGTGGAAATCTACAGAGATGCAAGAAGGATGTAATATGCCACATTTTTTCATACTGCAACTGCCCACAAACCAGCTATACCTCATATAAGACCAGCTGTTCTTCTGTCTTTAGCAAAAGCTGGAGTACTCAAAAGAAAACAAAACCGAAAGAAAACAGACAGAAAAAAAGACAAACTCCCAAGCACACATACAAAAACCCCCAAGCATATATGATCAACCTTTGTATAGAAAAAAAACCCAACAAACCTTTGCACACTATTCTTGTTTATTAGTACTCAAGTCTATAACTTGAACACACGTTCATTCAGCTAGGGCAAGGCAATTCTGACAGAACTAGACAGCTGTACTAAAAATGGAAGAAAAATATATAACAGAAAAAGACAAGTTTTACCTTCATATTTTATTATTTTACATTTTACAATTTTGCTTAAATAAAAATGTGCATGGTTGTTCTTCTTCAAGGACAGAATCACAAAGAATCACAGAATGCTAGGGATTGGAAGGGACCTCGAAAGATCATCTAGTCCAATCCCCCTGCCGGAGCAGGAACACCTAGATGAGATCACACAGGAAGGCGTTCAGGCGGGTTTTGAATGTCTCCAGAGAAGGAGACTCCACAACCTCCCTGGGCAGCCTGTTCCAGTGCTCTGTCACCCTTACTGTAAAGAAGTTTCTTCTCAAGTTTAAGCAGAACCTCCTGTGTTCCAGCTTACACCCATTGCCCCTTGTCCTATCATTGGTTGTCACCGAGAAGAGTCTAGCTCCATGCTCGTGACACTCACCATTTATATATTTATAAACATTAATGAGATATGCATAGAAAGTTTGAAATTAGCTATTTGGATATTAGTATCAACGCAGACAGAATAGGCATCAAGGCTCCATCAATAGGCATCAATAGGACTCAATAAATTGCTCAGGAAATGTAACACGTGGGATTCTTTCCTTCATTGCAACCAACTCTGTTTCTTAACACAGCTTACTGAACCTTAATTTTTTTTTATTTCTGTAACAGTCTACCATAAGGTTTTTACATGTGGTACATCATTCTAAGTTGTTCTAAGTGAAGTTCCTAGAAATTGAAAAATGACAAGACCTAGACTAGTCAATCACTTATTTCAATTTTATTCTAAATTTTACATTTTCATTTTAAATAATATTTTGTGGATTTGTTTCAAAGAACAAACCATTGAAATATTTATTGGTTTTGGCTTTATTTTGGTGGAGTTTATTCTTAAAAAATAACTTTAAATAAGCAAAGAGTTTGCTTAATTTAAAATTCCTAAATACTGACTGCACCTTGGAACTATAGCTACATCTGCTTTGGTATTGCTGCACATTTTACTACACAGAAAAGTACGTACCGTATTTATAAGCTTAGCAAATCTTATTTCTTCACATATTCATTACATATGACATTCAATATTTTTCTAACTCAAATAATGCCTATCTTCAGGGTTTTTTTCTGTAGGTCATCAGCAACCCCATCTCATTTATTTCATCTGGCATAATTCCCACAGGGTTACTGCAAGGAATTTAAAAGATTCAGTATCATTAAAGGTTGCCAACTATGCATAAAAGTAAGTGACCCTTTCTTGCACTATAATCTGCTCAAAGAAATTCCAAAACTTCCACTGGAAGTTTTATATAAAAGTCAACAATATTCTTCTGCATCATATGCTGTCTTCCCTCTCAGTACCTTTTGCTTTAAATGTCGACTGTGCCTGTCTGCAGAACAGTTTCTGTATCTGTTCACATCAACCACCCACCTTCTAATGGGCAATTGCACACAACCTTTAGGAGTGTATTTAATGAGGTATCCATGAAAGCAATGTAGCAGATGAAAGAAAGAAGAAAGGTAGCAGAAGCATCATACTACCTACAGCACACTGTGTACCATCACTAAGTGTCTGACGGACTGCAGTTTGAGAACTACTGCTCTGTTCAACTATAAACACAGGTATCTGTAGACTACAGATATATTTAGTGTCATAAACATCCCCTTTGGCCGGAAAAATTAAATTATATACACTGTTTAATATTAGGTGGCTGGTTCGTTTTCTTTTTCTTTTATTCTCTCTTAAATTACAAGGCTAATGAGGCATACAAAATGATTCTAAA
Organism: Caprimulgus europaeus; assembly: GCA_907165065.1. The sequence continues at coordinate 33,374,948 of OU015525.1, forward strand.
TGAATTTAGGAAAGGATGTAAGGCTTGCTTTATGGGAAGGTTATTGATTTTCAACAGGAATCTAACTACGCCACATACTAATAACAGCATTAAATGTTTTGTATCAGGGCAAGAAGGCAAGAAAGCTGCAGACTCATATGATTCACAGATTTACTCCCAGTCATGGAAAACAGACATTCATCCAAATGCTGCATCTGAAGCTTGAGATACACTATAAGTAGTTCCCAGTGTTCCCAGCTGGAAAATATCCCTGTAAGTACATAAGCTCCTCTTGCAGTTCTAATATAACTACACTGACTCTAGGGTCAGTGTTATCTCAAATAGCCAACACTGGGTGTGACACAAAATGGGTTAGAGTTTTTAATTCGGTGGTATTAGGATCAGGACACAGAGAAAGAGGCAAAGATGAGGATGTTTGCCTTCTTTGGTGCACCAAATCCAAACTGTATATGGAAAGCAGCTCAGCTGAAAGAAAGGGATTCCTGCAAGGAGCAGCTACTAGCAAGCCATAGATTTTTCCTGATAATCTGAAAAAATATATCTTGACTTATCAAGGTTTATAGGACATGCTGAATTCTTTATCTTAGCCAAGAGCAATGGAGCATCTTTAATTCTCCAGGACCACAAGCTGCACTTGTGGTGGGCAGATGTACCCTTTGCAGAGAAGTGTACCGCACAATCCTTTTTCAAGATTTCTAAACCACCAGTGGATTGATGCCAGGGCTTCCCAAAGTTTCTGCTTCCAGTTTTACTGGTCTGAGGTAGGACAGAGCTCTTAAACTGAAAAACAGAAATCTATTACTTTGACAACCTAAAATTACCAGACAAGGCAAACAAAGAAGCTGTCTTCAGAGTGACTGCTTAGAGCACACTGTCTTTCTGGGTTTGATAATATGTTTAGTTCTAAATAGAAGTTTCCCTACAGCTATTTAACCATGTTACTTTGCCCAACTAATGAAATACTTCTGTACCAGGAGAGTTTTACCTTCATGACATTCCCTACACAGCGAGGTTTAACAAGCACCTTGTTGGCTTGAACTGCTCTACAATGCTGCTTTTTGTCCTCTTATGGAAAGCAAGAGATCAGCCTCAAAAAAATAAAAGCTACTAGATGCAAAGGAGATCATAAAGGGTTAAAAAAAATTGCTTTCGTCTCATAGATTTGCTCTTCAGGCCATTGAAGCTGTTCTCATTTTGTACCTGCCAAGATTTTTGCAATTCATACATATATCTTAATTTCAGAATTCTCATTTATGCTCTCTGGTACCGTAGAAACTTGTGAATGATCATTGGGAGTATTTTTCATTTTCTGCCCTCTTTCAGCTTCAGATACATCTTGGGAAATAAATTACTTGACCTACTGGATTAAAATAAAATTAAAACTCCATATTAAGTTCTGTACTAACAAAATTCATGGTAAAAATTCTGTTAAAATTTGAATCCCTTTCACAGCAGAGCCTGCAAACTGCTTAACATTTCCTTGCCCTTGAAATTGTAAGTCTATTAATTGAAAGTTTTGCTCTATTATTTAAAAGATCTTTATAGACTTGCTATTGGAAATATTACTATAGTGGCATTGCTTGTTCTCCTGTTTACCACTAATAAAAATGATGTTAAAAATGAGAAATGAGTTACCCTCCATCAATTTTTGAGCAAAAAAATACCCTATCATTATATATCTATCAGTCATCTTACTCTTTTTGGCAAGAAAAGAAATTACTGATTTTGTTGACAGAACAATTTGTTGAGGTCTGGCTGCAATACCCTAAAGCTTCAGCCTCGGTTCTCCTCAGAGCTGACCATTCCTTTCAATGGGGACAGCAGAGGCGGGCACGTGCCTGGACCTCAGCCATGGAAGTTCAACATCCACTAGATCAATGCAAGCGCCCCTGTATTTAGCAATTTAATCGACTATCTCAACTGCAGACAAGGATATATATTAATCCTGGCACCTTTGTTATGGGGACAGTGACCTTCAGGAGAGGTGGGAGATGAAGTGGACAAGTAAGCAGTGCTAATGCCTTAAAGCCACCTCAGTTATTTCAGTTAAGCCTCAAAATGGAAGTTAAATGGGCCAGCCTGCATCAGGGAACTTGTACTGCTTCCTTTCCACTCTTACTTATCCGCAAACAAGTGCACTGAATGAAGCCTGAAAAAACTGGTTGAGGAGATGGACCCCAAATCAACCCAAAAACTCAGACCAGACTTCTGTTCTGTGAAGTACAGAACACACCTACATTTTTCAATATAGTATGGTTTGTAAATTCCTGGGAGCTGGGGCTCTGGTTCGTCCCATTTATGTTTTACTCTCAATGCTAAATAGCAGTAGTTAAGGAGATACAGATGCTGTAAAGTACTTTTTTATCTGAGGTAAGTTCTTTTCATCTTAACTTGCTTTAAATAAAAAAGCTGTAACCAACAAACAAACAAACAAAAAACACTCAGAAAGTTACCCTAATACACCTGCAATTAGCTTAATGCATTTTACATTTTTACAACTAAGATTTATTCCCCCTAATCCTGAGGCTATTTTTTGCTGTTTGGAGAAATTCCAATGTAGACTTCCTTTTATTTTGTTTTTATTTTTGCAGACGGTGTTTTGTCTTTGATATAACAATCTGGTTTTCCATGTAAGCTTCGGTGTCAACACCAAACTCTTAAAGGGATTTGTCTGTATCCCTGTAATTTATCTAGAAGATTCTGAAATGAAACATAGCAATATAAGTCTCATATTGAAACTGAGTGCCTTCCTTTGCATTTTTTCCCTCTTACTATCATAACCAAAGTTATTCATATTACTATGATTAAATCTAATGTTCCGTCTTAAACTTATGTAAGACCAAGTTCTGGCACTTCAAAACTGAAGTAAATTAAAAAGCATTGTTTCTAAGTCTCCCTAAACCACTCATTAAAATTACATGCTTAATATTAATATAAAAAGTCACTGAAGCTCAGAGAGTCTGATAAAAAGGAAAAAAAATAAAGTCAAAAGCAATAATATAGGGTAAGACATTGTAAAACGCTGAGACAAGACGCTTGGAAGACATTAAAGTCTCTTTAAAAATGTAAATCTTTTTCAAATGTTCTGGATTTGGACATTAAAGCCAGAAATATCACTGTTCTCCAAAAATGCAAGAAGGGATATTAAATAAGGATAATACATACTTATTATGTAGATAGCGTCTATCACCAAAATTAGATCTAGCAGTGAAAGCTATGCCTTGTTTTAAGAGTTCATAGGTAAAAAGCCTACTTCCATTTTTGTGAGGACAAAAGAAGAAATACGGATCGAAATACAGTAACTGCCCAGACACTGTCCACACATAGTATGAAACTACACACAGCCAACAACATACAAGATCTCTATCCCACCGAACAGGATCACTGCGTAGATACCAAACAGTTAAGCAGAAAAGACTGTTTCCAACTTGTTTAGCTTGAGAGCCGGGGAGTAATAAACAGGTAAAGTATTTAGCAAGTTGGTGAACAAAATCCTGTCAATCTCCAAAATGATAATTTTACCCTTGGAACTACAACAGCAGGTACGAGCCAACACCTGAGTATACCTATCAGGTGCAGAGAGAAGACAGTGAGTGGGTATTAATGTGCAATCACAGAGTGGTTACCATCGTACTCCTCTGAGTAGTGACTAGACCTCTATTAAAGGAATTTCTTCTGCTATTATAACGTCAGTCTGACATTTCCTAGCAAAAGGAATAAATATTATTATCCTAAGGGCACAGCAAAAGACACTGTCTGCAAGACACTTTTGAGCGTGATTCTGAAAGAGGTGGTATCAATAAGAATCATCTTTCCCATCACAGTTTGTTTTGTTTTGTTTTGTTTTTAATAAAGAAAGAAAAAGAAACTATCTAGCTTCAGGAAGCACAAAAAATGCTTGAGATACATGAAGAAACGTGGTCATTGTGAGCAGTGTTCAAGCATCTGGACCAGCTCTGAGAGTATGAACTGGTCCCATTTAGTGTCCAGCACTGATGTGTTACATGTCAGCAGTTAATGAAAAAAATTCCTGGTTAACAAAAAGGGAAATTGAATCTGCATAACTTTCTGACACTGAGACCTATTTCAGTTAGCAAGTAGCTGGTTACTGATGGACATTGCTACTAGTTTTTTCTCAGACAAGTACACAAACCAGGATGGTGTAGCCTCGCGACCCCATACAAAAATGATTCTGAAAAAGGGCATTCTCATTGCAACATTCCCGCAGATGCACTATCAATTGCCAGCTGAATCATATTTGCCATTTCGCAGAGGCTCCTTTCTCCTCTCCCACCTGAGCCTAATCCCTGTGTTTGGGCAGGTACTGTCGCACACGCACATTGAGAAACTCTCTTCCATCAGAGAACTAAACACAGATAAAAACCCTGAAGTCTAGGGGCAAACTTTACCATGCTAGGAATAGATATTGGAAACAGCACTATTCATATAGGTCTATTGCAGTTAGATTCCCTGATAAACAGGAGGTAAGGAAAATTCACACAGCACCTTGTATATTGCTGACTGTAATGCACGTCTTTGTTGCCTGGATACCCCTAGTGAATTATCCAGCAAGGGTTCGAGTCTTTTTCCTAGTCAGTATTAAATAAAAAAATCCCAACCTACTACTCCGTAAGAGGCAGAAGATGCACATGGAGGCTTCCTGTGTCTGTGCCAGCTGAGTGCCAGAAAGAGACAGATCGAGTCTTGAGAATTTTAAATCTTGTGGGTTGCCATGCCACGTTATGAACTAGATCGTATACAATTCATCACCCAAGTTGCAGAAAAATAGTTCAAGAACTCAAAATAATGAATTCTGTCATTTCCAATAGAAGTGTGAAGGGAGAATTATGAATGAACCTTTTAAAAACACGTATGTGGAGGGAGATTGCCCTTCTACAAAATGAAAGCAGCAGGCTCCTATTTAAATGGCCCAATCCTGAAAGCGAGACCTTTCATTTTCAATTAACTTAAATTGACAATTGAGAAAGGTTTGAAAATGTTGTTGGAGCCTTTCAGTTTGATAGATCTCAGCTCTGACATTACACACAGCATTCTGACCTGATTTTTAGGGTGTGCTGTTTTAAAATCGAAAATTTGAAATGAAAAATATTTGATTCAATCAAAGCTGTTGCAAGACATTCAAACATCTTAATCTGTTAGAAATACATTTTCTGTATTTTCTCATCATGATATGTTAAGTGCATCATTCATTAAGATGCATTAAAACCTGAGCCATGCCTTCCCACAACATTACTTGATGTTGCAGTGATACTTTTGTTGAGAAATTAAATTCTATCACAGAACATATTACCATGTACAACAGGTAACTATTTACCACAGAAACAAAGCCTTTCTTTATATTCGAAAGCAGTCTATGTTACCAGTCTACATTATCAAAATAATGCAATTATCTAATATTACATACCACATATCAACATGATACAACATAGGCAAATCAAACTAATTTTCAGGCTTAATATCCATTTTTAAACACAGAAATGGAAGACTTCCAAACAGGTGAACCACTTAATTTAAAAAAAAAAAAAAAGAAAGAAAATAAATAAACCAGAGAATATTTTCAAGCTCACAAGCAACAGTCAGAACTTTGAAATCATTGAGAAGTGAAGCAGAGAAATCCCAGCATTGTAAGAGTCTATTTATCAATTAATAAATGGAGTACATTGCCTCTGCTACTTGGCAGATGTAAAAGCAAAATCTCCTGAGCTCAGAACCACATTATACCACAGCGCAGTTTAAAATCAGTTGTGGATTATTATTGTTTTGTTGTAGCAGATTCAATTCCCAAATAAACAAAAACAAACAAACAAAAAGTTGATGCTTTTTCCCATTGCGTCGGTTAACACATTACTAGTTTTGAATTTTTTTCAGGGAGTCTCTTTCAATTAATGCCCTGCTAAGAAGAATCAATATTGTTTAAAATAATGTTTTGTTTCTTGTAACCAGTGGAAATTGATGTACAAGATGCAGATTTGTAGACAACACTGATGATACGTGCTGGACCTCGTATTTCCACCCCAGTCATAAAGAGCTTGAAGAGACAACTGGGACCAGCCTGTTGCAGTACTCATATAAATCCTGCCACAAAGTTTCAAACAGGAGCCACGTCAAGCACAAGGACCAAGTTTTGTTCTTGCACTACTGTAATTGTTTGGTAAACTCAAGGGGATCAAATAGGATTTGATTCAGAGATTCAAATTTGGCCAAGCAATACTAGGCCATATCTTGATGAATAGGAGTAGCAAAGATGTGTTTATACTAGAGCGCTTTGTTAGAGAGTTGGCCTGGATATGATTGAATAATATGCACAAATTAGCAGTAAACATCACTTAGCCATTCAAGTAATCGGCTATTATAGCCAGGCAACAGGAATCCCATTTTCCTTTATGGACCTCCTGTGTTCTTTTCTAGTGGGTGGCAGGGTAGAGGGCTGTGGTATCTCAATGCCACCTGAAGCTTTTCCCAATACACCACCTACTTATAATAGCCATCTGGGAAGTGCAACCTGGACCTCTGCATTGCTCTGGTTTTATGCTACTGATACTAAGTACAAAATTTTGGAATAGAGATGCTCCTCAAGTTGTGTGAGATAAGGTGCAGAGAAAGTTATGCTTTGTGTTAAGGAAACATCATGAAAAAGGTAACAGCATCTTGCTCTTGTCCAACACCTGATATTTATTTTTATTTTTTTAATATATGTATGAAGTGAGCCTTAGGCAGCCTAGTGCACTTCAGTACTAGAGCAACTGAAATATCACTTTTAAAATTCTTATTTCCTCTCAACATTTGAGAGACTGAAAAATAATGAGTAGTGTGAACCGAGTTACAACAGAGCATTTTAAGCATTTTGTCACTTTTCCCCTTATCATATGACTATAAAAAGGAAAGAGGAAATGACCAAAATAGTGTTCATAACATTTGAAAATCACCTGCATGTATATGAATGTTTCATATGCCTCCTATATAAGTTGTAAGAACTTCTGTTCTTATGGAATATGGGGAATTACATAGCACTTTGTAGTTCCTTCATCCCATAAGAGACTCAGGGACTTAGAAAGCCACAAAACACAGTAAATCTTATTCATTAACTAAGTTTTAATGAACTCAGCACCAATTAACAAATATGTTACTTTAAATTGCTCTACTGTCTTTGTAATATGGATGAGAAATTACAGTAAATCAAAGTATGTGCTGCACTGCACAAGAAAAGGCCTACACAAAGGAAGGTCAAATTTAAGTTAGTTTACTATGGAATAGTATTCACTGTTGCAAATGCGAAAAGCCACTTTAAAATACTGTTATTGTTGCAACCTACTGTCTACTTCACAAAATGCTTGTTATATCTCCTATTTCAGTGTACAGGAACAGACGTTCATCTCCCAGGTGCAACATCTGAAAGTTGGCTTCCATCAGAGGTACCCTGTAAACAGTGCACCTGCAACACTGTAAAAGCACTGGAAACGCTGCTGGACGCGCCTGCAAAATTCATTCTCGGCTGGCTTGTCCCGTTTCATGTTTAAGTTTTCTCTTTTATATTTTCTTTTTCCCCTAAGGAAAGTATTTTAGGATTCTCTGCTAGGGCATCCTGCACTGGCCATGTGCTAGTACCAAGAGCAGCCCTACAATAACAAATCCATCTGCCGCACAGGTGACGGTGAGGGCGGGGGCGGAGAAATAAATAAGGAGGCAAAAACAAAAAGCCTTTAGAAAATCCTCCTACACCGGGTGCAAAGCCGTGGCTTCGGCTGGTGAGGAGCCACAGATGCCTGCACAGCCCCAGGCAGCACACACCCGCCCGGGGCCCGGCCTGCGCCTGCCCAGCGCCTGACTCCGGAGCGCCCCGGGAGCCGGCAGCCGCCACACGTGACCGGGCGTATTGAAAAAATAAAACCATTTTTATTTTTAAGTGCAAAATTAAACACCTCTCCCAGACCGGCTGCCCTCCGTTTTGCCACCAGCTGGGTCAACTTTCCCCACCTCGCACGTTTGCCGCCTCCGGCGCGGCGGGGAGCGCGGAGCGATGTCACTCGGCGGCCGCCGCAGCTCCCGGGAACTTACCGTCGGGGCTGTCCCGTCCCTCGGCCTCCTGCGGTGCGGTCGCAGCTCAGGGCGGCGGCATCCCCCAGGCCTCCTGCCTGCCCCGCACCCCCCGACTCCCCCTGGGCGTCCCCGCACTGGGCTGCGCGGCGGGTTCGGTGCGCTGGCACCGTCCTTACCCTACGCTGTAGCTGGAAGGAGGAGGAGGAGGAGAGAGTTTGGGGAGGGGGGGGGAATTAACTTTGCTCAATGGCGACAGGGCAGCAGCCGCAGCCCAAGCATCAGATCGATTTACTAAACAAACTGAAACGTGGGTGGGGATGTTAAACAGTAACCAGCGGCCTCAATGAAAACCGAAAGCTGCTGCTGCCGACAGGGGCTGGCCCTGCGCGCAGCCCGCGCCCCGTCAGCGGGCGGGACAGGCACTCCCGGTCCGGCTCGGCTCCGCGGGGCTGCGGCTGGCGGGACCTGCGGTCTTGCGGCTGGGCTTTGCCCCCCGACCGGCTCTGCAGCAGCGCCCCCCACCCGCCGGGACAGGGATCGGCCGGTCCTGCGGGCAGCTCCCTCGGCTGTTCCGCACCGGCCGGCGCACGCCGGGCTGGCACTGCTTCAGGGCTACAGGCCGGGAAATAAAACCCCGGCCCGCCCTGCTCTGACCCGGGGGGGCGAGCCCAGCCGGCCCGCAGGCCCCGAGTGAATGGGCATCCCTGGCCGTAAGGCCATCCCCGCTGCCCCCGGCCCACAGTCCCCAGCTCTCCGTCGTGTTTGGTGGCCACAGGTTTGCTAGCGACCCAGCCTCAAGGGTTCCCCACCGGCTGTCGCTCGCTTTGCTCCGCTGAAGCTGTCAGGGAGGGGGGAAAAGCCTCACTCTTTCTAGTTAAGCGCCTGGCTGTATAAAGACAGGGGATCAAAGACGGGACCCACTGCAAACTCTGGGTTTCCTGCGCTAGAGGCTTCGTCGGCCTCTTACCATCGGGAAGGTCGTGACACAAGGAAGTATTTATAAAATAATAGTTGTCATTGTCCTCCGACATTGAACATTCACAAACTTGAAGCAATAATTAACGCTTTGCCTATGATATCACCCGCTCACATCCACAGGGGCTGAAGGAAGAAAGGAAATAATTCAAGGCGGTGAAAGTGGTGTCTTGTCACACCAAATATCATCCGGGGGGGGACCTCCTTGGCGGTGTGAGAGGAGGTTATTTGGCAGATGTTCCTAGGCAAGAACGACGAAAGTACCCACAGAAAGGGACTGGCTGGCCGTGGATGCGTGCACACGCCTGACTCCCACAGCCGCACACCCGTGTCAGTGATTTAACGACACTCTCGCAGGAGAGGCACTACGCGGGCTCTACACAGGAAGGAGACTGGAAAAAAAAAATGAAAAATGTTCTCTTCCTCCAGCCTCTGAAAGCGGCCGGTGATTGATTGGTTTCCCCAGTGAGAAGATCAGCGAGTTCTCTCTACTTTCTCACCGATGGTACCTTGCCATGCTGTGGTATCTCGTTAAGGTGGCCAGTTCCTCATTTCCAGAGTTTGCCCGTGGAAACTCTGGATCCAATTTCTAGGGGCTTTCGATTGTCCCTTGGAGGGCACAAAGGGAATTTTGCTTGACAATTCTCCCCCATTACGAATCACTGATAATCACTGGAAAGAATTGCCCAGATAGCCACAAGGAAGGTGTAAATACATCCGAAGTCTTCCGGTGTGATTTCAAAGGTGGTTTTTAAAAGGCCAATAAAAGCCGCCGAAGAAGACTTGTTCCTGAGGGGTTCTTGTCCATCTCCTGCCGCAGATAAAATACTGCATGCGAGGGCAGCACTGACAGTGAAATAAACGTTACTGCTGCTGGCTACAGCGCGCCTCGGAGCAATCCGCAGGCGCAAAGAGCCGGTTTAACAAGTGACTGTCACTTGCATGAGTGTTTTTTTTTACCTCTTATGAAAATCTTAGCCATACGCCGTGGGCTAATAACCCGGTTTTTTATATAAATAAAGAGGATTGGTGGGAGTTTCTTTGCTGTCTTAATTGGAATAAAATGAACATGCTAAAGCCATGCGGTCATCTGTAGCAACTGTATTTCTACACTTGAATCTGGATGTGGGCAGATTTGATGGAGGGGAACTCAGAGAGCGTTTTGATTCTAGGCACTTCAGCGTATACAAACGTTATTATTATTCTTTCTGCAGGGAAGGTACTGCTTCGTGCCAAAAGCAAATAGCTTGCAGAATAGTAAATGGATTTTTTTTTTTTCCTGTGCGGGGGATATTTGCGCGTATTTCTCATCACGTAAGGCCACGTTTGATTTAACCTTAATGTAACTAGTAGTTTTCATTTCGACTTCAGCGTTTCTTTAAATGGTTTTTATGAAGTGGTTGCCTCTTTTAGTTATCAACAACGTTTTTGAGGAAGAGTGGGGGGCAGCATAGAGTCCCCTGACGGCCACCTCGCCGCCGATGCTACCTCTGAAGCAGCATTTTCACGTGTCACCTCCACGATGAAATCATGCGATCGCCCAAAGAGCCGCAGTAGCTGTGAATTGCCCCGCCGCCCGTGGCCAGCAGCCCTTCCCGTTTCCCCCAAGGGTGGGGGGTCCCGTCGCCTCAAGTCCAGCCCCATATCTCCTCCCCCTCTCCCACACCACACACACACACACACACACACACACACTCTTGAGGATGGAGCACCAAGGCACTAGGGCAGCGGCGGGGACCCTCTGCCCGGGATTCGTGGAAGCACCAACTGGGCCATCAAGGGCAGGAGATGCCCGTTTTGCTCACCGCATCTCTCCCTAACTACATCCCTGGAGTCAGGGCTGAGAGACGGTACTGAGGTTGGGGAGGGGAGGAAATCCATGTAGCCTTTTGCAGCAGAGATGATAACGAATATATCCAGGCGTTGACCTCGAGGGGGAAGTCTCAGCCATTATAGTTCCTGTGCCAATTTGGAGAAGCCCTTCTAAGCACTGGACTTGCTCTGGCAGTGGTGGCAGACACTTGCTGGGCGACTGCCCGCCGGGCTGCGGCCGCCGGCTCAGCCCCCTCGTCCCCGCCGTGCGAGCGACCCGCGCCCCGGGCGCGCAGCCCGGTACGCTCCCGCAGGGCGACGACCAGCCACCTCTGCGAGGGTCTGCCCTTCCCCGACCTGCTCCGAGCATCTTTTGTCTTTCCCTCGCCAGGCAGACTCCCGGCAGATGATTTGGGGAGAAAACAAGAGGAGCAGTCGGACCTGCCTCTGCTCCCGCCGGGGCAGGGGCTGGGGCCGTAGCCAGGCTGGGGGCAGGTGACTGCCCATCGCGGCAGCCCCCGCGGCCTCCGCCCGCTCCGTTTCGGTATCATTAACCTGCGGGTGAAGCAACTGTTTGTGTGCCCTTTCTCCCTCCCCTGGGCTGCTTTTTTCCCTGTTACTGATCTATCCCTTGTAAATAATTTATGGGGAACCGGGCACTTCTCCTCGCAGGAGCTTCCCCTGAAAAACTTTCCCATTTTCAGGCAAACGCCTTTTCTTTGTTAACACGAATAATTGATAAAGGACCCCAATGTGCCTTCATAAAAACATCTAAACGGCTGCCGGGAACTATAGTCACTTAGGGTCATGGGGTGTTCCTGGCTTTAAAAGCGCAATACAAAATACCGGACCAAACCGGTTTAAAGAAACAGATAGTTTTACGTGGTTACCTGAAGCTATAAATGGGAAACGCGGTCTAGTTTTACAGATTCTCGTATCGAGCGTTCAAGCGGACTTCTGCAGAACCCTTTCTCCCTCCACCTGGTGAGAGAGCACCTGGCATTCTGGTACTAACTAATGTTTCTGTCTTTTCTTACCTCGAAAAACAGAGGGAAGAAGAAAGTGCATTGTTCAAAAGAAACAGAAAAGCTGTAAACCTCTTAAAACTGAATCGTGAGATTACGCTGGCACCACGCGGCTATGAACCGATTTCAAGGGCTGCCTTAGGGACTTTGTTTTCTTTAAAGGTTCTCTGGCTAAACTATTAATTGCCAGGGTTTCATGAAAGATTTGCAGACTTTACAATCATTTATGATCCGCGCAATAAAACCTCGGAGATATGGGCAGACTGGTTCAAGGTGTAATGCAAAGATGTATTAGGTGCCCTTGGCAACTATCTGTGGGTGCTGTTTGTATTCTCCGAACACGCCCTTCGCCGCAATGAACATTTCTGCAAACCGCGGGTTGGGTTGTTCATTTCCAGAGCTCTGGAGGTTCTCACAAAAGAACTATAGATTTCAGGCAAGGGAACCAAATGATTGGAAACTCATTCTAGTCCCTCGAAGAGCTCAAATGCAAGTGACACAATTACCCTATTCGAAAAGTAAACTTCGAGGGAAAATACGTGCCTTTCCCCTTCGTAAATTAAAAGCCCGCGAGAGAGCAGATTTGAGTATTCAGAGCCGGAATGCTCTCCTGACCCCCATCAAGGCGGAGATTACAGTATTGTCCGCCGCAGCAGAAGGCGGCGAGGAACCCCTCGAATCCGAAGAAAGACACCTCAAAGGGCATTGACGGTCCTCCGGTGATATCCTATTTAGGAGCCTCACAAGCGAGCACCCTAGGCATTTTAAAGATTATCCCCCTAAAGATCTTTGAAGATTATGCTAATGACTGCAGATTACACGACTTTACTGAGAGAGCGGAGAAACAAAACCAGCCTCGTGGCGGTTGCCCCTGGTAATTTTCTGCCTCTTTTTTAAGACGATTTGCGTCCCCCTCCCCCCGGCCGTTCCCCTCATTAGCGACTGAGTAAGGCAGCGGGAGGGGGAGGGTGAGCTCCCGCTGCCCCTCTGTATCTATCGGGGCGGGGGGCTGCGGCTGTGCGGGGGCGAAGGGGGCGCCGGGCAGCGCCGGGCAGGGCGGGGCAGGGCAGCGCCGCAGGGAGCGCGGGCGGCGGCGGGGCGGGCGCCGTGCGAGACCCAGCTACGCCACCTAGCGGCGTCGGGTCGCGCTGCCCGCTGCTGCCGCCTCGCTGTCCGCCTCGCCCCGCCGCCTCCGCCACCGGGCCCAGGGAGGCTTAACAGAACCGCAGGGTGGCCGTAGCTGGAGCGAGAGAGGAGCTCCAGCCCCAGCCGGTAACGACTGCCTTCACGGGAGAAAGTGAGCAAAATCCTGCTGGCGTCTCAAAGTGTTCCAGGCCAGGTTCCCCTGTTCCCACAGGTGTTGCAGGGGAAAAGGAAACGATCGGCAGCCGAAAGGTCTCACGCTGCCTGAACGCTTCCTTCACCGCCCCCCCTGCCCCATCTTCACTCCTTCACCCACTAATATTAATCAGCAGCTAGATTGCTAAATGGAGCAGAAGAGCCAGGGTCGCCATCCTGTCTGTTCCACCTGACCCACGTCAGTGATCTTATCAATTCCTTCCCCTGAAATAGCACACCCTCTGATCGTGCAAAGAGAGGGTGGGGGACACATCATCGTCCAGGACATTGCCATTAACATAACGGTAGTGTATGTGTGGAAGTACATATCATGTTCACCGTGTTTGTTTTTCTGATTAAAAGCCCTGCCAGGCTAAGGCATGAATAAGGGCTCGGAAGCACAAATGCAGTTACTGATGTAATGAGAAGAAATTTCATGAAAATGATTCCCCAGATGAAGACAGTAACTACGTATTTGGAGATATAATTTTGATCTTGTTGCTTAATCCAGGCCATGTTCATGGTATGCTTTATTCAAACCATGATTAATTTCTTTTCCTCCCACAATACAGTCGAGATGTGCGTATGAACAGAAGATGAAATTAAAAAAAATCTCATGGTTATTGTAAGTACTTCAACATACCATATCTAAAAGGTTACACTAGATCAGCTTTCGAAATATTTGGTTTTTTGTCTACGCTTGTGAAGTTTATTGTTCTAGCATTATTTGATCCCTTTAATGTGATTTAGAATATAACTCATGCTTATCTACAAAAATAATCAAACGGTTTTATATGCATGGCAATTTCAGAATGGATACATATCTGCTAGTCTACATGCTCTGTCCAATATGGGCTACTCCTTAATGATCCTTAATCAAGTAGAGACTTCTTCTATATTTGAGTATGCAGTGGTCACCTCAGACTGCCTTCCAGGAGATAAAGGTCTTGCGAGATACCTTGGAAACTGTAGGATGGGTAAGCAGAGGATGTTGCTGTTGAAAGAGATTTAAACAGTACCAATGTGAGAATATGGGAAAAATGAAACAGGCTAGAATGGAGATTAACACGATGAGCTTGCATCTGATACATAATTTGTACACAACGTTGTTCCACTTAATTGATTCAGTTAGGGATGATTGACTACAAAATGTAGGCAGGGGAAAAGAAAAAGATCTTTTACTGATAAGTGAGTATAATTTACACTGTGTATACTAATAAACTGTGTGTACATTGATATTGACAGTGTAGACATGGCATATGAAAATCTTTTGCTGAGAGTTGGGAATAATTCAATCTCCATGACATCAACTGATGAAAACTTCTGCAATGTTTTCAGTTGCGCTCCATGGGTAAAAAGCATCCTAGAAGTCTAATGAACCATTTAAACAAATTCTGCTTGTCTGGGTTAATAATGATGGTTAAAACTAAGTGGTCTGTCTGGTCTATTTTTATGCTCGTGTAGATGCAGACAAGATAAGACAACTTAACTTTGCCTAAAACTTAAAGTTTACTGGCTATTTTTATAGCATCCCAGAATGCATTGTGCTTGGCATTGGATTTAAAGAATACTCATGTTTTTGTTTACTTTTCTTAGTTACCCCTCACATTCTCCTTAGTGCATGCATACCACAGTGATTCACAGATCACCAGCTGAAAAGCACTGCTTTAGGAAAATACAAGCCAACTCGTCCCAGCTGGTTTCAGTTCAGCATTTTAACTGCTTCAACATAGTCTGCTCAGAAGCACATGGCTCAGGTCTTTAGTGCAGAAGAAGGCCTGATGGTTGGCCACAGTAGCTGAGGCTGAAGGGTCTGAGCCAGGTGAGTGCTGAAGAGCCCTGCCAATCCCACCCTTGCTCCAAGCACTTCTTCCTAGGTTGTCCACCCCCTAGCTGAAAGCTGCCAGTTCCTGAGGTCTGCCACTAGCCGTGTCAAAATTATCTATCTTAACTTAAATATTATATTAACTTGTTTGTTTTTTAATTCTGTGATTAATCAGATGATTCTAACAGTACTGGACACACATGCAGTTATGATAGGAGAATGGAAGGGGAGATATGACTGTTTGAGCCAGTCCGGAGGAGGGTCACAAAAATGATTAAAGGGATGGAACACCTCTCCTATGAGAAAAGACTGAGAGTTGGGGTTGGTAAGACTGGAGAAGAGAAGGCTCTGAAGAGACCTTATTACGGCCTTTCAATACTTAAAGGGGGCCTTTAAGAATGATGGGGACAAACTATTTAGCAGGGCCATTAGTGATAGAGAAAGGGTAATGGTTTTAAACTAAAACAGGGTAGATTTAGACTCGATATAAATAAGACATTTTTTACGATGAGGGTGATGAAACACTGGAAGAGGTTGTCCAGAGAGGTGGTAGAAGCCCCATTGCTGGAAACATTCAAGGTTAGGTTGGACAGGGCTTTGAGCAACGTGATCTAGTTGAAGATGTCCCTGCTCACTGAAAGGGGGTTAGACTAGATGAACTTTAAAGGTCCCTTCTAAACCAAGCCATTATATGATTCTATGTTCAAAATGCAGATCAAAAGAGGATAGGCAACTTGCAGTAGAACGTGAGTGGCTGTATTCTGGGTTACCTGCAGTGTTGGAAATTTTGAAGGTATAACTTTTTAATCATCCATGAGGGAGAGAACCTCTGTCTATCCTGAAGTTCTGAAATCAACAGATCCAGAAGGGGTAGGCCATTTTATATGTATGTGCCTCAGCATTGTATGTGCTCATGTAGTTACCCAAGTTGTTAAAAACCTGTCTACAGCTGTGATCCTTGCACATTCCTCAAGCTCTGTACAGAGCACAGCAACATTCAGAACACATGACCAAGCCCACTATGTTCATATTTATGTTAATAATATAAGCCAATTTTTATTTCTAAGGTAGTAAAAAATGGAGAAGAATGGCAATTTCATAAATTTGCCTTAACACTGCTGTTTAACGTAGCTATAGATCTAAACTGCCATATTCACATTTTCAGTAAGAACCGTGTGATGCAACACAGTCTCCCTCAGTCGCACCTAAAGCCTAACGCAGTATGGGCATTTTTATATTCTAGATGATGAATCTAAAGTTGCCATTTATTTAAATATCTTACATAAAACTAAAAGCTTAATAAAAAGTGTAAAAGCAAGCACCACTTAAGATTGCTAAGAGACAATGTGTTTACCTATTAAATAATTTGTAAAATCCATTCACTAATCCCAGGAAATACATCAAGGTCACCCTAAAAATCACCACCCTCCATTAATCATATCACGCTACATAAAATAATACTTGCTAACTTTCAGTGTATTTTCTCATACTGATTCGTACAAACAAGCATTTTCTTTCTAGGAATGGGAGAGATCAATGCATGTGTTTTCCAGCCTGACAGTAGGATGTTTTAGTGGAGTACTCAGATTGTTTTTTCCTAGAAAGTTTGTATGTGTAGTTTGAGAGCACGCTAACGTGAGTGAATTTGTATTTGAGACTGTCCACCTTTCTCTGAGAAAAGGAAATCAAGAGACCATTTAAGTTGGGATTATGTGTTGGTTAGAAGAAATGGAATACATCAAACCCAGTACAGAATAGCTGTTTTAAGAGTTAGTGGTTTACTTCTGTAACACGAAAGATGCAAACCAAAAGAGGCATGCTAGGAAAGCATACATTGAAAGGAAATTCTCTCTCCACTGTGGAATACATTGGATCCTCTGAGAAATATGTCCTTGGGGAACAGCTGCTTCTCTATTGTCTATGATGATTTGTCTTTGAGGGATGATCTATATATATGTCTATATTTATAAATTTATATAGATCTTCTACTACTACTTCTGCTTTCTCAATAGACTTACTGTGTGATATTTTGCCAAGTTGCAGGCTCCCCGTGTTCCAGTTCCTGATTCATGTATCTGGTACAATGGGATACTCCCCATGTTGGAACAAATAAAAATTCTGAGGAAAAGGCCAAACTCACACAATAAAAGAAAGAAGCCCCAAACTCCCTAGGTCTAGCACAGGAATTCAGATAAGTATACAGAACACGTATGGAGGTCGACCTAATATATTTTTCAGGTGCTTCATATGAACCATATGCACTGGAACCTACTTTTCCAGGACCTATGTTGCATCTGAACTGTTGGTATGTACCAGATTCATCTTCTGTTATTGTGTTTGAGCCTCAGGGCTGGAGATTTGTACTATGAAGTTAATTTCAAACTTGCTTTTCTACTGGAGCATCTCTTCCTGATACCCTTCATCATACTGTGTTATATGAAACAGGGAAGGGAATACAGAAATGTGAATTTTAAATGAACCCTATGACTGCAGGAAATTTCAGATGAAGCTTCTTGAGAAATCTTGCTTTCAAAACGTCTCTTGTCCTGGCTTGCAAATGAACAAAAGTGACAAAATCAAGTTACCAGACTGAATAGCCTGGCAAAAGAAACTCTTTCAAGAACACCTATGTACATGCTTTAGAGTGACTGTCAAAGTTCAAACAGGTAAATTCACCGATTCAGTTATATTCATGTTTTGTCTTATTTTTTGACACATGAATATATGTAAAATATATAGCTGAAATACATTTGTGCAGCCCTCTTATGGGCTTTAATTAGTGACAGAGGCAGAACATTTCTATATGCACATAGGTATTGGAAGAGTAAACTTTTTTCAGTAGATTAATCCCCTTTCCTTGCTTTCATTCAGAATGCCTCATTATAGTTTTAATGCTTCATAGAAGGAAATGCAAAGAAGAAATTATGCCTTTTCTTAATTTCATTCCTTTGCATGTAACGATTTTAACAATTTGAAGTCTGACTCCCTACAGTAGTTTCTGAGGCTTGTGTTTTGTAAGAGTGTGTAAAATGTAAACTCTATTTTATTTCTCTGTAAATGTCAGGAGAGTATAAATCAATAACAGAGTGGTAACTGTGCAATTAACTCATGTCACCCCTGTACCTTCACATTAGCATCACTGAGAATGGTATTACCCTTTCAATGACCTCAGTAAAAGCAATAACATCCTTTTCTGCTAAAGTTAATTTTTTTAAGTGAACTTAGCACTCCTGAAAGGTGATAGATTGACAGTCCTGTAAAGTGAAGTTCCTTATTTGGTCATTGACTAGGTACTGTATGGGCAGTATGTAATTCCACAAATTACCTGGTGATACAACCCTGTCCCAGAAGGATCAGAATGGAGTCTGGTACTTCTTCTTTCACTCATTTCATTGAGTTATCACAACTTAGATGTCAGTTGTCAGGTTAGTTTCTGATGCAGTTGCTGTCAATTAGCAAGCAGAGTTGGAATTCCAATTCATTTTTGGCAAGCAACTACACATTGCTGTAATCAGTATTGACAGAAAGTAGGCAGCCACTGTGGACGCGCATGTGTAGGCCCTGTATCCTGTTACCAATCCCCTAAGCTGCTTCATTTGCAAAATGACATGAAACAGCAGATCAAAAGGCATCAGGAAATCCTTGAAACAACTAAGGAAGTTAAGTGCAATGTGATAACCTTCTGTTAAGCTGATAGTAAGATGTTGAAAGCTTTATTCTTACTGGGGAAAATGGAGAAAATTCAGCAAATGAGCAAGTGTAAGATAATTGCACTACTCTCGCAAGTATATATTCATGTATT
The DNA here is from genome assembly GCA_907165065.1 of Caprimulgus europaeus. Next base: position 33,393,783 of record OU015525.1, read on the forward strand.
AATTTTACACCGTAGTATAGTACTAATCAAGTCTGTGCATATTTACCAGAAGTCTGAAAGGGAGCAGCACTCTGGACATTGCAACTGCAAAGATTTTCACTTAGTTGTCCCCTCTGCCATGTTTCTCAACTAAAGAGAGGAATGTCTCTGTGCCTCTCCTGTCTACAAGGAAAATGTGCAAATACTTCCTCATCTCAGAGAAGTATAGAGTACAGACAAATATAGAGAGATTATGAACTGTTCTGGTACAGTGGTAATAAGGGAGTCAGATATGAATCTGAGGTAACACCATGCCAGGATTCACCCTTTAATGGTTGAAGGGTCTTTCTTTCCTTAAATGTGGCTGCAGGGAAACATTTGAAGAACAATTAAAATGGTACCTGTCTCTGATTGAACTCTGTATAGGTATACTTCTGTATTTCTATGTGAACATGGAGCTGTTTTCTTCGAAGTGCAGAGGAGGAGAATAGGAGAACCAGAGCTGCATCCATGGTAGTGATGTGGTGTGCTGGAGGAGTTCTTGTTTGGTTTGTAAATTGCCTTCTCTCTGTACTTGAGTTCATACATACGCAACCTAGTTGTTGTCAGGTATTGTAGAACCCTAGGGTTGTCAAGTATTGGAACAGGCTGCCCAGGGAAATGGTGGAATCACCATCCGTGGAGGTATTTAAAGGATGTGTAGATGTGGTACTTGGGGACATGCTTTAGTAGTGAACTTGGCAATGCTAGGTTTATGGTTAGACTAGATGATCGTAGTGGTCTTTTCCAGCCAAACTATTCTATGATTCTATGAATTCAAGGTAGTTTTATTCTCAGTGTCATGCCAGGCCACCATCCCCTCTGCCCCACTTGCAGCGTGGACATGAGGAACCCCAGGAGTTTGCATTTGACATGTCCAGGGAATTTTGGCAGCAGCAGCAAGGCACTTTAGAGTATTGGTACGGAGATCTTAATTGCATTGCCTTTTAAGTTTAGATGTATAGACACATATAGGACTGGCAATTGGCATGAGCCTGACTGCCAGTATACAGTGATGTGGCTGTATGGTCCTAGAACGATAGCAGACTTCACAAAACAAACTCCCCTTTTCTCCTCTGTTAGTCAATGATATATTTGCAACCAGCAAAGGGCTTGAAGGGCTTGTCCTCTGCTTTCTGCCCCAAGCAGATTTTTGCCATTAATATTGTCTTGTACTTCTACAGGGAAGATGAAGATTTTGATTCTCATTTCTATCTTTTCTGGAAAAAAAAAAAGGTACAAACGATGTAGCTTTTAGCAGGAGCAAGTTCAGGCCCTTGGACTATAACTGTATTAAATGACCTGGGTAAGACAGGAATCAAATGTCTTACCTCTTTTCCTGTGGTTTTATGGGAAGGAAATGCAAGAGGTTAGGCTGGAAATGAGATACAATGGTATCTGTGCTTTCTACACCATCCCTTATCTAGGCACTGACGTGACAAGAGCTAAAGAGTATATTGGATATACTGCGTGTAATCAGAAGTGCCTGTAGTATTCCCATCATATTCAAGTCTTCCTATTTTCTTTACAGTGAACTGTTCTTTGCAGATCTCTTAGGACTGAATCTGGTTCTTTTGAAATGTGACAGGAGTAACTATTTGGATGATAGGATGACGGGATTTATTAAAATGTTGCAGGGACTTGGACATATCCTTCACTAAATTTATCAGAGGATGTGTTTCCAGCACATTAGATAGTTTTTAAAAGGGCTAAATCCAGTTACCTAGATTACAGAATGCTGTTGTGCCAGGTTACACTGATGTTTTTCCTATGGAATTTCCATCTGGGCTTCCTTCAAGACATTTGCATATGTGGCATCTCTTCTTACATTTAAATCCAACCACTTCTCAGTGTGCCATCTCATTAATTGTACACTGGAAAAAAAGAAAAGAAGAACACTGTGACCTGTGTATGTGTAGAACTTAGTGGGAATTATTTAATGACTTAAATCACCTCAGTCATTTCTTTTACATTCTTGAATAGCCCACCAGATCCCATGTGCCTGTAGAATTTGCTGTAGGGCTCAGGTGGTCTCTCATTAGTTGTAATGTCATTTAATTTCTTCCATCTTTATGCTGGAAGTACCTTCAAATAAAGCTTCATGGCATAATTCTCAGTGGCCATAATTAACAAACGAGGCCGAGGTAGGTAAGGAATCCACATTTATGAGTGCAGCAGAGGTACATGTTGGTGGCAGACATCACAGTGTTTACCCAGTGGCAGCAAGATAGTGAACTCAGCTGTCATTGGCAGTACCCCCTGCAGGGACAAAGGTAATGCTAATTAAAACTCACTGTGCACAAAAGGGCCATTCCTAATGAACATGTACTGATGAGACATTTAGCTATGTCTCTTGCATCTTCAGATGCAGTAAAAGTAGCTTTCATGAGAGATTTCTCTTCCCAGGAAGGGGAAAGATTCAGCCTGATTTTTTGAGTGATGTCACGAAGCACTCTGGAGGCAGGAGAAGAGCTTCTTTCTTTCCAGCTTGTCATGGGGGTTGGAAGAAATCACCTCTGGAGGTCTCTTCCAACCTAATGTACTCTATGAGTCCATGATCATTTCTGCATTTGTGTAGCAAAACTAATGGGATAAATCTATATGAATAGAAATGAGTTAATTCCATAAGAAATGTAATGCTGCCAAAGTCAATGGTAAAATTTCTCTTATGTTCAAGGGAAACAAAACGACTTTTGTGTGGGGTGGAATGCAAATTTTTTGCACTGAGTACATTATAGAATGTACAGGCAAACTTTACCGTACAATTGTAACAATTGTTTATCATAACTCTGCCCTGACACACACTGACAGCCATAAGCATGCTTTGACTTACGGATCGTCTGTAAATACTTGCTCTGGTTCACCATCAGGTCATACTGCAGCCAAAGATTCTTATTACATCTCTATCATTTTTTGCTATGGGTTTGAATCTGTCCTCAGAGCAAGACCAGACCTGAGACTTGCAGCATGTTCTCAAACCCCATATGCTGGGGTGTGCCTGGTGTGTTTGTGTGGTGGAGAGCTGCCAGGCTGCTCAGCATAACCCTCTTTCAGAGCAATGTGCATGCGAAAAGGTAAAACAAACAAACAAACAAACAATATCTTTATTTGGTTTTGAATAGTAATTTGGGGTATCAGCATATCAGCTGGTATTATTTGCATAACCAAATGAGCTAGCCACTTGACTGCAACCAAAATTCAACACCTGAGAGAGCCTTTGAAAATCCTTGCTGCTTGCATCAGTATGTCTGCTCCCCACTGAGTGTGCTGTGAAAGTCTAGACTCAAGAATACAGTTAACAGGAATAACAGAATCTGCGAAATAAGCCTATTTACTATGGTATTCAGCGATAGAGCCAGAATTTCCGGTTCCAGCTTTGCAGAAATAGAATGTACCCTGTATTTTTACTCTTAAAGGAGATATGCAAAGTCATTTTCAAATAGGGAATAATGTTTTGGTCACTTGCATTTCTCACAGTAAACACTAGATGGCCATGTGGCCTTTTTCTTCTTGCCATCTTAAAACTTAATTAGGAAAAAGTCCCTGTGGTGTTCTTGATGACTATAAACAATATCACATTAGGAAATTGCTCTAGAAAACGTAGACCATGTTGGACTCATTGCAGCAGGGTCAGAATCACACAATTATATATAGTACCTGGTAGCTATATCCTGTGTCCTATATGAGATGTAGCAAAAAATATTTTTTTAAAATATATATTTTTATGAAGAAAAGAAAACTCACTGATAACAGTTCCAAAGTAACCTCTCAGGGAAGATTTTAGTGCTGTAACATAGCTTATTTTAATTAAGTTTTCTTCATGTTATGGCTGAATGTTTACATATCTATATATTCCTAATCCTTAAATTAAGAGGCATTTCACAGCTAGCAGTCTGTAAGAAGAACTGAATACTATGGATAATTTTCATTCCCAAAGCAGAGGTATATTTGAGAAAAAAAGTTACATTAAACAAGAGTTTAGCATCCTCATGCATGTTGCTCTAGGGTGAGGTTTGCTTTATCCTTTTTGTAAAGCATACCTGTTTCTCTGCAACTATAATTTCTTAGGATTTATTTGTAAACGTCAATTCATTAAAAAGGATTTGATGAAAATTATGATCCTCCTCACATTTCTGTAGAAGTATTAAAGTATTCTTTAGCTGAAAAAGCAATAGCGTTCCAAAATTCCTAATAACAGAATAGAACACTAAGCCTTCTGTTTTTAACAGGGCCTTTTGACTTCCACAGGTTGAATACAATTCTTAGAGATTCTTTTTTCTTCCCATGCTTTTATTATATCATATATATACATATATAATAGAAAGCATATAATTTTTCCATCAACTGTTTTTGATTCATTTTATAGCAAAAGGGAACCTTAGTGGAAACGGTAGATCCATTGCCCACAGAACTCCTAGCGCGTAAATGCAGAAATTATAAAAAATGCCTTATATCTAAATTGAAATACCTGGTAACTTATAAATTAACATTAATCTATAAAATTACGTATTGATATTCTCTTTCTCTCTTACAGTAGGCATTCAGAAAAGCGACAACACACTCTTTACTCACAGAAAACCTACTGTAGAATTTGGGACTGCCTGATTATTTTCTTTGATGTTCCCTACATCGCTGCACATTCCAGAGTTGTTTAATAATGTGAATTAAGTTCTCTGAAATTCTTTCCAAAAAATTCTCTGCTTATGCAGAAGATATGTACAACTTCTATGGCCTTTTTGGCTGCAAATTAGTTTAGATAGAACTTTATTGCTGAAATAAGGTAAATTCTGGCATTACTATGTGGGATTAAAAACGCATTTCTTGGGATACTACTGGATTCCTATACTAAATGCCATTAAGATGTTAGGTCTTTATGTTCTGCCCAAAGATGTGAGGCGTATATTTAAGGCAGTTTTCTGGGGTTTAGGCAGATGGCTTGTTCTTCATTTACGTTAGCCTCAGTTGCAGATCTTTATTGACCATAAATTTCTGGCACTCTTATAGTGCAGCTGCTTCACGTTTAATATTTGGATGGCAGAATGCTCAATAGTATTGAGAGCCAAGGAATTGGACTTGAGTTTAATGCACTGCATATTACTCTCAAAGAGCTATTTATTTCTGAGGGGATCAACTATGTATGAAGGCTATTATATCAAACAGATGAGCAGTCCTTTGCTGTAGGTAGGACAAATCCTTGTTTTAAAATCTTCAGGGCACATACAATGCTACCTCAGATAATTCCCATTACCTTCTAATGGGTAGATCTGGGCACTTGTATTTAGCTTGTTCTCAAAATGTATTTGGCAGCTGTCAGTGGCTTTCAGTCAGACCCCAACACACTTCAGCAGGCAATCTGGTCCGTGTTCAGTGCTGATGCTGCTTACAGCAGGAGACTGGCCCAGACGGCCTGCTGAAGTCCCTTCCAACCCTAATTATTCTCTCATTCAGGAATCTAATTTGTGTTCCCAAAAATCATTTTGAGACTTTTTGTTACTTCCTACCAGTTTCTACCTTTTTTAAACTGTCTATGATTTTCTGCCTGTTCTGGAAGAAAGCAGAGGTTATGGTGGTTTTAGTTTCCAAACTATGAAGTTGGTCTCTAAACCTACATTTATGCTGTGGGATAAAACAAGGCTGGAACATGGAGATGAGCACTTGATCACAATAGTCCTTGCTATGTCATTTTTAGTATACTCATTGGCATAGCTTTGCCCCTCCCATCTAGGGCTTTGTCTGACAGTTAACGGACAAATGCCTGGATATTCTTGCACAGGTGGCTCAGTAGGCCATTCCCAAAAGGTAGAGTAGATGTAGCCACCCTGTCCCTGGAGGGGAAGAGGATTCTGACTTCTTTTCAGGACTGAGCTTCCCCTGGTCTAATTTATCTATTAGGATAGATGTATTCTCATGCTCTAAGGATCATAGTGAAACATTTGCTGACCTCAGAGCAGGCACCAGACTTATTTGCAAATGCAAAGTCATTTGCAGACATAAAGTTGTAGGAGGTTGTAGGTAGAGTATCGCTGAAGTTGTGGGTCTTGGGAGAGCCCTTCATTCATAAATTTGATTAACTATGCAGATTTTCTACTGCTAGGCACTTCGTTGAACAGTATAAAAGTTGCGTGGAAGTTAAGGATGCTTGATAACATAGAAACAAGCTTAACTGATAGACATTTCTCCCTGCAGAGGTTGCCAATTGAACATAACAAATGCAACTGTTCCTTAAATTTCTTTCACTAGGTGACTTCAGTAAAAGTGGACTATCGTTACTAAATCTGATCTCTGCTTGCTCTGTTAGGACAGCTGTTTCCAAGACTAGTGTATGTTGCTTGAGGAGGAAGCCTTCTAACAAGCTGTGACAAACACTATATAGTCAAATACATTGACTGCTAGATGGCAGAACTGACTGCTTGCTCGCTTAAAGGATTATATTCGTTGGGTAGCTTGCCAGAGGGATGAGTATTTTTAAAGAAATTTGCCAGATCCTTCCTTTTGGCCCAAAGTTCTTAAGGACCTTTGGAAAGGGATCAGCAGGTCCAGCAGCATTCTGTAGAGTAAAATCAGCAAGTCCTTGGTTGATCTCCTATACTGGAAAGGGTACTGAAAATATAAAGGATGTCTGACAGTTTGGCATGTTTTAACAAGTTGTTTATAGACTTGACTTTGACAGGAATTATTTAGTGAAACCTTCATGTTCCTGATAGGATTTGGATTAACTTGCAGCAGCATGTGAGTTTCTTGATTTGCAGAATCAATAGGTGGAAGGTTATGCTGACTTTGCAGAGTTGGTGACCTTTGCAATGTCTTGCTGCCATGTTTACCAGCAGGTTTTTTTATGGTTAGGTTTCCGTGTGGCTCAGACTTCACTTTTTGGTAACCCACAAGAAGGAAATGAAGCCTAACACCAGTCTTTATTATGAAAAGGAATCAAAATATGGTTTTTGGTGATTTCCTTAAAATGTTCTTAATCTACATTTCCCACTTACCCAGTAATTAGAATGTGTAAACTGACAGAAATACCAGCTTTTGGCACTGGCTTTGTAGTAAATTGTTGAATAGAGCCTCTTCTAAGAACAGTCAGGCTGGATGTAGAACAGAAGACTTTCTAATCCCTTGGGATAGAAGTTAGACCAGGAGAGAGTAGAAAACAGATCATACATAGAGTAACACACAATATAAAGTAAAATTACATCACACTTAGGTGCTAGCCTAAAATGTTCCTTGGCTGGCATCAAAATAATCAGGTATTGTTTTTCTGGAGGGGCATATAAACATAGTTGTTCTTCATGATGGCTGATATTTCCATGTTTTCTGTACAATGGTGGCTTTTCAAATCACTGACATTGTAGTAAGATGGTTTAATAAACTCACAGTGTTGTATCCATTGATTCCACATAGAATGTCTTTCCGGTGCTCCCTGCATGGAGGCCGTAATTTATAAACACAATCATATTTAATTCCATAAAGCAGATTACTTGGGCAGTTTCCCTGAGCTTGCAGTTTACTTGTGTAACTACTTTGTAGTGCAGGTGGCACTTGGTGGTAGTAGAATGCACAAGCTCATCCTGAAGTGGCAGCCTTCTATCCCAGCTGAGTTTTCTGAAGCACCAGGAAATCAATATTTTTGTGATCAATAACACCTCACATTTACCTTTTTTTTTCCCCCCACTTTTTTTAGTATCTCACCATATGGTCCATATTCCATTTCATGATACATTATGACAGATTTATTATCCTATCCTAGCTGAGAGACTCAGGGAATGTTCCACTATTATAAATTATCTCTTATAACCATGTAGCTCAAAATCGCTGGGCAAACAAAACATCTTATAGATATTTCTAATAAACATTATACCACTTCAGTAGTTATGATGCCAGATGAAAATTCAAAGCTGATACATTAAAAACTGAGATATAAGTAAATATCATTTTCTATATAAAAAAATAGAAAGGTACGAATTCCACACTGCTGTGTGAAGGCAAGGAAATAATTCTCTTGCTTCAGAAATCCATCCCAGTTTGTTTTACACTCTTCTAGTGCAAGTTGATATGGTGCAACATATCTACTTTCCCATTACTTTTTGTGTTTGTATGTGGAATTTCACTTGTGCTGTACAAAAAATGATTTTAAATGGTAAATGATCCTGAGGAAATTAAGTTTTACTTAAATAAAACAAATCATCTGCCTCAGTGTTGCCTGAACATGGGGACATGTTTGCATGAACCAGTGTGGCAAACCCGTATTCATGTGATTATGCAACTTGAGAGGATCCAGCCATAACTATCATATTAGTTAAGAGCTTGGGAAACTTATTTTTGCTTGGTGTGTGTCCAAACTCTTAAATAAATTAATGTAACTCTTGATATTCTGAAGTGTGATTTGACTAGGCTTTCTCCGTCAAATATTCAATCTTTATCAAATTAACTCTCTCTGTATAGCTTAAAATCTCAGAAGTAAATAAGATTTCCCTGCTGAACTACCCAAGAGTCATCTGAGGATATGTGCCATGATGTGTACTGTTGTCCCAGAAAAGTACTCTGTGGGCAGAGCTGGCAGACTACTTGTTTTTAGTTGCATGTTACCAGCTAGTACTACAAGCATTGAATGACAATATGTTGTAATCTTTTATATCCGAAGACTATAAAATACCATAAACAATATATTTTTTTCTTCTATATACTGAGTCATATTTTGTCATATCAGTGTGGAAAATCTCTGCATTCAGATTATATTTCCCTGTTCAATGATTAACATTAAAATTAAGCAGTGAATTTTATGGTCTATTGCTGTTTGTAGTATTCAGCTTAAAAAATAGAAATGTTTGCCTTGTTATTTTTTAGAGGTCATGATGTTTGTCAGTTATAGGCATTTAAAAACTTGATATTCCATCTTTTCCCAAGGAAAAAAACAGCAACTTTCTTAGCAATGTCTGTGGCAAACTAAAGTCCAACAGACTGTAATCATATATCAATTTAAGCTCATACCAAACCATTTCTAGTAAGAATTATAGATACAAAACAAGGAACAAAGCAGCACAGGAAAGGAATATTAGTATGGAATTTAGCAGTTATTCAAACATTTGCAGTAAAATTTCCATCTCCCTCCTGTCAGACTAAAACGACCCTGGGTTTTGGAGCATGATTTTTAATCTAAATAATTTTCTTGATCCACTTAAAAAAGCAGCCACATGAACAATTTTGTGGGCATAACTAATATGACACACTAAGATGTAGGGTAGGAAAAAGTAGTCAGAGACAAAGAGAATGGGGATGAGAGCTTTTAAAGTATTCATCTCCTGTAATAACACATCCTAGAGTGCTTGAACATACTTTGTTCAAAGGCCTTTTAAAATATGCACGATATGACAGGTTAAACTGTTTGTGGGACAAATAATACTCTTTAAGAAAAAGAGCTTGTACTAAGAAACATGAGCACCACTATCCTTAAGCCATGGCTACATAGACCATGATGTTGTATCCTCTCTGTAACGGACAGAAACACTGATGTAGACCTTCCACTGCTTGCAAGGACTCTGGTATGTCAAAGCAGCTGTTTTACATTCGGACAGGAGGTACCTGTCTCAGACAATCCTGAGCTGCCAGTTTCCTAGTGGGATCTCCTTAGAACATACAAACTGTTTTAAGTGACAACTTCTACTGTACCTATTGAGAAGATTTTGACACAAAATTCCTCTACAGTCCCTAAAATATTTGATAGATAGCATGGGGAGTTTTTGGTGTTATGTAAGGTGCTGTGACCAAGACTGACCTTCAGCAGTAAAGGGAAGCTGCATTAATTATTTATACTGAATTTATATTTAGAAATTATTATTTATGTCAAAGACTATTTCTACCAGAATAAACTCTGCCTACGCATTTTTCTGTGCCTTCAGATTCAGACTTTATTCCTTTGGGATCTCCGGAGTTGTAGAATTTCCTTGTTAATCCTCATTTTCCTCATTAGTCATCCACAAGCTGAGACATCCATAACTGAGTCACAGTGAAACCATCCTTCAGAGCAGGAGGAGCACTTGGGGAAAAGGGCTGCAGTAGCACCACACTGTATCTCGTCTTACTAGTTTTGTGGTTTCCTCTTCAATTTTTTTTTTTCCTATCCTTTACCTCTTGAAAACCATCTACAGTTGAAAACATCCCTGAGCCACCTATTCATTCTAAAGTATACCCAACAAGCGATATACTACTGAGTGTTTAAACTGTGTGTTGGGTTTAAATCTTGTGTGCTTCCTGCCTTTATTGCTTTTTGTTATTGATTATGAGTGCAGTTCAAATTAATGAGAGTGCCAAACACAGGATAGTACAAATTTCAGGCTGGAAAGAGCTCCAGGAGGTCTATAGTCTTGTTTCTAGTCCAGTCTCTACCTCAAAGCGGGGTCAGTTGTGAGATCAAATCAGGGCTTGAACCAGTTGAGTCTTGAAAACCCCCAGAAATGGAGACTGCACAGCCTCTCTGGGCAATCTGCTTCCCTATCTACACAGTATTTTTTTTTTGCTTATGCTCAATGTGTGACTTTCTTGTTTCAGCTCGTGCCCATTATCTCTCATGCTCCAGTCGTGCGCTGCTGCAAAGGGCTTTGCTCCATCTTCCTGCTGATGTCCTTGTACATGTCAGAAGGACGCTATTAGGGCCTAGGGAAGAATCTCCCAGGACATGCTTCTAATCCCCTAAACATACTATATGCTGTTTTCAAAGCGAATTACATGGCAAAAAAAACCTCTGTCATGGGACAAATAAAACATTTGCTGTTGGCCAGGTCTCAAGGACTGAGTAAGAAGAGTATGCTGGCATGTCAGCTCACCAGAGGAAAAGGGGTAGATGGATTTGAGGCAGATGGAGACTGAGTCCTGCTGTGGAGAAGGAAGAGGCTTTTACAGAATGGCTTGGCTGTTTTGAGCATTTCTGAAAATGTGACAATCTTCTTATGAACAGGTTTGAAGAAAGGGAGTGGGAAAGATCTTATGTTGCAGGGGATGATATCTACATTTTTTATTGTAACATTTGCTTTGCTGTCTCTCATATCACTAACTGTCACATTGCAGAAATGCATCCATGATGAGTAATGAAATATGATTGTATTTCTGTTGCCTAGGGTCCTCACATGTTCTTAACTGCCTCTATAGGCCAATGGGCACTGTTTAAGCCTTTGATATTGCCATACAGTATCCTGATTTTGTATTTATTACCTCAGCTGACCTGTCTTTTAGTCTTTCTAAAGTGGTCCCTCACTTACTGCTGTCTCTGAGCTCCTGGCAGTCAGTATTTTAAAGAAATCTTGTTCTAGAAGGTGGGCATAGACCATCACACTTAATAGTTACCAATGGATTCATCCTTCATTAAAGTGGTCTGGTCCTTTTTTGAAGCCATTTATAATTTTGGCCTCCAAACATCCTGTGTTTTTCAGTTCCATGCTTTAATTTTTTCCTTTAGTCAAACATTTCCTTTTATTTGTAAAATAATTTCTTTGCATGCTGCTTCCTCTTTGCTCATAAAAGTTTTAGTCATCATTCATTTTTACAGACCTCTATCACAACCTTCCTCAACTGTCTTTTCCCAGCTGCAGAGTCCTAGTTTACATAATTTCTGTTCAGCTGGTTGATGGTACTGATTATATTTTCTTTCTAGTTTTTCTAGTTTTGCTGGAACCTGTTCACAGTGGATGTACTATTCAAGATGCTACTCCGATGGAGGCCTAAACAGTGGTACAAGAATAGTCTTTGTTATATTTCCGATTTTAAGGGTTGATGAAGAGCTTAGTTACACATCTTTCCTGATAAGAGAGCCTTAAAACTCTCATCAGCTGAAAAATGCTTAGATGTATTTTTCCCTTCCCTATAGTGTTTCAGGTTTATTCCTTTGAAATTGCCTTGATTAATTCTATTATCTCTGCTCAAAGGGACGTTTTTGTGCCTTTTACAAAACTTGTTTTCAGTTTGATAAGCCAAACTGCTTAGGCATGATGGATGATTTTGTGGGAATTGGTCAATCTATCCTATTATTTTAAAACTCTCCTTTAAATTTATTTCTATTTCAGTTATTCTAGCAAATTGATATGGCAGGTTTTTCATAGGATTTTATCTTTTAATTTCTTTCATGCTACCTGAAATGAATTTCACACAACTTCATCATTTTTTCCATACTGCAAAACAAATTGGCTTTTTGGTAGTTTTACTGTATTTTATTCCAGAAATGCCTAGAGCTACAGATATCCCTTAGAAAGCCAGTAAAACTAAAGCTAAGAAAAAGGTTCTTTAGCCTCAATATGAAGGCCCTTTAACTCTTATCCATACAGCTTCTAGACAAACAAATCTTCCCTAGCAGTTCAGCCTGCAGTGATCTATGATGGTTTTTAGACAGCTGCACCTCTCAAATGTTGAAGCATTACAATTGAACCTCCCCTACATGGTTTGCAAAATTTTACACTCTCAGGCATGGGGTTGTTTAAAGCAGAACTTTTATTACCCTCTATGTCTAAAAATAAACACAGTCTGGACAACCACCATCGCATCTAATCTCACTCCAAGAGAGCAAACTCTTGAGTTGTAGAGGACTCTGGGGCAGGTAATGAGCCCCCATGACCTTCTTACAAAAATACTAATTCATAAAGACAGTTTTGACGTTGCACTCGTTCAAAACTGCTGCAGATGATCTGTGGCTGTTTTAATTAATGGGTTTACTGTGTCTTGCCTTGTGAAATGGCAAGCAGAATGTAATTTATTGTGTCTAAAAACTGCAGGTAGTTTTACCTTATTTTTTTTTTTTTAAGAAAGGGTATATCTAGTTTAATCTAGTATTTTTTTTTTTTTTTAAATACTGACTATTGCATTTGATCATGTATTATTTTGGGGAAGTTTGGATACAGTTTACACAGTCAACCAACTAGATCTAAATTTGTTTTGCCTAAAGACTTGCAATCACTCAGCAAATATCCAGTTTGGAACAGCAAAAATTATTAAAAATATCCAGTTAAACAAAAGCTCACAATCCTTCAAGAACAGAGAAAAAAAACCGCTTAAGCTGACATTTGACCCACTTGCACTTAACTAATAAAATTAAATGTAAAAACAATCAAAATAAAAATGGAGTTAAAAGTAAGGATATGCATGTATAGAAAAAGGAAATTAATAAAAAATGTTTTTGAAATTTCTAGTACTATGAGGGTAAACAAAGAAAAAACACCAGAAGCTAAGCTCCACAGGTTTTAAACAAGTCCTCAGGACATTAAGAAAGCATGCGCAGTGTTACAGTTTCTAATTTATTTTTTCATAGCGTAACTGACCTATAGGGAATTCCCAGGGGATGAAATAGATTCTGCTGCACTTGTTGTTTCTTTTATAATCAGGAAAAGAAGCATCACAAAATGCCATAACTCTGGCCTCAGACTGCTCAGAAGTTTGCTCCTCTAATTAAAAAGTGAATGTTCCCAATGTTTTGCCAAATAAAGCTCTTTTATAACAAATAACCTTTTGATGGGGAAACCACACCGTTTGGACACCAAAAAGTAATTTTAAGGCTTATCTTGAGTCTATGCCATGGCAAATATAGGCTAGAGCTTCTTGCCTTTCCTCTCTTTGCTGAGGAATCAAAACAGACGTATTTCAGCAACCAGCTTGTCCAAATATTCTCCTGTAAATGTAACTACAGTTTCGAGTGACAAATTCTCTTCTAACGACATTTTTAGAAGGATTACACAGACTCTTATATTAGGATAAGATTGTGGCACCTTTTCTATTATTAACGTAAATTTGTACTGCTTTTGTTTAACTGGCACAGAAAAGCTCTTTTTGTCTGACTTTTTTGGCCTTACTCTTATGTCTTTTTTTCTTTTTTTTTTTTAAGTTTATGGTTATTCAAGCAAATTAAATTTGAACTGAGTAGCTCAGAAAACTTAGGAACTATAAGGCATTTCAAAGATGCAAAGTGTAGATGCTGATAGTTATGAGCTTGGTCTCACTCCTACTAATATTAATTCAACAATCTTTCAAGTAAATTCAGTGTCAGTCCACAAACAGAGCTGTCTTTACTAGATCACCCATAGTCAATACACTAAAGATGAGAGAAGCCATAGCACCCTAACTTGCAAGCTTTGGTAAGGTACACCTATAGATAGCCAACAGATCATAGAATCACAGAATGGTTTTGGTTGAAAGGGGCATTTAAAAGTCATCTAGTTCCAACTCCCCTGCAGTGAGCAGGGACATCTTCAACTAGATCAGGTTGCTCAGAGCCCCGTCCAACCTGACCTTGAACATTTCCAGGGTTGGAGCATCTACCACCTCTGTTACAGTGTTTTACCACCCTCATTGTAAAAAATATTTTCCTTATACCTAGTCTGAATCTATCCTATTTTAGTTTTAAACCATTACCCTTGTCTTTCACTATAGTTTGTACTATCCCCATATTTCTTATTATCCCGTTTTAAGTACTGAAAGGCAAAAGAAAGGGTCTCCTCGGAACCTCCTCTTCTCTAGGATGAACAACCCCAACTCTCAGCCTTTTCTCATAGGAGTGGTGTTCCATCCCTCTGATCATTTTTGTGTCCCTCCTCTGGACTCGATCCAACAGGTCCATGTCTTTCCAGATATAGGGCTTTCCTCTACAGCCACTTAACTTTTTGACTTAAAAATCCTTTGTTCCTTTCCATCGGCTTTGAAGTACCTGCTTAGATATGGCTAATCAAGTCTAATTCCATATGACTTAAGATGTAATGGTGCAGCATCTTTCTTGAATATTTTTAGTCTGTATCCTCAAATTCCTTGGTTTGATTTGGTTCAGTCCTGAAGACAGATCTCTTGTTAGTAAATTAGATTAATTCAAAGTCATCTTGATAAGATGCTGAAGGTCTCCTTGTGGTCATGAGAAACCAGGAAATGACATCACATTGAGAGAGACACTCAGCAGCTTGCATATTTTCCTCTTGAGTTAATAAAGGGGAAGGCAGCTAAGCCACTAATACAACAACATATCAGGTAGGTAATCCCAGTTCTGGGGTTTGCCAGTAATCCAAAATATTTATCACCTTCTGAGGGGCTTTTTTCCTGCATCAACATTCATGTGTCTGTGATACTTGGAAGCATGTAATGTTATTCACAGAAACTAGAAAGCAGTAGGCAGCATCACAAGTGATGTTGATTGGTCAACCTGGTAGATACACAGTAAAAGGGAAGAGGTTTAAGTAGCAAATATTTTTGTATCCACACACCTTTATATGCCATTGTATTTCACAAGGTATATTAAACATTAAACTTCTGATGTTTTTTTACCGCGACAAGAATTGCAAAAAACACAGAACTGCAGGTAATTCATTTTTATGACAAGTTTTCAGTGTGAATGAGGAATAGCAAACATAAGCCATTCTCATTAGTGTATTCTCGTAGTCCTCCACAGATGTCACACAAAGGGCAATCTGTTCAGTTATTGTTTTTAAGGAATTATATTTCACATTAGTACAAGTTCTTGAGCAGACCAGTTATCTGTACTGGCCACTTCCAAGAACAAATGAAAATTTTCCTTGCTTAGACAGGTCAAGAAATGCATGTCAAAAATGAATAATAGTCACAAGTATTTATGAAACATCTAAATGCTTTAGAAAAATCAAAGTAATTCTGTAAATTCTAGTTATGATGTTATAATGCATTTTTTTAATGAATTGTAGAATATACATATGAGCCATAATTAGAGCTCTTGGGAACAGCGATACCGAAATCTAATTTGCTGACATGCCATCATAAGGTCAAGTTAGTCTTTAAAGAAAAGAACTCTAGTAACCTGAGATCAGAGACTTCTTCAGCTTTGTGCCACTGCGTATTCATGCACATGTTCAGCAGAAAAGCTAACCCTTTTTGCTAATAATTCACAAGGCTCTAAGCCCTGCTGTTACCATTAAGCAATACTTTATAAATTAATATGCATTTCTTATACTATGACCCTGGTTTTGTCTTTGTCTTTGTCCTTCACAGAAAAATAATTTTCAGGATTTCAGCAAGCTAAAAAAAATATATATAAACTCTCAGGTCTTCCTATTGATTGTACTTCTGTACTGCCCTCTCTATATAAAATTATTCATAAAGCTCAATTCTTTTATCAAAACCTTCCTCATTTCCTTTAGCTGCAATTGCTGTTTATTCCAGTTAATATGCTACCTTTATAACAATAGGATACTGTCACCTATCACCTTACAGATGATTGTTCTGTTCAGTGGGAATGTTTTGGCAGAACTGAATTTTCCTCTGTGTTATGGGATCTTTGACTTGAGAAAACAAAAGAGTGAAATGTATTTTTTTTTTCCTGTGCTTTTTCCTTAACAAGTCTCTTGGTAAAGTCTGGGAAATTCTTCTTCAGAAAACATTAAGGAATCTAGGTTAAAAATCCTAAAAACCATATGGAATTTTCCATAAAAAATACCACAGAGGTTTGTAGTTCAATTTAGGAGTTGAAAAGTGAGCTCTGAGGTATAGATTGCAATTATATAGATATTGCTGCATGTTAAAATACCAATCTCACAACTCATAATTACATTGCAAATATGCTGAGGTGGCTAACATCTAAAAATAAGACAATAATAAAAGTTTATGGTTTGGGATTAGGAATGATTCCAGACTATGACAGTGAAGAAAAATCATGGATCCTTATGTCTTACTATGGACCTATTCACAGAGAATGCTTTTTTTGAACATAATGTCATGCAGCACAATGGGTTTATTCTGGTTTATCTGGAATACTCTGAGTAAATATTTGCCATTCACAGCTCTTTTGAATGTGTTTGTTGTGGACAGCTTTGAGCATCAGTTTAATGGTTTTCTTTTCAATAAGTTTTATTTATTTTAGAAGCTCCAGGTAAGGCTAAATTCTCACTCTGCTTGGCACTTCACAGACAAGTAGCAAGATAGAATCCTTTCATGTAGGAAATTGCAATTTGAGTAGCAGAGCTAGAGGAAGGAGGTCAAAATAATCTAGCCTTATTTTACAGAAGGGGAAGGTATGACAAAAATTCATGCAAGTGATAACTTTTTGATTGGGTGCTCAAATGTTACATTCCAACAATGATAAAATATATTCCCATTTTTAAAACTGTAGGCAAACACTTGACTTTTCTGAATTATAAAAGCCATTTCAGATGAATAATGTGAATAATATTAGCTCATTTGATATTCTTAAAGCTAGCAGTGTGAGGAACTCATATTTCACTTACATTTATAAAGACATAAAGAGTAGACTTGTTTATTTTTATTGGGTTTTTTAGAGGAAGTCTTTCATAGAAAAAGAATTCACTGCAATTAGATTTTTTTTTTTTTTAAATTAAAAAATAGTTGCTGCTTTCTGAATTTATTATTTTTTAAACTCTGTCTTGATAAAATCTTTAATTTTTGGAGATATCTTGTATTTCCTGAAATTTCTCTTGCTTGAACAACCTTCATTTTTATTTTCCCAATGTAAACCATGAAAAAAGTCTCTACTTTACTTGAGAAATATAGTGATAGGAACTAGTTTTGTGACATATTTAGTTTATGTAGAACAGTCCTCACTTAATTTCTCAGAAAAATGTATATTGTATGTAATATTTTGAGCTACATTTTGAATTGTTAAATGTATAAATAAACTCTCCCTTATATTTCCTATTTATCTTCATCTCTGTATTTGTCTCTTCCTTTTGTGAAAACCACTTTCCCATAAATTAATTTCACTGCATTAAATGCCTACCTTCTCTGTTCGAGACGTAGTCTAGTGGATCCCTGTCCCTGTACATAGGGTTCAAGCCATCACAGTCACACTTTCATCTCTCCTTTCTGTTACTACCCTTTGTTTTATGACTTGTATTCTCTTGTGTAGCTCTTAGCCCTCTCGTATTATCCTCAGCTTGTGCTGCTTCCTACTAATCAGAGCTCATTTTTCCTTTTGGGAGTCATTCAATCTCTTACAACACAAGATCTCTTCTCAAAACTCCTTTTTATGAGTCCTTTGTCCACTTTTAACCTGTTCTTATTGGATAGAAATTTTTAATGAGATACTGCTTTGCAAATGATACTTTTTCTAAAGTAGCTTTCTCTACTCATTTTCTTTTCTGTGGTCTTTTCTTTCTAGTGTATCCATTCATTTTCTGCTGTCGTTTCTCATTATTTCATCTGCCTAATTCAAGGCCTTATCTAGCTCCACATATATAAGATTCCCATTGAAACTAATAATGCTTGCAAAAAATAAAAAAAAATCATCAGGGAGCTCTTGCTTTTTCTCTGTATAAACTCCTCCATCTCTTTGAAGTGTTCACAGACAAGACAGTACATCTTCAGTTTTAAAGACGTCTATGTAATTTGAGGACAGACTGATCAGAAATTTGGCTGCTCCAATCTATGTGTGATATCCCAAATAATTTTCCCCCATCAGCCCCATTTAGGGTTCTTGAGTTGGATGTCAGAAGTCTTTGGGTAATTGGTGGTTTGGTGAACCAGAGAAACCAGCCAACACAACCTTCACAAAGGACACTCTTGGGAATTTCTGCATAATTTATTTTTATGTCCAGCAAAAAAGGGATCTGCAAGGAGTGCTGTAGAGGAGCCCAAGTGACCAGCGCCAGGAGAATGGGAAGCAGCACCCTACAGTTTTGCATGCTTGCTTGTTTTCTCTGTAAACACTGACTATGGACACTTGCTGTCCTTTCCAGTTGCAACACTTCACAGGGTCCTTTTCCTCCATCTACCCTTGAAGAATTCAGTCAGAGGATGGTTGGTCATTACCTTGTTTGCAACCCTGTTATCTCTGAAACAGATAAAAACTTGTGGAAAAAGTTCCAGTAAGCTACTGTAATGTGGATGTTTTCTAGACAGGTATTCAAAATATTAATATAAAAAGTTTTAATTAATCATAATTTCAGTTGATATGTGATATCACTGATAACTAAAAATAAGATCTGCTGCATGTGTATGACACTTCCAACTATTAATTTGTTTTTTGGACTTGATCCAAAATCCACTGGATGAACTTAATATCCATAATCATATCCTGAAATTGGAATTTATTGATAGCATTGATAAGTAGAGGTGTAGAATTCTGGATATAAATAGAAAAAACGATCACAGGTTAGCAATGTTTAGTAAACCATTCTGAGTAATTTTTTCTCCTGACTTCACATTTCAATCTATAAATTCAAAGAAAAACCCAAAGTATGCTTAGCACCATAGTTATTTCATTATGGGTCTAATGACAACGAGCTTGAATAATTAAAAGCCTTGTGAAAAGCATACTGAAAAATGAATGGAAGCTTTTTCATTGCCTTCCATAAGCTTCACATAAGTTCCAGGATCGGGCTTATCCTTCACATATTTATAAGTGAGCCCAGGCTCACCTATTTGAGTGTTTTATTTAATACTTTACAGCTTCTGGTATAAAATGTGTGTCTTCCTTGATGTGCAGAAATATTTATCAAGCTACATTTAAAATCTATAATATATATACACATACATACATATGTATGAAAGCTAAAATATATACAAATAATTAGTTGTATAAAAAAATCCTTTCATGTCCAAGGTGCAGTTTGTATGTGGATGGGAAATGTTACCTGAAAACCTATGTCTGGCTAATGCTTTCCTTAAAAATACTTCTGACAGACTTGGTTTTATTAAATCAGTCATTGTGGAACTAGCAGAAATGCTGAGATGATAATGGTAGTTGGTAGGTCTAGGCTTTCTACAATTATTGTTATCTTCTGAAGCAATCATATAAAGGATTTAGAAAGGGATTTTTAACACACTCTTTCACTGACCCAACAATTTTTAAAAAGCAAAAGTAAAACTGTTATTTGTCTTGACAGTCCCCATGTCTTTATTTTTAAAGTATTTACCTGATACTGATTTATGTGCAAGAGTTGTATGTAAATGGACATACTAATGGGACCTGTCATTAGTTGCCTACAAACAGTACAAAAGCTGTTGCAACTGATACAAAGGTTGACAAAATTCTTGGCCAAACAAAGCAGCATTTGAGTTTTCCACTGCTTTTGCTATTGGCCATGAAACCTCTGCTAGCGAATGTTATCACACAGATGGAAAGTCTCCCAGCACACACCCCATGGCATGGATTCTCTGGCTGGTAGGGCAGGGTGCGGGGAAGATTTCTGGCTGCCATGGAGAGACAGAAGAAACCAGCAAAGTCTCAGTCTCAAAAGGAAAGCAAGAACACTTGATGAACAGCCTTTTCTTAGGTATTGTGTGTCTCCAGCGTGAATATGTGGTATATTTTTCAGGGCAAACTTTAAAAAGTTTGGATTGTATAATATATTAATACTGAATTAGGGAAAATAAGTAAACTTGTAAACATTTGTGTACACATAGAGAGTTTGGGTTCTGGGGAGGAAAAAAATGTCTCAACACTGGATAAAACCCACCATGTGCTATAAAACAGAACATAAAATTGGGCCTGAAATTTCCAAATACCTAACTTTATTACCTTGAACAGTCCCAAGCAGTCAAAGAAGGATTTTAGTATTATTATAATGAAATAATTATCACTATTTTAGTATTAAGTTCCCCGTGTTTAGAGCTCATTTGTGTCCTTTTTTAATGGTCTAATTTACCTTCAAATGTGAATAGTAATCCATATGAGATTTCTCTGTAACACTTTGAAGTTCCAGATTTCAAAGTGCCTCTTTTGCTAGTTATCTGAGGTGAGAATCAGGTCATGTGTATTGTTTAAACAGCTTTAGTCTGAAAAAGAACAGTTTGGTTAAATGAAAAAAAAAAAAAAGAAAAAAAAAGAAAAGAGACATTTTTACCATTTAAAATGCAAATATTTCTGATAAAGCATTCTCATTCAAGAAAAAAGTACCTTGTGTCTCTGATACTTGAAACATAACCTTACAAAGGACACCATTAGATCATGTCTGGCAAAACACAGCTTATTATTCTTATTGCATATTATTTTCTAGGTGCCAGCATTGTGCTGCTTCACAGAAGCAGGAGATGGAGACATAACTCCTGCCATGAGGATTTTACAGTCTGAATATGTGGATCAGATAAATCCACCTCAAAACACATAGGAAGATCCATGGGAAAGATCTACAGAAGCATATTGCTGTGTTTTCATTTGAGCAGAAAACATCTTTGTTGAAATTAATTAGCATTGGTGGACAGAATAAGTTAATTAAAAGATGTTATTTCAATTAACATAAATAGCACATGGGGCTGATTCCAGGACAAACAGGTTCATAGAAGCTATGCGAAAGTAACTCAGAGCTATAACGGGATGACAAAGTAGGACAAGTTGAAGGCCAAAGACCGAAGTTTAGTCTTGATGTGAAAGACAAAAAGCCAAGGAAGAGAATCTACGCATCTTGTGCAAATAAAAGGTCTGCATAAACTGAGATACAACATTTTAAATTAAGTGTTAGCAAAACTTTCAATACATTAAGATTGTCTCTTGAAAATACCAACTTATCTGAGGAATCCTGACAGCTGAATGGGATGTAGTTGTGGGCATGCTAGTAAGTGAAATGTGCTTCCAACGAAATAGGAATGTATTTGCAGAATGTATCTGGGGAAACATGCCAGGAATTCCAATTTCCAACCACAATATTGCTTAAGCAATATTTTAAAAATTGGGAAGAACTTTTATCTTGTTTTGTTTATGCCCTCTTATGAACTTCCATTACATACAGTTTTGCTCGTCTGTGGTGTCTTCTGCATTCAAATGCCTTGAAGACTCGTGGTTTAGTCTAGTTTGAATTAATTTCTCACTTCAGTACATGGGATAAAAGCTACTCTTCCAATTACAAAATCTGTTGCATTGACTTATACTAATGACTAAATAGCTATTGTCAGATATATCAGGCTTAAATAATTAATATAGCCTTTGAAAGACTATGGGTCAATGGCAAAAAAAAAGCCAATTGAATTGAGACAATAATCAGTAAATCTCACTGTTATAAACTATATGGCTTGATTCTGTAACAACTGTCATGTATTAAATTTCTGTGGTATAACTATAGCATCTGTTTTAGAAAACAGAATATTCCCTGGCTATTAATAAAGCTGGGGCCACTTTAATTGTTTTTGAATGTCAGCACTGTGTTACCCAATGCCTGCTGTGTTACATTCAATTCATTTTTAGGCACAAGATCACAAAAACAGTTTAATTGAAACCCACAGGGAGACGGAATGTTCAGGTTGAACCTTTGTCCTAAAACTATAGCGTTTTCATCTTTAAAATTCAATCTCCAGGAAAAAAAAGGATAGCCTAAAGTGAAATAACAAGTCTCTCAGTAGTTACGTGGGGCCACATGGAGTAACACCATCACACATGTTCCTGAGGGTGATCTTAAGAGCATTTTGCCAAATTTAAAATCCACAGCAGCTCACGTTCAGCCCTTTTGTCAAGGCTGGGATTTGTTACAGGACTAATTCTGAGAATACATATCAATTAGATGAAGACATAAATTTTAAATATAACGGAGAGTGGCATTAATTCTAAAATTCTACAGTTCCTTCCATACACAAGATTTGTAAACCAAATTTTAAAGGCTACTTTCTAGTTTTTTGATAACTTCAATTGAAGGGCAGCCTTAATTTCTCAGACTAAGGGAATTATCTGTTATGTTAGAATGAAACAGACATGTTTTCTGAGCTGAGCAACATCATAGAATCATGGAATCATAGAATGGTATAGGTTGGAAGGGACCTTAAAGATCATCTAGTTCCAACATCCCTGCCATGAGCAGGGACACTTTCCACTAGATCAGGTTGCTCAAAACCTCATCCAACCTGGCCTTGAACACTTACAGGGAGGGGGCATCCACAGCTTCTCTGGGCAACCTGTTCCAGTGTCTCACCACCCTCAGTAAATAAATTCTTCCTAATATCTAGTCTAAACCTACCCTCTTAGGATCAAAGGACTTATACCAGGTTTGCTGTGTTTGTTGTATGAACATCACAGCCTGGCTTTGCGTATTTTGCATATATGTGTAAATGCATGCATGCACATATTTGAAATGTCCATATTCTTTCAAAGAGTGTTGAACTACAGGATGCTAGGATGGGTGTGGAGGATAGTTGGAGTATCTTCCTTTGATTAGTTGATATTAATTTTTCTGATTGACAGTTGTTAAGATTTGATGTGGCTAATCCTTTGTTAGCTCTGAGGAACCATTTCACCAACAGTCTGTTCTCCTGTTTCTGGAGACAGGATGCTTATATCATATATCTTTCTTGCCTTAAACCATGTTCCTTGAAGTGATCTGTGGTCACTGGTCATAGATGCTAGTCAAAAATCTGCACTTCCCTGTAGCTTGTACCAAGATATATAATAATGTTTATTAACTGCTGGCAAAACCAACTATATCGGTCCATCAGTTCTAGCTGTCATTTTTCACTGTCCACATACGTGAAATTTCATTAAGAAGAGTATTAATTTTGTTTCCTGTTGTGGAGGAAAATGTAAAGATATGCAAAGACGTTGTTGAAAGGTGGAATTGTAATTTACAGAAGAAAAGATCACATGGGTCAATTGTATTTTTAACTTGCATTTTGTAATCTAAGGGCAAGGATTCCTCTGAATATCTGTCAGAAGTATGACTTCAAGAGTATAGTGTTTTATTTAATGATTTTGAAGCCTATGGAGAACTCACACAAAACCCACTATCTTGTGTTTTTGTTGTAATAGCTACTTTAACCAGTAAAATTAAAACTTAGTCTGTCCAACTGATGT
Source organism: Caprimulgus europaeus (assembly GCA_907165065.1). Next base: position 33,417,511 of record OU015525.1, read on the forward strand.
TTACAGATTGTGTTCTCTTTAGGATTGACTATTGTCCCTCATTTACTTTGAAGTTTTTTTTTACATATGGTGAACATCTGAACTCTGTCTTTACATAGTTTAACCTTCTTTAAACTGAAACTGTAATTGAACAAAAGTTCCCATAATTTTGTTCCCTTCTACACATTAATTTATTTGGAGAGAATTATGCCAGTTCTTTGGAGCATTCCTGAAGTGCTAAAAATAAATGTAGATTGATCGAAATACAATGCACCAGCTGTGCAACTAAAATATTTGCAGAATTAAATGTAGGATGGTCAAAAGTGCATAACATTTCCAGTTAACTCTGTTACAGAGATCTTACTGATTTAATGCGCACAAGCTTAGGCCTAGGCTTTGGAAACTCCCGTTTTACGTACAATTTTTCCATTTACTTTAAAAAATACCATCATTTTACATTGCATTTTACATATTATATATGTGTCAGGCAGTGCTAGTACCACAATAAGATCAGTTAAACATGCTCAGATTCTAATTGTGGTGTGATGAAGGGATAACCCTGATAGAAATATTCATTTATTATTCTATTATAAGATTATTATTATATTATTTATTATATAGGTGTAAGTTCTCAAAAATACATTGTTGTATTATTACTTGATAATATTAATACTATACAATCATGTACTTCAAAACATATTTTAATTCAGACAGGTAAGAAGACAGCATTAAGACTGAGTAAATGTTCATACTAAACTCCTGTTCTCTCGGCTATTGTATGTTCATTTGTATAAGCTGTAACATGGCATTGATTTGCTGCTATTAAAGCCAACAGCAAGATTGTTATTGATATGAAAGGTGGGTACAGCTGATAAATCTGAACATTTACTACGTCTTTGTGAAAATTACCCAAACTGAAACAAAGAGTTCCTTCACAATGTGTAAGTATTGGAATAGGACACCACTGAAATTCTGTGTGAAATGATTCTATGTATTTCTTAGAGAGAAAAATAATAGATTAACATTAAAGTATTTACTCAAACAGATTGCCTTACTTCTGTTGTAGACAATAAGTTCTGCCCTGTAAATCTTGAAAAGGCATATTAGGGATTACATTGGGAAATACTTTAGTTATGTGAATACATATTTTGAGTTTTGGCTACCTAGTTTTATCAGAACAGTTTTGGTGGACAAGGTTACGTAGATTTCTATAATTTCAAGCTGAATATTTATTTTTCTTTGATGTTCTGGCCTTTTAAATTTCTCACAATATTGCAGGGAACTTAAAAATATAAACATTAGGTGATGAGTAACTTCAGGATACACTTTGTGAATTTTATACTAAGTATTTAACATTATGATTTTTTTTTAATTAGAATATCATCTATTAAAAGTTTCAAAGTCAGTCAAAAAGTCTTTACTGTGAGAGTAGTGAGACACTGCAATGGGTTGCCCAGAGATGTTGTAGATGCCCCATCCCTGGAAGTGTTCAAGGCCAGGTTGGTTGGCTGCTTTGAGCAGCCTGGTCTAGTGAAAGGTCTTCCTGCTCCTGGCAGGGGGGTTGGAACTATATGGTCTTTAAAGTTAATTCCAACCCAAACCATTCTATGATTCTCTGATATGCAAGACACTGCATATTCATGTGGATCAAGGGGACAATACTATAACACATTAATTCTTTTCACTGTACTGCCATGAGGCACCAACATACATTTTCTCCTATTGGTTGTATTATAGTTACTCACCATCCTCACACTTCAAGAAGAGAGCTAAACCAGAAAATCTATCGATATGTTTACCCATTAAAAAACAAACTCCACAAGCTTTTGTTCAACCAAGGAAGCAAAAACGTATGCAGCCTCTAGTGACACAATGGCACCAGCTTCAGCTCATGTAATTGAAAACGGGGTGGATGTGAAGACCTTGTAGGTGCCTGGGTTATATTATCCCCAAGACATTTTTGATAATGTAATTGGGACCAGCGCTGTGCATTCCAAAAGCAAAATAAATTACTCTGTTAGTTGTTTTCATGACTACCACAGACCAATCATTTCTAGTGGGAATGGTTTTTTCTACCCAGAGAAAGTAGGAATTGCATTAAAGGCTTTAAAATTATCCTCAATTTCCCCTCAATTTTGTGACAGAATTTTAACAAGTTGCTTCTAGGAGCCCTTGAGAGGTTCCCTCAGCATCTCATTCTGTTCAAACCTTAGATATATCCCTGCAAGCACTATGGAATTTAAAATACAGTTATAAGCATTTAAAAATTGGCCTTGGTACATCACAACTATTAGAATTTCTATTAGTTTTTTATTATATGTAATTTCCCTGTAGCACCATGGAGTTGCCTAATAACAAATGTACTTTTCTCTGTTATAGGTTGTATAGGATAAAGTTGAGAACAGTAATGTAATGCAAAACCCTCTATTCAGTTGGTTACAACTTTCTCAGGAGTTATTTTTATTTGTTGCCGTTGTTGATTTTTGCTGAAATTTTCATCCCAATCTGTATCATATTTAATAGATGCATTTTTCTTAATCATCCTAGCTTTAATGTCATTGATAACAGACCTCTCTGAAATTTGCAGCTACTTGTTCTGATTCAGCTCTAAAGCATGGAGTTTTCCAGCACAGTATATAAATTTTTCCTCTTCAAGTCTACTGTTTTTCATGACTTTCAGGTAAAACATGGCTCCTTTCAAGCTCCAAACAGGCCATAAACTCCCTAGTTTAGTCTCCTAAACCACAGAATTTTCATCAGGTTTTTGTGCAGTTTCTATGTCAGAGGGAAATGAGGCAGATGATGTGCCAGGGGAAATTTGTTGTAGATAGCAGTATGTTTATGGTGTTCTGTAGAAGTCTACAAAGATCCCATGTTCTTGAGAGTGAGTTTTGCTTTCTGAGTAGTTAAGTATTTCTCATTTTTGCTCAGACTACTGTAAGAAAAAATTTGCAGAGACTATTTTTTGCAGTTATGAACTAACTCCAAAAATCTCTAGTGCTTTCTTTCAGTTTAGTGCAGGAATAGCAGTCATATTTAGTTTATGAAGGCTGAATTACTACAGGAATCCCTTCACATTTTTTAATAATAGTAATCAATATGTGGAAACTTACTACATCAGGAATATCACGCTGGCTCTGGTGAGGTTAAATTTGGTTAGTAGGAAAAGAGGGTCCACGGCATAGATTGGTATATAATTAGAGTAGAAAAATACCTGAGGCAAACACATTGTAGGGACAAGAGTTACATACTGAGCAGAGGCTCTTGATGAATGTTTAAAGTCTTGCAAAATAAAAGAAAAATCATTGTTATGCTGGAAAATAAAATACAGGTTTATGATGTTGGCATAATAATCTTCCTAAAGGTAAAAGAATTTCAATTTCTAGTAAATTGTGAGGGTGAGGCAAAAAAATTATTTCCAAAGCTCACAGATTTTGGTGTCATTAAAATTACAATATTTAAAAAGCAAATAGAAAAGGTTGGACATGTGATTTGATCAAAAAGTAGCTAACAAATGTTGTAGTTTGGCTGGAGGATTTGAAGGAGGAAGAGAGTTCTTACTAAAGCCTGAAAGATTAAAAAAAGGAAGTCAAGTGTAAAGGAAATCAGATATTATTTTTTCCTGTTTTCTTGCCAAATAGCCCATTGAAGAGGCAGACCTTTATTCCAGTAAAGAAAGTTTTCTTGCCAGAAATGTGGAGGTGGCAACTTTGATTCCAGCCAAGCTGAGGATGAATTATGAAAATAAAACTTATATCTGCTGGGACCCTCAGTCATCTGAAGATTTTTTGCAACATGTTGAAAAGTGACTTAATTCAGGAAGATCTGGATTCTAGCTCAGGCTCAGAGTGAGCTTGAGGACTTTATGGTTTCCTTTTTTTTCTATCAAGTTTTATAGCCCACATTTGTAGTAAAATAATGTTGTTTGAAGTTTGTATGTTTCATGGGAGTGGTGCCTTGAAGAAGTTATTTCAGTTAAATGGCACCAGATGGACTGTTTAGTTTGTGACAGGATTCCAGTGTTTAGTTTGAAATTATGTTCTTTATTTGATGGCTTTATGTTATCAACAGCTATTCAGCTAGCATATATTCTTGTTCTGACCCTTGGAAAAATTGGATAAAATTCATCTTGAATGGATTTTGGAAAAAAAAAAAAAAAAAAGCTATGCTTAGATATTAACATATAGGATTTTCTTCACTATGAGGTTTCATTATTTCATATCAGAGTATGAATTAAATTTTTGACTATATGGCAAAACTCAAAGATACATAGGTAGGACAAAATAAATCCTCAAAAGCAACAATAGAAATTAATATTTAGTGTGAGAGTCAAAAATATTTCTGCACTAATATTGGCAGTCAGTACTTAATTTTAATTTTAATTTTTTAATTTGCCACCTTCCTTTATGCTAGTGTCATCTATATTTTAGAACTTCCACTTTGTAGTAAAAGTAAAAACTCAAATAAGATGGGAAGGAGATCATCAGTGATAAATGGTAGGGTAAAGAGGTTGCTACTAATTGCATCATTGACTTTTATCAATTTTTTGTCCAAAAGTAGTGAAGGAGAGTGAGAAGGCAGCTATGGAATGGAAATTACCAACCAAAGTACAGAAATGAAAAAGGTGTCACAAATTATTTTAGGAGAGAGTGGTCGCCTCTGTAAGGGGCCAGCCCTTCAGAAACAGAAAGCACAGCAATAAAAATGAGGGTATGAGTGATTTTATCTTCCTTGAAGGAGACTGGGCTCCTCAGTCCTCAGGCTTTTAGTAGTAGCAAAGACTCTAAAGTGGGAAGATAAACATGTGGGAAGTTTTATCTTCCTTAGAAAAAGCTGATAGAATCCAAGGACTTTTAATAGTAAAGTGGACTCTGAGAAGGAGGCAGAAATCAGATCTCTTGTGTATGTTAGCAAATACACTTTCTAAGTACTTGTACTATCTGGGGTTAGAGTGGTTGTGCTAAAGAAAAGGAGGAAAAAAAAGATAAAGGAATGAAGTAAAGAAATATCTTAAACTTTCAAATGGCCTCCAATGGCTAATATAAAAGCAACCCAGTCACAGGTGGATGAGACATCATCGGCATGTGAGAAGGTAGAGAGTTTGAAAGCCAAGTTGATGGCAAAGTTTGAGACATCTCACCACTTACCTTACAATCTAAGAGGGTTAGATTATGGAACATCTTATCCCAAGAACAGGTCCATACAGGAAGAGGCCATCCCACAGAGATCATTTAGCTTCTTAGACACATTGGTAATCTTTTGGTGAACCTATCTGTCTCTAGATAGTATGCCTAAATCACTTTTAAAATTGAGACTTAACATAGAATACATTTAGACATTCCCCAAAGTTTCGCTCTAAGTCAATCATGTCTTTTAAAAACAAAAGCAGTATCTTGATTTCTAGAAACACTTTGAGAGCAAAAGGAAATTCTGGGATACACATACTCCCTGAAAGCAGAACTCTTCAGCAAGAAAACCACAGACTTCTGCCAGGGTTCAGCTCAAGTTTCCACATTGAGGTGTGGTACACAGCAAAAAAGTAAGATTTATAGGAATTCTTTCATAAATTTTAAATATATGACCGAATTGTATGAACAGTTTACTCATGTCTTCTCTTTTGGGAACAGAAATGTTAGAGAGACATTGTCTTTTTTTTTTTTTTTCTTTTTTATTCAATAAAATGGTTTGAACTATATCCATTACCATTAACTGCTTATTTGCATCTTTCTCAACCAGGTATTAATTTTCATACTTCCTTTACCTGAAAAAAAGAAGTGTCTTTGAAAACTTGAATTAATTAATGCTGTTAAGAACTAACAGGAAAATTAAAAAGATCTAACTTTATGAAGGAATTTCTACTGCCATAGTCTATTGGAAAAAAAGTCAGATAAATAATCACAGTTATGACAAGCTTACAGAGACCTAGACTTTTCTAATTTCCCCTGCCTCAATTTTAATAGTGTTAGTGTTCTGTAAAGGCCTAGACAAATCTGTATTTTTTTTAATTCATTTTCCCACAGGTCTATAAAAAAACAACCAAACAAAACCCTAACCAACAAATAAACAAAAAACCTCCAAAAAACAACAAACATTAAAAAAACCCCTAAGCTGATTAAAAACTCCAAAGTTCCAACAAAGAAAACCCTGGGTTTCAATTATCACATATGAGTAGTCAAAGTTCTCATTTTAAAGATGTTTGATTCATTTGCTGCTCCTCTTCCCAATGATGTCTTGGCCTTTCATTCAATTCATTTTCAAAGAGATTAGTCTTGTTGCCTAAGCACAGAGGTATTCTTATGCACTGAAGTGTTATGACAAAGGATCTCTGAGGCTATCATGATTAAACAGTTGAAGAAATACCTGTTCTTGAATCAGTAATCACCCTAAGTGTTCATTGCACTGATCACATTTAACAGCATGAACCGTGCAACATTCCTTGCCTCTGCAATGCCCAGTTGTGGACACCATTTGCTCTAAGGCTTATGAAAGTACAGATAAATTTCCCCTTCAGTCACATAGCATTTGTTTGAAAAAATCTAGTCAGCCATAAATCATTAGTAGCCCACACTCCACATCTGGAAGACTATTTAGATCAATCACATCATAATACTTCCCTTTATTCTAGAGGAAAAAGAGTTTACTTTTCCTAAAAGAGCTATCTGCATGTGAACATTATACCCACATATGTAGCTTTATTTTAAAATGTTATTGTGACTTTTGCCATTATGTATTCTGCTTTTTAGTTCTTTAATTTTGACAATCCAATAATATTCCATTTCCCAATCTTTTGGCTAGACCAGTATTCATGCGTCCTGTAGTGTTTTCATCTTTTTGTACCCTTGGAATCTTTGTGAAATATTCAAGCTTTTTTTGAGAAATGATTTTTCATTTTTTAGTGATGTAATTAAGCCCTCAGAGAAGTTCTTTACTTCCAAGTCCATTACATGCTTTTATCAGCACTTACACAATGATAGTTCATACAAACCTATATATATTTATCTATAAAAGATATATATCATGGGCATATAAATGCAAACAGTGGAAGTGGGACAAATAACACTGCTTACTCTTTACTATTTCATCCTTAAATAGCTCAGCTGTTTTCCCTTTCTTCTTATAAGTAATCACCTTTCCCATCTGAAACAAATTAACTCCTGGGGAGGATATGTTCTGAGAGCTTTCATATGGTCCTTGTTACCAGGGAAACTACTTCTTTTGTCAGTATGTGTTCTGAAGCTCACAGACAGTGTAGATTGCTTTGTAACATCAGATGACAAGAGACAGCAAGGGCCAAATAGTTTGCATGTGGTTTCTGAGAGAAAAAAATAATTAGAGGCTCCCACAGCACTGACCAACATTATTTATCGTAGACAGCGTTTCTAAACAAGAGATATTAAAAATGGTGTGGTTTATTTATGTATTCAGCTTACTTTAGGTTGATGAAACAAATATTGACCTGGAGGTGGGTGAGGGGATGCAGTGCAGAGTATCCATTGGTGCTGGGGAGTCCTCTGCCCGGGGACGGTGTGTCAGGCCTGTGCTGGACGCCGCAGGGTCCAGGTTAATAGTGCTGGAACAAGCTGCTAGAGGAAATCACTTTCCTTTGAGCAGGTTCTTCCTGGGTACATGCATCTCATCTAAAAAGTGATTTGTAACATTTATTTAGGTTTTGTCACTACACTGTGTGTATTTTTCTATGGTATTAAGCCTAGGGCTTCTGCTTCGTAATGGAATACAGTACTTTCTAATGAAAAATGCCTTTTTTTTTAACATATGGTCTACTTTTTTATTTTCAGCAAACAAAGCCAACAAGTACAGCAGGAAAGTAAACCAGAGCTATGATTATACCTAGTAATGATTATTGCTGCATCAGAATTTTCTCTGGTTTATATTTTCAATCTGCAACGAGCTCAATGCCCACATTGGATTGAGGGAGGTATTTGAATTTAAAACGACTAACAAAAAAGATACAGAGTTGATCTAATAGTGAGAAAAAATGTGCCATTATGGGCTTCTGAACATCTCAGTAAGGCTTCTATTTTCAACAGTTTGTTAATAGCATGGCTCAATGTATGTCATATGTCTTTACCAGTTTGCTTTTTTAACCACATTACTTTGTCTAGAACTTTATCCAGAGGAGCTGGTTTGTTTTAGAAGTGAAGAAAGACTAGATTAATGGATCTAGAGAATTGTTTTCTTAAAAAAAAAGAAAGAAAAAAAAGAAAAAAGAAAAAGAAAAAAAAGTCATCTGGATAATTCATTTTCATTCTTTGGAAGACTAAAATAATAAAACCAGGAACACTGGCTGCAGAAGTGGAAATATCAGCTTAGTTTTAATCATAATAATTCCACCTTCATTGCAATAGTCCTGACAAGTTGGAGTTCAGTCTTCCGTGAAAGCCATGTATGAATATAACTGATGTTTCAGCCAGGGGCACCCAACCATGAATGTTGCTTATGAGAACAGATCACAAAAAATATAACACATTAACAATACACATCAAAGAGTATTTGGAAAGAATGTGTAGTATTAATGTGAGCAGATCACCAGGTAGTGATTATTCAACAACATGAATACAATCGAGCATGATAAGTAGTTGACAGCGGGCCAAGTGAAATAACTGGGATTACAGAAATGGGAGAACAAGTGATCGAAGCCACTACTCTTACTTATGTGGCACTAGATGCATTAAATACTAACAGGAAGGTAAAGTTCCTTGCCCAGAAACAAACAATCTAAACAGATTTTTTACACACATGATGGCAGTTAGTCCAAGAAAACCAGTGCAACTGGATGGCAAATTTATGAATGCATTTGGTATAACAGGATGTAAATTGTTTTCTTGTGATTGCTTATGATTTTCAACAGATACGGCTTTTCTATATCAGGTTTATGCTTCTCAGAGGTACATTCAATGTGTTTAATGCAGCAAAAAATATGGGTGTGTGCTTTAATCTCATAAATCTATACACAAGAAGAATTTTAGATGAACCCTCATTTGCATGTGATTTCAATGGGATATAGGCATACGCTTCAGTGTTTTGTGAAAATGGAGATTATCCCACTTTCTGCTAAAATAACAAGTATGTGGAAAATAAAACACAAAACTTCTTCCCCTTGGGATGTTGGGCAAAAATCCAAAGTAAAAGAGACTAGAGCATGTGAGAAGATCAGGTGAGCTCTTCCTTGAATTCTATAAGAACTGCATTTTCAGATTGAGTTTGTAGCTAAGTCCTGCAGGAGTCCTGCAAAAGCAGAGCATTTAGACCCTGAGGGAAGAGAGAAAGCTCTTCCCAATCTCTTTCAACAGTGGTCTCCCTTGTCAATTAAAAGGATGCCAGCTACTGTCAGCCAGGAATGTCTGTCAAGCCCTTAGTGTAAAACGCCTGAAGGGAGGATGCAGATTAAAGCAGTGTGAGAAAAACAGATGTTAGAGCGTGAACTAGAGATGTTCTGAAATTCAAAGAGGTTGTTCAGCCTTAATGTGCTTAATTACAGAATTCCTTGTTGCTGTCATTAAAACTGAACCCTGCTGTTAACTCATTCATCTGTGCTTCCATTTCCATCAAAAAAAATTCAGTTCTTGTAGGGGTGGTAAGACCACCTAGATTTGCCAATCCTTGAGATGTTACATCAATAGGGGAAAAAATATTGTCTTTACAATTCTGAACTATTCAGTAGTAAATGTAAAAAGGAAGTCCAGTCGCTTAAATTGCAGGAGTAGGGAGTAGATGATCTAGATTTTATTACATTAGATAGATATATGATTAAAACCTTAAAAATTTTACTATTAACTTCAAAAGACTCACCTTTTCTCCCATGTTGCTAATGTTGGAGTTAGTAATTCAGGTCAGCCTTTTGAAAAGGTCTCAAAGCTATAAATCTTAAGTGAATACAGAACATCCCAAACATGAAGCATCCAGCACTAGTAAGTTCCTTTATGTAAAGGATAAAATTTTTTTCATCCTTGATTTTCCCCTGTAGAAAATTCGGGAAATAATTTTGAGTTTTATAGATAAATTATACTTATTGATATTGGATCATTAATCAGCGGAAATAAAACAGTATTTTTTTAAAAAAGAAACTACATTAAAAACTGCATGTGATCAATATTCTTGCTCTTCCTCTCTTCCTTAGTTCAGTCAAAAATGTATTTTCAGTTTTCTACGTAATCTTCCAGTTTTCGAATTTGTTCATCCTGTGATAAAATGAAAAAAAGAGGAGCATATTAGTGAAATATATTTTTCCTAAAACTTTGAAAACTACACTGAAGATTTCCTTTCAGTAAAATTGAAAGCTTTTTTTAAGGAATATATATACCTATATATATAGATATAGATATATATATATAATATTAGTGAATCTTGTAAAAGCAAACATTTTGATGAAAACATTTTTTTTACAACCAAACAGTATATCCAGACAGAATATTCCCAGCTACCTCAAGTCATAACAAGAAGAAGAAAAGAAAATCAAGGAAAGTGTAAACCTAATATTCCAAATTTCCAGAAAACAAAACAAAAATAGTAGGGATTTATTGTAGCTGCACAAATATTTAAGTTAAATATAGAGATGAAAATGTCAAACTTATGCTTACAGGAAACCCAGGAACAATCTGAGCTTCCTTTTCAGATTTTGAATGAAATTATGTGAAGATGTCTTTAAATGTGGTTAAGGACAGAGGAGAGGAACACCCATTCCTGTGGAGTCACTCTATGGAAAGAGACCGAAGCTCCTGGAAGGCACTTGGGTAGGCTTCTACATGCCAGAAGTTACGAGTCGTGTCTGAGACAGTGTGAACCTGAAGAGACTGGAGAGAAAAGGCTGCTAGAGCCACAGAACCACAAGTACTTAGGTCCATTTAGTATAAATATCAGCATAAAATGCGTGGCACCAGAAAATGGCATTGTATCATCACATTGGAACAGCATTGTTGCAGTGTGCTATTCATTTTTTCATAGACTGAGCTCAATAATTTTTATCTAGAATTGTATTTTACTATTTGTTGTCCCTCATAGAACATTCACTCCAATACTCTGAATACTTTCTGCATAATTCCTGAATGGTACTTTATGGTTCTCCCCATATTCTCTAATTGAGTATGAAGGCTGCAAGGTAACACATTGAAATGAATTATGTATTTTTAGCCAAGAAACTAAATAACTGACCTACTTTTAAAGAGACGGTTCTCATTTGTACATATTAAAAATGTGATCAAGTTTTCAACGGTTCTCTGTACTTAATGTTGAGATCAAGAACTACTGGATGTACCAAATGCTTCTGGAAATGTTAGGAGCATCCATGGAAGCAAACATTTCAGTGAGTTTCATTTGCATTGCATGAACTGATTACTTTTGAAAATCAACCCATCAAATTTTTTTTATCACTCCCTCAATATATCAGCCTCCACAGTAGCTGTGATTGCGTATTGTAAATTATCTGTTTTGGTGATCCTTCCTACCAGTAAAACCACGTGCTAGTGTACTGCTGAATAGTGAGCACAGTGAGGTTAGAAAAAGAGTCAAAGCAGAATAATTTGAAAATTCAAATATTCATAGAAAAATATGAGGGACAGTGTCTACAGCTTGTCGTCACAACCAATTACAAATGTTTCAGAAAGTGTTTTCCAGTTTTAGAAAATATATTGTTGAAAGGAAATACAAAATGTTTATTTATTCTTTAGTTGAAGTATAATTTAAAATCATTTTGGCATGGACTATCTGCAGTTATGATATAGTTGTGTGGCCGTGCCCCTTGCACAATGGCCAGAGTTTTTTGCTGGGAGAAAAATACACAGAACACAGCAGGAGGCCAACTGATTGCTGTTTAATGGCAGCTTGAGACATATTCACAGTGTTTACCAGTAGCAGAGAGAAAATAGAAAAAAAGAAAAGGGTGTCTGTATACCATCAGAAATCTTTTATGAACATATCACTGAGTATTTTTGTTAGTCTGTGTATTCCATCTGATACCTTCAGCCAAAGTTCCAATTTATTGTTTGAAAAAGGACCAAAAGGAAAACTGATATGCAAAAAACCCACAGACATCCCCTTCAAAAAAGCCCCAAGAAACAAAACAACCCCAAAACCCTTAGAACCACAGTAGCTGACCTCTGATATATTCTGCTAAAATCAGAACAGATTCTGAGCTCTACCATATCTGCAGAAGAACAGCTTCCAGATCTGGCCTTCAGTCTGCTTGTCGAAACAAATTACTCTAGTTTTTCCCCACTCTGCACTGGGACAGATATTAGTAGAGCTTCATGCTGGATCTACAAAATTATGTTAGCTAGGAAAAAAAAATATATTAGGGTGTTTCGAGTGACATTAGGGTCTTCAGGACCTGCTTTCAGTAGGAAATATTCCAGAACAGTACATCAAGGTAATATTTCAGAAATTATTGTGATAGGGACAATGCAACTGCACAGGGAGGGGATGCATTCTGTACATCTCAGAAAAATCTGAGTCAATCTGCCTTGGTAGGTACAATGCTGAGTTTTTCAACTGATCTCAGTGAGTGTTAGGTCAGTATTGTACATGAACATAGCAATACATTTGCTTCTTTGGTGTTTTAGAAGATTTTGCAAAGGTTAGTCAAAAGAAGGCGGGAGAAGGTGAGTCACCTCATAAAGAGACCAATAACAAAAGAGAAATCATTAAAAGAACAACATAGCTACTTTTAATTGTCCCTTCTCTGCTTAAATGACAGCTGTAATGTTTTCATCAACAGCACTAAATTTACCTTGAAAAAAAAGGAAAAGGAAAGCAACATTTGTAAAAATAGGTGTTATTCAAATAGAAGGTCATTTAATTATAAAATGTATTCTACAAATCTGTAAATTCATTCATATAGTCAGATGCTATTTAACATGTTTAAAACTGTTAAAATATAGGTGTAAACATTTCCAATGTTGACAAATCAAGAGATAGATATATTCTGCACTTTTTTCCCTCCCACAATGTCCATGAATCTGCCCCAATCACAATGTAAATTAGAAAACAGTTTAGGAAGGGCTCTTACTTTATGTCAAAATCTTTCACTTTGCACCCTATTGTTATTTCTCATAAGATGTGGCCTCTGTTAGCTCAAAACCACATTTCCCTCATTATTCCTCTTATATTCTTCCAACAGTTAATTTTTTATCATCTTTACTGCTAGCAGTGAATTTTCTCCTAAAAACATATTTTAATTTTAAAAGAAAAAAACATCCCCAAACTTTATATGGCACTTAAAATTTTCAAAATATTTCTGTAAGTACTGGACTTTCATCAGTTTAAACCACCAAGGTTGCAGTACTTTTGATCAACCCTAAAAGACTGTCTTGTTACAGAGATACATTTCTCAGTGAACAAATGTAAAATGCTTATCTTTTCACATAAGCTATTTGAGCATTGAACTTAATACAGTGAAGTAAATATTTCAACATCTGAAGCTTTTCTCCGTAAGCCATGATCCTAAGACATTAAAATCTATGGATATTTTCTAGTTAGAGTGAGAGCAAGCTATCTTACTCAAGTTTCCCATCTAATCCTATCCTCTATCTATCCAGTAGTCTTTTCTTTTCCTTTAAACCATGAGAAATTGACTGTTATAGTCACTGAGAGTTCCATCACTTGCATTTGTTAATGTGCAGAATTTACAGTGTGGATAATTTATTATCTGAAGTTACAAACAGAAAGAGTTTTTCCAGAAATGAGCAGACCTTATAAAACCTCTAGGTACAAACCAAAAGATTTACAGATCTTTTCCACAGGACCTTTGAAGTTTTCCTGCAGCCATCTCCACTTGCTTCTCCTCTACTCCCAAAGTTTCCTCATACCCTCTGCTCTGCCTCCACATCTCCTCATCTCCTCACATCCCTGCTTACCTCCATTTTGCTGGGCAGCCTGTGTGGGGTCTTTTTGGAACCAGCACCATTCCATTTCCCAGGCAGTCTCCAGCAGGGCAGAAGTGTGCCAGCATCTCCGCTGGGGAGACACAGGAGGAAGCACTAAAATATTCTAATTTTAAGAAGACTTATTTTAAATTGATGGTTTTGGCAATTCTGTCCTTCTGCAAAATTGGCTGAAATAATTGAATGTGTTCAGAAGTCCTCACAAGGGCATGAAATATATCCACCCAGATTTGATTCAGAGGTACAATGCTCCTGTAAGTCCCTTTTCTTTCTTCAGCATGCCTAATAGTACCACAGGCATCATAACTTCCATGTATGCTACTGAAGAAGCTGCATAATGATCTTCCATAGTGTTCTGAATAACATATTGGGAATGTTACTGTAGTTGTGGAGTTCATTGCATAAAAATGTAGATCTATGAACAATGATGATATGTAAGCTCCTTTCTCCAAACCTAATTTTCTAACTAAATCGTCTGTCCTTTGGTTGCTCTTACCAAGCAGAGCTGGTTCCGATCTCACCTGTTGCAGCAGATATAATGCAGTACTTCCATGTGATTTTATGGATATGTAATAATCAATGAGAACAGAATCAGACCTTGTGTATTTTACAGGGCAGTATTTGCGATAGCATCATTGAATTACTTCTGTCAAATAACTAGATTAAAGTTCAGGTTTGACCCTCTTTAACTCAAAGGCAAAACACCCTTCAAATTCACTAGGTCCATGGATTTCATCCATAATCCATACTTATCAATTTCACCAAACTCTATTCATCCAATAAGTTGTATCAGAAAATGCCAAGTAATTGATTCTCTAGGCAAGACTTAATGGAAAGGAAAAAACAAGTTAGAGTATTTTTTTCAATATTTAAAACTGATTAAAGGCTGGCATTATTAAACTTTTCATATATTGAAATCTAGAATGTAATGCACCTGTCACTGAAGCCTCCAGATTTAAACCTCTGGATATATTTAACTGTATAGCGTTCTGCAGCCTCGTAAAACTGGATAATCGTAATTTATTTGCATTGACCACACTGAAGTGGTCTGAGCGGTCTCAGACTAGCTGGAATAAACGTGGGTTGGGAGTTTTTCCTTAATATCATTAGAAAAAGCGTTGGACTATGGTATAGCAACCATGGGGGGGATGCTGAGTTTGTAGTAGGGTGGTAAGCTCAGGCTATTTGCTCTGCATGCATAAATATGTATCCATCTGAAAGAGAACACTTTGTGTTCTACTGATGGGCTTCCTTGTTGACTTGTAGTTTCTTCTCCATTCCTGCATTTCTCCAAGTGAGCTTCCTCACTTCATTTTCCAGCTCCAGGTGAATTTTCCTCAATTCATGTTCGGCACGCCACTGGATTACCAGATGTGGTGAACGTATCCATCCCAAGAGTATTCCGTGCAGATTTTGAGGTAGATTTCTCAAAGATGTATAGCTGCTGGCTTCTTGGGGACATAACCAGCACCGGCGGCCCACCCAAGGGTACCACTGCCGCCCGAGGAGCACCACTAGGTGTCAGCGTAATGCCACAGACCGCGCTGCTCTTACGTGAGGCAGTGACGGCCGCGTAATTAGCAAAAATACTTTAAATGTCTTCTCTTTTCTTTCTAATACCTTTGAACCAGTTTGGTCTTTCTTAAAAATCATTGTTTTCTCTCTATTTCCTCCTTTTTTAATATTTGGTAGAATTTGGTAGTCAACCTGTCAAACATGGCATTTTCTGTATGATAGCTATGATGTCAGAGCTAATGCCATCTTCACACAGCTCAGACTTTCCTTTCACCCAAACTGTATGGTATTCCACAAAACTTTCAGCCCCAAGCAGAAAAATTAAGCATACACAGCAATTCTACTTGAATGTATTTCCTGAAAAATACGTGCATACATTAATATTTTTTTTGATTTGGTGTAATAATCTGTTATCTTTTGTCATGCATGTTACAATGATTTCATGCATGAGTGGAAAGGATGGATGATTTATTAGGAGAGCTCTATTCATCCTGCCGAGCAGGCTTGGGTTTGAAATTGATATGTACTTAAAGAAATACAATATCTCAGGTCACAGTTATGAAAATACATTCCTGGTTGCAGCTTCATTAAAGGTTTTCTTTCGAGAAAATATGGGTAGAATAAATCTTAGCTGTTGTTCATTTTTACATTCTACATAAAAGATTATACTAATGAATGATTTAACCAGAATAATTTTCTACAGCTTCTCTTCCTGCCTGTGTATTGATTTCCATTATTCATCCACAGTTATGGTACAGAGTGTTATAGAATGAGATTCGGTTTTGAAACATTGCTCGTAACAGGCTACCCTTCAAAGTCTGAAAAACCAAGGCATCAGTTTAATTGCATCAGTCTGTCACCAAGCATTTTTTGGAAATATTTTTAGTAAGACTTAAAACCCCATTAAAATATGATTATATTGTGAGGCCTATTGTTCTGCTCTAATTAACATCTCCTTGTAGTAATGTTAAATCACCACTCAATATAGTGATGTGGCTATTTCTGAATTGTAAGCACTGAGTAGTTTGAATATTGCTGCCAAGATACAGCCACCTATATTAATGGAAAGCTGATTAACGACACTTCTCCGAACAGAGTAGTGAAAGAAGGAGTAAAACATCTGTGAGTTAATGCGATGGCATCTCTTCCTTCAAGAAAGTCTTGTGGTGCCAAAGTCAAAAGTTTTGTTTAGAAACTGGTCAAGGCAAGGTGGTGGTTTACTTCTAAAGAGCAGATCAGGTGGATGCTAAGACTTAATCTACTAAAATTTTTTTTCTTCTACCTAGTTTTTTACAATGTAGGCTTCACTATGAAAAGCAAGATTACATGGAAAGGCTGGATAGCTGTTATGACCCACCCAGCCTACACATTTAGATTATCTCTGTGGGTAATTAGAAATCCACCGTCCTTGTGTCTACTGTTCTGAAATACAGTCACGGAACTGAGAAGAAATTGCATCAACAACTCTTGGATGCTTTCATTATTTTACATTTGAAATGGATGATTGTTGATTTTTTCACTTTAAAGGGGGTTAGAAATCTTTCTTATTTCCACTAAATCAAACCCAAAAATATTTTAGCTTAAAAAATGGAATTTAAAAGTGAATGTCACCAGACCAGCTGTTCCCAACATGTAAAGATAAGGAATAAAAACTTTACTTCACTGAAATAAAAATTAAAAAAAAAAAAAATCTGTGATATGCTCTGCACTGATCACTACCATTCAGGAAAGAGACCTTGTGCTTACAACAGATATTTTGGGGAAAACAGCAGTTCGGTGCTCAGAAGCTGTGAAGAAGCAAATAGTGTTGAAAATTATTTGAGAAGAAAGAGATAATAAAACAGAGAGCATTATTGAAACACTGCAAATCCATGGGGATCTCACATCTTGAACAACAGGTATAGTTCCAGTCATCCTATTGCAAAAAGTATACAATAGAACTGAAACAGCTACAGAAAAAAGGCAACCAGGATGATCAGAATTATATAATATTTTCCATAAAAAAGGGTCAAGCATACTTCACCTCTCCAGCCTGAAAAGATATGAAAGAGAACTGATAAAGTTCTGTAAAAACATGAAAAAACATGAATAGCATTGAAAAGGTGAATAGAGAGCAACAGATCACTGTCTTTACAGTACAAAAACTAATAGAAAGAAACAATACAAAAGAGGTTCAAAATAAAAGGGTAAGACTTCTTCAGATAAAACGTGCTTAAACTGTGCAACTCCTTGCCACAGGGTATTATGTATGCTAAAAATTGGGATGGGTCAAAAAACCATTTGGATGGTTTCTTGAAACAAAAAAACCACTGAGCATTTTTAAGTCTGTGGATTGCCTTGATTTCTTACAGAATCTTTGCTTGTGGGTAATACTACTGTCTGAGGTCCATCACATTCAGTGCAGTGCAGTGCATTCAAGCTCAGTTCGTTGCAAACCAAGCCACAGAAGCTTTA
Organism: Caprimulgus europaeus; assembly: GCA_907165065.1. Next base: position 33,435,354 of record OU015525.1, read on the forward strand.
ATAGCTGTGGCCAGGTCAGATTCTGCCAGAAGAAGGTCTAATCTCATGGCTGGCAATAAATGAAAGAAGATGTTTTTGGTGATTTTTGTCATATGGTGTAATGAGAAATGCAGAAAGATGATGAGGCTGCCTGCCATCTTAAGAAAAGAGAAATAAGAGCAGCTGTCCCTCAAGCAAAAATTTTATTGCAGTGTTGGTTACTTGTCCAAAATGTTTTCCTCTACCTATCAATATTGCTTTTATTGTGCCCAAGTTTAGTTCAGCCAGATGTTCCTAGACATAGCATTAATTCCTCTTAGGTTTCCACACAGCTGGAGAGGGGTAGTTGTTGCCTTAATAAACTTTCTATCTGTTTCAACTTTGTGAAACTGTCTTAGTAGTTTATTGCAATTTGTTTTATTGGATGGCAATAAGTAGAAAGTTAGTTTAGTGAGTGAGAAAGTAAAGTAGAGCTGAATGTCGCAACATATCCCTAGCATTTTTGTCTATTGAGTATGACAAACTCCCCAAAGAAGTTTAACAGATATTTTAAATTGAATGAGAGGAAAGAGACTAGTTTTCTACATAAGAAAATTTTACTGACACCTTGGCACTTCCAGTCCATCACTTTGTAACTCATATCTATCATTCCCCTCTGTAAAACTGACAGGTGGCTGTGAGTTTTAGATTTTTAAGCTTTTTGTCATCAACATGTCTTTCACGCCCTATAGAGTAGCCTGATTTAACTTTAAATTGACCTTTAGGTTTTACTGATCCTTAAATATCTAGAGCATATAATTAAAAAATAGGATGTTGTGAAGTTCTTTTTACAACTTTTATGATAAACAAGCTAACAATAATCTCTAGAAGGCTGTTTTTCCCTTGTCTACCTTTCAGAAGCATCAGCTTCAGACAAGCAGAGGGACAACTACAAATCCTTAAATTGCTATAAATTTATTTCCTTGGGTTACGTTTACCTCCCGTGGTGCACCAAAAAATGCTGAACCCAACTGAGTTTTTAATTCAGCAGGGTTAATAATTATCAGTTCAGTGTGACTCTAATAATACCACTGGCTCTAAAGGTGAATAACTGACCTATTGATTTCCTTGGTGTGTTGTGTCTTGTTCTGATATGAGCACAGATTTTTCTGAAGTCATCTTGGTGCAATGACAAACAGTCAGTATGCCATGCCAGCACTCTGTTATTGAAATCTTTTACCTAGTTGTTAGATAGCATTGCCTGGAAAGGTACTGATTGAGCTGTGGTGCTGGTTTATACTGAAGTCTTTTCAAGGAGTTAGTCATTCAGCTGTGAATGCTTCAGTTTGCTGTGCATTCTTTATTTGCTTAGCCTTGTTCTCCCCCTTAAATTACACATCAAATATAAATCAGCATCGAGATACATGACAAAGACAATGTTGTACTTATAGCAGATGGCAACCTAGAGAGATGATGTAATGTTTTTGGACTGTCTCAGCTCCCTGGAGCGAGACAGGTTGGAATTCCCTCCGTGTCAAAGATCTGTCCTCTGTGAGATATAAACACAGGTTAGCTTAGCCTAAGACTGATAGCATGCAGTGCTGCATATGCTTGAAGAACTCCTTTCTATTATCTAAAAAGCAATAAATAAATAGCTCCCCAAGTTCCCTTAGGTGCCCTATACCGTCGTCTCATGATGTCAGAAAGCGTACACTGCAGGTATGCCCTTTTGCAGACCCCAGTTTTGCTGCCTTGACAGAATACTGTTGGGTGAAGGGTCACCTCTTTTACCTAACGCTTTCCTTGGATCTGGACAAACCCTTTTGCCACTTAATCTTTACCAGTGGTAGATGAGTCTCGCCCCTGTTCCTGGCTCAGCTTTGTCTTACCTCACCTCCTTTGCTGCCTGTTCCCCTCAACCTGTATCTATCAGGAAATCAAGAACCGTGCATCCCTCTTCGTTTCCCTTGTTTGAAATAAGTGATAGGAAATGCTACTTGAATCCTTCACAGTACACATCCCAAAACATGCCTTCACCACACCTTTTGGTCCCTACTGCCCAAATGATCTAATCATACAGGAGGGCTGGGACATGTCTGGGGGGCAAATGTCAAAAAGGGATGCTGGGTCTCCTCCTATCTGTTGGCATATGAAATCTTCTGCAACACCTCTGCCCTTCAGCCACTGATCTCACATGCACAAGAGCTCTGCTCTGGTCTCTTACAGAAGGGAGGGGAGAGAGGAGATAGGGAGAAGGATGGATAAATACAGCTCACCTTCAATCTCTTCTTCTCTGACACTATGCATCTGGCCCCGTCTCTAGGAATTGGAAAGCAGAAAGGTTCAGGGCAGTGCCATGCTGAGCCAGACTCATCTGTGCAGAGCTGGTGTTACCAATCCTGCAGTAGAAACGGCACCTCATAATGCAGAAGTTGTTTGGCATTTTCCACTACAAAGATATTTGTATGTTGTATTGCTACTCCAAGACAGGTGTCCTACGTGGGGTGAATGAGACTTCAGCTTTTGCTCTATTTCCTTTCATTTTGAATAAGACATTAAACAGTGGATGAAAGGCTACAAGGCCATCTCATCACTCTATCCAATCATGAAAGTATTATTGCCTATACTGTCTCATAAACTCTGCAAGCATGTAGAATCCTACTTCTTTCCTATAGCTGAAAGGAGTAAAACCAGCAAGTAGAAATTAAATCAAATGCTCTCTCAGAGAAACAGATAAAAATTGATTCTTCCTTTAGGATACCTGTAAACTGAAAGCTGATTGCAGAAGAGTAAAAACTTCTAAAAAAAGATTCCACAGACCCGTTTGTGTGATTAATCTGAGCTTCTTACCATTAGGGACAGTAAGGAAACAATAAGGAAATTTCATGTAAATTGCCTGACAATATGAAGTCAATTAAAGAGGATTAAAACTACACAGATGCATGCACTCAGGGGTAAATCATCCTTAGATCACTTCAGCTTCTAGTTACCTCACACTTGAATTCATCCCCATGATATTTAAAACACTTAAACATGTGCACACAGAAAAAAATCCTTAGTTGAATTGTTTTATTTTTCCTGCAGGATCCTATGTACAGATGATCTTACAGTAAAATTGATTAGTATTTACTCAGAAAATGACACTGAGTTATAAATTATGTTCTATACTTGCACACAAGGTTTCTGTTCTTTGAAATTCCTCCCTAGCCTAACAAACAGCAGCTGAAAGGAGGAGAGTCTGTCACAGAGGTGATAAGGCTGACAGACAACTTAATTATCTTGACCAAGGAGAATGTGCTAGTTTGGACAATTGGATGGGAGGAAGCCAGTTTGCTTTTAGTATCGGAGCAATAATTATGTATATTATAATACTCATTCAGGACACAGTACTTCCCAGTCGCTGTCTCTAGGAAAATGGATGTTGGGAATTGTGTTCGAAATAAATGTTATGAAATTAGTTCTTTGGAACAAGCAAATGTTTCATATTGTAGAGATAAGCTGTATAGAACTGTCTGAATCATTGAAACAAAGCGGCCCATCTGTTTGCATGGAGAGCGAATGATGACCAGGTGCATCTCAGCTGGAAAATCAGAGCATGAGCATAGCCTACTGGATTCTAGTAAAATTGCATTAACAGTAATTTTCTGAAAGGAGCTTTGCTGCTTGATCTCTTACATGAAATGCAAAAATTTTCCTTCCTTGAATCTTTTGCATGTTATCCTAATGGAAAATAAAAACCAAATGATTAATCCTGTAATTAGCAAGTTACTAAAGCTACTGCTAACACTCCGCACCACATCCTGAATTAAATAAAAATGAATTTGCTTATTATATTGCTTATTTAAAGAAACACTGCGAGTTATGTGTCACCTCATGGCCCCATGAAGTTAAAGTTTTGCTCACTATTGCATATTAAGAAGTTAGAGCAATATAGTAATCCACATACAGATACTCTGGACAGGACAGAAGGAAGCCAGACAAATAATATATATTAAACTAGTTCATCAAGGGAATTAAAATTACCAAAGAAATTCCAGTTCTACTATGTGGCTTTAGCTAAAACTAAATTCATTGTCTGTATGTGAGCATAAGCTATGAAATATGGCAATAATATCTCAGAAGTCAGGATTATTTTTTTGTGTCTGTCGCACCTTTTTGTTCAGTAAGTATGATTTCTAGTCCTAGCTTTGGTAGCTCTTAGCTCTTTCCTAGAGCAAAACTTGCATCGGTCATAAAGAAAGCTTGCATCTTAGCAGGGAATGGATCCTCCATTGCCTCACAGCTTTCTGAAAAGTGAGAGCTGCCTCTTCTCAGCACCATGGTATTGTATATCTCTCCAATATCTCACAGCAGTTCCTTGCTTCTCTTTGAACAAAGTTCATACAGACCATTTAGTCTTCATTGTTTGGCCTTGCATGTCTGCAAATCTGTCTCACATCTCACCTACCACTGAATGAAAACAACAGCTTCTTGGGAAACACACGGTAGTGCCTGCACAAAGAGACAACACAGGGATGGACAGCTTCGTGCATCACACCTTAGCAGACAGATGAGCAAAGGAAGGAGATTGGAAGCCTCCTAAAAGGACTGGGTGTTTAGCCAAATCTTCTGGTTTTGGGGTGCTTCTGTGAGCAGAGTCTCTGAAATGTACATATTATCAATTCATAACAATTGCAAACGAAAAACCAATAGCTAATTTATTTTCTTTGCAGAATACTTGATTTAACCTTAAATCATATAAACATGTACAGCCTATAGATGTTAAGAATTGCATGCTAACCAGAGGACTTTCAAAGTTGTTATCAAATGGTTCAGAGTAGATGGGAAGCTGATAACACGCTTGTTGTCTTTGGCTTGTTTCAGTTTCCTTATTTTCAATCTCATTGCTGATCTCCAGCAGCTTCTCTGCTTGCAATTCTTATTTGACCTTTTTGTTGCAAAGTTATTGTGGAGGCTTTAAATAGTTCTTTATGAGATCTCAGTGGGTATTTCAATCTGAAATTCAGGAGTAGTTCTTGTTATAATCCTAAGAATCAGCATATACAAGCTGACCTGCAGCTTAGTGTTCATTTCAGTCCCAAATGTCTATTGTCTCTCACAGTAGGTAAAGAAGAGCACAGTATAAGGAAGAAAACTGTTTATTAAAACTGCTGTGAAACAAAAATTAGGGGTTAGCATGAAACTTCGAATTCTTAAACTGAAATGTCCTTGCCAACATTTTAAACTTTTTGGCCATTTTTACAATAAGAATTTATTTCTTTTGCCCAACAGAAGTAATATCATGTATTTTACTCCCAAATTGCTTCTAAATCAGTGCAATTGTAGTAACTGCAGATTATGAATAGATTTTAATTTTTCTCCTAGAGAATGATCTAAATGTTGTAAATGCATTTGTACTATCAGAGATCAGATAAATTAATCCTATCCTCAAATTGCAAACCAAAACTCTTTCAATTTTATTGCTGAGAAAAAACCAGACTGGCTGTGAAACTAGCACTTGTAAAAAATAAAAATCTGAAGATTAGATAGCATTGTGATATTTTTCCTGATGTTGATTAGCAATTTATTTTTCCAGATGAGCTTGAGCAAGTATATTAGAATTTAATCCACTAATTTCCATGGAACTTTCCTTTAAAAAACATTATTAATCATTATAAGGAAGGGAAAATAAATAAGAATAATAAAAAAATATTTTGAAAGAAACAAGTGGGAATGTATGGACCAGACTATTTTTTTCTATTTTTTTGCAGTGATCGTCATTGAAGTGAGAATTATGGGAGTATTTCTCTTTTAATGGAAAAATTCTGAAATCTCGTATTCCTGCACAGCAAGGTAGATAAGCTCTGTTATACAAATAATTATTGCTGTTGCCACTCTCCACATGGTCCCACTTTTATTTTTATTTTTAAATTGACACCTTTCCTTCTACTATTCATTCCCTTTCATCTCCAGCTCATGTTTTTTGCTTCCCATTTATCAGAAAGAAATAAAAGAATAATTCTCATAACCAGACGTTAAACTAGATGGGTTTATGTTTCTGTTTTGCTCAGTGTCACTTAGACAAAAGCTCACAGAAATAAAACCTAGTATTGAAACATGTAGTAGTCTATTGACGGTTTGTGATACAGCAAATGTACTTTGTTTAGGAGTCTTCAGTTACAGAAGTAGCAATGTGAATATTTCTTTGACTTAAAATGCTTCACCTCTAACATCTTCTCCTTGAATTTTCCTGTTCATTTAAAAGAAATAGACAGTCTTTAATCACATTTCTAAGGCAACGATTTTCAAAGACACAGTGGCAGTGAATCAGGTGCATTGCCCATCAGCTGTGAAATCTTGGATGATTTCAGGCAGAATCTCATAATAGGCTGAATTAGCTACAGCTTATTTTTCTAGTTAATTCATGCTACTGCACTTTGAATAGAATTGGACTATTTTATGGCAGTCACACCCTTTATCTCCACTTTTTAGATGGCCCAGGAATTGTTGTATAACTACCATTTCCTTCTGTGTTCAAAGAAATTGTAACTCCCATCTCCAGATTAAGACACTCTGATCTGTATCTTGGTGCTAAGGAGTATGAAATCTAAAAGTATGCAGTGCTCTCTGTCCTTTTACCCAAATGAGCTGAAGAGCATTGCTTTTGTGACTTTCTTATTTCAATCTCCAAATCTGAATGACAGAATTAAACATTATCTGATAGGGCAGGCCTCATATAGTCCTTAAAATCACTGCACTTAGCATTTCATTTTAATGGTGATGGGCAAAGGACTCAGAAAAAGTCTTTGTTGATCATAAATTAACATGAGCTGCCCAGGTTTTGGTACAAAAATATGTGACTAGTATCTCTGTTCAAACTGAATGACACAAATCCCTGGGGATGTGCTTATCAAAACAGGACCATGTGTTCTGCATTATTAACTAAGGGCTGTTTACTCAGATAAGTCAATATGTAGAAGAAAGTCTAAAAGAACATTTTGTTCCACAAAAAGAGTTGAGCTGAAAATATATTCAAGCTTTAGCTTTCATATTGGTCAACCTTTTGTTTTCATCTTTCATACCAGCAGGGTGGTGGAAATCCCATTTCCCAGATAGCACAAGCTGGCTGAGAGAAATAATTTTCTTCATTTCATTTAATTTCTTGTGTGGAAAGGGCTAAGGATATAGCCTGGAGGCACCCCAGGGTTCGATGTACTAAGATGCCAAAGCACTAAATCGAACAGGAAATTCAGAACAAAAACAAATAGCAACAAAATCTACGTGAAATGCTCAGACAGTAATTATAGTACCTCAGAGTACTCAGCATTATCTTTCTTCTGAATGATAATAACATACATAGAAAATATGTACCAGCAGCAGGGATGTGGAGCCAGTTTCTATAGTCAACCAGAGGACAGTTAAAAGATTATTCTGACACTCACTTCTTTATATAAGGTGCTCTCTACATGGCACATTTATATTTCCCTCTCTTGGAGGATTTCTATAATGAGAATAAATTGACAGAGCAGAGAGTGAGTACCACCTTTAGCTCAGGGCCCTATTCTTCACTTCTTTGTGCTTGTCCAAAGAGAACACAAAATACAAACACATCAGACTAGAAATATTTCACCCATTTTTTAATAATATACTTTGTAATCCAGTTTTCAAATGTGAAAGGGAAGATACAAAATCTATGCCGTTTAAGAAGCTAGTCATGAATTTACTTCACTTACAAGTTTGCACCTCCTGCACTTGTATTAGAGTGACATTTTAGATACAGCAATACCTCTTAGAAGGTTTCCTCATAAACTAGGGTCAAGAGATAAGATTTCAACAGTTGATAATTAAACCTAATACTTTAGTACTATTTGCTTTTTTTGTTTGCTTGTTGGCAGTGCAAAGTTTCAAGGAGGTGAGATTGGTTTTAAGTCCAAATCAGAAAGCAATCATCAAGAGGAAATCAAACTGGCTTTAGTAAAAAGAATATAGTGTGTAGCTAGTATACATGAAGTCACCTGGGCACCTGGGAATTGTCTGGGGCAATTGAAGTTGTGCAAGGAACTGGAAACATATCAAAATTATAAATCACTGAAATAGTGGTGCTTAAAGGCTGTTCAGTAGCATTTGCTCGCATGGCAGTGCACTGAACTGGTTAGCACTGATATGGAAGACTACAGTCTCGTTAGCAAGTCTAGCGAATTCATGCCTGTGTTGTGGATTTTCCATACTAGGGAGGCTTAGCTTCCTGTTCATGATGATTGCTGAAAGAAACTTAGAATCAGTTAAACCTATTCATAGAGTTTATTAGGACCAACATCTTTTTTTACAACATCTTTGTTAAAGAATTTAGATTTTTAGATTCATAACTCCATAGAATCATAAAATGGCTTGGGTTGGAAGGGACCTTAAAGATCATCTAGTTCCAAACCCCATGCTCTGGACAGGCTTGCCAACCACTAAATCAGGCTGCCCAGGGCCCCATCCAGCCTGAATGAATGAGGCCTTGAATGCCTTCAGGGATGGGGCATCCACAACTTCTCTAGGCAACCTGTTCCAGTGCCTCACCAGCCTCACAGTAGAGTTTCTTCCTAATATTTCTTTCTAATAATTTCTTCCTAAGCCTCTCCCTCCTGTTGATAAACTCACTTCAGGTGAGGCCGCAACGAGGTCTCCCCAGAGCCTTCTCTTTTCCAATCTAAACAAGCCCAGCTCCCTCAACCTTTTTTTCATAAGAGGTGGCTCCAACCCTCTGATTATCTTTGTGGCTCTCCTCTGGACCCACTCCAACAGCTCTACATCTTTCTTGTGTTGGGGGCTCCAGGCCTGGACACAGTACTCCAGATAGGATCTCATAAGGGCAGAGTAGAGGAGGACAATGACGTCCCTCACCCTGATGGCCACTCCTCTTTGGATGCAGCCCAGGATACAATTTGCCTTCTGGGCTGTGATTGCACATTACTGGTTCATGTCAAGCTTCTCCTCCACCAGGACACCATAGTCCTTCTTAGCAGGGCTGCTCTCTGTGAGTTCTTCTCCCAGTCTGTACATGTACCTGGCATTGCCTCAAACCCAAGTGCACAACCTTGCACTTAGTCTTGTTGAACCTCATTAGGTTTTCATGGGTCCACTTCTCTTCTGCCTGTCCAGGTTCCCCTGGATGGCGTTCCTTCCATCTAGTGTATCAACTGTACCATTCAGTGGTGCAGTTTATCACCATGCAAGAGATTAAAGCAAAACCTATTTTTGTTTTATTTATTATGAAATGCTTTTATTTGCATTTTTCAAGTAAAAAAAAAATAATTACCTGTTCATCTAGCCTTAGACAAAGTACTTCTACTTTTTAACTACCAGAAAAGTCTCACTGACTGCTTTGCTAAATCAAACCCTTCACATGAAGTAGTGCTGCAGTCTTATGGCTCTCCTACATATTGTCATTCAATGACACAGTATAATCTCAATTAAGGTATTATTCACAATATATTATTATACACGGATATCTGCAAAGTATTTGAAGCTGTTTGGTATGACAGTATTGGTGTTACTATAATATATGCACAGATGATACTAACAGCTTAGTAAAGATGTGGCCTTACAAATCATAACATGAGCTGTCTCCTGGAACTGTACCAATGAACATGTGTCCCTGTGTCCCTCCGATGCTGTAATGCTGAAAAGGGTATGTGTGCAGAAATAAGCTGTGTCGCATATGCAAGAGATTGTTTTATGTCAGGGCTCCCTCTTATCCCTTCAGTATTAAACACATAAATACTGTAGTGAAAATATAGTGACGATGTAGAGGAAATTAGCCTTAGGACTGAATTTCCTTCCATAATACCCTTAAGTTCTTTCATGTAGTTTTCTCTGAAGCTTGCTTTTGTTACTTTGTAACTTTTTTGGGAGATCTCTAGGTCCACTCTGGATTTTTGCCTTATGAATGATGTCCTATCTTATTTCAGAGAAAGGGTAGATGAACTTCATTAAAACACTTGTGTTATGGGTGCCTAGAATAAAACAACTAGAAGTAAAATGTAATTATGAGGTTCTCACCACTTTTTCTGCTTATTTTCTATCAAATCCATCTGTGCTATTGTATCACTAAACACTGATCAATTTTTTCTTCCACATGGAATATATATTTCAACTGACATTGGAAATGGATATTTCTCTTTGTTTCTCTCAATTTTTGTTCCTTGCTATTTAATTATCCAGTGAGTTATGCCTTACTGCCTTCATTGTCACTGTATAAACCACACTAATTGTCTAGGAGACTCCCATGTACTTTCACCAGACCACAGATGCAGTTTCAAGGTGGCTTCAGTGGCACCCTCTATGCTACAGATCAGTTGGCAGTGTTTATACAGCACCATACCTGCTCTCTCTAATGGCAATTTTCAAGGCTTTTTCTCCTATCAAGCTCATATAGGCCACAATTATGAAAAGGTGAACTCAACAGAGATTCTACAGTGTACCTGCACTGCAGATGCTCTCTGTAGGTTGCTTTAGTGATCATTTTTCCTTTAACATCCAGGCACAGACCCTGGTGTGCATGAGTGTGGTGGTTTCACTACTTTGGCTTGCAGCCCAACACAGTCTCTCTCTCATTCTTCCTCTGCACCCCAGGGAGCAGGGGAGAAAATTGGAACAAAAAGGGCTTGAGATAAAAACAATTTACTAATTGAAGTAAAACAATGATAATAACAACAGTAATAACAGAATATACAAATGAGGGATGCACAGTGCAGTTGCTCACCACCTGCTGACCAAGGTCCAGCCTGTCCCAGATAGCGATCCCGAAGCCAAGACAGTCCTGAAAAAAATGAAATCGCAATCCCAAAAGAGTGAGCCCAACTGATCCCCAAGAGAATACTCCCATTTTCCAGTCAACCCTGGTTAATATACTGACATGACATGATATGATATGGAATATCTCATTGGCGTATCCAAATACCATTTTTGAGTTTTGCTATTTACTACGTTTCTCCCTCGCAGTCCTAATGAAGCTGTGAACCAGCCAAACACCTTGCGCTCCAGCAGCAACCAATAACATTAGTACTTTATCAACATTCTTCTCATAACAAATGCCACACTGAAATTAAAACACAGCTATTCTAGTTACTAAGAAAATTAACTCTATCCTAGCAAAACCAGGACAATGAAATGAGTAAGATTAATTCCCATGGAGACCACAGCATCTCTACACAGCCTCTTTGCATCTCAGAATGAAAACAAAGCACCGATTATATAGCTGACAAATGTTAAAAATTCTGTATGCACTGATGTTAAGATTAACACATCTAATAAAAACACTAGAATGAATTTTCAGTAATTTTCACTTAATTTTTCAGTGTAAAGGAGTCATGTAGAAATGTCTGGCTGGGCTGACATATTGTTGTCTCTCTGCTGATTTGTTAAACTCATCTCAGAAGAGGCAAAAGCACATTTATTTAGGATTGACTTCAATCAAAGCATCCAGTTCTCCTACCCATGTGAACTACTTAGGGAGAAGAATCAAATCCTGGATGGTAACTCTGAAAACTAAGTTAAACTGGGCAAAGAAAGAACTTTAACCTTTTCTCATTTTATTATCTTTCTTTTTTAAAATCTTCTTTCTCTTTTCCTTTTTTTTTTTTTTGTAAAATACTGCTGTTTACAATGAACAAGTTTCCTCCTATCACGTACAGCCTGCATAAAGCACGCTGCATCCACACTGCTTTGTTTTGCAGCTTAAGTCAGTACCCTGTAATTTCAAGTAAATGTTTCAAGCAAATTATTTCCAAGAGTCTTCAGCATTTTTAAAATTCAGACCTCACTAGATCCCACTTAAATTGTGAAAGAAGTGAAACAACATTGCCATGTGGTCACCCTACTCACAACACAGTTGTTACTGGACAAGGGAACTCAGGAGTTCATGTTCATCCAGAGGTCACCTCAGAGAACAGCCATGAAGTATTCACTGTTCAAGGGAAAAAACACATTTCTGCATGGAATTCTAAAAGCAACCAAAACTAACAATAATAGTGCAGAAAACCTCCCTCTTTGTGTCTTTAGAATTCTAGGTGAAGATGGAAATTTGAGATTGCCCTACAAATTCCACTGAGAATGACCTATGCCATTTAGTACATGTAAAGTGGCATAATTTATTTTGCTATCATAAGCTTTTTTTTATTTTTCTGTAAGATGGCCTTGTATCTTTACACACCAGAAGAAGCTACTGACCTAATAAAACTCAGTTCTGTGGTGCTGGGATGAAACTAATAGATACTGTCTACTAAAGCAAAGGCTATATTAAGTGGGAGAGAGCAAAGACAAGAAGAGCAAAAGAAGAGCCTCTCACATGTAAAAGTGTCACACTGTGTCTCCTGGGAGAATGAACAGCAGTGGCAAAGAACAGGCTCTGCAGTAAGTGTTTTACAATTAACTAATTTAGTAATAAGCTATGAGTTTACCAGCAGTCCCCGTGGAACTGGACTAAACTCCTTGTAATGCAGGTTTGGTGCTTACTCACAGAATCACACATTATCACAGAATTGCAGAATGTTAGAGCTTGGAAGGGACGTCAAAAGATCATCTAGTCCAATCCCCCTGCCAGAGCAGGATCATCTACTATAGGTCACACAGGAAGGCGTCCAGGTGGGTTTTGAATGTCTCCAGAGAAGGAGACTCCACAACCTCTCTGGGCAGCCTATTCCAGTGTCCTGTCACCCTCACAGTGAAAAAGTTTTTCCTTATGTTTACATGGCACCTCCTATGCTCCAGCTTGCACCCATTGCCCCTTGTCCTACTGTTGGACTTCACTGAGAAGAGCCTGGCTCCATCTGCCTGACATTCACCCTTTACATATTTATAAACATTAATGAGGTCACCCCTCAGTCTCCTCTTCTCCAAACTAAAGAAACTCAGCTCCCTCAGCCTTTCCTCATAAGGGAGATGCTCCACTCCCTTAATCATCTTGGTGGCTCTGTGCTGGACTCTCTCAAGCAGTTCCCTGTCCTTCTTGAGCTGTGGGGCCCAGAACTGGACACAATATTCCAGATGTGGCCTCACCAGGGCAGAGTAGAGGGGGAGGCGAACCTCTCTTGACCTACTGACCACACCCCTTCTAAGGCACCCCAGGATGTCATTGGCCTTCTTGGCCACAAGGGCACACTTCTGGCTCATGGTCATCCTTCTGTCAACCAGGACCCCCAGGTCCATTTCCCCTATACTGCTCTCCAACAGCTCAGTCTCCAACCTATAGTGGTACATGGGGTTGTTCTTTCCCAGATGCAAGACTCTACACTTGCCCTTGTTGTGTTTCATTCATTTTCTCCCTGCCCAACTCTCCAGCCTGCCCAGGTCTCTCTGGATGGCAGCACAGCCTTCTGGTGTGTCAGCCACTCCTCCCAGCTTTGTGTCATCAGCAAACTTGCTGACAGTGCACTCTATTCCCTCATCCAGGTCATTGACGAATATATTGAATAGTACTGGTTCCAGCACCAACCCCTGAGGGACTCCACTAGACACAGGCCTCCAGCTAGACTCTGTCCCACTGACCACAACTATCCAGCTTCTTCCTTTCAACCAGTTCACAATCCATCTCACTACCCGACCATCCAGACCACACTTCCCCAGTTTAGCTGCGAGGATGCTGTAGAAGATGTTATCAAATGCTTTGCTGAAATCAAGACAAACCACATCCACCGCTCTACCATCATCTATCCACCTGGTTATGTTCTCATAAAAGGCTATCATGTTGGTTAAACATGACTTCCCCTTGGTATAACCATGTTGACTGCCCCTAATGACCCTCTTATCCTTGATATGCCTAGAGATAGTGTTGAGGATAAGTTGTTCCATCACCCTTCCAGGGCTGGAGGTGAGGCTGACCGGTCTATAGTTACCTGGGTCTTCCTTCTTGGCCTTTTTGAAGATTGGAGTGACATTTGCTTTCCTCCAGTCCTCAGGCACCTCTCCTGTTCCCCATGACTTACCAAAGATGATGGGAAGTGGCTCAGCAATGACTTCTGCCAGCTCCCTCAGCACCCATGGGAGCACTCCATCAGGACCCATGTATTTATGGATGTCCACATTGCCTAATTGATCTCTAACTCAGTCCTCATCAACCAAGACAAACTCCTCCTTTATCCTGACTTCCTCTGGGTCCTCAGGGGTCTGGGGCTCCTGAGGACAGTCTCCAGCAGTGTAGGCAGAGACAAAGAGGGCATTCAGTAACTCCTCCTTCTTTGTATCCTCTGTCACCAGGGCACCCACCCCATTCCGCAGTGGGCCTATATTGCCTCCAGTGTTAGCTTGGCCTGCAATGTATTTGAAGAAGCCCTTTTTATTGTTCTCGACCTCTCCTGCAAGGTTTAATTCCAAGGAGGCCTTGTCTTTCCTAGTTGCCTCCCTACATCATCTGACAGCAGTCTTCTATTCCTCCCAAGTGACCAGTCTCTCCTTCCATGGTCTGTAGACCTTCTACTTCCGCTTGAGTTTGCCCAGCAGTTCCCTGTTTAACCATGTGGGTCTCCTGGCTCCGTTTCTTGATTTTCCTACCCGTTGGGATGCTCTGATCTTGAGCTTGGAAGAAGTCGTCCTTGAATGTAAACCAACCGTCTTGGGCCCCTTTACCATCTAGCACCCTGTCCCATGGGATTTCCCCTAGCAATTGCTTGAAAAGGCCGAAGTTGGCCCTGCTTAATTCAAGGGTTGTGATCCTGCTTGGTATTCTGTTCCTACTGCACAAGATCCTGAACTCCATCTCATGGTTGGTGCAGCCAAGGCTGCCCTCAACCTTCACTGCTTCAACCAGACCCTCCTTATTAGTGAGTATAAGACCCAGCAGTGCTCTTCTCCTAGTTGGCTCATCCACCATCTGCATCAAGAAGTTATCATCAATGCACTGGAGGAACCTCCTGGACTGTGAATGGCTGGCTGTGTAGGCATTCCAGCTAATGACTGCATAGTTAAAATCCCCCATGAGAACCAGCACCTGTAATTGGGAGGCTGCTGCCAGCTGTCTGTAGAAGGCCTCATCAACTTCCTCATCCTGATCAGGTGGCCTGTAATAGACACCCACAACAGTATCACCCATGCCAGCCTGCCCCTTAACTCACACCCACAAACTCTCAACTCGCTCTCCATCTACCTCTGGACAGAACTCAATATACTCTAATTTCTCACTCATGTAAAGAGCAACTCCACCACCTCGCCTTGCTGCCCTGTCTTTCCCGAGAAGGACATAGCCACCTATGACCACATTCCAGTCATGTGAGCTGTTCCACCATGTCTCTGTAATTGCCACCAGATCATAACCCTTTGACCCCACACAGGTTTCTAACTCCTCCTGTTTGTTCCCCATGCTGTGTGCATTGCTGTACAGGCATTGCAGGGAGCGAGCTGAGCACACCGATTCCACTCTAGGGGGGTGGGAGGCCTCCTGTCCTTCATCAATATTAGAACAGTGCTCCACTGGTGCAAACCAAGCTACAACCTCAATCCCCCGTCAAATCTAGTTTAAAGCTCTATGAATGAGACCTTTTAATTCTTGTCCTAGAACCCTTTCTCCCCTGCAATTTAGGCCTTTTCCATGTACTACTGTCAGGCTTGGTGTCTTATAAAAACAACTATGATCAAAGAACCCAAAGCCCTGCCTGTAGCACCAGTCTCGTAGCCAAATATTTATGGACTGGATCCTTCTATTCCATCCCATGTCATTGCCTGCAACTGGAAGAAGGGAAGAGAAAATAACTTGCAGCCCAGACCCTTTCATCAACCACCCCAAGGCCTTGAAATCTCTCTTCATTCCCTTCAGACTACAGTATGCTGCTTCCTCCCCACCTATCTGGAAGATCAGTAGTGGGCAATAGTCTGATAACCGCACCAAGCTGGGGAGTTTCCTAGTGATATCCCTGATTTGGGCACCAGGAAGACTACAGAATTCCCTATAATGAGGGTCAACCTGACATACTGGGCCCTCTGTACCTTTGAGGAGTGAGTCTCCAACAATTACAAGTCTTCTTCCTTGTGGAAGAGGTTGTTATATGGCTGGAAGACCTATATGACCATGGTGAGACCTCTGGTATGGGTTGTCTATCATCCACATTCCCATTAGACTGGCCATCTTCTAGCAGAGCCTTGTATCTATTTCTCAGAGGCACCTGGGGAGGTGAGGTGGGCAAGGAGGGTGCTCGCCTTCTGCCACGGCCGTGATCGTGCCTCCACTAACCCCTTTCATTTAGACTTTCGTCTTCCCCCTGACAGGGGTAGGATAGAGGAGCCCCTTGATCCTGGGTGCTGTCTGGCAGGTGCTTCCATTTCTCAGGATCTCCTCTCTTTAATGTAATGTTAAACTGTCCACTCACAGCTCTACAGATCCCTCTTTCAGTCCATGGTATGTCAGTCAAGATGGTGGTTGTCAGTTTTCCTATTAGTGTCTTTTACTTAAGGTTGTTAGATCAGTTCAAGGCTGGTCTCAATATGCTGGGGTATCTTCGGCTTTCAGTTTTACACTAATAAAATATTTCTCACATTTAAATCATTGAATTAATTCACTTTTGGCTCATTTTCTGTCGTTTAAAAATTTAATCCTCTTCAAATTCCTGTTTTATCTGAAGTATTAGTTTCTTCTTATCTCCCAACTTGGACAACGCTAGATAGCTCTGAACAGAGGCATGTTGCTGTGCTACATGTCTTTGTCTAAAACTAAGGTACAGATCCTATTTTTCCTATCCTGTCATTATGTTTTCTGGTTTTGGGGGTTTTTTTAAGGAAAGAAAGAGACAATAAGTTCACTCAAAAATAAATGCAGCAGAAACATTCCTAGGAAAAAGATTTATTTGTTTTCTTGCAATTGACTATTCTTTTGAAAGCTGTATTAGGTCGGAGAAAGGCAATGCTTACCTCTCTAGAGCTTTAAGTATTTTTCCATGATGTTTTTTCCATGCTTATATCTCTAACTTATTTTCATCTCACATCTGCCCCTGGCAGGAGATTATTTCCTGCTCTGAAGACCACTAAATAGCATCTTCCACGTTCTTATTGTGTGATCAAGTGTCAACTTGCTCATAACAGCCAGAATGACAGTGCTAGTGTTATTATATGAATAATAACATTTACCTGTGAGGACTGTCTTGGGTGAAGTAGTGCATGTTCCCACACATCTGTGAAAACCAGTATCTACCAATGAGCATAACAAGTGTCAAAGGCAAAACAAGAGCTGGAGTTGCTTACCAGAGCTTTACATATAATTTTAAATTCTCCTTTTTGCTTATATTTAACTGCTACTTCCACAGGACAGTCTCATGGCTGCTGACTTCAGTCCAAAATTATATACCACTCTTATTTATACAATGTGAATTTGTTTTTATTTTCTTTCCCTTCCCTCAAAAGGTGACTATCCATTTTCTATAATAAGTCCTTTTGAATGTCAACCATAGGTTCACTGATTTGGCTGAAAAACTACAATTGCTATGGTACCTAGTCATTCTCTTTTTCCCTATCATATTTTCTTATAGGCCCATGTGTACGTAAGATTTGAAGTTAATCAGTTTTCCAAGTTGAAATTAAGTAGGACTTCAGAGTGGAATGACTACAGATGACACTAAGTGGTCAGTGGAAGACCACTCTAGTCTGTTATCTTCAGTATATATTAGATTACAAATACAGTAGGATACAGTCAGAAGTTTTATTTTAAGGAGAAGAAGAATTAGAAAGTAAATTTGAAAGTGTTTTCTGCTATCTGGGTGTTGACTTTCTCTTGATGGTATGTAGTTTTTCTTTTTTGTTAGGAACAGCCTATCTTACCAATATTCAGAAATGGAATGGGAGACTTTGCTTCCTCTCACCTTCACTCAGCAATTTGTTCAGTATCGCTTGCTCACTCCCTCATTTACTTGTTAATCACTTATTTCCTCAAGTCTGTTTTTAGACTGCCTTCTCCGTCCATGGATAGAACTTTACTTCACAGAGTCACGGTCATTGCAAATGTCAGCACTACACTTCTGTAGGAAGTTAATGACCCTGAAGCTCTACTGGCAGACGACATTGTGTTGGTCACTAATACACTTTCAGCAAAGCCAGCTGCAAAGGTCACTTGAGTTCACCTGGCCAATTTTGCCAGAAGTGTATTAAAGAGAGAAGTTCCCGTGGGCAGATAGAGATGTGAGGGTAGTAACCTCCAGGTGGTGGGCAGTAACATTGAGCCAGAAGTCTTAAAGTCTTTAGCTGGCATAGCTGGTGCATGTAAAACTTCTGCATGTGGCTATATGCAACCCTGAGTGACTTCAGTGGAGTTACTTGGCTGTCATTGGTACATCTCCAATTTGGCAAGACCTGTAGTTCTTTTATTTGTATTGTAAGGTAATTAAATTACTTGTGACTACTGTAACAGTAGCACTGAATAACAGTGATAATAATTAGTCATATTAGGTTAGTCATAAATAATTCTTCATATCATACTGGGAGGATATCAATGGGCAAATCTAAAAAACTCCGAAGTTGGTTTTGGATGAATATTTTATAAAAGCAGCCTTTGTTCTGAGATTTCTGGTGTTTCCAGTTTCCACTTGACCTATTTTTCTCAGCTTGTTCTCTGAACAAACATCATTGAGATTGAGAATAGAATAGCAGAGCCTAAATCACATCTTTCTATTCTTTGACTGCTGCTACCATATGATGATAATGTCTATAACTGATGGGAAGATCTCTGAAGAAATCTTTTCCATAATTTATCTATCAATTGCTAACAAAACTGTAATTATTCATCATGTGATCTATTTTGAACCACTTCTTAATATGAAATCGCAGATGGCTGGTATCTGTAATACAAATATATGAAGTGTTTTCAAAGAAATATTGGGCTTTCACACTGTATAAAGTTAGTAGAAAAATTATTATTTGCTTCTCCAAAGCTGTAGCGCAGAAATTAAAGATTTTTATTTTCCTTAACCACTTCCTAAATAATTAAATAGATTAACTTATTAGGCTTTAATTTAACTTGTTACTATAAAACAGCTGCATTATAAAATGCTACTTCAGTGCTTCAGTGAGAAGTTTAGTAGCAGCATTGAGCTGAATACAGCTCTGCATGTTGTTAGAATGAAAAGTGTGAAGAACAAACACCATAACAAGGTTTTGATTTGCAATTGATTGCACGCTCTAACCTTGCTCCAGCAAACAGTCCAATGGAAGGTGCTCAGCCTTCTGAAGAGCTTGGCTAAAGATCAGTTTAAAGCCACTATTTGCTTCTGACAGAGAAGGAACAGAAAAAAAAAAAGTAATTTATCTGATCAAAGACCTTTGTATCAAAACCAGGGCCCCAGTTCAACAGAGTACTGAAGCACTCTTGTGTTAGTACCTGAGACCAACTCAGGTAAGAACATGATTAATTGCCTATGGGAGCAAGCCTCAATGTTCAGACCTAGCAGTCCATGCTTCATGTTTGGTGTTTGACAAACAACAAAGCAAACTAAAAAGCCTCAAAATAAACTTTGAGTATTTTCACACACCAAATTTACAGTAGACATCCTTTCTCCTTCCTCTCCTCCTATTCCCCCAGTCCAGAACAGAACAATTCCTGTATCCTGTGGCCTGTTTAGACATGTACAGGTTTGTTGTGTCTAATGGAGAGGATATGGTGGAAACAAATAACATGAACTAATCAAAACAAGGGACTAAGGACAGCAGCATAGAGGTGGGAATATGAATTCCCTTCAAGAAGAGCCTTGTAGCATCTAATCATTAACATCCTTTCTTTCTTTCTTTCTTTCTTTCTTTCTTTCTTTCTTTCTTTCTTTCTTTCTTTCTTTCTTTCTTTCTTTCTTTCTTTCTTTCTTTCTTTCTTTCTTTCTTTCTTTCTTTCTTTCTTTCTTTCTTTCTTTCTTTCTTTCTTTCTTTCTTTCTTTCTTTCTTTCTTTCTTTCTTTCTTTCTTTCTTTCTTTCTTTCTTTCTTTCTTTCTTTTCTTTCTTTCTTTCTTTCTTTCTTTCTTTCTTTCTTTCTTTCTTTCTTTCTTTCTTTCTTTCTTTCTTTCTTTCTTTCTTTCTTTCTTTCTTTCTTTCTTTCTTTCTTTCTTTCTTTCTTTCTTTCTTTCTTTCTTTCTTTCTTTCTTTCTTTCTTTCTTTCTCTTCTTTCTTTCTTTCTTTCTTTCTTTCTTTCTTTCTTTCTTTCTTTCTTTCTTTCTTTCTTTCTTTCTTTCTTCTTTCTTTCTTTCTTTCTTTCTTTCTTTCTTTCTTTCTTTCTTTCTTTCTTTCTTTCTTTCTTTCTTTCTTTCTTTCTTTCTTTCTTTCTTTCTTTCTTTCTTTCTTTCTTTCTTTCTTTCTTTCTTTCTTTCTTTCTTTCTTTCTTTCTTTCTTTCTTCTTTCCTCCTCCCACACCCTTGGCTGCCTCTGCAGCCAGCTGGGTTTCAGCAAACCAAAAGGCCATGGATATTTGCTGCTGGACTGGGCCCAAAATTTTGAAATATATTTATGCAAGGCTATCAATCATGTAATTCAATAGAGGTAAAATACCTTGCAACTTTTTTAACACCCCCCCCCCCCTTTTTTTTTTTTGGCATTTCCATCTAATTGAAATAATATGTTTGATAAATTTGCTAAATTACTCATTCCAACATACAGTACTATGTTAGGGTATTAAGGCCATCTGTATTTGTATGTATTCCATACAAAGGAATGTCAGGTTCACAGAGTTAAACTCTAATGTAAATGCCAGAGTTTAGATCCTATGAATAATCCAGTGTGTCTAGACAACATGTTTGTCTCCAATTATCTGATCACACAGTATCTTTCAAACAATACTGTATTGTATTGTACAATGTAGTACATTGTTCTATATCTCTCAATGAAAATGTATGGTTTAAAAAATTTTATTCCCTTCCTTCTTTCCAAATTACACTTATTTAAGAGTTCATAATACACTAATTGCTGTAACCTATCTATTGGCTAAGGCAAGTACTTTCAAAACTGGATTACTAAAATGACCCTGTTATGTAGGCAGTGCCTTATTTGCAAAGTTCTAAACTTCTACAGATACCACAGAAATATTTTTTTCTATCTTAGTGCAGTAGGCAATGAACTTCAAGATATTATTAGACATCAGTCTCATAATGACATCATATGAGGCCTCATGCTAAATGCCATTACACCCAATACTTTTTTTTTTTTTCATATTTAAAATCCATAGGTATGTTACCTGAAATTTTCTTAAAAAAATGTTCAGAACTACCTTAACCTGACAACTATATCTGTAACTCTATGTTGGGGAAGAAATTCTGTGGCAGGTCTTATATTGTGATTACTACTCAAGTGTGAAGCAGGAATTAATTAAAGTAGTGTCTTCCCATGGGAAGAAATTCAAATGCAAAAGTAGCTGTGAGGTCGTTTTAAAGAATCAGAGGCAAGAAATTAAAACATATCTTTTATGCCAATCTCCCCCCATGTAATTCAGAGGTATGGAGGTCTGTTTTGTACAACTCCTTTAGAAAATTTTTATTCTAATCTTTTAGGGGTTATATGTGTACCCCACAGACATTACATTATGGCATGTTCTCAGATCACAGTGGGACAAGAACCAGAGTTTAAATAATACTCGTCTACATTTAGGGAGGAAATAAAGGATCTCTGCAGATTGCATAATCAGATAATATGACTCAAGAGCAAGTACCCAGCTTGATGGTATCAGCTTTCTAACTTCCTCTTACCTGAGTAAATACGCATCTCACTATGAGAAAGAAAAATACAGAGCACAGCTCATTAGGTTTCTACTCTAGTCCCCAAGCTGTGAAGTCAGTTGTAGTGTATGTTTAGCCATAGCGAGTCAGAATGAATGAAGGCTTCTGTGTACAGCTTAGACAGTGACAAAATCCAGCAACTTCACAAACATACCTGAAGCAAATTAATTCTACCCTTTGTTCAGTGAAAATTGTGATATTTTTTCTGCTTCTGCATTGTAATATTTTTTTTTATTTCAAGAGATCTTCAGATGCCTGGATCAAGACAAACACAGAATAAAAACATGTCTTTCAGCCCAAGACTTTATGGTCTAAATATGAAAAAGTGAACTATTAACAACAAAGAAGATGGAAAGCACAATGAAACAATGGGATAGAAATTAGTCAACCTTGTAGACAATGTTCTCAGTGCTTGAGCTGCCAAGCTTTTGTAGATATTGGGACAAAACAGGAGGGATTTGAAGCAATTAAGCTACATTATTGTGCCATAAATCTCACTCAATGCTGGTTTCATCAGCAAGGAAAAACGTTTTGGAAACCTATGCAAAAATGAAAACAATGATCATTTCCTATTAATGCTTACATACGCATCATTTGAAGTGCCTAATGTTTTACTTCTCTGACTGGAAGAACTCTGTGCTACATATTTTTGATTGAACTGTTCTGTACAATGATACTTTTCAAGAGACAATAAGACAGACACAAGGAGAACTGTTTCTGTGTAAGGTTTTGTAAGGCTTTCCAGTAGTCGTCAGCAGCTCTTTAAAGTTCAGTCCAGGTTAAAAGCTGTAAAGCTCCTTCCAGTGTTCAAAGGAAGGTGAATCCCTATGCCAGGGCAAAAATTACTCACTCAGATGTACAACTGACTTATCTCCAACCAAATATTTCTTTGCCTGGAGGCTTACCACAGATGTTCCCTCTTTTTTTTTTTTTTTTTTTTTTTAAAAATGTTGTGCAGACAATGCATTTGTTTGGCTGCAGGGAGAAATTATCAGTCAGTGAAAAAGACACAAAGAAAAATCAAACTGTAGTAAAGAACAAATCCTAACTCCACTCATGAGTGTAGCTTGCTGGATCCCAAGTAAATTTTACTATGTAGAGTGGTTCTTGACTAGAACTGGAATCTCATTAGTAACTGGACTATTGGTGGATTATCACACAATTCACTTCTGCTCTTGCACACTTTTTTCCTGATGTGTAAGAGATTTATACAGAAATTAAACAAGTAAAAAATGCTGAGAAATATTTTAATTATTTAGCCTGGTCATTCCAGACATAAGACAAGGTGGATGTTAGAACACATAATTGTACAGTTATATGAAATTATACTTTTAGATAATTATTTTATTTTCTCAGTTATTAATTTTATTTAACTAAGAGATTTTATAAAATGGCATAACTTTTGTCTTTTTATCTTACTAATAGGGAATTCTCTGCTGATTTTTTTTGGAGCTCTTTTTTACAAGGTGTGTGAAGAAACTTTTCTTAACTTATTTGACTTGACACCTTCAAAATATCCCTTTTTTATTAAACACCATAGTGGAATGTAAGACATAGCAGTGGTATATCATGTGGGTAGTCTCGTTTCTCTGCTTTTGTTCTCAAATATATCTGCTCTAAATCGGCCGCTGCTTCTAGAATACCAATGTAAGGCTTTCTGATATACGATTTTAAATCTCATGTGGGATTTAAACTAAGGCTTTTTAATGTAGAAGTTAAGTATTAGTTCTGCACAATGATGTATTTAATTCCTTAGAGTTTAGGATGTCATACTATTTTTTCAAAATTATAAAAGATGTACTTCTTAAAACCCTGGTTTTTGGTACAGTTTAAGTTGCTGTATTTATATTTAATTAATGTCCAGAGCATTTTCTGTAAGAAAACAGAAATAAGAGCTGGAAATAAAAAGTATTTAAAATAAAAATTACCAGACTGCTTAAGGAATTGATTCACTTACATCGGAAGTAGCCATTGGTATCACATCCATGTGTATAGCCAATCACGAAGCATGTACTGGTTCTTCCAATTTCAGATGTGATTCGCTGACTTCTGAAAAGGGAGAAGGATGTAAAAATGTTGCAGAAGTCCGTTCTTTTTATCATCTTGATCCTTGTGGCTCACGTGAAACAGTGTCCTGAATCTCCTGGAATCAAAAAGTTCTCCTTCCGATAATAGCTGTCAGAGCTACCAGGAGAGCAGCAGCTTGCTAGTTTTTCACAAGAAAAATCAAGATACTCACATGTGCAAAACCTTAAAAATTAGTTTAAGAATTAGAATTTTAAAAAGAAAATTAAGAAAATGAAGTGATCCTTGTTGCAAAGGATTATGTGAGATTGGACACATTTTCCATCTCTCTTTTTTCACAAGAATGAAGTCACATTTTGGATGCATGTTAGGCTGACAATGTACAGTGTAATCTTGCAATTTTTCATAGCTAGTGTTTGTATTGGCTAGTGTTTTTCCCTCTCTGTGTTACAATTCTTCACATCATGTTGTAATTGTGAGTAGAAGTGCCAAATGTTGTAGCAGCTAGCATAACGTTGTGTATTATTCTGATACAGTGAGGGTTTGGCTGGGAATTATAGTTCCTATATTGTCTTCTAGTTCTTTTGATGCAAACTCCAGGGGCAAATTGGGCAACAGTGCAGATCTAACCAGCCAACAAAAAAAGAATTTAAGGCCTGCTTTTTCATCCATGGAAATCAGTGAAACTTCTGGAAGATACAGTACTTTATTACTTTGATATAGGACTAAACACTCAGTGCTGTAGCATTCCTTGCTTACATGCCTGTATCCCTCAGTTTATTGCTAGCTGTATGTACTGCACATCTCTTGACAGTAAAGAATCTGCTTTCATTAGAAACATATTTAATCTTTTCCAGAGTTATGCGAGACGACCTACAGTATTCTTTTAAATTGTTTTCATAGACATGATACTACTTTAGGAAGCATCATCTCCTTAAATTTCATTAATTTAGACTTAGGATATAGAACTGAGTTCTTCTATCAAAATCTCAATGATCAACAGAAAATAAATACTAAAAAGAAAGAAAGCTTGCCTTTATCTATAGCATCCATCTTAACCTGGGAAGCCTGCAGTTTTACAGCTCTGGCCTTGGAGTTTTTCAGAAGTGTGAAAAACCCTGTATGAGTATTTTTTTCAGGCCCTTGCTCTTCTCCCAGAGCAGGCAGCTGGTGCTGGTCCTCTTCCTGTCTGAGAAGGCTGTCACACCTCCATGATCTCATACTAATTTCTCATTATTTCCTCCTCTGTGCCTGATGGCTGGGCTAATGTTGAGAACTACAGCCAAGAGCTTCTTAATATTCAGTTGCAACATCCATTCTCTCAGCTTGTAGATTTTTTTCTCACTTACAAAATATTCTCCCAAACAAACTATTGTTCCAGACTCCATCTGCTCCCTTAATTTTGAGCATATGAGTAATGTCACTAGGTTCATTTCAATTTCTCATGGCAGTTGTGAAGGATTGTTTAAAGGGAAAAAATAGCACTGTGGACTGTTTGTATCCTCTCTGCCCAGTTCCAGCCATTCTGAGATCCTGAGGATCAAATTTTTCAGCATTCAACATTTTCCAGCAAAAAAGGAGAAAATGAATATGTTTTCATAATTTTATGTGTTTCTTTGTGCACTCAGCTTCAGCCCAGATGTCAGTTTCCCATGCTATCGTGTTATTTTTTGTACCAATTAAACTATAAAGCAAAAAGATTTTAGTTACTTTCTGAAGCTCAAAAACATATGGGGACAAACTGAAACTGTTTGCAGTGAAGGAAAATAGTAATTTATGCAACAGTAACTTTTTTCCAGTAATAACTTAAGGTAGGTGCAGTAACATGTATTCTGTTTTCCTTTACTTCGTGTTAATTTTCTATTTTAAAAAAATCTATTTGGAAACAAGTTAAATAAACACGTTGATCATCCAGGAGGGTTTCAGTGTTCCTGCTGACACTGGCACAGAGAGAAAAAATTACGGAAAAACCAAATAAGCTTAACTCTTACCAAAGCAGCACAAAGTAATAAAAGTTTTCTCCAGTGCTGTGTTTAACATATGCACAAGTGGAAAGGATGGTATGGTCATCAATACATGCTGTGGAGAACAGAAATTTCAGGTAATAGATACAGATTTTGCATAGAAAGAGGTCAGTTAAGAGTTTGGGCAATAAAAATTATATTCTCCCCTCTTGCTTTCTCTCCTTAGGTCTTAAAGTGCTTTGAGATCAGCATGCTAAGACATGATGTAGGAACATGATTTGCTGTGTATCCTGTACTAGAAAACAAGTTAATACAATCTCAGTCCAGTGTTTTATCCACTAGATCAAACTTACAAGAGAAAGCCAAAATAATGGAAGTTGCATTTGTAAATGTCTTCACTCATGAACAGGCTGAAACAAATAATCTTATTCTGGTGTACAGCAGAGGAAATCCTATTAGCAATGTCCAGTGCTGAGCTTGCCTGCCTGAAGAGGACTTACTATGGGATGTGTATGCTCATTTCAGGTTGGCCTTCATACCTTTCTACCTTCTGATCTGGTTTCATGTCTTTTCATTGCAAATAATTAGGTCTTGATCTTGATGTAATTGTTAGTCAAAATCTTCCCTCATTCAAGTAGCTTACATTAAGCGGTCAGGTTTTCAAGAAAATGCTTAATATCATGATTATTCTGTGTCTGGGCATTAAGCAGTTTGAATCAGTGACTACTCTACTCTACTGTGTGCCAGAAGTTCATAATAAGATATTGTATCTCTGAAAATTGGAACTCTGGATTTCTGAATTAGAAGAAACTCGCATACACTTCAAAAAGCCTTCCCCCCCCCACCCCCCCATAAATCAGTAATATGTTACAAGAAAGTGTCAAGTTATTCAGAAACATATTCACATATTAAAGTATTTTTCTTATCTCTCTTTGTGACCAGAGCTCCTGCACTTTGACCCATGCCCTAACAACTGCTTCCTAGAACAGCTCTCCATCACTTCAGGGTTCTCAGGTTGCCCGCCCTGACAGTCTTACGTAAGTAATTAGTACACTCTCCTGTGCACTCTGCAAACCTACCAAAGACTAATAAACAGAATCATTATCGGCTTTTATACTCCTATAAACTTTCCTCCATGCTCTTTTCCTTACCATCATCAGATTAAAAGGATGGACAGTCTTCTTTTGCTGGAAATGACATTGAAAAGACCTGTTCTCAAAAGTTACTATGCAGCAGATATACATGAACTCAAAACAAGCCTATTAACAACCTTGCTCTTGATGAACTGTTTTACAATTTCAAGAAATTCATTCTTCAGTAAGCGATGTGCTTATTTTTCAGCATGCTTCCCAAGAGGATTCACTGCCTATAACTGTGTGTGAGTGTGTGTATCTTGTTAGGCAATATGCATTTTAAGTCTGTAGCAAATTAGACTAAATTTGTCAGTATGGTAGAGATTTAAAAGGTATTATGTGTTTGAGTCAGTTGTCCATGCATAGATGGTAAGTAACACTTATTAGGGCATTTGAGAAATCAACATGGCTTTGACAGATGTGCCATAAGGTCCAAAAAAGTCTTGCAGCAGTTTTTTTGTTGAGGCAGCTGGTGTCCATTTGATATATAAAATAACGTTTGATACATCTGTATGGGTAGCTTATTCAAGTCTGGCATCTTCACTGATCATCAGGGCATCTTAGAAAACGGTGCACATGTAGATATTTTTCTGTAAGCATCTAAGGTTTTTCAATCTTGAAGTCAATCCCACACAAAGTTTCTATAATTTTCACAAAAATATGTTAATGAGTAAAGGGCAGGATGAAGTTTGAGATCTACCTAAACAGAGAATCAATGTAGCAAAAAGTTAATCCCCTCCCATGTGGATTATCCAGTGTAATGTAAGGTTAGATCTTATAACCTTAACTGCAAAATGGATTCTATAGTGCTTAAGTAGGGAGTAGTTAATGATAAAGCCTTAATTTGTCAGAGTTAACAAACCAAATAATCACAACTTCACTAAAAACCTGTCTTCCTTAACCTGATGTTCATAGTAGTAGTAGTTAACTTGATGTTCCCAAATGAGAAAATCCAATATGTATTCATGAATGCATCTATGTCACTTCAGCAAGAGAACCCAACTTGTCTTTCAAGTCTCAGTATTTCTAGTCTTAAATATTTGAAGGGGGAAGATCTATTTGGTGACTTTCCAAAGCCTTGCCCAGATTAATTTTTCTGTGATTCTTCACTTTGGCTGCTATGATCACCATAGGACTCAATTTTATTTGACTCTTTCTGAACTGATTATATTGGAGTGTGTTTTCCTATCACCTAGCCTCCCTTCACAAAGATGCTTTATCCTTAGTATATGTCACAGCTTGAAAAATACACATCTTCGCTATGAGTCTGTTTGTCCCTAAGAAACTATTTCCTTTCATTATAACTTTAAAATGGGAGACATACTAAGAATATGCATAATGAGAATTCAGTCTATGTTATTTGATTTAGTCCTTCAAGACAGTTTGAATGTTTTTAACATGCACTCAGGTAGTGCATTGTCTAACAAATTTAAGGCTTGTAAAATCCATTTACATTTCTTGCCTTAGGTCAAAAACTTCATCCAGGTTAAGCTTTGGCTCTCAAAGTGTTTTGCTTAGCTGAAGGTTGTCTGAGGAACAATGTTACACAATTTGTAGTTCGATATTGTGATCCAAGTCAGCAAAATCACATTTAAGTGCTAGTTGAGATAATCTATCAAAACAACAGGACAGTATTTCATCAGCTTCCTGTTTCAATTTCCTGAAGATAAATGATTCATTTTTGTAAAGAAAAGTTGTCAGTCAGAACAAAAAGGGATTTTCAAGATTTCCATCTCTGCCAGGTGTTTTTTATTGGACAGTGAATCATAATTTGATCCTTACCCACATAGCATTATTGAGAAGTAGCTTGCGTTTTGGGTTGGGTGGGGTTTTTTGGTTTGTTTTGTTTTTTGGTTTCTTTATGTTTTGGGGTTTTTTTTTAAGTTTCAGCTTCAAATAACAGACAATGAATTTATTAATCTCCTTAACTATTTCCATATCTAAGCTTCTGAATTTGTAGTTGCCTTACTGCGGAACTGTAGATAATAAGCTCATACTGTTTGTTCTTTAAATGCTTGTTAGTAGTTATTTTTTACTCAAAGGTAGGGTTGTTTTTATCCAGTTTTTATATATATTCTTTTTTACAGCAGATTTTACAGAGTACTACCCTTTCAGTGTTTTAAATAAATTGTTCCTACTATTCCACATATCAAAGGTTTTGGCATCACATTTTCTGTTACCTCTTACACTTTCAGAAGTGCTCATTGAACATTCAGGTTTGGAACTGAAGATACAAATTTTATCTGGTAAAACTTCACAGGATCCTCATCAAAGGGACGGGAAGGGAAGGGAAGGGAAGGGAAGGGAAGGGAAGGGAAGGGAAGGGAAGGGAAGGGAAGGGAAGGGAAGGGAAGGGAAGGGAAGGGAAGGGAAGGGAAGGGAAGGGAAGGGAAGGGAAGGGAAGGGAAGGGAAGGGAAGGGAAGGGAAGGGAAGGGAAGGGAAGGGAAGGGAAGGGAAGGGAAGGGAAGGGAAGGGAAGGGAAGACAATCCTCTCATCTTCATAGGCCCATCTTTCATCAGTTGCTGTTTGTAGTGTTTCTCAAGTTGTGCTGCTTCCCATATGTATACTTTTCCTTTTTCACTCCTTACTCTTTCTTTCTCCTTTATGCAAAATCTGTTTTTAATTGGTAAAACCAGCTTTTTAAAGTTAATTAAATAAAAATGTTCAGTATGGAAAAATTATCCTTGCCCACAACAACTACCAGAACTGCATACATTTGAAACAATGCACTGTGTACCTGAATGCTCAGCCAAGGCAATGCAAAGTGTATGAATTGCACATTTAAGGAAAAAAAAATAAAAAAATTATTTCTTTCAATATTTTCTGTGGAACATGAATTTATAAAATCTTTTTTAGCCCCTCTGTTAAGGCTGTGGGCAGATGAATAGGTCACTGACTAGGCCCTGGCCTACAGCTAAGCCAGCTGAGCAGGATCTGAGAAATTACTGGAGATGACAGGAGAAAACTGCTGTGTGTTACAAACAAAAGTGTAAGGGACTAAAAAAGTTACTAATAATATAATAAAGAATAGCTGAATTCTACAGTTTGTTAAGGGGTGTTATATGAGATACAAGCAAACTTCATAGTTGAATGGGAATATCATGGACTTTTAAGGAAACAGATAAAAAGTATCAGAAATATCAAATAGTTGTCACAAAACTTGGACCAGTGAGTAATCTGGTATGGATGTTTATTTAGGAAACGATGAGGGTGTCAAAAAGGAAGACTCTGGGAGTGGGTAAAAAGAGAACATAAGAGATCACAAATCAAATAATTGGGCTGTTTGGGGTCCCTGTTTGGCAACCCTGCAGTTTGGAGCAGAACACTAAACCCACTATTTCTCCTGTGCTTGTGTCTGACTTGCTTTTGCAGTCAGAAGGGAACTGGTGTAATTCCCACACTGGCAAAGGAGCCACAGCAGCCTTTCTCCTAATGTTATTGGGGAACAACTGGAGGGTGCTACCTGACATCTTCACTCTTCCCAAGCCTGCTTTATCACCATGAACTTCCTCATAATACTTGCCCATCCCACAAATTTCATAAATCATAACTTTTGAATTGTTACATTTCTCAGTAAATTCTTTTTAACAGACTATTCATTAATACCAGAGATTGTTTCTGTCTCTTCTGTGCTTTGTTTTGAAGCAAAAAGTGGCTATGACTGAGTTAGGTAAATCTTGAGCATTTTGGTTAAGCGCAATTGCAGTTTCACCTGGGATGTTTCAAGGTCTATGTTGAATTCTTAACTTCCATTTTGAAATCAAACTGGAAGTATCTCAGCTAGGGGGAGTGATCTTTCCATTTTTCCCTGTGTGAAAAAAACCCAAAACATTCTTAATAGGAAATTTCATTATGCGGCTAATAGCCACAAATAAGGTCAGAATAAGGAGATATATCTAAACCATTTATTTGCTTAGGAAATAACTCTTTTTACCTCTTTGTTTTGCTTGAGGACATTATTGGATACAAACTACCCACAAGTGTGGATAGTTGTGCTCACAGAGTGAAGCAATTTGATAGTGTCCAGAGTACAGCCATTTACTGTTTGAGGAGACATTTCCTACAAGCCTATTTAAAGCTTAACACTTTTAATGTGGGAAATGTCTGAAAGAACTACAGGCACTGAAACTAAATTTAAACCTGCTAGAAAACAGCATGAGATTTTTCTCCATTCTGCATTTCTTCTTGTAGACTAATGATAGAGAGGAAGGCCATGAGGGCTAATGAACACATGGTGGGACTTTATACAGGATATCAAAGCTGGTGCAACCCACATATATCTAGCTCTAGCAGTGTAACTCAGATCAGAAAAAAAGTATTTGATACTATCTGGTTCAGTTGCTATAAGCTTAAAACTTGGAAGTGGTCAATGAAAGACACACTTCTGCTGTCTGAAAGAAGTCGTCTTTCAGAACCACACCTGGAAATGTCAGACTATCCATGGGAAATTCACATCCCACTAGTCAGTGGAAATGTGGAGTATCACTTGATTCTTCACACCATTAGATTGTGACAGCTCTTCCCACAGCAGGGAGTAGTAGGCATGGTCAAAGATTGAAATATTGTAGTGAATAATAAAACTGAAGTAACTGGATTTTCCAACTTTCAGCAGTCAGTGGGGTAGCTTCTTGTATGGTTTTAGTTATAATGTTCTTCTCTTCTTTAAGAGAGGTTGATCCTTGTCACAGTTTCAGTGTGTTCTATACTAAAAGGTCTGTTCCTGAAGGATCTTGGAACAAGCTTTGACAATTGCATGGGTCAAAGATATGACATATTGAGGGGTCATTCCCTGGTGCTCACAGGAGACTGGCTGAGGCTTTTGCTTGTGGGAGGAGCAGGTTAGTGTTTCTTTGAGCTACCATTGGCTCATCCAAAATGAGGTACATATCTTGACCCAACTTCTCCCCAAAGCAACTGCTTTTGCTAACTGAATGTGTGAGATAACATTGTCTGAATGAGGGTCTAAGAAACCTGATGAGGAAAAAACTGAGAAACAGATCTCAGTTTCTTTCAGGGTCACCTCCAAATTTCCCATGAAGAAACATTGTTCCTTCTCCAAAACGAAAGTTTTCTTTCCGGGACAAGTAGATCCCTCTCTCTGCTAAATATATATTACCATTTAACCACCCATACAACATTTATTTTGAATACTTAGTCCCAAAGCTGTGACTTGGGGATGACTTCTATGAGAAGGCTGCAGAACTGAATCCCCGAACTTTGACATTTTTCTCCCTACCATTTTTTTTTTCTTACTACAATGAATAGATTGGTTATTAGTTTAGATATTCTTCTGTGATGCATTTGCATGATCTCATATATAAACTTTTCACTAACAAAATACTGGCCTTAATTTTAAAAGCATTTTGTGGCCTTAGTAATTGCCAAAATACATCTCTGTTTTGCTGTGATCTGAGTATCTCTCCAGCCTATGCTGCTCTGACAGCTATTAAAAAATTCTTTATTTGAATCAGTTAAAATTCACATTGTGCACAAGAAGAACTAAAAATATTCTGCAAGTATGTGTAGAATACTATGGAATAGGGTTCCTATCTGACTTTGAATGGAGAAATACAATGTGGCTGAGACAAAGAAGCTCCATCAAGTTACAAGAGCTTTCCAAAGGAACCACCGCATCTGCATGCTGTACAACTGCACATTCACAAAGCCAATGGTGCAGCAGTCACTGTGAAAATGTTGAAATTGACCTCTGTGACCATCTCCAGACAAAGGAGCTCTTAATAGTATTTGTGAATGGTAGTTTATGGTCTTGCCTTGTACATATGGCTGCAAAAATGCTTTCGGTATTTGTGCCCAAAAACTGAATTCAGGAAAAGCAATAGTTTCCTGCCTCCACTGCAGGAGCTCTGAGTGATGGTGGACAGTTTACACTGGCTAGAGTGAGAATAGCATTTTCTTACGGCTGCAGGGCCTTGGCATAGTAAGAAGAATGGTTAGTTATTTTGAGAAATATCAAGGACCGATGACTATAGCTGAAGAACACACCCTAAAAGCAATATATCTCAAATTTTCTAATTGTCACTCCTGTTGTGAAGTTATAATCACAAACTTATTTGCTCTTCCAGGATCTCAGCCCAATTTGGGAACTACTTTAAATCCAGTTGCACTTTTTAGGTTTTTGACAATTTTGGTCTATCCTTGTACATAGTGTCAACATTTATTCCTCAGTTTAGGGTACAAGTACAATGTTAAAACTGCTCTGAAAATAAACAGTATTAAATGTTTTGCCTTATTTTTGTCTTAAAACCTGAACTACAGCAATGTTTGCCTTCATCAGAGAGTTCATGAGCAGCGTACAACATAATAGCCTTCCCTGCTTTGACTACCCAACAGCAACAATTCTTGCCTGACCTCTCCATTGTACAGATTAAGCACCTGCAGGTCATCTTTAGAGAGCGGGGCACATCAAGTAAGAACCCAAATCTTTCTCCTGTGCAACACTGGAACAAAGTTGGAGCATACACCTGAAAATGCCATGTTTATACACATGTACATTCATTTTCACCTATTTACCCATAGTATTGGTGTCATTTCACAGAAACACAGAGTCGTAGGAGTTGGAAGGGACCTCAGGAGATCACCTAGTCCAGACCCCCTGCTAAAGCAGGTTCCCTACAGCAGGTTGCACAGGAAAGTGGTCAGGTGGTTTTTGAACATCTCCAGAGATGGAGACTCCACAGTCTCTCTGGGCAGCTTATTCCAGTGCTCGGACACCCTCACAGTAAATAAATTTTTCCTTAAGATTGGCCCCCACACTTCAGGTGTGTATAGACATTGATAAGATCCCATCTCAGTCTTCTCCAGGCTGAAGGGTCCCAGCTCTTTCAGCTTTTCCTCATACAGGAGATGCTCTAGGCTCTTAATCATCTTTGCAGCCCTCTGCTGGACTCTTTCTAGAAGATCCCTGTCTTTCTTGAGCTGGGGTTCCCAGAAATGGACACCGTATTCCAAATGTGGCCTCACCAGGGCAGAGAGAGGAGGACGAGAACCTCCCTTGACCTGCTGGCCACGATCTTTTAATGTGACCCAGGGTACTGTTGGCCTTCCTGGCCACAAGGGCACACTGCTGGCTCATGGCCAGCCTGCTGTCCACCAGCACACCCAGGTCCTTTTCCTCAGAGCTCCTTTCCAGCAGGTCAGCCCCTAACCTGTACTGCTGTATGCGGTTATTCCTCCCCAGGTGAAGAACTCTACACTTGTTCTTGTTGAACCTCATCAGGTTCCTTTCCACCCGACTCTCCAGAGTGTTCAGGTCTTGTTGAATGGCAGTGCAGACTTCTGGTGTGTCAGACGCTCCTGCCAGCTTTGTATCGTCATTTAACCAAGAACCAAGAATTCTATGGTGGTTCCACAGCAATACGAAAGTCCTGTGATACTGAGGATGGTACTTTTAGGTAATCTATTCTCTAAAGCATAAGAAGTCTGGGAGTGAGGCAACAAAGGAGCAGTATATTTTTGTTAAGCAAAACCTAAGGAATGATGTCATGGAATAAGAATAATTGTATTGGAATAAAGAAATCTTATATCAGGCACTGTGATTGATGAACCAGCAAATATTAATACTTCATCAAAATGCAAACAATTATCAGGAACAGAAGAATCAAACAAATAAGAGAACAGTTAGAGATCAATATCTCTAAAGATAAGAAAGGCAACAAGGATATTGAAATGCAACTTTCTTTGAATCTTCAAAGAACACGTCATAGGGAAAAGAAAAATTATGGAAAGGACATAGCATGTCCTGACATACTTAACTGAATTAAAACTAGAGAATCGGAGAATCATAGAATGGTTGGGTTGGAAGGGATCTTAAAGGGGACCATCTAGTTCCACCCCCCCACCCTGCCATGGCAGGGACACCTTCCACTAGAACAGGTTGCTTAAAGCCTCATCCAGCCTGGCCTTGAGTGCTTCCAGGGAGGGAGCACTCACAACTTCTGTGGGCAACCTGTTCCGGTGTCTCACCAGCCTCACAGGAAAGAATTTCTTCCTAATATCTGATCTAAATCTACCCTCTTCCAGCTTATAGCCATTACCCCTTGTTCTATCACTATGTGCCTCCAGTAGGTCCATGTCTTTCTTATGTTGGGAGCCCCAGAACTGGATGTAGTACTCCAGGTAGGGTCTCAGGAGAGTGGAGCAGGGGGGAAGAATCACCTCCCTCGACCTGCTGGCCAAGCTTCTCTTGATGCAGCCCAGGATACAGTTGACTTTCTGGGCTGGAAGTGCGCATTGTGAGTTCATGTTGAGCTTCTTGTCCACCAGCAGATCTTTTCCTTAGCTTGGAAATTGCATTAAAAAATGCAGATAATGTCTACATCCTATGTAAAATTAGAATATGGAACTTATTCTTGATGGCATGTGTGCAAAAGGAAAGTGAAACTATAGGAATTTTTGTGATTCATTTCAGCTTGGAAAGCAAGTCTTGAGAAGTGGTATCTCTGTAAAAGAAATAGAGATCAGGCACTTGCATCATGAAATAGAACTGGATATTCAGATCTTCTCAAAGATCCATACTTTTAGAACTCTACTCTTGGAAAGAGGTGAGATCTATTAAATATTTAATTTTGCATTCTAGGCACAGAGGCCCTTGGGAGATCAGAATTAATCCCTACTAAGACCATTCTAGGTTATGGAACCCTTTCTAGTTCAGGATGAAGTTTACAGATAGTGAACCTGGCAAATGAGATTAAGACATACCAAATACCTCAAGAGAATAGAGTTGAAGGAAAAAAAAAAAAAAAAAAAAGAAATCAGATTTAGCAGTGCACTTTTTGTATATCATGCAGACAAATTAGGACAATGTCTTTTGGGTTAGAAGGGAGAGAAAAATACAGTGAATTGCCTGACCTCACGTGAATTATCAAGTGCAAAGCCACTTGTGCAAAATATAGACTCCCCAAAAATGTGTGGTAATGAACACAGAATAGGAAGAGAATTAGCTACAAACCCAAAAGAGAGTTATTTATTAATATTGAATTAAACAAGAGGTGTTCAGTTTGGTTGCCTTAACACTCATGCTTAGCACTACTAGTGCATCTGAGACATTCACACAGATCTAGCAGATATAACGCAGCACCCATGTGAGACTCATATCTTTCTACAGCAGCAGGTAGAAGACAAGTATCTATCCTCCAGCATAACAAAAGGCATTAAACATTTGAGTTTATCAGTGTGCAGCACATAAGGCCAAAATAACATCTTTAGCATTAAAATAAAGACTCACAGGTGGTGTCCAACCTACAGTTTTGTTAGGTGTAAATAGAAATAAATAAGAAAAGATGCATTTCACAGTAGTGCTGAGGCTAAGCAGCACACACTGAGGATTAAGCATGTGTCAGAAGTGTGTGAGGATTAAGGGAGTGTCAGAAGCTTTTTTTTCAGGAAATCAAATTGCTTTAAAGAATACTGGGTGGGTGAAAACAAGCAAGAAAGGGTCTAGAAGCCCTTTGAAGAACTTAAAGGGGCAAATACAACACTTTATAGAGCTGTAAGAGCTTCTAGGAAAGATTTTCATGCCCCAAAACAAAGATCGTAGAAGAAACTGATATCTCTATCGTACTAGAAACAAGAAAAAAAAGGGAACCTGAAGGCAGATACTCTTATGTAATCACTGTAGAGAAAATAAAGATGGATCTCTCTCTATTTTGAAAGTTTGAAAGCATGTAGTTCATATACAGGATAGGAATATGTTTACTAGACAAAATATGAGATTTTTTTGTAAGATATGAATGATGCTATCTTTAGGTGCCAAAATGTGTCAGCACAGAAGGTTTTTTCAAAAATAAAATAAAAATCCAATATAATCCTGGCAAATGAAGTACTTTCTTGGAGAACAACCTTGGGGCTATAATAAGCACCTGAGTTGTTGCTTCTGAATCTATGACAAGCTAGAGAATACTAATGCCTTCTGTGACATGGGGGGTGTGTCTCAAGCATTTGGTGAAGACTGAGGCAAAGAAGTCATTGAATACCTCAGCCTTCTCCATATCTCAGGTGAACAGGTCTCCCGTTTCTTTCTGGAGGGAGCCTGTGTTTCTCCCAGTTTTCCTTTTACCTGCAATATACCTATAAAAGCTTTTCTTGTTGGCCTTGATGTCCCTGACCATATTTAATTCTGCCAGGGTTTTAGCTTTTCTAACCTGATCCCTGGCTGCTCGAACAATTTCTCTGTTTTCCTCCCAGGCTACCTGTTCTTGTTTCCACCCTCTGTCATCTTCCTTTTTGTTTTTGAGTTTGTCCAGGAGCTCCTTGTTCATCCATGCATGCCTCCTGGTGTTTCTGCCTGATTTCCTTTTTGTTGGGATGCATTGCTCCTGATCTGGGAGGAGGCAATCCTTAAATATTAACCAGCTTTCTTGGGCCCCTCTTCCCTTCAGGGCTTTATCCCATGGTACTCTATCCAGCAGGTCACTGAAGAGGCCCTGAAGTCTGCTCTCCTGAAGTCTAGGGTAGTGAGCCTGCTGTGCACTCTCCTCTCTGCCCTAAGGATCTTGAACTCCACCATTTCATGGTCACTGCATCCAAGACTGCATTTGAACTTCACATTCTGCACCAGCTCCTTCTTGTTGATGAAAACAGCATAGCATCTCTCCTCACCAGCTCCTCAATCACTTGGAGAAGGAAGTTGTCAGCAACACATTCCAGGAGCCTCTTGGATTGCTAAAGCCCTGTTGTGTTGCCCTTCCAAAAGATATTGGGATGGTTGACGCCTCCCATGAGAACCAGGGCTTGTGAACATGAGGCTGCTCCTATTTGCCTATAGAGGGCCTCATCCGCTCAGTCTTTATGGTCAGGTTGCCTGTCGCAGGCACTGTTGTTTGTCCCTGTCCTCCCTCTAATCCTAACCCCTAAACTCTCAGTTGGCTCCTCATCCATCCTCAGGCAGAGCTCCATGCACTCCAGCTGGTCAACGACATTGAGGGCGACACCCCCTTCTTGTCTCCCTATCCTTCCTAAGGAGCCTGTATCCTTCATCTCTATTTGGGTCTCTTCTAAGAGTGCTGCTATTTAAGAATATTCAACACATGTTGGATGTAAATTTTAATAATTTGTCTGAAAAACTGGAAGTGGTAAGTAAAGACCTTCTAGTATCAAATGGCAATGTCTTTTTAGAACAATAAGGTCAAACTGGAGGCTTCTACCTAGTGTTTCACAGCACCAAATAAAACTTGGTG
The DNA here is from genome assembly GCA_907165065.1 of Caprimulgus europaeus. Next base: position 33,473,317 of record OU015525.1, read on the forward strand.
TCAGACTATTTAAACAGAGAATTTGGCTGTAGTTCTTTGTTTTCATTCCCTTATTTATAGGAGGCCAACATCAGCTAAAAACAATCACTGGTCATTTATTTCTATGGCTAAAGAAATTAATAAAATTCTTCACTTAGCTTCCTCTCAGTTCAGGCCAGAACTTACTTGGTTTCTCTATTGAAGAGCCTTAAAATGAAGAAAAAATAAATACATTAAGTTGAAAACATAAGTATTGTGTAGGCATTGAAAAACCCGAGAAGAGTAATGTACGTTTCATAATTGTCACATTTAAAAAGAGACAAGGATTTATCAAGGTTTTTGGTCAGTGTCATGATGCCAAAATAGCTGGGAGTTGGGCCTGGGAGTATCCAAGGCAGGGGATTGTTTGAGCTGCCCAATAGTCATTACCCCTCTGTGCTCCTTTGTGGATGTGCAGATGAGTTTTTATCACATAACAATCAAGAATTGTATTTATTAAAAGTTAGGTCATTTTGGATAAAAAGAGAAGATGCTGGATTGGGAATCGCACAGTAGTGAGTGCAGCTTCCCAGGGACAGGAAGCCTAGAGGAGAGGAGCTGAAAAAGCACATGTGCAATGCCAGGTCTGTCAGTAAATAAGGGCTGTCTCTTGGAAACCACAGATTTCTGGTGGCAAACCCAAAAATTTAATTTAGCACAGGGTATATGCAACAGCAGTGTGGATGCAACGGAGTAAAGTCCAGTCAGTAGTTACTATATACTGACTGTTCTTAGTTGCTTAAGCAGAAGGTCTGAATTTTTGCAGACTGCACTTTTGAATGTATATAAATGCTCCTATATGGCATTTATGTGTTGCAGATTTTTTTTTTTTTAAATCTTACCTTGAAGAATTTCAAACCACCACAAAGATTAATTATATACTCTTAAACAGAGTAGACTATAATGTTCAGTGCTCAGTGTCTTGTAGACATTATCATCCCTCTATTTAATTCTTGGTTCCAGCCTTTACTATCCAGAGTTGCTATACTGTAAACATTACTGCTCTGTATGAATGAAAGTCTATTCATGTCTTAATACATGTATCCTACTATAATTTTTCCCTCAGGAATTAAAATGTATAGTTATTAAAATGCAGTTCATAATTATTTTAAACACTGGAAAAAGGAACTAAATTAGTATGGCTTTTGAGAAAGACGTTTGATTTACATCTATCTGACTACTTTCAAGTCTCATTAGGATGAAAGCTATCAAAAAATAAAAAACCCGAATAATTTATTATATTTATTTTAAATAATGGTATTGCTGCTTATTCTTTGCTATTGAATTTCTCAATAAAAGCAGCACACCTCATATAAAGCCTAGGTTCTGTGGTATTTAAATGCAGGAATTTTCTTGCTTCTTCCAGAGTTAGCAATCAATATCAAGTGATAGCAACACAGAAATTTAAGCCAGATAATATAATCTAAAATATTTGTAGTAAAATAAAACATGCCTGAATTTTTCTTTTATATCAGTCCAAGTGTTTGCTTGAAACTTTGTTTTCAGGATTACTCTATGAATCTGACCCTGGCTCTCCGAATATCAGCAAATATTTCAGTAAGTCTCAGCAGTAAACAAGTACTCATAGTGTACATTGACACACTTTTCTTTGGTGATTATTCAAAATGGACAAGAGTATTTATTCAAAAGTACAAAAGTAGTTATGTGAGGCACTTCCTTTTTCAATGGATGGTGCACTGCAACTTAAGAAAGGCCACAAGTCCATGTATTTCTGTAGTTTTTCTCTGACAGAATCTTGGGACAGATGTTTAAGAGGAAGACACAAAGAAAACTTTCAGTGTGAGTGTATAGAATGACTTTCTTATAGCAGGAATTTTTATTACGCTTCATTATGTCTTGTCTTATGTATTTTAACACGTAGATTTATATTTTATTTGATCAGACAAGGATTATCTGGAAGGACTGAAGAAGAGAAAGAGGTTGTGACCTCCTTGTTCTTTTGACTAATGCCACAAAGCATGGTCTTTGTATTCATATATAGCCGCATACAGTCTTGATGGATGGCATGGTTCAGCAAAAAGAACGGATAGGTGGATTCTACAATTTAAAAGTTCAGGGGAAAAGATGTTGTTCTTCACAGTCATAATTTTATTTTAAGAATTTCCCACTTCAATAAAAAATGTTTACAATAAATGTAATATCATAACACAGATATATGTCTTCACTGAGCACCATGTGGAATTGCAAACAAGAAGTATGGAACCAGCCCATCTATGTTCCAAAACTCTTGTCAGAATGATATTTAGTCCCTTTCTCATATTCCTTATTTTTAAATACATCCAATGGAAACCTAAGTTTCTCTGAAAGGGAGACCCTTCACTGAAGAGCTCCAGTATCAACTAGGCAGCAAAGAATGAGATCCTGTGAAGGAGATCACAATGGCACTTCTGTGGATGTCATTCCTAAAAGTGTTCTTTTATAATGTGAAAATGCTGCTCAAGCTGCTTGAAAAAATCAGCAAAATCAAACAAAACAAACTCAGTTGATTTCATAGACTGAAGAGAGTTTATTTCAAGACCATTTGCCATAAAAGGTCACCTATCTTTAAAAGGATATGAAGTCCCTCTTCTGTTATTTATAGCTCAATTTCCTCTAAACATACTTCTCTGATGAACAATGCAAGAAGAACAAAAGTAAACAAGATCATTTGTAGTCTTAAATTATAAAATGCCAGTTCTGAAGCACTCAGGATTCCTGGCTAAAGTGTCTTTAATCTGAAGACATGTTGTGTGGAGGAACACATGGCAGACTTTACTCAAAACTCTGGAATTCTTTGTTTTCATTGTTTTGTGTAAGAATCTAAACATTCTTTATGTATGTGGAATTTTTTGCTGTATATGTGATAAGAAAATGACATTAAAATTTTTTCCCCCAAGCTGAAGGTTAAATAAGGAAAAGAAATTTTAAAAGATAAGACTGTGATCTACCTAAATATCACTTTTGTTCTTGTGTGCAAAAAAACTGTACTATTTTAATCTGGTTTGTTGTTGTGGGTTTTTGTTTGTTTGGTTGGTTTGTTTTGTGTTTTTTATTTTGTTTTTGTTTGGTTTTAAAGGACAGGATAACTGACAATTTTGCAGTTCCAATATTCAGTTCAAACAGCTATTTTGACTGAATCACCTCTTCAGTTCCCCAATAAATTTCTTCTTTCTTGATCTTTTATTTAATGTGCACAGACCCACATTCTTTTGTCTATGGGAACCAAATTTCTAGCAGCCTAATGGTGCAAAACTGCCAGTGCCTTTCTGTAGAGTCAATGCATCAATCAAAATGATTGGGGTTTTTTTTGGTCTAAAGAACCAGATGTCATAAAAACTTGAGCAGCAAATTAGGGAGGAATGAAAGAATCCTTCACTTCAGCTGCTTCCCAGTTGATATCTAATCTATATTAAGACATCAGGGTTTTTTTATTTTAAGTTCCCATTTACAAATATGCTTCTGAACATGGCCAAATTATTCTTTCATGACAGGGCTGAGCAGGTCAGTTACTACCCCACTGGGATCTAGTAATTAAAGGCTCAATTCAGTTGCTCGCATATAGCTTTCTAGTGCAATATGAGATGTTGCAGGATGCCGTGTATTCCCATTAGTGTTCCAGAATAGTATAGATATCCTGCAACTGCTGTACCGTATCTACCAGACTTATGAAGATATCTTGGAACACTTAGAGCTTCTAAGAAATCAGCAGGCACCTATTGTGCAGATGGAGAGTCAGTTCATGCTTAAGACAACTATAATTATTATCGATATATCTACATGGGCTGTAAGGAACTGACTGAATCAAGCTGTAGGTGTAACTTCCATTATAATCAGATGTCTACCTGATTGTAGTAGATACCCAAAGATCATGACATAGATATCTAATGTTTACTGAGAAGTCCTAGGTTAGCTAGAGCATAAACACAGGCCTGTCAAATATGACAAAGGATGTATAGGACAATTGTGTCCATCCAATATGCCAGCAGGCAACAAGATGGGATACCCAAGATGGGAGTAAAAGTATCTTTAAATGTGAACTGTTTTTAAGTGCTAAGCAGGTAAACAGGAAAGAAAATACTCACCATGCTGAAAAGGAAATCAAAGAATCTTCAGTGCAATTTCAAAAAAAGGAGAAGTGTTAGGGAACATTTTAAAGCTCATTTCGTTTAGAATCTCTTGCAGTTTGTCTGGAAGACGTACTTATCAACTGTGTTTTGAAATACTTCTATACTTTCACCTCTCATGTCAGAAGTCACTAAAAAAAGTACAGTGGGGTTTTTAGAACTGATACTGCAGCACAGTCCTCAGCCTGGTGCTAGGAAGCCATGCTGTATGAAGATATTCTGATTCAGTTACTTAAGTAAAATTTAGTTATCTATGTGACAAAGTAGCAGCATATGCAAAACTACATAAATAAATTGTGATAAATTTATCTAATCACCTGTGTCATCACAGAATTCCCTTATTAGTCACACCACTTCCAAGAGTCTTGGGATACATATCAATTGTAACTGATAAAATTAAGCTGTGAAGTCTAAAGTTTTATAAGGACTAGGTGAACCTGATGAATGTTCTATGTATGTGAGCCTGCATCTTGCCCTTTCTAGCAGAGTGCTGAGTTTGCAATACTTTGTGAATCAGGAAACAAGAACACCTGGTTACAATTTACCACCATTTTCTTTGGCTGGGATAAACAGCTAGTCTTGCAATCTTTTATTGCTCTAGAATTCTCCCATTAACTCTTTCAAACATACTTTTTATTGCATTTTTTAAATCCATGACAATATAAGATGTCTGATACAATCACTGATTTATAAGAGCAGTTTTTATTATAAAGGACCAGATACCTCAGCTTTCCCATGACACTATTTTAACTTGTAATAATATTTCCAGTAAACTAGGCCCAAGCTGTGCATTGTTCAGCATTGCATCTTCATATACAATGAGGCTGTATACTTACTGTTTCTCTTGTGTGCATTGCTGGGCTCGCAAATTCTTGATTGGAGAGGAAAATCTCTCCAACTATTGCTGCCCTGTTTAGTTGACCATAAAGTCTAGTTACTGCAGCACCACTTACCAGCATACTCTTTCAAACTTAACCTTCCAAACCTAATATTTCCAGTATTCTCATAAAAATTAATGAATATTAACTTCCTGCAGTGCGACATTATAGCTCTGCTTCAGAGTTACACTATGAAAGCTTTGCACTATGTAGACAGTTCTTGTGTACAGAGCTTGGACCATCTTGGAAACTCTGATATTGCTAAAATTTTAAATTAGAGCAGACGCCTTGCTCCTCTTTATTACATAGAATATGAAGATAGTCCAATGTCATTTTTTCCTCATGTAGATCACAATTGCTTTATATAGAATGTTTCTAAGCTTACATCCTTAGGGTGATAATGCCATTTCCTAGAACAGTAAGATGCAACAGTGCTTAAGGTTGTGGTTATCCTTAAAGGATTTGGCATTATACCACCCATCCCCTGGGGTTTAGGTAGGATTTTATTGTGCAAAAGAAACTACAAGAGGCTTTTAAAATCCTTTTGGCTAGAGCTGAACTAGACAGCAGTGACTTAACCCACTCATGTTTAGCTGAGCTGATCCAAACAGTCTGAGTTTATGCTATAGACTATCCAATTGCTTCCATGAGCAAGAAGGTAAGAAGGAATTCTCCTAGGAAGGCCAGACTGGCCAAAATATTTGCTTTATTTTCTTCTCAGAACAGTATAGGGAATTAATTTCAGAAACTGTTAAAACAGGTACAGCCAAGGAGGAAATCTGTACTTGTGCTCAGTGTGTTCAGACACAAGGGCAAGGACAAGGGACCTCCTACAAGGCTGGTGCTATATCTGATGACAGAAAAGGATGAAAATGCCTAGATTAGCAAAGACTGGGTATGTTAGCAACATGATCTCTAATTGGGTTAAGGGATATTGATACCATGTGGTCACAAACTGTAGCAGGGAAATGGCTTTATGTCTGTTATATGGTTATATATCCATAGTTAGAAATGAAGCTGCAGTCTGACTTTCAAACACGCTTTTGTTTGTTTACTGATGTGCCTGTTCCATATTTTCTGTTCTCTCATGTATTTCCTGAATAAATTATAGATCTTTTCAACATTTTCAATATCTTCATTGACTATATTCTATTTCCCTTCCATCTTTTAGAGATATTAATATCAAAAATGAACACAGCACTTGAGTGAAACCTTTGACATGGCTTCATCTGTTGCTCTATATCTTTGACTTTTAAGAACTTCACTCCAGGATTATGTATAAAGGCACAGAGGGAGTAAACTAATTAAAACAATAGGTTGCCACTGTTAATTCAGTAAGAAGAGAAAGCACATTAACGTCACCCTACGTTTGGTCACTCCTGTGGGGAGTCTTCAATTCTATGTATATGTCTCCACTGAAGTTTTCACTCCCACTTTTGAGTCAATCTTGTAATTACTTCAGTATCATTTCAAGGCCTGTGAGCTCCTCATTAAAGAGATGGAGAGCGCTCCTACCAATAATGATCCTCCGAGTGAGTTATCTGCAACATCATTAATGGAAAAAAAATGGCTTTATTTTACAGAAATAATTGGAAACATTGGCCACATGTGATAAAGTTGCATTCCATAATTATTTTGCCACATATGATGTGTGTCCTTTGTTTCCTATTATGCTTGTAAAGGCATGCTTTCCTGTTTTTTATGGGGTTGTGTCACAGAGCTCCTAATTTATATTTCACAAATGTTTTTTCTGAACCTAATTTGTTTTTGTCAATGGGATGTCTACTTAATATTGTTTAACTGTGTAATGCTTACTTGATTTTCACAAGAAGAATTTATTGTGGATTTATAAAAAAAGTTACAATTCCAGCTATAGTTCCTTTGACAGAACTCCAGCAAAAGCATCTCTGCTTGGAGAAGTCAGGCCTGTCCAGGCCTGTCCAGGCTGTCTGCTGCTTTTTCTCTGTTATTCTGCCCAAGACATTGTGATCTCAAATTGCTGAGTATTGCTTCCTCCTCCATTCACTAAGAAATTTAATTCCTTGGTTTTAAAATGCAGTCACTTGCACAAGGCCAAGTCTTGGCCTTACTGTAATCAAAAAATTGCATCTATGCAAAAAGGAGAAGGATTGGGGTTTTTTTTCTATATGTACCTGAGATCAGGAATAGAATAGCACATGTTCTTTTTCATGTTGCTTGACTTCAGTTGTTTGGTTGTTGAATGTAGGTATAATAACATTTTATGAAAATGAGCAAAGATGATGAACAATTAGAGAGTGATCCTTACCAATATTCAAGAAGTTTAACAAGAAGCACAAGCTAAGATCTTCTGAACTTCAGTAAGAAGAGTCCTTCTAGAAAATAATCATGTGATCCCACAAACAGAAAGGCAACACAGCTGAAGGAACTGCTGATAAACAGGGCAATCAGCTTGGCAGTTATGGTTTTGTGTGGATAGATTGTATTCTTTGACAGATGAGTTTTTGTTTTACTGAAAACCCAAAAGGGTTACTTCAAAACTCTAAAATTTAGCTCTCTGTAAGGTTGAATATTCACCCTAAACTACTTCTTACAAGATGCTGCCTGCAACAGTACCCACATACAAGACTTGTATAAAATATGAACACAGATAGTCAAGTCCCCTTGCTTGTCCCCTTCAGCTAATAGAGACAGATGTTCACTACTGCAAGCACACTCACAACACTTGCTAGGTTCACAAACACACACGTATTTTCAGGTCTCTCTTTCAGACCCTCTGTCTGCCTGGTACTCCTGGATCACAGGATCCCTTATCTTCTTCATGAGTCCCCCTGCCCACTGGCTGGTCTAGCCTGATGCTCACTAGCAAACTTGCAGCACTCACATAGTTGTCCCACAGGCACCCAACACTCTCAGGTCTCCCCAGATACCAGCATGGACCCTCCAGCCACCTTATACCCCTGCTCTGACCCAGGGCTGCCAAAGATCTGTCTGGTCCAGCCTGAGGTTTGCTAGTGAATGACACACACAGCCCATGCACACCTGGATTGGGGAATATACACCCACTCCACCAGAAGCTGGTACCAGGCACATGGACTGCAACCTGTGGTGCTGCTGCACCCACCAGCACTGAGCCCCCCACTCACCTCACTCATACTGATCCCTCCCAGTAGCTGGTTTTTGGGACACACACTGTTCCCATGCCAGTGGCTGGAAGTTTAAAACCTCCACTCAACCTCACTCCAGCAGCTGACTCTAAAGGTCAGGAGTGCTTACATCCCCAGTCTGACTCCAGCTGTTGGCCTCAAATTTCACCCCCCACACACATACAGGTCTCACTAGTAGCTGGCACTTAGTCTCATAGTAAGTATACACATGGGATAGAAAGTAAGATTACACTGAGGTAGTTAAGAAAGGATTTGATAAGAAGATAGGACAGACTGTGGAGATCAGACACAGGGCTCGATCAGACAAGAGTACTGACTGGTCCCATTTTACATGCAATCATCCTTTTTTATATTCCTTTCTGTCTATTCTCCTCTTTGTTCCTCCCTATCTCTTTCCCCTGTACATTCCCTCATCAGTTTGCATGGTTTCTTCAACCACCCTCCAATATCCTGAACTCTCAGGTTTACATCCTTATCAGTAGCAAAGTCCTGGTTTGCCTGCATTTTCTTAATAGCCCATCAATTAGTGTGACTGATGAGGTTTGTTTCCTGTCTTTGTCTCCATTATGTTTGTCAGGTTTGTGTCTCTGTTTTCTGTCTAGCTTTACCCTTTTCCTTATCACCCCATTTCATAAGGTCCTTGATCATATAATATTAATGAAATAAACACTCCCACATTCCACACACTCATCAATTAGTGTGACTGACCAGTTTTGTTCTCATTGCTGCCTCCTTTATTTTTTGGTCAGGTTTGAGATCCTATATGTTCTTGTTTATTGCTTCCTCCATTTCTTATTATCCTCTCTTTCATTGAAAAAGTCCTTACCCTTAAAGGAGCAGATACTCTCTTTCTACATACCACTACAAATCTTTCCTCCAGAGTGGTGGGAAATGTTCCTCTTCAAGCCCTACTCTCATTGTTATCAGAGAATGGCTGAGATGGGAAGTGATCTCTGGAGATCAACTGGTCCAACCACCTCTGCTAAAGTAAGACCACCGAAGCCAGTTGCCCAGGACCATATTCAGGTGGATTTTGGTATTTTCAAGTATGAAGACTTCAAAATGTCTCTGGGCAACCTATATAAAAGAGTTTCCTGATACTTAGACAGATCCTCCTGTGTTTCAGTTTGTTCCCATTGCCTCTTACCCTGTTACTGGGCACCACCAGGAAGAATCTGGCTTCATCTTCTTTACACTCTTAATTCAGATATTTATATACTTGATGACATCCCCCTGAGCTTTCTCTTCTGCAGGCTGAACAGCCCTAGCTCTCTCAGCCTTTCCTCACAGAAGAGATACTTTTCTTCCTCGATCACATTTGTGGCCCTTCTCTGTACTCTCACCAGTATGTCCATATCTCTCTTGTACTGGGGAGCAGGGATCTGAACACAACACTAGATGTGGCCTCACCAGTGCTGAGTAGAGGGGAAGGATCACATCCCTGGACCTGCTGGCAACAGTTCTCCTAATGCAGCCCAAGATACCAGTAGACTTCTTTGCTGCAATTGCACATTTCTGGCTCATGTTCAGCTTGGTCCACCAGGATCCCCAGGTCCTTTTCTTTAAAGGGACAGCTAGGCAGTCCCCAGCATGTACTGTCCATAGTTGTTTGCATTAGAGCAAAACAGATATAATTAGTATAAATGGCAAGAATATGTTTGGATGAAAGTATTTTGAGGAAAATAATACAGAGAATTCGGGAAAAATAAATTATTGTATATGCAGAACTAAGAGAGTTTATTAGATTTTAAACCAAATGAGGATACTGATAATACTTTTAGCATTGAAAGTCAGATATGCAAGAACTCATTTTTTGGAACAGAAAGAAATCTTTTTATCTTAGTAACCTGGAGAAATTAGGTGGAAATATCCTTTCTATGTAAAACGCCCTATGAAAAAACAAAGAAGAGTGCCAGTTTTTTTCTTCCTGAATGTGTGGGCCTTTTTTTTTTATGGTAGACAGTCCAACAAATTTACTTATTTTAACTTACTTCATCAGTGAATGAATTTGACAGCAATCACTTTCATGATATGAACAGAAGTATCCAGAGAAAGGTAAAAGGCTGGTCCCATGAAAGATACATAGTGGAGGATAGGAGTTTGACAGTGGTTATATTAAAAGTATATGTTGCAATGACAGTTAAAATAGTTTTAGGGTTAAAATATATTTCTACTACACTTAAAAGGGTGACTGCATTTACCATTCACTAGGCAACCACTTTGCATAGGCATAAAGAACTGCAACAGCTGAAAGGAAAAGAGGGACACATATAGCACATATTCTCATTATAAACAGCCCTCACTGCTTCAGACTTGGTTGAGAAATACACTTCTGCAGCTCTTTCTCTCCCTTGTTCCTTCCTTCTCCATGTTCTGGTTTCCAGGAGAAGGTCATTCAGGTGAATGTGTTGGATGTGAGCTTGAGTGGGCTCCAGCTCTCCTCCAAGATGGGCTGCATTATCATAGAATCATAGAATCATAGAATGGTTAAGGGTGGAAGGGACCTTAAAGATCATCTAGTTCCAACTCCCCTGCCATCAGCAGGGACACCTTCCACTAGATCAGGTTGCTCAAAGCCTCATCCAACCTGGCCTTAAACAGTTCCAGGGAGGGGGCATCCACAACTTCTCTGGGCAACCTGTTCCAGTGTCTCACCACCCTCACAGTGAAGAATTTCTTCCTAATAACTAATCTAAACCTACCCTCTTCCAGTTTAAAGCTGTTTGCCCTTGTTCTATCACTAACTGCCCTTGAAAAAAAGTCCTTTACCAGCTTTCCTGTAGCCCCCTTTCAGGTGTTGGAAAACTGCAATAATGACTTCCTGGAGCCTTCTCTTCTCCAGGCTGAACAGCCCCAACTCTCTCAGCCTGTCCTCACAGGAGAGGTGCTCCAGCCCTTGGATCATCCTCGTGGCCCTCCTCTGGACTCGTTCTAACTGGTTCATGTCTTTCTTGTGTTGGGGGCTCCAGAACTGGACACAGTACTCCAGGTGAGACCTTACAAGAGCAGAGTAGAGAGAGGGAGAATCACCTCCCTCAACCTGCTGGCCACACTTTTCTTGATGCAGCCCAAGATACAATTGGCCTTCTGGGCTGCACTGCTGGCTCATGTTCAGCTTCTCATCTACCATCACTCCCAAGTCCTTCTCTTCAAAGCTGGCCTCCAGCCACTCATTGCCCAGCCTGTATTTGTTTTTAGGATTGCCCCTACCCAGGTGCAGGACCTTGCACTTTGCCTTGTTGAACTTCATGAGGTTAGCACAAGCCCACCTCCCAAGCCTGTCAAGATCCCTCTGGATGGCATCCCGTCCCTCCAGCATGTCAACCGCACCACTCAGCTTGGTATCATTGGCAAACTTGCTGAGGGTGCACTCAATCCCCCTGTCCATGTCTCCGACAAAGATGTTGAAGAACACCGGTCCCAATACCGAACCTTTAGAAGCACCACTCGTCACCAGTTTCCACTCAGACTTTGAGCTATTGACCACAACTCTTTGAGCGTGACCATCCAGCCAGTTCCTTATCCACCGAGTGGGGCATCCATCAAACCCACATGTCTTTCAGTCTCCTTCTCTTCCATATCTGGCCTCCTTGACCAGCCAGTCATTCAGTTTCAACCATCTACTTGTACCCAGTTTTCTTCTTAGGTAGTCTTAGTTCTTCCTTGTCTAATTCTTTTCTTTCCTTCACACAATCACAGGATGGTTGAGTTTGGAAGGGACCTCTGAAGGTCATCTAGTCCAACCACCCTGGTCAAGAAGGGACTCCTAGAACACATGAACTAGGATTTTGTCCAGATGTTTTTTAATATAATAGGTGGCACTTCCTATGCTGCAGTTTATGCCCATTGCCTCTCATCCCATTATTTGGTGCCAATGAGAAGAGTCTGGCCTCATCCTCTAGACACTCTCCCTTTAGGTAATTATAAACATTCATCACATCCTCTCTGAGTCATCTTTTTTTTGGCCTGAACAGGCCCAGATCTCTCAGCCTTGAAAGATGCTCCCGTCCTTTAATCATCTTAGTCACCTTTTGTTGGACATGTTCCAGGAATTCCATGTCCTTCCTGTACTGGGGAGCCCAGAACTAGGCACAATGCTCCAGGTGGGTCCTCACCAGGGCTGAGTAGATGGGGAAGAGAACCTCTCTCGACCTGCTGACAACACTCTTCCTAATACAACCCAGGATATCGTGAGCCTTCCTGGCCACAAGAGCACACTGCTGGCTCATATTTAACTTGTTGTCCACCAGGACTCCAAGGTCCTTCTTCACAGGGCTGCTTTCCAGGAGGTCAGCCCCCAGACTGTGCTGGTGCCTGGGGTTATTCCTTCCCATATGCAGGACTCTGCACTTTCCCTTGTTGAATCTCATGAGGTTCCTCTCTGCTCATCTCTCCAACCTGTCACATCAATCATTCTTCCTTTGTTTCCTCAGGACCTCTGAATCCAAATCCTTACCTTCTCCTCTAAACGTTTCAGCAAATCTCTGTTCATCCTCTCTTACTTATTTTTATATTACAGTTGATTATTTCAAACATCTTTTACTACTGCTGCACATACTCTTGCACAGATTGCTCATTTAGCCACTCTGAGTCTCAGTTGTTCTCAATTTTTCTCAGCTGATTTCTTATCTGTCTGTCTACTTCCCCAGCCTGAAGTCTCAGTTTTCTGAGGTCACCTCCACACTTGCATTGATTCACTGCAACCATGCTTGTAACTCTTGTACCTTTTTGGTTTGATTTATGCAGTGTCTTCTTCCTCCATGTGACAACTGTGGTCTCAGAGAAGTTACCCAAAATCTCTCTTGGCAGAACTTTGTAGAACTGCTATTTTAGGGAGAGCTTTGTTTAATCCTTTGTGAGCAGAACCTAGTAGGAATTTAGCTGCTAAAATTAACTATAAATTGAGACTGTATGAACTGCAATTTTTATGCCTATAACATGACTCCACGTGGGTAGATTTTCAAGCTGATGGCAAATAGATGTAAACATTCCCTTTACTGCCAAAATTATTCAGGGTACAGCACATAAACATGATGAGCAATTCTAGACCAAATGTTTAAAGTCTGGCAAAATTGTAAACAATTGAAAATGAGGTCTTTCAAGGCAATCAGTAAGGAAGTAAAATTGTAGGTGCATTTACTAGCCTCACTTGTATAAAAACACTTACAAAGCCAGATTGTCACCTGGTACAAATCAGAGAAACTTCAATGAGTGACTGACAGTAGCTCTGATTCATAACATGTGTTGATAAGGCTTGTTAAATAAAAATTAAATTCTATGCTTAGGCTCTATGTGAGAAAGCATCTTTTATTGTTGCATTTTTAGCGTATCAGTGAGCTTCTTAAGGTAAAATTTATAGCAACAATCCTGGATTATAATGTAAAGTATACAGTCTTTGTCATCGTTATAGTGCTCATCTCCTGTAATGGCAATAAAATGTGATATAGTAGAACATTATGTTCTAAATCATACAAATTGAGAAAGTATTTTAAAAGACTAAAGTAATTCTCCAGAGTATTCTTCTGAAATCTCTATAGTGCTGTTTTTAGGAAATACAAAACTATAAACTCTTGAATAAGACAATTTAGTTATATTTAGTTTCTTAAGGTAAGCGAGAAAGTATGCAAAACTCTTACCTCTGAAAGCCTGATTTATTTTATACATTGTACATCAAAAACAATATCCAGAATGATATAGAGAGCTAACACCCCCCAAAACTGCTTAAAATTATTTCTTGTTTACACAGATCATCAGTCGGACATCCTGATCTAATAATTTCTGTGCAAAAATACCCACAGGGTTAAATCTTTGGGCCTAGTTCTTTAGGCATCCACTACCAAGAAGAGTGTTTGCTTATGATCTTTGCTGTCTCCCCCAAAAAATCTTTGGAGTCAACAAAGATGAGGATTTGCATGTAAAATATGGAAATAAAAAATTAAATTAACTGGTTGAGGCACAGTCCTTGTAAGCAGAACATCCATACTAATGCATTACTTACTATTCACATTTCAAAGACATCTGTCAAAATATTAGCTAAATGCCATAAAACTGCTGAGGAAAAATAGTATTTAGGTTAGAAGTCAAAACCAGAACTTGACACTTAATATCATATAATGTTATAGACTTTTGTACTTCAGAATTTTCTTACTGGAAATCAGTTTATATTTGCCTTTCTTCTGTTATATCCTCTTAAACACAGTTTGATTCCCTGTAAAATTACCATTGCTTTTCATTGACTGCATCTTTCAAAGAATTCTGAATATCCTGAGAATCCCACGTTTCAAGCCTTCCATTATCATAATTTTCTTTTATTTTTATTTATGGCAGCTACTGAAAACTGTGTTCTCTTGTGTTAAGCACTATAAAAAATGCAACAAAAATGTGATGGTCACTGTTCAGAATCACTTGCATTTCTAGAGGACATTTCACCTTGGTTTGGGCATAAAGAGATAGACATAATACAGTTATCCTTCCTTATCTAACATAAAATAGACATAATTGCATGGAAAAAAGAGCTTTACAACTTCAGACTATTTTTGAGAATGCTAAGTGCAAAACATTTTTCTCAAGTATTAAATACTTTTTTTCTGCAAATAGCAACATGCGTCTCTGGGCTTCTTTCTTTCATTTTAAGTACAGCCAATGCTTCACACTACCCACAGTTCCTGGCATTGCTTGTCTCCTGGAATGGATGAAAAGAATGACAGGAAGAAATCTCACCCAACTCAAGCAAAATTCAGTAAGAGAACTTACAGAAGGGAAAGGTGACACTTATTCACAAGATCATCAAGCTGACTTTACTGACTTGCAGTCTTTTTTCATGTAACTCATAATCTCCTGCACCCATACATGCATATTCACTCAGCACCTTCTTGATGGGAGACAGCAAACTAGTTTTGGACTTAATAGGATGGTCCTCAGAATATTGTTTATTTCAGCCCCTAAAAATTTTAGGTAAATCTGCTGCCCCTGTTTTTCCTTGTTTGAAATATGTGTTTGCTGAATATCTTGACAGTCTCTTTTTCTGGTGAGCTAACGGGAAAAAGAATGTTGTATGTGATAAGTTGCAGCCTTGTTGCCAGGCTCCTGGTGTGTAGATGCAGGTCTTGTGCTGATAAGTTTTATCAGTGTTTAGGCCTTTTGTGTTCATACGAGCAACACATTCCTCAATTTTACTGCTGAGAAGAGTGTCCTGGAAGCAATGGCTGGGGGATGGTGTTTATCATGATAGATGTCTTCCACAGTGAAGAGACATATTAAATGATAAGATATAGATCTAATGATCTATGTAACATTCTCTGGTATACTACTGTGGATGTCTCATATAGTTTGACATCCCTCAGCACTGTTTTTCTTTGTACATCATTAATAAGAATGGACTTTTCAATATGCGGCACATCTTTCTTTTTTAGTGCAGCTTGGTAATTGTCAAGGTATTTTGATCAATGCATATATTTATTGGAAGCTATCAAACTCATCTGACTATTCCTATGGATTGTTTCAATAGTCAGATTGGCATTGGACTATCAGTTATTTCCTTTCTTTTACTACTACACTTCATATGAATTATCAGTACAAAATTAAAGACAGATGAGTGAACATCTTACATTAACTTCTCTTTAAAAATACATTTGGAATAATTTTCAAAGAAATGTCTAGTTTCAATGACAACTTTCTTTTCTTTTATCTTTTTCTGACTTCCGATCATATGTCAGCTTTCTGTGGCATTTTACACAAATGATGTTATTAACATGAAAAATAAAAACTTTCCTTCCAAGAGTATTTCCAGTAACAACCTAACAAGAAGAATAATGATCATCTAGTTAGGAAAAAAAAAATAAAAATCCATGGTATATCTATTACCTAACCATAAGCCCGTTTTATCTCCTTTTGATACTGCCTTTTCTGGTGTTAAGACCTTGCATAGTAAATTTCTGCAGACCTTTGAGATAGTTTTCCTCTAATAATTTGTTAGCATCTTTGCATATGCTTCACTAACTGAAATGCGATTCAGTTATTCAGAACTTTTTCCCTCAAGGTTCTTTTTTTGATTTTCTGTACATCAATAGGAAAAGTGGTGCAAGCCAAATCAAAACTACCTGAAATGTATTTATTTTCCAAATATTTTGAAGTAAAAATTGAAATTTTATTTGAAGTAAAAATTGAAGATTTTGATTTCATGGAAAATACCTCTATGAAAAATGATTATGTCAGAAAATGTCAAGGCGGTATAGGGAAGTGTCTAAGGATAAATCTGTACTTAGGTTTTACTCCATCCCTCTCAGAATAATTTCCACTGATAACTGATATACTGTATTTTTACGCACACAGATAACGAATCCCTGTGAACTCCTACTAATGTTTGAAAAAAATTCCTCTTCTTCATCTCCAAACTGCTGCCTGGACAGTTTTCCTGATTCATCATTGTCCCTTTGAGGTGCAAACCAGGTTTGTACAGATGGAAGTGAAGTTTCTTCCACAGTTGCCACAAAATAATATAACTAGAATTTTAAAATACATACATAAAATTTAATGCATTAATGGAGAACAGCCTGGGCACCTAAAGAAATGTAATCAGTTTTTAAACATGATGATTTCTGCTCATGGATATTACACAGAAGACCAAAGATCAAAATGTAGACAAATTAGAGTATCCATTTGCTATAGAATATGAAGAGATCATTATTATATCATCTGAACTCCCACTTACTACCAAGTACATTTTCAGTAGCTCCTGCATCAAATCCTTGGTTTTTTAAGACATCAATTTTTTGTATTCTTTACTAACTTATCCTAATGTCTGATACTTTTTCCGTAAAATACATTCTACTAACTCTAACCTCAAGTTACCTGTTTTGTTATCAAACATTAGTTTATTCACTACATTAAAGCGCTACTATTAGAATCTTAGTTCTTCCAGATATAATAGAGTTACTTCTCCATTTATTCACGTGTCTTTAGTGTTCTCCTATAAGCCAAGATTTCCACACCTTATATATTTATTTAACTGTCCTGAATCTTTGTCAATTTTTCTATATTGTTCCCTAAGGCCTGGATATCAGAGTAAAAGGCTTACATACAACATAACTAAGATCATTTAAGTGCAACAGTTTCTTTTTTTGTGCTGCTCAGTGTTACCTTGCTTACACGCTTATAATCACATTCTTCCAAGTTTACAATTGGGAGTTCACATTAAATTATTCATCCTTTACCAAATGTACTTTCACTACTTTTCAAACTGCAGCTAAAATGCATTATATTACCTAGATGATTTTACAAGGGACATGCTTTGTTCCTACAAGTTTAACCATATTTTCATTAATATGAATGTTATCAGTCCCAGGTTACTCTCTCTGTATATGCAACCAGGATCAAGCCAGGTGCCCAGGTGTACATCTCATTTTAGGACAGGACGATGTGCACCAGTAACTGTGCACTAATAGTATGTTCATATTGTTTCTAACATTGTTCATATTGTTCATAGTGTTTCTAACATATGAAGAAACAGAGGGAGGGAATGCCTTTGCCCCAACCTTTATGCAACATGCATAGCAGATATATGGGTAATGTATGTAATATATGACAAACATATGTCCTGGTAGCATCATACAGAGCTACATTCCTCCCTACAATTGTCTTTTACCTTATTTACTATTGTAACATCTTTTGAGTTCTTTTCAAATTTTACATGTATACATCTGTATTGATGTAACTCTTGCTTGCTTAAGTTGTATATGTTTATTCAAGTCACTGATAAAAACACAAGATATGGCAAAAAACCCAGGATCAGATGCGTGGAAGTTCACTGGCAAAAGTCCTCATAGGATGATGATTTATTATTGACAATATTTTTTTTTTTTAATTGACCGGCTAACCACATTTCAACCTATTTAATTTTTGCTTCATTGATTTTGTATAGTACATTTTATATTAAACCTCTCCTTCAAGCGCAAATATGTCACCAGCTACATTTATCAGGCACATTCATCACTTCATGTATCTTGTGTCTTTTGCAACATATTTTTTCTGAACAAGAATTCAGTTCTGTGTTTCATTGTAATGGTTACACTGCAGTATAAACTTCAGGAATACATTTTAGTTGTCTGAATCGGGGTTTTATGAATACAGGAAGCTTGATTACTTTGACTTGCTGAATTTCCAGTTCATTCATCTGCATGGGTAAACTTCTGTCAACACAGACTGATAGAGGTCACATTTTAATTCATTTGACAGATTAGTGAGTGAGTCTTCTCAAAGTTTATTACTAAGTGATACTCAAAGAGAAGATGTAGGATCTTCTGTAGTCAATTGATACTCCACCTGCTTACAGAATTTATTTGGGTTAAGAGATGTTAGGAGATGATGAAAGGACTAGAAATAGATACAGGATATAATAATAGGACTAGGATAGAGATAGTATCTGTAGAGGCTACAGAATGTATGTCTACACTGAAGAACTGCACAGATATCCAAGGCAAAATTACACTATGGCTGTGTCCTAAAAGCAATATTGTCGTGGTAGCATAGATTTTCACTTGAACTAATTTTCAAATAAAAGGAGCATCTTTACCCTCTCCTGGACTTTGTAATGCAGATATATACTCTTAATGTTTTTCACTTCTTTCTCACTGTTTGAAGAGGAAAATTCTTTTAGTGAGTTGTCAGGCTGATAAGGGTTATAGAGTTCACTTTATTTTTTACAGGAAAGTAAAATAGGCTCATCTTAACTTAAATAATCACTTTGGAATACCATTTCATTAGCTCATTTATTTTACATTTTCAGCACATTCATTTTGAGGCTATAATGTACTGTTTAGCCAAAAAAAAAGTACTTAGAAGGTAAGAGAAATGAAAGGGTGAAATAAAAAGCTACAGAATGGTGCTCTACAAACTTAGGACATTATTTCCTTATTGCTCTTTAAATTTTGCTAAGAAAATATCTTTCTTAGATGTCTAAATATGAAGACTAAGTGCACAGTTATATTAATGTTAGCTATATCCTGAAGACTCAGGTTTGGCCACATAGAAGTTTCTCTTCTGAAGTAGGAGTAATTTAACAGTTAAAATTTAGGAAGGAAAAAATAAAACCAATAGAAAACAAATGAAAAAACCCCTGTGGTTTTTTAAGTCTGTCTTTGAGGTTTCACCTTGGGGCAAGTCTGGCATTAATGTGGTTTTGATACTCCTGCTGTGCCCTAGCTGAGGCCCGTTTACATGAACTAAAATCAATTTTTGAAAACCAAAATCAGGCAAAACATTCATTTAATTTCATGCTATTTTAACATGTGCCTTGCAGAAATGATGAAGTCAGGAAAAAAATAGCCTAATATCCACCAGTGAGGCCCCTTAAACTAAATTTGTTTGAATAATTTGGCCTTATGAGAGTAAGTTTTAAAACAAGATTTACAGAACAAAAGCAATCTGAGCTGCTGTTGAGTAGGATACACAGGACTGTAGCTGATGTTTTCTTGTGCAGTGCATTTAATTCTCACACAGTAGGTGTTGTTGATGGATATGCCATAGCTCAGCACTTTTTGGATATTTGAGTGGTCAGAGAAGTTTAGAAGTATTGAAACTGGAACATTCCTGTGCTTCTCGTGCCAAATCTGGTGTTACATTTAGAGGTGCGCATCATGTGCAATGAAAAATTGAAAAGGTTTTGCAATTAATGATGTTGCCTGTTAACACTCTGCAAAATTGCAACTATGAGAAATAAATGTAGGAAACTTCTTAGAATAAATATTGATAATTTACTTCACATCAGATTTCTGCTTCCGAGGGCTGACCACAAAACAAACAATGTAAAAGCAGCGGATTTTGGCACTCAGGAGCAGGAAGTATAACTGACATTCGGATTGACAGGTCAGGGTACAAGAATTAAAAATTTCTAGGTACTGACAAGTAAGATTTTTCAATATAAATTTTACAGGTACACTGGTTTATGCTTTGGTGCTGAATACATCTTAAAAATAATCCTCTAGGGTTACCTTCGGCCAGTGAATAGAAATATTCTTGTAGATTTATACAATCCCTTTCATTTGCCTGCTATGGGAACAGGGCATCCACAGTTCTCAGATTTTATGGGTGTAAAGTTACTTCCTCAGTGTGGAATCAAGTCCTAAATGTAATTCAGGCAAAAATACTAATTTCAAAATAACTGGAAAGGAGGAACTAAGACTCAGTACTAAGGTAGCTACCAAATATGTTCTTACACACAGAGAGTCTAGATTACACAAGCCACACATTACAAAAATTCTGTCCCAGAAAACAGTAGGACTTCATTATAGTTGGATGGGTTACTCAGCAGGAAAAATCTTTCCCGAGTCTTCCAAACTCTTAGTGCTGCTTAGCACCTTCTTGTGAAATAGTGCCCTCAATGCTCAGTTGAATGTTCCAAGGTCTTTGTGGGTAGATAATCTGTATCTACTTTTCCAATTCAAAATGTTTTACTTTCTCAAAAGAATGCCAAAATTCACAGAAAATTATATTTGTCAAATAGAACATGTATATAATAAACACAATAAACATCAAAAAAGTTCTTACCTACCTTGAGAGAAAAAAATCATGTCCCTTAGCATGTAAAATTCAGCACCAGAACAGTTAGACTTTGTTTCAAGAAGACTTTAGATCCCTTAATGTTTATATAGGACATTGAACTGAGGAGACTCTGGTGGTCTCTTAATAACAAGGGAGCAGGTATATACAGCAGCACAACACAGTTTTTCAATTATAAGCTACTACAGTATTGGAAGATGAGAAGCAGAGTCATCATTGCACAGTGTCACATTGTGCCTTCTATATGCCTACATAGGGTCCAACAGTTTTAACCACTACTCTTAATTTATAGATATGAAAATTGGAAGAACTTCAACAAGTAAATCGTTTTTACAGGTCAGAGACCAGAATACGAGAATTCCTGTAACCTGGGCATGTGCTAGGTCACATATTCTCTCCCAAAATGCAGTGATTGTTAGCAGGTTACCATTAATATCAGATTTAGCTTGTATAAGTCAGTTTCTAGCTATGCAGATTTGTAGAATTCTGGAGTTCTGACTTATAAAGGCTCTAGTTTCCCACTCTTCCTTTGCTTATGTATCTTTTTAACAGCCATGAAATTCAACTATTGCATTTTTCATTATTCTCACTTCAGTCTACCAATTGTCTTATGTCTAAATCCTGAATTCCTGTAGCCTAAATCTGAAAAAGTGGAAAGGAACAAAAGGGCTTTTTCTTTTATGTATTTATGTTTGTTCAGTCTGAATTATGATTTAACCGTCTGTAATTAGGTTTGCAAGAAAAGAAAGTGTTGATAAGGGGAATGCATAATGTTTTCCTGTATTTAAGTATAGCATTCGCCAGACCGGGAGGTAGCTAGGACAATGAAAATCTTCCTAGGTTATGTGTCTTGGCCCTCTTGGTCTGCCTTGGTGATCTTTTTCATATTTGGAAGCAACATTGTCCATTCTGAACACATGAAACATCATAAAACTGATCTCCCACTTCTGTAGCAATGTGCTTCTGGACAAAATCACTCAAGAACAAAGACACCACTTTGTTAAGAGTGTTACAACCTCATAAACTATATATAATACGGTTCTCCCCTAAAAAAAATAATTTTTCTTCTCTACAGTCTATGCATCACAGGACAAAATCAGTGGTTCATATACACCATACACACATTCATGTTTTCTATGTTCATACTCAGTATTCCTTTATAAGGCAAAAAATTTAAGAATTTGCAATTTTAGATGCTGACTATCTTATCAGACAAAAACATACTGTGTAAGAGGGAATCTGTTTCTCCTGTTGCTAGAGCAAATCTTCAAGTTCTTTGGATTTAAAGTGATCTTAGAGTTTAAATTAAATGGAGTCTGTTGATTCTTGAGGAATTATCATAAAATGATTTTGCAGTTCAACAAAATATAGAATAGCTGATGATTTCAGCTTTTTCTTTCTCCTTCTACATCTTCTTTCTTCCACCTCTTCATTACTACAAATCCGGAACACAAGAATAAAACCTGTGATTAATATGCTTCCAGAGAAAGATGATAGAGCTGGATAAAAACAGCCACAGGCTTTTCCACGGTCAATGGCCCACCTTCTTTGGTGACAGGAGGAACTATATCTTCAGAGATTATGACTGTACTATGCATTAGGGCTGTGTGGGTTTCTGATTCTTCCTGCAGTCTGAAATGTTATTTTCATGAAAAACCCTGAAGACAGCTTGCCTGCAACCTTAATCATCTCTTCTCCCCTCCTAATGCAGATTTCTTGTATCCATGAGTTTTCCCATAAGATGATTTACTGTGCATAAAATTCCACTTTACACCTAATGTAAATTATACTGCCAACTATCCAAATGCCAGCTATCCTCCAAAATTTTGTCTTTTGGAGGCACTAAGCTGCCTGATCTGAATGCCTAAGTGCTTTCTAAAACATAGTGGGTTTTACTAAAGCTTCCTCAGGCAACAGCTGTGCATGTCTATGATTTTAATTATTTAATTAATACTGCCTGTTGTGAATAAATTCTGTGTCTATTAATCCATTTTTCAAAAGGCCATCCCTCCTGGATGATTTTGTGAGTTGTGCTGAACATTACAGCTAGCAGCAGTAGTTGGAATATCATTAATACAAAGCAGTAGACAACTGCTATTAGAGTGAAGTTCCTTCTGGATATATGTACACCGTAGCTCAGCTTGACGTACATCTACAGAAGCAAATAAATTAAAACTTCCAGAAGCTATGCAAATGAAACTGATTAAGAACTCAATGCTGAACCAATACAATTGTAAAGGTACACATCTATCACGCTATTGAAAACAAACTAATAGCATATCCCTAATTACAAAAGACAGTACAGGAATTGTGAATAAGCTATCCAGTACTGCTGACAACTAGTGCTGGAATGGCTCTACTGTAAATGCTGGCAGCCCTGCTGCTGTAAGTAAAGCAGGAATGGACTTAGTGAGGTTCTCAACGAAAGTCAATTGTTCTTCTTCAGAATAAAAAGCTGTTTATCAAATTAACTTTTTTTTCATGAGAAAGATGGACTAAAAGGAAGCTGCACAACCTATAGCCTCTACAGCCTGCAACGTACAACTATTCAGTACTCTTTCAAGTCAAACTATGGTGGCCCACTCCTGAGCTGGTGAAGGCTCATTCTCATGCCATTTGGCATCAGTTTATCTCTAATTTCTGGGAACTGAGAAAGTACATGAAGAGAATACTACAGGAGCTTCTCAGTCATCCACTCAGGTGTGTGTTAAGGCCCAATGACTGGCAGAAAGTATGAAAACTGTGCTCAAAAGTCATTTGTTGGTGGCTAGAATATCTAGAGGATAGATCACATCACATGCTATCATCAAGTGCTGTTAAATGTGTTCTAATGACTCTTCCCCCAACTCCTTAGCCCTTTTTTCCTATTAATACCTAAGTACATTTTAAAAGCCACCTTGTGCTTACTTTATGCTTTAGCCTCAATTGTTCTGTGTTCTGCTCCTTTTTCCATCTCTAGAAGATCAATATTCTGTCACATCTATCCTCTTCTTTCTGTGTTTGTACAGGACTTAGCCCAGCAGCCTCTGCAGTCTTTTAGAGGTAAATACGGAGTTGTCTGGGGGCACACTGGACCTAATGTACCAGATAGGGTTTTAAGGTTTTAACAAATTACCAGCTATGCTTAGACAGGCTGTCTGCTGGTTATCTAGGAGGCAACTATATAGATAAAACATAGCAAATACAGAAAAAACATAATGCTTGTGACTGATATAAAGCTCGCTCAGTCCATTGGTGCTCATAGATGTTGCTACAATTCAAACTGCAGACTGTAACAGAAACTATGAAATAGAGGCTTTTACTACCATAACAATATTTCATCAAACCAAGTGATTCATTTTGATGGCTTCCTTAGGTCAACACTGGCATGCCAGTTTTTTTGCTGTAAAATGGCAATCTCCTGGGCTGGTTTGGGCTTTTTGTTTTGTTTTGTTTGGTTTTTTTTAATGAAAAGATTAAATTTCATTCACCAGTCAGTATGATGACAACTATTTTACTTGCTTTAATTGTCCTGGAAATACATACTTAAGTGAATAGCTAAGAAGATGAGTTAGTTATAGGTAAAAATACTCTATGTGGATTATTTATGGTGCTATTTCCATGTTCTTGGCTTTAGTTTCCTGTTGGAAATGGTGAAACTTGCTATGATCCAGTAACAATGTTTATACTATCTACACAAATAACAGGACACACTTCATATAATACTACTAAATTTAACCCCAGAAGCAATACTGGTTAATATTGTTTTAGAAGGAGAAAAATAATAAATACCATTATAGTAGCCCTTCTGACAATTTAAAATAATGTATTAGAAAATAAAGCCATTTGTGCTATGCTTGAAATGACAAGTGAATATACTATATTAAGGTTTGAACTATAAAAATGCATTCAATATTTTATTGTATCAACCACTGAAGAATCTTTTCTTGACAGAGGTGGCAAAACAGCTCATGTGTCTAATCAGGAGTCCTCAGAAAAGACAAATTCTTCCTTCAAAGATCAGGACTGAGTACCATGCCTTATCTACATAGAGGTATGAGGTAAGACCTGAGTTCTGAAAGAGTTTCCCTTACTGTTTTTCAGAGGTCTTATCTGATAACACCTCCAGGTATCATGTAGTTTTACTCTAGAATAAACTGATGCCCATTGAAGCCTCTGAATCACAAGGAGTATTGAAACTATGGTGCAGATTCTATGAAGTTTCTACTTTTTTTGTTGTTGTTTATTCACAGCTCCCATACTGGTAGATAGCATTCTGTGGTTCATTGTATAAGGATCTGTGACAGCTAAGTAACCTTTTGAATGGTAGGTTAAGAATTCTGCTTAATAATCAAATAATAATGTCTCTCTGCAATAATCAGCAACCAACTGTCTACCTTTTGGCTCCAGAGCAAAGATGGTAATAATTCAATGACAGGTATAGTTTGGTCTGACTGGAACTAACAACTATTAGGAGGAGAGAGTCTATTTATCTTTATTGCTTCAACTTGAGCCATACAAACCTGACATATGATTCAGTCACAGGAAACTCAGTGTCACCTACTGGTACCACCAAATATTTTGGCTAAGGAGATGGTCTTGTTCTGCATTCGGATTCATAGTATTTTTCTTTTGGCTATGGACCACTAACCCCACAGGTCTCACAACAGGACAAAGTTTCTCGCAGTGTTCCAGGAATCCATGCATGCTGATATTTCTCTCAAAAGTGGAAGATTTTTGTGTGATGGTCCACATACCACCTTTGAATTTACTGCACCTGAATAGGTATAAGTTACTTTCTGTAATGTTCTTCATCCGCTTCTTTTTGTGCAGGCAAAGGCATCACATAATCCTGATTATGCATTGTCTTTCTGCACCTATTTAAACCCAAGCTCATCTTCCTAAACATCAGTGATTAGAACTGTAGACAGAACTCTAGATGTCTGTCTCATGCTTTGCATACTGACATTCATATTCTCCCACTCTACTGGGAATTGTTTGGAAATATCTTATTGTCACATATGACCCTTTCAGATGAACTTTATTGGTGATATAAAGTATTTTTTACAGTTTTCCTACTAATCCCCAATTTCTCTAGTTTAATAGATTCCCTTAGAATACTTCATGTGAAATCCAGTGAGCTTGGACTATCTCCATTGTCCTTTTACAAAAAGTGAAATTTTATCAGAGAGAGCCATACAGCTAGCTTGGTATGACCCACTTTTGGAAAATTTGTGTTGCACCTATTCCCATTTCACATTTACTGCCCTTTCTCTAATTAGATTAGTTAAAAATCACTGGTATTAGAACTATTTTTTTGTCTGCAAATTTCTTCCTTCTACATTACAGAAAAACAAATTTATCTGTTCCCCCATACTTCAATGTGTGGAGGTCTTTTTTTTTTATGCCACTGAGGATGAAGTAATTAGACCTCATTTAATTAGAGTGATTAGGGCTTTGCAGTTGATGTGCTTTGCCCTTAACCTGAGAAGGAAGTCTGGGCAACCAGTATTTATTGGAACCAAGGCTCCTTTATAACATAACTGCAACAAGAAACAAAGAGGCTCTGATAGTAAAAGAAATTCTAGCAAAGTTCCAGACATCACATTTTACAGAGATAAGAGACACTTAGAAGCATATCAAGAAGTTTCTCTCCATGGTAAATGAAAGAAAACTGGTCAAGGAGAGAGGTATTCCAACAAATTTTTAATGGAAGCAAAATCCATTTGCATTTGTGATACTAAAATCTCCTGTCAGAAACTCACTATGCACATACATCAGTTGGGAACATTGAATTACAAGTAACTGAATATATTTTTCCCATTATGCTGGGTAGTAGGGCCAGATATGGTACAACCATTTTGAATTGCCTTTAAAATAAAATGTAACTGAAATAGATAATATTTTTATTTCTTGAGATTGGACAGTTGTTACTCAAGCTGATGAATGGTTTTGTTCAGAATAACAAATGAACAACTACTCACTGGAAATAGTAAGAACCACTTCCCAAATACTATCTGCATGCCACCATGGAATGGGGATGAATTAACCTCTCTGAAAGGCTTTCACTTGCCCACTGTAATTAAAAGGGTCTGGGTGTTGTTACAGATTTGTCTTCATGACAGAGAAAGAACAGAAACATAACTGACATAATGTAAGATGACTTCAGGGCCTCTGGCCTCTGAAAGAATCCCCAGTATGAGTAAGAAAAAGCTGGAACTTGAGGGCTAGCTCTGGGCTTAAGAAGAGAGCTCTGATTAGAAAGAGCCCTGGGATACTGGAAGGAGACACTGGGAATTAAAACACAAAAATAGGAATTCAGGGAAACAGAACTGTGAAGCTCATTTTGGTAAATAAGACCTGAGAGACAGAAATGACTCAGTTGGAAGTATCTTGCTCTAAATGTAACAGCCTTCAAGACATTTCATATTGCCTAATTGTTCAGAGTGGAAAATCAGAATAGAAATTTTGATAGTATTTTAAGTCTAAAACTCATAGTTTATTTTTATATCCTCAGTTGCCCTATCTGCACTTCTCTATGACTGTGTTTATGTTCCCCCCTTGTCAAAGACAGTGGTATCAGTTGATATATCTCACCTTGAGTTACATCCAGTGTAACCACTGGTGTAATTAATTTAATTTAATAACACTGTAAGTTACCCATTTATCCATTTGCATATATTCTTGCTTATCAGGAGAAAAGTAAACTGATTTTGCATTTATTTTACCCAGAAAGCACACCTGTGGTAAAGGCACATGGAAAGAGGTAGGGACAAACGTGTTGTTTTGTTTTTAGTATGGCAGAGTCTGAAGCTACTCCTAGTATAAGTCAGAGTAATTCTGTGCTTGCTGTAATTTATACCAAACATTTGTAGTTAAGACTATATCCTTATTCACCCCAATTTCTATGGGGATTTTCTTCATTTTGTAACACTGTTGCCCCCTATTTGTAATACCGATAATTTTTCATAACACTATGACTTCCAAAAAATACTTTCTCCTCTCTGCAGCATAAGATCCGTGTATTGGATGTTGTAAAGACAACAGCATGGAAAATATACCATAGGAAAGAAGGATCACCTTCTAGATGCAGAAAAGTATGGGAAGTATCAGAGATGGAACCTGACTTTTAATTCAACTCTTCCCTGGTGCTACAGGCAAATTCATTGCATTCACAGAACTCCACCTGCAGTCTTTGTCAGTCTGCCTCTGGATTTACCAGTGTTGGCCATGTTCTGTCATTACCTCACCACCTAAATACAGCTCCATTCTGACTAAAGAATAGATTTAATTACTATGAAATTATAATAATACCAATCATAGTAATTTCTAATCTTCGGTCTTGATCTGAAAAATGTTTGACTCTTCCTGCATTACTTTTACCTGTCTGATCCAATTCCCATTCCATCATTTCTCTTGCAAGTTTCTTGTAACAAAAAGCATCTTCTTGGCTAGCCCAGATGTCAGTGATATTTCACTGCTTTTGTTCAAACTTAGGAAAAAAATCTACACTTGTGCTTATTGCCCTTTAACCAATGTATATTTCAATGAGAGAACTTTTGTTTCAACACTGCTTTTTAAAACTCTAATTTCTGATGCTATATTATGTCAGGTGTTCTCTGGATATTTAAGAATTACCTTTGTCGATGATGTTTCCTTGCTTCTTGCAAAAATATAATTTCAATTTTATAATAATATTTTCAAATTTTCTTACCTGCTAAATATTTTTACCTTAATAATTAATTTAAGGTATTTGTCTACTTGATCTTATAAAATGTTTTAAAGCAGTCTGTATTTTTTTCTTTATCCTCAGGCTCTTTTTAAATGTATGACACTGTATGAGCCAGACTGCAGTTCCCCAGGCAGAGACAAAAGACTTTCAAAATCAGCCTGAAAATCTATGTAATTTAAATTCTCACTTCAGTTATAATTCCTCATTGTTGATTTTGAATTGTCAAATGTTAAGCCTGTTAGAACATATTTAACTTTAAATGGTTATGGTGCATTAATGCTCGACTTTTGACTCACCATTCAGAACAGGAATAAGTTTTTCTTTCTTTTTTTCTTCTTCATTATTATGCCACCTTTTTGTATAACTATTTGCAAGATGATATTAAATACATCCCCTCCATATTCATTATAAAACAGTATGAAACTGCAAAATAAATAGTCTATTCTACATGCTCTATAGTGTTGGGGTTTTTTTAAATTGTAACTGACTTTTCATTATAATTTGATACATGTGAAAGATATATTATTGTCAGAAAAAGCTTAACATTTGCAAATACAAACAAATCACAGTCTATTATAGAATGAATCCCTTATTAATTTCCTGGCTATTTCTCACTAATTCAGAGTCTAAAACCAAGAGCATGCTGTGCTTATTTTTTGAATCATCTTTATCACAAGCAGTCTTGTACGTCATCCCTTTAAAAACTTATGTGCACACACAGAGTTTGAAACAACACAGTGATTTTGGGGGTCTGCATCATAGGTAACACACATACGGAGATTCTCCATTTCTTTGAATTTTTTAACCTGACTGTACAGGAATCTGAAACCAAATTGATACCTGTGAAGGAAAATGGAAGAGGTAGCAAAGTAAACCCCCAAGGACCAGAGGCACAGAATTCATTAGCCTGTGCTCAGTGTGTCCAGCACTTGAGCCTTCACTACTGTGTAGTATTCCTTTGTGGGGGACAGAAAAAGCAATTCATATGGAACTACACTGGGTGTAGTTTATAGTGTTGCATCCAGCAGTGAGTAGATAACTCCAATATTTATAGTTACTGAAAAATATTCCCAGCAAGCCAATACTCTGATAGTTCATATTAGGTGAACACACCTTTTTCACATAATCCTTGCATATTCTCTCAAAATCCATTTTGCAAAGGCTATTTAAAAGCACAAGGATGAAGCCCCCCAAAAAACCCTCAAAGCAAATGCTCTACAACTTGTGTGAAAGCACAACTTCCTAAATATGTCTTCTATAAACTGCCTCAAAATGAAGTTAAATTTCAAGTAATGTAGGCCAATCTATTAATGAAAACATGCTTTTTGAGGTTTAGTGCTTATAGGTCTTCAATCATGTTACCAATGAGATAGCTAAAAATCCCAGAGTTTTAGCAGATTTAGCAGATCCTTGCACATCACATAATTTTTTATGCTGTTCATTTGGTATAATTTTGAATGTAGGTTTTGAATGAGGGTGAACTTTCATGTTTGACAAGAATTACATGACCATGGCAGAGCAGTGCTTACTACTCACAGCTTCCTGGTTCTATTAACTCAGTAGCCATACCAGGAAAATGCTACATTATGGCTTTGGTTATTTTCTGGCAAAGAAGTTTTCTTAAAAAAAAAAAAATCAAAAATCTTTATCAAAATAAATTAACTAAATCTAGTGAGGGAATAGCCCCTTGTATCTGCAGAGATCTTTTAAAGACAGTGGAACACTAACCAGTTTGTGTGTTGGTGCTGTTGGTAGGCAACAGCCACTCCTAGATACTTTGGAATCTGCAGGTATTTTTTTCTGCAATTTTTCAAGGAAGAAGAAAAATAAAAACACATATTCCTTTCTTGTACCTCAGCTGCATATATATTCCACAGGCAGCCCAGTAAACTGGGAATGCATCATTCCTACAGAGAATGAAATAAGTGCAAAAACAGCTGAAACAAAGCCAGAATAAAGTTTTGCTCCCAGTAGCTGACACTTAAAATGTCACTGGAAAATTAGATGGAAGAATAGAGTCTGCCTGTGCAGTAGTTGAGAGGGAAGTATTTTGGTTTTTGTTTTCCTTCAAATAACTGTGACTGATCTGGAAAAGGGTGGAAAAAGAAATTGTGCTCAGACCTTATCCTTAGAAAAAATCTATCCAGTTCTTGCCTGGTTAAAACTTTGGGTAACTGCTTATACCAACTAGAATAAAACCAGAGCAAATGAATTAGTGAAAGCTTGATTAATCAGGTAGTTTAGTATGTTCCATTGGTGTGCTTGAGAAAAAATCTATTCTCATAAAATTTCCAGAAAGAATTTATATGGCAAAATGCTTTGTTTACACCTATAACACAAGAGACAATACTGTAATGTTTTTCTTCCTTCTATTTTTTCTGCTATAAAGGATAAATAATGGCAACAAAATGAATGGGCCAAATAGTTTTATACATCTTTATTTTGGCAAATTACTTTAAATCACAAAATGTGAAATGTAACACAGGATTCTGACAGAAGATATGGTTTTCCACCTGGAACAAAAATATCTTAAGTGCAATTAATTAAAGTGTTATACTAGTATCGATAATTTGCAAACCAGGTTTTCTCCACTCTAAATTTTGCTTTATATAGAATTGTTACCTTCAGTACCTAGAACAGAAAATATTATAATATATTCACACATAAAGATTTCAGATGCAACACTTAGAGCAGTGCCCAATGTGCAGTTTTAGATTCAACTGTGGTTTTTCCTATTTAAGCTAATTTAAATGTTAAACTCTCTGTGATACTAAACTGTCAACATAAAAACTGCTAAAAATACAGTACCTGAAGCATGGACCTCTAAAATATTATGGATTTCATTCTCAATATGTTTCAGTTTTGCTTCACATGAACTAAATTTAAAGTTTTTTTACTTCAAGCTTTTAGTTGGAATGAGCTGAAACTCACTACTTTAAGTGTCATATGCAGCCGAAATATTATTAATGTTTGCTTGGTATTAGACCTATTTCCTTCTGTAAGCTTTGGTGAGCCTCTTGTGAGGTGAGAAAGATATAAAGTGCATAATGATGAAAGATAAGATACCAGATACCATTATCTTTCATTTAAAGATAATTCTAGATAAGAATGCCTGGGATATGGAGAAAGTCTTGACTCTTCTGCAGCTTACCAAATCTGTATGATACAGGGTTTAAAACTGTGGTCACAGATCTCAGTAACCTTTAGTTCATCTGAGGTGGCCAACAGGAATATCTTAGCATTGTGTTTGTGAGGGTTTCATTGTGGTTCATAACTATAGGCCATTATTCCCTGCTTTCACCAAGATGAGAGCAGGAACTTCCTTTCCTCTCTAGGATGGGAGAAAGACAAGTAGATTTTCCCACCAGGTCTTAGCTACAGTTCTGTCACTGCATGTTCCACAGTACATGTAGAGGGCTGATTATGGGTTGTGCTTCAGAAAATTTGAGAATCCGTGATCTAGATTTGCTGTTAAATATTGGATTATTTAAATTTTGGGGTGAGTCATAGGTTATGCTCTTTTTACTCTCTGATATGCATTTTACCATCCTTATCTTTGGGTCTCTAGAGTGTACCTGAAATCTCTTTATAAACTTTACCAGATTTTCCTTAAGAAAACTGGGGAGAAATTCTTCACTGCATTGTTATTTCAACAGCTATTTCACTTTTATTTAGTATCTGTATCTCAGTCTATGTTTTATATCCTTGAAAGATTTTGTGTTTCAGAGTTATTACCAGATTTTCTGCTTTCCTGTGACAGCTACTGGGTCTTTGTATGAAAAAGAAAAGCTTGCCTGATGTAAAAGCAACACTCTTAGTGCTTCCCTACTAAAATGGGATTTGGTTTTTTTTTATTTTATTCTGTGGCAGTTTTGTTACAAAACCAGTTCTTATTCAGTTAAGACATTAAGGTGACACCAAAGACTACTGAATCCAGTGGAGAAATTCTTAAAGAACATTAATGCAAAGACACTCCTATCTATAGCCATGTATCTGCCATTTATGTTCTCCTGTGGGTGTCTTGGTTCCAAGGACCTCTGGGTAGTCAACAAGCCTTGGACTTCTAACAGAATTCTTCTTCACAAAGGTAAGAATAGAGAGCTTAATGTTTATATTGAATTCAAAGCTTTGAACTTCCAAATCAAAGTATTTACTGAAAAAGTGTCTCTTTTTGGTTTGCAGAGCTTTTTATTCCAGTTGCATGTATTGTGAAATTATTAGGACAGTTGTGCCCTTGATCCACTTTTGATTTGAGCCGACTGGTAATTTCCAAGGCAATTTACAGTGAAGATGAAGGCTTGTATGGGTCAAGACCATTAGTAATGGGTAGTTTGAATGTAACTGGCCTCCTTCAGATATTAAGATTTTAATAGTATAGAAAAAAATCATCCTGTAATTGTTGACTACTGTGGCAAGGGGTGCTACCTGAAGCATTCAGTTTACTACTACAGATTTATCCAGATTATTCCAAGCCCCTATGTCCAGATATATTTTGGATATCTTCAAGGATGGAGTCTCCACAACCTCTCTGGTCAACCTGTGCCAGGGTTCAACCACTCTCACAGTAAAAAGTTTTTTCCTACACTTAAGTGGAGTTTTCTTTGTTTCAGTTTGTGCTCACTGGCTCTTGTCCTATCACCAGGCACTACTGGGAAGAGCCTGGCTCCACATTTTTTACACTCTACCTTCAGGTATTTATACACACTGATAAGATCCCCCTGAGCCAGGGGGAACAGTACCATCTCCCTCAGCCTCTCCTCATACAAAAGAAGTTCCACTCCCTTGATCATGTTAGTGCTCTGTCTCTGGAATCTCTCCAGCATGTTCATGCCTCTCTGGTACTAGGGAGCCCAAAACTGGCCATGGTACTCCAGGGGTGACCTCACCAGTGATGAGAAGAGGAAAAGGATCTCCTTCCACTTGCTTTCAGTGCTTTTTCTAATGCAGCTCAGGATACTGTGGGCAAAATAATGTTGTTCTAATAATCACTACTCAACTGTATCATCTGAACACATCCACAATTATGTAATTTGAAAACATCTATTATTTGATTTTCAGTTACAGTTTCTCAAGTCATTGTTATTTATAAGCTTTTTTAATCATGACTACAGATGATAGCTAAGCATATTGGAAAGGAATACTATTTTCCCGAGGGTTGCCTAACTAGCTACTGTCCTGTTCTTGTGTTATCTATATTTAATTCAATGTGCCTGTGATTTAGAGTCACTGTCTTGCTCCACTTTCTTCCAAAGTTAAAAGAGCAGCAATGTATGGCTTCCATGCTTATCACTGACAATGAGAAGGCAGGTCTTTTCAGGTTTGTCTCCTCTGTGAATATGATTTAAAAATTGAAACAGTCTCAAATTCTTCAGTGCTTATATTGCATAAGTATGGTTTCCAGATGTATCCAAGGGCCCCATTTACAGGCAAATTCATGATTTGGGTTAGTCTTACCACCAATATAATGTTTATTACTCAGGAATTATTACCTTAATGCAAAGGCACTCACACACAAATTGCTGGTCTCTGTTTTATTGTAAACTGCAGTTTGGCCTGGGTGTGTCCAGCGTTGGTTTCTGGATAAGAAATCAAGTTATGCTAGTGCAGCACAGCTTGTAACCCTTTAGTATCTGAAACTTTCAGACAATTTGAGTGGTCTTGCAACCAGAATTAGATTTGAGGAAAGCCTACTGCATGCAATTACCTTGATGGGATGGCTTTGCTCTTTGTTTTTACAGTCACTGCTGAGATAATAGTTCCACCAATTTGCCAACAGTAGAATCCAGCTTGTGACTTAGTTTGTGTAATGCAGCATTTTGTATGAAGACCCTACACATCATGCAAGCCATAAGATACTGTCTTTGAAGATATTTTGTTTTGCTAACAACTAAATAGCAAACTACAGAAATTCCCTGATGCATTAAATGATAGTGGAGACAAAAAGAGTAAAATAAAGTTAATTCAAAGTCAATCGCTTTGAGAAAAGTGAGACTCTGGGTTTTTTCAAGTCATAGTTACCACTCTGTAACTAATATCCCAGTGAGTTTTGTAGGGGTCAGTTTGTTTTCATTTTGGAGTTGGCTATGTAAATACTAATTCTTTATAATAGTATTTACTTGTTAGCATGAAATACAGCCAGGTTAAACAGTACATATCTATCCTTTTTAAAATTTTATCTCTTTGTTTTATAATTTAGCTTGGCTGGGCAAAGTTAATTTAAAAACACAAATCAGATGCCAGGGAAGAAAACACCTCAAAAGTTCTATACTTGAAAAATGTATATTATGTTATTATTAGATCACATAAAATTAGCAACCTGTATTTTTCAGTCTAGCTTCTCAGAAAAACAATTTCTCTTGATAGAGGAAAAATTAAGCTAAAATAAGGATAAAGGGAAAGAAAGCAAATGGGAATATTGTTACCTTTTGTAATAGTGTTTTTAAAAAACCCAAAAAGCTTGATCCAGAGACCTTAAATATTCAAAATCAGTGATGATAGATTTTGGTCAGGTTCTTGTTTTAAATGTCAATTTGTCTGAAAAACAAAACTCATAGATTTTGGTCAGGTTCTTGTTTTCAATGCCAAGTTGTCTGAAAAACAAAACTGGAACATGGTTTTGGACATTGTGTCTAACTATTGCTTCCAAAAAGGAAAGGGAAAACAGACTATCTTGAATATCAGTTTAAATAGGAAAACAAGTTATAAACATTCCTTTCCTGATTACCATTCTTAACTTTGTACCACAGCTAAAAAGTATTGCTTGAATGGGTTAAAAAAATAAAAATCAGTATTTGTGGTTGCAGATTGCAGTTTTGTTCCTTAAGATCATTTCCAGGTTAACTTTCTTCAAAGGCCATTTGCATTCCAAAGTCAATATTTTTACTTGTACATTTCGTTAACAGTTTGCAAAAATGTCTAGACTTATATTTCAAATACACTTCTTATGTTCCAGCTACATGAATAAGCACATTTTTTTGCTTAAACCTAACATTTTCTGGCAGATTAGGCATGTAGGAATGTTAAATCCTCTACACTGTCAGTAAATATCTCATTCATAAGTTCATAAACCTGTAATAATACTAATAAAATATAGCAATAATGTCTTATTTATTATGCAGAAAGTTATTACAAAGAGAGAGAAGAGAAAGCTATTAAAATTCTGACTGTTTCACACAGCAGCAGGGTATTCATGCCAACAGGCTAGCTGCATTTGGGATATACGTCTAAATTAGGGAGCCTCAACTCCAGCAATAGTCACTGGAAAGAACTGTATTCTTCCAGAGGTGACTTTCAGCTCCTGAGAAAGTGCCTGCACTGCTTTGTGGGCTATATAAGGAGCCTACATTGAGCTATCTGATGTGTGATGTACAGATGAGCACAAGGCATTTTCAGAAAAAGGTGTCAATACTTGCACCAGAATTAGGGCAAACTGTGCCACTGAGAAAATAAAGTACTCTTGGCCGGCTGCATCCTTCAGAACTTATTACTATTCTGGACCCAAAGACAGAGGCTGACTGACAGGAACAAGGGTTAGAAGTGCTACAAGATATCTTTGGATTGAAGGAGTAAAAGGTGTACCCTAATTTTCTGGCTTCAGCCTCATTAAAAAGGAGTTTCAGCAATGGGTTTTAAAGGCAGAGCCAGAAATGATGGGAGGAAGACACATACCCATGATTAGAATGATTACTCGTGTCTTTTGGAAAAAATTGTCACACTGATTGAAATAAATTGTCTGGTAAAGAAATAAGCAGTGCTGGTGTCTTAAGGAACAATTTCACCTCAATTTCTAGTGTCAAGCTGGAGAAATGCTTTGGCGCTTGCCTGGTTAATATGCAGAAGAAAACCCTATGTGATGTTATCATGGGCACAAGGCAATGTAAAATGACCCTCACTTAAACCCCAAGATCTGCCATTCTCACTTACTGCCTGTGTTCTTCTCAGGCCTTTTACTTTAAACTCCTCTTGTCTCCTTCTCCTGTATGGTGGATTCACCCACAGGTAAGACCATGTGGTCTTTTACTTATTCCTCCTCCAACCTGGTAAGATGGGAAGGGAATCACAACAAAGTGGGCTATGGATTGAAATGAGGACAGGGAGGGCTCACTCACTAATTATGGTCACAGGCAAAATAGACTCAACTTGGGGAAGAAAAAACAATTTAATTTGTTACGAATCAATCAGAGTAGCATAGTGAGACATAACAAGCACATCTTAAAACACCTTCTCCCCACCCCTCCCTTCTTCCCAGGCTCAAATCACTTTGCTCTTGATTTCTCTGCCTTCTCCCCTGCAGCAGCACAGGGAACAGGGAATGGTGGTTCAGTCAGTTCACCTCTGCCTCTCTTTCTGACATGAAATCACTCCCCGGGGCTGCCAGAGTTTAGGAACAAAGTGTTCCAACGTGGACTTCCCATGGAATCATGGACCTGTTCGTGCACAGCTCTTGGCTCTGGCATGGGGACATCCACGGGCTGCAGACAGGTCTTCGGTCCAGCACACTCCTGCTCCCACCCCTAGGGGTCCCCCCTTGCTCTGGCACTGAGGGGGTTCTCTAAATTCAGTCAAAAATGCCCTTGGGCTCAGCTTTCTGCTCCAGTGTGGAGTCCTCCATGACCTACATGTGGGTATCTGCTCTGCTGTTGAACTTCCATGGGCTGCAGGGGACTTGATTTACCACCCCCTACTCTTCTGCAATCTTAGTGTCTGAGGTTGTCTGTCTTCCCCCTCCTTCTCCTTCCTTCTGCCAACGATGATTTTTTTAAGCCGATGGTTGTCTTTTGTTCAGGTCAATGGCCTTTCCCCCAGTTCTCTCCTCCTTCTTATTTTCAAAGCAGTTCTTCCCCTCATAAATATTAATTCAAAGAGGCATTTCCCTATTGACAACTGGCTCAGCCTAGGCTGGAGGTATGTCTGCCTTGGAGCCAGGGGAGCTTCCTGAAGCTTCTCACAGGCACCATCACTGTGGTCCCTTCCTCCACTACCAAAAACGCCGGTCCCAACACAACCTTTTCCACTTTTTTTTCTCCCCTTTACTCAGATAGAAGTATGTGTCATTGTTTAGATTTTGCACTGAGTTGGTCTCAAAATCCTTATCACTATCTCTATCTTCCATAAGATCTGGCCTTCAACAAGGAGCAGTTCTTCTAACAGCTTTCCCTTCCTATCCACCTCATTCTTATTTCTCATACCCCACTCTGTATAAATTGTTTTCCTGAGTCTGATCTTCATTTATCTTTTTCCTATTTTAGGCTATAAGCACCTCAGGGCAAGGAATGTATCTTATACCACATTTGTAAAATGATGTGTACATTTATGGCTCTCTATAAATGACTTTTCAAAAACAGAAGCAAAATCCTTCAACTCCTAAACAGGCAGGAATCTTTCTTCCCCACATAAGTTTTACTTGGGTGA
Source organism: Caprimulgus europaeus (assembly GCA_907165065.1). Next base: position 33,511,160 of record OU015525.1, read on the forward strand.
AGTCAGACAAACGCAAATGTCACTAGTGTAGTAACAATTGTTTAATGTATAGATAGTTTATTAAAGTACAAACTCTGAAATCAGTCCTGCAAAGTTAAAAGACTCACAACACTGTTTTATGTGAAATTTAATAATAGAAAGAAGTTATGCTCAACACACTGCTCTAGTAGGTCAAAGTAAAGTATTTCTCATTGGAATTTAAAACTCTTGAATAAGCCCCGGTCGCAGGGGAGTTAATCTGTATGGGAAATATCAGTTTTCACCAAAATTGTCTTTCAATTAGAATTTTACTTACATACCAGTATGGTAAGGGACACATAGTCTAGTAAGAAAATCTCTACTTTAAAATTAAAGTATCTTTCCAACATGACTGTATGCAAGCACACACAGTTGTATCTCTTCACTTTTTGAGGGATTTTTTCCGAAGTTTGTTCATAGATATTCTAGACTTGCCATTTATTTTCTGAGGTTTCTGTGGTTATTGTTGTCAGAGGTACCAATAAAGCAATGAAGTGAAGGAACACATATCTCATATTTTCTATGTGTGGTATAAAAAAATCCAGACTTCTGCAGATTTTTCAGGCATTAGTTACTTTATAATTTCCTTCCTTCTCTTTCATTTCCAGCTTTTGTCTAGATTGCATGCATGCCAGACATAATTTTCAACAAAGAAACATTGAAATAAGAAATACGCCACAGTATGTTCTTGATGTGTCTGCAAATTCTGTAGTGTAAGTCTTACACTTCAAAGATACACTCAAATGATAGGAGTCATTAGGGAGAACAGACAAACTGCAGACTAGAAGTAAAACCTACACCATTCACCTTTTGTATTAGGACCATGACTACCACACACGTAAAAAAGTCAACTTTGAGAAAATACAAGATGCAAGAAACCAATCCAAATGAGAACAACAGTAGTCTAATGTTTGAAACTGCAACAAAGAAGGAACTTGAAAAAAATTTCGGTAGTTCATTTCCAGAAGGACTTGACAAATCCTGTCCATCAGAAAAGATTAATATCTGAACCAAAATAAAGATTAATGGTCCAATTTCTTTCTGACATCAAATTGTGTCCTGTCCTAGACATTTTTTTGTTCTTCTTGGGCTATGAGACTTAGTCTGACTTCTGTGGAGAACCATGGGAGTTAGATCAGGCTACATGCAGGGAACATCTTTCTTTTGGGATGTAAAAGGAGAAGGAGTAAACACAATCTCTGTGAAACCAGAAAGGTGTGAAGATAAACACTCCAATGTCTCTACTGTTTATAAAAGTTCATGCTTATGTCAGCATGGATTTGCTGAGGATCAGCCTTTTTTCATTTTTTTATTTTATCTTTTCTTAAAGTATTTTAAGATAGGGCCCTATTGACACTCATTTTATAACACAATTACTCTGCGGGGTATAACAATGTTATTTTCATAGCTCACTCTAGGTCCTCAATGACTCAGATTCCCCAGTGATCTTCCTGGTATTAGTGCACAATGGGCTGTGCAATCCGAGCTCTGGGGAATTTCTGGAGGGTGAAAAGCTGCTTGTGGGACACGTGTACAAATGGAGACTTGACCAACACTCACAATTGTTTTTTGTGTAATAATACAATGAATGAATGAAAACCAGGAAATTTATTCTCTTTCGTAAAATGCCAAGTCTACTGTATAAAATTATCAAAGACTGCAAAGGAAGCATGTGTTCATGTTTAATATCAGAAATCCACATTAAGATGCAATAGGAAAGGGCTGAGTTGTTTGTAGTTTGCTGGCCCAGGATTAGAGTTTGGAAACTGTGTTGGCTTGAAATTAGGTTTTGATGATTGACAAGAGCTTTATAGTGCTGGCATGATAAATAATATCTGACCTTGATGGAATCTACCGTAATTCTAATTGTTTGATCTTTTTAAATGTTGTTTTGGGTTTGGTTTGGTTTGGGGTTTTTTTCCAAAAAAGTTATTAGAGTGAAAGAATTTCAATCTTTGTTTTGTATTAATCAAGTATGTGGCCCTTATAATCGGACATCAGAAATCCTCATCTCTTGTCTTTACAGCAGAAAAATACCATATAAGGCAGATTAAATCACTATGCACTTTTCCTTTTCTTATGATTCCTTGAAGAATGAGAAGAGTGAACAATCGTTTGGCCCATTGTTTCTGATACTAGTCTAAGGATCAATATATGAAATTTAGGACATCAGGTAAAGTTAAATTGTCAGTTCCTGACTGAAATTTGATTTATATTATTTTATTCATTTATTTAGATTTTCCTGAAGACGTCTCAAAGTGTTCTTGGAAAATGTTTTACCAGGTGAGACTATGTTAAGATAATTATTAAGCACAACTTCTGCAGCATTATTAGAGAGATGACAAGGGAGGAAAGGTAAAACAGAAAAACATTTCCAAGGATTGTTAGAGATCAGGTGCATACACTGAGATCAGCATCCTGTCTCTGATAGAGGCAAGTGAGCAGAAGCCCAGAGGAGAGTATGAGCAGGGCTAGGACATACTGGCGGTTCTACAGAATGTTACTGACCCTTAGTGTGATTATTTGAGGCAAAAGATATCTTGATATATAGTAGACATCAACAGATTTCTGTAAATTTATCTAGTTTCTTTACAATTCTACAAGCAGTGTCCTGTCACAAGGAGTTCCACAGATGTGAAAAAATGTTCCTCCTTGTTTGTTCAGAAGCTTCCATTTTCTGCTTTCATTTCATGCTGCTTAGCCTATGCTGTTAAGTAAGGCAGAGAACAGCCCTAAGATTCAAATGTTTCTATTCCCTCTGGAGAGGAAGGGAAGGGAAGGGAAGGGAAGGGAAGGGAAGGGAAGGGAAGGGAAGGGAAGGGAAGGGAAGGGAAGGGAAGGGAAGGGAAGGGAAGGGAAGGGAAGGGAAGGGAAGGGAAGGGAAGGGAAGGGAAGGGAAGGGAAGGGAAGGGAAGGGAAGGGAAGGGAAGGGAAGGGAAGGGAAGGGAAGGGAAGGGAAGGGAAGGGAAGGGAAGGGAAGGGAAGGGAAGGGAAGGGAAGGGAAGGGAAGGGAAGGGAAGGGAAGGGAAGGGAAGGGAAGGGAAGGGAAGGGAAGGGAAGGGAAGGGAAGGGAAGGGAAGTAATATTCCTGAATTTTCTTGTATTCCTTTCCACATCTTTCTCCAGGTTCCAGGACTCATGAATATTCTTTCACCATCTTTTCCTTCTCTATTCTCCTTTCCATAATGTTCATAAACAATAACTATTGCTACAGCATTGAAAAAAACAGCAATAAGATGAAGAAGAAAATCAAATTTTGAAAACAAAGAAAAAGCTGGCTGTTATAATTTCTTATGTATGTTTTTCTCATTTTTATTTTTCAGATTTCTCTTTTGACATTTCTGGTATTGTTGACTTTTATCACAGATTTAGATTAATTTAACTAGCATCCTGGTGTTGTACAGCTAGGTAAGATCTAGGTACAACGATATAATACTGAAAAATCAAAGCCATAGAGATTATGCAGTGCCACAACATTCACCCTTTCAAAGAACTTCTATTTATGGATGAGAATGTAATTAAGACTGCCAAGGGGGTCTTACAGAGAGCAAATCCTTCTGCACTGAGGTCCTTATCATTATAGACAGAATTATTTGTAAATCTTTTTCATAATTTATATTATTTCCTTTCTCATTTTTTAGGCTTTCAGGCTACAGGAACAACTATCACAGTGATATACAGCACAGATGATTTGGCATGTGACAATGGAAAGCTTTCCTATAAGATAATGATGACAGGACATCAAAGAAAGCAGAATGTTTTAGCCAAATGATGGAGTGGCTTTGCCTTTAAAAGAGATGAAATTAAACTTCAGTATAACTTTCAACAGAAGCTTAAACAGAATATTTATATAACATGATGTTCTGATACTTTCACTCTTATGTGAGTATTCTCAAATAATTCTAAGAGACTCATGTAAACCACATATATCTAATCTCTTTTCTTGGAGTGTTTCCCAGTTGCAGGATCAGAACAACTCAGAAATTATTTATCGTTGAAAACATTGGACAGAAAAAGTATAAATATGCCATCATTTAATATTAAATACTGTAAACAACCAAAGTTACACCAGCCTTGGTAAGTTAGCCTGCCAATCTAGAGTTACTGCCAACCCTAATAAGAAAAAACTAACCCTATGAAACTATGCAAATGGTAGAGATGATATTGATACATATTTTTCATTGTATACTTTGCATTAGTCTCCTTATCCTTTCCCTGTGTTCACAAATTACTTTTTCAAAATGTACAGGCATTACTGAATTGTTCAAGTTACACATTGGCTTAAGAAGGCAAGCCCATCTAGTTTGTATTTTGTATGGGGACATGTTAAAATTCTGGTAAACCTGTTCAGGGTCCAAGTCCATGTTCCTCACTGTGATAATTTTACATCAGAGACATATTTTCACAGCTAAATCTTTGCAAATTTACACTGAGATCTTAAATGCAAATCACAGACTTTTTATACTCCGTATCCTTTTATCCCACTGCAGCTTGTACTTACTGTATAGATGTAATCTCGGTAGAATCATAGAATCATTTGGTTGGAAAAAACCTTTGAGATCATCAAGTCCAACCATACCTATCCACTTGACCAATCTGGTAGCCTTCTATGATGTCATCATCAGCTGGGTAGATGAGGGTAAAGCAGTGGATGTTGTCTACCTTGATTTCAGCAAGGCTTTTGATACTGTCTCCCACAACATCCTTGTAGCAAAGCTTAAAAGGTATAGGATTGATGAGTGGACGGTGAAGTAGATTGAGAACTGGTTGACTGGCAGAGCTCAGTGGTGATCAGTGGTGCAGAATCTAGTTGGAGGCCTGTAATTGGCCTCCAACCTGTAATTAGCCTCCAAGGGTTGGTTCTGGGTCTGAATGATTTCTGTGTCCTCTGGACATAGTTAAATTCAGGTATAAGGCTAAATTCCTCACCTAGTGAAATACTTCCACCCACTTTCTTTAGAACACAAATAGAAGAAATACTATTGATGTTGTTGTCCTCCTCCACATAAGGATACCTGTGAAACAATAATATTCAGTTCTTGTGAGGAAAATTCAGTCACATTACCAACACTCAGTGAAGCATTCCTGCCACTGTCCATCTGTAGGCTGTTCAAGGCTGGGCTGATGCTTCACTCCTGTCAAAATTATACCGGCACAAGAAGGGATTTAAGCAAGAAAGGGGTGAATTACATAGTGGGGCATTCATTTGAGACATAAGACTCTGGAGTCCCATTTCTTCTTCATGCAATGGTTCTGAATTTTAATTGATGATGAGAATTTCAGGGTAGGCAATGTTTTGTGAGGATTACATTTATAAATGCAGCTAAAATACTCAAGATTTCAAGTTACTCAACATTTACATGTGTCCTAATATATTTATAAAAATAATAAAAAGTAAAAAATGAAAAAAAATCTCATTTAAAGTTTCATTGTATTTCAATTTCTCTACATTCCAGAACTCTGCATAAGTTTTTGCTGTCCTCATATTACATATCCAATCCAATATTCCTATTGTAAATTTCAATACATGAAAATTTAATCTCAGATATGCCAACAGGAAACACAGAAGAGAATTTAACAGAGCTTTAGCATTAATCTTCAAGGTATTAAAATTTTCCTAAGGTTGAAAAGAAAATATTTTTTGTATCCTGCAGTCACACTGAATATTAGGAAGCATTAGAAAGATTTTTTTTTTCTGTTTTTTTTTTTTTTCTACTTTATCTCCAGCAACAGCCATTAGTCATTCTGTAAAGAATCAAATCTGAAGTCACTGGTTATATTTCCAAAGACGTAGCAGAAGCTCTCTCAATGCCATTCTACCTAAGAATTTATTACAAATGATGGAAATGCAGTTCATTAATCCTCAAAATAAAGGAGTTTTCCATAATGAGCTTAGATTTCATAACTGTGATCTTTTCTGAAAGTTGGGGGTGTTTTTAAGTTAAAATACAAATTAATAAATACATCACCAAGATTCCTTTTCCTATGTGTTTTCCATAAAAGAAATAGAAGTAGATGAATAAAAAATTAAGAAGAATTAATCTTATTAAAAGAAAAATATGCCAAAGAACTAGTGTTTGCTCTTACCAGGCCACTTCCCTAAAATAATTCAAAAATGAACAAAAAAAGAAGGCAATTAAAACTGTTGTAATATTCCCTGGTATAAGGAATTAAGTTAGCATTAAGAATTAAGGTGTAAATTACCTATGACAGAGAAGGACAATATATTTCGTGATAGAAGAAAAAGGAGAGAGGAAATTCAGCTGCCAAATGCAGAATATTTACCCTTTTTTTTTTTTTTTTTTTTTTTTTTTTTTTTTCTGTGGATCACTTCATAGAATCATAGAATGGTTTGGGTTGGAAGGGACCTTAAAGACCATCTAGTTCCAATCCCCCTGCCATCAGCAGGGACACCTTCCACTAGATCAGGTTGCTCAAAGCCTCATCCAACCTGGCCTTGAACACTTCCAGGGAAGGAGCATCCACAACTTCCTTGGGCAATCTGTTCCAGTGTCTCACCACCCTCACAGTGAAGAACTTCTTCCTAATATCTAATCTAAACCTACCCTCTTCCAGTTTCCATTTCCCCTTGTTCTGTCATTAACTGCCCTTAGGAAAAGTCGCTCCCCAGCTTTCTTGCAGGCCCCTTCAGGTACTGGAAGGCCGCTATAGGATCTCCCCCGAGCCTTCTCTTCTCCAGGCTGAACAGCCCCAACTCTCTCAGCCTGTCCTCGTAGAAGAGGTTCTCCAGCCCTCGGATTATCCTTGTGGCCTCCTCTGGACTTGTTCTAACTGGCCCATGTCTTTCTTGTGTTGGGGGCTCCAGAACTGGACACAGTACTCCAGGTGGGGCCTTATGAGAGCGGAATAGAGGGGGAGAATCACCTCCCTCGACCTGCTGGCCATGCTTTTCTTGATGCAGCCCAGGACACGGTTGGCCTTCTGGGCTGCAAGCACACATTGCCAGCTCATGCTCAGCTTCTCATCTACTATCACTCCCAAGTCCTTTTTTTTGGAGTTGGCCTCAAGCCACTCATTGCCCAGCTTGTCCTTGTGCTTAGGATTGCCCCTGCCCAGGTGCAGGACCTTGCATTTGGCATTGAACTTCATGAGGTTAGCACATACCCACCTCTCAAGCCTGTCAAGATCCCTCTGGATGGAGTCCTGTCCCTCTGCACCACTCAGCTTGGTATCGTTGGCAAACTTGCTGAGGGTGCACTCAATCCCCCTGTCCATGTCTCCAACAAAAATGTTGAAGAGCACCGGTCCCAATACTGAACCTTGAGGGACCCCACTTGTCACCAGTTTCCTCTCGGACATTGAGCTGTTGGCCACAACTCTCTGAGTGCGACCATCCAGCCAGTTCCTTATCCACTGAGTGGTCCATCCATCAAACCCACATGTTTCCAATTTAGAGATAAGAATGCCATGTGGGACAGTGTCAAGCGCCTTGCACAAGTCCAGGTAGATGACATCAGTTGCTTTAGCCTTATCCACCAATGCTGTAACCCCATCATAAAAGGCCACCAGATTAGTCAGGCATGATTTGCCCTTGGTGAAGTCCTGTTGGTTGTCACCAATCATCTTCTCATTCTCCACGTGCCTTAGCATAGTTTCAAGGAGTATCTGCTCCATGATCTTGCCTGGCACTGAGGTGAGACTGATCAGCCTGCAGTTCCTTGGGTCTTCCTTGTTACCCTTTTTAAAAATAGGGGTTATGTTCCCCTTTTTCCAGTCTGCAGGAACTTTACCAGACTGCCAGGACTTCTCAAATATGATGGATAGTGGCTTTGCAACTTCATTTGCCAGTTCCCTCAGGACCTGCGAATGCATCCCATTAGGTCCCATGGACTTGTGTAACTTCAGGTTCCTTAGGTGCTCCTGAAACTTGGAACAATGCAAAAGAAAATGAAAAGTCTGCAGTAACTCAGACCCATTCTTTATGTTGTCTTTCCAGAATACTTGATGTAGCATTCATATTCTTATCCAAGCCTATTCCCAAGCATAGCTGCCAGCTAATTTGGTAAACACAGGTTGTCACCGTGGTATGCCATTGTTAATTATTCTATCAAAAGGGCCTGGAAGGGACAGCTGATGAGTAATTTTTTTCACATTGAAATGCATGGCAGAATAAACTTTGATTTCTTTCTGGAACCACAGGTTAGAAAATCAAATTTCCAACATTTTTACCATATAAATTTGATTTTGAAAGTTATGTGTACAAGTTTTAATGAGAATTTTTTTGGGAAAATATTTCATTGTTATTTTGGTTTATCAGTTTCCATCAGAGATATTGCCAGTACTTTTTATCAGCTTAATTTTTAGGTTGCATCCAAAACCAATACATTTTTCTACTTTCTCTCTCTCATAAAACACAGTTATCTAAACCAGTCATGTGGTTTTATATTTCTCAGTGTTTCACCAAGTATGCCTGCCAATTGCCCGAATTTACTCCTTCATTCAGTAGAATTCCCAGTGTAGAGTGGGATCAGAGATCATTCAGATCTGTGACTATTAATGCCAAAGTACAATGCAATGGGCATTCTATGAGGGGATGAAACTGAGTATTAATACAGAGGACAAGGTTTCTCAGCCAAAAGGTGGTGCAAGTCAGAGGCATGTGGAAAACCCGCCACCTTTAGCTACACTCGAGTGTAGGAAGGGGCTGCAGGAAGTGGCATAAGTAATTGCAGGCAGTGTTGTGTTCTTTAAATCAGTAAAGAAGCTGTGGCTTTCTATGGTATTGGATAGATATGACCTGCATTTGTGCCTCTGCAGTTGAGAGCATTTTTTGTCATAGCCAGGGGAAAATAGTTATTAAGGATCAATATAGAAAAGTCTTATCTTTTAGACACATGCATTAATCACTACAAAGACTAAGAAGAAGTTGCTTGTACTTCCCTGAGACTGGATTTGTTGCCATGGTTGTATTTCACTATCCCTGTCAGAAGTGCTGTTCCAGTATCAGTAACAGTCCATCTTCCTAAACTGTACCTTGCCTCTGTAACCTGTGCAGAGGTTGTTGCTGTCTTGCAAGCACTTGGCACTCCCTCCTTATTTCTACATGCTACTTATCCTGTCATACACCCAGTAGAAATTTCTGCTGCTGCACCTTAGGGCCATGAAAGATTGTGACAGCATCTGGCCTGGCAGGTGCAATGTCTGTTCCTGTGTTTCTCGTTGCCTGGTGGGCCACAGGAGGGTAAGGATGGTGATAAGCACAAGTAAGGAGCCAGTACTAAAAGAAGGCATCCTTAGAAATCTTCCTCTGCCTTAGCAACTTTACAGACAGCCCTGCACAGTGAAGAGTTTTCTTCAGTCACCCCAGGTCTCATCCACTTACAGGCTAGCATACCCTATGCACCCCTCCTCGTGCCAGTTCTCATAGCTCATGTGTCTGCTGACACATAAGTCTGTCGACCAAGTATCTTTCTGTAGACACCAGAGATCACAGAGTACTTATTGTTTCCTTCATTTGAAAACTCCTCCCATTGACACTAGGAAGACATTCTGCTGTTCAGGACGTGGGGCAGGGTACAGGCACAGGCCGAAGTTCATAGTTATTTGTGTTGAAAAGATAAAATAGTCATGATAGAACTGATGCAAAACGACAACTAACATGGGAGTTGTGCACATCTGTACTAGAAATCTGATCTTATTTTCCATGTATGGTGTATCTTTACACATTAGAGCGTGCTATTTGTAGCTGCCACTTGCGACTGGATTTATAGTGAAAGTTTACACTCTGTTTCCTACCTCAGCTCCCTCAAGCATTGTCCTAATTTCTGTATTTACTTTTCATAATCTTAGGCAAGAGTCAGACTTGCTATGAAAACATACCTCTCTTAAACGTATAAGGAAGGGAATGTTTTATGTAAATTCTTACTAGCTCAAAGTGGGAGCTAGGAGGCAGGAACCAGCCGTACACAAAACAGGCTGTGTAAAGTTGAAAGCACCAGTCCCAGAAAACAAAAGGCACGAAATGCCTAAATGATGCACAGTGAAAGGAGGAAGCCAGTAAGAATGGGGCTCACAGAGAAAGGCTCTGAGGTAGAAGCCTGAAGCAATTTGTCTGTGTTGTTACCACAGCACCTTGCCCTATAGATTTAGCACCCCTCAGAGGATACAGTATTTTTCCATACAAGTCATTTGTTTTAAGAGTTCATACTTGCCCCATTAGTGTGGGATGCAATGAGTGGAACTGTTGTATAGGATTACTGTGCCCAGTGAAACAGCTCTTGGTTTTCAAATTACTTGCTGTTCTTCAGAGAGGTGTAAAGATGTACCTCTGTATTAGATTCTGCAAATCCCTCTGGTTGATATTATATGAATGCAAAATATTATATTATTTTAAAGCTTGCTAACACTTGAACCCAGAGGGATGAATACATTTTTGTTTTTTACTTTCAGTGGAAAAGAAACTGAAGCTGAAAATAAAATATGGTTCCTGGATAGTCAGCCTACTGTATACAGAGGATAAGGAAACTAAATGAAACCTATTCACAGTAGGTTAAAGTTGGCCACAGGAGCAGCTGACATTGGAACATTACTAGAGAGACCATGTTGTTGTGAGTTTATTGACAGCTTAATGAACAGCAGAAACAAACAGAGCACTGGGTTTTAATTTTAGAGTATATTTGTACCCTACTAAACTAAAGACCCCAATGACGTCTGTCTCAAGTAATTGGCACCATCTCTGTTTTTTTTGGTTTTTTTGTTTTTTTTTTTAAATGGACACTGTTAAAAGATGATTCAGCACTGAAGAGGTGCACTGTATAGCATGTATGTTGTCTTTACCTGAGTTATCAATAAGCACAACTTTCAAGGACTGATATAACCTTATTTTTACCTACTTTAATTTAATATTTAATTTAAAATAATTCATCTTTGAAAGTAAGAGGTACTCTCCTATGATGACAATTTAAAAAAAAGATTGACTGGATTCTCCAGCTTCCTCAGCACTATACTCCTGTGAAGGCTTAGCACAGCTCTAGTGGGAACTTGGTGCATGGTTAAAGCATTTTGTACCCATAAAATAGCAGAAGGTAAGGGCTGAGGGCACATAGCCTGTGTTAGGTGGGTACCTGTAATCAAGCAATGATTTATTTTTTTGGTTTTCCCTGAAAGCATTTCTCTTCCTTGGATACTACAAGAAGTTAAGATGAGGACTTCATAAGCAAGGGCCTAGCATAATTCAAGTCAGATTCAAGCAAATCTCCTTTGTAAGTGTTTGCACACTCCAAATGTTTTTGAACCTTTAATTTGAAAAATATTCCTTAAGAAGTCAGTCTCATGTAGTTTCTCTCACGTTATTTAATTCCAAACTTGCTTCTTTAGGGTGTTAGGCAGCTCAGTAAGTGTGGTGGTTTCACTCACAGGTAAGACCATGTGGTCCTGCTCTCACTCCCCCCAGCCAGTGAGATGGGAAGGGAATCACAACAAAGGGGTAATGGATTAGGATGAAGACAGGGAGGGCTCACTCACTAGTTATGGTCACGGGCAAAACAGACTCGACTTGGGGAAGAAAAATCAATTTAATTTGTTGCCAATCATCCAAGCAGCACAGTGAGACATAACAACCACATCTTAAAATACCTTCACCCCCACTCCTCCCTTCTTCTCACGTTCAAATTACTTTGCTCCCAATTTCTCTACTTTCTCCCCACCAGTGGCACAGGGGACAGAGAATAGGGGTTGCAGTCAGTTCGCTTATTCCACTCTTGCCAATATGCAGTCCTTCCTGCGGGCTGCAGAGTCCAGGAACAGTGTTCCAAAGCAGGCTTCCCATGGAGTCAAGGACCTCTTCAGGCACAGAACCCAGGTCCAGCATGAGGATGTCCACAGATTGCAGATGGGCCTCCAGTCCAGCGCACCTCCTACCCTCCTGGGCTCTGGAGGTCCACACTTAGTCTGGCATTGAATCTCTCTGGAGTCTCGATTTCAGTCACACTTGCCCTTGGGCTTGGCTTCTGCTCCAGCGTGGAGTCCTCCATGGCCTACACTTGGGTATCTGCTCTGCCATTTAACTTTCATGGGCTGAGGGGGGATCTCATTTACCTTCTCCTACTTCAAGCATGTTGAACTGGGTGTCTGGGATTCTCTGCCCTTCCTCTCCTCCTCCTTCTTCCTGGCAACAAAGTTCTCCCTTTGTTTAGGCCAATGGTAGTCTTTTTTTCAGGTCAGTCGCCTCTCCTTCAGGTGTTCTCCTCCTTCTTTTCAAGACAGTCCTTCCCGTCAGAAATATGAATTTGAAGAGGTGTTTTACTATTGCTAATTAGCTCAGCCTGGGATGGAGGTAGGTCCATCTTGGAGCCAAGGGATCTTTGTGAAGCTTCTCACAGGGACCATCACTGTAACCCCTTCCCTCACTACCAAAAACAAGCCCCCACCACACATAAATCCAACACAGTAAATCTAAGTGGTCTGCCTGGCTTTGTTTTCTTCTACAGACTGTCACAAGACATTAATGTTTCATGGTGTGGTCGTCACCTTGCCCAAGACAGATGACCTAGAATACTGATCATTCAAGTAGTACTTGAATGCTTGGTAAATATATACATTAGTAGCTACACTTCTATACGGGTAACAACTGATGATCCCTTCCATTTTTTCACTATCTCTGTCCTTCGCCATCACAAAATATAGCCCCAGAGAGTGGATCTTCATGACTCAAATTAAATACATATCTGCCTGCATCCACAGTGACTGTGCTTGTCTTGACTCATAGAGTGAAACTGCACCAGTTGTGATGCATTTCTTTGCTTCAGAACAGCTGAATCTTACTTTTAAGTAAAACTTCTCGGTAGCAGACTCAGGCTGTTTGGTTTAATTGTTTTTTGTAAGTCAAAAGACTGCTAAGAATATTTATAAGCAATTTATAAGTGTAAATAAGCAGTGCATAGTTAGCAGGAGTGAGTACTCATGGTGTTAACAAACTGTTAGCAATGACATAAGTGAAATTTCTTTTCCATGATGATTTATTAGTGTTATGAACTCAGAAGTAAAATAAACAATTGCTGGCCAGAGGAGTGACCTAAAGCCTAAGTGGCCTATTTTTGAATGTGGGAACCACATGAACTGAGAGATGATAAGGTTCACTTTTTTGTTTTGATCTTGATGGGAGTACATTTACACAGACAGAAATGTAAGCAAGTTGACATACACAAAAGGATGAAGTATTATTACTGTATACAAAGTCTTTTCTGACACAGATTGAAAATAAGAACTTGCTATTCCACAGTTGCCACATTCTGCAAGCTTAAGAAAATATCTTGTGTCTATTGTACCAAATCTTTTAACAGGAAAATAATATTTTAATCTCAAATTGCCAAGATTAAAGTTGTCCACATGACAAATCTCTCTCCATAATTAATTCAGAGATTTGTCATTAGAAGAATATGGTCAGACCAAATAAAGACAATAAACCGTATTAGATAGAAAAGAGTATAAATGTACTGAAAATTGTTTTAAAGAACGGATGACATAAATTCTTGCTTTAGGAAGGACGTCTTCTAACAAGGCCCAGGCAGGGTAGTGTTTGTGTTTAGAAATAATCAGACATCCTTAAACATCCATTTTCCCAAACAAATTATTTACTGTCTCACATACTGAACATATTTTTCTGTTCAGTTAGTGTTCATTAGTTAAGTGCAATTTCCTTGACTTATTCATTATTCAGCTGTACTTCACACTTATTTGATGAGAATTGCCTCACCAGGGATTGATCATTCAGTCTTAGATAATCCAAATTAAAGCTGTGTTGGTTAATTGTCATTATTCTTGTATGTCACATGCTATTTTTCCTGAATGAATGATTTTAGTGATTATAATCTGAACAAAGGCTTAAAGAGGTCAGTAGAGTTTGAGTTTCCCAGGAACAGGCGTTCATTTAATGAGCAGTTAAAGATAAAAATTACATCCTGAGGATGCTAAGGATGCCGACAGCACTCTTAAAGGCTCATGTGGGAAGAGAAAGGTCTGTTTTGTTCTGGCACCTTGAAGGAAAAAAAATCACTTATACACCAGGTCACATTATAATGCCTATGGGCCTCAAAACAGATGGGCTAAAGAACTTTTTTTTTGCTGAACAAGCTCAAATTTCTCACTGAGGCAAAGCAAATAAGTGTATAAGCCTGTTCTGAGATGTTATAGCACAGAGTCTAGGTTATAAAATTATATAGTTTCCTAATTTCATATATCTTGATTTTTTAACTTAGAAGTTTAACTTTTATATAACTTGATTACGGTCATATGGTAAAAAAATTTACTTTTGGCCTACCTGAGGGGTTTGTATGGTTTGGGATTGGGGTTGTTCTGGTTTTGTTTTGTTTTTTTCCAATAAATTATCGCTTTTTCTGAAAGATAAACAGGATGTTCAGAACCTTGGAAGAGTAACCAAAATTATCACATGGTAGCTGCTACTGTTATTCATACATATTTTAACTGTTGTAGTAACCTATAAACTGCAGGACTCAAAAAACATGCAAAAGTTACCACATATTCAATCTCATCCTTTTCTAGGCACTTTTAGAATATTAGTCGTTTTGGCAGGTGATCTTTGTTCAATGTTTAGCAGAGAAAAGAAAATCTTTCAATTACTTCTCTCCCTCATTACTCATAAAAAAAGTGTAGGCTTCTGAATCTTTCCCTTTGCACAGTTGTTTTTAAGTTTAGAGTTGAAGTCCCCTTTACATCAATAACAATTTTATACTTAACACACTTTTTTGTTTCCCCACATACATAATTTTAATTAACAAAGTATCAGAAAAATTATTTATTTAACCTGTATTGCTGTCTTCCCCAAAATTAATTGCTCAACCTCTCCAGGAGTGAGAATGAACTTCAAAAAAATAGATACTGTTAGGGTATGCCGAGTTTTTTCTTTAGCTCTGTGTCGACACAGAAAGAAGGCTTACTGGAACAGATAACTTTTTTTTTTGTTTTTAACAGTTCTTCTAGGGTACTCTTTCTCAAAGTATGGTCTATGAACAACTGGTTCTCAATATACCAGAAGGTTGTCCGGGAAATGACAAATTTTATCACATCACATGTTTACACTCAAGAGGCAAATAAGTGAACAAACAGAATGTCATAAAGAAATAAATAAACACTCAAAATTTAAGTGAATATTTAACTGTAAAAGAAAAAAGTGATAACTCTGCAAAAGAGGATATGTGGGGTTTTCTGGAAAGGTTAGACAATTGTTCAAACAAAAAGATTTTTAAAATCCTGCTCTAGGATGTACTGAGGTTCAGAAAAAATCTACTAGTCATTCAGACTGTCCTCTAGATCAACTCACTGAAACTGCTGAAGATGTTCAGTTACCTTCCAAAAATCCTTTTTTCTCTTGCAAAGCTTTCATGTTTGAATTTTCCTGAGGAAAAATCATTCATCCACAGTGTTCACAGAATTTTGCATTTTCTGAAACCTCTGTGAGCTATCAGTTTTAGACCGAGCAAGATTTTGCAATTCGATTTCCAGAAAACTTTGATTAAATGTTTTCACTAATTAAAGAAAGCTCAGCTTTTTTATTCCATGTTGTCTTCTATTTTTCCAACAGCTGTAACTATTACACTTCATAAAATCTAGATGGATGGTGAAAATGAGATGTTAAATTATTGGCCCATAGTCTAGGTGTGTGATATTCTCACATTTACATGTTTTTTTTTCCTGTAACTTAAGTTGGTTTTTACTTTTCAGATTCCAAGATTTAACACCATTTCCATGTTTTTCTGTCTTTTGAGTTACATTTTCTTTTTGTCTGGTCAAATAAGGTAGAATTAATCTACGGGTTAAAAACCAATTCAACAATTGAAATTTCTAAAGATAAATCATCAATGCATAATTCCAGACCCATAATAAAAGTTTAATGTTGTTGTTACTTTTTTTTTTTTGCACAACAGAGAATATTTCCAGGGAGTGCTGTCCTTCCTCCTTTTTTTTCCCTAAAGAAAGGTATGATGTTCTTTCACCAGAAAACTAATACCATTCTCTCAAAGCCTTCTTTTAAAATTCTTGAGTGGCACAATCCCTCAGTTTCTAAAATAAGTGTTTTTTAAACCTGTAGCCCAGGACCCCTGGGAAATCCTCTGCACCACAAGTGGTCCACAAAAGGTAACTGAGAAAACTATGCTTACTGAAAGCTTACATTCACTACCCCTAGACCTGCTCCTGGAAAAAAATCAAGGGCATTTTTCTTGTAAACTTCAAAATCCACATCCAGGCAACCTAAATTGTTTGTAACCAAACTCTTACGACATGGAACATTTATATTTACTGGTTTACAATGTATTCATGTAACTATTATTATTTATAGCATATGCTAGCAAGAAAAATGCACATATTAGAACAAACTAAACAGATTGTGAAGGAAAAATACATTAAACTTTTGTTTAAAAGTGGAATGAGTCTCACAGGTCAATGCTTATAATACTGATCTGTGGAGGTACTGAATTCTAATACAGTCTTTGGAGAATACATTGTCTAATTAAGTGCAAAGATTAAGGTAATTTGAGCAGTATCTGGTTATGCATGAATGAGAAGTCCACTGCCTACCCTCTGTATTTCAGTAGTTATGATGCCTCCAGAAGTTTGTGTGAGTGCCTCCAGAAACTCAATGTTCAAATCTGCCTGATTACTTATTTTTTATCATCCCTTGGCATGGATCTGTTACCACAGAGATAATAGATTTGTCTTAATCAGTGCAGTCTGAACAATGGAGTAAACAGAAAACTCTTCACAGTAAGAGACATTTGGTTTCATTCCTGAGTGAAGACAACTCAGATCTTCTATGCTGTCTGCCAAGCAAGACAGTTCCATTGTTCAGGATTTAACAGGCATTGTGGCAAAGGACATGAAAACTCCTATTGTTTCCAGCAATGTTAGGGCACAGCACTCTGAATCATGAATCTTATTAACTATTTTATATTAGGTCTTGTCAGTCTTGAAACATCATATTTGCCATCATGATCTAATTACATCTCTTCACTCCTATTGTCACAAACTGTGTATCCATATTTTGTTATTTCTGTGCAAAACAGCAAAGATAAAAGAGAGTAAGATATTAATAGCCTTGAATTAAAAAAAAAATAATTGCTTAGGGAGCTTAGGGCCTGCTCAATATTATTCCTTCATCAGACATGAAATCTCTATTTCTCAGCTTCTTTCCTCTTCTATTTTGTCCTTTCATCTACTTCCAAAAGTAAACATAAGCCACTATTTGCTGCATCTTTAACCATATTTAAGTAACAACTTTACTTATGAGTAGTAAAGAAAATATGTATTGACAAGCCAGGATTGCCTTTTTTTTTTCTCAATAAACATCAGTTTATTTATAAAATACATGGCTGCCATTCATTTATTATCAGTAACCCAAAAGCTTAGACTCTGTCCCTTACATTTTACTATCCTAGCTTCTCTTCAACAGTGAATGTTTTTTTCAGTTTCAAAGTCAATGGATGAAACAAAATTACTTTGGAATATTAAAGAAAATCAGAGTGAAACCTCCTTTGTTTTATGCTGTTTAGATCTCACAAAAAGATTTACTTGCTGAAAACATACAGTAATCTTCCCTTTTTCTTTTTAGGAAGCAATGGACTAAAGTTTCCTTAAAAATCTAAGTGTACCAGTTAAAATCCATTCCACAGTTTTTGCTCAAATTTTGCCTTATCTTTGAAGGAGGATTTTCTACTACTAGGATCAAATGATTACACAGGTGTCTGAAATATATTTTAATGGCTTTAATTTTTTTTGAGATACTAACATGATTCCAATACAGTTTAGCCTACAGGAGCTTTATGGTACAGTATTCACCATAGTTATTAAAAGCATAAATTACTGAAAGACTTGAATTTCAGTAGAGCAACATTTTTGTGGGGAGCAAATCTTTTACTTTTGAAAAATAAATATTTCTTTAATCACATATTACAGACATTTTAACCACAGATTTCTGAACAACACATCTGTTCCTATGTACACAGTGACGCATCATGTGGTGACATGTCCCATCTATTTATGTCAAGTAGACCACGTTACATCAATAGTACACCATGTTTAAAAGAATAGAGAATTCTTATATAAATAATAGACACACAGAGTAATATATACATAACATAATATGCATGTTTGTGTACCACAAAGAAATTAATGCCTTCGTACTAAAAAGAAAGGTCTTGGATCCAGTTCTGATTTCAGTGACAGTTTTGGCCACTCAGGATGTAGACTCATGAAGGAAAAAATATGTGTAGGTGGTAAGAATGCAGGGGACTTACCCCTTTTTAAGGGAAGTGCAGCAAGTAAAACATCAAAATATGGAAGTGTATTGATATCTCCCTGGCTACATTTAATACTACTGCTTCATTATATATCAAATTCTGATATCCAAATCATTCTATTTCTTTTTTTTCCCCAAGGGAATGGCAGTTTCTGGGATTTTTTAAATGTGATCTGCTGTTACTTGTTTCCTGTTTGAGATACTGGAGTTTCTGGTATTTCTGATTTCTTGGAAAGTATCCAAAATATTTCTGTCTTGAAATCAAACAACTTGGCCTAAAAATATCCTATTCTTTTTACTTCAGTCATTAATATTGAGTATAGGTATCATCAGAAGGTTTTTAACAATGTGCTGGTTTGTTCATTGAAAGCTGGATACCAAAATATTCAAAATTCAGACTAAAATTACGGAAGTAAACAGAAACTTTAGCAATACAGAAAAGAGAAATTAAAGTCAGCTATGTAGCTAATCCTATAATATTAACTATGCATTGCCCAAAACAAAAAATAAGTTATACAAATCTAAAGTGGGGAAGAAATTTCTCAAGCTATAAATGAGTGATGAAGAAAAGAGAAAAGCCTTGCAACCTCTTAAAAATTCACCATTTGGTGTTCTGTACATGGCTTAAGTGACAAGTAGAAACAATGCTGTGAATGTTTTCAGATAGACATGGCAAAGGTAGGCCAAAAGTGAAGTAGTAAGAGGATTTGTTATGTGCTACTACAGGCTTCAATCTTCCTTCCAAACACAAATACATTTCCCATACTTAGAATTGGAAGCATGTTTGAAGTTCTCCTATAAAGAGACCAGACGTGGAAGAAGACAACCTAGGTATGTAAAAATGTAGTACGACAAATTTTTGGCACATTTAAGATCAGGCTCAGGGAAATCTACTTATTATTCTACTTGCTATGTTTATGTATGTTTACTTACAAAATGACCTTACTGTAAATACACCTAGCCATTGCAGAGTTCATGAGCAAATTTTGCAAATACGCATCAAGTAATTTAAGAACATAAAATTTGCCCTATTTAAGACCCTAAAAATAAACAAAAATATTTGGAGTTTACATGCAAGCTTGCCAGCATAAACAAAATCAGCTAGCCTTAACAAAATCCTTCTCTTCTTTTCCATAAACTTCACTCCCTGCAGCATGGTGCCTCTCATTTACTTCATTGCAAAATGACTATAAAATGCTACTTTTCTGATAGTAATATGCACGTACTTTGTGCAAAGCAGATACAAGATTACTTGGATTACTTTAAAAATGTATTTCCAGATTTGAAACCTTTGCTTCGTAACGTACAAATTCATTTCTTAAAATAAAATACAATGCTCTACTATAGCACTTGAGAGGTGGCAATATGCTAAGTTCAAATTCAAACTTAACTAAATCTTTTCTAATATATCTGTAATTCAGCAAGTAGTGCTATATATCAGTTTTGTCACAAATAGTCTGGCAGATCTCAAAAGAAAATCTTCTACTTTCTCATTTCCTAACTTCTCAAGTTGTCTTTTGAATACTCCATTATTATCAAAATTTTAAACAGTTGCAAATCTGGCCTTTGTGATTATGAAGACAGCAAGAAAGGATTCATTTCCAATAATAATCACAAGGATCTGTAGTATACCACAGCATATTGAAAGTTAAATATTCACTTCAGAATTTTAAGGTTTAGTATTTATTCCACAATTGGGACCCAGTTATTTCTGCTTTTACCAAATAATCCTCCAGCTTTGTTTAAATAGTCTTCAACATTTACTTCTTTCCTTTACCAGCTACGTTAAATTAAACCAGCTGAGTTGGCAGTGGCCTGTCCGAATATATTGTCAATCAACTATGAAATATCTGTTTTCTAAAGAAATTAGCAACCCATATAAAAATTTGCCACATGTATTCAAAAGGTAAATCAGAATTATTTTCTTTCATGAAAGAGTGACATGGAGACTAAGTTCAAAGGCACTTTAGAGGTGACAGTCCACTACTGTTTATCAAATCGTGAAAATAAAATAAGCAAGACCCATTTATATAGCGGAGTGATCCAAAGCACAGGCCTTCGTGGCAATGAGGAATATAGCTAACCTCACATCTATCAGACAGAGACTGTCCCATTTGCAGACATTCTGAACAATATCTAGAATACTAAATAAAGAAAGCAATTACTTGATAGAAAGAAACATTCTTCCAGGAACTGAAACTCAACAGAAGTCCTTCAAACTGCAAATTGGTTCTAACTGCTAAGTACTACATGAGGACAACATGGGCATGAATGTAAACAACTTATTTGAAGTTTATTGGTAGTTTACTATCAAACTAGAGGGATACATTCCATATCATTCCATAGTTGCCTGTCCTGGCTGCAGTCTGTTTTTCATCAGGGACATAGATGATGAAATAGAGAGCATATTTGTTCAATTTACAAAAAAAAAAAAAAAAAAAGTCAAGCAGGGACAACCCGCAAATATTTGACAA
Organism: Caprimulgus europaeus; assembly: GCA_907165065.1. The sequence continues at coordinate 33,531,923 of OU015525.1, forward strand.
GTCAGGATTAGAATTCAAAGTTGTCTCAATAATATTCAGTCCAGTAAGAGAATGAAATGCTACCTCTGTGTTGGAATAATTGGCTGAATAAAGGTACAATGAGCAACAAGTAGGTAAATAGTGATCAGGAAGGATTTTAGAGGATTACACACTGAATGTGAGACATTGCTCTTATATCAATTGTGAAAAAAAAAATCTAAATTTTATAAAGAACAATACATTTTAGACATTCAATTTACAACATTAAGTTTAAGAAGTAGTCACCAGAGATGAGAGCCTCAAAGTGGAGTCCTGTTTGGAGCATCAGCAGAAAAGCTCTAGAAGAATGATCAGTTGTCTAGAAAATATAATAAATCAGCAAGGATACAGCTAAAGAGCAAAAACCATAGGAGACAGATGAGAAATATCTTCATATAAAAATGTGACCACCACAGAAAGGAAAGAAATTAATTGTTTTCTACATCAATTGTAAATAAAAGGTAATACATTTAAATGAACAGAGGAGATTGGAAACACAAAAACCACCATGAAAGAAATGGGAAAGCTACGCATGGGCAAAACCAGTCCAGGAATATTGCAATATCTGCATCACAAGATGATGTTTACTTATGGTAACCTATCCTGCCTTAGGGACAGAATATGGACTGGACAATATTAAGGTTAGGAGTTTGTGTCCATTTTCAAAATACTTGCCCCAGAATTGCTGAAATCTTGTGAATAATATTATATTGTGAATATCATATTCATAATGGTAGAAATAATAGACTACAAGCAATCTTACAACAATTGCCTCACTGTGTGTCAAAATCTAGGAAAAATATCCTTCACGTTTTTTTCAGATAAAAAAATGCAGAGTCTGAATTTTAGTCTAGCCAAGACTGCTGGTGCATTTGTTGTACAAGTGAAAGGTAGTCAAGGGATCAGTAGCAACTCCCTACCATAAGCACAAAACAGTTTTGAAAAAAAAAAAAAAAATCAAGTTCACTGTGGAGAATTCATGTTCTTCAAGCCCTTGATGGTTGCATCCGAGTCTAACAATGCAGTAGGCAGCATCTGAATTCTATCTTCTACCTAGATCAGGTTTGTTTAAAACAGAAAGAAGTTACATTGCAATTCTTCAATTGTCTTGAAAGGTCTAACTCAAATAATTAACTCTTTATTGGACTGAGTTTATAGGAGGTCCCAAAAAAATGATCAGAGGGATGAAGCACCTCTCCTATGAAAAAAGTCTGAGAAACTTTGGGTTGTTCAGCCTGGAGAAGAGAAGGCTCCAGGGAGACCTTATTGAGAACTTTTAATACTTAAAGGTGAGCTGTAAGAAAGATGGGTACAGACTTTTTATCAGGACCTGTAGCAATAGGACAAGGGATAATGGTTTTAAACTAAAAGAGTAGATTTAGACCAGGTATAAGGAAGACATTTTTTACGGTGAGGGTGGCGAAACACTGAAACAGGTTTCCCAGAGAGGTGGTAGATGCCCCATCCTTGGAAGCATTCAAGGTCAGGTTGGATGGGGCTCTGAGCAATGTGATCTAGTGGAAGATGTCCCTGCTCACTGCAGCGGGGTTGGACTAGATGAACTTTAAAGGTCCCTTCCAACCCAAGCCATCCTACAATGAAGCACGATAATACAGATCAAAACTGGAAAAAAGAAAATCATCGTACATGTTGGAAATGCATCCTTTAAACAAGAATGAATAGATACATTGTAGGTAGAGATACATAAATACTTTTATCAAAATGTGTCAGTATTTACAGGATTTCAAAGAGAAAAAATACTCCCTTGATACTGCTTTCTTTTTGTAACATTGTCTTTTACATTTTTCTTCACTACCACTCAGACAAGCTGTAAGCATGTTCTCATTTCTCTTCAGAATTTTGTGTCACTAAACTCTAAATCCATAGCTAACATATTTTTAGTCTTATCTTTAATTTAATAAATCTTCTAATGCACAGAATGGTTGAGAAATCTATGAAGAGAAACATACACTGAAAATGTCCTATATTGGTGTTCTCAATTACTATTTATTTGATTTGTGCTAAACTTTACTAAAGTTTAATATAAATTACCATTAAAAGTTATGACTTTAAGGTTTTTTCCATTATAATTTGACCTTTTAAAGCTTTTATAATTAGAGTCTCATATTTTATATGGAAGTTACATTCAAAGTAGTCTCTGATCACACAATTAAAGTGTTTTATCTAACCATGGTGGCTAAGCAGTCAAACCCAGATTTAGTTTTTAAATGGATTAAAAGATCCAGGGTATGCTGAGTGCTATTGGAGGAAGCAAAAAAGTGTTGATTGGACATTTGGTAAATATGTAAACCACAGAAATTGGAGGGGTTAAATGATTTTTTCTTCAGTCCTGTTTTTACAGGTAAAATGAAAAATGAAAGTAAGAAACAGCAATAACAACAGACAGGAATCCTATTCAAATATTCCACCTCAGGAAGAAATAATAAAGAGTAATCATCGTTTATATGCTATAACTACATTGTCTTAAGCAAGTACGTATTGCTTGGATGAATAGAACTTCCCTATTATTCCCCCAAAATCACTGCATTTATAGGCCTATTTAAAGCAAACAAATTACTGATAATTTTTGGCACAAATTGTCCTCTCCATTATGGTTCTCATCTCTTTTTATTTCTTTAATTATGAATTGCTTAAACAAGAAATAAAGAACCAAGAAACTAAGGTTATGAAATAAATTAATTTACTCCATAATATTTCAAAACTAAAATAGTAGATGAAGAAGCAAAATAAAAAACTCTGACTACCGTTTTAGCTTTTTTGGTTTTTTTTCATTAGTTATGTACAGTAAGAAAATATTTGGAGGACCTGTATTTTTACCATTCCTATTTAAAATATATTTAGTACTTAATTCCTGATATCATCATAGCGATGTGGCCCTCACTGAGCTAGAAACTAACAGTGCACTTAAGGAAAGATAGTTACTAAACAGAGAACACTCCACCTGAGTGAGAGTTAATCACAGGCTCATTTGAGTGATGTATAGAGCCAAATATGCATTAGAATCTCAGAAATTTTTTCAGTTAACTTCTCTTTCCACTGCACATTTCTTCTCAAATTAGCAACTGCTGTTACCGTGTTTTTGGTCAAAGTCAGTGAGCAAGCATATGTAGGAACAGAGATTATAGGAATAAAATGAAGGTTACTCTGAAACGTTATCTTAAATATTCTCAATGTTCTGCAATGACACATTTAAATCTTGCTTCATTTTAGGTGTCATTGTGCATGATGAATAACTAGAGGTTTAAGTTTCTTCTCTGAATCTGGCAAAATATTTAATTACTGTAAAATGCCCACAAAAATTAAGCAGAAGATTTTACAGAGTAAATTATTATTTATCATCCATCAGTGGAAGAACCCATCAAAAATTTTTTTCAGATAAGTTTGTAGCATACAATAACTTGAGGAAAATCTGCATTATGTGTGCTATCATGAAAAAATAATCAGGTAGAAATCACAAATTTCGATGTTATGTTTCCAAAGCATCTGTAGCTAATTCGAGATAAGTTGTAGATGCTTTAGGACATCTAATCTTAAACAAGCCATCACCTTGTTTACACGTACCTCTTTATATCATTATAAAATATCTTATTTTATTTATGTCGCATATATGCATAACATGCTAAGTTAATGTTGCTACGGGAATCATAATTTGATTGATAAGTTTCTGACTTGTGCTGTTTAAATTCTTAATACATCTCATGACTAATGTTGCATTAACATATTTGCACAAAATTCTATTGCTCTTAAAAACTATGGTGAATAATTGCACATAAAATGGAAAAGCATTCTGTGTCTCTTTTGAGTGTGTGCAATATTCAATTTAAAAAAAATTATATAAATCCAGGAAGGTAAAAAAAGAATAAGCTTGCTTGATTGCAAATTGATATAAATGCACAGACTCATTTGTTTCAATGTGCAATGTGAGATTAAAAAGTGGTAACATGCATCCATCTGACATTCTGCTGAACGCTTTCTGAAATGGCTGCACACTAAAATAAACATGATGAATTTCAGCCCAAACAATAACCTTTCGAGAAAGTTAAAAAAGATTGAAAATTTCTGTTTGGACAGAATATACCTCCTGAACCATAACGATAGACTAGTTTATCGAAAGTCTGAGGTTTTTTTCAAACCAGTCAAGGGCTGCAAAGAAAAAACATGTTTTGAGTGTCTTCTAAACAATATTTTTTTAGGTTTTTTATAGTTTGAGGAAATTAATGAAAGAAGCAAACAAAAATTCTAAAATAGTTTTTGGAAAGTTATTTGAAATAGCTTGAGGCTTCAAGTAATTACTTTGCCAACTACTTGCAAAAATATTTCAGAATTGATAGAAAATGTTACTTTCCAACAGCCAAGGTCTTTTCTTCACTGTTTTGATTTTGCCAGAGCTGTCAGTCCAGAGTAAAAAAGTCCTAAATCAGATCCTAAGAGAAATTCTAAGATTGTCTTCAAGTTTATGTCAAATATAGGCAGTTTTCTTTACAGGTCTGATCTTAGCTTTAGATGTCTGCCCATGCAGATCTCATACTTTAAACCTCTTCTTCTTTTGAGGAAGCCCCACAGTGAAATATTCATGATTTGAAACTACAGTCAGTTTGTTACAGTCTGCCCCACTGTTTTTGCACACTCACCTGAATCTCTTTGCAGAGTTACATTTTACTTCTTAACTGGGTACAAACAAAGACAGGAATTCTAAACACAAAAGCTCTTCACTTAAGAAAGAAAGCTTAAGCAGACCCATAGCCAACTTCCTCACATCGCCATCAGTATACTATAGATGTTCTAGAAAATTATTTCCTCTTGAAGAATCCCGAGTAACTCCATCATAGCAGTTTACATTCCACAGTTGTCAGCTGTGGTGCTTTTCTCTCATAGTCTTTTGAAACAGTACTTTCCAAAGAAATTGCTTCTAGTTGCATCACTGTTAAATACTCGATGAGCCTTCTGTATTTCTCAGTAAAAAATTGCAAATTTCTCTATTGATAGAACAAATGCAAGGGTAGTTTTGGGGTGGGGCATGGAGAAAAATAAAAAAAGGACAGACTATTCCACACTATGATCATCTTCAGCTTCCTATTAAACCTAATAGATCATATTTATGCCATGAACACATTAACTGAGTGAACAAAGGTATTCTAAAGGCTTTACATTTACATTTTTCTCTGAAACAGGACGTTCTTATTGAAAGTCTCCAGGAGACAAACTCATTAATGTTCTTTGTGACATCCGGTCAGGAAAGTATCACTGAGGCTAGAGGTTATGTTGAACTCTGATGTCTTAAAAGTAAATAAGTACATGCTTAAATGGATTACAAAATGAAATGTATTTATGCCCTTGCTTAAAGGCGAGTATGTGCATAAGCACTACTGAATTGATAATTTTGTGATTGTTCATTGTCTAGAATAATTGCTCTTTCAGAGTGTAAGAATCTTATGAAACTTCATGGGCTTAAAGGGAAAAGGGGGAAAAATTGGTATTTATATGCTGAGTTAGATGCTGCCACTTCCCTTATCACCTGACACTCAATGTATGCTGGAACAGTGTTCTTAATGAGGAGAGGAGGTAAGATGGAGGAGAAGGGGCTAAAGCCCATTAGCTTCCCTCTTAAATCCATGCCTGGGATTTTATGAAAGGATTCAAAGAAATTGTAATGCAATAGTATCCGGTCCTCACAGCTACTTGCTCAACAGCCAGTGACAAGTTACGATGATGTAATGCTTTTAGCATGTACATTGTTACTTAAGTGAGTTGCTAATTAATACCATGCTGAAAGAGCTTTGGTTGGGTGTCAAGCTACTCAAAGTTGGTCTCTGCAGCTTAAGGAATGTTTCTGCTTCAGCTCCCTCTGTTCTTACTGTGTGCACAAAGTCCTCTCTAACTAAGACTTTTTTTTTCCTTTTCGGGTTGGGTTTTTTCTTTTTTTTCCCTCAGTTGCCTCAGGGCTCTTAATTGCTACATACACAGCACATTACAAACACTGCTAAATGATTCTAGAGAAATGAAATTTCTTGTGTGTCCTGGCAAATTATCATTAATTCATTGACACTAGAAAATCATTCTGGCAGTACTTTTCCAGAACAGGACCTGGAGTATAAGAATATTTTTAAAATTGAATAGAAAAACTGTTTGAGAATGATCCTCTCAAAATATCTGTGAGGAACCATGCACATGATATTTTTATATGTAGCTGTTTTACAGCATGTGGTGTCTAAAGTAGTTCTAGTGTTTAACTCATGTGCTAGGAATAAAATACATGTCTCGGGTCTGCAATGAGCTTGACAGACAAACTGGAAAAGGCCTTCAGCCTCAGTGATGTTTAGAGGTTTAATACCTACACATAGTGGATATTTCCAACTGAAGCAAGAGAAGTTAAATACTTACCTAAGAACTAGTAATACAAATAGTTTCAAGAAACTAGTCCTTAGCAGCTTCTTGCAGCAGTAATACTTAATTTCTTAGTGATGTTTCCTGATATGCAATGAGTATTAATTCATATTTAAAGGAAAGTAACTGGAAATAGAATATATAATGTATATTAATAGAATCTCTTGTTTCCTTCCAAAGACAGTGATTATTCTTTGAAGTGATGTAAAACAAAATGTGATGCTCAGCCTTAGATCATTTATGTGTTTCTTTCATATAGTTTACCTTTTTATTTGCAAACCAGACTCAAGTATATTTATATCTTCCTGCTTTAGATAGATTTATAAAATTGAGCAAGTTGGGGTTTTTTATTTGTTTGGGGTCTTTTTCCTAATAAAGACAAAATGACCAAGAATGAACACTGAGCTACACACATACTTCTCATTGCTGAAGTCACTGACCAGTGTTAATATGAAATAAACCCTTACTAAAATGTATTCACGAGTTAGAGCTGTCTCTGTCTGGGACTATCTGCTCTCATAGGTATACAAACACGTTAGCATGCCTGCATCAGGATCACGCTTCCCTGCCAAGGCCTGGCACTACATCACAGGTTACAAAAAAAAGCTTCCAGCAAACCAACTTTTTCCATAGATCAGCTCCAGATAGTAATACATCTAACTCAGCCATTGAATTAATAATTAGATGTGATCTATTTTTAAAACTGGAATTTTATTCAGGATGTCTACTTTTTTTTTTTTTGACACTCAGAGAAACTTTCTAAAACTATATCTGTTGTAGCTGAATACCTATTGTCTTGTAAAATTACCTAGACCCAGGACACATTTCAGTTAATTACTAGGAACTGTAATATTACATTATAGCTACTTAAATGTGGTTGGCAAATATCCCATTCATTTTGTTGGAAGAGACATAATAGTCCCTAAAAGATATTATTGTAGGTTTGCTGAAAGCCATCTTCTCTGAAAAAGCCATGAAATATTCCTAAATGCCAGTTGGATTTTCTACTGGAAGTAGCAGCTCAACATTCTGAATGCCATGCCTATAAAGTGGTAACAGAAAAGCTGCTTCATATGGTTAATCTGTGGAGACCGTGAAGATTAATCCAAAGCAATATGACACAAGTCAACTACTTAATGACTGATAAACAACCCATGTTATGTTTATATTATTATTAGTCAAAATTTTGATTGTATGAGAACTCATGAGAGATAGAGTGTGAAGGGTGGACCAGAAATTGATAGAGGACCTTGGTCAAAATGTTTGAATGTCTTAATTGTTTATAAACAGTAAGACTAAAGTGATTTCAGGGAAAAAGTATGCTAGTGTACCTAGTCAGATTTCTTTTTTAGAAAAAATATAATCCACTGTTTGTTTTTTATTAATAATATTCCTAGATTGTCTTTAGAGGGGCCCTGGATGCATTATCAATAGGTCCGATCTTCAGATAATCATTTAAGTGGTAAAAAATCTGAAATAAAGTGCATATGTCATTGTATCATGTCTTAACTAAGTTGATGTCAGGACAATTTATTAAATGTAAATTCAACAGGGAATGTGTAGAATTATATCTTGGAAAAAGCTCCAGGTAAGTTCTTTGTGTTATATATAGTAATAACTCAGCCAGTGAAAGAAAGCAGAAGGAAAGTTTACTGGAACTTGCGGATGTTAAAGCTTTCAAAACTAGAAGACACCAAACAGTGATATCAACATACTATTTTTCTGATATTAAAAAAATAATAATAATTCTTCAGGTATGTAAAGCTAAAAACTTACCCTATTATCTTTGTTTAGTCCAGTTCAGAAAGCCTAAAACACCTAAAAGCTCCAGGCAGGTTTTCTTATGTAAGCTGACAATAGTGGAGAGTAAAACAGAATTTTCTTTAAGGGCATTAATGGTTTTTGTTACACATGACTAAATTTTTATTCCAAAATCCTCTATTGGGTGACTGATCCTTCCTCTGGGTAGCAATATAGCTATGCTGAGACATTACAGACATGTTTTTCCTCCATGTCAATTCAATGCTTTTCATTTAATAACCTGAAACAACTAGAAGAAGATGACATTATAAGATTAGATCATCCCCAAGGAACATCTAAATCTAAATTCAAAGAGACAAGACACAAATGCAATATTTTTATTAGTAAACTAAACATGGACCCAGGATGAGTTCTCTAGCACTGAGGACTTGTTGCACAACACAACGTGAGTACAAACAGTTTCATATGTTTTATAAATCTATATATCTTTCCTCTCAAAAGATAGGGCAGACTTATTCTCACCACTCATTAGGAATGATCTCTGGACAATGCTATTCCCAAAATTTTGCTAACACATTATCTGGAAAAATTCTAGCAACTGTTAGGAACAGCAGTGCTAGAGCCCATGACCTGACCCCACAACAGCTGCACCAGTAAAAATAGGATAGACTTTTAGTAGCCTATACCATTTGGTATGTAATAGCATATAACACTTTTATAGTTTACAGAATATGTAACAGTATAATAGTGGTCATAGTGGTAGATTAGACACCGGAGTTGTGAGAAACCCTTCATCTCCTTGTCAGGATGCCTTTTAGGGAATTTATAATAGACTCCTACGGAACAGGCCAGTAGGTGTGCACTTGAGATGAACTAATTTGCTTTTGTGGCTCTATTAAACATATTGATGGGTTCTGTAATGATTGTAATGGGACCTAGCATGTGTGTAGAAGTCTACATAGAGACACCAGTTTAATTTCATCCAATACGTAACTATAAGGAATATCTGGTTTGTGTCCAAGACATCAGACTTGAGGTAGTTCTTCACAACGTAAAAGCAAACAGAATTATATAGACTCCAAATGCTGTTTCATGGCTTTCTTAATGAAGACAGTGAAAGTTCTACTTCTCCTAGCTCCTCAAATCCAGTTGGAAAGGTCTGAGCATGAAATCAGTCTGTAATCAAATGCAACAAATATTTTTCTCAATAAAACTTCTGTATTTTTTTTCAACAACAATCATTCAGTTCACAACTTGGATTTAGTTCCTAACTTTGGGGTTTTTTAAATTAATATTCACTTTAAAATTATTTGAAACCTGAGTCCAACATCTTGTACAATATTTTGATTCCAGGTTAGTAAAACTAGGGTCTCATGGCAGGAAGCAATACTGATCTAGAGGTACCTCGGTCCTTCTATTGAGACAAATTAGGTAACATATTAAGAAGGTGTAAACTATCATAACTTTATTGACTTTTGTAATTTCTTTAAATTGTTTATGTAGTGTGTTTGACTCTGTTTTGCTAAGTTGGAGATACTAAACACTTAAAGTGTAAGCACAAAGTCCTTGGTGGTATAATGCATCATGCCCGCCTAAACTTGATGGAGTACACTGTTTTAATCCAGCATTTTTGTGTGCTGTTAAACCCTTTCACACATCTAGATGGACAAAGTGATCAAGATATTAAACAGTTAAAGCCTTTGGTAGTGTTCTTGTCTAAAAATGCAAATTTTTACTATTGATGATTACTCTCTGAATAGGAATATATGACTAATGGAAAGCATCTAGTTGCATAGACATAACAGCACACATCTTGCATAAGACCTTGTGTACAGCTGGGAGCACACAATAAGATTATTGTTCACAATCAAGACTGACTATTAAGTGGTTTCATAAATTAAAGGAGATCCTGAATGGAAAAACAGACAATGGGATAGACTGAAACCACTGTATCAACTCAGTTTAGAAGAGGAATTGCCCTATAACTGAAGTAGACAAACAGCAGCTTCAAATGGCACAACCATTTTTTGTCCTTGTATATATAGATGTGAAAAGCAGAGGCAATTTCCAGTTGTTTTAATTTGGCTAATCCCCAAACCTGATCAGCTGAGAGTAAAGCCCTTTTGAAAATAGTAAAAGTCCTAATTATTTTAAATATCATCCAAACTAACTCTCCTATCAGTGAGGACCTTATTGAATAGAAGAGTCAAAGGACAGTTTTTAAAAGCTCCGTTGTATGACAATGCTTCTTGATTCACTGATGAAGCCCTTTTCCATTTTACTGGCTTTTGATTCTGCTGTTGCTTATGAAAGGGCTTCCATTAGGATGCATAAAAATAAATAAGAAAAAGCTAAGAAAATCTTATTTTGTTTTTGAAATTCAGGAAATATTACTGAGTATTCTAGTCCTGATTTTAAAAAGATAGTGTTTTGGGGAAAGGAGTTGGAAGGCAGACTGAGGAAAATGTAGTCTATAACTCTTCTCTGAAAGCATAGTGGAGAATAAACTCTAAATGCTACATTTACATGTAAAATCCAGAAGGAAATATTATCAGTCACATACTGGGTAGAATGTAGAGCAGTGTCTCAGAGGACATGCTTTTCATAAAAATGGGAGATATTTCCATGAAGTAAAACAAGCAGGAACATATTTGTATAGAGTAAGCCAAGATTTGCCAACATGTTCTTCTGAAGAGGGCAAACATTTGGCAGATCACCCATCCAGGAAAATTTCTGCCTGAACTATTCTGCTGCTGGATCAAGCAAGGAAGTGGGAGGTATTTGTGTCTCTCCCAATAATGTACTTTTGCCACACCTTCTGTGAGGCATTTAAAAAGCAGATTCATATGAAAATAATCAGCCACATTGTCTTAACTCTATAGCAATGATGGCATGTAATGTATTAAAAAAGTGAAAGAAGCTAATTTATGATTGAAAATACAAACAATTTTTAAAAGAATAAATTGAAATTTTTTTTATAAAAATGTTAACAGAATGTTCCATCATTATTAGTTAAAACTAAAGAATTAAAAAGAATTTAATACATTTTCAGATAGATTAAATATAGAAAAAGGATGGGTTGAAAGGACACCTTTCACTAGCATCCCACTTTTCTGGTCCCTGAAATTACTAGGGGAGAAATGGGACTAGTAAGATGTATCAAGCCTTACACTAGCATGTAAAGTAGCCAAGCTTTTGAGAACAGTGTAATTGACTGGGAGTTAGAAAAGTTGATTCCAGTCCTAATTGCACTACTTTTCTCCCGTCTCACACTTTAATATGAAGGCTTTGCTAATAACGTAATTTGCAGAATGTTCTGAGATCTGTTAATCTCAAAGTTGTCACATAAAAAAAGATAGGAAGCGTTACTGATATTCTCAGGTATGACTATTAAAATACTTAATGAAGTATACTTGCTAAATATTTTTAAAAGTATTACACACAAAGTAATATGTGGGACACTGTGAGGAAATTCAGATTTAGGAAGATCAAGCAATTTTTCACATGTGAAGTCACTGATCAGTTCCTTCTTTTTGCTTCCTGTTGTGTCTTTCCACCCCTAAGCACAAACATATAGCTAAATCAACTCCTAAAGCTGTCACATTTAATTAAAAAAAACTGCAAATATTTTGGTTTTTAAAATTTTGACGTTATTTATTCTATGTGGTATGTTTCATATATATATGATAAGCAGTATGTGGACATAGTGTTCTGCCAGCTGAAAAAAAAAAGAAGAAGAAGAAGAAGAAGAAGAAGAAGAAGAAGAAGAAGAAGAAGAAGAAGAAGAAGAAGAAGAAGAAGAAGAAGAAGAAGAAGAAGAAGAAAAGAAAGAATAACAGAAAAAATATCCAAACAAACAGTTCTTTTTCTAAAGGAGGCTGTTAAAGGTATGGGCTAAGTATACTAGAAAACGTATACAAGTAGCTAAGATTGATCTCTGGTTTAGTCTCAGCTCTGTGTCCAAATTTTATTGTGTATTTTAATTTATACAAAGTATCTTAAAATTAACAGTGTCATGTGATTAAAGGCTCACCTCTGCACACAGAGAGGATCCTAGAGGCACAGTGGCAGGTGGGGGAAACCCAGTAACTGTGTCAGAGACGTGAGCCCCTGACCGCCCTCCTCGGGACTGTCCCAAGGGAGCCTCAGTCCCGTGGACCGGGGAACACCCACCACCAGCAGTCAAACCAAAGGTTCTTCAGAGCACACTATGACTGTGAAGTGTTATGAGAGGCCTGAGAGTGTGTGGGACATTTTATGAGATGCCAGGAAGAGCATTTTGGGATTGCACAAGGCTTATTATGGGAGGGTTAGGGCAGGAACCAAAGGTAGGAAAAGGTAGAGATGAAGGTGGTTTGGGCACTTGTGTCTCAGGTGTCAGGAACTGGAGAGAGAGGATGTGTGGTGTTGCAGCCAAACACCACACAGCCACTCACTCACTCTTTGTCCCCCTGGCATGGAATAAGGGAGAGAAATGGAAGGGCAAAAGGAGACTCATAGGTTGAGATAAGAACAATTTAATAATTCAAATAGAATAAAACTTAAAATAACAATGACAATTATTATAATATTAATAGAATATACAAATAAGTGATGCTCACCACTTGCTGACTGATGCCCAACCTGATCCCAGATAACGATCCTGGAGGAGCAAAAATCCCAATACTGCAATCCTGGAAGGCAGAGAGAGAGTATTCTGCTCAATCCTCATTTATGTACTGAACATGACATATGATACGGAATATTGTATTGGTATATCCAAATGCCAGTTTGAACCTGTTTTGCTCCCCTCAACTTCTTCTGCACCTGCAGACTAGCAAAACATGGGAAGTTGGAAAGAACTTGATTTCCCAGCAACAACTAAAAACATCAGTATATTATCAACATTCTTCTCAAACCAAATTCCATACTGAATCCTAAACATAGCACTATTCTAACTACTAAGAGAATTATCTCTGTTCCAGCTGGAACCAGGACATGTGGGTACATATGTCAGTGTGTGCTAACTCTCAAGACATGCTAGACTAGCTGGCAAGAAGGAAAGTAGGCTTGGGAGCCATGTTGAAGTACTACTGGAGGGACTAGGAGGTCCAAGGCAGCTGCTGGGGAGACTGTGAGTCTGGGGGTCAACTGAGAGACCCATGTGCCTGTGTGTAAGTGTGTGCAACTGAAAGCCACAGAATCCAAGTCTGGCTACTGGGTAGACGGGTTGTCTAAGGCCAGTTGTTGAAGGGATCCACAGTGTCCATGAGGATGTGTGTGTATATGCATGAGGAGGTCTGAGTACCAGCAACTGGAGTGGGGCTGCAGCCTGGGGGCACTTGTATCTCTGGGATCCAGGGGAAGCTACTAGGTTTCTGTGTATCTTCTTCAAAATTAAATCTGTAGCAACAGATACACTATGAACAGGTAAAGAAATCTATTATTGAATATCAAAACCAGGAGAGACAGCTAGCAGGTTTAGTCCCTCCATCTGTGAGCTGTGGAGACTCATATTCTGCTCTCTCAGGAAGAATTTTTCTCCTGAACTTGCCAATAGCAACCAGGGTCACTGGAGAGATCTTCTTTCCTATTCTAGAGGAAATTAACTGGATATTTAATTAATCATTAATTTGGATCATTTTCCATTGGTGGAAAATTAGTTGACCTGTTTCAGGATTTGTTCTTTAATACTCATCCATATTATTATCAGTTATATTATATTAATTTTATTTTAATATGTTAAAATATCTGCTTAGAAAAGTAAAATCCAAATCTCATAATTGCTTGCACTTGAGCAAATACTTTTTTTGGATCTATTTGAATATTTCTCCACTCTTTACTGCTGTGACTCATCACAAGTTTATATAGATATCCTGAAGCATTTGTCTGTCATAGATTTGCTCAGTGCACAAGGAAAGAGAGTATTTGCTTGGCATAACTATTGACTTTCCCTGGCAGCCAGACAACAAGGTCTGAGTAGGGAAACAAATGTGTGGGAAAAGGTACAGGGGAAAACGTCTGTATTCTATCAGAGGAAATTGGTAACAGACAATTTTAGAGGAGACTTCAAACACTAGATAAATCTGTTAAGCCCTTTTGCTTACTCCTCTATTGCTATTCAAATGTAGTTCTGCACCTTACCTACAGGTGTCTGAGCTAGCTTCACCATCCTTGTTCAGATACTGAGAGAAAATAAGCCTCAGACCCTGGGTATTTTGACTGAAAACACCTTCCAATAAAGTCACAAATTATATGCACAATCTATGTACCTAAGACAGACCTTCAAAGGGAGCATCTCACATTGCTCTTGCCAAGTTTCATACTGATATGTTGGTACTGGAATTTTAAGAAAGTGCATGTGCAGTTGGTACTGATTCACCAGTTCAGTTTGTACAGCATTCTTCAGTGCATCTAGAATTTGTCAGACTAAGTATTTTTTCACATCCTTGTTCTGAGTATCTAAAGAAATAAAATGGTAGAGCCCAATACATCTTTTTGGACAACAGATATTGCACAATTTTGTAATTGTAATGCTAAATCAAATGAATACAATCTCAAGCCAACTATATAAAGATGAATAAATTACCATTTGGCTAACTGATTGCAAGTCTTAACAGACATAAACATTTCTCTTACTGAGGTGACCGAGCATGCTTTCCAACATAATATGAAGTGTATGGCTTGACATAGGTATTGGGTTTTTTAAATGCCTAAAATAGTCAAAAACTATTTTGAATAAATTAAAAGAGAAGACAGAGCTTGTAAAAAAAGGTTCAGAATAAATTACAATTCTCTGAATTATTTCTACATTCTAGAAACAGTTTTAATGTGATAATAACAGCATCTACATCATGCATCAGATTTTTAAAAGCATTATTTTTAATTTGAAGTACATACTACAATTTTTTTTCTTACATGGTCAAAACTGTGAAGAATTTGTGATATAAATATTCCTCACATAAAATTATTTAAAAAGGAAATTGAAGTATATATTATTATCCATCTGTATAGAGAATTTGTATGAGGGTGTAGGTATACAAAAGGAATTGGTTGCTTAGAATTATGTCAACCTTCATCACTGTGTCAAATTAGTCTAAGACCGAAGAAACACTTAAGCCCTACCAAAGATAATACAATGTAAGTGTCTTTGGACACTCACAGTCTTGTAGATAAGGGCAAATTTCATGCACAAATCCAAAGATGAATTGATTTTGAAACACATCCATTTAAAATAAACAATAAATCTTCCTAACTGAATACACACAATAAATCAACTGCTGTGGTTTAAGAATGGAACTTATCAGTCTTTACCAGCAGTACGAAACAAGAGGCAAAGGTACTCTTATAAGGAACAGTTGGTATAAAAATGTCAGAAACAGGCAGATAAAATAATGACAGAAGCCAAAGGATTCTTTCCTCTGTCTCCCATCTACAAATAAGAAAAAAATGTTTTGAAATAAAAATCTGGTTTAGTATTTCTTTTGTTTGTATAAAAGAATATAAACAGGTATGCAAGAAGTCACTTAGTAAGGATTTATGCTGAGATGTATACAGAGTAATATGTCTCACACAGAGCACTTAAATAAATAGGGTTTTAAAAATATGTTTCTTATAACTTATCTTTTCTACCCTAGAATCTATTGGCTCATAGTCAAATAAACACATAAAATGGTGTTGAAGATTGCTTTTGTAAAACTGTTAATGTTGGGCATTGAATCAAAATATTTGTTATAGCTTTTAACCTTAGCCACAGCATGTGCAGGGGCAAATTAGATTCATGAAGAGAGTTTTCTGTAAGAGTCCTTTCATTCCTCTTATGGTAATATTTCAATAATTTTTTAGTATATATTATCATTATTATAAAAAGAGCGGCAAGAGGCAGATGCAATATTTTACAGTTTGATTGTCCTCTCCAATCAAAATGTTCAATAGCTGCAATGAAGTGTATTCTGCTAGCACTGCTCACTTTTGTTCAAGGAATAATAAAAGGGCTCCAGCTGATTGTATTGCTTATTAAGCCCAGTAGTGCAAGTAATATAGTCTTTATGCTTGGTGTCTAAACAGGGGTGAATTTCACCTGGAGGCAACTTTGGCCTTTTGTACTGGCAATTATATTATTATGAAATATGAGTTTTACAGATGAACTAAATCTCATCTAGAACCTTTACCCAGAAAAATCAGCACTGCTGTGCCTTGTTCAGAGTTTTTCTATTCCAGAGCTGGCATCCAAGTGTGTACTTGAAAACTATCTTTGATTTTGAATCTACAATAAGCATAACACAATTTAAAAGCATAAATGCCACAGAGCTTAAATTAGAAACTGCTGCTTTTATTAAATTTAGCTACTTTTCCCCTGCAGTTTTACATCAATATTGACTTCAAAGTGCTAGTAGCTTTCATTAAATTGAATTACTTTCTCCTGTAATTTGAAAAGTAATGAGGCAGCTACTAAATGAAGCTGTTGACAAAACAAGAGCAGAGGCTATTAAAAATTACATGTCAAAGTGTGAGTCATAAACAATGAATAGTTAGTGTTCAAGGGCAGTTTCTGAACAAAATTGCACAAAACCCACAAAATAAACCATTCTCCTCAGTCATCTGTGTGCATCTAAGAGATGTGAATTCTACCTCATTAATTCTTTTTATTTCTTTTTGGTTTCAAGCAGGTTCTATAATGATGTCCTGCTCTTTGTATCCAAGTATCTTCCAGTTGTGCATTAAGTGATATAATAGCATCTGCTCTGATTAACATCTGGTTTGTGTCATCTGTTGTTTCATTCTCCCCAGAGAGAAGTGAAGTTTTTCTTGTTACAGCAGCATTTTTGTTTCAGTGTGCATTGGAAGTGCCTTTCCAGGGAAAAGTTGTCTTGGATTTATAGACAAATATATACATATGGGGTTTTATAAACCTGATTCAAAATACTGCAACCAGTAAAGGAAGCAGAGGACAAGTATGATGTACTTTCTGTATTCCTCATTGCTTCATGAGTAGCAGTATTCACAACAGCAAGAGTTTTCCAAATCCTAAAGCCTTTGTACCTAAAGTTGATTTTCCTGGATTTCTGTAATCTTTTGCAAAGATGCAGAAAAGGGAAACTGAGGCCTGATCCTCTTTTATGAGGTCAGAAATAATTGCCCACTCAAATACAAATAACTTGAGCATACTTTCCTTTGTTCTTGAGCTTTACTTCTCTCTTGCTTGGGGTCAGTGTTGGTTGCTAATTTCATGCTGGAATTGACTTTATTTTTGCAAGTGGTCATTTGGTTGTAGCATAGCTATACAATCCAATGGAGCTTTTTACCAGTAGCACAAGATCAGTTGAACAGTGGACATATAATTTTATTGCAAAGTCTTCAAATGAGAAAATGGCTGCACATATGAAGTGATAAATAACAGAAGAGAAATTCCTCATTGATACTCTTTGGTTATGCATCCCTTTCCAAACGGTGCAGGATAGCAGGTTTGATTTCCTGTGATCTGTTATGGTTTCAGGACCAAATGTTTACATCACATTTTTACCAGCAAGGAATTTTATCTAATTTTACTAGTTCTAGTTCAAATCATATGTCAATAATTAGAAAATTGCTGATAAACCTCTTGGTTTCAAGCTTGGTTCTATCAGAGTGTGGACTTCAGTGTATACAGAAAGACCCCAAGTGTAGGCATAAGGCAGATTCACATAAAAAATAAACCTCCTCTGCACTTTATGACTAATGTAGATAGGCTCTATGTGCACATTCCTTTTATAAAAACTCAAGCTATCACAACATATTGTCTAAATAATTCATTCTAGAGAGCCAGCATTCTTCTATAATCAACCGTACAGTCATGTTTGAAAAAGATCTGAGAGATTAAGAATAAATATTTGCCCTTTTTGCATGGGTAGAGAATGTATCTATTGTTGTGGTCAAGTTCTATTGTCTCCTGGGCAGGAATTTTATTTTTGTGACATTTTAGCATAGTACCTACTAGTTGGATGGCCAAAAAATTGTAGGCACCAATGGAGGATGAGTCTCACAAGAAGCAGTGGAAGTGCAGCAGTGACCTGACCTGAGCTGGCTTTGGTGCCCAATAACTCCTTGTAACACACCACCTCTTCTATCCTTAGAGACAACCATAACAGATGGAGCCCAAAGTCATGGACTAAAAAACCCTCAATGGACATTTTATGGACAACTATGGACCTATTACAGACTTTTCACAGTGATGATCCACAGACTAAGGGAATGATATCTTTTTATCTATCAAAAGACAGGAAGAGGCATGGTGGTTAATGAGGATGTATTGGATAGCATGGGACCTGAGCATGATGTAAATGGTATGGAATAAGGCAGGGAAGAATGTGCTGGTTCTGTCTGCGTTAGGCTTAAATTTCTTCGTAGTAGCCTCTATAGGCTTATGTTTTGGGTTTGTGATTAAAACAGTGTCGATAATGCAGAGATGTTTTCGTTATTGATGAGCAGTGCTTACACATAGTCGAGGCCTTTTCTGCTTCTCACACCACCCGACCAGCGAGTAGGCTGGGGGTGCACAAGAAGCTGGGAGGGGACACAACTAGGTCAGCTGACCCCAGCTGACCAAAGGGATATTCCATACCATGCTCAGCAATAAAAGCTGTGGGAAGAAGGAAAGGGGGAACATTCACAGTGATGACATTTATCTTCCCAAGCAAACATTACGCATGATGGAGCCCTGCTCTCCAGGAGATGGCTGAACTCCTGCCTGCTGATGGGAAGTAGTGAATGAATTCCTTGTTTTGCTTGTGTGTGCTGCTTTTGCTTCACCTGTTAAACTGTCTTTATCTCAACCCATAAGTTGTCTCGCTTTTACCCTTTTGATTCTCTCCCCTATCTCTCCAAAGACCTTGTCCATTAAATAAGAAGCCTGCTCATGACTTGTAAATAAAATTGTATCATAAATAGGTCTTGCTAACAGTTACTGCATGCTTGGCATTCGTCTCTAAAAGTTCTCTGGAACAGGCACTGAACACAGTAATCATTAAGTATTCTTATTTCCTAGATTGCAAGGAGATTTACTCATGACTAATGGTTCTTAATTGTGTGCTTCATGGGTGATAGCCAACTCTACTATTAAAAAAAAAAAAAAAAAAAAAAAAGAATGCATGTGACAATACTATTGACTCTTCTTTCCAGCAGATCATGTTAAATGCTTAGTGTACAGCCCCATGTCTGTAGAGGGCTATTGGTCTGGCAGGAATTTCAATGATTTTTCAGTAGCTGGCTTGGTAGGAAGTGAAGAGCAATAGAGCTGAACACAACCAGTTGCCTGCTTAATGGATGCTCTCCGAGCTTAGATCTATATGGGGTATGTTATATATAAAGTACCAAAGAGGGGAAAATTAAAACTGCTAGCTAAGTGTCTAATTTGTCTCCCATTTACTTGACTGTCATTTCATAACTCCTTTTATGGAAGTTTCATGAGGATTAGAGGGGTTTGTTTTATTTTGTTTTAAGGACCAGAACATAAAGGATAAAATCATTTTTTTCAGTAAGTTTACTAAGAAGAAAAGCTTTGAGGGAGGACGCAGTGAACACTTAAAAAATAAAACCTCTTATGCTAGCTGAACATGACATTGACAGTAATTGGTTCTCCTGAAGAACAACCTTGTGTGAGACTTAACATTTTTACATTAAAAGAAGTCATTGCATCTCTCATGGCATAATGCATCCTGCAAAACAGGGCTACCAAATTTTTGTCATGATATGTATCATCCCTATTTTCACTGTTGCAAGTCATGAGGCTACAGCATAGATAGAACGAAGAACAGAGAAAGGAAGAGTGTAGCTTTAAATATGGAACTATTTTCTTCATCTTATGTGAAGTATATGTAAATTTTAATAACATATTTGGTTCAGTTTCAGAATAAAAAGACTTTTCAAGGGACTTTGTTGTAAAATTACATTTTGTACAAGCCATAGCAGACAGAATGGGAAAAGTCAATCTTCAATGGCACTGCACTCAGTTTTACTGAGTAATCATTATTAAAAACTTTCTTGTGGCTGGAAAAAAGTTAATTCAGCTTTAGAACTGATGCATCTTGAAACTGTTTCAGCTACCTATCAGCTTGTTGCCTTTTTCTTGGTCCTCCATCTTACCATATCCTTTAGGGCACCATCACAAAGCTGTGATCTTTTCATAGATAGCTTCAAGATCATTGAACCTGTGCTCTGATCAGACAGGATAAAAGCTGGCACAGGGCAAGAAGTTTTGTAACCACACTGTCACCATGCCCAACCTGACAACACTCGATGAAAAGCTACATGCTAGGGCCAGTACCCAGCTCCCCACAGCCTTGACCTGCCTGGCCATGAACACTGCTGAGTAAGGCCCATCTGCAGAACCATGCCCTAGCCCAATCTTGGCCTGTTCTCATCCCCAGAGAGGTTCCTGATGCTTAGGGCTGGGGCTGCCCCCGAGCCCTCCGGCTGCCCTGTTTCTGGATGTGTTTCTAGGCCCTGCCCTGCCGCCCCAGGGAGCTCCCGCTGCCACAGTCCCCTGGGCCAAAGGGCCTTCTGGCCTGCAGGATGCCAACAGTCTAAAAGCCCAGATGTTGATAAACTCCAACTGATTTGATAGAAGGGACTGGTGAATACCAGTGACAGCCTTCTTATCCACCACCAGTATGGGATGTCTTTTCTAACTGTGGGAGTTATCAACATAGAACCATAGACTGAAATGGGTTGGAAGGCACCTTAAAGACCATCTAGTTCCAACCCCCCTGCCATGAGCAGGGACACCTTCCACTATACCAGGTTGCTCAAAACCTCATCCAACCTGGCCTTGAAGACTTCCAGGGAGGGGGCAGCCACAACTTCTCTGGGCAACCTGTTCCAGTGTCTCACCACCCTCACAGGAAATAATTTCTTCTTAATATCTAATCTAAACCGACCCTCTTCCAGTTTAAAGCCATTACCCCTACTTCTATCACTACCTGCCCTTGAAAAAAAAAGTCCTTTACCAGCTTTCCTGTAGCCCCCTTTCAGGTATTGGAAAACTTCTGTAATGTCTTCCCAGAGCCTTCTCTTCTCCAGGCTGAACAGCCCTAAGTCTCTCAGGTGTGTCTTCAAATGACACATCTAATGGGCACATTTATTCCTCTTCTTTAAACATCTTTAAAGGTATTGCTTTTAAAGTCATTGAAGGTAATTTGGATTATGTCAAAAACGTGAATCTCTTTCTTGGATAAGGGTGGGAGAATTATATTGAGTTAAAAATACTAGTTAAAATACATTGATATAAATGTATTGTTATAGCCTATAAACCTTTGCTCAGACAAGTGCCAATCAAAGTACTATTACAATTTCAGTGACTTTTTTTTCAATAGCAATCAGTAGTTTACACAGCAACTGCAGATTTATATTTGTTCTGTATAAAATTTAAGATTTTTGTAGAGTTTATTATAAAGGCAACTATATTTTTTTTCTTTTCAAATTAGATATTCATCTTGCTATACTGATAAATGATTTTGCCTACATTCAAATATGCTCATTTCCTTTTGCCTCTTATTTTAATAAGGCTATTTTTGTTGTGTATACAAATGTTGTAGTTTTGATTCTATTTTCAATGAGGCTGGCAACAACCAAATCAAAATTAAATTGGATTGCTTTTACATTCGAATAAAAAGGAAACACTGCCTGTGGGGATAGAAAGAATCATATGCAACTTAAACTACCCCTTCAAGAGCTTATAAATATTGAGGATGTTAAACAATAAGATGTGGACAAAAGACTCTGTAGGTGATTATATTTTAGAAAAAGCAAATGTTGGCATGGGAATATAGTCAGTAATGGAAAGGAAAAGAAGTAAATCCTATTTCAAAACTGATCATGAGCTCCTACTTATTTCTCAAGCAGGACAATTTTTGTCTCTAAGAGATGAACAATTATTTAAATATATACTTGCATGAAAATGTTGGAAATGTTCATATAGCTCTACATTAAAAGCAAATTGAAAGTGATTCTTGAAAGGGAACCATACCTATTTCTTTTTTTATATTACTATATTTCTGAATCTTAGATTGTGAGCTTTCTGTGAGTTATTGCTCAAAATGTGTAGAGTGCACTATGACTCTGCTCCATCTAGTGTTCCATAAGGCTTCTCTCACTAATGTGAAATGTAGAGGGGTTTACTATATTTTTTTCATCACAAATATAAAAAAGACAACACAATTTAATAGATCATAATAGTAATATTCTGAGTAATGAATACGAACATTTGTGATAAAGGAGGAATCTTTAGCTGAATTTCTAGGACATAATTTACCCTTCTCATTCCTGTGAAAATCAGTATTCTGCTGAAACATATCAGTGTAAGAAAAGAAAAATTAGACCCTCAGTTGGCAGATTGATCTTCAACATCTGTAAGATTTCCTGGAGAGGTTACCACCAGTAGAGTCAGAAAGGTTCAATGGGTTAATGTCCATGTATATTTTTGGTATTAAAGAAGATTTTCATCTCATTATGGCAGCATTGGGAAGGTTTGAACAATAAATGAAACAAGAAATAAAATGTTAGACAACTGGGGTGGGGGGTTGGGGGGGTGGATAATGTTAATAGCAAAATACATTATGAAAAAATACAGGACTATTTATCAAGATAAAATAGATGAGTCAAATTTTTGCCCATGCCCCAAATACAGAGAAACTGAATCATGCACTGGATAAAAGTACCATAAATGTCTGCTTTACCTTCAAATTTCAGTCTTGCTTTGTGTCGACTGTATGGCATCTTTGAATTGATGCAGTCTATTTTGGTACAGTTAGGAGAAAAAGAAAGATTTTGTTATTTAGGGTGATTCACCAGAAATCAACCAGCATGTCAGAAATTTTTGTATTGTTTTTCCTCTTGAACATGATGGTACTATGTGTACATTGTTTACCATTGTATGTTTTCATTAAATGACTGAACACCGACACAGGTTGCCCAGGGAAGTTGTGCAGTACTCAAAAGCCACCTGGACATTGTCCTGGGCAACCGGCTCTAGGTAACCATGCTTGAGCACGGGGGTGGACCAGGTGACCTCCAGGGGTCCCTTCCAACCTCAACCATTCTGTGATTCTGTGAAATATGATGGTTAATAGTGCTTATATGAATTATAGTATTTAATGTACAAATTTATTAATGACATTTGAAAATCACCTCAGCAGATGACAGTATATATATATATATTTTTTTTTTTACAGTGCTCAAAGTGTTTGAGTTCAAAGAAATAAATGCCAGACCAATTGTTAGCATATTTTATTGACTGTCTGATTAGAAATGGTTCTGCTCATCCATTCCTAAGGGTTAGCAGCTTTTCTGAGGTCAGGTGAGGAAAATCAATAATCCTTAAGAGAAATGTTAACCTACCTCAAGTATTAGGTTGCATCAATCTCTGAGACAGAAGAAAGGAGTAAGAAAAAATCAAAAGCCAAAGAGAAAGGGGAGGCAGGTTCCCAGCTGCAGGTTTCACTCAGGAAAAGCAATGCCTAGAGGTAAAATTTTGCATAAAACCCATCTGTGAGAGCCACAGGAAAAGGCTCACAGTCTTTCAGCTTCATGAAATTAATGGACAGCTTCCTGGAACTGATGGAAAGTATAGAGACTCATAAATTCTTTTTTTTTTTTTTTTCCCTTTCCATTTTTGTGTATCTGTCTCTCAATCTGTCAACTATTCAGCTTTGGATTGTAGCATTCATATTTTCTTGTATCATCATTTCTGGTGTTAAGGGTGACTGGAATAACTATAGACATGCTGTTCCTGGCTGAAAAGGGTCCTATGAAATTGTCCTACTGGCTATCTAGCCCTGTCCCTACCAGCAGTTTTTAGGGAGATGTGTTTTTTCTTCTAAGCCACACATGGCAGGAGTTATAATGCAGTGTGAGATAACTCCTGACGACAAGTGTTAGCCTGAGTTTCACTGGCATGCAGCATTTTCCTAACCTTTATAACTCTGAGAAATAAAAATTCACCTGATGTATCAGGTCAATCTTCTATGAAGGTTATTAATGTAAGTACAGAGTATTCAGGACTCTGCACCATTCTCCTTTTCTGTTGTCTCTTTGAAAGGTAGTTTCAGAGTAAAGGTACAGTGAAGAGGTGGAAAAAACAGCCAGAACAGTATTTGTTCACAAAATTCTGGAAGAAATCTTGGGAGTAACAACCACAGTTACAGAAAATCATGATCTGTTTTTGGGCAGTTCACAAAAATTTTAAAGTGCAAAAATTGTCACACATCTTGTAATATAGAAATAATATTGCTAGCATATAAAAGGTATATTTGTTTTTTTCCCTTTTTCTCTTATCCTTCCCCTTTCCTCAAGTCTAAATATTTTCTGCACAGATATACATGTTGTGGTTTGCTACTACCAGTAAAAATTATACAATGAAATGCTAATAGAAATTAACAGGAAAAAATATGACTATTACATTGTTAGTTTCATTACTGCAATTTAAATGTGTTTATGATTTGGTGTAGCTATTTTTTCCCAGAAGGATGTATTATAATGACTAGGTTTTCAAAAGACCTCTGATCTCATCTAGCACCTTCTACAAGAGACAGATTTTCTAAAGGACTAGGTGCATGAAGTGTTGTTCTATTCTGATATTACATCTTCATCTGTAGTTTCTAACCTTGTAGTCCAGAAACCAGATTTAGAAAAATTTTCCCT
This sequence comes from Caprimulgus europaeus, assembly GCA_907165065.1. The sequence goes on from OU015525.1 coordinate 33,556,760, forward strand.
AACTGTACATGTTGCTATATACCAGCAAACACATATGAGTACCTATTTAATAAAAACCCCACTATTGTTGTTTCATTAAGGTTCACTTTAGAACCTTTGTGTCATTGCATTTTTGTCCTTAATAACAGAAAACAAGGTGTGTGTATTTTGCTTCCTGAGTGTTCCTGAAGCAGTGCTAACAATGAGAGGCTTAGGTTTTGCAATGCCGTACATAATCAGAGGATGTATCCTATATTCCATCTAATACTAGTGGAGAGTAAATCCATATAACTAATTTAAAGAAGTCCTTGTTCAGGCCACATAAATACTCACATGCAAAAGAAAAATAAGAGCACCTCCATGAGATTTCTGATGTTTTTGGGGCCAGGCAAAATATCATCTAGAACTGACTCATCATGAATCCCTTATGTCTTTAAAAACGAATACCTGTTAGTTTGTGTGAGACTGTCCTAAACAGCTGGCTTCCTACATTATCCATTATTTTTACTGTGCTTAGGTTAAATTCTGGCTCTGCGTTCAGCCCGCATAAATTGGCTGTGTGCTGGGGGCTCTGCAGGGGTTTCCAAAAGAGCTCCTCTCTCACACTCCAAAGAAAATTAACGACAGTAAAATTGCTTTCCGGTGCAGGCTAGAGTTTCTGTCCCATCCATGAAGCAAATCTAATTCTCTCCTGCTTTGTTTCCTGAAATCTTCATGCTGGAAGATATATGCTCCATTGTATAACCAGATATTTATAAAATATTTATTTCAATAGTAAATTTTTTAAAATACCATCAGTTTAAAGAGAGTCTTGTTTGCTTCCTGCATTACCATTTTGTGTTGTTGACCAGGAAATGAGGCTGGGAACAGGAAATCATGCATGCTCTGTTGTATAAGTTTATGGAGGTGAATCCAAATTAGGTGTCTCTTTAAGAAGCTTTGACAATGTTTATTTTCTGTTCGTTTTTGAAGAATGTAGACTATACCATCAGCTTGTGTAAATCAGCAAATTTCCCTTGGAGTCGAGAGAGCTGGCCTGATTGATACCAGCTGAAAATTTGCTTTTAAAAATCACTGTGATTAACTGTTGGTGTTATTTTTCTTGAGTAATATTGTTTGCCAAAGTGGAAAATGAAGCAAAAGCTTCAGGGATAGAAAAGTATCAGCTATGCATCTCAAAGGCAGCTAGGACAATGGGTCATCACATGGAGTTGTTTCTTCCACATGACAGTAAATTTAGCAGATTTTATTTTACTAAAGCTGTGTCCCTTAAACCAGCAAACTCTGTTCCTTATGCCAGGGCATAAATATCCTGGCAGAAAGAGGTCAAGGTAGCTATCAGTTCTGTCAAGCACAGGGATTGTCAGAAAGCCAAAGAAACTGTGACTTGGTTCCCAAAAGATTCAGGCATGCCAATTTTGAGACCTAGAAGACTAGGAATGCCAAGCTCAAGCCATATCTTGGGCTTAGAGGCCTCTTGCAGTGAGACCATTCTCATGTCTGCTCCCTTTGTTTGGGTAAAATAAATTCTGCTTTGCTTGGAAGAAGATCTTGTATCTTGGTGTACTAATGCTATTAACAAAAGTAGGAGGTACCAAGATTAGTCAGCTCTCTATGTAAAAAAGCTGGCATCCAGAGGGATATACCCAACTGTATCATAGCATAGCTCTCCAAGAAGATGTATGAGGATACAACTGTTGAAAAAAAGTATATAGTGTGAGGAATGGAGCAAGATCTGAGAAGAATAAGCCTACTCATGGGAATATAAACAGTCCTACTCACGCTGTTTGAAGTAGAATGAGAGCCAGTCACTCTTATGTGATAGAGAAGCAAATGACCTGCCAATAAGAGAAGTGTTTTGAATAATCTGTGTATCTCTTTGTTAGCCTTTTTGTCCTCTGAAATAATCTCCCATTGTTTTGAATATTCTATAATTCATGCCACTTCCTCAAACATTTCTAACCCTGAATGCTTCACTTCTCTGTTCCACCAGAGCTGTTCCAGTGAAGTCAAAGAAAGACCATTTTCTTACATCAGTTCATTCATCACACTCAAATAGCTCTATCTTGTTTATGGAGCTAATGTAGAAAAGATTTGCTTTTTGCAGAGTACTATCTCACCCTGAGGTATTGCAAGGATTCCCGCTTTTACATTAATCTGAGTTGAGCCTTCAGCTGATGTAAATAGGTTTGAATAGACTGAGATAATACTTCAGGTTTTAAGAGGTCTGCCACTAATTACAGGCCTGAGTAACAGCCATTAGTGAAACCAGTCGTCACTTTCGGTGGACTGTCCCATTTCGTCAACATGTTCTCAGGCAGGTTTTTGGGGGCTCCTGTCAGTGGAAATTTGGAACACTGCTTGGAGCTAGATGAAGGTGACAGACATATATGCAGCTTGAAGAGACATATGATGAGACTGAAAGATTTTTTTATGGAGAATAATATGAAAATATGATGTTATGTGTTTATCAGTGTCTGCATACTGCCCCTACATGAAGAATGAAAAACATCAATTAATCCCTACTAATCGGTTCATTAAATTTCCTGCTCCTGCAGCCACTATATGAGATTATTTGCAGACTAGTAAAAAGTACTAGAAGCAGGGCATAAAGAGGATGTTTTCTGTCAACAGATCAACACTGTATCCCTTAAGAACCTCACAGAGAAGCTAATTAATTATGGCCTTGATAAGCAGACATTGAGGTAGATTAAAAAGTGTCTGAATGGCCGCACCTAGAGAGTAATGATCAGTGGCACAAAGTCTAGTTGGAGGCCAGAAACTAGCACTGTACCCCAGAGGTCTATACTGAGTCCAAGTCTGCTTAACATCTTCATTAATGATCTAGATGAAGGGGGAGAGTGTACCCTCAGCAAGTTTGCTAATGAGAGGGACCTCAACAGGCTGAAGATAGGGTCTGACAGGAATCCCATGAAGTTAAACAATAAGAAGTGCAAAGTCCTGCAGCTGAATAGGAGTAACCCCAGGCACCAGTATATGCTAGGGGCCACCCTAGCAGTTTTGAAGAAAAGGATCTGGGGGTCCTGATGGACATCAAGTTGAACATGAGCCAGCAATGTGCACTTGTTGCAAAGGAGGCTAATGGTATCCTGGACTTCATTAGACAAAGTATTGCCAGTACACTGAGGGATGTGACCCTTCCCCTCTACTCAGCACTGGTGAGGCCACACCTGGAGTGCTATGCCCAGTTCTGGGCTCCCCAGTATAGGAGAGACATGGACATACTGAAGAGAGTCCAAGGAAGGAACATGAGCACTAGAGCATCTCTCTTATGAGGAAAGGCTGAGAGAGCTGGGACTGTTCAGTGTGGAGAACGGAAGGCTCAGGGGGATCATACTAATTTCTAAAAATACCTGAAGGGAGGGTGCAAAGTGGACAGAGACAGGCTTTTTTCAGTGGTGCTCAGTGACAGGACCAGAGGTAATGGGCACAAACTGAAACACAGGATGATCCATCTAAACATCAGGGAGCATTTTTTTACTATAAGGGAAGGGTGAGTAAGCGCTGGCACAAGTTGCCCAGAGAGGTTGTGGAGTCTTCGTCCTTGGAGATACTTAAAAAACATCTGGGCATGGTCCTTAGTAGCCTGCTGTAGGTGGCCCTGCTTGAGCACGGGGTTTGAACCAGATGACCTCCAGGGCTTCCTTCCTACCTTCATCACTCTGGGATTCCATGATCATCCTAGACCTGAATGTACCAGAAACAGAATAGCTACCTTTTTATAAAGTACTTTTCTTATATAAAGCACCTAGTACCAAGATAAGACATTATTCAGAACAGGCAATGCTGATCCTTCTTCCACTAAACACATTCAAAACACTGACATAGCTATGATTTTATGATGATGTCGTAATTTGGTGAACAACTCGCTACTTTCAGAAGTATTCTCTTAATTAGGAAAAGCGAAGCTATCCTTACCCCAGTTTTTGAAGAGCATTACATCTATTGGTGGAATTATTCTATTAAATGATTTATACCAGTATAACTGAAAAGATAACCCAAATTTTTATTTATCAAATTTGCAGCATCATATCTAACAATAAACATCTTGACTGCTTCATAATACAGTTTGCTAAATTTCCTAGTCCACAAAAACTGTTTGTTGTTAGTATTGTTACTGTGCTGAAGATGCCTTTGTTAACAGGCTTCCTTGTACATGCTCATGGTATGGCAGGACTCCCTCCCTGCCTCTCCTCTCTGTGATTTCACATGAACATTTCCAGTGACAGAGCCCTGCAAGGAGTCTGCCATCCCTCTAGCCCTGCTGTGCAGTGCAGTATCACCACAGACATCTTCTCAAGATTTTATCTTTCTTTGTAACTCCCACCTTTGACTAGGAAGGAAAAGAGAAATTTATGCTCTTGCTGAGACTCAAAGCAGCTCCGTTAGGTGGGAAGAGAGACACTACTTCTATTTCTCAGTCACTTCTGTCATGAGGCATGAGTTATGATTAAGAGCTGGGTAGCAACTTCTACTGTGCAGTTACTTTTAGTAACTCCAAGGTCAAACCTGGAAGTATACTGAATAATAAGTTTAAGTTATTCAGCTAACACATACTGTTTAGCCAGTAGGTTGGTAGAAGCTATTTCATTTACATTGGCTTTTTTTTGAGGACACAAACTGCATTCCTCAGGAGCAGATTATCTTCCTTGCACTGTGAGGATAACCCACATATTATTGCACCTTTTATAACTTTTAACTAATGCATATTCTCTGTATTTTCACTTCTAACACACTGCTGTCTAGGAATTTTTATATCTGGAGAATATTGCTGATAAATGAACTGGTAGAGATATGCAGTGAATTACAGTTTGGAAGGAACAAGCAAAGCGATGAGTTTTGAGTTGAATAGACTACAGGAATTTAAGTTCATTTTTAAGTTCTTGATAATTTATTAAAAATAAAATTATGACCTTTATATCTACAAACTTAATTAATTATTTAAACTTAAACAATTAATTATTTAGCTCTACAAATTTAGAGTATCTTGATGATTGTCAGTTTAGAAGACTTCATAAGATGTACTTGCTAACTCATTTAAGCAACTTGGGAAACATTCCATGGCAAAATTATAAACCAATCCACCCGCCATCCTGTCTTCTTCTTACTGGATACTTTGTTCTGTTTTCTGAACAATTTGACCTTTGTGATCCATCACCTCCAGACTCTTATAGCAGTTCTGAAAGTTCCCCAATAGTTTTTACTTCATTAGAGGACACTGAGAGGTGTAGCTCTGTATTATAAGCAGTTTCAAGGCATAAAGATGTATTTCTGAAACACAATCAGAAGTATTTCTTATTTTGCCTTACAGTTATCACTAAATAACTTTAAAGCCATATTTGCAAAAAGTTATTACAAGTAAGTTTCCTCTGCCAGTCCAACAGGCAGAGAAAAGAGATAAATATAACTCAAATGCACATTAATTTAAGTGATTTGTTTGCACAGAGAACAAAGCTTACTGGAAAACTGTTTACAGAGAGTTTAGGTGCTTGTGAATGAACCTTAAATTTTGCATCAGATTTAGCATTTGTGCATCAGTATGCCTCAGTAATTTGTTATCCACCTACCACTCAAACTACAGACAAATTCTCCTTCTCAGTCCCACTGACCCTAGTATTTGCCTATTTTTACACACCTAAGAAAAACAATGAGCTTTGAAATGTTTTTTGAAGGTCATTTACTTTGGGATAGTAACTGGACAGTTTTAAAGTACTGAGATCAATCTTTATTAAGATTTATTCTTTGTATTGTAGCAGCATCTATCAGTTCTACTTATGGATCATGTGATACAGGCACGTAAGTTTGTCTCTTAATATAGCAAAATCCCTTGTTTACTGTAAGAGGCATTTCTCATGTTCTGTGAGACCTCAGCTATTCTAGCCTTTAGCTGCAAATTAGTCTCACTTTTCTTGCTAAAGCCTGATTCTTTGACAGACTATGGATGTTAAGTTATTCTGGATATTACAACAGACATTAATCACAGAATCAAAGAATGTTTTGGGTTTCAAGGTCATCTAGTCCAACCTCCCTACAGTGAGCAGGGACATCTTCAACTAGATCACGTTGCTCAGAGCCCCATCCAACCTGACCGTGAATGTTTCCAGGGATGGGCATCTACTACCTCTCTGGACAACAATGTCTTCCTTATATCTAGTCTAAATCTACTCTTTTTTAGTATAAAACCATTACCCCTTGTCCTATCTCTACAGGCCCTGCTAAAAAGTCAGTCCTCATCTTTCTTATAGGCCCCCTTTAAGTATTGAAGACTGCAATAAGGTCGCCCTGGAGCCTTCTCTTCTCCAGGCTGAACAACCCCAACTCTCTCAGCCTCTCCTTATAGCAGAGGTGTTCCAGCCCTCTGATCATTTTTGTGCCCCTACTCTGGACTGGCTCCAAGAAATCGATCTCTTTCTTGTACTAGGACTCAGTCTCAGTAGGGCAGAGTAGAGGGGCAGAATCACCTCCCTCGACCTGCTGGCTATGCCACCTGGGCAGCAAGTGCACGTTGCCAGCTCACATATTAATTCCTTTGCCTCTGCTTCTGACTAGCGCTGAATCAGAAGCTGGGTTGGAAAGAGCCTTCTGGAGAGCCACAGACTGCCATTTTTATAGGAGTGAGTTTTTGTTTATGGGCTGTACTGACGTGAGATAAATAAGAGCTGAATGTCTTCTGAGAGACCATGGTACAGATGGTGGTTTTCCATAAGTATATTTTAGCTGTTTTCATTGGACTGTACTTCTCCAGGGATTGTAATGAAAACTACAAACTGAACTGAAGCATTAGCAAAAAAGAAGTCCTAAATCAAAGAACAGTATTTTTATTGTGTAGTAGATGCAACAGTACATCCCATTCAAGGTGTAACTTCCTCATTTCTAGGACAAATCTTTATGTATTATAAATCATAAAAAATTCCAAAATAAATTCCTTTTAACTCTTAGAAAACTGCTTTAAAATTATGTGGGCTTTGAAGCTGCCAGAGCAGAAGCTTCCAAATATAAATTGTTTTAACATCAGTGCTAAGCAAAAAAAATCACTGGATCTGCACAATCTGTACATCATTGAACAAGTTTGTTATAATATGCTTAAACCCTCAATCAGTGGCAGAAGGGCAAGGCTTTATCAGCAAGCCAGCAAACACATCTGTCTAGTTATTCCTTTTATTTAAAAGTGCAAACTGATCTGATTTGCCCTATAATTCTTACCGGGTAAGAGAGATGGGCTCAGAGCATTTCACAAAACTATTCCTTGACTCCGTAATAGCTGTGCCAGAGTAGGACTATCACCTCCAGTACAGCAAACACTAAATCAATTCATACAATATACTTCTTTGTGTACTGAACTGGGCTAAATCCAAAATCTGAGACTAAGTCCTTTTGCATAAAATGATTGCTCTGTTTCTGTGCTTAGTGCAGCCTGCAGCCCCAAAGGTCTTGGGAATCGTTCTGACACAATAAACGAAACGCTTATTCAGAAGACATGATCTTTCAGTAGGAAAAAAACCACCCACCCCCACCAAGAAACAGAAGGATTCCAATAGATAAATAAGGAATGAAGATTGAACTGCCTATAGGGAGATTTATTTAGCAACTGTTTCCAATTTATCTTTGGGATGTACAGTAGCAGCAATTTATGTGAAGTCAAAGCCAGCTTACTATTTACATTGCATATAAACAAGCCTAAGTGAATATTAAGCAACTGAAGTACTTGTTTTTCAAACTGTAGGTTAAGTTTGGAAGTCTTACTACCTCCTAGCACTTTTTGTTTCTTGAGTATCCTAAAAATAATTAGTATTATTACAAATTCTTAGGAGTCTCTCAGCCTGGAAAGTAATTCCAAAAAGATATGCAAGCAAATTTAATGCAAGTTCTTGTATTTATTCTAAGATAATACTCCTGATAAAGATATTGTTTTCATAAACAACATTCACTTAGAACTAACTGCAAACACATCTAATAAAGTCTGTTAAACAGCATAAGCAGTCTTCATCTTAAATAAAATTTCAAGATTGTTGCTAATATTGCTAGCATTAGCTACAGCAACTTATGTTCAGCTGAAATAAATGGGAATTCCTTGAGCAACTGAATTTCTTACTAATCAGTATGTGCTGACGTTTTTATTATAATGCTCATGCTTTAAATGAAACTAGTTAATTTAAAAGCCACTGGCAACTAAAGTCTTCTGTGTGCCTATGAAAAGATACAGTATTGCAAACTTATTCATGTTGTTTGGCCAGTGTATCTGTTCTTAACCAACAACTTTGCTGCTAGCCTTCAGACACTCACCCCATTGTTAGTAAAGACAAAAACTATATTGGATACAGTACTGGAGGAAGACACTGAATTGAATAACTAGAGTAATTATTGCAGAAATCAATGTGAATAGTAAGACATGGATCATCATGACTGTCTGTTTTAGTTGCATATTCTTACTTTCCTCCTTCGGTCTTTCTTATTTTCCTGTGTGTTATTATATTGGGCTGGCCTGACTGGGGGGCTTTCGCTAGCTTTTGAAAATTTAAGACTTGTTATTAGTACTTTTTGCAAAGTGTTATGATGGTTTAATGATGTAGGCATCTGTCTCCTAGCAAACAGGCTAAGATGAACAAAACATTTAACACAGATCATTGAACAGCTGATAGCAAATTTCAGGTGTCACATTATCATCCCATGGAATAGTGATAGTACATCCCTCTAGTACATGACAAGGACTTCTCATTCAATAACAATAAAATCAATAATATCAATAGTGACCACATTTAAAATAGTATTTCCATCATTTATTCCTGAGAGCAAAGACAGGCTGACAGCTAAGGCTGACAGCATGGCTTCTTTTCCCATATGCACACTGTATGTCTTTATAAAACCATATGCAGTTTTCTGAATACTAAAATATGGTATCATTTGTATATCTAAAGCCCTGTAAGATGCATATTATACACTGAATGAAACAAATCTTCATGCTTTTCATTCCTTATATAATTCCCTGGAGTTCCATAGATGCTATAAAAAGCCTTAAAACATAGAAGTGTGACAGTACAGAACTTCATACAGTATTTATATAAATTTCCAAACAGAATATTACACTGTATGAAGAATCTTTGTAACTTCCAAATATTTACATTTCTAAATCTGACCCTTTGTATGACTACAGAAACTGCAGGAAATAAACTTACCCTTGTGTATTCACAGGAAGCTGGGTTATCTGAGTTTTAAGCTAAATTCAAAACATACTTGGAAAGCAATTGCCACACAGAAGACACTGTTTATATGAGTAACTTGGTTACATCTCTGCCACATGAAGTAAAGTGCCATGCATTTTCCTGAGCATATGTATCAATACATACAAAAAAGCTGGTATTACTTATCTTCTTTTAAATCTGCTGAGAATCCATAGACAGCAGACAATCTGACATTTACCAGAATCTGGCAAGGTTACACACATGTTATCCCAATCTGTGTTTCAGGCTTGGTTCCAAAAATACTTTCTGTATAATGTATAATTTCTGGATCATACCATCGCCTATGCAAAAATCGGAACACAGACACAAGGAAGTCTGTAAACTCTCTGAAATTCTTCAGTATCCACAAAGTTTAGGAAAAGTTTCTTGTTTCCTTAGTTTATGTCTAGCTAGGACTATGAGCTGTCTGCTGACGTAAGTATGGATCACAAGTTCCTTAAAACTAAAGTATCCTCATATAGCTATCAAAATGGTGAGAGCCTGTTAAAGAATTATCTGTTTGGGTCTGACCACTTTCTTTCATTTTAACTTGTGTTTGGTTATGAAATTAGCTACTCCAGCTGGAAGGGATGCAGCACAGCGGAGAAATGCCTCAACTGATTCTTACTGAAAACCTCACCAAGCAAGCGAACTATGCTTGACAAATACTTGACTCCTTTCCAAATTATTCCTATGCTTTTCTTTTGAAAAGATTCCTCAAGGAGCAAGTCATAATGGGAAATACCACAGGATCATAGAAGAAGGTTCATACGTATTCTTCCCTGCTTCACACACACTTTCAAGGCCCTACGGCATTCAGTGGGATTGCATTTCTTGATATTTTAGCCCTTCCAAAATTATAAATGGCAGATATCAATGTACTAAAACAGCTTTTTTTTTTTTTTTTTTTTGTCAGAGAATCATTATGTATCAGTTGTAATAATTCCTGTTGGCTACTTAGAGGTCTTTCCTGGGAGGCAAACTAAATATCATAAATAGCATGAATTAAGCTTTACTTTCTTATTGATTATTCTTTTTTATTATTATTATTTCAAGTTGAGAACATAATTTTGTAACCATTTGGTTAACCAAATAATTCTTCATAATTTAAAATTAGACTTCTATATTTTTTAATTAGGTTACAACAAATTTGCTGATACTGCTAGTTACTCACTTGGGCTTTCTGTGAATTAGTTGGGACCATCTGGCATACAGTTGCTGCTGGTGGAGATAAAAACACCAATGTGCAGCTCCCACTCTACAAGTGCTTGGAAATGCCTACTCATTGACTCACTACTTACAGTAAATATAGACTTTCTCGAAAAGCTGATGTTAGCTGGAATATAGGATAGAATCACCACATGTGGAAAAGTAACAGAACTCCAAAATGTTTGCAACAGATGTGAGGAGAGTTACTCACCTCCCTTTCTTCTTGTCACTATGCTCATTAGTAGAGCTGTTTACAGCAACCATTCACACATGTTGGAAAAAAACCCCATTTCTCCTCCCACCAAGCTTTAATTTTGTTGTTATGGCACAGGAACTCCCAGCAAATACAGGTGGAACTTTACAGATGAGACAGAACAGCAGAAGCAAAGATACACAGCAGAACAAAAAAGACATCAGGACCAAGTGGAGGAAAAAGGCAGAAATTTGGTGTGGTAACTGCTTTTCCACTGAGACCCAAATCAAGCATCTGCCCAAAGTGAGAGGGCTGTGGTTTTGACTGAAGGTGTGACTGCCTTGTTTTTTCCCACACCCCAGGCTCTCTGCTGACCAAAGAAAGGGGTACACCTCACTGTCTGGTCACAGGAGCAGGGAGCTAGCTCACCACCCAGGCTCTGCAGCACCCAACAGGCTTCGCTTCCTGTGGGCTCCTGAGGAAACTACTGGGGATCACGGTGAGCTGCTGGATGGCAAGGCCAGGCTGCAAGTAAGTGTCCTACATGTGTGGAAAGGGGCACTATGGTTGCATTCACACTGTTCTGTTTCAAATGTCTCCCTCAGCAGTTTTGTTTGTCCTTAATTTCAGAAGTGGCCTTACTCTCGTTTATGTTCTGATAATGCCAACTGTAGGTATTGTGAGTCCTACACAGCAGTGTTACTGCTTTGGTGCTTTTAAGGAAAGGTGGTACAAACCTATCTCAAGCCTTGAGTGACTTGGGAGTCTCATCACAGTCCAAATCTACTTGCACTTTGGTTTAAATTCTGCAAAATGGCTAATGCCAGTATTGAAAAATCTATATAAAGCTTCTTTCAATGGCCTCCTGCCACTACCTGCAAAAAGGGGAGCTATACATCAAAGACTTTGTCTCCCTCATTAATTAAACAGATTTCCCAAATGGAACTCCCAAGCTGACCATTAGCCTTATGAGGCAAAAAAAGCATGTGAATAATATAAAAACCTGCTTGTTCCAAACAAATGTAGCGAGGGACATTCACACTAGAAACATTTACCACAACAACAAAAGGTGGTGGCTTTTTTATAATCATTTCCTGACACAGAGCTCCCCATTAAAATGAGATAGCAATCTGTTCCCAAAGACGCTGGTCAAAATATGAAGAAATAACCAGAAGATTTACCCATAAAATTTCCAAAGCAATTAATGGAAGTAGTGTGCCTAAATTGCCTTTACAGATTTTAGAACCTCAGACTATGTCTACTGCTTGGTCCTATACTTGCAATACTTAGGTCAGAAAAAAAAAAAAAAAAAAAAAAAAAGCAGCAGATTTTGGATGGCTGTTATTTTTTTCTTCTTGAGACAGGTCAAACAATTAAAAAAGGAAGGCTGTCAAAAATGCATTTAGTATGTAAAGTAATTTTATTTAAAACAGATTAAAAAACTAACAAAGCTTGCCTAACTACATGAGGTAGTACATGTAGCAAAACAGGAGGCAGAATATAGTATTCTGAAGTATGAAGAATACAAATAAGTTTACAAGTTGGAAGAAAATAAATTCAACAACAGAAACAAAATATACCAAAAATAAAGTTTAACAGCTTTTCAGTCTTAAAGCACCAATACACTTTTCATAGAAAGAAACATAGTATCACCACTACATGTTCTTCGTATACCATAATATGGTAAAATTAATGCACAAGGCTGTTCACCATAAATGAGTTTTTAAAGATGGTGAAGCAACAAATGACATAATTGTCACTAGGCTCCGTACCACTATACTTCCTGGCCTGCAGGAGTATTTGCCAGGTCATGAGGAGCAAAGTTAGCCTTTGTTACCATTTTGTTTAAGTTTTTCTTGAACATTTACCTTCATATTAATGTACAGTATATGGATACCATGCACAGCTTAAGGCCTCAAGCTTGCAAATTTTTATGTATGTGTAGAATTCTACATTTCTGCTGAAACCTAATTTAGGTAAATTGAAGGAGGCACACGGCAGAAATAAAGCATGGATGTGTGCAGATCTGCATTACAGAACTGATGGCTTATTCCTTAATTTCAGGTTACTCCACTTCTCAATATGAATATTTTCTTAGATCCTTCAAGGTTATATATGTCTATCTCTCTCACCCATCCCAAGATAGCTGAATATCTGTGAAGGACTGGGCCATAATGAATTGGTTATTTGAACTAAAGAGCTTATTAGCAGCATCCAGTAAACACTATTTATTAACATATTTAAGAATAAACATGAATGGCCCAGTCTCTTAAAAATATTTCTTAAGAGGAAAACATGCTAGTACGGCCCAGAACTTCTTTATATTTTGTATTTTACTTCAAAATAGGTATTTGTACCTATGATTAGTGTGAAATTTGAAACAGTCTAGCTCTTCATTTATGCTTGCATGGCTAATGCTACTGTAAATCATCAAAAAGTTATATATATTTCTATTTTACTTTAAGGCATGATTTATTATATTGAATTATTGGGATGGCTTCTTTTATGTATATTGGAAATAAAAACTCAGGCCTCCCTATGGTGTAGTTTTAAGGTTACTGTTAGTGGCATATATAAAGCACCATACAATAATATATTCATATGAAGAAAACAAAGAACATTTATGAGCTTTGAAATAACTGTATAGGAGTAACTGCTAAGAAAATATAGCAATATTTAACACAGGATTCAAAATATTGTTATATATCATTATAGATTTTCAAATGAATTTTTCTCCCATGTTTACTTTTATGGATTTTTTTCATTAAGATATATATGTAACTTAAATTTTTTGGTGGAAAGCAGTATACATCTTCTGTACAATAATGTTACACCTTTATACAAATCTTAGGAATTATAAGAAATGGCCTTTATTATTCTCTTCCAAGTGCTCTGGTTTCACTTGCCTGTTTTACTTTTTACTTGCTACCTTCAAACAACAGCAAATACTCTGAATGCCTTGCTTCCTGGAGGATTCTGTAAACTGAAACATAAAAACATTCCTGATGTTATTTTTAAGACTGCAACACTCCAACACCACCTTTTTTAACTGTTAAATACAATTCTAGGATCCTGCGACTCTTCCTGTGACTAGTCATAACTTCAACTATCTAAAAATATTTTTAAAGTCTGTTAAAAATAAAAATTACATAAATTTCAGATTATTTTTCTTCCAAGAAGCTTATTGGGAACAAATTATAACATTAAAAAATAAAGTAATCCTTTGTGATTAGGGATTCTGGTTTAAAGAATAAAGCTCTATTGAAGCACAATACTAAAAAAAGTTTTTAGGAAAAAAAGAAAGCATGCATCTTACACTCACTATTCTAATAACTATATTTGCATACTTAGGAGACCACTTGTTTGTTAGTTGCTTATATGTTGGAGAATAGATTTCTTAAGAGAATCAGTATTTCACAAAAACAAAGGAAATGCCTTCTGAGCTGATAAATATCTGGCTTCAAAAGAAATGAAACTGAACTAGCATTTCATATTTAATGGTCCCATTTTTTTCTCTTTTGCAAACCCTATCTGAGGTATATCTGTAAAGGAAAGGGAAATGGAGGTGAAAGTAAGGAGGGGCACAATGAAACAGGTTGCCTGCAATGGCATTACAGTCCATCTTCTGCTTCACAGAAAACTCGCATGAGACCGTTTTCTAAACTGCTGACTTCCCAGATTTTACCAAGACAGTAAAGTACAAATAAAGATTAAATTTGCAACACTTTTCCTGGCTACATTTCTACTCAATGAGGAGATTTAGATGGAGAATAAAAGTGTCAGTAAGGAAGCACTCTTCATGAGAGAACTGGATAGTCATATGGAAAGGCCAAAGAATTTGTAAATTAAGTCATCCACTAAGCAAAGGAAATCCATATTTTACAAGTTTCCAGGTTTGTTGAAAGGTTTGAGGGAAAGAGGAAAGGGATCTCCCCATACTAATTTAAAATAAGAAAAAAAATGTCAATCTTTTCCTACTTCCAAGTCCTCTACAGAAACTTTTGAAGGTTTTTTACCACAGAAATTTCTTGGAAAGTCTATAGTTTTAGAGGTATGAATCATTCTTAGCCTTACAGGACCAAAAGAATGGTACAATAATTTTTTTAAGGTAATTCCTCTTTCTTCCTTTAGAACCTGGAAAACTCCTTCAGAGATTAAATTTATTTGCAACATGCCATGTGTTATCATTATAGGACACATAAATACACTAAATATAACTAAATGAACTTTCACAGCATCTCCATGTCTTTCAGAAAAAAACCTGTTCAAAACAGTCAAACCATTAAAAAAAAATTAAAAATATGTTTTAATGACTGTGAACTTTATTTTTTTTTACATTATTTATGATCCAGGCTCACTGGTTCCATACCATGTAAATCAGTAATGAACATTTCACCATGAACAAATTAACTTGCATCAGCTACTAGTACCTGTCTATTGCAGAGGGGGTAGTGATTTATTCTGTTCTCTAACTTGGACAGAATAAATCACTAATGTTAATTTTAAAAAAAACTCAAACAAAGCAAAGGCAATTGTCTTATCCAATATTGTGTTAGTTGCAACAGAACAAGCAAAGTAAACAAGGGGGTTATTTTATTTCATAAGCAGCTTTTTAGAATAATGATTTAGAAGCTTAGAGGAGGCAGGCAGCTCTGGTACCACAGCTTCTCCAAAGTCACCACAGCTGTTACACAAGCTCTGTAAATCACGCATGTTGGCCTATTTGTATGGTTTCTAGCACTGCCCCAGGTACAAACAAAAACAATGCAAGATTGTAAATCTTATTGAGGTGAAGGGTAAAGTGTAATCTTTGAAACTGGGCTCTGTACCTTTCTGAATATATCCCATTTTGAAAGGAAGCAATGTACACCTTTCTTTTGTCTACTGGCATGACATCAACATAGCCGCCCTGGTTGCGGACTACTCCAGCATGTACTGCTGTCCGGCAAATACTGGATATCTAAGAAAGAATGAGAAAAATATTAGTTTTCATTTATCCTTTTATTTCAAAATTGTTTAGAGGAAAAATAATAAAGACATTTAAAACAAGTTAGAGGAAACACAAAATAATTATATTTACTGCATGACTGATTTTATCAATCTTATAGTATTTCAATCTGTTTCATAGGAATTAGGCCAATTTATAGGAGTACAGACTCTTCAAAAATCTCCTGCGGCATCACCCCAAAATAATTTATTTCAGGCTATTTCAGTTCAAGGATAAGGAGCATATGAATTCTTGAATCTTTGAATTCATTTTGAAAGGCTCTATCAGCCTTCACTTCAACAGCAGAGAGGTAGTAAAACTCAACCTCAGTCCCATTAATTATAGATCAGGAAATTCAGTTTCATCTCCAGCCAGAGCCAAACAGGGGAGCCATAGAACAGCAAAAGCACAGTGCAGTCATTCTAGGAGGATGTTCTACCCCAAAAGCAAGGGATAGGCTGCAATAAATTCATCTCTAGGTGCAAAACCTCAAACAGTAGTGAAATGATCCATATTCAAAGGGAACACCACAATTGCTATCCAAGCATGAGCAAATATTAAAAGCTAATTAGATTAAAGGTATAATGTGAGCATTAAACAGAAGACAGAGGTTTAAAATCATCTCTTAGCTATGACAGTTGATTAATGCCAGAATAATGGCTTTAGCTCCTTAACTCTGAGTGAGGAAATTGTCAGGAGGTAAAGACTTCAAAATTGCTTCAAAAGAAGGATTTTTAAATTGCAGTCTAATTCCACAAACTTTACACAGACAAAATTCTCTGTGATGTTAACAAGTTTCATCTGAGTCACACCTACATTCTATGGCCACTAATTCCTCTCATGAACCTATGTAGCATAAATAATATCCACAGAAGGATTGCTCATTGACAATCTTGATGTTTGTTTAAATAACTGACTTAAACTTGCAGTCTTACCACTCTTTAAGCATTTTAAAAATTAATTGCCAGAGGAATTAAACTTCTTAGATACTCCAGAATGTAGGTCTCAATCTTCAATACACAGCACAGCAAAGTATTCACAGCTACAGTGAATCTTGAAGCCAAGATGTTTTGTGGAAAAAGTCTTCACTGCAATAGGTCTCTCCTCAACTGACCTTAAAAACTTAGCCAGTATAAAAATCAATAGGTGGTCACACAGACCACTGTTTAAACAAGAATTGCATTTCTTCCAGTTATAATTGGAATAATTTATATCTGTTACTGTAGCTATTTTGTAATCTCAATGCTATATAAAATCAGGAATTTAAAATAGCAATGATTTTCCTACTCTCATTCCAAGCACAGAACTTGCCAGTTTCACTGTTATATAGTTTGTCTTTTAATGTTACAATATTTCTAGAAGCAAAGTTTTGAAATTGTTTATGCAAACAATCTTCTGCAAAGGTGCTTTAGAGTTTTTTCTCCTCCCACTGCTGGCTTCAGTTCATACTGGAGATATAAAAAAAAGCTAGAGGTACAACTGCAGTAAAGAAAGATCAAAGTTTGTCACCCCTGTAACAGTAACCAAGTTTGTGTACACCGTTAGATAGGTAAGACACCTTTACAATTGCATTTGACTGTAGCTACAATACTGACTGTTCCAATGCTACTCAGAAGTTTCTGGTCAAGTGAAAAAGAAAGGCAAAGTCAAGGGATGGAGATTTTGACACCAGACTGGCTGACTATTTGTTGGAAGCCATTTCCAATAAAGGATGGAGTCAGAGTTGGTACCATGGCTGGTTACTGGATCAATGAGTAGAAGAGTAGTGCTAGGCTAATGCACAACATTTTAAAGCTAAAGGCAAGACAGTTATATGGGATATGTGAAAAAGGAGAGGTCAGAAGAATCACAAAGAATCACATAATGGCTGAGGTTAGAAGGGACCTCTGAAGGTCATCTAGTTCAACCACCCTGCTCAAGCAGGGACTCGTAGAACACACGAGCCACGATTTTGTCCAGATGGCTTCTGAATATCTCCAGGGAAGGAGATGCCACAACCTCTCTGAGCAACCTGTTCCTGTACTCAGTCACCCTCACAGTAAAGTTCTTCCTTACGTTCAGGTGGCACTTCCTATGCTGCAATTTATGCCCATTGCCTCTCGTCCTATTATTGGATGTCAATGAGAAGAGTCTGGCCCCGTCCTCTAGACACTCCCTCTTTAGATATTTATAAACATTCATCACATCCCCAGTCATCTTTTCTCCAGGCTAAACAGGCCCAACTCCTTCAGCCTTTCCTCACATGAAAGATGCTCCAGCCCTTTAAGCACCTCAGTCATCCTTTGCTGGACATGCTCCAGGAGTTCCATGTCCTTCCTGTATTGGGAAGCCCAGAACCGGACACAATACTCCAGTTGGGTCCTCACCAGGGCTGAGTAGATGGGGAGGAGAACCTCTCTTGACCTGCTGGCAGCACTCTGCCTAATTACAACCCAGGATGCCGTGAGCCTTCCTGGCCAGAAGAGCACACTGCTGGCTCATATTTAACTTGTTGTCCACCAGGACTCCAAGGTCCTTCTCTGCAGGGCTGCTTTCCAGATGAGACTGGAGAACAAATGTACATACATTTAAAATATATAACAATCAAAAGGGTATAAATTCATAATTATGAACTAGCTGATATACTATTAAATAGTATATCATAGTATATTACAGTAAATTATAGCATATAGTTTTATCAATATATAGAATATAATTGTTTGAGAAAGTATTATCTGCTTTGAGCTTTCAAGAACTTCTCATTGGCTTGGCAATCTTCATAGCATCATAGAATGGTAAGGGTCCAACCCTTACCATTCTATGATTCTATGATCATCTAATTCCAAGCCCCCTGCCATGAACTGGGAAAACTTCCACTAGACCAGGTTGCTCAAAGCCTCATCCAGCCTGGCCTTGAACACTTCCAGGGAGGGGGCATCCACAACTTCTCTGGGCAACCTGCTTCACTATCTGACTACCCTCACAGTAAAGAATTTCTTCCTCATATCTCATCTCAATCTCCCCTCTTCCAGTTTGAAGCCATTACCCCTTGTTCTGTCAGTACTCGCCTTTGTAAAAAGTCCCTCCCCAGCCTTCCTCATCTAAATGGAATCAGATTCCAGTAAGGATGCCCTAATATTTCCTAAACTTAATAATATTATGTCATCCTGACCACACTTCTTTGAACTGTTAAGGAGGACCTCCTGATAATTTAAGCAGAACAGGATTTCACACGTAGGTCTATCACAAATTTCAGCATATTATTGGTAAGCTGATTTTACACTAGCAGCCTTATGCCACTTTCTGGAAGTCTCCATCAGATATTTGGGGTTTTTTCTTTAATTTTTATGAATTCATTCCAAAGGATATACACGGCAGTATTTTTAAGTTAACATAAACATTTCATACAGCATTATATGACCTTGCTTTATTGCCGTGCTGTGAACCCTCTGAAATTCATTAGCATTTAACAGGTCATAGAATCTGAATACCAAGCTGCTTAATTATTTTCCTTCTTCAGCTACTCAGCAAAATACCAAATATCTACCACAGCATAGCAGTACTCTGCAAAGGCCACAAGCATCTCTCCCTTATCATCACAGGACTATAAAACTATTTAATAGCTTTTTTACATCATATTGTCTATTTTTTATCACAACAGAGAATTATGAATACTTTTGCACAAGTATTATGGAAACATTCCATATATGGAAAAAATTAATATGGCTAAAGTCCTGAAATGGTATAAAATTATACAACTCCATCAATTTCTTTAGATAAAAGACCTTTGTTGATCTCTAGTTCCCAAAAGGAGGCTCAATTTTTTTGGAGAATTGCTCAATCAACACCCATAATGGAGAGTCACTACCGGTAAGAGATTGTCTTTGGGAAAATGTTGCCTACTGTGAAAACAACGGGATAAATATAAACCTTAATCTCTTTACAAATTCTTTTAAGGCAAATGGAATGTGGTTAAGAACTTCTACCATATACACATCTAAGGTGTATCTACTAAAACAAAATTTTACCAAAAAAAATGAAAGCACATGACTGGGAAAAGCCAGCACAGATAGAGTCACCAAAGGCAAATCATGCTTGGCAAACCTGACCACCTTTTATGACAAAGTAACTGGCTTGGTTGATGTGGGGTGAGCAATGGACATTGTCTATCTGGCTTTCTCCAAGGCTTTTGATATGGTTCCCCACAGCCTCATCCTAGAGAAACTGATGCGACACGGTCTGGACAAGTAGTCTGTGCAGTGAGTGAGGAACTTGTCTCTTTTTCAAACTGGCAACCTGTCACAAGTGGGGTCTCCCAGGGATCGATACTGGACCCAATGCTGTTTTATATCTTCATAAGTGATCTGAATGACAGAATCAAGAGTACCCTGATGATACCAAACTGAGTGGGAAAGTAGACACTTTGGAAGGGAGAGTCACCCTGCAGGAAGACCTGGATAGGCTGGAAGAGTGGGCTAAGAAGAACCTTATGAAGTTCAACAAGATCAAGTGTAAGGTCTTGCACCTGGGAAAACATAATCCAGGAGTGTAGCACAGACTGGGATCTACCTAGCTGGGGAGCAGCTCTGTAGGAAGGGACCTAGGGTTCCTGGTGGACAACAAGCTCAATATGAACAGTGTGCTGCTGCAGCAAAAATTCCAACACAATGCTGGGTTGCAAAAACATAGGTATCACCAGCAAAAGAAGTCATTATACCACTCAGCGCTTGTCAGGCCACACCTGGACCACTGTGTTCAGTTTTGGTCACCACTATACAAAAAAGATGTGGACAGGCTGGAGGGCCACAAAGAACAAGGGAAAGGAATAGACATCTCTATTCATCTCATACTGAAGTAGCCACTCTGAAAAGGTCAATGAATTCTGCTCTGCAGATGCCTACTTATCTCCTTTACCACTATACTACATGTACTACAAACTACTATAAACATAAACTAGAATAGCATCTTCAGTGCAGATAACAACCCTGGACAGCATCTGAAGTTGATATAAAGACTCTCATCCCTGGTTCCTTACCTGTATTTATGTCCATTTTTTCCTAAGAGCAGTATGGCTGCACACATTTCTACACCATGGAGATTAATAATGAGATAATACATCTAAAATAATTTTAAAGCATAAGTCTGTAATACTAAATAAAGTCACCTGGGACTGCTCTAACCAAAGCAAATACATATTCTGAAATTTTCTCCTGTGTGAGTGAGACAGAAATCAGTCTTCTTTCTCCTACAACAAAGTCTATTCTAACTCACTGGGGAACGTTTGCTCTAGACTTTGATTGCAATCACAGAAATGAAAGAAAATAGTCTTCCACAAAAGGACTTTCACTGAATCCATTTTCACTGCCCCTCTTATACACATTAAGGACCCAGTTCTACATGCACAAATAAATTTAATTCATGAACTGGAAGCACTTCTCACACATGTAACACTACTTATGGACAAGAGCGTTTTCAGTACAAGTTACACAGGTAATCTAACAGACATTAGTTAGTTTCAAAATAATGATGAATAAATATTTGCATACTATTTTCACACATTTCAAAGTGCTAGAAAGTAGTAAGAATCATCATCTGACCCAGCTTATTGCCATAATATTCCTTACGATAGCTAAAACATACAGTTTACTGGCAAAAATGTGAACTGCTCTCTCTGCCACTACATCCTGGCTTCTCGGAAAAGACATGATAAAGGAGGGGCATAAAAAAGAACTTTCTTTTCATTCTTTCTACTCATTTCATAACTAAACATGATGCAGAAAAGACAGAAAAAAAAAGTTGACTAGGAAACAGAATGAGAAAGAAATACAATATTAGTCTGTTATAATATGACAGTGTGAGATATTTTACACAAATATATTAAATTCCTGCTGCAAATATTCAGCTATATACACAGATAAGAAATATCCAAAATACTGAGACTGTGGACATTTATTTTCAGAATATTTTTTTAGTTTAATCTGACAGAAGTTATGGTTGCATCAGGGTCTAAAGAGTAAGGGTTTATAATGAGCATACACTGACAATATTGAATAAATTAGAGGGAATTTTGACAAAAAAAAGAAAATATGGGTCAAGAGACTACTGAAGTCTACACTGAGTTTTCAAATAACTTGCTGTATCTTCAGCAGCTGAGTACTATTAACTTAAATGGGAGCCTTTGAAAAGAACTTTTGAAAATACTGTAAAAAATCAGCATATGGAAGAAAACTGGGTATCTGTATTATATCTTATTATCTTTAAATTATAGCTTTTCATAGGATTTTATATTTCATCATATAATGCAAGGTAAATCACTATACTTACATCAGAATAAATTCGTGTTCCAATTACACGAGCGTAGTGTGGATTTGCCTGCATACAGTTGCGAGGACAATACACCCTGAAATATCCAATATAAGCCACACACAGTTACGAAGAATGATATCAGAGTATTACTATATCATATTCAACATCAACATTATTGAGTGTAAATCAATTTGATGATGCATACATATGGGTCCATACTGATACTAAAAGGCTGTCAGTTTCTGAGGCTTTGACAATACAAATGAAAGCATTGCTGATACAAGTTGTGGTTCATAATAAAGTGCTTGAAACCATACTTCAACAGGTCTGGTTTTCTTCCCTTTGGATAAGCAGACAGTAAGAAGAGAGACTGTTCCCTCACAATATTATCTGTTTCTGTAGCATCCTATGCAAACTGTACAGTGGAACACCTTCTCAGGAATGGCAGATCTGAATGAGGACCTGCCATGATGCTGATGACCCGGTGATGCAAGTCATTTTAGCAACTTACAATGAGAGTGAGCATTTGGCATTTGTGGCTAAAACGAAAAACTTTGGAAAGTAATGAGATCCCTAGCTGATTCTAGGAGATCTGAAAGCTACTGAAACAAAGACTGTCTTTATTCAACTGCATTTTGTTAACCTTTGAGAAAATCTCTCCCTGTGATTCAAGCCTGCTATAGCTCCAAAAAACACAGGAAAACCACGTGGGAAGCTAACAGTGGTATAAAAAGGGTTAAACATCTTGTTTGAAAAAGTGTCAGTCAGCTCTAGGTCTACTCTGACCTGTTTCTTTTAAAATGGGTCATACCCTGATGGCTCTAGAGCCATCCTACACAGGGCAGCCCTTGGCAAGCATCCCTCTCCAGGATGTTAACCACACTCCAATCAGTATTTGGCATGTCACACCACTTGGGCATGCTAGAGTTACCATATAGGTAATTCAAACAGGCTGATGCAGCTAGGAAAGTTACTTTTGTCTGAAAGAAGCAAGATGTCAGAGGCCTTTTGAAGACCCGCTTGATTTATGATTAGGGCATGAGAGGGAAAAATGAGGTTGTGCAATCAATGCCATAGCTGATTACCGCTTTTATCTCCTGAGACCACATTTTCAAAATTAAAAACATGCACAGAATCTTGAATGAATCACTGCTCTTGCTCTCATCAAGTTCCTTGAGTTGATGCATCAGAATTAAGAAGTCATTTTTACCCTTATTTTCATTTTTAAATTTTCTTAAACACAGACCCTATTTTTCTCTTAATGAAGCTAATTTTACTTTTTAATAATGAAGGAAAAAAGAAAAAGATAGAAGTATAAGACTGTACCTATCCATTCCTGCATTCCACTCCTTCGCTTACTTCTCCACATCTTCCAGCTAGAAAGCCAGGAGTCATGGCCAAACACCAAACAAGTCCACGGACCCAAGTGCTACATGAAGGGATGTTTTCCTAGCAGTTCTGGCTTTGTACTTGCTTCCTGTATTGGCTGTAGGATTGCTATGAAAGTAATCCTGTGGATATCTCCAGCTTAACTTGCGGTAAATCATGCTACAGTGTATTTACCTTTGACTCATCTATGGTTTAAGAACTGTTACCGATTTCCTTCCTCAAAATATTGTGGCACAGGCTCCTTTCAAAGAGTTAAAACATAGGCTTCAAAGAAACGGCACATATATTTAAAGCTGTCAACTGGCCTGCAGACCACACCTTTCTTTTAACCATAATATTGCAATTTTTTTGCAAACATATTTGCTCATTCTATACTCCAGAACTCCCAAACAAGATGATAGCTTCTATAATAAATAACTGTATCATATCCTTTTATTGTGTCTGTTTTACAGGCAAATACACTGAAATATAGTCTATTTTGTCCAAGGTGCATAGATATAATATTGGACTAAGAAAAAGTAAAACACGTTTTTCTTCACAGTCCTTAGTCTAACCAATGATGATTTCACTAAAATTTGTCAAGGGACCAAAGAAAGATCTTTATGGGCAAAAGGAAGCGAGATTCTCATAATGAAAAAGCCTATAAATGATCTTTACCCATCTGGCTGCCTACTTAGACCAAAGACTAAAACACCAGTAAAACAGTTCTGACTTCACTTTTACAGCTACTGTTGTCACCTTTATCAATAACAAAGATAGATAATCAGTAACTGACAGAAAATATGTCGGCACTTTAAATTAATAAAATTCAAAGAATTTTACCTTGGACAGTGTGAGGCTGGTTTTTGAAATGGGCACAGCTGTTCCACTGTTGTTTCACAGGTGATAGCTTGCACTGAAGAAAGAAAAACAAACAAATAAATGTGTGCTATTTAGAAAAAAAAACCAAACAACTCAAAGTAGTACTGAGTTTATAAGAAATAAATGCTCACCTGTTACTTTAGAGACAGTAAAGGAGTTAGCAGACTGGTATTTTCTGAAGAAAAAATAATAGAAAGAATCAGTAAATAACATTTCTCAATCATTTATTTTAGCTGTTTGCAATGACACATTTACTTTGCACTCCCAGTGAATCTGTTTGAAAACCAGGAATGTATGTTAAACTCTCTCAGTAATTTAATTTGCTAAGAGAATAACTGTACTAGGAATTAATTATGCAATCTATTTGTCCCTCAAATAGACTGCAACCAAAATATGTGGCTGTTCAGAAGCATCCCTCTACCAGAAGAGATCACTCTTCCCCCTAAAGATTCATTCCTACAAACAGCTCCAACACTGAAAAGTTTCTCCTGGCAGCCTTTTTGAAAAATTTCATTAAATTACTTTTGGATTGGGTGTTTATGTTAAATTATCACTAAAAACCCAGAATAACATGTAACAGTCTGTTTTTCTCAGTAATTATATGATACCCAGATGAACCTCTTTCCTGTTGTTATAAAGTGAGGTATATAAATTCTGTTGTTACATTACAACTGACGAACACTTCTATGTTACTCCCCTTTATCTCTTACTTTACTCTTTTAACTCATTGGATATGCCTCTGATTCTAATATTTTTCAACTGTAACAAAAAAGCTGATGATGCTTTTGGCACCTAGAAAGTTATTTATTATTTAAAAAAAAAAAACAACGAAATTATTCCCTATTCACCTTTAGAACAAATTACTCTTGTATGCTCCATAGCACTGCAATTTGTATTCAGAAACTGTTTGCTTACATTGGTTCATTTAGTTGTACAGTCCAGCAATTTCACATTTGTTCATTTATTGGATTCCAATTTGCTTTCATGGAGTTAGCTCATACTTCTGTTACCATTGTCGAACACTGATGTGGGAGTAGTTCACTACATTCTATTGTTGATTAGCTTGCTGAGATATTGTTAAAAATGGTGTTTTATACTATGAAAATGAAACAGTTGAAAAAACATCTGTATTGGCAATCCTGATTATAAATCAAAGAAGCTGAAGATTAAGAAATTTGCTGCATGTTGCACTGACATTGCTTTCTCTACCTTTCTGTTTTGCAGTATGCACTAAAGCTGAGATCCACTTCATTTAATCTATTCATTGAATAGATAAGTAGTTTATGCAAGGCTCCATCTAGAGACACTGGTGAGAGTCAGGTAGCTGCAAGGTATCCCCAGCCTTGTTGATAGACCTTTTGAAGGTTGAAACTTTGGTAAATCTTCTTTATTTATCCCAAAGACTTTGATTTATAGACTTACATATGAAGTTGATGCCTGATCACAATATTTTGTAAATTAACTCTGAAAGGTTATGTCCTAAATACTACAGGATACTAATGAAGAATTACATCATCATGCATGCACATAGTGCCAGGAGTTTCCTGAAATATTCTTGTAGATAAGAAGGTATAGATTTGGTCCTTTAACAGTCTTTTGTCTATAAGGCATCTAATTTTTTTTACAACATTTGAATCACAAAACTGGAAACAAAACAGCCATTACTCTTCAGCAATGATACGATTATCCACACCCACAGCAAACAAAACCAAGTGTTAATACCTCACTCTGAGTTCAATTCTCAGAGGTTAGGTGCTAAACACACTCTGTAGACTTGACATTCATACAGTTTTGTCTCAGATGGCATAGAAATACAGAGATTTCAAGCAAAGGGAAATCAACTCCCCCTAGTTCGAAGATTTTACTGTTTAGCTACTTCCACATTTGTAAGAAAGCTGGCTCCTAATAGGTTAGTATTGATAGAATCAAGATTTACTTTTCCCTCTGTCTCAAAACATTTAAAAAAAAGAGATACTTGTCTGTATCTTCATTTTTAGGCATGGGTAACTTAAACTGCAGTCAGATGATCTGAAGACCCAAAGAAACAAATTGATCTCAATGCCTTAAGTGCTACCCAGGTAGCCCAAATTATAGGCTGCTGAATTTAGTCTACCTGGTCAGTGTTTCTCTCTATCCTGGATTAGGTAAATCTGTTGAAAAGAGAAATTATTAAAGGTGTCATAGCATTTGGCATTTGTTTGCACAGCACAGAGTGAGAGCACAGCCTCTAAAGATTACCTGTTTCCTTACCCTCAGGTTTACACCTTAGCCAAATATATCACTCAGCAAAACTCTTTTCAGTTTGATATTACTCATATATTAACTGTTACACACTTATTACTATTACACACATACTAACTATAGACAGTAATAAAGACAGTAGTGTACATCTCTGCAGAATACATTAGGATACAGTGAAGTTTAATTTGCAAATACTAATAATACCTTAGATTCAATTACACTAAAATCAAAGTTGTCCTATCATTGAATAATTACGTATGGAAACAGCCAAGTATTCTCCGCTTTTACACACTGTTTTTCTGTTTTTCTTTCAGCATGTTAACAAGTACATGGACTTGTTTTCACATATCAGTCTTAGGGCAAACAACTGAGCAGTGTAGTACACCTCCAAATGATGCTTCTACAGTAAGAGATATTATTTCAACACCAGCCAATGCAGAAATTGTTAAAAATAGTGCAAAATATAATATGTAAATTGTGGGATTGTGATGAAACTACAAAACAGAGGAAGAGGTGCATTTTCTACTTGGTTCATATTGTTCATATACATAGTACAAGAAGGTTACTTCCAAACACAAACTTGAAAGATTATTGACTTGTTAGCTGTCATAGATGACTGTGTCCATGGGCCAATCCTAGAAACATTACCAGCTTTGTCCAAAACATGTAACACTATGTAGTTTAGTGCCAGTATGTACTATTTTTCTATAATAATTATGCACACCTACAAATGAATTAACTGAATATTCCAAATACTGAGATGATTTCACTACTCACTTACTGCCCTAGTGATTATTTTTTATGAAATAAAACGAAACAGGTGAAAAACTTCCCATAAATTTTACTTTTAAGAAAACTTACCCAATTGACTGAATACCATTTCTATAAGACTTGATAAAGTAATTTTTCCTTCCTTGCCTAGTGACATCAACCCAACCACCTTCATTGTCTAGGATGCCATAATGTATGGCAGCTTTACAAATACTGGATTGCTGTAAAACAGAGCAGGAAAAGCAGTTCCATGTCAAACAAAGCCACTATTTCACACTGTAATTTATTTGTGAAAAAATCAGGTTTTAATTATAACGTGCCATTAAAAACTTGGTAGATAGTCTATTAGTCTGATGTTGTCTATGTAGGTATTATTTAAAATTAAGAAAACACCACTTTGCCTTACTCAGAGACAAACTATACTCACAGTATACTTGTTCACACTAGCTGTTATTTCATATACTGTTTTTCAGTTCGACAGGGTAAATGATACATTTTCATCTGGTTTTAAGGTTATACAAGTAGGCCTGCTTTGCTGAAACAATTCAAATGAGTGTACCCACAAACTGATGTATTTCTCCTTAAGTCACATCTTCACATATTTACACCCAAATATGTGGACACAGAAATTCTACTTCTATGCATGCATAAGAAATATGAAGTACATTCAGATAGTACATGCAGAATAGCAGATGCAAACTTATATTATCTGATGCTAACTTAAACATATGATGTATACTTTTATTTTTGGTTAATATTGATTTCTTCAAAATCCATTCTTAATACAATTTTAACTAGTATTCCAACAGAAAAGACATTTCATTAAACAATATATTGGTAAAAATATAACCTTAAAATGTTTACCATTTCATAATGTACACTTCCAATAACTTTGGCTTTGCTATCCAAACAGCCAGCAGGACATTCATACCTAAGAAAATAAAACACAACTTGTCTTAAATCCTGGGATTACAAAAAGGGAAAATATTCCAGCTCACACACAAATATAGTCTTTTATAATAATCTCAGAATGACAACTGTAAAATTTACCATACCTATTGCAAGTTGTTCCTTTGCACTGATCTCTTAGCTTTACTTCACATGAAACAATCTGAGCTAAAACAAGCAAAAAGCAATTTCATTGCAATGAATTTGATATTATATAATTCAAATTTGTTGACCACTTGAAAATCAGTTAAATTACTTACACATTTGCTGTGTGCTTATTACTTCATTTTTCTCACTGTCATCACTGCCTGTGGAGCCTGATGGTGAATGAGTTCTTGGTCGGCTTTGCATCATTGCATCCTGGGCTTTGGATCGCTGACGTTCAATCTCATTGGTTTCCTCTTCTGGTTCGTGAGGAGAATAAGGCCTTTCTGAATCCTCTGTTTCAGAAAACAAGCAAAAAATAATCTCTCAGGCAAAAAAAAAACCAAACAAACAAACAGTGAAATGTAAATCTCTTACTATATTTAGGTAACATGGCTTTATTCTCACGAAATGGTGGATGAATACAAGCAAGAAACCAAGGAAAACTTTTCACTGCTTCATAAAATGAAGATCTCAAGCTTAATAATACATATCCAGTATCTTTCTGATGCTTAGAAAAGGTAGAATTTCCTAGAACAGGCAGCACAACTGAGGTATGAAAGTGCTTTTAACACTCCTGTTTTAGTACCTTCTTTATGCCATCAGAAAACCAATAGAACAAAAGTGATATTTCTCTTGTACATTGGAAGTTTTAGTAAGTTCATAGGTAACTTGTAATTAAAGAGGATGATTTCATAAGAACATACACCTGAAAATGAGGTCTATTCACACATAATGAAAAGAATTTTGAAATACTTATCTACATTTTTACTTAAGCAAGAAACATAAGGAATGTATTTGGGTATACTGGTGCAGCTTTTATGGTCCCTATCACAGAATTAAGAATCACAGAATCATTTTGGTTGGAAACTCTAAGATCATCAAGTCCAATCATTAACCTAGCACTGACAAGACATCAACTAAACCATGCACTATGCACTAAGCACTATGTCTACATGACTATTAAATATCTTCAGGGATGGGGACTCCACCACTGCCCTGGGCAACCTGTTCCAATGCCTGATAATCCTTTCAGTAAAGAAATTCTTCCTAATATCCAATCTAAACTTCCCTTGATGCAACTTGAAGCCATTTCCTCATGTCCTATCACTTGTTACTTGGTTGAACAGACTGACCCCCACTTCTCTACACCTTCCTTTCAGGTACTTGTAGAGACTGACAAGGTCTCCCCTGAGCCTCCTTTTCTCCAGGCTAAACCCCAGTTCTCTCATCCACTCCTCATAAGACTTGTGCTCTAGACCCTTCATCAGCTTCATTGCCCTTCTCTGGACACGCCAACTTCCCTGCTCCAATACTTGACAACCTATATGAATAGATTAATATTTTTCAAAAGTTATTAAAAAAAATGCTAAATTACTTGTACACAGAGTAAACCAAAAAATAAATAGCAGCTTCACAATATGCTGTGTTTCAATGCTATAAAATATGAATAGCATTATAAAGAAGTTAATAACCACCCTAGCTGACATATTTTAATTACTAATGTCTTCTAGTCTTGTTCTTGATTTTTCTTACAGCAATGCACTTGGCTATGTCACTGAGATAACATGTTTCCCTATAAACAGATCTTTGCATAGGCTTCCACTATAATTACAGAAAGGCATACAAATAGCACACAGCGACAGTCTACATCTTTGTATACTAAAAGCCCTCAATCAGCACTTAAAATCAGCAGGAATTCAGTACACTTCACTCCCTCTGGTGAGGCTTGGCCCTATGTATAGTAAGTACATGATCTCATTCATCCTAGTAAAGTAGGCCCCTACCAGGTCTTTGGGCACATCCATAATATATTCTATTCTACTATGTTAAAGTATAATGAGGAAAAAAAAGAAAAAGCAAGGTTACATTTCTCTGCCCATTTACAGTTGTGCTGTTGAAATAGTACATACCTCTGTAACAAAGATTTTCTCTGCAACCTCCTCCAAAACTAGGGGGACATGCAGAACAAGGGCGTCCAGGTTTATAAGGTGCATGACCCCACCAGTTACCCCTTTACACACACACAAAAAAATAAAAAATTAGTAACACACCTTAATAAATGAATATTTTAACATTAGACAGTATTTAGTACGTGGACACATAAATGATGAGAAACAGCAAACACTTAGACCGTAACATTGTTGCAATATACCAAATGTACAGGAAGTAACTGAAAAGTTCATGAAGAAAAAAATGAAGTACTGCTGTAAACTCCTGTAAAGTCTTTTTAGATTGGCATAGCACTGTAAGACTAAACTCCTCAATTACATGAGAACAGGCTCCAGTCTCCTAAATGGAATACTCTACAGAATTTAATCTTAACCATAGGCTTCATTTTACATATTCCTTAGAAGTCAAAATGGGGAGATATATTTATTTTTCAGACAAGTATCAACAAAGAACTCTGATGTTGTATGCTAAAACACAGGTCAGAAAACTCAAGCTCTAGAAAATCACAAGAGTATTTGTACAGCTAAAGGCTGCCTTGGGAACAATGCACTACTTTGTAGTCATACAAAAAATAGAAAAATTAGACTATTTCCTTTCAGATCACTTCCTGGATTATTATAAAGTATATTGCCCACTCAAGATTATTATTGGCTGTCAGCCTACTTACTTAGGAGAATAATTGCATACAAGATAGACTGCTTTTGGCCAAATCTGTCCCCAGATGTTCATGTTATGACACAAATTAATTGCACAACCAATTCTGCTACTTGTAGCCCAAACAACCTATGGAAAAGGAAGGAGAAAGACATGTGAAAACCAAAGCTGATTAACATAAAATCAAAACTGTATTCAAACTTCAAAGTATAAAACTCAAATCACAAAACTGATGTTATATTCCCCTCTGTTATAAACAGGTTGGAGTGACCTAATCACAACTGCCAAACGTCATTCCATTATAGCCTTATTGGAAAGAAAAGCTTTACCTTGACACAAAAGATATGGCTCTCATTTTATATAAATGCTCTAAATATGTATTTAAAAGTGTAGCAAAATATTTACAAAACATTATCTGAAAAACTGATTCTTGGAACTACAATTAATAGATAAGTTAGGTTCCTGTGCCCTGGAGTTCTCAGCACAACCTAAGGAGTCAGTGGGGTTTAAGATGGTTAGACTGAGAGAACAGATATTTGTCAGCAGTGAAAGCAGGTAACATAACAAAACGATTCACAAAAAACCTCATACATTGAAAAGACTCAAGTCATGGATTTAAAATTAATATGCTTTCATGTCATTGCAATCTAAGGTGGCTGTGCTCCTTTATTCATCCATTGAAATCATTTTCATTGAAGATCTCAATCTGAATGACAAAGGCTGGAACATTCAAATTAGACAAATGTGGTAAGTGCTAAACTTGTATTAATTCAAGACAAGTCAACTATGTAGTTCCAAAAGGATTTAGGAGTTGAAAGAGAGAGGTACTGTGAAGCATTAGTACCACAAAGAACTAAATATATTTATTTTAGATCTTGCACGTAATGGGTAAGTGTAATTATAGGTATTTTTTACAGAAATGGCAAATAAGAATATGGAGGTAATTATGTCTTAAAATTAGACACAACTGTAAATTGTGCTAGTAAGCAAACAAAATAAATGTTTAAAAATTAATCATTTTGAAGTTTTCTGATATTGTATTCAATATTATAGGTGGATTTTAGCGTAATCTGAGGATCATGTATTTCTTGTTCACTGAAAACATGACTTGTTCCCTTTGGAAAAAATCAGACTAGATACACAGATTTCAGAAATAACAAATAAATTAGTTCTCATGCAATTTCAAAATCTCGCCGAGAATAAAGCAACATGTTAAAAACTATTGCTTGATCTGAAGAATTCACCTAAGAAAACTTTTTTTTTGATGTGCTGTTTCTTCAGCATATTACAGAAAGGATTACCAGCATACCAGTGCAGCAACAGCAACTAGATTATGCAAAGTGCACTGATCAGTAACACTCAGTACTGGGTTTTGTGAGCTTTTTCCTTAATCCTGTTAAGGAAGTAATATTTATAATGATGAAATCTAAAGATTTGTATGACAAGCCTACTTTATGTAACCTATACCCGATGCTTGTAACTATAAAGTCTAAAAACAACAAGCCCCTTTTGTGCTTTAGTGCTATGGTATATACTGCAAGATCAGTAAGTTCCATGTGTCATACAGAAACCTAACTGGAGGTCTCAACCACTCTTTTCCACAGCTAACAAAAACCAAACCCACCTACATACCTGTGTGTAATGTGTACAAACAGGGCCAGCACATTTGTAAGGACAATATGGGTTGCATTCATGAGGATGGGGATACGTGAAATCTCTCACTTCATCATACCATGCTTGGACATGAAATGTTGGAGGTCTGTACCTGTGAAAGCCAGTAGTAGTCTATTAGATCATTGAAAGTTGTAGCTTCTGTCATTCTACTTTTAAACAAATTTTGTTAGATTTCAAACAAAAAAACATATATAGTATAAAACAGTATCTTAAACTACCTTCCCCAGTGTGCCCCCAAATTCTGCCCAATTGATGGAAGAAGGCTTGCAGGCCCGTGCTCCCATAGACAGGTTTCAGCCCATGACTCCGCAGATCTCTCCAGTTCTGTGTCCCACGTCTGAAATTTAAAAGGAAAAAGGGTACATCTTCTTAGAAAAACTTGGTGGGTATCTCTTATTTAAAAAAAAAAAAAAAAAAAAAAAAATTGTCCACTTTTTAAAGCTTGTTACTGGGGCTGAAGACTGAAGAAAAAAGTGAGACTTGACAGTTGTATGCCCCATTTGTGTTACATAAGAAAAAACAAAACATTTTCACCAAGAGAAAAAAAAAGTTTTAATCCCTGCACAGCATTCTATTTAAAATCATGTGCAGCCATGCTGCAGTGAATAAAAGACAAATATGAAACGGAAAGGCTTAGATCAACTTTCCAAGCTAAATTAAGTGCATTTTCTGTCTTGTGAGATTTCTTTTTAGTAATAGGCACTTTTCTTAGCCAAAAGGGTATTATCCAACACATTTTCAACGTAAGGTTTTATCTCCTCTAAATCAATAGTTTATCTGAAATGAAAGTGCTTTTCTCTCCCTTTTCTATAATACGCTTTTGTTGAAATAATACACAGTGAAAACACAAAATATGAAAACTAGAGTAAGTTTGTCATTCATTGCTTTTATGGCTAGGTTGGCAAAAAAGGAAACATTCATGTTGGTAAGAGGCATACTTAGGACAAGTTAAAAAAAATTATGAATTATTGTTTATCACAACTGTTTATCCTTATTTTTTTATTCTTTAAGGGACATGGAAGAATAGACTTGTAGCTGAAAGGCACATGTAAATTTCTTTCTTTCAAAAGCATACTAAAACATATTCTTCTTGAAACAAAACATACAATACTGTGTATACATAGTACTTTTCACTGTGTTAAGCTGGGGTCTGCTCAAAGTGGTCCCTCTTGTGCAAAGTATCCATCCTGTTGCTTAATTTTCTAAATCTCCTGATAGTTGCAGAAGTATTTTCCAGATATCTGACTCTCTGATACCAATCCTCAGGTTAGGAAACTGAAGTATTTCTAGGAAGGAAATTCATTTCTTGACAGAAGCTCAGTTATTTCATCATAATTTCAAAGTTTCTTAGGTTGAGACTGTGTTATCTAAATAACAGTAATTCTGTGTTTCCAAACCCAAAGTCCCATGCAGACACTAGAGATCAAGTCTACACAGTTTTGGCACAGATTAAAGGTAAAAAATCCCTTAACACAGCCAAAGTATACAGGAATGTAACAGACATTCCCTGTGCTAGAATTTCTTTTTCTATTGTTTTTGACATGCAGTTTTCATCTTGTTAATCAGATTACTCATTAAAAATAAATATGCCCTTGGTTATGCAAGACCATGATTACGTAGACTTTAATACCATCCAGTTTAATCTTAGAATATCTGTTCATGGTTCTCTTCTTCAGAAGTCTTTAATGCATTGAATTCCATTTTGTCTGTTATTATTAATATTCTCAGAAAATAAAAAAAAAAAAATACAGGATACATTTTGACTCCCAAAATGCAACATTTATTTTGACAGAATTATTCTAACAGTATAATAATGACAGAATAAAGCTCTTAACACACATATGGCTACAAAACCCACTGATTTTAGGAAACAGTAGTAATTTACTGTTCACCCTACTAGGCTTGTATTTCAATGTCATAAGTCGTAACATTCATTAATCTTTGTAAGAATATTTTAATCTTAAATAAGGAAGTTTTATACGATGGTTTGTATAAATCTTTTCCTTCTCCCTTTCCTTGCCACACAGTCATAAATAGTTCTTCCTATTGTACTCATTGTA
This sequence comes from Caprimulgus europaeus, assembly GCA_907165065.1. The sequence continues at coordinate 33,591,347 of OU015525.1, forward strand.
AAAAACAAAGTTTAATACACTTCTTCCACATACATATTTTTTCTTATAAATTGTAGTACAATTGCTTTATCATCCTACAATGGAATCATGAGACTGTTAACATTTTAAAAGACATGCCACAATATATTATCTTGTAAAGCATCCCTCCACATTTTCAACTCTGAAAACAGCAGTCACAGTTAAAGGAATCGTACTGTTGTGAGTTTTTTTCTCCACACAATTTAAAAAATATTTTATGAAGCTATTTTAACTGAAATAATGATTTTTTTGAAGATCAGAGCAAGTGGTCAATAGTAGCTGCTTAAATCAATTCCTCAAACTTGTGAAGTAGTATCTTTAACAAAATTTTCTTTAAAAGACTGATGATAGCTATGCACGACAAAGCCATCTAGAACTCTGCAAGAATAGCCTTTTCATGAAAAACTTCAATGCATCGTAAATCCTCCTGACAGATGAACACCCACACTCCAAGATATTGTTGAGATTGGATACTGTCTTCAAAAAAGTTCCTTCTTTTTTAACTGTTTCTCTGCCTTCATCCAAGTATAAAACATTGCCTTCACTCCCTCTGCTTGCCTAGCCAGAGACAGGCATGCTTCTGGGCCACAACCTTAGCTGCAGCAGAGAAATAATCTTCATGGCTGAGCAGATGGGATGCAGCACAGCTCTTTGCAGGAAGTACAGCACAGAAGACAATCAGCAATGAGGAGCTTGGGGTGCTTGGACTTTTTTGCTCATTGCACAATTGTTCATGACTCCAGAAAAGGTTGGTATACGAAATAGAGAGCAAGCTCTACTCTCCTGAAGAATGGGTTTGTGTGTGTGAGATTATCTCAGAGAGGAATCTGCACAATTAGTTAGGGAAAGAGGTCATAGCTTAAGGCTCATCTCAGTTCAAATCTGTTTATGGTGAAGTGAGCCTCATCATAGTGCACTTTTCCTGAAGCAGCTTCATTTGTGATTCTGCTCTGGAGTCTTCTAAGACAGTGAAAACATCAGCCTTCCTTGGTCACTGACCTTCCATGTCAATCATAATGACAGGTTTAATGACAGAAACTTCACAGTTGTCAGTTCATGACATAATATGGGAGGGATGAAAGGAAATGAAGTAATAGGGAAGTTAGAACTGAGCTAATCACAATTTTTGACAGTTTTCATTGAAAACAAGTAATTAGGTTATTAAAATAAAGAAAGGATTAAAACCAATTTTTGTTTCAATTGAAATTTTTCTATTTTCCTTTCTCTAATCAGAAATTAAGACATATTCTAACTAGCCTTAACAAGCTAGACAATTGTTGTGTATTAGTGTGTCAAAGAAAAAAGGAATCTTTAAAATGTACTAAGAAAGTAATTATTTAGCCTAATGAGATACATAGTTTTAATGAGCATAGTAATTTTTTATATAAAAATACCTTTGCATCATTTATTCAGTTATCAACTGTTCTCTAAACAGTTTGAGCAATCTAATCTTTATAACACTGCAGAAACAATATGATTTTTAAAACTTGAACAATTCATATTTCAGTACTTTTGTAAAACGTCTGTGATACTGTCTCATGGGAACTGTCTTGTAAATCGGAATTTAAATACAAGCATAAAAAGATAGGTATCCTTTTATAAAAATTATGCTTTAAAATTTCACAGCCTCCATTTTATACTCTCATTAGTTTTGATTTAATTTTAATAACAAAAATGTTGATTAAAAGTAGTGATTAAAAAGTTTCATGATAAATATAGTCAGAATTCTAACACCAAATAGTTGTGGCTGTTTAAGCATTGTATTTACTCAATTGTACTGCCTAACCCAAATGCACGACAGGTTGATCAACCAACAGATAAGCCCAACTTCAAAATGTTATGAGATATCTGGAATTAAACAGATGTCAAAAAACCTGCATATATATTCTGAGTTCGCAAAAAATGATGCCACATATCTTTCTTTTCTCCCCAATGCATGTACCACACCACATAAAGTCACTTCAGAATAGTCAGCTGTTCACGAAATTTTCTGTATGTGCCATAGAAGAAAGGACTCATCCATTTGTTTCTCATCCTTTAGTATCTAAATCCCTTATTTCTACAGCCATATACAAAAATTACTTGGCACGGACACTGTGCACATATAGCTAACATAGTTCAGAAAATACTGCCTATTATCCCACTAGCCAATGTTTAGTCTGATCCAGAGTTTTTTTGGATGAGAAGTATGTCATGAAGAAATATTGACCTACAGTACAAGTTAACATTGCTACTTCTTTATCAGGACTGTCTTTTGAGTTCAAATGTGCTCGAATATAAATGACTATTGTTGTTAATGGAGCCAGTTATTTCAAAGTTACTTCGGGTATCTCAGTGCTAAAGTGCAGTCCACAGTATGGAGGTACACCAAGTAGATTACCAAGATACAGCTTAATTTCTTCATTTTAATTATTTAAGTACTGTTTTGGGATGTGATGAAGTAAATCTCAAAATCATTACATCTTCAGACGTAAAAAATCTGTGAAGTGTAAATCACATATAGGAAACAATCTCTTTAATTGCAGTATTCATCATCCAGCCAGCTTATTTTCTCATCAAAGCCACTGCTTCCTGAAATGTCTGTAACTTTAGTTAGAATTAAAATAAAACCTCTCCTAAATTACACCAAATCTATTAAATATTCTGGAAGAAATTACCGAATGTCCCAGTTCCACAGAATTTCCTAGAGATCTGAGTCACTTTATTGATTGCCAGAGACTTTCAAAAGAAAATTAAAAGCGGATAAAACACCAATAACCTCCTAAAGTCAATTAAAAAAAAAAAAAAGTTGAAGGGATTAGAAGTTACTGTTACTTGGGTCTCCAACCCCTGCCGAGACTGAAGCATTACAACACAACTCTAAAACACAATGTAGAATGAAAAAGGTTTTCTCATTCTCCAGGATCACTCTAATGTTTTTTATTAAAAATGAGGAAACTAATTTCTGAAGCAATTCTTGAGAATACTGTATCGTAAATTTATATCTGACTACTCCAGTAATGCAAAAATTTTACACAGGTGTAAACAAGATGTACAGGTATGGAATTTCTCCAAACAAATTAAAAACTTGTAAAAGAAACCTGATAGACTGGAATTCCATATCACAGCTAACTCAGCTTAAAGGTATTTTTAAAGGTCATTTCTACAGTTACATGTAGTTGGAACATAAAAAATTCAAATGGTTTTCTACTGCTTTGCCAACACGCCTAATCACTGCTTCAGAAACTGGATCAAGAACAAGAAGAAGATGCTTTACATCAGTCATGCCACATTCAGTTTTGTCCTTCTCTTCCAGTAGTTAAAATAGGAGATCTAAATTTTGTTCCTAAATTAATTATTCTGAATGAAGTTACATGAACTGAGCACATTAATTCTAAGGACTGTTAAAGTACTTTCATACAATTTCAGCCAGATTAGCTCTAAATATAATGCATTTTATCATATTTGTTCTGTGTTTGCTCACATAGCAGGCTAAATGAAACAAACACATAAAATAAACTATGTAAGTACATAAAACCTACCTTCTTACTGGAACAGGAGTTTTATTCTCATGCCTTTAATAGCATTCCCTTGTTTCACTTGCATGATGACAATTTTTTGGCTTCAAATAATGAAAGCATCTCCATATACAAAGAAAGATACAGACACATACATTTTCATGTTTCATTTCATAAAATTCAAGAGGCTTTTGTTCTCCTAGTGTTCCTTTCCTCCTTAAAGCAGTGAAGATAAAAGATAAAGGCAGGACAGCAAATGGATAAGGAAAGGTTTCCAAAAACACATAGAAAGGTTCATTCAGAGCAAGTTACACAATGAAGAATGTCAAATAAATACAGAAGGAATTCATGAATCTTTAAAATGCCAAGTTGCTTGGCATTTTTAAAAAGTCAGAATAAAAATGGAATATGAAGAATCAGAGCAACATAGATATTTTACATTCTACCAGAAGCAGGCCTTTCTCATACGTTAACCAAAACGTCATTAGTGATATTAAAATCTGGCTACTGAAATACATACTGAGTTGACACAGTTTCCATGCGTTAAACTTAATTCAGAAAGTTCTTCCACAACATTCACCATCACTAGCTGCTATTTTATAGATTTAAACTAAAGACCCTTCTAAAACAACTTAACTCTCTGAAACAATTGATACAGTTCTCTTAAACTTTTGTTTAAAAAAATCTCCATAGCTATAGACAAGGACACTTTTGCTTGATGAAGGATGAGTAAACGTTTCAAATACAATTACTTAAAAAAACAGAAAGTTGCTTCTTTTCATAAAAAGTGTGATTGTGGCCTTTTGAAATGTGTGTACAGGCACCTGATCCCTCATCCACTAGTTCCCTCATTCATGCTCTGACATGACCAGGTTTCAACAATTTTGCACTATCAGATTTCTTTGGTAAATACAGGGTACTGATCGGAGTACAAAAAGATGGAAATGCAACTAGGCAGCTGATTCCCAGGTCTGACAAGCATTTTGACTGGCAATTTTTTTGGTACTAAGTGCAAGGTAATTCAAGCAGTCTATCAAGAAAAAGGATTGCTCACATTGTTGGAAAACTATATGTGGTTTACCTTTTGGAGAAGGGATCAGCATAGGGACTGGCTTTCTATATTGACATAGAGACACAGGTAGACATTGAACATATCACCAACTGTTCAGCAACACAAACCTACTTGAAGCTATTCCTTTTGCTTCACAAAACTCTGTTAGAGTAGCAACAAATGTAAAAGGAGTTGCCAGTATGTCTTAAATTGAAAAATGTCCTTCTTTCAAATACTTCTTGCATTTTTTACTTTGAAGAGAAGATCACTCACTGATGCTAATTATACAGACCAAAAGATGCTACCTAGCAATGGGAAGACACAGTGCTACAGCAGAGATGGGAAGACACTGAACAGGTTTTTTGCCCTCTCGTCCATTAGTACTCAGGATATCAAAGTAGTTGTAGTTACCAAGTTATGTACTTCTCTTTCCCTCCCTCTCACATAGATCAAGTTCACATCTGCACCTAGCTTGAGAAATGCATGTTGCACTTTTCTGCTTCAGACATAAGAAGACAAGAAGGTGCAAATCAATATATATTTAAGCCTAAGAAAATGGTATATGCTCTACCATTTTGTGCGCCACAGTCTCTTTGGTGCCATAGTTTCTTCCATGATACTACTCAATACAGCGTTATAATGAAAAATACAGCTTTCTGCCTCGTAAACTACATTTTCCCCGAGTAAAATTTCAAGGCATCCTTTGGTTTAGTGTTTTCCAACCTCCTGCATACATAAATAATTGTGCACCAAAACCACAGGAAATACTGAGTGATCAATCACCCTTTGAAATGTGAAATAACTTGATTCCATTATCTTACCTCTTTTCTATATTATACTTAAGCATTGAATCCTTCCTAATTTCAGCTTCCACAGCTGTACTCAGCTGTATGATGGATCATCTCTCTGAAAATTTTCTTACATTTTTGTCCAAATCTGCTTTAAGGGTGGATTACATAATTTTTTATTTTTATATATATATATATATATATATATATAAAATTAAGCTAAAGATGATGGTATCACAAGTTCGTATTTGTTCTGTGAAGTTCTCAAGTAATTCCCCTCTTCATGACAAACCATCTTTTCTTCTAATGAATCATGTACATTCAGAACAGAAGATCCAGATGCTGGAAATCAGACTCTTAGCCATCAGAGAGGACACATCTTTCACTGTAACCATGCAAGAGGACATATCTTTCTCTGTAGAAAGTTACCAGAAATGGTCTACATTTTAGGTATCATCACTGTGAAGCATGTTTCTCCCATGGTATATAATTCACCCCAACAGGGCTGGAGCACCTCTCCTACAAGGACAGGCTGAGAGAGTTGGGGCTGTTCAGCCTGGAGAAGAGAAGGCTCCAGCGAGATCTCATAGCAGCCTTCCAGTACCTGAAAGGGCCCACAAGGAAGCTGCAGAGGGACTTTTTACAAAGGCAGGTACTGATAGGACAAGGAGTAATGGCTTCAAACTGGAAGAGGGGAGATTGAGATGAGATATGAGGAAGAAATTCTTTCCTGTGAGGGTAGTCAGACACTGGTATAGGTTGCTCAAAGAACTTGTGGATGTCCCCTTCCTGGAAGTGTTTAAGGCCAGGTTGGATGAGGCTTTGAGCAACCTGATCTAGTTGAAGGTGCCCGTGCTTATGGCAGCGGGGTTGGAACTAGGTGATCTTTAAGGTCCCTTATAACCCAAACCATTCTATGATTATGCTATTTCTCTTGCATTTCTTAAGAGTTCACACAGATCTACTGTCTATAACATTCCCTTTCATGAAGCCAGCAGTCAGTAAACAATGCTGATCTTTTAGACTGGGTTGCAATACCATCATGACTGAATTCAAAGTGGATTAGGTTTTGGGTTTGGTTTTGGTTTTTTGGGGTTTTTTTCATTTAGATCAGGAATGAGCTTTTGAAATGGAACTCCTGATCACGCTCACTTACTGTGCCACAGAGCACTCTTAGAGTACAAGCTGCAACCTTTCCAGCTGTGCTCCAGGAGTGCATCTAACACTTTTCAGGTTGTTTATGGGCATTCAGTTCACACAGACTAATCCTAGTTCAAAATGAAAACCCCTAAAATGCAGAAAGCATGAATATCAGGTCCTCAGCACCAATTCTTTTGCTCTACAAATCCACACCTATTGCACCACAACACTTGCCAACACAGGCATTGCCTTCGTCAGTATCTTGTTAAAACCTAGGGCACCATCAAAGACATCCACACAGAAATGGCACTATCAGTGTTTCACAAATGTTTCACATACACTAGGCCAACTGAGGCTAATACCCAAGTGGCAGATTAAACGGAATGGTAGTAGCAGTTACTAACTCCAGCTGCTGACTTATCTTCTACCCCAGAAGTTTACAAATTTTGCAGCATGGGTGTTGCATGCAATATAGATTTGCCCAATGCTTCTGGTTTACAACACATCACATCAAAATAAAGCATAACCAACACTAGTTTAACTTTACAGACCAGACTACAAATTGTGGTATTTCACCTCTGTCAACATGGGGCTCAAGCAGCATGTTGACTGAAAGCAATGTTCTACTTATGGAGGACTTGATGTTTCAGTGAGGATACGGCAGCTTAAATCACAATTCATCAAGAGCCAAACTAATTACATGGGGTGGGATTCATCTCCCTTGAATTTAAACCACAAAGCAGATACCTACATCTGAGCTAATTATCTAAATTACCTTTGCAGTTACATAGATAAATAAGCATCTATAGAGGGAGGTAATTTTAGCTACCTACCTTTAATTGAGATAAACCGGGTGTTGGAAATTCTCATTTTCTCTATTAATTATAAGAGAGACTGGCTCAAATGCAGACATCTATACCACAGGCATCAAAAGCTTCCAAAGATGAATCCCACCATTTGTGTAGTGTGAGTGTTAAATCAAGAGTACACTGTCACCCAAGGCAGACCAGCGTAAGGGAGTACACCAATTATACCAAATAGTATTGGAACAGAATTGGCAAGCCAGTAGCTCAAAAAATGTTTTCCAGTCAAACAGAAAAAAACAAAAACAAAAAAACAGTGATAACATTTTAATTAGAGAGATTTTCATATCTGTAGGAAGGCAAAAAAAAAAAAAAACACACGGGATGGGACTATATGGAAAGAAAAAATGAGCAAAATTTAAGCTCAGTAAAGATGGAAAAGTACAGTGGGCATCACTGAAAGTAAACATTTACCATGGCATAGTATAAATACCTCATTGCTGTATACATTCTAAATATAGGGAGAGAGTGGTAAAGTAAATACCACAGTACAGTATGGGTATTTTTTTACTTTTTAATAGAATCCACTGTATTCTTTAAGACTAATGAGACTGAGAAGGAAAAAAAGAAAAGATGAAATATAGAATGAGAAATGCCATGAACAAATAAGCCAGAAATACAGTTAAGAACTAGAAATCTGTGGTATGGTACCAGCACAGAATGACAGAAAGTTACAGCTAAAAATGATTTAAAGGGAATGATCATGACTATAGTCTATCTAGTCTCTTCCACTGAGACAGATTCATATGTGTATTATCAGAATCAATACATGTATTATCCACATTTTTTAAATTAAAACTACTAACAGTAGTTTCAGAATCATATTTAGTGTAATTTTCTTCTGGAGTTTTATGACTGTAAGAGTAAAGAGGATTGCCTTGGTATGCAACCTAAACCTCCTGCCCTGCAATGCTAGCTGGTGTTTTATTGCCAAGAAAAAAGAAATCACCCTCTTTCCTGTAAAAACTTTTATTTCTTTCCCAGATTAAACAAATTTAGTTGCCTCATTCCTTCAATCTTCCTCATAAATCACATATTCTGTGTTTATAATCAGTCCCATTAATCTTAGTCATTCTCTATAGAATGGCTAGAACATTCTTCAAAAATGACCAAAACTGGACATTGCATTTCAGACAAGGTCTCACCAGTTTCACACAGAGAAGCCTCCTTTCAAAGACTGCTGCCTCATATTATTTTTTAACTCAGTGCAACTCCTGCACCTTTTTACTGCAGTGTTAGTTTTACTCTCTTTTTTCCTACATTTTACTTACATTTTATTTTACCTGTTTGATTTCTTCCTTATTCTATACCTTGCAGTAAAATTTCATCATGTTGATTCCAGGCCATTACTTCCACTTCTCAAGTTCTTCTAATTTTGATCATATTGTCTAAAACAAACTCAACCTGTGCCCATGTTAATGTACCCTGCAGTTTTCAAGTTCATTCTTTGCTCACACAACTCATAACCTAAGTGCTTAACCAAAAAGCAACAGGATCCAACAGCGTCAACACCTTCAATCTTCTGACAGTTTAACAGGGAGCTTCTGTCAGTTTTCACTTGCAAAAATGTCAGGTGAAGAGTGTCAAAAACTTTCCAGAGTCAAAAATATGACACCTACTACTTCCCTCTGGTACACTATGCTGGTTAATCACTGGTCAAAAAAAAAAAAAAAAAGAGTAAAATAGATTAGCTTGACATGAAATCTTCTTGATGAAAAGACACTGGCAGTTTTCCTTGTCTTGGCTTTCAGTTACACTTAAGTGAAGTACATCTGAAAAGTCAGTAATTTTCTCACAACTCAGATCCTTACCTTCAGTCACTCTGAGTTTGACAAAAATGTGGCCTCTGCACTAGTTGTGGTCCCTTACAGTATACAGCAGAGTGACCATAAAAACTCAGGAGTACAGAAACACCAGACAACTGTCCTTGAAAATCTAAAACCAACCATACTAACTAGTACTGGTATATCCTTTAAGCAGAAAGAAAGAGGATAGCTAAAATTGTTAAACTTTCTACTACCAAGAAAGTTAGACATCCATTTCCTGTCGAAGGACAACCGCCTGTCCAGAAATGAAATGGTAAGGATCTTAGATGCTACCATATGGCAACTGAGAGTTTATAGAGCTTTAAACTGGGCAAAGATTCCCGAATAGACTTTGAGGTTTCAGTTACTCTTTTGGAAAAAGAGTACAAAGCAGAAAAACTGTGGCTTTTACCTGGAAACGGGAAAGCAGTATGAGGCCAAAAATATTGTTCCCATACACTGAATAAATTGCACCAGTATTTAGAAGTATCTCCCTATTACAGCTTCATGTGTTTGAGCTTTTTGTGTTCAGAAAGTAAAACCAGGAATAGGAACCAGCAGACATGACTAATCATATTTAATTTTGTGTGTACTCTAAGCATGTTAAAAAAACCTTGCTGGAATATTCAGCTTTCCAAAGTGTTCTGAAACAGTACATTTACTTTGCTACTTTTTAAAAGCGGTGCATAAAGACTTTCTATTAGAACATGACTAAAAATCATCTATTCACGTCTATATTCTGACATGAATGGAAGTAAAGCAACATCTTGATTTCTGCATTTTGTCCATTGTCAGAGTATAAATGACACACATTCATTACAAATAGTATTCATAAATATTTATAGCTAAGTACAAATTAACCAGAGCATGGGTCCTTACCTCAAATCCTAGTAGTGATTACTACGATAAACCAGCCATAACTGATTGCTTTCATACAGTAGTTTTAGAGATGCTACAGAATTTCCTGAACTTTGAACACAAATTAGCTGCAATATCTCAAATATGTGTCACAGTGAATGTTTGCTTTTAAAAGATGACCACTGTGATTTGACATAAGAACTTACTGCCAGAGAGTACCCACTGATCATATGTGACTTGGCAGTACTGTTAGAAATATGTTTAAGTAAAATCTAAAAAAAGAGAGTTGAGAAATGCATTAAAGAATTTCCTGACCATTTGGAGATCCAACAGGGAATTCAGGACAAATATATTGTGATATCTATCAGATAGCCAAAATTCTGTATTTAATGAGTAAAATAGGCTTATTTTAAGAAACAGTTATCTTCCTTCATAATAAAGTAAAAATTGTCCTTTTCTATATGGACAGAATATAGTCTTCTTAATGAATCACACTTTCCTAACTACATTAGTCTCTACTTATGCCAAATGAAAGGTGAAGGACTATATTTATAGATAACAGAATAAGTTCATATCTATCCTTTCAATGAAATTATGCTAAGAAATATTTTTTTTTTTCTCAGTTACAGAAATCTTAAATTAAAGAAGATTCCCAGGCAGATAACATGAAGATGACAGGCTACATGGAGTTACTTTTATAAAGCTCATTGATTTTTTCTGTGTTCGGCTTATATTTTGTATTTAAGCTCTGATTCTGCTACAACTGATTTTTTATAATCTTTTTGATAAGGGGGATGAAAAAGTTCTCTGACAGCAAAAATAAAAGATGAACAGTGTCTGTCCTGTGTTGTTAATTATTTTATTTTGGGAAGGCTCCCTTAAACTTTGAGACAGTGAGCCTTTCTGCTACTTTCCACTTTCAGTTTCTTTACTTGGAGTTGCTTAGTTGTTGTTGGCATTGCATCAATAAAAGTCATAACGTGGACTTATCCACTTGCTTTCTTGGCCACTTCACGTTGCACAATCCTTTGCTAAAACTGCCAGAGAGAATAAAAGGATAAGTCAACGTCACTGTGTTCTTTGATGCAGTGTCAGTAGCCTTTGAGCACAAGCAAAGGAGCTGAAGCACTTCCACCAGCCTTTGAAGTAGAGCAGAAAAGTGGAAAACCAGAGGGAAAGCAGTCAGGTTCACTCTGTAAAGAGCTGCTCTGTTCCTGGCACCCAAAGTGCTCTCCAGCCACTTAAGGAATTCCACAAACCAAAGTCCTCCACTTGAAAGGAATGGGTATTGTTTGTAACCAAGTGTCCCTGAACAGTTTTGGCAAAATGGACAAGACACACTAAACAGAGACATGAAAAGGTTTTGTCAGAAAGGTCTAGGAAATTTAACAGGACACTTCCATTCAGCACAGAAAAATTCATCAAAATGTGTCAGTCCACTACAAGGTCTCCCTTTATGTTTCCTAATGCTGTTTCAATTCTCCTAAGTATAGTACAGACCAAAAAATCTCAGCTGGGAGCTGACAGATACACACAAAGAGAAAAACTCCTACATCCAGATTTATGCAGGTCACAGGAAATAACAGCATCACAAAACAGCCAGCCCCTATTCTGTCACTATGATGAGATGAACAACATTTTACTATTATCCATGCAAGAGCTCTATCTCCTAGTGCGTTCATAAGATCCAAAGTCCAATGATCTCTATTTAACTACAGCATGAATTTGCCTGAGGAAAAATTAAGAAAAATCTAAATGAGAAATATTTACAGTCATTCTTAATTTTCTTTTTCTGAAGCCTACATGAAGTTACTGAAATGGAGGGGCAAACCTTCAAGTCTCCCAAAATATAAGGTCCCACAGAATTCACAACCCAGTCATGGTTTTGAAAGGAATTACATGGTATCAGTACTTTCAACAGGTCACTATCAAGGTTTTCAAACTAAGATCTTCAGAGGTAATACACCAACACAAAGTACAAATAAATATCTTTTTTTCCCCCAGGAACAAAATATGAATCCAATACTGTGGTTAGATACACATCCATAATTGTCCCTAAGAACCGTGCAGCTATACCAAATAAATTATTCAAATCTGAACTTTTTTAAAAGTATCCCTTACAAGATAGTATCTCCTTTACAAGGTTTGGAAAATAAAACTTTATAGAAGCAAGGCATGGGCATCATGATGACATCCCTAGCATGTATCGGCAGGATCTGGCCAAAAGAAGATTGAAAATAATTATATAAGAAAACACTTCCTTGCCTTAGAGGACACTGGTGTTCTCCAGTTACAGTAATTACAAAATGCAGTGTGTGGCTAGGTGCCAACAAGTATCAGGTTGAAACGCGTTGCTATCAAGCTTGGAGCTTTTCAGTGCAGCAAAGTCACATGAATGGAATGAAGATCTCACATAAGCTGTTTGACTTATTCTGGGAAAATATGTATGAAATCAAGGAATGAATACTAAGAATGGTTTAAAATAGAACGCATTATAAATTCATTAATCAAAATTGCTTTTATAAATTTATTCTTGGTGGGTTGTTTTCGTTTTCGGAGTATAACCATTTGGAATATAAAGAAACTAATAATTTCCACTATCCAAATAATAATGACTGTTTTTAAAGTGTTGACCATGATAATCACCAAAAAAAAATCTCAGTTTTCATTAATGTGTTCAGATTTATCAAAGTGCAGTGTTGCCAATGGGGGGCGGGGAGGAAGTTTTTGCAAATTCAGTCCATGATACAGAAATAATGCTTACAAAAAAAAGATCAGGAGGTTAAGAAGTTGTAGAATTACAGTGCCTAAAACAAGTTTTAAAGGTTTTATTAACGCTTTACAATCTAGGAAGAATTTATTAAAAATGCAACAAAACCCTTCTAACTGAGTAACATAGAATAAGGCCTTCTGCATCAGTCTGGTCTGAACAACAAACCAATGTACTGATTTCCTGATTTGATCACAGTCTTTCTTTGTGATAATTATTTAAGGGTGGGATTGATGGCAGTAGAGTACATAAGGTTGTCTAAAGTCAATCTGCCAAATAATGGCCAAACATGATGGTTCCCATTTTTAGAGGAATAGATGGGGACACCAGAGCAGCCGCAGAGCAGCAGAACCACAACAGCACTCTACTGTGGTCAGACTAACTACCGCCAGCAGCAGTTGGCTTCAGTTTTCAGTACTAGCTCAGATCTTTTCCGTAGAGATGTACCCCAACTGCATAAGTGGTCTGAAGGCCACACTCGTGTCAATGGCCCAGGTTGGGAAATGTCAAAAGCGTGATATTTATACAATGGTCTGATAAGTGTCGTTAGGGTACTTTGGAAGGGCAGCAGGGAAACATCATCCCCCTCTGCTCTCTTTCCAATGCTGTTAAAGTCTTCTGCACATCAAAAAGAAAACGTTCCTTACTCTTTTCTGTACTAGGAAACAACTGTGTACAGCATAGGGCAGGATAAACATATACTGCATGCACCTGTCATACACTTTCATAACAAACTGTTCATCACAACCTCAGAAAGATTATTTTTTTCTATTGAAGTCATAAGGTTGACAATGCAAAAACTCTCTCAGCATTGAAGGAAGAGTTCTAGGAAAGAATGATCTAACATGCAATCATAAGGTAGTATAAGGTCATTGCAGAGAAGTTAACTGAATTTGTTGGATTGCTGTTCCCTAAAGAGGAGTTTATGCAGGTTCTCACACCAGAATCCTTCTATATGGAGAAAGAGACAGAAGGCGAGTCAGAATATCTGTATCAGACTTGAGAAACATTAGATGAAACTGAAAAAATCAACAGTATCAAATTGCCAGGACCAGACAATATCCTTCAAGAATCTGGAAGGACTAGATCATGAAACTTCTGGTTTACTGTGTAGTACACAACCTTTCCCAAAATGGCCTCATTACCACAGTAACAAAAAACAGTGTGTAGGTGTTAATATTTCCAAAAGCTTCCAGCACATCTTGAAAAACTGCAGACTAAAAACTGATTTCCATTGGGATAATTTAAAAACAACATATTAAATGTTAATGATAATATTAAATGCTAATATGAATTCCTCCCAAATGTATTAGACTTTGAAGGTGACAAAAACGTGTGGAAAAGGGTAAGGTGCAGTTAAGCTGTCTACAAAATTCTTGTTATTTAAAAAATAAGAAATAAAATTAAGCTATTATGAAATAAAGAAAAAATTATAAAAGACAGAAAACAGATTTAAGAACACTAAATCATTTTTCAATTTCCCTGCAAGATGTGTCCATGGTCCTCTGCTGTTTACCTTCTTCACAACAGGCCAAGAGAAGGGAATGCAAGATGGTGTTAACTACTTAAGGTAGTTAAAAACAAGATAGGAAAATAAAAGATAGAGACAGAAGACTCACTAACACTAAGTGATTGGAAGACAAATGACAGGTATCATTCATTGTGTACACATGCAAAATAATGAGGACACTGCTGGAGATTACAGCCAAGTACACATGCACTGTAGTGTACTACATGACCTCTTAGCACATTGGAAAGATCTTGGAGCCACTGTGAATAGCTCTATCTGCTTTAGTTTAACTGCAGTCAAAAAGTAAAAGAATGTTACAAATTAATAGGAAGTGAAAAAAAGAAAAAAAATACAACTATATCAATTTGCAGTATGCTGTAACTATCAACAGTTTGGCTTGTTCCCTGAAAGGAAAACACTAGAATCATAGCAGATAGAAAAGGAAAACAAAATGGAATAGCTTTTCAGATATTAAGTTTTCAACTAAGAGAAGCAGGCCTCTTCAGCTGAAAATGATGTGACCACTGAGGAAACTACTATTTCTCACATTAAAGAAAAACAAGGTGTCAAATAAAATAATAGGTTTAAAGCAAAAAAGGTTTTTGGTTTTTTTTCACACAGTGTACAATTAAATTTATAGAGCTCTGCAACTCCATGCCATGGATTCAAAGCACACAAATGGATTCAAATGTGTTCAGATTCAAAAAACCAAAATTCCATCTACGACTACTGGAAAGAAAAGAGACCATCCTCAAAATCTTTTCTCCTCTGCACAGCTTAAATCAAAACATGGCACCAGCCCTGTGGTTCCCTCAGAGGTAAGGCTGGACTTTGCAAGGAAGGCATATAACCAATAGCTCCTACCCAAAGTGTAGTTCTTCATCCCTCCTATTCCTTAGCTATGCTCTTTTATCAGCACTGGTACTCATCTGAATCAGCCATATAGGGAGCCACTTTCATGACCCAGAATGGAAAAAAAATAATAATAATTTTAAAAAGTAAAATCTGATTCTTTAAGTACTTGGATCAACCTCATCATCAACTGAGATACATGCCAGTGACAGAGGCAGGACAGAGGCGTTTCATCCAGGCCTGCCTGTTAGGTTACGTTAGTTGTTACACTTTAACCGTGCAATGAAAGCCTGCATCCCCCACATACCTCCTCCCAAACACCTTGACCAGATACACCTAGACCTCTACTCAGATTCAGTAAGACATAAAACTTCCACAAGCAGAGCTAGCTCTATTTATAATAAAAGGTTTTACTAGCACGAGGGGTAGCTTACAATGACATGACTATGGCAATAGCAGATTTTTTTGCCAGCATATCTGACCAAGAAAGCACACCAAGAGTAGACAAAAGTATTTCAGATGTACTTATCTAGCTGACTAAACATCAGGCAAACATTTAGAAGGATTGTTTCTCTATTCTGGAGCACTGGAACTCACCTTTGGTAAGACCCGATGTATCACACTGCCAGCATTTGTTTCTAGCAGCAGGGTCTATCTGCTGAACTTTTTTTTTTAATTAAACATCCCCATTCATCCCCATCCTTTATTTTACAAAAAATAGTCACGTGCAGTTTTAATTCTATCAATACTTGAGTGTTCCAACTTTCTGTCATTCACAAAACTGATCCAGAGGTCACAGACCCTTGGAAAACAACATCTAAGAGTGCTTATTTCTTTATCTGGAGAAGTGGAACTTATCTGTCCTATTATTAATATGCATTTAGAAAAATAAAGTGACTATTAAGTGTCAAAACAAGCATTTATTTTAATTATGCACAAAAAGCTAGCAGTAATAGTTATATAGCTCTATCTATCAGAAGATATGAAATGATAGAATGAAGTTCGCATCTATAATTTTTTCTTGCATATATGCACTATGATAATGACCAGATATTAGTTTTTCCAAAGGAATCTCTTTGCATATAACAAATCATGCTTCCTTAACGAGCTATCATTTATTGTTCCTTCTTTGCAGTTCAATCTGTGGCTCCACACCACATTTACAATTTTGTACTCAAATTTTGCTCGCATTAAACAATAAAACAGCCCTGATTCCTTTAGGACACCTACTATAGAAAAGAAGGTGGACAATCACACAATCACAAATTGTATTATAAAAATGTATGTTCAAACAATCAGAAATCCTGTCATTTCCTCCTTCAACCAGCTGAGGGCTCCTGCTGTGTCTTAAACCATCCTCTTGGTTCCCAATACTGATTCCCACCTGCTTTCTCCAGGTACAATCTCCTTTTCCACTCACTCCCAGGCTTAATATTTTTAAATAGCCTCTTA
This sequence comes from Caprimulgus europaeus, assembly GCA_907165065.1. The sequence continues at coordinate 33,607,951 of OU015525.1, forward strand.
GCAAATTTCTGTGCTCTTGACCTCCCTCCATAAAATCCTGCTCACAATTTTTCTTTGCCCAGAGAGTCACAGTTCTTCCCCTGACCACATCTATTCATCAAATGCTCTTTCACTCCATATCACCGATTTCTCAATATTCTGTGATTCTGTGATTCTGTGATTCTCAACACCTTCTTGACCAGACTCTCGGCCTCCCTCCATGGTCCTCTCATGGGTCCCTGTCCTTGAACATGTATCCATCCCTTTGACTAGACCCTTTACACAAACACTTCGCATTCACAAATCCCAAACTCTTGCCCATCCCAATCCCTGAAAACCTTGGATATTATGCCAAAATTGAATCCCACTCTCTTGAAAGTTGCTGTCCCACCCTCAATAATGGGACATCAAGAACATTTCCTCAACATTAAAATTGGGTAAACTCTTTTCCATGCTACTTGTACTCTGGGTCAGGGGTCATTGGAAAGTACAGAAAAAACAACAACAAAAAAAAAACTTGTTCCAGATGTAGACCTAACACAAAGTGTAGGCTAAAGTGTGTGCAGTGCAGGAGGAATCTTTGAAGAATACAGCTGTCAAAAATCTAACTCGAATGAGTACATCTACATTCTTCTTTCCAAGACATATAACACCCACAAATGTAGAATTGCACTAGGAATGGAAAAGGGTGTATAACTAAAAATCCAAGCTACCCTATTGTAGAATCTCAGGAAAAAGTTTTGCAGTGCTTTAACATGAGAAAACAATACAGTCTTCCCTATTCTCACTTTACTAAAAAGCTGGACAGCTTTTGCTTTGTTTTCCAGAAATAAATCAATTGGAGTTATTTGGAATAAAAAGGTAAGCTATAACATAACAAGGTGGGAAAAAGTCACAACAGGAAACAACATTTAAGGATATGTGCGGACAATTGTAACTGAAGGGGTTAAAGGCGTTTCAGATATTATCATCCCTTTGGAAATGAAATGTGGTAACTAATTCTCTGATGGCTCTTGGTCTAATATAATGACTAGGGAAACTTAAGTTAAACTAACTTTATTGATGGTTTAAGCAAGTATGGTTTCTCCAGGACACATACATGCTCAGTTCAATCAGATCTCCAAGCTGAGAGACATCACGCCAAGCTAGGAAAGATATCGACATCTTGAAACGTGTTAATATGATCCTCTGTCATAACCTTACAATGGAAAGTGTCAGGAAACCTGTGTAATATTTGGTATAAACAACCGGACTTATAGTAATGCTGTTTCTCTGGTGCCTGGACAGTTAAACAAGTGAAACACAGTGTGGACACAGGAAAATGATTTGAGTTTTTTGGCAGAAACAAGAATACAGAAGAAAAGTTGCCCATTCTTGTCAGACCTCTGGACTTCTTAAAAGCTCCAATGACCTGATTTGATCTACTTAGCAAGAAGAGATAGAGTTAGCCTTGGACTATGGCATAAAGCCAAAGTTCAGACACACAGGACATTTAAGTCTACTAACTGTAAACCAAATATAGATGCTTCTTAAGGGAAAAACACAAACAGAAATTATGTATTACAGTATTAATCCGTTAAACACAGGAACATATAGGACTTCAGTCCAGTAATATATGTCAACTTAAACAGAAGACTTTCTTGTTATAGGGGCCTCATGTTGCTCAGAAATTCCATTCAGCCTAGAAGTATAGGAGAGAATCCATGTTATTTTGAAACTTCACAGTTCAGTACTCCTCTTAGATGGTAACTTCTAAAGCCACAGTCAACTATTTTGAGTAATGTAATTTTGGAAATTGGCCCCTAACACTGAGGAATTGCCACCTAAATTCAGGAGAGCTATGAGAGATTAAACCCATTAGTATCAGTAGAACATGACACTGGATCCACAAGCAGGCATTTTTATCTCACAGTTCACCTCTGTACAAAAAAAAGATAAACAAGTAACAAGTGCTTTAAATGAGAAAACAAGCAAGCTAAGACTGAAAGTATGCTGTTTTATAAAGTGACAGTAGCTATTCTCAGAATATTTCTTTCTGCATGTTGCTATCAGTTTTTCCTTACCATATATTCCATATTGGAAGCTGGTGGATACACCTGACCCCGTAATTTATTATGAAGATCCAAGATACTTTGCATATCACTGTCTGTGATAGCCCTTTTCCCTCTCTGCTTGGCGATCCACCACTCACCATCTTCATCCATGTACTTTTCCAAAAGTTCCTCTAAGAGCGTGGCATTGGGAAGAACCATTGCAGAAACTGCTTGAGCTATGAATAGCAAGGTAGTTACTCTGAGACATTCCTGTACTACATACTTCATGATGAATGATCTCAAAATGCTTTCTTTCAAGTCTTTCTTCCAGGTTTGTTGGCTGTAAATGCATAAGAGAGAGTAATGTAATTTAGAGGTTGAACCACTGGCCTATATGAACTTACTAAGCAACAAAAAATGTAGTTTGTACAGTTTGCCACTGCTGTTTCAGGGAGAAAAAACAGGATGCTACTTTTTTTTTTTACTCTAATAAGTATACACTGTTGCTTTGTGAAGATAGCTTATCTTCAACCTTAGGAAGTTCAGTTTGTTCAAGTGGTTTTATGTAGTACACTGGCATGCACATTTCTCTGCCTGCATGCAAGAAAGCATGCTTTTCATATCTACTTAAAAGGAGTCAGACATCAGCAAAGATTAGACTGTAGATAAGGTCTTCCAGTATTGGAATTTAAGAACAAAAAAAGTTAAAAGGCTTGCATTCATTGCCAAAATGTGAACTGAAAAACACAACAAAGTTGATATGAAATATCCCCTCTTTGTGTATTTCAAAACATGACTTTGATTAAAGCTTCTGGTTTATGATTCCCAAGAAGCCAATAAAATTAAGGTATTCAATTTGGACAAGAAAATGGGGAAGATGGGGTTCTGTTCACCGAACAAAGGAAAGCACAGATAAATCTCAGAAAAAGTAGTACCACTTCCAAGCATACAACATTCCAGCACCGCCTATTACATGACTGAGTGCTGTAGGTAGCAAAGCCGTGGTCCCTCCCTCACCCTGGGTGAAAAAGCCTGACTCCCGCCACACCGACCGCGCCGAACCCAGCCGCTGGAGAGAAACAAAAAGAAGCGAAGGGGGCAGAAGCGGGATCTCCCCAGCGCGCCGCCGCCGCCTCCCGCAGCCGCGACCCGTCCCGGCCCCGCTCTTCGTAGGGCAGCCGGCCCCGAGGACCCGCTCCCCGACCGGAGCGCCCCGCCGCCGCCGGGGCCTGGATGCCGACGACCTCCGCCCTCCCGCGGCCGCGGGCAGTCGCTGGGCGCCCTCCACCAACGCCCTTACCCTTCCGCCAGCGGCTGCCTCGTCTCTCCGCGGCCAGCTTCGCCCCGCCGCCCACCTCCTGGCCAGGCCCGCGGCGGGGCCGGGGCCGAGGGGCGCAGGCACGGCCTCGCCCGGCTCTCTGCGGCGGGCAGCCGCGCTGGAAGCGGCGCGGCGGGTGCGGACGTGTCCAGCAGCGGAGCCGAGGCGAAGGACTGCCGCTGAGCGGGCTGCTGCCTAGCGACCCGCCGCCTGCCCTCCGGATCACAGCACCCCGAAACCCTCCCGACTTCTCCGCCTGGCGCTCGCCCCGCCGGGCATTTATCGCGGGCGGCGGTGACGTGCGGCTGACACCCCTCCCCGGCACCCCGCAGGGCGGGACGGGCCGCGCTGCGGGAACCGCGCCCGCCCCCGCGCCCGCACAGCCCGGCGTCTCCCGCACCAGGTCCCCGGGCAGTGCCTCGAGTCCGGCGGGGAACAAGGGCTGGCTGGGAGCTCTGCCTCCTGCCAGAAGCTGGCCTCGGTCCTTCAGAGGTTGTCTCCCAGAAAGAGTGGAAGGGGACCGTCTCCATCCCTTGGTAGCTGGCAAGAGGGTGCTAAGCCGGCCTCTGAAACACAGCCAAGAGAAAAAGATGGGTGTTCACACATGAGCTCCGCAAAAGTCCAGAACGTGTGAATACGGCTGGAGGTACCAGGACGGGAATGTTGTTGTGGATTCACACCAGCCACATGCTACTTCTCGTTACAAAGCAGAATTAAAAAGCTTGTAACCACTCATTTCTGTTTCTGGCAAGACTAAGCATCAGATATGTACTTGTATTTTCATCAAAATCTTCTAGCCTGAATTTTTTATGCAAGCTGATCGGGACAATGTTTCATTTATTTAGTGTAATTTGGTACATTGAGCTAGTGGCAGGATTGACCAGTCTTCACAGGACTGCTGTACCAGCTTGCAAAGGTTTTTTGTATTTTCATTTTCAGAAACTGAGAGGCTGAGGTTAAAATTCATCAGAATCCAGCTGGCTTCAGATCAGCTCTATAAATGCTTCCAAATTTCATGGGCCCAAGAGAAACAATGCCGTGCAAGTAACACACTGCTTCTTATTGTACTCTCTCAGTTTTAGTTATAGTCTCCCTAAAGACTTGGAACCTAACCTGTCTTGCAGAATGCTGTGAGTGCTCTGTTACATACACACCATAGTATGCAAAAATGGTTGTGCTCTATAGTGGTTGATCTTGGTGACTTTTTCTTTGTGATACTCAGATGTGGACTTCTACACTCAAGAATCAGGCACTAAATTTCTTTCCTAGCAAAACTGTGTGAGTTAAAATGCCATTGTGCAGCTGGATACACAGACTAGATGTGAGTTTTTTCAGGGTTTATGCACCAGGATGCCTTACTATCTGTCATTTTTGGTACAGAATAATGAGCCTTGCTTATAGTCTGGCTCTCCAAAAGTGTTTGAAGGGGAAGAAAAAAATTAGAAGAACTTGCTGGAATCTTCACATCAGTTCTGGATTTTTATAATACTTACATTTGTCTCACTAGATGGACTTACATCCTCTTTAGACCTCTGGAGGCCAAGATATTGACTCTTTACCATCAAGGCACAGCTTCACCATCATCTCCTAATAAAGAATATGTGTGACACCAAGCCATTTATTCTGTGTACAGACACAAGAGCTATTTCATTATAAAGCAGCAGAAAAGGTTTACTGTTATAGCCATTATTGGTTGCACACAAGAAACTGAAAATTTCTAAAGGATAAAAGGTATTTATGGGGTTCCCGTCAATTACTGGGAAGTGCAGTAGCTGTCCTTTTCCGTCAGCATTGGGCATCTGCTGGACTTCAAACAGAATATAGATGAAACATCACCTCCCATCATTCATTTTGAGTATTCATCATACTTTTTAGAAAACAATAGATCAAGTTTGGTCTTTGTCATATTGAAGACCTTATTATATTGTAATGCAAGTTTTACATTCAATCAAATAATTACTAATACAAAAAGAGACAGAAATTGTTTTTTGTTGTCATTGTTTATTAATTAATTTATCAGCAAATGAATAAATCTTTTATGACTGTGCTCTTTGTATTGGTTTATGACTGTATGATTTGTGACCACATAAAATTGTTGTGACTTTGACAAATGATATTTTGACCTATCCACTAATTTTGTGTGTATAATTAGACATAATTGCCTGAATCTGTTGTCCTAATCAGTTTGGAGAAGACCCTTTTCTCCTTTTTTTTTTTTTTTTTTTGTTATTCTGGGTTGGCTTAAACCTCTGACACTGAGGATATAACTGCTATCCATAATTTATAATTGTTATAATAAACAGTTAAGCAACATTACATCTCCTGAAACTAAAACTAATTATCCTCCCTTCCCAAATAAACATGCAGACAGACAGATTCAGTAGCTATTTTCTGAATAGCTGTAGCAGCAACAAAAGTTGCAACAAAAAATTCATTTGAAAGAAATCAGTAAGGGATTACAGAGTAGATGCTGAACAATCACTGAGACTGTGGCACTGAGAAAATCATAGAAAATAAGATTTTCAGCCCAAGCTTTGGCTAAAAAATATTTCAAGTTTGAGGGAAAGAGTATCTTTTGCTGTTTGAGTCCTCTTGGGTTGAAAGAGACAGAATTCCAGCAGTTATTGTAAATAAACAAGGGCCTGAATGAAAGATGTTTTACTTCATCAATTTGTTTTCCTAATAGAAATAATACACAGGGCCCCCAAGTGTGGATAATTGGGTTAAGAAAGAGTAACACCACCAAGTAAGAAAGACAAAGACTCTAATACACATAAACACATATTTAGCAAATCTGCTAAATTATAAGAGCTGGGCCTTTAATTGAAAACAGAAGGAAGAAAAAAAATCCAGGTCATCCTTTTGTTGATTTTAAACATCTTTAGTTAATATACCCTCTGGTTTGCTGCTTGATGTTATAGTATCACTGCATTGACCAAAAATAACTATTAAAATGTCACCTTTTTTCCAAAAAAATAAACCCACAAAAAAAGTGTTTAGTTGTTGCCTGGTCCTGTGCGCAATTAATAATCACAGGAACAGGTTTTGCCAGAAAAAAACACTGAATACCTAAATTTCAACCCCTGGAGGTGTACCTTACTGCGTATATCACAAACCTGATGTCAGGCATCTAAGTTTCAGTGTCTGTCCCAAATCAGGCACCCCCCTGCCTACCTATCCTAACAGCAAGGCAAATTGCTCCAAATTCCCACAAAAATGGTCAAGTTGGAGACTTTCCAGGAGACTGGTCTCCCACGTCTGTAAGGTGGGAGACCAGTTTTCAAATTTAATCTCTTCCTGATGTGGAACAGGCTCTTGAATGCTCCTTTCCTGGAACCTATTATGCCCACCACGTTGCTGAGTGGTCTTTGATTTGATTTTGCTTTTGGTGGCTCTTGTTTAATCTGTTCCATTTTACAATTAAATATACACAGTGCTAGAAAACCTAAATATATTAATCTGTAAGTTGGTGGCTAAAATGGATGAACTTTGCTCAGAGCCTTGCTTTAAGCTTTTGCCCAAGCTTCAGGGTTTTGGTTTTTTTTATTTAATGCCTGATCAGGTTTTAAAAAGTGTCACAAAAGGCTTCTGGCAAGGACAACAAATGAAGTAAAAGAGACAATGGGTGTTGGTATTTGTGCTGTTCTTGGTGTGGTGGGAAACCTTTATCCAAAACAAAATTATTCCAGTGTTGCGAGATCTTTTGATAGACAGATTCCTTCAGCTGAAAATGTCTTGGCCACATCATTGTTGAGGACCTCATGAACTGTTTTCTTCTCAAAGAGCACAGCTATATTGGTAATTTGGAGACAGAACTCAACCAAAACAAAGCAATGGGACATAGCTTTCCTATGGCCACCTTTACCAGGGTAAAAAGATGGATAAAGATCCCATAACATCTATCAGAAGTCATTCAAGTGCCTGGATACTTTACATGTACCAGGTAGCATTTCCAAGCATTTCCTTTTATCAACAGGCATTACTATGCATTCCTTAGCACAATTTGTGCAACGTGCTGTTCATTCAAGAATTGTTCATCTTTAGACATTGTAGCATCATAGAGAAAATTTTATATCCACGGTTTTTGGTATTACACCAGCAGAGTTGACAAAAATCAGGGTTTCCCATTGTCTCTCCAAGAAGTTTGAAAAACATTTAAAAGAACGGGACTTAACAAAAATACTTGCAACATTCCGCAGTTCCTGGCCTTTGGAAAAAGGAGCCATAGCTATTATCATGTATTATCCATCACTATGGTAAAGAGCAACCAAAGTTAGCAGAAATGTTTTCCTGCACCACCTTCACCAGGTATTTCACATAAGTGGCTGAAAAAGTAATCACAAAGGCCTGTAAGAGTAAACAGTCAAATATAAATTGGCTTATTAAGATACATGAAAAACTTGAAATAAAATCATGCAATGATTTCTAGAACATAGCTTTTTATACTTGTGATCAATAGATTGCATCAAGATTATACTTTTATATTACTAGCTTTAAAAGTTTCATTTCAAAATTTGAATACAATGATTGCATGAGGACAGAAATATAATTTTATTATCATTGTATTACTTTGAAAAAGTCATTCTTGTGTATTTACAGTGATTGGAAGCAATTATTTCTACTAAGGGGAGCTCCTACTTTGCTTCTAATTGAGATTAAGAACAGTTTATTTTTTTAGTTTAATTTTGTCCAAGATGAACAATGAACAAAAGTTATCAGCAGTTAACATTCCACAATTAATATGAAATCCAAGAAAGATTTTAACTAATGGAGAAATGTCAGAGCTGCAAGCCACTGCAGAGGTGAAGTGAATGGAAGGTAGGTTATCATTAAAAAGAAAAATGTCATGATGAAATTACTTTGAAGAAACATTTTAAAAGAAAGATACAGGAAATTGCTCTAATTTCTGAACTGATGTTTATTATAAAACTCATTAATTTGCTCACTTTACCTCTTAAGAGTATGAAGATCAAAAAACATTTCATTTACCAAACAAAAAAAAAATCCTGAAATGGAAAACAATTGAACTTTCACAGAAATAGTCTCTGACATTTAGATTTTAACACATATACTCATTGTTTCAATACGGTTGTTCGTAAAATTAAAAAAAAGACAAATACATTCTCCCTTCTCTCTTACACAGTACCACAGGAGATAATCAATCAGCATGTGAAAGAGTAGGTTTCCATTTCCACCCATCTCTTAAAGGATTTGAGTCTGATTGTCCTTGATTAATTCCCCCAGCCTGTACATTACAGTGAGTCAGGATGGCATTCTCTCTGTCACTTCTATTTCACAAAATAATCAGGTATACTTTGAGCCAGGAGGATGTGTAGTAATGCTTTTGTAACCCAGTGATGAGGGCACTTCTGGTAAAATGAAATCACACTGAAAATATTTATTTACATTTAAAGTACTTGAAATAAAGAACTAATTGGGGAAGGTATATGGCACCATATATATCTTGTTGATTTATCCTGCTGTTTCTGCTTTCTCTCAAGCTCACAACTATATGCTTCTCTTTTTTTTTGTCTATTTGTTTTGGTTTTGGGGGATAGGGGACTTATGAGCATGCTGCTTCTTTCTGCCTGAACAGATAATACCCAAACAGCTCCAACAAATTCAAGCCTTAAGCATAGAAACACTTTGTTCTAAGTCCCTTTGCTGCTGACTGATTTGGAATAGGACTGAGAAGTTTGTTGGTGGTTTTTATTGTCTCCAGCTATTTGCCCCGCAAAATAATTTAACTGAATTAAATGTTCTTTTGTGCACAGTGTTACTGCAGAGACAGGATTGTAGCGTTTTGCCCAAAACCAACTTTTAGTCCAAGAATGGTAGATTTTGTTGTGATAAGTTTTGAATAAAACCTAGTACTGAACTGCATGCTTTTTTCTTATGTTTTTTTTTAATAGGACATGTGTCTATCTATAAATTTGTATGTATGAATCACTTGAGCTGCATGTATGAGGAAGCAAACTAAAGTTTTATTCTCTTCCTGACAGATAGTGCATTTAACATTGCAGTGGCTTAACAGTTTAACATTTTAATTGTAATGCTGCAGTCCTGTCCAGTTTGACCCTGTGAGAGTCATTAATTCCTTGTTTACTTGATGGAAAAGATATGGATTTACTTAACCATATCAGCCTTTCTAAAGCTGAGTGGGAATATCAGTATTTTTTCAGTATCATTGATAAAGGCAGCACCTTTATCAACATATGAATTACAGCAAGGAGTCGAAAGAAAAAGGAAGAAAAATGTTTGAAAATTAGAATTTATGGAGACGTATGTCCTTAGACAAAGACCTTTCCAATGAAAATGCTTGAGATTTTGGGGTTTTTCTTTTGTTTTGTTTTCTCTCCCAGAGTAAATTCTATCTGCCCAATCATCTTGATTGCTTGTCCAGTCTGGCTGGCACAGAAACAGTATCACAGAGATGCTATGAAGTTTAGGCAGTTACAACTTTTTTTTTTTTTTTTTTTTTTTTTTTTTTACTTCTGAACACCTAAATCTAAGTGTAAGAAATCTTTTAATAGTAAGAATAAATGAAGGACAGAAGGACATAAGGAGAGCCCTGCCAGCCATGGAGGAGGCTTTGCAGAGGAAGTTGGTGAGCCGGCCACTTTCTGATTGATGTCTTCTCCCCTTGCAGACTGAGCTGCAGCCTGGCAAAGGCCAGCCAGGACAGGACAAGCCCTGCCCCACAGCTTGTGCTCATGGCAGGGCCTGCTGGTCACAGCAGCACGGAAATGGAAATCCCTACTGCCTCCCTGGAGGCTCAGGAGAACAATTAAAGATTTACCATCTGAACTGCTGCGATCACAGTCTCTATTGCCAGGAATGAGATCTCCTGCTGCATGCAGACTCCTCAGTTTATACCCCCATAGAAAAGGAAGGGATGAAGAATAGCTCTCCCTGTTGGCTTCTGTTGTGTTCCCCCTTTGCTGCACCTTTTTCCTTTGCTCCTCCTGAGTATCTAGGTAATTTTTGTTTGTTTGTTTTTGAGGCATTTTTAAGGCCAATTTTTACCCTTGTTAATCATGTTGTCTTACCCCAACCTGAGACCCACACAGATGTTGTAGAGAGGATGGGGCTCTCAGCTGTGGTGACAATTGTATAAGATGCATAAGAAGATGATCATTTTTGTATTGGGGAATAACACCCTGACAGCAGTGGAGAAGGAAATCTCACCATATGGCATCACCATCCCTTTTGAGTCTCTGCGTTTATAAGTAGTATTCATGCCCCTTCTGCTTTTCTTCTTCTCCCTCCCCCATGCTGCCCTTCTCCTTCTCTTTTCTAGCCTCACTGGGCCAGTTTGGCCCCCAGCCCTCTCCCACTGCACTGCAAATACCTTGCCTTCTACTACGTACTCACCTTTTGCCAGCAAAACATAATCCAAAAGCCAGTGGCAGCACACCATGTTACAGGGAGGAATAGAAATGTTCTTTGTCACCCTTCTTTGTCAAAGAGAGATCTCCATACCCAGTGAACTGTTCTACAAGATCATCTTGGTGCTATTCCTGTTGGCTGTGGGAGTACTCAGGAGAGACAGCCCTTTGGTACAGCAAGGAGGAGCTCTGGTACCCCAGACAGTAGGTAGCACTGGCTACATCACTGGTACTGACTCACTTCAGCTGAAGTCACCCTTCCTTTGTAACACTATCCAAAGAGCCCACCCAGGTGCAGAATCAACCACCTGCACCCTCCCATACCCAGTAAAGCAGACTGGAGATGACAAAGCCACACAGGGTCCTCAAACAGCAGCTAGAGAAAAATGTGTGCCTGGCATGGAAGAAGGTAATTTCCAGGTGGTACACCATTTCCTTCCATCCTCTGCCTCCGATGCTTTCTCTTTGTATATTGCCACATGACCCTCTTTCCAGATGCCCTGGCCAGTTATCCTGGGGAGAGAGACAAAAGCAATGAGTTTAAATCATGGGACTAGCTTATCCCTCACTAAGGTGGGAAAAGTCTCAAAACACCTGAGAAGGTAACCTGTGGGCCTGTGGCTATGGCCCAGAGATGGCCCAGGAGGCAGAGCTGGCTACAGAGGCAGAGAGCTGCAGGGAGCATCTCCTCTGCTGTCCCTCCAGTTGTAGAGCTCTTAGCTGGGAAGGCCTCAGAGGTGGTTCCCTCACTGTTGTGTCATCAGCACTTCACTCACCACTGAGGCATTGACCCACCAGCTAACAGCCATTTCTCTTCTCAGACAGGGAGGGACTTGGCCTCTTTAGGGAGGCTGGGGCTCTGTAAAATACATAGGGGGAAGGCAACAGTGGGCCACTATCTTTGCAGTGTCCCATCTTTGCACTGTGAAACTATCACAATGGAAGACTGGGGATCATGCCTGTGGTACAGCTAGTACATCTAGAGCACAGGATAGTTTTAGACAACACAGAATAACTTCTTGCATAGTTAATCCACTTTTTTTCTTTTTATTTTTTTCTCCTGAACAAATTTGAATTAGTACAGGTGTATAGATGAGGCAGGAAAATTGTATTATTTAGCTATTACAATTCTGAATTGGTGCTGAGAGTCCTTTAGTATCTCATGAAACTACAGTCAAAAGGTCAGGTGAAATTGCCTCTATCCACGTCCTGATAGTGCAGCTAGAACACTCTGAAAGAACTGTTCAAGGATCAGTAAGAAAATTTCATTCTGATTTTATGTTGGCATGACTGAGCATGCTAATTCTTTTATTATAGGTTGTTAGCAATTCTTTTTTCTTCTATATAAATTACTCATACCCTGCTGTGCAAAACAGAGTCCTTATAAATTATACCAGCATGGACAGTCATGATCCATTTATAAAGAATTAATTTATGTCATCCTACATATCACCTGCAATTTCAATAGTGGCTTGTTCTAGATGGCAAAAATCAACACAATATTTAAAACAAAGATGTTAAGAGTATTAATTTTTATTATTATTGTATTTCCTGTAAATTTCCAGATAAATGTAATTAAATACATGATTCCACAAGCACATGAAAAGAAAGAATGGTTTAAAAATTGATTCATAAAGGAAATTTTAATTAGAATTACAAAGGACAATGAAAGCAATGAACTTCATCAGTTGGAATATGACTCTTTCATAAGTAGATCTTTGAAGAAAGTGCTCATTAGCATATTTCTATATTTTGCCTGGGAGCACTTGGGCCAGACTTATTCAAGTTTCATTAATATTTTAAAATTTGTGGCAAAAATGTAACTTTAATTATAGGGTTGGATTATTTGCAAATTAAAATACTGCCTTTAGCTGTTCTAAAAGAGCACTCAGAAGAGACCTTGTGAGAATCTTATTTCTCCTTAAGTCCCACAAGATGGAATCAATTTCTATTTTAATTAATAGCTTATTTGCCAGTCATTTACAATTCAGTGCATAGCCTTGACTGTTAGCACCTCTAAATACTCATTCCTCACACTGGGTAAATTATTTTCCAGTATCAGGAAGAGGTCTGTGACGCAGTGTCTTTTTTTGAGGCTATGATGGCTTTGGGAATTGATCAATGTGGCACATTTGGTTGTACCATGGAGGGACAGATATGACCGTAGAAGTGTAGGGTGGATGTGGATGGCACCTTCACCACCATTAGCAGCTTCCAGCTCTGTGCCTGCAGTGCAGGCAGAGCTGGAAGAACCATTCTTCTCTCATTTCTTGTTTTAATTTAGTGTCAAATGTTGATAGGATGAGATCAACGAAGTACCAAATTGTCTTCTCTACTTCCTTCTGTCCCAGTCCCACGCTTTCCGCCTTCCTCCACACTTCTGCTGTGTCCTTCCACCAACAAGCAACCAGGCCCCCTACCCTGTCTCTCTCACAGCAAGACCCAGCTGTTTATTTTCTGCCTCTTCAACTTTGTTATTGCATGTACTTACCTGCCTCATATCCAGACCTCTGACTTCTCCTCAGGAGAAATCTCTTAACAATTTCCTAACTCCTACCTCATATCTCAGAATAACTGGGCACATATGTCTAAGTAGATATACCATTTATTTACCACCTTTTGCTTGTGTAGCATGGTTTATGTATTAAAAAATCTTACATTTGGCAGCAGTATGGGCATGGGTATACAGGTGTCTGAAAAATACAAAGGGATGTTTATTAGAGAACTCGTTTTTCCTAGGAATCTCCTATTTCATCAGTCTCCCATACCCTGCTGTTCTGCATCCAGCAATCCCAACTCTCTTTCCTCTGACCCACAGTTAAAATAGAGCACATCTGCCAAGGACTGGTGAATATGCTGTATCCACAGCTGCTGTAATGGATGGCAAACCCACACAGTTCCAGCTCCAGCTAAAGGAGGGTATGTGAGGATTTCAGCTGCTGCTTTGAAGGAATTGCACCTTTAAAGGAGTGCAGATTATACACATCTAAACACTGATCTGTCCTCTGAATGCTTATGTTAAAAAACATAATTAATTGCTTACAGAATGTGGGGCCCCAAAAAAGGAAGTTCAAGCAGGCAATATAGTAAATGTTTTGCAAAGAAGCTTTCAGATTTGCAAAGTCTATTGGCGTTTTCTGAAATGGTGTCGCCAACGTCAGCGAGGTAGGTGCCATTGAAAACACCACCAGGGTAAATACTGAAAGGTCAGCTTCCCTTTTGTGCCAGTTATGTGTGCCTGTTCTTCAGTCTTCTCCCTCTAAACAGACTGATATCTGTATGTGTGCAAATATTAAAACATACATTCTTACACTGGTGCCAAAGTCTGTTTTTCTTAAAGAAGCAATATTTAGATATGCAAACAAGACAGTTACAGAGAGTATGGACTGCAATATTTTCACACCACAGTTCCTTCTTGCCTCAAAAAAAAGTGGGGAAAAGGGACAGGTCTTTCCTGATGTGGATGAGAGCTTTCAGATCTTGGCTTCTTTGCAGTAGTACCGTACCTGGCCAATCTGAGGATAAACTTTGTGAGCCGTGTGGTCTTTTGTGACTGGTCCTCCTGAGGATGCTATAAAATTTAGTGCAGCCAGATGGAAACAACAACGTTTACTCAAAGTTTGCTTCCTTTGGAAAATAAATTTGCTGTGGCTTCATTTTAATTAGTTTGTACCATGCAAGAAATACACTGACTACAGAAGAGGTGTGAAATGTTTCAAAATGCAGTAGGGCTGCTGGAATCACAGTCTGGAGGGAGGTGATTCTGCCCCTTTACTCTGGTGACACCCCACCTGGAGACTGTGTCCAGCTCTGAAGTCCTCAGCACAGGAAAGGCATGGACCTGTTGGAGTGGGTCCAAAGGAGGGCGACAAAAATGATCGAAGCAATGGAACACCTCTCCTGTGGAGACAGGCTGAGAGAGTTGGGGTTGTTCAGCCTGGAGAAGAGAAGGCTCCGGGGAGACCTCATTATGGCATTGCAATACTTAAAGTAGGCTTATAAGAAAGACAGGAACAGACTTTTTAGTAGGCCCTGTTGTGATAGGACAAGGGGTAATGGTTTTGAACTAAAAGAGGGTAGATTCAGACTAGGTATAAGGAAGACATTTTTTGCAATGAGGGTGGTGAGATACTGGAACAGGTGGCTCAAAGAGGTGGCAGATGCCCCATCCCTGGAAACATTCAAGGTCAGGTTGGACGGGGCTCTGAGCAACCTGATCTACTTGAAGATGTCCCTGCTCACTGCAGGGGGGTTGGACTAGATGACCTTGAAAGGACTCTTCCAACCCAAACTGTTGTACGATTCTATGATCTTGCAGGGGACAAGGAGTGAGAAGGTTTCCTCATTTTTTATTTTTATTTTTTTTCACACAACAAAGAGGATGCCAAGGAGTCTGTGGCTGGCACGGTGTGATTGTGCAATTGTGGTACATATCTGGTAGGGTCAGTGTGCTGGATGTTTGTGCTACATGGGAAAGATATCACTGTCTGCTTCCATTATCACTAATAAACTAGGCCTGTAACATCCCCACCTGCAAGTGCATGGCTAGAAGGGGGAGATTTCAATTCCTTCGTTTCCTCTGTGCGAATCATATTGATTCAGTAATGAATGGGAAAAGGATCTATCCCTCAAATATTGCTGATAACCTATATGTCCTTTACAATTAGATCAAAATGCTGCTGTGTTTGTGTTCTCTGCTATTGCTTGGGAGTGTTGTAATATAATTTCTGGTCTCTAGTCTAGCATTAGGAAAGTTAAGTTTTAATACTTGAATATTTAGGATTTGTAATATATTCTGTTAATAGATCTAATAAGTGTACAGCAGATTTTTCTTTTTTTTTTAAATCTCACCATAGCACTTTGAAAAATAGTAAAATGGCAAAATACTGCCTCTTATGTGCAAAGTTGACAGGGTGCATAGTAAGGAGGTTTCACTAAAAGGTGCTTATGCCTGGGGTAAATTATTCTCAGAAAATTTTTGGAGATTGAAAATTTTTTGGGAAGATTGTGAAACCTGATCCTCATGGTTTCGGTGAAAACTTGTGGATGACATTTTTTTATGTACTGTGGTATTTTTCTCCTAAATATTTCACTTCACACAAATTTACAACTGAATTACTAGGTATGAATGATAACATGCCACATACTCAAAATAATATTATCATAATAAAAAGCCACACAGCATTAATGTGGTGACCCACCTGACACTGGGCAAATTTTAACTCTACACACTTTCTCCCCTCAGCCAGGTTTCCCCTTCACAATCACTTTCTGACATCAGGACCACCCACTCACTGACATATGATAAGATTTTGAAAAATGACCTGTCAGCAAGACTCACATCTATACTTAACTAATCATGATAAAAATAACTGAAATTTCTAAGGTTCCCAAAATATACATTAGAAAAAATAGAAAAAATACTCCGAGGAAGCTGTATAATGCATTTCCAGATTTATAATAAATAGCATGTTTCTTTAAAAAATGCTAGGAAAGCAGTTTCTTACAACTTTTAAAACATTTTAATGGACAAAGGCAAATAAAGGAAACAACGCTAAGTACAGGAAAAATGGTTTGGCATTGGTAATGTCTATAGAGAGTGCTGCAAGGAAACTAAAGGTTAAAGTCCTAATTTTAAAGCTTTTTTAATAAGAATCATCAATCATAATGTACGTATTTCTACTTGTAAAAAAGCGATTTAAAACATCCAAGTGAAACTATTTCTGTTATATTTCACAATTCCCATATCAAACTGCTCATCCAACTACCGTACCTTGTCCGGCTGCTGCTCTCAGTACAGGTCTTCATGAGTTCTTAGAGTTATCTCCATGCCTACTCCCAGCTTTGCTCCATCTCACTCCATGTGAGATGCTTTGCACCTCTGGTGATTCAATGTTTCCCTAATCTCATGGTACATTTGGTAGCGCAAGCCAAGGCAAGCTGCGCACATCTCGAACAAGTGGAAAGTATCCAATTGTCCTGGGGAACCCTCAAGAAGGCCAGCTGGCAATTCAGATCTCACGAACAACCACCTATTCTTGATAGAGCCTAAAGAAATGCCTAGCCAGGACTGATATATTTTGAAGCATTTCCAGAAGGCTTGTATAAATAACCCATGAACAGTTACATACCATCTACTGAATACAAGGAATCCACTAAGTTTAACTGGAATGTATTGAAATTTGTTTATGCAGTATTCAATACTATACCCTATACTTTGTACACTTACAACCATCTTATGTGGAATTCAGGATTTTTCTCCAGTTAGCCCTTTAAAAATATTTTCCACAATTTACTTACCGCAGTATTGTTTTAGCCATTTGTTGCCTGACAGAATGAATTTTCTCAGTGTTTCTTTCATGTCACAGCTTTTCTTTCCTTTTTTGATCCTGAACTCTTCTTTCCTGCTACCTTTCTCATGCTCATTGTCCTTTTTCTTTCCTTCTTGGAACAAGGTGAACATATCTTTCACTGTCTTTCTTCAACTCCTCATCAATGGTTTTCACTTTCTTCACCTTTATCGTCTTCTCTCCACTGTCTCTCCCTCCTCTCCATCAGACTGACATGGTAGTTCAGGCTAACACGGTTGCTTTAGACTCAGGAAAGCATGTCCTCTCCATGTATAAATGCCAAATAGAGCAAAGGCAGAAGACGGCCCGGTCATGCTACACCTATCAGATTTTTACTATAAGTTTGATTGTGAAATGGCAAGTGCCTATATCTTCTTTTTTTGATGTCTGCTTTTATCTTTACCCTTCAAGATGCAATGCAGTGCAATGTCAATTAAGTATCACTGCCTCAAAATAGTTAATAAAACAGAAGTAGAAGCTGCATAGCACGTGTCTCAAGTACAATCACTTTCTGATGTCATGCCGGTTCTCTTTACTTCCTTGATTGAGATGCATCTCTTCAGTCTGAATTAAGTGCAAATAACCTATTTTCTATCTCTGCATCTAGCCAGATCTCATTAAACAAAGTATTCACAAAGATAGTTTAACTGTAGCTCTTGTTTTAACCACATTCACATGGAGCAGTTTCCTGGTGATACCTCCAAATTTGTGTTACCCAACCTCCATTGACATTTCATCCCAGTTGTTTCTTTTCTTGTAAATTTGCCTTGTTTTAAAGTGAACACCAGCATTTTTTGTACTTTGTCTCAGTTCCTTGTCTTCTTTACACTGCCAGTGGATTAATTTCTAGCACTTTCAGTTCTACCATTATAATCAATAGTAGATTGTATACTATAATCAACAGATCTAAAATTTTCTTCAGAAAATATTTAATGAATAAAATGTGAAAGCATCTAATTCCAAATGCTTATTTCAATTTTCTGATAGCTTCCTGTATGCAGTGAGCAATTCAAGCAACATTTCTTCCAGTATTGAGAAAGACTTAGTTTACTTCAAACTCTTCGTAACACCGTAATGCAGAAGAGTACAGCAGCTTTACAGTTGTAATCCAAACCAAAACAGTCTCTAGAAAGCAGTATAAAAGCAGCTCACTCCTGTAAAAAGTTACTGAGTATTGTTGAGGTATGCAAGTGGATGCGTATACAAGAGGAAATGATTTTCAAAACAGAAGATTGCAGTGCTTGCATGACGAGAAAGGTAAACTTTTCCAGAGAGGTTATTTGAGCTATGAACTATCCTTTCCATCTGACTCAATGCTCTGTTTCAAGCTTCTCTTCCGTAGCTTACTGACTCTTTACTAATTATAGGTTAATATGTTAAGAAGCAGTCACACAGAATTGCCTTCTGTATATTGGGTTTTACATGCTAGCCTTTGGCTGCTATCCCCACCACAACATCAAGCTGCTTGTATAAGTGGTAAAAAAGACACACTGGGCAGTGAAGACAAACAGTAATCACCACTGCAGCCACAGCCCCACAGTGGCACAACCACAAAAGTAGCATTCATAAAATAAGGAACTACATACAACAAGCCTACACTGAAAAAAACAGACTTTTCAAATGCTAAGCGTGTTAAATATAAGTGTGAGCATATTTTCACCAGGGTTCCATGGGAAGTAGTAGTGATATCTCAGTGGCTAAAATACTATGGTGACATGACATTTTATGGCATATGACATTATAAGACAACCCTTTTAATTTATTTGCTTTAGCTCAAAAAAATATGTAGAAAAGTGAATATTGAGAAGACATTGCATTTAATTGCTATAGCCAAGAAAAAGAAAGTTTCCCAGACAAGCAACTGTACTTTACTTATTGATACTGTAATGCTCTCACTTTCCCAGAGGCTGTATGTATAAGATTGCACACAATGGGTCATGTATCAGTACAATCAGGTGAACACAGGGTCCCCCAAGCTCTTTGGCTTCTATGGTGTCATGCACAATGTAGCATCACATCCTCTCTTGTGCTATCTCTCAAGTGGGATTAGTGGTAGACGACAGAGCCAGCCAGGCAGCCACACTGGGTTGTGGTATTGAGGAGCACAAGAGAGGAATTCACAATTCCTTACTGACACGGTACAGAGTCCAATGTGGTACAGACATTGCAGAAGACAAGCATAAGAAAATCAAATTAAGTGTTTCTCATACAGAAAATCTTGCATTTGCTTAAGAGCCTTTATTCAACTTATATATACTACATCTTGCAAGTCCAACTATCATTCCTACATGATCCTGGAATTTCTGCCTGACTCAACTTTTACTCAATATGCAGAAATTCAGGCTTTTCCCTTCTGCTTCTCATGGTTTCTTAGGCCTTCAAAAAAGTGCAGGCATACACTTTCACTTCTGCAAATAAACTCAGTGATACCGGTGAACACTCAACAGCTCTCTCACAAAATTGCCACAAGTTCAAAAAAACCCCAAACCAAGAGGAGATATTTCTTAACACAGGCCATACTTAAACTATGAAATGCACCATCACATGACAGTTTTGATGACAAGAGTTGTTATGGGCTCAAAGAGTGAGCTCACAAACTCATAGAGGAAAAAAATACCAAAATATATCAAATACAAATATATCTCTCACACCTAAGGAAGTCCATGAGCCACAGATTGTCAAAAACTGTGAAATTATATCTAGAGGTATATATGGTTGCCTTGCTCTTATGTTCCTCCTAAAGCACCCATGCTGGCTATTTACAGAGATGCAGTAATGAACTAGATATATCTCCCTGTTCTTTATGTTCTGCATATTATTCAGTAAAGTTTAGATACCCAAAATGTAGGAGAAAAAATAGAAAAAGTTACTGTATCATAAAGATATACTGTAGTGCTAATTTCTGGAAAACACTCCAGGAATCATACAGCAAGGCAATGAGGCATATGGTACTCACTGTTTGAGACACAAACCCACTCCCTGAAATGCTAAAAGCTAATCATGTAGATTATTTACTGTTGGCTCTTGATGGTGATTTGGCATTTGACTAGTGAGTAATTCATGGATTCAGGAGGGAGGTTTGCTTCCTCATTAAATGGATAACAAACATTTTAAGCAGATGCTCAACATGAATAAAAAACAATAATAATGTACTTCCACTGTGAACTTTTGAAATTTATGGATAATTTCACAGATACAGCATAGCAACCCATATATTTACTGGCAAAAGCTGATTAGATCTCATAGATAAAATGAAATAACCATTATATTTTTATGTTATAGGGTATACATATAACCCTTTCATTGTCGGGGTCCTCATTATACTCTTCCTGCTCTGGAGTAGCCTGGTATCATGCAGCAAAAAATATAGATGTATACTTAGCACCTGAGTTATTCTCACTGTTTTCCCTCAGGAAAGACAATAGTTTTATAGGCAATGTTTCCAACTTGTCTTCCAGAGAGGACCATTTGGTATCTGAAAAAGTTAAAGAAATCTTGCCCGAATGGATATAGTTAATGTAACTCTTACAGCACCAGCTTTTTAGGATTTATCATGCATTGGGAAAGCTTGTCCCTGAGCTTTTGGTGTGATTTATAAGCTTGTAGCAGAGAATCCAAAAAACATAATCTATGAGCTCTCCTTTGAATTTTTCTATATTAAATCTCACAGTATTAAATCCGACAATTTCTCACATAACTAATATTTCTATCCTATCTAATTGGACCCAACTACAGAATTTCTAAAATTCAATGAAGACTTTATTAAGCAAAAGTGGGAATCATGCAGATTATATAGGTTAATATGAGCATTGTTACAGAAACTAAGCTACATAGATAACTTGGCAACTCAGTGATAGGTTAATCTCAGAACAGAAAATTCAAGGCCAGTAATAATAGAAGGGATGATTTCAAGTAATCAGAGTTGCTGATGGCTTCTGCATTGAGTACAGCCACTCGAATAATTTTCTCAAATTTTCCTTGACCAACAATGAAAATACCTTCTCATTTTGCAGTAATTTTCTGAATAATAAACAAGATACAATGCAAAGGTGCATCAACAGGTAATGCTGCAATTAAATATTATAATTTTACTATTTACTTATAATATTGCATTATTTTTGACCACCTGTATTCAAAAGTTCCATTAGAAGGCAATTCAAATTATTAGAGTTGGAATCATTTTTAGATGAAAGAACAATATCTGACAGGACAAGCATTTACAATAATCAATATTTTAGAAGGAGATTGCTCAAATGCATGTGAATTATTTCACAATGAAAGGTCATAGGAACATCTAAAAGATTTTTTTTTAAATGTTACATTTAAAAATAATAAGGAGAAAAATGTGTTTACAGGCATGGTTTGGGGCCACTGACACAAACTAAGTGTGCAGGAATTTTTCCTGGTTCACCAGAGCCCTGTGTAACTCCTTGTCAGAGAGCAGAGGCTGACTGCAAACATGCTATGGACCATGGGCTCTTGCCTCACAGGGGTATATGGAAGATACCTTAGGAACCACCTGTCTGCATACTGAGCTGTGGAGCTCCCTGGCACAAGATGTTACAGAGCAGAGCAGGCCTTTGAGGAATATTCAGCATTTTTGCACCTCTTAAGAATGGCTGCAATTCCACTCAATAGAATACAATACATATATTACAAAAAGATGCATACCTTCATGCTTCAAGACATTATCCATGTCTAATATCCTGCACTGGAAAAAAAAAAACTATTCAATAACATTATATTGCAAGCCACTCTGGTGATTTTTAAACTGTATTTCTTTCTGAAAAGTTTGGTATTCTCTCAGTTCAAAGAAAATACATTAGAAATAGACTATTGGTTAGTTCTGCTGTGACAAATAATTACTTGATTGGTGCTTTGTCATATGAAAGACAGACTAGTGTTTTGGATGCTGAAGGCTTAATAGTTGTGATTAAGGTAAAAGGAGGAACACATAGTGTTGAAAAAGCAACATAAAATAGAGGTTGAGAAAAAGCAAAGCATGTACCATGTGGGATGATAATGACTAGGACCATCTGGGAAACAATAGTTGTCAAGGAAAATATTCAGGAAGTAAAGATAATATTGTTTCCTTCTAGCATAGTCAAATCAATTCATAAGGTAGTCTAGACCTAATACCTTATCAGCTATTGAAAAGACATTTGGATGATGCTGGAGTCTTAGACATTCTATCAAATTTTGAATGCTGATTTTAAAAAGTTTGAGAAGAGCATTAATGCAGAACTACTGAAGTTTTGAAAAGGAAGAAACACAGAATCACAGAATTGCCTAGACTGGGAAACACCTTTAAGATCATCAAGTCCAATCATTAACCTAACACTGAGAGGTCCTCAACTAAACCATGTCCCTAAGCACTATGTCTAAAGGACTCTTAAATACCTCTAGGGGTGGGAATTCCACCACTGCCCTGGGCAATCTGTTCCAACACCTGATAACCATTTCAGTAAATAAATTCTTCCTAATGTCCAATCTAAACTTCCCTTGGTGGAACCTGAGGCCATTTCCTCTTGTCCTATCATTTGTTACTTGGTTGAACAGACTGACAAGAAGTGATATTTAAAAAAAAAAAATAACCAAGATTGGGAGCAATTAAAAAAGTAGTAGGACATATATCAAGAAAA
This sequence comes from Caprimulgus europaeus, assembly GCA_907165065.1. The sequence goes on from OU015525.1 coordinate 33,630,661, forward strand.
GTAAAGTTATTCAGCAAGAATAAACATCCATTAGGGGAAAGAAAAGAAGACAGGAATATAGTTATTACACAGACACTGAGCAGATAATTTAAAGTTAAAAGAATGTGAGTTTCACTTGGCCAGCTCTTGGCTAGCAGCCAACACAGCCATTCACCCACTTCTCCCCCCACCCCCAGGGGGTAGTGGAGAGATTTGGGGGGCAAGGATAAGGAGGCTTGTAGGTTGAGATAAGCACAGTTTAACAATAGAAAGAAAACTTAAAATAATACTAATATTAAAACAGTAGTGATAATGAAAACAGTAACAAAATATGCAACTGAATGACACCCAATGTTATAGCTCAGCCCCCTCCTGACCGAGCCCGGCCCGCTCCCAGGTAACGATCCCGGAGGAGCGACAATCCCGAACCAAAACCACAATCCTGGGAGAGCGAGAGCCCGAGCGAAAGCCAGAGAGCAAGAGAGGAAGAGACCCTCACTAATATACTGGGCATGACATGATATGATATGGAATATCCCATTGGCATACTTAACGGTCAATTAAGTTTATTAATTTAAATGTTCTTCTCCCCCTTTAAATCTTGTGCTTGTGGACTAATAGAACACAAAGTCCTTCACTTCCAGTGACAAAAATGTAAACATTGGTATTTTATCAGTCTCTCTCACAGCGACTCCCAGACTGCAGCACAATTCTAGCTACTAAAAAGAAACCCAGCTCTATTTCAGCTAAAACCCAGGACAATCATAGAATTTAAAAAATCAAAATTTATTACCTTAGTGTTCTTAGAAGCATTGAGACTCTTTGTTTTACTGATCATTGGGATGTGACATGAGAATGTGTTGAGCTAACTCCTTAGGACAAGGTAGACAGAAGTGTTGGATTCAGGACCAAGGAAGAACTGAGCATGCGCAAACAAAAAGTACAACCAAAGTACACAGTGATGAAGACTGTCAACAACCACCAGAAGACCATGACGACCACCAGAGAGAGAAAGTGCACATGTGAGAGGAATGTTTACATATTAAAGAATATGTTAATGACTTATTAGAAAAGTAATGAGTATGCATGCTTTGAAAGCATAAAGCCTTTGTAGAGGAATGAGTTGGCATGCACAATAGGCGGAGTGATCCCCTATGCACCTGGTGCCATAATAAAGAAGTGTTAAGTTTATTTTCTGTTTTAGGTGACACCAGCACAAGAGAGACTAGGTACAGCTTAAGGATAATAAAAATATAGTCCCAGACCAGATTAATATTTTGCTTTCCTTCTCAGTAAAAGTAATTATACTGAACACAGGATAAAGACAGGATGGTTAATGGGAAATGAGAGCACAGAGACCAATAGGACTTCAAACAAAGTATAATCAAACTTCAGGACAACCTGCTGTGTTACTATTTGCTTTATGGGAAACTAGTATTGAGCTGGATAAGGGAAGGATTAGCACAAAAGTTGAATGACCTTGAGGACCCAAGTAATATAAATGGGAAGGAATTCAAGATTGCAAAGAAAAAGGTCACGCACTTAGGGACTAATAACAAGAATCTCTGCTATAAACTTGGGAGCTTATCTGTTGAGAATGACAGAGGAGGAGGAAAACTTGTGTATGCTGGTCAGTCACAGGAAATCTGGATGTGCTGTGTCTGTGAAACAGGCAAGGAAGGATATATCTGCTAAGAGGGAATGAAACAATAGTGCCTTTATGCGAATCATTGGTAGGGCTCCATGTGTAACAGTAGCTGTCCATGCCCAGGGAAGAAGGATTCAGAATGGGACAGAGGCACAGAAAATCTGCTAGGAAGATCACAAAAACAAAAGCCTTTTATATAACAAGTGACAGCAACTGGATTTTTTTTCACAAATCAAAGGTTGAGAAATTCTCTATAAAAATGTCTTGAGGGTATTTTTTCATTCAACAAAAGGAAGAAAATACAGCTGTTTAAACTAAAGAACAGTGGTGAGACAGGACAAATTCATAAATTAGCTATCATAGTACTGAGGCTGGAAATTAGAAGAATGTTTTTAACCACAAACATGTGACTATAAAATAGTTTTTTTTAGTAAAAGATTTGGAGTAAAGCTTAAATATTTTAAGAGTTTCAGTAATTTATAAAAGGAATTATACGATCTTGCATTTTTCTGTGTTTTCTGTAGTATATCAGCCTGGAGGTCCCTTTCAGTCTTTTTTAGATAAGGTCGACATTATCTAATCAAAGGGAAAAATGGACCCTCATTGCCTTCTGAGAAAACTGCCAGCCAACCCTGTCATCAGTGAAATTGTTAGAACAGAAGATCTGTGTGTACACATATTCTGTAAATCCTCATAGTTGGTTGTTTCTCAATTAACTGTTGTGTGGCTGAGGACAATAACACCGATTTAAAAAAAAAAAAAAAAAAAAAATATATATATATATATATATATTACAAGTGCATCAAGTATAGCTATGGACAACCTGGACATCTTTCATTCAAAGCAGCAAGCCTTTTTTCTCTCCTTTTAGAAAAATGTATATGTGGAAGGTGTTGGACTAAGGCCCATCAAGGAAGCGTACTATGCACAGAAATACTTAAGGTTGTACAGATTTCACAGGTGCTGCCATAGTGGGGATTTTTAACCCAAAGAAGTTGTAGTAAGGAATGACTTTATCTGTGTGTCTGTGTATCTAGAAAAAGGATATTTTACTGTTCTTGTTGCCACATGCCCAAGGCTATGGTAAACGCTGAGTGGCTTCCTAAAGAAATTGTTCCTCTTGTCCATAAATAGGTGATAGAGGAGAGAGTATGGAGTACTCTGCAAATATACGTACATGCACAAACGTATCCATACACCTCGAACAGTTCACATAACACAAGTTTGAACATTTTTGCATATTTAAAACCTCTACACAGTCCTTGGTCCCCAGGTAGCAATCTCATGTTCTGACTGTGGGCCATTGTCATATATCTCACAGCACCAGGAAGAAAACAGTGGAAAAACAAGAAAGCACATGGATCCAATAAAAGTATGTTTACTTGTTTTCTTCTCTTAACAGATCTCCACATCTGTGTGTACCTTTTAATATGTATAACAGTTGCACATTATTTCAAAGTCTTTGATGATTTTTATTTGTATACAAAATCTCTCTTTTGCTTTTTGTTTGGAAAAATACAACACCCAGCCCATTTGCTTGGTGAATCTGATTCCTGTGGCAGTCTTTGTCCCAGCTGCTTGAATGGTAATGGTAAAGGATAGTAGCAGACTTTCACTTGGGTCAGGCTGACAAAAAAGCATCTTATCCACACAAGTGCAGTTACAGCTTCATTTTAACCTGCCTTCTGATCCCACACCTGAATGCTGTTGTAAATGGCTTGGTTATACAGGCTTTTACTGCAAATACCAGCACTCAAAGTGCTGGCTTGCCAAAGGATTTAGGCATTTTCCTAATTTTAGGAAGTTACTTCAATGGAGCATCTCTAGTCAAACGTGTATGTAAGTAACAAGCTGAATTAACACCAAGGTGCTTGTGAATGTAATTCTTGCCAGAGAAGGACCTCTTTCCTATGTTTGTCTGAACCTGTCCTGCTGAGTTCAAAGAGAGATTACAGATTCCTTATCTTTTATTAATCCCTCCAAGTCTATGACAAGTTTTTTCTGATCTTTAAAGTAAGTAACTGGCAAAGAGATACTTCCTGAAAAGGTGTGCCTAGCCCAGCCACAACATGTCCTTCTAAAATGATGGCTGATTTTAATAAATAAATAATATATCATGTATTTAAAATATATTATAAAATATTTAATGTAAGCAAATAAATAATATAGTTTGATAAAATTATTTGGAACCTGGCACCCAAATGATGTGGCAGGTCTGCAGGTAATAATCAGCTCTCCGAGGTCACACATCTATGATTGAATTATTAAGTTAATAAAATGAATTAGAGCAGAGAGTATTTCCTGGAGATAACAGATCTTCTGAGAGAAGAAGTGGGAAGCAAAGGGTACCCACTCTTTTTAATATTTATCAGCTCAAGTGCAAAGGTGACTCAGCCTTTTGTAGTGTCTTTTTCAAAATTTCAGTCGCTGTCCTACAGCACATATAGCACATTTCCAAATGAATTAATTAACTGACACTATTTGCTCTGTACCTCTCTTTTTTTGACTCAGCGTGCTTTGCCTTTTATTCACACATCATTATCTGCCTTTGCACTTGTCATGGTTTAACCCTAGCCAGGTCTATCCCAGCCAAAACCAGCATAGCACACCATTTTCTGGTTCCTAACTTTAACTTCTCCATACTCAGTTTTTGCTGCATCTGGAAAAAGCACAGGGAGAAGTCATGAAGGAAGTGCACCTAGTGCTATATTTCTACATGGCAGAAGCTACAAATCCTTCCATCTTGGGTTTTTCTGATGGCAGGAGGCAACAGTGCATGCTGAACACTTAGCCAGTCTTGACCCTCTGACCAAGGTGTAAATCAATTAATTGTTGAGGTAGCAGCCTGAGATAAGGCTGTAGAATGAGGAAGAAAATTATGGCTATCCTGATTTGGATCTCAGGATGTCTTTTTTTTTTTTTTTTTGTTTTTTTAATCGCATGGGCAAAGCTCTCTAGTGCAGCAAGGCATCTATTTTCAGTTCCAGTCAATAATATCAACACATCTGATACATAAATGTTTCCAAATGTGAGGCAAATTCTGAACAGTGCTGAATTCCTCCAGCTCCCAGTGATTACAAGGGATAGTTCAACACCCCAGAGGTCTTATTTTATGAAAGTATCAGCTATCTCATCTGCACTGATTAAGATTAATTAAGATCCACTAAGGATAAAATTCTGAACACTCTCACTTTTCAAAGTACTCCCTGCACTGAGTAATGACTATTTTCCGGGGTAAACTTTGCCAAGACCAGGAACTTAGTAAAGCATTTAGGGCTGTAAAAGGCAGCATTTACTCATATGAATTATGCCATTTTACAGCATAAGTTCCAGAGTGCTGCTTACATGAGTAAGAATTGCAGTTCGTCCATCATTAGGAAAGCCATCAATAAATAAATGCTAAAATATAAATACATGGACATATCCTTCATGTTGCAAAGCAGACTTTTAGAAGTGCTAATAATTTAGTCTGCCAATAAATGTCCTTAATGAAACCCTTTAGACTACTGTTGGAAGAATTTTACTTGATACAAGTGGAAAAATTTTGCATATTAACCTGATGGGGGGGTCACTCAAGGCAATGTGCTTTGCATGTGCATTTGAATGGCTCTCCATATAAAGGAGAAACATTCGATAACAATAAAATCCAAATATTGCTTACAACATCAAGAAAAATCAAATAAGGAAAGATATATAAAGGATTTCAAATTATGTTTATATTCTTATTTTTGCACACTTCTTCTGAGTGAAGTGTTCTGTTTAAGGAGAACACAGTCTGTATGACACAGTGAATAAATTTAAAATGCTTTGGTATTTAAAACCCAGGTACATTGTGAAACATGTTCAAATGCAGTCAAGTACCCATTATTTTCCTCTTGCCCTTACATTTTAAAATGGTGATGCCTTTATTCATATGAGGATAATTTTTTTATTCTTCACAAGAAGTTTTTGCAAGTACTCGCCCAAACAAGATGCCCTTTTGTTTGGTTCAGCATAAGCTCACAAAACAGATTATAAAACAGAGGTTTGCCTGCAGAGAACCGTGAAGGCTCTGCTCCCTCTGGTTTCAGCTTTCACTGCCTGCCCTTCAAGACTTCAGCTGCAGCAAACTTCTTCAGGATATAATTGAAGATTACTTCACAAACTGTTTTCTTCACCTGCATAAATATTTCTCACTTCTCTTCTTTCTGTGTTCTCTCTTTCAGACACAAAGGAAGCTGTGACATATGCCAGATTTCTAAAAGAAAGAATAGTAGTTGCACTCCTTCCTCGGTTGTTTAAATGGAGGGGTTTATGAAACATAAGCAAGGCTGCAGGAGCACTGCTCGTCCATAGGTGGATTGCTCTCTCTTCTGGCAAACCTGAGTATTGCAGGACGCTTTTTTAATTTGCTAAAAATGAGGCATATCTATACATCTATCTGTTTAATTATCGAATATTATTTTTGATTGCTTATTATAGAAAGTTACACAAATTATGAAATATTTCATAGTAAGATCTGTTCCAGAGTGCTACACTATACTGGCTACAATAAGGAAAATAGCATTGCTAAACACACATAATAAACAGATACCCTGATATTTCTCGAGATCTGACTGTAAATGAACCTGCCATTGTTTGTGAAGAAATGTGTGAAGCAGGTACACAACAACTTTTACATGCTTCTAACAGAAGAGAAGACAGAAAGCTTATCTGGGCTCTATATATACTGGAGCATTTCTTTACCAGGACATCTGTATCTGCATGCTCCATTTCATAGTTTATCAACCAATCTGAGGTCATATTTGGTTCTCAGAGTTTGCTATGCCCTGTTTCTAATCAAGTCTGAGGTTTTGCTTAGCCTTAGATATGACCTGAAACTATCAGAAGCCTGTATTTCGATGTATTTCTGTCAACAATGCCTTGACACACCAGTTGCAAAAAGGACACAAACACTATTTTCAGTATTCCCAGTGCTCCAAGATTTTATTATAAAGCTCAAAATATGCAGGTGTTTTTTCATGTAGCCACAACTCATGGAGTCAAGTGTCATCAAGAAACTAAATCTTAATTTTATGGCATTTTAGAAGCTGCTAGAAAAAAATATCAGAAGCAATTCCCCCTGAAAGCTCAAAATCTGGAAGGAAAAACCATCTATAATCAATTTTTAAGTTAATACCATTTGAGGGTTTGATTCATGAAGGCTTGATTTGTGAGGGCTTTGGTTGTTTTCTAAAGCTTGGAACTGCCATAATTACCTGAAATCTTTTACTGTTGATAGAGTGAGGTTAGCTATTTTTTGGCTAGTTGTGAAAATAATCCAAATAATCATAAAAATCCCAACCTAACCAAAAATTATGAAATATCATGAGTCAGACTTGTTACTTCATTTCACTCCTTTAGAACCATCTGGCCTAGAAATGCTCTTTTTTTTTGTGAATAAAAAGCTAAGATCTTATGGCAAATCACTAATTTCCAAGTTTCAGAACATGAATAAAAATAATAAATATTATTAAGGTGTCAATAAAGCTGCCTTTTAGTGTTAGCTGAACATACAGAGGATTTCTGTGCCACTCAAAGGTGGCAAAGAAGGGAAAGGAAGTGCTCACCTTTTCCTCTGGAGAAGGTACTTCAGACAGAGGATATTGGTAATAAATTAAACTAATTTTCCCAACTCAAGACTGTTTTGTCCATGACAGTAATTGGTAAGTGATCTTTCCCTGTCCTTATCTCAATCCTTGAGCTTTTCATGATAGTTTCTCTCCTGTCTCCAGCTGAGGAGGGAGAGTGAAGGAGTGGCTTTGGTGGGCACCTGGCATCCAGCCAGGGAAAACCCAACAAATAGATTTAGAGAAGAGTAAGTATTCAGAAGACAGAAACTAGGACATATAATTCAGAAAGTGTGAAACAGAAGATAAATGAAGCAAACCAAAATTCTAAAGAAAGTTAAAATCCATTGTGATTGTACCTTGGAAATTTGGTTTCAGGTAAGACTTTGGATTTCACATTTATATGCAAGCTTCTGGGCTTAGGAAAATTTCATCTCAATAGGCCTTTTAAAGTATACAACCAAATCATGTTAAGAAAATAAGTTATATTGTTGCCATTCAGAAGTTTGATGAATAATTTACTCCCAAGAAAATAAAGCACCTACGGTGTAGATTTCATGATACTTGCGATAGTTGGGAGAAACTGAGGAAATTTTTTCCAAATGCTCTCAAACCAGTCATCGTTGATTGCAGATCAGACACTTTGGCCAGTTTCATTGTATGAGATCAGAGAGTGAATAGAGTCAGGGATTCAAAGATAAGCAAAAACCTGTTGGAAGATGCAGATTTGGCTTTGGGGAAGGATCTGTCAAGCTGCATATCTCTCTAGATAGAATGAAAAGCATCAAGATCGAAGGAAAGAAAGAAGGAAAGAAAGAAGGAAAGAAAGAAGGAAAGAAAGAAGGAAAGAAAGAAGGAAAGAAGGAAAGAAGGAAAGAAGGAAAGAAGGAAAGAAGGAAAGAAGGAAAGAAGGAAAGAAGGAAAGAAGGAAAGAAAGAAAGAAAGAAAGAAAGAAAGAAAGAAAGAAAGAAAGAAAGAAAGAAAGAAAGAAAGAAAGAAAGAAAGAAAGAAAGAAAGAAAGAAAGAAAGAAAGAAAGAAAGAAAGAAAGAAAGAAAGAAAGAAAGAAAGAAAGAAAGAAAGAAAGAAAGAAAGAAAGAAAGAAAGAAAGAAAGAAAGAAAGAAAGAAAGAAAGAAAGAAAGAAGAAGAAAGAAAGAAGAAGAAAGAAAGAAAGAAAGAAAGAAAGAAAGAAAGAAAGAAAGAAAGAAAGAAAGAAGAAAGAAAGAAAGAAAGAAAGAAAGAAAGAAAGAAAGAAAGAAAGAAAGAAAGAAAGAAAGAAAGAAAGAAAGAAAGAAAGAAAGAAAGAAAGAAAGAAAGAAAGAAAGAAAGAAAGAAAGAAAGAAAGAAAGAAAGAAAGAAAGAAAGCAGGAGGCAGTCACACCAAACAGGCAAACAGGAAAGAAAAATGAAAGGAAAAGGATGCAGTAAAGGACTTAGAAGAGACTTAAGGGAGAAAGATGCTGCAAAGCACAGATAGACATGAGATAACAGCACAAAGAAAGCACAATGTCCAGGAGCTTACAAACACTGCAACATCTGAGAAGCACTTCTCAGAACTTGCAGTTTCTGAATGCCTTACTGAAAAGTGCTGTTTCATTATCCTTCATTTCTGTAAGTAAACAAAAGTTCCAATATTCAATAATTTTCTGTTGGAAAAAAAAAAAAAAAAAAAAGATAAGGAAATGCACACAGCTTTACAAATCTGACAAGTAGAAGCACACTGATCTAATGTGCCCTTTGCTGAAGGTTTCCTTCTTATGAAAACTAAACATCACAAGATTGAAGGGTCGAAATTAAACAGATTCTTGTTGTGAGGAAAACTGCTTTTTTTGTACTGCAGCTGCTACTTCCAGGGTATTTTGGGGAAAGCTGGTATAGTATTTTTGTTCTAACACAGTCAAGTGAGCAATGTTGCAGAGCTGGAACTTATGTCCACACAGTAGTGGTGCTTTTTACCAGGAACTAAGAGTGCTCAAATCCCACAGGCTCCTATGGAAACTCTGAGCATCACCTTAAAAAAAAAAAAAAAAAAAAAAAAATCAGCCTCTTGCATCTCAAATCCCTTTCTGCTCTGCAGGGAAAAGCTTTGCTCAAGGGAAAGATTTCCATTTTATATGTAATGTCTAAAGAGTGCATCAAAGTTAGGAACTTTTAAAACTAGATGAAATGTTAAAAGCAAAAGTACTTTGGATAAACATGCTTTCTTTTTGTAGGTAAACCTGTTTTCTGTGAGACACTTGGGCACAGATTTATTTGAGGTTTGTGGTTTTAGGGTTTTTTTCTTTAATTCTCAGGGGTCCCCTAACTCAAAACCAAAACCAGATCTTGCTATCTTATATAATTAGACTTAAATAATAAGGCTGGGTATCTATTTTGTGCAGGTTGTTTAAAATAATTAGCATAAAGATGATCAGAGATAGTCTTTGAAGTTCATACTACTTAAGATGGAGTGATGGAATTTCATGCTGATATTGGTACTACTGGATCTCTGGCAATAGCGTAATTCCGTTAAGACAATAAGCACTAGAAAGTAAGAGGATCAACACAACTTCAAATGAAAATTTAACACCTATCAAACAGTGAAATTTGTGCCACTAGTTTTTTAATGCACTAATACATTCAGGACGTCTTTCTTACAAGTTTTTTAAAAAATAAACTTGATGGGGTTTGTATTTTCTTTCTTTCTTTTTTCTTTCTTTGTTTCTTTCTTTCTCTCTTTCCCTCTTTCTCTCTTTCTCTCTTTCCCTCTTTCTCTCTTTCTCTCTTTCTTCTTTGTCTTTTTTTTTCTTTTTTCCTCATTTTACTGCCTTCTTTTTTTTCTTTCCTTTCATTTTCCTTTCTCTTCTTTCTTCTTTTTTAATACTTCCTCCCTCCCTTCCTTCATTTTTTTTTTTCTTTCCTTCCTTCCTTTGTATTTCAGTGCCAGTTATCTTTAAGAAAAAATACATTTAAAAGGAGAAACACAGAGATCAGACGTCAAATTCCTTGTCGAAAACATTTTAGTCTATGAATAAAATTAGATGATGGCAGGTTTTTTTCACAGGTTTATTTAAAAGAAGACTTCTTAGAAGATAGGCTGATGCTGCTCATTTATTTTGCCTTCTTTAGTTTTCTTCGGTAAATAGCCCATCCATTATTGTTGGAAGTAGGGAAGAATACCAGAAGTTCTTGCCTTCTCACTACCTGTGGAAAAGAACTATGCACAGCTACAGAGTTATGGTCCTAATTTTGCAAGTTTCTTAATGTTTATTGGCATGGGCTCCATGACTACAATTCCTGTTGGCTTTAGGTCTGGAATATCTTTTAATTTGTGCGGAGGCACTATGGCATGTGACAGAGCACCATAGTTTCATCTTCATTGCTAACACAAGAGGGAGGATTATTTTTAAAATTTATAAAATACAGTAAGTACCTCTAAAGAGGGAATAGAAAAAGATGAGGATGTTAAAGGTTGTTTCCTATAAAAAGGGCATGAACACTATCAGCAATTTTGGATGCCCTCTCCCAGTAGAGCTCTGTTTCTCCTTTGGCCTAGTTTAAACAGACTTCAGTCAATAGGCACTTCCTTTGAATAAGGGAAAAGATTGCTAGAAATATTATCACAACTGTTAGTAATGGTGTATAAAAATAGACAGTTTCCTTTTTAAGGACCTGATATGTTTTATGTGCATAGCCATTTAGCAAATCATTTTAACATCTGCATGAAATACAGTAAAATTATCGAAGTTTTCTCAACTGTTCCTTTATAGCATACATGAACTATTCAGTAAAAATAACTGAAATAAATGAATGTCCAGCATGAAAAATAACTGAATTATTTCTCAGCTTTATTTGTTCAATGAACAATTATTTACTGTAATGGATTACATAAACAGCAGCTTATGTTTTGTGTGTTTTATTTGTGTTCCTGTACCACTTCAAATTTCCCATTCTTTCTCGATTTCTGGGTTGTTGTTCAAAGTTTTTGCTGAAACAATCTGTAGTAGTTCCTGCTCTTTCAGTCCCAAATCACTTCTTTTATTTCTGAGTATATATTGCCTGTCACTGAAGTCAGATCCTCAGCAGAGCACCTGCCTCCCACTACTATGAGAGAGCCAGATCTGTCCCATGCTGCTGTCAGTGATCCAGCTGTTGATGTTGACCACTCTTGCTTCTAGTCCTTAGCACATAAGCACCATTTATCAAGATGAAGAAGTAGTAATTGTGTTAGTAATGGACACTGTTAGTGTTATGGTCACTGTCCTAATTCTATTCAGTGGTGTTTTACCAAATTTTTGTTTTTGTTTTTTATTGGGCCTGACAGGTAGAAGCATAATAAACAGCAAAACCCAAAATTGGCATTTGGATATGAATGAGATATTCTATATCACGTCATGTCATGTCCAATATATTAACCAGAGTTGACGGGAAGATGGGAGTATTCTCTTGGGGGTTGCTCAGACTCAGTCTTCTGGAATTGTGGTTTCAGGACTGTCTCTGCTCTGGCTGGCACAGGCCGGGGCATCAGTCAGTGGGTGGTGAGCAATTGCACTGTACATCACTCATTTGTATATTCTGTTATTATCATTATAATTTTATTTTAATTAGTAAATTGTTTTTATCTCAACCTGTGAATCAACTTGACCTTATCCTTCCAATTCTCTCCATTACTCCCTGGGGGGTGGGGGACAAGGGAGCATAAGAGAGCAACTGTGTTTGGCTGCAAGCTAAAGGAGTGAAACCACCTCACAAGTGCAGAGCCATACGGCTCACAAGCTTGTCGCAATTATTTTTTTTTAATCTGAACAACAGGTTGATTTACATTTGTTTCCATTTCAGACTGCAACTCCCCTGACCCTTCACTGAATTTTCTTTTTTTGGAAAGACAGCATCAAGATGTATACAGCTTTAAACTGCTGACCTTCAGTCTTTTATAAACTGCTGACTTGCAGAAGTAGTTAAACAAATAGCCCATCTATCTAGAGCTGTTTGTATGGAGAAATGTATGTCATTAACTTTACTGAGCTCTTATGTAGTTTTGTGACTTGTGTGCTTCAGCTTCTTTGCTTTCTGTACCTGAGGTAGCTATTTAAAGCAGGATCAGATTTGATGACACAGTCTACGTCTGTTGTAGTGCAGATACAGCTCAAGAATCTATTTTTGTTTCCCTGAATACATTAAAAAGGAGATAGGTATATCACAAAACCAAACATAAGTTTTAAGGGAAATATTACCTTTCTTTATAGAGGGGCTTTTATGCACATCAGACCTAATTGGCCACTAGACTTTATTTCACGAGGACCATATGCTACCAGCCTTATCTACTCCATCCGTGTGCTACTCGTCATGATCTAAGATGTCCAGATGCAGTCCTAAATTTGGATGTATGGGCTTTAATTCACTGTGTGAGGCTAATGAAGAGGAGGACTAAGCACACGTTAGTTCTGTGCTTTCCTTCTGAAAAGACTGAGAGTATAAAACATCATAAAACTCCTCTGAGTCATGGACTCAATCCAACAGGACTTTTGCAGGAAGCAAAAGGAAGCTTACCTTTGAGAGAACTGCACTGATCATGTTCCAGTCTCCAGCACATGTAAACAGACATAACCTCACTGTCAGGAGAACATAGGCAATAAGGCTGTAATGTTTAATCCTTTTGAATAAGCTATTTAAAGAGGATCAAAGTATAGTAAAAACAACTAGAGGCTGTTTACTCCTTGGCTAGCGAAATCTTTGGATATGTGTCATGTGCTGTGACAGGAAAGGAAGAAATGGCCATCTCTACCATCAGTGACTGCTAGCTTCTGTTCTGGATGTAAAGAATCATTTTTTAAAATTTATTTTCCAAATATGAATATTGTCTGAGCAAAATGTTTTCAAAATTTTTCTTTGGATATTTTGAAAATGCATGATCCAAAAGAAATAGTTATTTTGAAATTATGTTTTCTGTTCAATGACATAGATGCATCTATGAATATGACACTTCTGAAGGCTTGTATTTCTGCTGGGAGTCAATCTGTTGCCTCCAAATTGATGTGTGGGGGTGAGGTGTTGGTTTCCCACACATACACCTTGAGAAAGCAGTCTTTTACTTCAGTGCATGGGATTCATTACCTCTTATTTGTGTCCAGGCTGTAAGAGTTTCTAGTTCATTCACTGTAAGTGCTTCACCCCATATAGGACTGATGTATTTTTTTCGGCAAGTACCACGCTCACTGTGCAATCCATCTTAGCAGATTTATGGGCAGTGGGGTGTTCTCTTAACAGAGAGTGAGCTGTCCCAGAATCCCTGCTTGCAGTAGAACCATGGGGTTTTACTCACAGTTCAGGATGAGTGCTGACTGGGTGGATGATAGCAGCGAGACCTCGAATACCTATGCAGGAGTCAACAAGTAATGAGAAAGGAATCTGCCGTCGCTACACTGCCTGTGTTTCAGTGCTACTGTAAAGCTGATTGTAAAGATGGTTTCTTGATCTCCCATTTTTATGCCTTTACGCAAGGTTCTGTCTCATTCATTCTGATACCCTCATTGCTCAGACTTCTTGTTGCTGTGTCAAGGACACAGTAAACCTTCAGACTGCCAAATGAATCTTTTGGGCAGACTTAGAAACTAAGGGATAATTTCATGCCCTATATGTACATTGCATTTTCCACTCTTACAAGGCTAGTTTCTGTTTCACTAGTCTGCAGGAAGGAAAGGGAACTGCACAAGAAATTCTCATAGTGTGAAGTTCTTTTTTCCTTCAAAATAGAACAAACAGAGAAACACTGCAATGACCCATCACACAAAATTTGAAAAAATAAATTATGTCTTATTTCAATAAAAAACTTAAACATCTGATATACAAGTACTTTTAACTTATAGATTACCTTGAAAAGAAAACAGAAATTTCTGAATGGATAGGAATATCAACTTTTCAAGATCAGAACGCATCCTCTTAGATTTTTGTTCCCCCAGTTGAAATACCAGTTGCTTTGACCACTTTTTTGATATATTTAATTGTGATTAATTTTCATTTCCAATTGAAAAGTGTTGCTCTGGAGAATGTACAACTAATTATTCTAAATGGCAAATGAAGAAAACATGTTTCTTGTTTCTGAAAGAGAATGATGTACCTGTTGAACATCCTTATCCTCAGAGTTGCACTAAAATCCAGAAAACTTTGCAGCAAGAGGTAGACTAATGGCTATCCCAGTATCCATTCTCCAGTAATTTATCCATATCATGAGCTACACAAAGATTAATTCTGCTCTGAGTGCCAGAGAATATTGGATAAAACTGACAGTGTGTTCCTCAGTACACAGTACCACTAGAATAATCTTCTAAGCTAACACCCCCCACTCCCCCAAAAAAAACCCAACAAAAACTCCAACCTGGAGCCCAGACTAGATCGTTCCCAGCAAATGTGGGAATATTGAACAGGATATTCCTCTTTCCAGAAGACCTTCTATTTGTCTTGTTTCAGCACATGATTTCTCTGTCGTCTAATGATGCCAGCTGGAGCCTTAAAAGGCAGGCTTAACTATTGTTTAATTGCAATAAACATTGTAACAGGAACATTTTAAGATTACTTATAATGTTTTAGCATTTGGGAGTATTTTTCTGTAATATTTATAGCTCTGTCATTAGTCAGGAAATTAATTTCATAGCAGATATCCTCTTTAATGAATGCATCAGAGTACTGGTTGCACACAAATCATTATAATGTACTAGGGACAAACTTAAGCTCTGTTGCTGAGCTTTACTGTAGGAATAAAGCAAGTTTCTTTACAGTTTTAGGCACAGTACTCAAAATAAAGGCAGGGTCAATACAAATCCCACAAAACATTACCAATTAAACATTTGAAACTGAGATCAAAATGCAGCAGAACTCAAGGGAAAGAAAATACATGTACTTCTGTACTTTACATCTGCCACCTACATCTAGTAGTTTAGTGTAAAGTCAAGTCTAGGGAAACCTAAAGTTGGAGCAAATGTTAAAATAAAATGAAACACTTTGCTGAGCAAAATTTAGGAGGCACTCAGTTTCCATCAGTTTGAGAATCATGACTTCAATTAACAGATATCAACACTGTTCCTAATTGATATTTATTGGTGGAGAATATCTAATTCTAGTTGGCCTAGGTAAGATGAGATACATTTAGGTAGAATACTCACAAAATTAGAGTTCAAGCTAGAATAAAAGAAGAGTTCTAAAAAGCAACTTTAGAATTTCTTACTGTTATGCTGAGGGAAGGATGACCCTGACTTTTGTAAGACTCAATATTCCCTAATCTAACTGAGGAGCAAGTCTAAATATGTCTATAAATATATTCATAATTCTATACTTCAGAAAGAAAGCAAACATATAAACATATAAATAAACCCCATGATTACTGATTTTTCTTGGTTTGGTCTCTTAGTAAGTGAGAAAGTCCTGTATTGCCCGCCTTTGCAGAAAAAGAGACTATTCAAGGATGCCATTCCCATTCTCCTGGCTCTAGGAGCTCCCCAAGACAGCAGAACTGCCTGACCTGTTTTCTTGACTAACATACCAGTTTCATGTGTAAAAGTTTTCATTTGCATTTCCTACATGATAATCACAGTTTGGATTTTTTTTTTTTTTCCCTGCTTTGTGGAGCGTTCAGCTTCTTTCATGGATTAAGTTAGTTGCTTTGTTTATTAATTAATTAGCTTTTTTTTAGTTTATTAATTAATTAGCTTTTTTCTTCGAATTACAAAAACACTCAATACACTTTATGCCCAATAGATGGCAGTGAAACACTGAAAATCCACTAACTTTGGTTATGTTTTTTTAAAAAAATTTCACTGTCTTCTGCAGTGAAAATAACCAGCTTCTGCCCAATACTCCTCCTTAATAGCAGGCGTATTTCTGCTTCCCTCCAGATTCTGAGCTGCAGTTTGTTAGAAATCTGACCTTTTCACATGCTTGTCTTTGTTCTCTGATATTTTGGGGTGACTTTTCTCTGCTTCTGTTCTGCTTTTCTTAACTCCTGTTATTCAAAAAAGTCTGTACCTCTTTTTTGATTAGATGTCAATCACTGTTGACAAGGTGATGGGAAATTCCTTCCAGTGCTTATCTCTTCAGAAAAATAGCATAATCTCTTCAGTGTCTTCAGGATGGTGACCAACAGATCTGCTAATTATAAACAGAAGATCTTTCTGTGTTTACTCTTTGGAGAAATATACAAGCTAGTACTGCATTACCTAAAATTTTTGCATCAACTGCATAAAAAGCATAGGTAAAGAAGTTGAGTTTGGAGTGTATAGGAGGAATGTTGTCTTCTACTCTATGTAATATTCTAAGTTTAATTTGGTAGCAGTAGGAGTTTTCAGAAAATCTTGGAGCAAATATTTTTCATATTGCTGTCTGACTGTCCCCAACGATCTCGTTGGTACCTTTTCACCATGAAGCTTCATACTAAAACTGATAATTGATTTGCATTTCAGAAAAATGTGAGCTCTAAAAACTGCTGATGTCATATTTTTATTATTGTGCTTTCAGTCTACCAAGATCTTCAAAGAAAAGTACCATCAAAGCAATATTTACTATTTGAGAACTACCTGAGTAGGTAGAAGGTGTGAAATATTTCCAAAGAATGCATATGTCACCTGATAGCCAGAAAAATTACACATCCACTTTATAAACATACCTATGATTTGTGCTGCACAACACAAATATTTTTCTCACCCTGTGGAACATACGCATCTTTAATAAAGAATTTATATTTATAGTTCCATTTACTAAGAGACTTACTTTATGGCTGCTTGCAGGAGTATGCAACTTTTTCTTTAAAAGATTTAAGGTTTTGTCCTCACTTTCTTCAAATGGTTGGCTAACTTTATAAAATGGTATTTCCACCTAGAAGATCCCCTGACAAGAAGATCAGTATGGGAGAGGAGGAGAAGCAAAGAGAAGATAGTCTGAAAAACTAAACAGGGAAGGTTCTTAAGTAATGATTTTACCTGTCACGTGCTGAATCTCTGCAAGGGAAGATTTCTACTTAGTGACGCCATTGTTTGACCTCAGTTCTTTCCATAAGGACTAAATTTAACATCTGTCTTGTGACATGGAATACTTAAAGGTCAAGCTGTAGGCAAAGGTGCTGGGGACTTGCTGCTGGTGGCATATACCACTGCTGCCTTTCTATCAGCAAAAGCCCAAAATACAGGCCTGCCATTTTGTGGTCCCTGCAGTGCAGCAGCTATTCCACTCAGTTCCTAAAGACTGCAGTTTGCAATAGAGATTCAGCTTTTTTTTTTGCTTTGGTAGTAAAAAAATATAATAAAATTGACCATGTTTTTTTTATGAACATCAGTTACCATGCAGTAATTTTTTCCTAACTTCAATACTCATATCTTTTTGGCCCACACCTCTTTACTGTAACAACATTATAATAGGTCAGTGGTTTGGAAGGAGATGATACATTTCTGAATATCATGTCAAAGATCAGCATAAATTGTTCAAAGAATTGTTCTGGCATTGGATCAAAATTCACTTGAAAAAAACCTAAGATTGTATTTATACAATAAACTACACTAAACAATGTAATTATGATTCATCATGTCAACTTGCATAAACTTGAAAGGTTTCACTATTTTTAATGCCATTGTAAAAATGTACCAAAAGTGAAAAACTGAATATTGTGTGTTTTCTATTGAACCACAAAAGAAGTCTAAGTCCAGATAATACTGAGGGTCTCATTTAAAAACCACAAACTCCTGAGAATTTAGAGTTAAGGCTAAAAATATAGTCTTAACTTATTTTGTTGCATTTAGGTATTGAAGAGGTGGAACTGCAATACCTATGCAGAACGGGGTTAGTTAAGGATTCTAAACAGAATTTGAAAATATCCACAGACACAGCATTATATGTCGCCAGTCCCATTTATGGATACTGCTATATTAATGACACAATATTTGTTTTAGAGGCCACCGAATATCTTTGCCAGATTAAACATTTGTAATCTGGATCCAATTTTAATATAGTCTTTCAAATGGGAAAGCCACAAACAGCTATAGGCAACTTCAACCCAGTCTCCCTCAATCTGTTAGTTTGTCAGAATTACAAAGTAGAGCCAGTAATAATAAGCACCTTCCATGAGGACATTAATTAGACCATTTAAATAATGAGACTCCTTGCTACAAGCAAATCTGAATTTAGTGTGCTGCAAGAAACTCCTATGCTATTTCAACAAAAGACTAGCAGTAAACAGATCAGTCCAGTAAAATGAGAGCAGACTGTAAACTTGCTTCCCTCATTTTATCCAAAGATGGCCATGATTCATAACTTTTTTAATACACCTGATCATCTTCTCTCTGTTCTTCAGTCCTTGGTTATCATTTTAGGTATGTCTACACAGTGGATCTGTTCACTTAATATAGAATATGAGTCTCAGAAACATCCACTCCACTTCCATAGGTGGAACTAAGTCAATTATATTTTCTCTATAGCCACTGGATTTACCTTTGCAATTCCATGGGCTTTTAATGCCATGGCAAAAAGGCAAATGGAGAAGGAAAAGGAGCAGTGATATGAAATACAGCATTAATCTGAAGCAACTTCACTAGTGGAGACATTTTTCTGGACACGGACTGCTAGCAGTGACTAGTGGGCTAGGTTAGTGATACAAATGTGGGACAAGCAGCCATGACACTGATCTGAACAGTAACATAGCTCATTATCTTATTCCTTCCCCTCCAGTTTTGACATTTCTGTCCTCTACTCTCACAAAAGGATTATTCTGTGTAATAGTTTCACTGGGCTAGCCCTTGGCTAGCAGCCAACACAGCTGTTCACCCACATCCACCCCACCCCCAGGGGACAGGGGAGAGGATTGGGGGCAAGAATTAGGAGGCTTGTAGGTTGAGATAAGAACAATTTAATAATAGAAATAAAAGAAAACTTAAACAACAACAGCAAACAACTAAACAACTAATATTAAAATAGTAATGATAATGATAACAGTAATAAGATAAGCAAATGAGCGATAACCCAATGCAAACTGCTTACCACCCACTGATAAGCCCGGCCCGTTCCCAGATAACAATTCCGGAGGAGCAACAGTCCCGAACCGAAACCGCAATCCTGGAAGAACCCGAGTCCGAGAGAAAACCCGTGCCAATCCACCCCTGCTTTCCGGTCAGACCCAGATAATATACTAACCATGACGGGATATGATATGGAATATTTCATTGGCATATCCAGATGCCAGTTTTGGGATTTGCTATTCAGTACACTTCTCCCTCCCAGTCCTAATGCAGCTGTGAAGCAGCCAAACACGGTGGCCTTGAGCTCCAGTAGCAACTAATAACATTAGTACTTTTATCAATGATGTTCTCAAAGCATGTCTGAACTGAAATCAAAACACGGCTCTCCTAACTACTGAGAAGAAAATTAACTCTATCCTAGAAAAACCAGGACATTCGACAAAGGCAAAATATTTTCCCTGAAAAATAACCTTTTTAACAAAAGGTTAATAGTTGTGAGGTTGTGAATAGTTTTGAAGTAGCAAAATGGATATGCATTTGGACTTTATGCATGTGATGGCTAAAGTGACTATGTGACAATCTAGTAATTCCATGTGCACCTTAGCAGACTATCTTTTACAGGCAACTGCATCACTTGAAGTAAATATTCAAGAACCATGGGAAGAACCATGTTAGAAAAGGCAATGAGCAAACTAACAGCAGATATTATGCTGCTGTTTCCCATAAAAATTTGCACCCAGATAGCATAGGAATAAAAGAGAAACTCAACTAATATGGATTATTTTACCTGCAGTCTGCTTACCAATGTACCATAGCTCAAAATGGAACCAGTATATATATTTTATTGTTATTCTTTTTTGTTTATGCAGTTATTATTATTTTGAAACAGATGTATCTTGGGGCTTAGGAACATGGTTTAGTGGTGGACTAGGTAACGTTAGGTTGACAATTGGGCTCAATGATCTTAAGGGCCAACCTAAATGATTCTATGATTCTATGATCTTCATAATACTATCAGTCAGAGATGGCTAGACATAATAAATAGGTAGGAGGATGTGATGGGTTAAGATAGTTAAAAGGAAGGGACAGCAAGCAGAAAATGAGTTGGAGAAGGGGCTGGTGGAACTGAGTGCTGGGAGAACTGTTTAAGCAGGGAAATGAAGATTGAAGATTGACAATTGCATAATTTTTAACATGCTGAGAAATTGAAGAAAAGAAGAATGGGGACAGAAGAAAGCTACTTGCAGAGTGCAATGAGAGAAGTGTTAATTCTGCCTTATTTAGCCCATAACCAGAAATCTGTGAAAACTCTTATGTTTGTGTCACGGCACACAAAATACCTGCAAGCATAGTAAAGCATTTTCAGGTTTGTTTGGGAAAAAATTCCTGATGGCCACAGTGATAGTTTGGCTGTCTCCAAGATTAATCAAAGCAATGTCTATATCTGCAAAGTCACTGAGTTTTGGGCAGCTCTGATTAAATGCTTTGTGGTTGGGGTCTTACTGGAAAAGCTCTTGAGGTGTTGGGAAAAGGGAACTTTTTATATTAAGCTAAGGGTGCCTCATATTGAATGGGGTTTTTTAATCACATTTTACAGTAGAATCATAGAATCATAGAATGGTTTGGGTTGGAAGAGATCTTTTAAGGTAATCTAGTTCAACCACCCTGCAATAAGCAGGGACATCTTCAACTATGTCAGGTTGCTCAGAGCCTTGATCAACCTATCCTTGCATGTTTCCAGGAATGAGCATCTACAACCTCTCTGGGCAACCTGTTCCAGTGTTTCACAATCCTCATGATAAAAAATTCCTTCCTTATATCTAGTATAAATCTACCCTCTTTTAGTTTAAAACAATTACCCTTTGTCCTATTGCAACAGACCCTGCTAAAAATTCTGCCCCCATCTTTCTTATAGGTCCCCTTTAAGTATTGGAAGGCCGCAATAAGGTGTCCCTGGAGCCTTCTTTTCTCCAGGCTGAACAACCCAAACTCTCTCAGCCTTTCTTTATAGGAGAGGTGCTCCATGCTTTAGATCATTTTTGTGCCCCTCCTCTGAACCCGCTCCAACAAGTCCTTGTCTTTCTCGTACTGAGGACTCCAGAACTGGACGTAGTACTCCAGGTGGGGTCTCAGTAGAGCAGCGTAGAGGGGGAGAATAATCTCCCTTGACCTGCTGACCACGCTTCTTTTCATGCGGCCCAGGATGCAATTGGCCTTCTGGGCTGCAAGTGCACATTGCCAGCTCAGGCCCATCTTTTCTTGAGTATCATGCCCATCATGAGTATCCTCAAGTCCTTCTCTGCAGGGATGTTCTCAATTCCTCCATCCTCCAGCATGTACTGATACCAGGGGTTGCCTCAGTTCAAGTGCAGGACCTTGCACTCGGCCTTGTTGAAACTCATGAGGTTCACATGGGCCCACTTCTTGAGCTTGTCCAGGTCCCTCTGGATGGCATCCTATCCCTCAGGAGTGTCAACTGCACCCCTCAGTTTGGTGTCATCTCCAGCTTTGCTGAGGGTTCACCCGATCCCACTATGTCATTGATGAATATATTAAAGAGTACTGGTCCCAGTAAAGACCCCTGAGGGACACCACTCATCACCTGTGTCCATCTGGACATTGAATCATTGACACCTACCTTCTGGATGTGACCATCCAACCAATTCCTCATCCACCAAACAGTCCACCCATCAAATTCATATCTCTCCAATTTAGAGAGAAGGATGTTGTGGGGGACCATGTCAAAGGCTTTACAGAATTTCAGATAGATGACATCCATAGCTCTTCCTTTGTCCACTGATGTAGTTACTCCATCACAGAAGGCCATGAGGTTGGTCAGGTAAGACTTGTTCTTGGTGAAGCCATGCTGGTTGTCTCGAGTAATTTTTTTTTTCATTATTAGATGGTTGAACAAACTTGCAGTCCACTTCTTTATCATTTACACAGCACAAACTCCATAAATCCTCCCTTTTCTCTCTCACTCTGTAATATCTGTATAAAGATGCCTGATGACACTGAACATGTTCCATCACTGAACATGTTCCAACCAGGGCAATTGAGTCCAGCAACTCGGAGATGGCATACCCAGATGCAGGGACACTCCATAAGTGATATTATAATTATCTTCCTCTGCTTTTAAACTACAGCTTCCTCAGCTACTCTGAGCTGCAAGATGAAGGGGAGCATCTGGAAGAGCTCAGGATAGGCAGGTGTCTGAACAAGACCAATCAAAAAACTAAGCAATGAAGGATAACAGTTAAGGGCATTCAGAAGTAAACATGGATTTAGACAGAACCAGACGGAGAGACATGGACTATTCTAATACTAAAGAGGGATTTATTTCCTTCTGCGACTTGCCAGGGAATTGTGTACATTGGGTCAAGTAGGAAATGATCAGCACAGTGGGCAACAGTGAAATGATTGGGCTAATAACTTATGTTTACATATAAAAAGACACAAATCCTAACAAGGTTCTTTTCAGCATGGGACTCAGTGTTGTTAAACTAATGGCTCCTGCCTAAAAGTCTGAGTGTTGTAAACAGGGGAGTTACAAACACAACTTCCTAGCACGACTTCTTAATCTTAAAATTAATAAACTTACTGCAAAATGGAGTTCCTTCTATTCCAAATAAGGTTAGATGCCTTATCTATTTGTGTGTGGAAGTAAGCCACTTAATAGTGAACTAATTAAAATTGTTCAGATTTGGCTTTTGGAGGTTGAGATATGTTTTTACAGTGTAAGTCTGTAAGCACTACCGTATTGCACAGTCCAAAATACGTTGCCACTAAAGTACCTGGGGTTTTTGGTTGGTTGCTTGGTTGTTTTACTGTGGTTACTTTATTAACAGATCCATACCATGTACTACATATGCCCCTTGAAAGATCGGAGCTGGAGGGAGTGGCAATGATTTCTAAAATAAGTTCTGAATGCTGTTATTGATTTCTCTTCCAGACAATACGCTGAAAAGATGGCACTCTTGAGAATCCTGATAGATTGGGAAATAAATCAACTAGTTTATAACTTTGCATCACATTTTTTTCTACTTTTTGAGGAGCTCAGATAAGCCAAATACTAGCAAAATCAAACTCTGATTAAGTGCTTTGCACTCCAACACATATATTTGCATCCAGTGGTCAAAAGTGGATATTACAAAATTATCTTTATTTTTAGAAGCACATGTGTGAGAAAAAAAAAAAAAAAGTAATCCCACTATTCTGTTTTATTTCCTCATCTATGAAAGAAGCTGGTTATTGTACTAGCATATGCCAGATAATTTTAACCAACATTTGTACATGTGTAACCAGCAATTACAGAAAGTTGCAGGACATCCAGAAACTCATAAGAAAGCCTCTGCCTCTTCTGGTAAAGCAGAAATGGACTCCAACAAACAAATATTTACTCAGATCTGTGAGTCACAGATGCTGTTACTTGAGGTTACAGTGTCATCTTCAAGCCTGCAAAGCCCATCCAGTTCATATTTACCTACTACAGCGGTGCTCCATGTGCTTTTTTGCTTTACTCCAAAAGTGGAAGCTCTATGGCTTGATTCTGTGTCTCGTTTAGGTAGACATAAAGGGATCAGTTATGCAGATAATTTGACAATGTATATTTAAAAACATAGTTAACTTTTCTAGTATTTAGTGTGAGGACAAAGAGCAAGAATTGGTTTGTTTGTTATTTTTGTGCTTGATCTCAGTTTGACATATTCTTGTACTCAGGGACTCATCCAACAGCTACTGAAGCTAGTGGAAACATTGTGTTCTTTTTCCATAATAGATGCTCTTCAAATTATTTTATTTGTGATGCATTAATACAAAATACTTTCTCTGCTGTTCATCAACACACTTGAGAAAATTACTATATGTAGGAACAAAATTCTTGAAATGTGTAAAAAATGCATAAAAGGTGTTTTTTTCCAAGCTAATTAGCATGCACAGCCTTCAAAAGATTAGTAGTTTAAAATATTCAGATGGTTCAGAAGACACAACTATGTTCACAGGCTATAATTTTTGGTGATGTGGTATGAGAGTTACTGTCTACAGGGTGTAATGATCTGTGACCACAGACAAACTGACCCCAGGATCATCAGCCAACCGCAAACACAGCACTGGGATTTAAATGTGGCTTCCAAAACCACAAACCTCCACCCACTGAGCTAAAACAGCAACTCTACTAGATCAGCTAATAGAGAAGGCTGATGAATAAACACATGAGGAGGTGCATCATGTTTTTACTGTAGCACATGTGTACTTCAGTGATCACATCATTAGCAGGTACCAGAAAGTAAAGCAAAATAAAAGCTTCTCACATGCAGACAGAGGCCATACAGACGGAGTTCTATATTTGACAGCAACCTGGGGACAGGCTTGGTCCCTTTTTAAATAGACGAGCATTCTCCCAGGCTAGCATCCCCTTTGGAGCCCCTTCTCAGCCCTTCCTCATTCATAATGATTCAGTGTTTTCTGTCTTTGTAACTAGAGTTGGAGTGCTGTGATAGAGCCAAATAAACAGAAAAGTAATGGACATACTGGCAAAAATTGAAGGTTCAAAAGGCAAAGCAGCAAAGTTGCTAAACCCATGACTCTTATCCAGGGGGGGAAGAAAGAACAAAACTTAAAGAGGGAGAAAGGGTATAATTTTCATAAACCAAGAGATGTCACTGAGTGTTATCAGCTCCAACAATGAGCTCCTTTCTTGCCAGGTTTCCATAAGAACGTATTAAAACTGGAGAAAACAAAATGCTTCGCCTGGCTAGCCTTCATCAGAGGCCTTTGTCACACTTCTCAATTTACTTGTGCTGCTATTATAATAAACTTACCTAGTGACAATATTTACAAATCTTCAACACTGTGGTTAAAATGAAGTGATGTGAAAAACACATCACCTGTGGTGGAAACTCTGAAGGACTGAAAGACTCACGTCAGCTAAACAGAGCTTTACAAAGTGGCCTTCAAGTACCTAAACACTTAATCTGATGAAGCCCATATAGGATTAGGATTCTCTCTTTCATAACTCCTTGTATTTGCAGATAACTTTTTTTTTTTTTTTTTTTTAAAGTAAATAAGGCCATTATACTGCAGAAATGCAACTAGCTGGAAATAACTGGACTAAAAAAAAAAACAACAAACAAAAAAAAAAATCACCAAACATTGGAAGTGAGAACTAGAAAAAATGTACTAATATTCTCCCTGGATGTTTAAATTAAAACATCTAACCCCAAAGGATTTGGAATTAGTCTGTTCATCTTGTTTAATTAGCTCTGTGCTGAGTTTTGTTAAGAGGGTCTGTGTTCCTCAGAGGGGTTTTTCAGAAAGCTTTCTTGGAATTTCAGTGAAAACTTTACAAAGTAAACAAGTAAAAGCTGGATCTTCAATGGATATAAAATATCAGAACTCTATTGATCCTGTCATTCTGGATCAGGAGGAAATAGAGTTAGCTGAGGTGGAACTACTGTGAAAAAAATAAAAGCAGCTCTAGTGTTTGTTTTCTTTTCCCATCTCAGTCTTTTGACTGCCTGTTAAATTGTTATCTGACCATTGACATTGAGTGGTTACTTAAGCATCTGAATTCCAGAAAAACTTTGTTTCAGGTCAATGCTGGCAGTCACAAAACTGCCAGCTTAGCTCTTTTGAAGCCTATATTTCCATTACTAATGTTGCTATGGCACCAAAACCTTTTTACTAGGTATGTACATATCTGCCTGTAATCTGACAGCAGTAAATTGCAGAGTTCCTTTCTCATAGCTCAACTCCTTCAGGGCTAATAAAATGTGCATTCCTCCAGTTCTCTCAAAATACAGTTTGATTTGGTAGATGATCGTGCTTATCAACACCTCCCCATGTCCCTCCTTCCCACACATTCCCAAGCTAGCTGAAAGAGTAATTCCTGTTTTACTTGATAGGCCAGTCATTAAAGCTCTAGGTGATTTTAACATTTTTGATCCCTCCTTCACCAGAACTTTTTTCCCACTTGCAAAAGACAACATAAACTGCCAGGTTGTGGTATATTACAGGGTGGTCTCTGGGTCACTTTCTCCTGTAGTTCACGTACAATGTTTAATTTAATGTTGATGGAGAAAAGGCATGAGAAAGTGAGAATGATTGTCCAGTAAATTAAGGGATTTCCTGAAAAGGGCAGACTAGGATCCTTTACTTACTGAAATTAATTATTTCTTCTGAAGTGGAACAGCTTCACCAAAGCTATGGTAAAGCCTTGCACTAAGTCATTGCATTACCACAGTATTCTAGAGCTGCAGTTTTAAGCTCCCTTCAGACAAGGAAAGCGACTAAACTTTGAAGCCAGTCATCATACTCAAAACAAGGACACCGAGCAGTGATATAGATATCTGTTACTAAAATCATATCCTGATCTGGTGTTTTGGAAAGGACTGATGTGTTTGTATTATCCACTGGGATTGAATATCAACCAGAAAAGCCTTGAGAGTTTATAATTTTGCCTCCACTTTATATTTAGCAGTCAAGTTATTTATTCCAGTAATAATAATTTTTTTTCTGCCTTATGGAATTATAAAAGGCTATTTTTGCTGTTTTGTCCCTTTATAAAAATAGTCAATATACTAATTTATTTTGGATTTTGTTTTTGAATAAAAATCTCTAAATCATTGACTGAAAAATATGTGCCAATACGTTGTATACATAGGGTAACATACTTAATGTGTGGATACACTGGACACAGGAGCAAAGGCAGAATTATTTTTATGAAGAATCTTATAAGTTTTCCTAGTGAAATTGTTCAGGTCATACTTTGCTTCTGGGTCAGCAGAGGAAACGAAAACAAAAACATTCATTTGAAAGTTTTGAATGATACCTGAGAAGCTCTAGGAATTTGCTGTCAAACACATTCAGTATCTTCTGGAAGAATTTAGTAACATAAATCTGAGATCAAAAGTGTTTGTCACTCAGGAGTGGTCACTATCTATTCCCAAGAGGCAATTAATTGCATTAAATTCTGCTTTTATACCTGTTAGGCCATAAAAATGTGATCATACAGCTCTTCACTAATGGCTCTGTAACGTGGTGCAGTTAGCTTAGCACCATGGGAGGTTTGATTCCACTGATGGTTCCCTGTCCCTACATGAAGGATAGAGTTTTCTCAGTTGGTGGAGGGTTTGTTTGGTTGTTTTGGGGTTTTTTTTCCCTTTAATGAACAGTGTGTTTATGATGTCCTTCTGCCAGCTACAGGGGAAAGTAACAGCTACAGATTAATGGCATGATCTCAAAGAGAGGTGCTGGAGTATTGTTAAAAGAGTCTGTCTTCTATTCAGCACTACAAATGGAGTCACACAGTGGAACCACTGGGCCTTTTCCATCTCTTGACTGCTTGGAGTTCCCTCCAGTCTTGTGGTGAGGGGACAAGGCAATTGCCAAGGAGCTAATGATCTTGGAGATAAGAGGAGTGGCCAGGAAAAAAAAAAATAGAAAAAGGAAATGTTCAATTAACACCCATTTAGCTTTTATAATAATGTTCAGACATAATTACACTGTCTGGTGTTAGAGGCATATGTCTCATTAACAGCACTATATATATTTATGTATGTTTTGGCAAGGAAGACTGAATCCTTGAATTTTTCATAATGACAACCTCGCTGTTGTTAACTTCGCCCTACATTCTTGTGATTGCACTTTATTCCAACATTTTTGTGCTTTTTTCCTACAAATAACTCAGTTGGAAATACAAGATTGTTTTGAAACCCACTGTTATTTTCCTTTGCAAATAAACATCTCTTTGCATTTCTCAGTAGGGGACTTGCTTTGAGCTTACTCATGGTTTTCAAGCTATTCTTTCAGAGCACTTCACGTCCAAGCTTTCCCTGTGTCTGCAGCTGATGCACAAAAAAATGAGCCCTTTAAAAGCTACACTGAAAATATGAAGCTTCAGACTCCTACTGGAGCCCCTATGGTACATTTTCCCTATAAATCCAGATGTGCTCAGTTGCAGTCACCTCTTGATAGAGGGGTGCAGATGCTTAAGTGTTCCTACGATGCTCTTACTGTGATCTCCTCTTTCTGCTTCTTGTGAAGGGCTTAATCAAGCCGCTCACCTAATGAGTGGCTAACTATGAAATCACACCTCCAGGATAAGGTGTAGCACAAAATATTGATGTCACAGATAGAGATATCCTTGCTTGCATCTTGTCCCAATGATCCCATAAATAAAATGTCAACTGGAATGTGTTCAGAAAGGACTCATTTTACCCCTCTTTCTAAAGGGAATTTGAACCCCGAGTAAGCATTTCTGTTCCTGAATGTTTTACGATGGCCCTCTTCCCTCTTACCTCAGCATTTCCCTATGGATACTTTAGACTGTGTCTCACCCAGTAGTAGCTGTTTCATAAGCGCCATGTGCTCCCTCAACTGGAACTGAGGGGACAAATTCCTCTAGGTGGGAAGTTAAAAATGCCCATCTTCAATATAGCTAACTCCTTTTGCTCAGTGGTTTAGGGGGTCCTTAGCAAGTGGGAGCATGGGGTCCACAGTTAAAGGACCTGAAGTATTCTGGAAACAATTGCCAAATTATGTGAGAAGAGAGGAGAGAATAATTCAGAAAGTCTCTTCCCATGCTAGCACGTAGATAGGTGTAGTAGTAGGCAGCAGCAAACGCCACAGTCCTCAAACTTGCTCACTGCTGACTTCAGTTTCCTTCCATGCTACAGAAGGGAGTTGGAACCAAAGTCCTGCTCCTTCAAGAAGGCCACGTTTTCCTCTTTAAAACTACAGGTTTGTGTCTTCCATAGCACATAGCCCTTGGCAGGTGATAGGCAACATGCCATCTAGCAGTGTTGCAATTGTAGGGTAGACAGGGAAAGTGACAGTTCCTATGTGATAACAGGTTGCGGCTGTTCTCTCTTCTGCAGGGCAGACATGGATCAGCTAACCAGCACAGATAAAAATTATACTGTCTACAGCATGTCAAGGATATTGATAAGCTAACAGTTGTTCCTGTCATCTTTCCTCCCAGTAAAAATAATGCTATAGAAATAGAAAATGAAAAGAGCTTGCTTTTTAATAAAACTCTTCTTACTAAGGATCTTGAAAAAGGCAACTTACATTAAAAGAAATTCAGTGTTATCTGTAATTTCAAATAGAATGGCAATTCACACGTTGTGTGTAAAGATTACAAAATGTGATTTTTAGACTATTTCCAGGAAAATTTTATGCTAATAGAGATTAAACTGAAATGAATATCTGACATTTTACAACTTTCAATGGAATTAAAACATTTTTTAAAATAAAATATGGGGGTTTTAAAAAAGTAATTATCTTTGAATCAGTCAAAATACTTTGTTCTGGTCTTGATTTCATATACACAAGAACATATTTGTTTTACAAAATAACACTGTAAGAAAAAACATATGTTGAAATTCCCAAATTGCCTTTAATTTCCAAATGGAAGACAAAAATAGACTAAGATGCTACAACAGAAATTATTTTTTCAGGGGTATCAAACTTGTGAATGAAAATTTTACAAAATTATGCTCTAACTGTTTTTCCTTTATACCTTATGAAACCTATTATGCTCACTGCATCTCTTGGAAGGATCACCTGGGCTTTCACAGAGGGCCATCAGACAAATTGTTGATATCAGGCATTGGTAGGGAAGCTCAAGCTGGACTCCTAAAGCTACTATTATAGTTCTTTACTTTTCTGCCATATGAATAGTACTTTCGTGTTTATTTTGTGAAGAATGACATTCTGCTTACAGAATAAGTATAGCTTTTGTACAGTCTGCTGCTTTATAGGATTTTGTGATATCTGATTATAAAATATGTTAATAAATAAAGAGAGGAAATGTAAATTGGTGAAATTTGAAGATTACACAACTAGAATGACCTAATTGGAAGAAACTCAATCATTAACACTCCTGGAGTAGAGTAAAATAAGATGCATTGTATAATCTTAACACTTTGTACTGTCAGTCCAACACAAATATCACACAATTAAACAGCAATAAAAACCATATAACATATATCTTGCCTAATACAGCTTCTGAAAGATGATTCCTATATTATCATCTGACTTGATGTGATGACAGCTCTAGTACTGTATCCCATGGATTTATACATAGTTGTCTGGAACACTTTGTTTTAAGGAAAAAGAGTGGGTGGTGAAATTACCTTTGTTCAGTCATGTTGGTTTTCATATGATCTTCAAGATACTCACATCTCATTAAGCAGATAGAGAGAAAAAGAAGGCTCATTATGTGGTGAAACCTTAGTTTAGACACTTTGTGATTTTTTTTCTTCCCATTTTCAACTCATATGAATGTGATACCATCTCTCCACTAAAAGTGCAGCATTAAAGCTCCCACGGATGGACTCATGTTAGTAACAGAGCATGAGACTACAACCAGAACACACAAAATCATATTGAATAACCTATCAAATTTAATCCATTTAATAAATAGATCTTATGTTTAAAAGTAACATATATATAGATATGTAAAAAAATAAGATATTATCATGAGCCACACAGACGATAATGACACTCATTTCAAATGTGTCTATATCGCCTTATTCAACATTATGGCGCTCTCTTTCTCATCCCTGTTGCTCCCCAAAATATATGAATCTTTTTTTAATTAACTGATGGAATTCAGATTACAGTAGTCTATAGAGACTAACTCTCACTTTTCCAAGTATAACTCCTTCTGTCTATATAAAATGCATCATATCCCTTTCCCTTTTCTATAT
Organism: Caprimulgus europaeus; assembly: GCA_907165065.1. The sequence continues at coordinate 33,661,558 of OU015525.1, forward strand.
ACAAATGCAGACAGTGGAGAGAAAGTTATACATTGCAAGACAAGGGCTACATATTACCATAATATCGATGGCAAAGCTGTCAGCTTCATCCTTCTGCTTAAAACAGACCACATGAGCACCACATGGTGAAACTGGAGGGTTTTGACTCTTCCTTCTTCCCCAAACATCTTCCCTGGTAGGCTAAACATCTTAAAGCCCAAATTTGATCCATATTTTTTCTTCTAAAATAAGGATTAATTGTTCAATTTAGTGTTTGAGTGTGTGAATGAATCACCTCTTCAAAAAAACTCCTTTAGCAGCAAATTGCTGTAATTCATATACAATATTGAATACAAGCTGGAACTTGTTCCTGTTTGTCATTCTTAGTTTCTGAAGTTTGGCCATAAGGGGTGTCTTTGTCTCACCAAGGCCAGTGACAAAGCCCACTCCAGTCTGATTGCCAGCCCTTGAAGCTTGACTGAGATACTGAATATCCTCAGTTACCAGAAACAGATGCTGTCTCTGAATCCTGCAGCAGGACAGCAAGAAAATGAGTTAGCAGAGAGGCAGACAAAATATCTAGACCCTTGCAGCTTTCCTCTCCTACAGGTGTAGAAACCAGGGGCCTCTGTGCTGAAAGGCATGGGGTAAAGCTCAGTGGTATACAGTTGGTGTAAGATGGTGAGGAAATCAGTTATCCAGTCTAACACGTATGAAACTGGTACAAAAATCAGAAATGGAAATGCTAAAATTCTCCTACTTTCCTTTTAACAGGAGTTGGTTTTAGGGGAAAGAAGCAAGACACTGCCCAGGAAAGAGGTGAGATGTCTTAAAGATGAAATTAGGCAGCAATGCATGTTGTCCAACCTGCATATTGGAGGAAGGAGGAGCCACGCCTTACCCTTTGCCTCTCAAAGGACATATTCCAGTCTAACACTGGCTTCATTTTTATCCTTAGTTTTTTTTCTTTACTTGCTCACAGTCAGAAGAGCTATCACAGAGTAGAAGTTAGAACTGGAAAAGACTCATTAGATCATTAAACTGTCTCCCAGCCAAGGCAGGACCAGTCTCAACAATATATCACTTTTTTCTTTTGTTCAGTACTGTCTTGTGCTTCATGTGACTGACTTATCTTGTACCTTCACTGCATTTGGAAAAAGTGGTCTGTGTTGGAACTACTCTGCTGCACTTTTCCTCTATAAAATTTGGCTTCTGAGACCATTTTCTTTTAAAAAAGGGATAAAATAAATCTTCTGTCCCTGACTGGCTATTAGAAGCCGAATGTTTTTCAAAATGAGAAGTTGAAATAACAGTCCTAATGATAGAGTGATACATAATGTGGGAGAAAGTTTATTTTGGTATGTAAAAAGGGGCCATAGAATTACAAACTACAGGGATTAAAAATTATTTTACCAAAAATGGTTTGTCTTTGCCAGTAGATAATCTAAGCTAGAGGTTTCTTTTAACTGTCACTTCAGTTAAATCTAAAGGACATGTTTCTATTATCTTTGTTTATTCTTCGTCCTACCTTTTATGCAATTCCTCTTTCTCTCACTTTCTCTGATTTCTGCCTTCTCTTGGCTTCCAGGCTATACATCTGCTTCATTCTCATCCTGCTTTGTTGATCAAATCCTGCAGTTGTATCCTTACTTCTTACTCCTCCTTACTCTTACTGATCTACCAGATTATTTTAAATGCAAAATATATCAGCAACTTTATTTACATGCAAAGAGTTCCCAAACTGTATTTTTTCAAGCTCTAATGCCTACATATAGTCAGATTTATGTCTTTTCCTTTGTCTTTAACATCAGCTTCTGGTTCAGGCATGAGAGAAATCACATAAAAAATGAGTAGGATCTTACTTTCCCCTTTTTAGAATATTTAAAGTCCAGGTGCACAGTTCAGATATATGCAAATCTTAAACTTCTGAAATATAAGGGGAAGCTACTTGCTGAAGTAAGTGACAGGTGGGGGTTTTTAAACATATCTGAGTCTGCACATGTGGAGTATCAGAACTGATTAAAAAAAATATTAACAAAAAGACTCCTTCTAATAATTAAACTGGTTTCTCTTCTCAAAAAATTGTATGTCTCAAAAAGACATTTCTGTCTTGCTGAATGTGCAGGAAACTATTCTGGGGGAAAAAAAAAAAAGAGATCTGAAGGCTGTTTGTTATAGGTTTGTCTACTTCATTTTTAGTGGACCATGAAAAGAATGAGACTGGCCAGATGCTAAGATCTGTAATCTCTTTTGTCTTTATCTATGTAAGATATTTATCCAGCTGTATTTAAGAAAGTTTTTTCTGTTGCTTTCCTTATGAATGTGCATCTTTGCTAAGTATTTAAAATGCTAATATTGCCATTATGACGTTGAATATACTCACGGTCAGATACCTCCTAATTCAAAGTGAAGTGATTGCTACAGACTTGATTTTTAAGTGGAACAAATTTATGATCCCATGGTTATAACTAGAAAGAACAAAGAGAGCGAAAGATAGAGAACTTAGTTTGGATCCCATCTTTTCTAGCACGTCTCTGCCTCCCATAGTTCAGACAGAGAGCAACTGTTTCTTTCTTCATTATCCCCTTAATAAAATAGTTTTATCAGCGTTTAGACTATCTGACTTTTTCCACAGTATAGTTTAAAAAAAAAAAATGATTCCACCTAGTGATTAATTTTGGTGGCCAGCAGTTGGTTTTGTTGCTGGAGATAACCTCACAAATTTTTTATCTTATTCACAATGTCAGGAAAAGCCAGTTTGGTGGAAGGCTTAGACTTGAATGCTCGTCATTTCTGTGAGAGTGTTTTAGGTCATTCCAAGTTGCAGCTTGTATGGAAAAATAAAAGAGCCAAGTACCAGGAGCAAAGAGTACTGAGATCTTGCTAGTGGACCTTAAATTTAAAGAAGCACAAGTCCTGAGTTGTTGCCTTGTGAGGTCCCTATTCCACTATATTTTCTATAGACAAGGAGGGGAAGAGAGTCAGAGTGCTATAGCCTGTGAAAAAGCTACTTTGTGATTACACAAGCAGAAGCACTGTAGTCTTGATCTGGACCTGTTCAGATATCACAAGCATTTCGTTACTGAAGTTGTGGCCACCTCCATCCATATTCTTCCTTTTTATTAGACCCTAGCCACTTTGGTGTGGTATGACAGGAAAGGGAGGAACCTGCAGTGCTGCTCCCATGACACAAACAGTTACGCAGAGCTGAACCAGCTTCAACTGGAATGACTGGTAAACTTTGCTGGACTAGTGCCAGGTCAGATTAATGGAGTTGTGCCTAAATGAAAGCCTTTTAATTTAAGAGATGGGATAGAACACGAAAGAACAACTCTGGTTTTTAAAACATCTGCATGACCAGGAGAAAGCTTAGCTGGTGTTATAAATCAAATGGCAAATAATGAGAATTACTGTTTTAGCTGCAGGAAAATTAAAATCATCCTGCTTCAAAGTTGCTTTAACAACAACACTGACAGCAGATGCACTTAAGATTTTCTGATGGTAGGTTCTTTTTACTCTAAACTCTCTTCATGAACCTGCAGCTGGGTTTTGGCACAAACCTAGGTGCCAAGAGTAGCAGTGGAATGAGCATCCATGCTTTCATTGCACAGCTTACGGGTAGGTAGAAACAGACAGAACCACTTTCTTTGGTTTCATCAGATCATGCTTTCGTTTGGCATCATTTACAGAAATGGTTCTCAAAGTGTACCTTGCAGAGTACTCACCAGTAGTCCATGAAGAATTAGCTCATCACATAGCATATTTCTCTGCCTTTCTCCTCTTCTAAAAAGACAGCTAAAATTGCATTGAATGCTTCCTACTTCTTCTTCTCAAGGCAAACATATTCTATACTACTTGCAGGAATATTATAGGTTTCTGAATGCACTGATTAAAAAAAGTCTATCAGTCCTTCCACTGGTATCTCCTGAAAGCTAACAGCTGGCCCTCCTTAACTATCTGGCAAGCACCTGGAGCCCAGCGATAAGAAATTATAATACTTGTATTCTTTTTTTAAAACATGACAAGGAGTCAATACAAAAACAAATCACAGTAATGCATGATTATTCCAGCCTTGGTTTGTGCACAGTCAGCATGCTGAGATATTCCAAGCCAAGAGGATTTTTTTTTCTTGCTTTTAAAGAAAGATCTATTCATATGGGTGAAGAGGCCAAATTCCCAACATTTCAGCCCTCAGCTGGGTTTTGTCAAGGATTTTTAGTGCACACATATGGTGAGGCTTGGCTAAGGCACAGGGGAAAAAAGCTATGAAGTAAATTCTATGGATTGATATATACTCTTTGTAGTAATGTTAAGACTTGCCAAACTTCTCATGGATGAGGAATGTGAAAGCTTAGGAATATATGCAGATCTGCATATACTTTTACATGCACAGATAAATAGCAGTCTTTCTTTTGACACCATGATTTTACCATTGCATTATCTGACTTTGCTATTAATTCCATTAAATACAGTCAGTAACCCTTTCAACTACACAGCGGGAATAAAACTCACAAAATATGGCCTTCTGTGACCCTAGCACCAGAGACCTCATTTGCCTCCCTCGCCCACCTTATATGTAGGCTAAGATCCATGCTTATCTGATGAGCTGTTCCTTCATTTTAAATTTAAAAAACACACAAGAGAGCTTGTTTAACAAGCATTTGCATTTATTTCTACTTCCTCTTTTGTATGTTTCTTTATGAATGAATAGGTGAATACACACTTAAGAGCTAGCTTCTACCAATCTCTTGTGTGGGCTCACCCAGCCCATGTAAGGGTTAGAGAGAAAGTGATATCACTCCTCTCAGGTGAGGCACATGCTGTTCTGTAGCAGATGGTGAGTTCTAGTCTGTGTCCCTGGGAATGTTGCATTTTACAGTCTATGTTTAAAAACAAATGCATAATGTTATATATTTTGCATGCCAAAATCACTGTCTACAGCATCCACAGTCCTGAGAGGAGGTGCTGGGTTTTGTAGCTCTTCTAGTTAGGTGTCCAAACCACTGCTTTTGTTGTCCCTCAGGCCTAGTGCACAACTCCGGCATACTTGGCTGTGTAGCAGTGGTTTCTCATTGCTTGCCTACCTGCCTTTTAACAAAGCTATTCCGCACATATAAACTGTTTTATTTGGGAGTCTACTGAAAGTGTGAGAGAGGGGCTGAACCCTCTCAGGATGAGGAAGAAACCAAGGCTCCTGCTTCGCGTATGGGTTATCTAACAAATAAACAGTATGGAAAAAACTAAACATTTCTAGAAGCAGCACTTGCTGCCACCATTCTAGCCTCTTTTCTTCTTAAAACAAAGATTGCCTAATTTTTATATTAAAAGCATATCACTCCATTGGTCTTATGAAGAAAGTTCACGCTTTGGAAAGAAGAGAAGCATGAGGAATTTGACACTGTTTTCAAGGAGTGGAGGATATCCAGCCAGGCTGCGCCACAATCTGGGAACCCATGACAAGTGCGTTCACTATAAACTGAGTTTCCAAAGGTACTAGACGGGGTCTCAGCAATGAAACAGGTGGCTCTTGAGTCGCGACATAGTTTGAAAAATATTGCGTTCAGACATTTTGCTGGAGCTTTGTCACACAACCATCAAGTCTGCTTTGGTGTGAAGATTTTATAATATGGCTGTGGAAGGAACTGAAACAGACTCTGGAGATGTAAACATCACAACATCATCATGAGGTCCAGATGCAGGGCCCATGTTCAGCAAGGAAATAAAAGTATTCTGGGACTGACAAAAACATCTTCTGGTTTTGAGCCACTCTTGGAGCATCCCTTGCTGCCAGCTCACTAAGCTATACTGTTCCCAGCCATTACATTTTGGTATACAGCTCTGGATAACTACACTAGGATTAGAAGAATGGATAAATAGATTCACTCACTAAAAAACAGTGTGCTTATTTTTGCTTATGGACATACCCAAAATAATTGAACAGACAAGTAAAAGAAGGGAGTGTTTTCCACTACATGCAAAGGGAAAAATCCTTCAGGAGATGGCTAATGCCAAATATTTTTCCATGTCTGATATATCAGCAGGATTCTGGCATTGCTCAGTAGGAAAAAAGACCACATGTCTGTGCACATTCAACACACCCATAGGGAGACACTGTTTTTTGCAGACTGCCATCTCAGTTATGTTTGGCATACATGTTCTTCACTGGAAAATAGAAAATGCTGGTTGTATACAGCCTACTAAACAGAAAGTACGCCTTCTACTAGGGAGGAGAGAAGAAGAGGATGACTAGAAGCTCACGCAGCTATGGAAAGAGATGGAGATTTTGAGAAAAGCTAAAAAAGTAAACCCACCAATTTTGTGTAATGAAAATAGCAAACATGGGGAGAAGTTTATATGACAAGATCTGCAGGTTAATCACAGTAAATATGAAGAATTTATCAACACATCTGATCCACAAAATAAGACGGAAATACAAAGACTCTTCAAAGAATGATGCAGAAAAAATGTTGCCAAAACTAAATCCAAATTAAAGCAGCAAGCCAATGGTCCTACAGTGCCTAAATGGACATAAGGATATTAAAAGTTTAGAGAAGACAAAATGGTACTTAAATAATGCAAATACACTTCATCTCCTGTATCGATATCAGCAGATCCCTCTCTGTGCTTGGTTCTATATTTTAGCATGACAGTATGGTCAAGTGTAGACTTATCTGCCACAGATGCTAGCAAAAGTTAATTTCAGTGCATTCAGTTACAGAGGACACTTTGGATGTGATCTGGGTGCAAAAATTTTCCACATTATGCAAGGTCCTTGGTTGAAACTACCATCACCTCACTGCTGCCATAGATCAATAGATCATAGGTCAAAAGAAGACGAGAGAGAAGCAAGATAGGAACAGAGAAAATGAAACCAAATCATGTCCTTTCAGAAGTTAGAAATTAGGCAAAACCACTGTTCTTTTTGTTGTAGTCTAAACAGTACTGGGCTCAGATCAGGGACAGAAAAGTAACAACTCTGAATATTGCTGGCCAGCTACTGACATTTGACATAATCCTATTAAAATTGCCCAGAGACTGCCAACAACTTAGGCTGTATTTATTCGTAATTACTCATAATATTAATCACAAATTTCAGTGAACTTCTACATCACAAACTGCTGTGATGAAAAGCAAACAATGTCATTAAACAAAAAAAGAACATACCAGAGAAAATGCATTGTGGCATTGTGAAAGAATCTGCTTTTCCTTCTACTCCTTCTTTTTTTATGTCAGATTGTGTGCTCCCAGCTGAATCTCTAAACTGATGATGTATATAACAACTTTGTGTCATGCTGAAGAAAAGCCTTTGTTGTGTCCAGCTTGTGAAGGATGAACCAAAGAGAAACAAAGATTTTCAGAGTTTGAATAGCTTTTGTGATGCCAACACTTAATATATTAAAATTGCCTTCTCTTCCTCCCTCTATTCTCCCTTGTCCTCATGATACAGCTTCCTTTTTTCTTTTAAATATGCATTTCTGGCTTTTGTTTTCAAATGTAGCTTTTACAGCTTTGGTACCACCTTGGGAGGAAGAAGGATTACTCACATTCTGAAGAATCGCTCTTTTTCTGACTGCAGCATGGTTCCTTCCATGGAAGAGACTTTGGACAAATTGGCAATGGTACCTCTCTATTTTCTGTGGATATCTCTTTTGGTCACAGTTCAGATTTTTCTTCTTCATGGGAGCCACATAAAAGAACACCCCCTGACCAATAGTTCTGATGAAGAGTTCAGGCTCTCAATACCAAAAGACAGGCTCCTATCCATATAGGTGGACACATGAAGACAGATTTCAAGTCTATAATGAGCACAGGTGTAAAGCATATGCACTTATATAAATATATTAAAACTGAAATTAAATTCAGTTTAGATATGTACTTTACTATTTCCCTGAAAACCTGTCTTCTTCAGGGAACAAATCAACAAAAAATCCAACAAAAAATGCCTCAAAAGAATATGAAGTGTAAATACTGATAATTTTACTTATTTATTTAAATGCATAGGTGTTACAAAACAGATCAAAATGATGTACATTTCTTTATAGTTCCATAACATTAGAAGTTGAAACAAGGATACAAGTTTATATCTCAGGTATAACATGTATATAGCATCATATAACAATATGAAAGAAATGTTATATTGATAAGTTCACTGCAAGACATGTACTACACAACAAGCTTTCTTCTCTTAAAAAAACAGATACAACCCCACCCACACAATTATCAAAAAAATCTAAACAAGAAATGATGAAAACATAGAATGAGAGGGGGGAAAGGACATTTCAGTGTATAAACACTGAACATTTTTTTTGGCTCGAGTTCAGATAGAAAGTGTAGAAATGTCATCATTTTCCAATCCTCAACAATTTAGTCTTCAGAAAAAACTTTCCTGATTGTATATGGAAAAAAGCAACTGTAGATAGTTTGCTTCTTAAATGAACCCTGCCTTTAAGCACCATTGCAATTATGTGAGAGCACCCTACATGAAACAAACATGTTTAACTCCATAGAGCTGTTAGATTCCAATATTACCATTCACTCTTAAGGAACAAGTTGATTACCTTAAATATTGTATATCTAAGATACTTCCTGACTCACATGATGATGTATTGAAGCTATAGCGAGATTGCAACATGATAAATAGCCCAGTGATCTGAAAAACACTGTTGTGAGCTGAACACATAACCTGAGGGATATTGCCTCTATTCTCAGGATGGCCAAAAAAAAGCCCCAAGCATAATTTATATGGATTGTCATTATAAGGGATTTTTAAAGAATTTACAACGTGATTGACAAATGATAAGGTGCCAAAAGCTGGAGGAATCATAAAATCTTTTTCCACTCTGAATTTTGGTTTTTTTGGCAGAAGACAAGGAGATAATACTGAATTGCAACCATTTCAGTCAGGTTTTCTCACACTTCATGCTCAGGGGAGCTCAGCACAGTGGGAGTAACTATCAAAAGTTTATGTCTGTTCCATTAACTTGTGTGAATTTAAAAATGCATTGCCTTGTAATATGAACAAAAGCTTATTCTCTAATAGAAATAACTACATCCTGAGGGAAAATGAAGGTTAAGCAGCAAGAAAATCTTGAAATTATCATTAGTAATGATTTTTTTTTTTCTTTTGTTGAATTAACCAGATGGGCTGTTGCCCACCTGTTGAACAAACCAGATGGATTGTTGCTATCTTTTTGCTTGATTTCCAAATTTATTAACTATGGAAAGAAAGCAGTTTGATAAAGTTGTGGTTGTTTCAGGTTACTACTGACAACAGTTTAATGTTCTCCTTATGAATCTGAACAGGAAGGTTTGTGCTCTTTGAGACTATCAGGCCAATTATGATCTGACAACCAGAGCACACAAATTTTCTATTTTGCACCATTTTAAAAAGCACCATAAAAATCTTGTGTGCTTGGATTCTATGAGACCACTTCAGAAAGCAACAGTTTTGTCTTGAAAATGGGCAAATTTCAACAGTAATTTGTGCCTTTAAAACTCTTGTTTTATTAGGGATTGTTAGAATTTAGTATCTGAGTAATAAGGCTTCCCACCCCCTGTTTGTTAATAACTATACCTGATTTAACGCCCCTAAAAATTCTTCTGACATCTGAATAGCTCTATTTTACCTCATACTCATAAAACTTTGTATAGGTGACCAATAGCCAATACAATTGTGATTGAGTCCTGTACTTACAAATCACATGAAACTAAGAAATGGTGGAGTTATGCAATGGACCTCATTTCTCAAAGAAAACAGACAGTCATTTTTTACCTTTAAAATCAAGGCAAAAAAAATTCAAAGGAAACAAACTAAATTTTTTTTTAAAAAAACCTAAAACCTTTTGGATTCCTATTAAATCAAACCAACACATTGGCATTCTCAACCACAAGAGGGCATCCATGCCTGCAACCTGATCCTTGAAGATCATGTATAAAAAAGATATATCTCTCTACGTCTCTATCCAGCAATCCATAGACATAGATATGGATATAGATACAGATATATTTCTTTCTGTTAGGTTAGAATACATCTGCTCTGAGATGTTTCCTCTTTTGGAGTCCCATGGTATTTCCCAGTGTTGGTAGGGGATAGCACATGAAATCTAATTTTGCTGTCTGTAAAGCTGTCATGGAATTTAACCTTCCCACTCCTGCAAAAGTTATGTAAAACCTCCCATGGTTTTGACTGAGGCCTGATCCAACCCATCACAAATTCATAGGGCAACAAACTGATCTTGGAGAAGAACACACAGCTTCCCAAGGATAAGGTGCAAGGTCAAGCCTAGATTTTCTGAAGTCATTTATTACCCCCCAGAGAAGATCTGGGATCATTAAAACCTGCTCAGCATCAATCTGAAGTCATGACTGTTAGAGGTCTTACTCTTCCCATAATTTGTTCCACAGGCACTTCACTGTTGTGATGAGGGGAGGGCGCTGTTTGTTTTGGTTTTGAACAGGAATACATTTTCCTCTCTGATACAAATAAAACTCACATTAGATCCTGCAATAACCATGAAAAGGAACTTTGAAGGCAAATTGGGCCTAGTGGTAGTAAATGATATGCTTAGCTGAAAAATATCTCACAAACCTTGGAGTGTATATGGTAATACTGGAATTAAACCTCATCTTTTGCAAAAATAATTTATAACTTCAGCACCAGAATATATAGGTTAGCACCAAAAGGTATCAATTGCTACTCATCATCTTAGATGTTTAAATGAGACAAAAAAATCACAAGCAGATATTCTAAACAGCTGCACTCAATAATTAATAATATCAGTTACCTCATTTTTACTCTTATGCATCTCTCAGTATTTTGAAAAAAATATTTTTAGCCTTATTATACTGTGTGTATACTTTCATAATTTTATATTTAGAACAGAACACAAGTCAGATCTAATTTCTCTGTTTTTAAAGGCACACTACTCTGCTTGGAAGGAATTAGTACAAATCTTCAAGGCCATCTGAATAGCGACTCGAGGTAGATTGCCTCAGCATAACCTTGAACTCAACAAGAATTTTCCTCAGTGTGTATCAGAACAGATATACTGCCAAAGACATCTGAAGCCTTCTTCACATTTCAGTACTTTTGTTCTAGCAGCACTTGGTGTCAGGTAATCACTCAGGCAACACTAACACTAGCAATCAAAGTAGAGCCTTACTGGCACTGTCATTACCCAACCCAAGAGAAAGAAGATGGTAGAAAATGGGGAGATTCAAATAGGCAATACAGAAAGGCCTTTAGCAAACTACTCATTAAATAAAGTGGAAGGGCAAATTTTGTGTGGTAATCAAATATCTGATGAGCTGTAGTCCTCTCTGTTCAATGAAAAATATTCAGGTAATAGTTGAGTGCTTGTGGCTGGTTTTGTCAGGAGCTGCTCATATGAAATAGCTTATACCCAGATAATTTTTTGCTGCTGTCAATTACAGTGTGATTACAATAGTTAATCCCTAGCACCATAATGGGATGATATGAAAAAACCTGTATACCTGTTTGTTAAAAGAAGAGTTTTCTATATCCACAGAAAACAAAATATTCCACAAAATCAAGGTATTTGTAGCAACTTAAAAAGTAACAGATACGATAACATATATACCCGTTATAATAATTTCAGCTGAATTACATAATTATAAATTAATTTACAATGTCTAGTCCTGTTTGGAAAGTATACCATACAACATATTAGTTGCAAGTTCCATAGTGCATAGTTATTTATTGTTAGACCTACTGTTATAGGCTCCATGGCTTAATCTGAAGTTCTGCTTATGCTCTGCCTCCCATCTTGTATTTAAAAAAATAAAATAAAATAAAATACTGAAAATGGCTAGATGCACTGTTTTAACTGTGCTGTCTTTACCTCTAGAGATTTCTTATGCAGGACAAAACTGTATTTGTCCCATGCATCTTTGTCAAAAACTGGATGGCTGAGGGCTAGTGACCCTCCTATTAGTTTCATCTCACAGAATTCTTTCAGTTTGTACACAGATGATGCAAAGAGCTTGTGTTTTACTCCCAAAAAAGGACTGGATTTTACTCAGCCATAGTGTTTGACTGGTTGAGCACTGTCCAAGTCCAAGCTGTTTTGAAACCAAAAGAAAAATGATTTATATTGTAAATGTTAGAATAAAAGTTAGTAGAATATTACAAGTGTTCTTTTAAAACATGAACACATTTGAAGTCAATATATTTGTCTAGTTATTGTCCTGTCAGATACAAAAGCTTCACTATCCAGAGATGTCTGAAGAGCCACAGATCATTTGCTGGCGTTCCATGGGTAGCTGGACAGGGGCTGTTATGTTTCATACGCTGTAGAGCCCATTCCCCTCACAGAGCTATCTTGCTGGAGAAAAAGAATAACTAGCATGGAGAATTCAAACTCTGATCTTTCTTTTCATATCACCAATGTGATACTTCATATTCTGGCAACAGACTATTTCAAACACCCTCAAAGTACCGAATTAGTGACTTAAAGACACGTAAGATATGTGACTTAAAGAAACATAAGCACCAGTGAAATTATCCTCTGTTGTTCTGTTTGCTCTACTCAGTATTGCTTTTCAAAGTTCATAAATTTCAGAGGTCTAAATGTAGCAGTGCAAGCAGACTAAACATGAATATTTAAAGAGGAGCACATTCTGCCCCGTAATATAAAGCCAAAACTCGAGGCTATTTCAATGACATAGTAGCTGTGGCAGACATTCGATTTCTTCCTTTTTATAAACTGTTTTTCAAGAAAACTACTTGTATAATATTCTAGCTTGAAGTGTAGGTCCTCTTTGCAAAGTAAGCACGCATAAGGTGTTCAGGTTTTGGCAGGAAAGGTATGAATAAACAGATTTGGGTTTTATAAATTCATGCCGATATTTTCAGGAAATAGCAAAATATAATTTCAAGGACACTGCCAATTACTTTAGAAATTTGAAATTTTTGTCACAGATCTGTATGAAGTTTAAATGTTGCCTCTTGTCTTTTATTTGGAAACCCTCTTATCTACTTTTTGGTCTGATCTCTCTTTGACAATTTCACCTGTCTGAGCTTCAGTCAGGGCAATAGCACATATACTGGCAAATTTATAGCATAAAAGACAGTATGGATGTCATGTACTGATATATGTTGCTTTGTAGCAATATATTTCTCTACCTTCCTGTACAAGAATACTGCCACAAAGCACCATTATACCATTATGACTGTGTTCAGAAACACAGGAAAGTAGAGTTAGGCTGTGTTATTATACCAGTATATTTAAAGTGATGTAGCTTTCCATCTAGGTAAGACTTTATGTATGTGAGTTAACAGCCACTGCATCTTGGCCAGTATGGTTCCTCATTCTCTCTAATTTTCCCAATTTTCCTGTCTGCACACAGGCATCATTGATGATAGCAGCGGCCATGTGCTGAACCCTTGAAACACCATAAATAAATTGATGTTGTGCATGAGGTAGGTAATATCCTGCAGTTTCTCTTGCATCTGTGTTTTTCTCTGCTCAGGTGCAGGTGAAAGCACAGTTGTAAATGGGAGGAACCATTGGGAGCATGAGACCAATTTGTTGCTTTGCACATCACACAATTTTTAAAGTACAGTATCAAACAACAACCCTTCTCTTTCTGGAGCTATTATTTTTAAAATGAACTCATATTCTGTGTTTTAATGTGCTTTTAACAGAACCTAGTCTTCAGGAACCTACACTTGCTAAGGTGAAAATCGCTGTACTCCTGTTAACAAAAAGTTAACCTAAAAGGGTTAATGTGAGTCTTAAATCCCAAAGTGTTAAAACCAAATTATACTATACTTTGAAAGCTAATTATACAAAAGCATAAAAACCCAAACCATCAGAGTATTATTACAATATCTCTCTATATATAATATGTGCAAAATTCAATATACAAGCTTCTTCTTACTCATCCTTTTTTTAAAAAAAAAAAAAATATATATAAACCTTAACTTATTTAAACCAGTATAAGTAGTTTGATGTTACTCCTGGGAAACAAAGATTGTCGGTACAAGAACCTCCATAGCTTGGAGGACAAGCAGAACATGGGACTCCTACTTTATATGGTGCTTCTCCAATCCAATTGCCCCTGAAAATGAAAACGGAAAAAGAATGCTTAGCAATTTCAGAGAGGATGAAAAAAAAAATCACTAAATCATACTTGTTTTGATTGATTAAAGTTAATGGCTTCAGTGATATCCTATAAATGCCCTGTTACTGAAAACATACATTAATATGATTCTGCAGGTTACTAACAAACATCTATCTACCGATGCTCAAAAACCAGCAGGAGAATGACCATGTCACCCCAAGCCAGCAGTCCATTCCATATCCTTTAGTATCTGTGGTGAAGTCTTCTTGCTTTTGCAACAGTCAAGTGATTTTTGACTCCCTGAGCCTGGGATAGAATATTTTTTTACCAGAGGGCTATATATACATGAGAAATTAGCAACATAAACATTGGCTCAAGGTTTTCCTTGAGTACTTTTTTGTCTGGCAGTTATCTTAAAAGCTTGGTTTTGGAAGGTGGAAAAACAAACTGAGTGAAATGTCATTCTCAGGTTGCACTGCCTTTCAGTCCACATTGTGAAGCTCTGAGACCAAATCTGTGGTTAGAGAAAAGGGAAGATGAAAACTCTGCACCGGTGATGTATTAAAAAGAACTGTATCTGGGCATTTGTTGGGTCTTATAGGTTTTAATGGGAGGAGGAGGAGGGCTCCCATCTGGTGAACCAAGCTGTGTAATAGAGCCCACAGGAAAAGGGGTAGAAGTCTGGAGAGTGATCATGTGAAAAGCAGTAATTCTGAAAGATCTAGGAACATCTGAAAAACACATCCAGAATTTTAGGTGCTTATATAAACCCCAGTCTTTTAGAGATTCATGTAACACTCATGATGTAGGCAAAAAGAAAGTTAAAATTAGATTTTTATTTAAATGTTATGTCTCACTGAGCAGAGAACTTTCCTCTAGTTTGCATGTGACGTGGTATAGCAGTGAGTAATGCAATTATTTATGAAACAGTTTCTCATCCCCCACCTCCCAGCCAATAACACTGGATCAAAGCTCTGGTCTGGGTTGTGCCTTGGAAAAAAATAGGAATCTCTCAAATAATTTGCTCATTCCTACTTGTCTTCCAAATGGGTACAGCAGACTGAGTGCTCAGGAAATACATTTAGTTTGATAACAGATATGGAAATCTAGAAAGAGTTTGCTGAAAGGTGATTTCTGCTTCATTTTCTATGCAACCTATGGCTCATCTGTGTGAGTTCATTAGATTACTTTCCTGATTTCAGAAGCATAGATATTTTTCAGCATTAAAGCATAGTATTAGTGAAAATTCTTGGAGTTCTAAATCCTAAATCTTTACCAAATTCCAATCTAAATAACTAATGTCAGGGCTGTAATATTCACCCCCTTTTCTTTAGAGGAGTTTCTGATGTTCTAGTTACTCAGAAGGACACAGCCTTTATTGACTGTCAAAGAGACTTCTGCATGTGCGCCCAAGGACTCTAAGCCAAATGTCCTTAACTCAACTTAATCAATTCTTAAGAATATAAATGTAAACCAGGCAAGACCACTCAATATCCTTTTTGTGACTGTATAAGTAGTAGATGTGAAAATTCCTATTCCACTATGAATAAAAGGTCTACTCAAAATCTCATCTGGAGAAGAAGCTTGTTACTCCAGGATTTGGTTTGCTGTTTGAGAAATAGTGGGATTTTTAGACTGAGAAAATATAAAATGACATTAATTCATTGTTAGCTGATACACAAACAATGCATTAGTTTTCAACAATGCCTAATGTATAAAACCATTCTTTTCCTATGTACCAACATGAGAGATATATTCTAGGAAGTCTGTAATTTAAAAATTATTTTTTCAAATGCAGATATATAAAAACTAATATGTGGGTTTCTTTCATAAACTTTGATTTCACCTTGTCCATGTACATGTCTCATGTAACATGAGAGATATATTCTAGGAAGTCTGTAATTTAAAAATTATTTTTTCAAATGCAGATATATAAAAACTAATATGTGGGTTTCTTTCATAAACTTTGATTTCACCTTGTCCATGTTATGGAGCTAAAAGTCAAATACAGTTTTTGCTGTCTGATCTTTACTTCCTCATTCATTTCTTACCACCCTTTTCTAATAGATATTAAAGACAAAAAGGCAGAGAAATCTCCTTGCTTTCCAAAGCTGTTTTTTTTCGAAGTCAGTTTTCTTACTAAATCCTATCTTTTTTTAAGTTGCAAAATCTTGAAAAAATCTTTTACTCGTGTAACACCTAGAATAATGATATATTCTTTACCACAAATGGACCTGTGCCACTGGGAGTTCATGGAAAACATGTTCAGCTAATTATACTTAAGATTCCTATACAGAACTATAGCTTTGCCTAATATTATTCAGTCAGATAAACCAGCCATTTACACTGCCTATGCTGCTTTTGAAACACTGGTCCAAACCAGACCTCAAATCGAAGCTTTCCCAGAGCCATACTTTATTGACACATTCTGCACCCAGATGTAAGCTTGGGATGTTGTCTAAGAAATGCTAGGAGAAAATGCATTTCTTCATTTCAACCTAACACAGACCTCTGCACAGCCACCTGATATAGGACCACCTATGGGGTCTATGACCTATACTTTGAAGGACCCTAATATGGAAGGCAAGATGAGATTTGTAGGCACCGAGCTTAGGCAGATGGATTTTGTAGGAAACCAAAGCTATGGATGCCCTTATGCAGCACGGTCATAAGCAAAGGTATCTTGTGGGCAACAACATATGTTCACAGTAAATCAAGAGCCTGATCTACAGTGGGATTGCTTCCCTGAGCAAGTCTAGCTCACCATAAGTATATATAACCGAGTGAAGAAATTACAAATTGAAAATAAAGTGGATTCAGCACTAAGGAGGAAGACAAAAAGAATTATAAGAATAGTAACAATAAAAATTTTAGAAAAGGTTTTTTGTTTTGTTCCATACACATCAAGTTATTTCCTTTTCTTCTTTGTACACCAAAGTCATGCATTTTCTGTATGTTCAGATGTAAAGTTAGAATGAAAGAACAGCCCACAGAAAAAGCACAAATAGAAGTCAAGCTGCAGAAAAAGGAGTTAGCAGTCCTATGAGAGGACCAAAACATGCATAAAATATAAAAATAAACAATATTAAAAGAAAGCAACTCACTTTGGAGCATAGTTGCATACCAAGTAAACAGCTCGTCGCCAAACAGATCCCCAGACGTTCATATTGTGGCATGTGTGGATTGCGCAGCCTATACGATTGGAAGTGGCCCAAACCATCTGAATAAATATTTATTATTGGTGAAGTCCAAATTGAAAAGAAATATATATATATACATTTATTTGAGAGAAGCTATAAATACATCAGAAAAGTCCATCTTTGGACAGTAGATTTTGAATAGAAGAATGTAATTTATATAACCTGTGTGTAATGGGTGCACATGGGTCCATAACATCGCATGGGGCACCTGGGGTTGCAGTCCTGAGGATAAGGGAAAGCATAATCCTTCACTTCATCATACCATGGCTTTACCAGCTGGAGAATAGATCGATACCTGGGTTTGTTTAAAACACAGAATGAAAAACATGTCATTTTAGATTTAGATATTTTGAAACTTCCTGCTGCTAATCCCTCAAATGCAAGTCACCTAAATACACATTTCTCCAAGTATCACTAGAGCCGCATATTAAGCAATAATACTCTTAAGCCAAATGAACATAGATGGATATCAATTGTTGCTAGAATACTGGATGAGACTTGCATCAGCATAAGATCTGGATCTCAAAGGCTTTTTGAAGGCTGACTAAATAACTGCTTTGTAGGGTATCTATCTGCCTACCTTCCAGTTCGTACGGACAGGTTCTGGCCCAAGAATCTCAGTAAGTAGGAAGGTCCATGGTCCCAAATGCACGTAGCAGCCCAAGCCTCTGCAGATTTGGCAAGGGTTTCATCCCAAACCTGACAAAATAAAATATCCTTAGCAGTAGAACAGAAAAAAACAAAGTGATCACAGTGTAAGAACACAAGAAGCCAGTATCTTAAGTCACAAATATACTATCATCAGACCTGTAACTAGGCAGAGAGCTCTTGAATTCAGAACACTGTGGGGCAGCACGTACAGGATCTAGCAGGATTTGCCCTCCTGCTGGACAGAATTCCCACCCACATCATCAGAGGAAGCCAAGTATGCAGATCTCTCCCTTTTCTGGAAAAGTCTTTCACTGAACAGGCATTCTCCTACCATTTTCCCTCCTGTGTTGATGAGATCCATGTGTGGAGAGGAGTGAAATGTTGGATGAGACTCAGATAGAAGGTTAAAGTGAAGGAGAGGCACATGGGGTAGAATAATTCAACACAGGTATTACATACCCCACAAAACTCCAACACATTTGAAAAAGGATCTCAAGAGTATCTATGGCCAGACAGAGTGTGTGTGGCAGCTTTTAGTATTTGAGGCCACAAGGTCAGGAAAAGGGATTCCACAAAGGCAAAGACTATGGATTTCTATGGTTTCTAGGTGCAGTATGAGTCTCACCACTTTATCCTGCAGGGGAGCTGACATTGCTCCCTGCTTGGAATAAAAAAGTAACAACTCTGTAAGAAGAGACAATTTGACTTCTTAAATTCTCCTCCAACGATAGGCACACAAAAAGTGAACTTAACCACTGTCTCCTTTATATGCTTTGTCTGGTCACTTACATGCTTGATTTGCTACTGCTGTTTACTCTGCAGCAAACAGGCTTGCCTCAGCAATAATGCAGATATCGGCAATATAACCTACTGCACCGCTGGAGCTTCAAATAAGGAATATCTCACTGTTACAAGAACACACAAATCCCAGTACAGTGTTTAAGTGACACCCAAGTAGACTGTAGAGCCTGGAATGAGATGTACATTTTGAATACCTTAGTGGAGTGTTTTGGTACAGAACAGTTTCAATGAATTTCAGGTAAAAAGGCAGGAACAGAATGTGGTAAAATTGCCTACCCAGCCCATTGCAGATTTTTAAACACAAACCTAAACTCATAAATCTTGAGTGGCTACGGAATAAAGAGTAAGCTC
The DNA here is from genome assembly GCA_907165065.1 of Caprimulgus europaeus. Next base: position 33,680,625 of record OU015525.1, read on the forward strand.
TCAGATATGAAATAAGAGGCAAAGTCATAAATAAACTTTTCAAAGGATAAGGTGGCCCACATCACAATTTTTTGTACCATGAGGTAATGATTACTAACACTGAATTCATGGTTTTGACTTCGCAAACCTGCAGAGTCAAAAGACTGACTGCAAATCATGGACTAGGACAGTAATTCATACCCTGACTCTGGTTGTGAAATTTCTCTAAGTGAAAAGGACAAAATTTAGTAAATTTTATTAAATTAGTATATCATTGAACCAAGTGTTTGGTAATAAAGAGTGGGTGAAGTACCTCCTAGATTAAAGCTGAAGAAGTGCAACAGAGATCAATATGAACCCTTAATGCAAACGATCTTCCATTCAAGTGGAAACACCTTAGGGAAAGTAAGATAGATGGTGCTTAAAGCAGAACAGATTTATATTACACCTGTTTGTAAAAGGTGCCAGAACAAAGTCAAAGCAAAATTCTAGTAAAAACACAAAACAGAGAAGTGTTAGGAAGAAGTATGCTAAGAAGAAGTGGTCTTCAAGCCAGGGAATACTTTGACTTCAGCTCTGAAAAATGAAGGGAGTTTCTTAGAATAGTGAAGAGATAAGTCTGTAACTTGGAAGAGAAGGTTAAGCTGGAGCACTAGGGTACATAAAAGGGGAGCCGGGGCTGCTACAGCACCATCCAGAACCCAGGAAATGCTCCAGAGCCCAAGAGGAAGAAAGCTGTGTACAGATATTTGTTATGATTTGCATCTGACTTGAAGTCAATTAGCTGCATGTGGCCAGTGTACAAATAACCCTTAATAATCTCTGTAGTACATCAGTGGTCCCAAAAAGGGGGCTTAAAGAGGGGGCAACAGTAGGTACAAGCATTAAAGTGTGCCTGGGAAGTGTGCCTGAGAGACCAGGGCCACAGCTGGTGTTTGGAGCCTGCCCAGGCCCAGGGGAACAGAGAAGCACATGGATCCAGCACGTGGGTCCAAACACAGCTGCCTGGTGTGCATCCATAAGGGGCAGCTCCGCCAGGACTGTGACACCCCATAAACACCCTCCTTTGCTGGGATTAATCATGATTCTGGCAAAAGTGGTCCCTGCCAGGAGGCTGAACATGAGGTTTGCGTGCTTGCTCCCAAGTGACCTGGCTGCAGTCCCACAATAATCTAAATGTGTACTGTATTTGCACAAATAGCACCGAGATCCTGATTTCCACCCAGCATATTTTCGCTTACTAAATTGCATCGCAAAATAGCATGTTAGGTGTTTGAAAGAAATGTGATGACTGGATTAGGTTTTCACTATTAACACCTCTCTAAACTAGGCATGGCCCCCGCCTTGGACGGTCAGAGCATTGCTAGTCCACTTTCATTTCTCCTCAGCTTCATTTTCTGGTTCTCAGGAATTATATGCAGCATTTGAGATTATTAAAGTTTCAGGGGGTTGTTTCCAACTCAGTTAGAAAGTTGTGGGTTTGGCAGGTAAGCATTACTGTGATACATAGTGGACTCTGCTTTCCATTATCTATTCACTTTTGACCACTCTCTGGACATAAGACATTTTTTGCAAACACAGAAAAAGAGAGAGAAAGAGAAAGAAAATAACCACTGAATAAAAAGTAAGGGGGAAGGGAGCATATGCAGCATCTTTTAATGTCCTCCATTCCTTCATTAGCAGACGGGTGAAAAGCCTTTGTAGAGTCCCCTCCTCCTATGTTAATTATTTGTATTCCATGGGAGAAGATGTAGTGCTTCACCTTACTTATTATTTTCTTAGAAGAAAAGGTGGTCTCAGTCCATCTACGACTAGCTGTAGATCATCTCCACAAGAGAAGGAAAATAATTAATATAGGCTGAAGCAGAAAAGTTATTATTTTACAATGACTTAAAAACTTCTAAAGTGTTAGAGACTGTACTGTTAGTTCACCCCTTCCACAAGAAGTCTGATCCCAAGTCCACACTTGTGTTAATCTGTATCTCAGTTTAGTCCCCTGTTCTGGGTATGTAAGAACTCAGGGCAAAGACATTCAGATTTTTGAACCCATGAGGCTTCAGTGTTGTACACAGATAAATAGCATATAAATAAATAGAAAAATAGCCTAAAAAGAGAAACCAAAGTAACCTGAAAGCCAGAGGGGGGCAGTTTCTATATGAGGATAAATTTAAAAGCTCTAGGCAATTAGCAAAGAGTTTAAAAAAACAGTGTGATAAACAAAATTATAGGCTCTGAAATTATGGCAAATTCAACATTTCTATTAAACATGTTAGAGAGTGCTGACTGACATGAAGACAAAACTGCAAAAGAAAAAAAGGAGAAAGGTTTGCATACATAGTGGTTCAAGATCTGAGGAGGTGACTCATCCTCAAATGTTAATCATGCAAACTCCCAGTGCCAAACTATACTCATTCTCCCCCTGGGGACAGCAAATCTTAATTTGGTAGGTCGTTAGTAATTGAGGAGCAGTCACCTTCCTTCAACCCAGTATAAAGATCCACTCCCAAACTCTCCAGATCATTGACTTAGTCCAGCATGGAAACATTTCCCACCCCTCAACTGGGTCAAACTGAGCTGTGATAGAGTTAAAGCACCTCGCCACACTTCCACTGGCAACTTCAAGTGAACGTCCTTTGGCCAATTTATTTTTCTTTCCTCAGCCAAAGATTATTCTCCTAGAAAGTTGTCCGACTGTGCCCTCTGCACTGCTCCCTGCAAAACAACACTACACAACTGCACTTCACTTGAAAATTGTAAAGCAGACTGAACACAAGGAACAGGCCAGTGCTTCTATACCAGAGATTCAATACCAGAGACCACCTTATGAGGCTTTATGAGGCAGCTCTGGGGTGTTCTCTGCACTCACACAGCACATGCTGGTTGAGAGTCAGGAATAAAATCTAAGCATTAATAAAGTCAGTGGGAATTTTGCCAGTGAGGTCAGAATTTCACCCAAGATGGTTGGGTTTGGGTTTGGTTTTTTTGTTTGTTTGTTTTGTTTCACTCTGCAAACAAATAGTAAAATAAATTCTGTTACTCCCATAGTGTATAATAAGCAGTTTAGTGTAAAAAGAAATCTTTTTAATGTTGAATTAAATTTCTTGAAGCCCAAAAAGGGAGCTTCCTTCCCCAACAGAAGTTTTTTAATATTGTGGATCACAATTCCCTCATATACTCCCTTTCTATAGCTGTCTCTCAGTTGTTCTTAGATAATTTATATGTAGAAGGGATGGAGTTGACCTTTTGTTCTTTGTTGGAACAGGAGATCCTGGTCACAACTATCCTCTTAGGTACTAAAATGATATTGAAGCTGAATAAACATTATGATGAATTAGGGGCAACGGGTGTAAGCTGGAACACGGGAGGTTCCACTTAAATTTGAGAAGGAACTTCTTTACGGTGAGGGTGACAGAGCACTGGAACAGGCTGCCCAGGGGGGTTGTGGAGTCTCCTTCTCTGGAGACATTCAAAACCCGCCTGGACACCTTCCTGTGTGAACTCATCTAGGTGTTCCTGCTCCAGCAGGGGGATTGGACTAGATGATCTTTCGAGGTCCCTTCCAATCCCTGACATTCTGTGATGAAGAAAAAGAAGAGAAGCAGCTACGATATTACAAAGATCTGTCCGCAACATTTGTTGAACAATAATTGTCTATTCCCTTCCTCCATTGATAGCTACGCTTGCATTTGAGGAGTGGTGTACATAACCATTTTTAACTATAATTTGAACTTAGAAACAAAGTCGTTCTGCTCATTCTCACTGCAGTCAGAATTGTACTCCTAATATTAATAATTTAAATAGAGCAGCTTTCTCTTGCTACCCTGCTGAACACATGTATTAGGGAAATATGTGTTCTTTCTCCCGTTGTAGAAAAGGAAGTAAAGCTGAAAGCAACAAGGTACTTCAGACAGCAACCTCACTATTTTATCTGCAAGTATAAAACATTGAATAAGTGGGTGCAAAACAAATCAAATTGAGCTCTCTTAATCTGAATCACATGTTCTTATTGCAGACTTTCTAAAGGACTGCTGTATTACTGCAAACATAGTGCTACTCTGGATCTATTTACCTTCTGGTAATTTTACTTGAAAAGTAAAAAGTTTTGTATTCCTAGTTTTAAATGCATAACTGCAACATCTATTAGTACAGCCTGAACATGCAAACTTTGCTGAGAACATCTGTGAATGATGGATATATGAAGTCATGGTAAAATTACAGTAGTCACAAGCAGAGAAGGGATTCAAAACAGTGTTTTCACAGTCTGGAGCCCATAATTGGTGCTAATGAAACATCAGGCCTTGGGACTTTGGTGGTATCAAGGAACTGTGTCATTTGGGATCTGTACCTTTATTAAAGCAGGGGGCATATATTCACTATGGGCCTTCAATATGACTAGGTTAAATAGTTAATGTCAGGCTCTCCTTAAGGACCTTCTGTTTTCAGAGAGCACCTCTCTGTTTTACTGCACGACAGGCTGGAGTCCTTCTAGTCTGGCTTCATAAAATTTGTACTCTGTAATTACATAAAGGTTAGGAAACTAAATCTTTTTCTTGTGTAAGCTCTGATTCAGGACCTCTGGATATCAGTGAAGCTCATGGGAGAAGAACTCACAGAGAGCAGCCCTGCTAAGAAGGACTACGGTGTTCTGGTGGATGAGAAGCTTGACATGAACCAACAATGTGCGATCGCAGCCCAGAAGGCAAATTGTATCCTGGGCTGCATCAAAAGAGGGGTGGCAAGCAGGGTGAGGGAGGTGATGAGCCCCCTTTACTCTGCCCTTGTGAGGCTCCATCTGAAGTACTGTGTCCAGGACTGGAGCCCCCAACACAAGAAAGATGTAGAGCTGTTGGAGTGGGTCCAGAGGAGAGCCACAAAGATGATCAGAAGGCTGGAGCCACCTCTCTTATGAAGAAAGGTTGAGGAAGCTGAGCTTGTTTAGCTTACAGAAGAGAAGGCTCTGGGGAGACCTCATTGTGGCCTTCCAGTACTTGAAGGGAGCTTATGAACAGGAGGGAGAGTGACTTTTCACATTGGCAGATAGTGATAGGACAAGAGGGAATGGTTTTAAATTAAGAGAGGGGAGATTTAGGTTAGATATTAGGAGAAAATTTTTCACCCAGAGGGTGGTGAGGCACTGGAACAGGTTGCCCAGAGAAGCTGTGGAGGCCCCATCCCTGCAGGCATAGGATGGGGCCCTGGGCAGCCCGTTCTAGTGGTTGGCAAGCTTGTCCACAGCAGGAGGGTTGGAACTATATGATCTTTAAGGTCCTTTCCAACCAAAGCCATTCTATCGTTCTGTAAATGTGGCCATGTATGACTATTATTTTAGTTTCTTGATCATATGCCTCAAGGTTTCCTATTGCTTTATAAAGAAGTTTTTCAACGTCTTGTATAGAAAGAAGAGAGAGAAGGTTTCCTTACTCTGTCAAGGCTTTGTCTCATATTTTTAGTAATTCAAATTAGATCATTCAAAGTATCACTAGTTAAGTCAAGAAAGGAAAGGAAAAATGTCTTGGAATTTCACATAGACCCTTTACGGATGCTTTTCTTGAAAACAGATGATCCCTACCCCTGCAAGTAGTGTTATATTCCTAAATTGCTTTTATATATACCAGAAAGTTTTAATTATTTATTTTCCATGTCTGCTAGAGGATATCTCCTAACTATTTGAAAAATAAGCAGAACTTCAACATTTCATAATTTGAAAATGGAAAAAAAGTCTGGCTGCTCTATAAATATCTAAATGGGCATCCATTTCTATTACATCTTTTCAACATACTGCCAAAGGAAAACAGATGATTTCCAGTGACAAAAGAAAATATCTGACTTAGTATTGTTACATCTTTATGCATGCCTTGTTGTGTGAGAGAGATACGAAAGATACACAAAGAAAATAGCAATGAACTCTCCTCTTCTCTGCAAGTACTCTGAAATGGTTGTTAACAGTAACAGGTAGCAAGAATTTGTGATCTAAATAAAAAGTGAGCAGAACACACAGTGATACACTGTATTAATGCATTTCTCATTCTACGTGGATACCTGTGTAAACTGTATGTTTTTAGAAGCATTTAATTTTACAGTCCTCATTGTCACAAAGAAAACATTGAAGAAAGAAGAAGAAAAAAAAAAAGAAGTAGAAGCACTCCTTCCCAGAGATTGCCAGCTGACAGACTGTGTAGCTAGGAGAGATGGGCTACCTGGGGAATCCATAAAGATAAGTTTTTAACCTAGGAGCCTATGGGGTCTGCTACTGATCATTTTAAAGCACTCCAGCAATACAAAACCATTCTTCCATTCTTCTTTTGCCATCATAATCCTTAATCTTTCCTGGCTCAGTTTTATACCCAGTAGCAAGGAAGCTCCCCTCACTTGCACAAGAGAATCTCAGCAGAGCATTGCTGTGAATACTAAATACCAGCAGCAGCACTCAGTACTTTACTGTTTGGTTTGGGGTTTTTTCTTTATTATTACATATCAGCTAGGACAATATTCTGCATATTTCTCAGTGGCAAAGCAAGTACTTTAAGCAAAACATACACATTCCCATAACTCGCTACTCTCCCTACAAATTCCCTCTGTGTTCCTCAGGCAAGGGCTGCTGCCCATAATGCCATGAGAGCTGCAGTGTGACCAGCCCCTCAGCTGGCTGCCACCAACTCTACAGCAGGAGTGTACAGGTATGAGCACAAATCCAGGGCAAAAAGGTGAAGTATGCTGTCTTAATCACTCTCTTCTTCAGCAGGTTCTTTATATGACTGCAGTTACATGATAAGATGACAAATGAAATGTTGAGATATGCAATTTGAATACAGTTGCATGGCCACAGTGTCATATTTTGCAGTAATAGAAAGTGACAATTTGTTTGCCAGTTTTGACATCTTATTTGTCATTAATATACATTTACTGTGGGCTCATATTAGCATCTTAAGATTTGACACAAACAAATCCACAGTAGCTCCTACATACCTCTGAAAGGTGGCCAATAGGACCTTCTTTAAGCAATGATCAGTCAAATAAGTAACTTTTCTATCTCAGGTTTTATTCTCCATTAGCCCTGTCCTTCTGCTTGTTTGCCCAGCTGAGATCAAAAGCTCTTACTTCCAGAATGACAGCAAGTGGGAAAAAAAGAAAAACTCAATTCAAGTTATTTCTTCCTGTGAGAAAAACGTTGGGAAGCTGAGGGATGAAATCTGACATCTCCAGTCCATCTGTGCAGCTGCACTCCACAGCTGCTAATGCAAGTCCCGAAGCAGATTAGCAGGTGTAGGCTGCTACCCTCCAACATGCAGATCTTGTCCTCATGGGTCATTCAGCTATGCAGCCTTGCACCAGCTATACTGCTTGCACATGCGGTGGCCATTTCTCAGAAATCCCACAGCAATGTCCAAGGTACACAGGGGTGCCTTGAACAACTTCTCCCCTTCTCTTCTATATAATTGAACCTGAAGCATTTTCAGACTTCCCCACCACGTCCTCTACCCCAAATGTGGCATAAAGCTTAATAAAACAACACACCAGCCCTTCTGCCTGCATGCTTTTTCAGCAGAGTGGTTGAAAGAACCTCGTCTCTTTGCCTTCACTTTTTTCAATACATACTGTGTGATGAAAACATATGAGCTCATTGGAATTTATAGACAGATTTGGCAAACTTTATATATTTATTTGGGCTATGAGATCATTTGGACTCTAGGCGCTCTCTCTCTCTAAGAATATGAATACTTTTTGCTCTCAACTGCCACCTGTTAGAAATTTTACTGTGCATACTGTAATTGGTGCCTACCACATATGCAAGTTCTTTCCCAAATGCATTAGGTACTAATTAGAAAGTTTACACAGCAAATTACCAAAGTCTACCCTCTAGAGAAAACAGTCTTGATCAGAATCACAGTTCTGTACTTCATTCTTCTGCAAATAAATAGAGGGTTAATACATCAAGCTGCTTGTCCAATACTCCACTGCAACTCAAAGTAAATATGTGTAATGTTTTATAGTCAATTTACTCTCATATAACCAAACTTCCAAACATCTGATTCACACTTCTGAAGGGCTCAGAATTAGAAGGTCTGTCTTCTAGTAATCAGGGTATCACCAGACAGATGTCCAAGAAACCTCATTGCCAGAAACTCTTGTCTTAAAAAAATTCAAGTCTATATTTTATGCACAAGTTTATATTCCTGGGTGTCTGTCTGGTCCAAATTCAAGCTCCTATCATTTACAGCTTGACCATTGCTAATAGTCAATAGTTTCTTCTAAAGACTGTCCGCATTTCTTTTCATGTTTGGCACCAGGCTTTTAAACAATAAGAAACAAAGAAAATTGGTAGGCTGTTGGATTTAATAACAATAAGCTTCTCCAATATGCTATTATTTGTTTAGCTTTTGGAAAAGTTAAATATCAGAGCTACATATCTTAAAATATTCAGTGCTTTCCTAACCTACTGCAAGGCATATTTGAGTTGGCAAGAGCTTATCTCAGAAGTGGTAATAAAAAGGACCAAACTTTGTCTAGCTCCATGTCACCCTGACAATTGGTCATAAGTCTGAAGAGGAAGGTGTCTGACCTCTACAAATTTAAATATGATCAGAGCAAATTGCCTTTTCTCAAAACCACTAATTGAAAAATGTATTCCTTTTGTAGTGTTTTGTTTCTCTTCTATATGAGAAAGAATCCAAGTGTTTTACTTTTTTGCTACTAACCACTTAAATCCTTCATTAAAACAAAAGTGTTCTTAATTTCTTTAAAAGTTTTCAGAGAAAATACTTATTATTTTCTAAGTAGCTCTAACTGAAAGATATGGCAGCATGACACAAAAGAAAATATATAGCAGCTTCTTCTTTCCAAAGGCTAAAGAATAAGAACAATACTTCTTTATTCTCAGAAGACAAAAGCTCAATTTAAGTTTTTTGGTTTGTTTTGTTTTCTCTTGATACAGATTAACAGCTATCACTGTAACAGATAGAGATGCAAAACCAGGTCATTTTCAGTTGAGTTAAAATAGACTTTAAACCCTATCCCAGGGCAGTCACATATTCATTCATACATGGAGGTGCCTGTACTGAAGACAGTATGCTGTGTAAAAAAAGCAAACAAGTGGTTAACCTGGGGTTTCCATCTTTTGCTGCCTTTAGGATACACATTTCCACAGACTTGGATAGACTATTCTTCGTTTCAGGTACAGAAAGAGGATAAAAATGTTGAGAGGTTTAAGGTTACTATCATCTCCATTCATGTATAAAACAAAGTACTGTGTACTTTGGATCAAGATTCTTGTGAAAAATGCCCTGTCTCTGTTTTTAGCCAAGAAGTTCAAGAGGTGCTACATTTAATAATAAAGGAATGTCTAATTCTGAGGGCTCTGGGCAAGCTGCTTTTCTATCTGAGACTTTACTAGGTTGTTTTTTGTTTGTTTAAACTCCTAGAAGGTTTTCTGCTAATACTAAATTTAAATAATGTAAATATTCTCTCTTAAAACACCAGCAAGATGGATGTTTCAAAATTCTGATGCATAAAACATTGGAAAGGAGCTCTAATACCAAAGCAAGTTTAACAGTCACTCTTTATCACAATATTTATCAACAATAGCATTTTTGAGGAAGTTCTTCAGATTTTTCAAGGAGTGCTTTCCAGGAAAGGTCCTTTCTGTTCAACTCTTAAACAGGTCTTCTGTCATTCACTCCAAATATAACTGATGGCTTTTGTATTTCATATAGCTAGCATCCACTTGGATTTGACCCTAGATGAACACCACTTTAGTTCCTGAGACTGAATGGGGGTTCCTAGCCTTTTGTAGATTAAACTCTGCTAGAAAAAATGAGCAGCATCCTGCATCTCACTCATTGCCAATGAGTAGGACAGTGATGCAGTAGGAAACAGATAAGTGGATAAACTCACCTGTGGGGCAAAAGAGAGCTAGATAACTCTATTGTCCCCAAATCAGCAGAAAGCAAGCTCCATCTACTCTTGTGTTCTTTCAGCTTATTGTCAGTTGCCACGTTTTGCTTCCACTGCAGGAAAAGGCTGAGTACGTTGCAAAATGACTCCTTCCTTTCAAAGCTGTCCTGCAGTCAGAGACCCCTAACTGTAACCATGTAAATCACATCAGTTCTTTCTGTTTTCTTCTAATTTTCTGAAGAGGACTGATATTCCAGTATTCATTAGCCCATGATCTTCAGACACTCCCGGTGCTGGGTTATGGCACTAGGCAGAAGGGATATACTCAGTTGGCTAAACAGAAACACAAGTGGTAGGAGGAAGGAACTGGAACCAGTGAATATATTTCACCATTACACTCCTCACTTGTTCTCACATCACTTGTGAATTCCCAGCATAAAGCAAGCTAAAAAGCCATGGCAAACTGGGATAGGTGGACTACACTGGGGAAGATCTGAGCTCCTTGATATCTTTCTTCCTAGAAGACTGGGGTGGACTACACTTAGATTTACTTTGTGCTCTGGAGTGATGAAAAGCAGACTAAGATCTTTGTACCCTGACTCATCATCTCATTACTTTATTTCAATCTTCATCATGTATATAGGATTTCAGGGAACAGGGCTATTCAATGGAAAAAGTAGGCTGCCAGTAACTTCTAGAGTAAATTCTCCATTGCATTATGGCACTTGTATCTTTAAAAATGGAAAATGGATGGTTAAAATGATGAGCCTAATCTGGTTTGACATTTAAGGGTGCTGTTCACTGATTTAACAAAACATCTGTAAATGGAGTGCAACTGTAATTTGCTCCAATACACAGAAGTATTGTAAGACATGCACATGAAAATTAAGGAAACATTATATGCATGCATGCATCTTAATTAATGCCAAGAAAGCTGTCAGTAAATATGTAAAAGGCAATGTCCGAAATTAAAAAAGGAGAGAAACTCTATTGGGCAGTTAAAAAGTGCATACAAAGATTAATTATCTGAGTTTTAGAGTGAAATATTTAGGTTAGACATTTGGAAATCATTTCTATTCCTAGGGTAAACTATTTGCCAAGAGATGTGACTGAAACAGCATCACTATATGTGTTCAGGAGTAGACAAGATGAAAACCATATGTATTTAATGCAGAAGGAAGTCCTGCAACAGGGCAAGGATAAACTATATGAATTAAGAGATCCCATCCAACTCATTAGACATAAATCTTGAAGGAACTAGTCCTGCAATCCTTACTCACAGACATGGATTATTTCAGTGGGACCATGTAGATGAGCCAGGGCAAACAACTCAAGAACAAAATGTCCTCTAAGATTTAGAATGGTCTGTAAGAAACCACATTTACAACAGCAAAAAATAGGTAAACAAGTTGAGAAGCTTATTTATCAGAAATTCTTTTGAAACAGAGAAAAAAACAAATTAACTTTTTGCATCTCCATATAAAAGGCTTTAGTTATTAACAAGTAGTTTGTTTGTTTTTCATTTTGTCTTACCCATCACCTATTGCTTATTCACAAACCATTTTTAAGATCACCTTGACAGCAAGAAAGTTTTTGATAAAACTTTTAAATTTAGGAGTGAAATAATAATGCAATTATTTACATTTGTGACAATGAAATGGGCTATTTTCTTGCTTCTCTGACCTGACTTTGTAAGTTGCCTGCAGATCTTCATGCACAGGAAGTCTCCAAACCCAGCACCTCAGCAAAAAGGGTCACTCCTAGGCCACAAAGACAGCACAGATTTCCCCCGTGACTCACACAGACTACCTCACAGGACTACAGGAGCTTCTTTTGGAACACAATTACTTTTCTTTTAGAACAACAGTTCATTTTCTTTGTCCATTTTATCACAATCTTTCATGTGGATTTACTAGAAATGAAGAGGCTCAGATTCTCCATTCCCTTCCAGCTCCTCTGTCACCGGCTCATGAGAAACTATCCTTATGCTGCCATGAAATAACTCCTGGGTATCCAAACTAACTCATTTCAGGCTAGTTTGTGAATCTTTTACTGTTTTGAGTCCTACAAAGTGATATGGTCAACAAGAGGCAGCCTTTCCCAAATATAAATGTGCATTTATGCAATCACTGAACAAAAAAGAATTGAAACTGTATCAGAACATCTATACATAAGCAAGCTCAAGTTTATCTAGAGCATTTTTCTGTTCTTAAAATCTTGACAGTATTCAACAAACATTCAGCTTCATGTTTTTAAGTGTGCAATCCTGCTCCATCTATTACACTTCATACACTCTAATGCCAGTCTGCTAATGACTATGTTGATCAGTACTGGGCTCAGGACTCACCCTTGCAGAACCTCACTCAGCAAGCCAGCAGTGAACTACTCTCACAGCTGGTCTTTCAGTATGGATCTTTAAAAGTTATTCAGATCACCTTTGAGTACTCTTAACCAGATGAGATTTTTCTCACTTTGCCTGTGGGAACGCCATGGAGGACAGAGTTCAATGCCCATTAAGGCCCAGCTGTATCAGAGTTAACTGCTTCTGCTTGATGCATGCGAAACTGCAAAGAGCATGTCTATACATAGGCACCTCCTCAACCAGGTTTTACATGCACACAGTGACAGGGGTTACAACAAAGACCATATGAACTTTGAAAAGACTGCCCTTAAGTGGGGATGACTGTAGAGAAGGTAAAAATAATGTTTGCTTCTTATAGGAACAGATATTTTGTTAATGAATGTTTTGGGAGCCTAAAGACGCTACCAATGCATACCAAATTACATGTTTTATGAGACTCAAATTGCAGCTGGCAACATATTGCAAATTTTTATGGGCCTACCAAGCAGCTGAGATGTTCCAGAAAGGCAACACAGGCTGCTGTAGTACAGAATTAGTATTCAGAGAAAGGGATTTGCTTTTTCATGGACTTGCCCTGTATTTGCAGATTTACATACCTTTCACACTAGAGAGTTGCAAGCAATTCTACACCTCACTTCTTCTGAATCATTAATTTTATGGAATCTTTCTGCTTTCTCCAAAAAAAGTATGCAAAACCAACTAGAGGATTTTCACCCTTTGCCAGATCAAAAGCATGGTGACATCTTTCTTTCTGTGGGTATGGCATCAGCTTTTAGAGCACAAGAAAAGACTGGAGAATGACAGTCTTAGGATGAAGAATTAAGGAGACTCAAATTAAAATAAGACATCATTACTTCTAAATTATAGGCCCGAAAGATCTTGTTTCCTTTCTCTTTCACTTTCTTTCCCTTATGCACTGACTTTAGATTTTTATTTGCAGAAAAACTTCCAACTGAAGCCATCATTAATACCAGAACTAGAACCAAAAGGAGGACTACTTTAAAGTCTGATGCATAGGATGCTAATGTTCCATGGGAAAGATTTCCTAAAAGTACAACTGGCATAAAGACACTCCAGTTGTTTTCACTAGGAACTGTTAATAGAACAATGCCTCCCATCATTGCTTTGACTCCACAGCTGTCCACTTTCATTGGGGACTGCATGCAACAGGCTGGAGAAGCACTCAGACCCCACCTCTCCCAAAGAGAGTTAAAACTCCCCAAGCTCCATTACTGCAGTGTTCATCCAAACTTCCCTTGTCTTCCCCTTATGCATTCAAAGCCACTCCTCAAGACCTCTCATCCAAAGTCCATAAAGCACACAAACTTTCGAGACAGTAGGGGCAGACAGAATAATGCCCAAGGAGTTCAAAGTACATACAAATGCACTGAATGTGTGAGAAGCAGACTGCATAAGGGGAAGGAACAGAATAAGTCAAGGACAAAAGACCAAAAAAAGGTTGAATGTGGAGAACTGGAATCACAGTTCTTACCAGTGAAGGAAAAAAACAAGTGGAACTGTAGACGTGAGAATGTGATACAGCAATTCATGAGAACAGAGTTCCTAACAGAATTAGGAAAAAACAAACAAACAAACAAAAAAAACCCCAAAGCACAATTTAATAGGACTGTGGACAGAGAAATTATGAGAAAACATATTTTGCTTGTGCTTCCAAACTGCTTAGTCCTTCTCTACTTCAACACACTTACAAGGGATTTCCACAATCTACTGCATCTGTAAGCAGTTCCAGCTGTGACATCCTTTTCAGTCATTGTTAGGGTAAATGTGAAAGGCAACTTTCAGCAGCACCACTGCACTTTTCCATGGTATTCAAGACAGGAACACACACTCTGTAAAGTTCTTTCAAGCACAGTGCACATTGTCTGCTGGTAATGACAATGTGTTTGTTGTCCAATTTATGGAAATGAGTACTGAGAGACACAAAATCTTTTTTACATAACAGCAGCAACCTTACATGCCCATAAGACAAAACAGATGCTGTGCCATACACTGAAACTATACAGAGACCAAAGAACAGACTAAGCAAATTCAAATGGGCATTACTGATACAGAGGTCCCCAGTTTTGGTATGGCTTACAGAACTATGTCATGTTCAAGACCTTCTTACCAAAACCTTCTTGTAGCCACAGAAGAAAAAAGTTAAATAGATGCTGCCACGGCTAAAAAGCAGATGGCAGAGCAAGCTCTGTGTGGTGCTGCTCTGCAAAGTTACATGGGATACAGACAGGCTGACTAAATTCTGAAAGAAAATTGGTGGCAGAGGGGTTGGCTGCCACCTGGGGATCCAAGTTCAAGTTGCACTCTGGATCATTACCTACATAGCTTGAGGTGCTGCTCTGAATTCTGGAGCATGAAATCACAAGGTACTTTTAGACTGTGAAACCAAACATAAAAAAGCCTTAGACTTGCCCTTGAGTCTACTGATAGGGCTAATGCTGACAGGAACACAGGTGCATCCTATGGCTGGTTGGTACCAGTAAAAGCAATGGTAAGAAGGGCAAGGAAAAGAATAGCATGTGAGCTGTAAAGAGAATGGTTTCAGTCTTGATTTTGTATCAAACCTTGCACAGTACCACTGCAGAGCAAAGCTGCTGCAGAATACTCAACCAAGATAGGTAAATTCTTGGCAGTTTATGAATACGAGTGCATCAAAATTTATTTAATCAAGGAAGATTGCTTTCTGTTTTGAAGGTTTTGTTTTGTTTTTACTGTACAGGCTAAGGACACTTACAAAACTCCTGGGAATATGACAGGGTGCTGGCTTCACTTAAGCAAACCACAGGAACACATTTCTAAAACACTCAAGCCAAGGAAGGGCATGGTAGGCTGCCATTCCCTCAGACATTACAACAAAGTTTATTTATGCAGAATCAAAGGAAATGTCAGTGGAGAGCACAGAAAAGAAAATGATGACTGAGCTTGACTTCTGACCTCTCTGTTTTATCTGTCTCTGACCTTTCCACTTAACCAAACTTCAAACTCAGCCTATGGTATGGCAACAGGCCTTCATGCTGCAACATTTTGAGTGCACTCGGCATTTTGAGGTGCTGCTGGGATGTGCTAAACAGATTATATGATCAAATCCAGATTTAGGTAACATCTGTGATAGAAAGATGTCCAAATTGTTAGTCATAAGCTGCTAAAAAGGTGGAGTTGTTATTACTATTATCCCCTTTCTATGTCAAGCTGATGGTGTTCTGTTTCTTAGACCTGTTAACCATCTGTTGTCATATGAGAAACTCTGTGACGTTAAGCAGATATTATGGTCCTGACATAACTAATCTGTGCTTTCAAAACAGTGTGAATACCTTACTTAGAAGGCAAAAAAAATTTTTTGCTTTACCAACGTATGTTTAAATTAGAGGTCCACAGTATGCATGCATTCAAAGTTGGAACACAAAATAGCAAACATGCTGCTTTAGCTAGTAGTGCCAAGTATGAAATCACAGTGAATGAATAACTTCTATCATACCTGCGGGGACAGATAATTCACATAATGAGTATTTGCCAATAAGGGGAAAAGGTGCCTGCCACAAACATAACATTTTGAGCAAATCTGAATTCTATATACTAGAGAAACGTTTAAAAGCAGCATTGCATTTCATTGAAAAATAGAAGTATTAGGTACACACAAAAACTATGCAGTAAGTAAAACACATGAGCATGAGACAAACAGTGTATCAGATGAAATACTTTGCAAACACAGTTTTACCATATTGTCTCTGAAAGTACTATGTGTGAAAGAAATTAGAAATAGTCACTGGCTACCTTTTTGCATATATCAGGGCAATGACTTTGAAGGTACTCCACAAATGCTAATAATGCTAATAGACTACTAAAGATTAGCACTTCAATCACATGCAGTCCCATGCTGTGATCACATACTACTTTTCAGGCCAACAAGCAGTTAACTCACAACTTAATTTACTTGGTTCCAGAAGCTTCATTGTGACTACTCATGGAAATGAAAATTCAACAGGGCAAGGAAGAAGTTCAGAGTTCAGTATTTAGCTTTTACTTGCTTAAGTTAATGCAACTTTAAAAAAGGTATGGAAAGAACATTTTAGTAAGCAACAATAGTTAAAAATAATTCATCTACTTAATTAAACCCTCACAATTTGTTTAAGAAAATGAAATCACTGACTTACAGTTTATTTTACTCTGAAATAAACAAAGTTCACTTACCATATATTCCATGTTAGAAGCAGGTGGGAAGACTTTGCCTCTGACTTGATTATGATAATCAAGAATGGCAATCATGTCATTCTGTGAAATGTAGCGCTTCCGCCTGGCTTTGGGAATTTTTGCAGAGTCCAGATGAGCTGCCAAAGCTGTCTCAATGTCAGTGAAATTATTGTTTGACAGGAGTAGGTCAGTGGAATTGGGTAACACTAATGCACTTGTTTCACAGAGAATGGAAAATAAGAAAGCGCAACTGATTGCAGTGATTGCTGTCATTTTGGGGCCAAAGGAGAAAGATAGGCCACAGAGGTACTCTGCTTTAAGTCGGGGCAGCAGAAAACAGATCTGTAGAAGAGAAGATGTCAAAGATGTGATTCTGTACATCTGGATAGCAAGACAAATTGAACTGTCAGGCTGTGATCAGAAAAATGATTCAGTCTGTCAGCTCCATCATAAAACCAATCCGATCAGAACACGTGTTACGGAGCAATTTTCGATAACCATATTAAGTGAGAATATGTTCTTACTGCAAACACACCAAATGAAGTATCATTATACCATAAGTTACATGATCAGAGCTAGTAATATTCCAGAATTGATGACAGCGCTATCACATCAGATCAGCCCATAAACCACACTACAAATCTTAAATGGGGAGATTGCAAGAAACCTGAGAGGATGTTTTCCACTGAAGATGAAAAATACATCCTAGGCCATGCCTGTCCCCTATGCATGGATTGTTTGGACACAATTGTGCCACAGGTAAACTAGGAGGCAAAAGACAACATAGAAAGCATAAAAGCAGGACATCTTAGAAATAGCATTCATATCTTAACTTCAGCAAAATGTGATGAGCATTGATAAAACTGCATGCAAAGCAAACTTACTGAGCTGAATAGCTTACCTCTGGATAATACCAAGAAACAACAAAAAAAAAATACAGTCTATTGTTCTCCCAGTATATATAGCACTCTCCTATATGATGATATGAACCTTTGTGAAGGAGTGTCTCTTATTACAAACCCCCAAAGCACAAAACTCTGCTGGTTTTGAAGCTTCTGGCCACAGGAGCTGCTAACAGCTTTTATATGTTACAGCCTGTATGAGCCAGAACAGGCAGCTGCCCTGGGCTCTACTCAGCCAAAAGGAGAGGGGAGGAGCCTTGCAAAGGACCCAGCCGGCGATTGGGTGGCACCCCGGGAGTGTAGGTGGTTTGGCGATGCAGTCACACCCCCAGGTTCTATAGTGCAAAGAGGCTACATGCAAGAGTCACTTTTTTTTCCGTACTTCCTACCTTTTTTCTCCCTCGTGTTTGCGTTTTTCCCTCATTTCACGAGCATCATGCTGGCTTGGCAAACCTCCTTGCATGCCGCTCTTCGAGCACCCAAGGAGCAGCATGAAGCGCAGAGTTTTGCCCCAGCACAGGATACGGAACCGATGCAACGCCGCCCCCCTGTCCCGTGCCGAGCCGAGTCGTGCCGTGCCATGCTGAGCTGAGCCGAGCCGTGCTGTGTCGAGCCGTGTCGTGCCGAGCCAAGCCGAGCCGTGCCATGCTGAGCTGTGCCGAGCCGTCTGGCGGGGCAGGCGGCCCCGGCGAGGCGGGGGGTGACCCCCCGGGCCGCGCCTGGCAGCGGGAGGGCGGGCAAGCAGCCTCCGCGCCGTTCGTGGCCGAGCCCCGCGGATGCGGGGAGTGCTGCGAGGAGTGCTGCGAGGAGTGCTGCCCGGACCGTCTCACTCCCGGCCCGCCGGCCGCTCCGCGCCCCCCTCGCCCTCCTCCCTCCCCCGCTCCTCCTGAGAGGCACGGGGACACGGGACAGAGGCGAGGGCAGGTTGCGGCTGGCCAGCCTCGGTTACCTGAACGTCTGCCATCAGAAACTACGGGAGCAGCAGGATCCAAAGCTTTCGGCAGAGCCTGGGAGACATCTGTTTCACATTAACTAGTATATAGCTGGAATTACTTAGGCACGGAGTGGTCCAGCCACTCACACAGCAGAGCTGAGGGCATAGCACTGAGGCCATGACGAAAGCTAGCAGAGAGAAGCAGCAACAGCCAGCAATTGTGTCCTGGGGACAGGGGAAGGGAGCGACACAATGTCGGGCTGGGCGACCTGGGGCAACCCGTAAAATGCGACCCTTAAAAATGTAATTGCAGTATTTTGCGACCTCCTAAAGGAGCGAGGAGAGAGAAATACAACCGGCTTGGTATCACACCATAACTTACCGAGTGCTCAATAGTTTCGGTAGCTCTATTAGAGAAGCAATATGGGAATTAAGTATTAAGGAAGTGAAGTCCAGTAGTCAGAGCGTGGGGCTGGATGCCAACAGTCACGCTCTCCTTTTGGCTCTGCTACTCACTCGCTGTGTGGCCTAACCCAAGCCATTTAATCTCTGTGTGCAATCTCTACAATGGTATAATAGTCTTTTACAGCATGTTGTAAGTCTCAAATAACCAATGTTTGGTAATGTACTTTGTGATGAAAGGTGTTAAGTAAGTATAAAGTATCATCACTAGTTATATTACTATATATATACTCAGCCTGTCCAAAAGCACTGCTTGCAATGCAGCTGCAGTTGTTCCTTTACATGATTATACAAGAAACTTTAAGACATAATTTGTCTTTGCAGGACTAGATGTTGGATGATTTGTTTAATCAAATTTTCTTTCTTCTGAAATGAAGTGCATATTTGTTTATCTTATTGTCAAGAACTATCCTCCCATTGTTTGACTACAACCGGAAGAATTCTCAGCTCCTTTGAATTGCTGCAGGTCCTTTGATTTCATCTGAGCTGCAGTAAATTATCAAAGGGAAGACACAAGCTTAGCATCTCAGGAAGTTCAGAGGGTAGATTTTAGTAATTAGTCACATTTTAGATTGATATAATTGTTTCCTCATACTCACCCTGTGGCAGTACTTGGAGGCTGTTATGACATACGGCGCTACACAGAACAGCTAGGATATAAAAGCAAATGTTGTAAAACAGGCATAACGTTCACAGCTGTAAAATTGAGCTGTACTTCACTAAGAACAGGGCAGGTTACGCGATTTCTTTTATTTCTATTGCTTGTGGTTATTGCCTAATTATTGTTTCCATGCCTAACAGGCAGTGTAACTACTCATCTAAATGTAGAAAAAAAAAAAGGTTGTAAGCAATACTAGCAAGCACAATAGCAAAAAGTATATTGTGAACATGAAAGGCCTAAGGGCATGAGAGTGCCTTGACCTGAGCCTGTTGTACTGATAAGTTTTCACATAAGAAGCAATGGCAAATAGTGAAGGAGTAACAGTAACTCTCAAGCTGAACAACTGAGGTACTGTAGACAGTCACAAGCATGTGTGCATTCAGTTTTCTTTTGAAATAAATGAGTCAATTAACTGACATGCCTGACATGCAGTGAAAATTAACAAGCAAGACTGATGAAGCCACACTAAAGTCCTCATGAAGGTTCATGCCAAGAAGAGGAATGGATAAAATGAGGAAGGAAGAAAAGAAGCATCAAAGATGTCTGCAAGTTCAAAAGGAGAAAGATGAGAAGTGGATGGGACCATCTGCAATGTACACAAGAAGAACTATTTCCTGACTCTTCAGCCCACTCAAAAAAGCCAAAGAGAACAATCAGACCAGTGACAAAAGAAAATTACAGGCCAGGGAGAGACATTAGTGAGACCATGGAAAGAATCAAAATATCTGTAAACCTAATTAAGAACAGAATGTGCCAGCTGAGGCGGCCACAACATGGTTACTGAGTAGCCTGGAAAATTAAAAAAAATTAAAAATAAGTTAAAAAAAAAAATAAAGAGCAATAATTCTTGTACTCAATGTCAGCAAATGTTACCAATGAAGAAAGTTATACAGTCAAGAATGAGAAAGAATGTAGAAGAAAATAAGAAAGAAAAACAACTTGGTTTATCTTCTGAAAGACTCAGTTCTAGGAAATGGACAAGATTTTAAGGTCTGACTAGAAAATACCTCCTTTTTCACAGAAACAGTATTCACACATAGGAAAAAAAGGCAGAAATGGCATACCATGTATTAGCATAAGATCCATATTTTATCTGGTAGATAGGCTGTACAGAGGCATAAGTCAAAGAGAACAGGATATAAGTTTATGAAATACACCATCTTAATCTTCATTGCACAATAAATGATGACTCACAACACTCATGGTTTTGCAGTGTATTCCTTGGATTAAGAATATAAATTCTGATCTTCTAATCATCCATTACTCTGCAAAATAGCATGAACATTTTGACTGACTTTATTTTAGTAATTGAATTATGACTGTATAGAAGCTGAATTATCATCTTTTAAGAACAATGTATTCACACCAAATTAATTTTATGCTGATTACTAACATTAGACAGTTAAGTTTGAAACATTTAGTATAATTTATTTCATTTCTAACTACCTTTGGAATACCTGCCTGGGATTCTTGATACTTTTGATATTACAACTTTAATGCCAGAAATTGAATTAATGAAATTAAAACTCAAAGGCATATTTTTTTCCTGTTCTGTTTCTCCAGGCGTAGTAAAGATCAAAATGTCTCATACATTCAAATTTCTGCCTTGTATTTGTTATACTTCATCATTCTGATAGCCATCATACAGAGACAAGCATTGAAAAGCTAAGTAGAATACATATAGTTACTCAAGGATCATGTAGAGAGTATCTTTATCTGAGCTCTGCCAGGTCCTAGACTACAGATCTACTTCTACCTCTGGATCATCCTGGGAAAGAAGAAGGTAAGTTTCCTACTGTATCTCAAGGACAAGGGGAAAAAAAAAAAAGTCTTTACTTTTTAGCATAGAATAAAGTGAGAATAGGAAATAAATTCTTAATTCGAGAATACTTTGGCAATATTTACCTCCTTCTGGCATTATTGTGACAGAAATGTCATCAACTACAGTAGCGTCATAGATGAAGTCTTAATCACAAGCCAGTCAGGCCTATAGAGGTACTTTTCAGTTTTAAGATTGTAACAACTAACCATAAATGTCCAAAGATCTAAGCTCCTGAAAAAATAATGGCAGCTGGGGAATAGTGGAGCCTAGAAATTATTTCAGTTTACCAAGGTAGATTTTCCATTGCCCAGACATAGTCTTTGGGTTTTATTTAAGATGCCCAGACATTTGAGATGTATGCTTCACAAGTATGATATGGGGCTTAAGAAGATCTCTGCCTTTTACAGCAGGTGACCAGATGAGGACATCTCAAGTTGCATCAGACGCCCATCCTGGCAGATTGCTTGAATAACTCTTTCAAGATAATTGACTGTATTGACAATTATCTTTGTTGACTACACTGGAGACTTAAATACTTAGGTCATATATAGGCACTACTTTTGGTGTCTTCATCTTGAACCAAATCCTATCCAATATATCAGCATGTACGAGGTCCAAATTCCACACAGAAATCAAAGCAGTTGATGTAAACAAAGAAAATTGAACAAGTACAATATGGAAAAACGTATTTTCTGTATTAAATATTTTTCCTGAATTTCCAAACAAGTTTAAAATATAATTTCCATCGAGCACAAGAATTCATATTCTTTATATACTGGTACAGGATTGGGTGGCAATAGTAAAAAAAATGACATATGGAAGGCTTATGAAACAATATGCTCAGGTTTGTCTATTGTTACTGGAAATATATCAACAGCCTAGAAAAGAATTAGTACAAAATGAGGAACAATTCTTTATAATGGGAAGAAATTCTAATTACACGTAGCAAGAACTCTACTTTGCCAAGAAATTACTGCTGAGTAGAGTGGATGGTAAGAGCTGCGCCAGGCATAATACAGCATTTCTTAGAAATGAGGGAATTAGCACACTTTGAGGCACTTATAACATCAGTGTTCTTCACACTAACACATCAACAGAAACCACTGGCCATGGAGAAGAGAAACAGAAGGGTTAAGAATTTACTAGGCTAAGTGTACTTGTCATGTTAAGCATACATTTTCCAGAGTTTCTTTTGATTATTGTGTCACATTTCACTACTCTGGGCATTGATATGGTGTTCTTTTAGGAATCTTATCATAACCAGCATAATGAAAACAGTTGAATGCTTAACTTTTTTGAATATATAAATTATAAAACAAAATCTCCCTACCATTAGTGTAGCATCTGCAGTGCTTGTCTTGCAGGCTCAGCATGACCAAACCTAAGCATTTTTTTGTGTTCTCTCATAGCTATTTGATAATGTAGTCCCTTTGTATGGTACTGTAAGCATCTTTATAATTTAAAATGCAGTTGAAAAACCTGCTGTATACCAATGCTAAAAAAGGCAACATTTCTTTTTCCAAGTGCAGAAGTTAATGTTTCATTTCTGCTGCACTGAAACATCCTTTTTAGAACTTTGAAGAATACTGAAGTAAAAAAGGATAATATTTGGGTTGGTGTTCAATATCTGTCAATTGCAAATCAGGTTGTGATTCTAGCATTGTGTCATTTTCAACACTTTTAATATTTCTTTTTTTAATGGAAAGATACGTAGCAACTTGGCAGCAGTTTTGAAGAATGGGTGTGTATTTTCTGCAGTATTTTTCCTAACCTTTAGAGGATTAATCTTCGTTCATATGCAACTTCTGTGAGCAAAAGAACCTTCAATGATTTTTGACCTGTATTTGCCCAAATAAACTTTGCTTAAGGAAATTAAATTTAAACTTGAAAAAGTTTCCAAATATTGACTTTGAAGGCAATATGCTTTAGTGACCGGTTCACTGTATTGGAAGCAGAAAATGTAACATCAGTTTCTGGATGAGATGCTGACCTTCTTTGTGACTCTGGGCAATGTAGTTTACTGCTTATAACCTCAGGCCAGTGTCTAAATTTGTGTCTCCAAATGTCTTTCTGTCTTTCTTCTCTCTCATCTATTTGTACTAAAGAGATAACCTGTTAAGGCTTGGGGTAGAATATAGTATTGTGTGAGTATTGCAATTTTTAACCATTTTTTTCTTATGATAGAGGTCTGCTTAGAGCTCTCTTTTTCTCACCTTTGCAACCTTTTTAATTTTATGCTGCTAACTTGCTTAGCATTATAAGGAAGACATTCTGAGACAAGTTTCCCACAGACCACCATCTAAGGAAAAGAAGGAAGAAACAGTTTATCAAAACATGAAAGATGAAGTGGCGAGTTATTAAATGCCTAATAGCTAATAAGCTAAACATTTCAATTTAGACAGCATCCAGAATACTGTACTGCATCCAGTTTCCCCCCACACACCACACCCAATACAAAACACTAATAAGCTGGAATTAGTTCAACAGAGTGCCACCAAGATGATCAGGGACTGAAACATTTGCCCTGAGAAGAGGCTAAGAGTAGCCTTTGTTCAGTCTGAAGGAGGGATGGCTTTGGGGAATACCTAATAGCACTCTGGCAGAACTTACAAGGAGGTAACAGAACAGATGGAAACATTATCTTCACAGTGGTGCACAGCAGAAGAACAAGAGAAAATTTATATAAATTGAAACAAGAACTTTAGTTGAAATATATTAAGAAGCTTTTCCCTCATGTGGACAGTCCAGCAACAGAAGAGGTTACCCAGGGAGTTTGGACAATCCCTGTTCTTGGGGACTTTTAAGACCCAGCTTGGCCTTGGTCAGGCCAAACTGACCCTACTTTCCGACTCCTTCCATCCTGAGTTATTTTATGATTGCTGAACAAAGCCAGATCAATATATTGGAAGAAAAGCAACACAACACTACTGCAGATTAGACCTGTAAAGCATAACCCTGCAGAAATATCCAGCACCAAGTCAAAAATGACAGTTTCAAAGAGACTGTAAGGCAAATCCAAAGTGAAGCAGCAAACACTGCATATAGTGTGGAAGCAAGTATAGCCCTAAACTGTGTCCTGCTTTTGGACAGAGGTTTTATTTTGGAAAGTCTAGACTGAAGCTGTAAAGAAATAAGATTAGAAATGCTCTAAACGTGAAGACAACATTTGCAGTACTGAATGCAGCGGCAACCAGTGTAATTTCTTCTGCAACAGTCAAGAGTTATTACAGAGATAGTTACCTCCTGAGACTGGAACAATCCCTTTGATAAAGCCTTTATTCATTAGAAGTGAGATGCACAGGCACAGATCACTACCATACATGATTTTTTTTTTTAAAAAAAAAGGTTGAAAAAAATCTGAAATCCTGGAACACATATAAAATTTAGTCATTCATGAGGAAGATGATTCCTTCTTACTAAATGTAAAGATAAATCAAAATCTTGGAAAGACAAGGCTTAGAATTGTTTCAAAAGGTCTACCCGACAGATTTATAATAAAAAGTCAATAAAATAGGGAGCAAAAGTGTGTCTAAAAGCAAGTAAAACTGATTAAATGTAGCAAGTGAAAAGCCAAAATTAGAGATGCCATAGAAGAAATTCTGCAAAAACGTCAATGTTAAACTTTTGTACAAACTTAGAAAAAGTTCACAATCAAGAAATACTTGTTTATGCACATGATAAAAAAAAGGTAGATTGCAAATCAGTGTAGAATACAGGTTCCTGGAAGATTCTCCTCCTTCAGGTTATATGGTCATAAGACAAGAACTTGCCTTATGTGTTCAGTAACTACAAGACTGTTGTGATCCAAATCCTTCCTTCTTTGCCTTCCATGTCCATGGAGCTGCTTTTACTACACTTATATACTGACATCCTTCAATCTCGGAGCTGACTTGAAGTGCAGTCTTCCAGCAGTGGAACAAACTCACTCTCTGAAAGAAAGGGAGAGCAAGGTCCCTCACTCTAACCTTTAAGAAAAACATTCATTGCTAGAGCTGTGACTGATACTCACCATTAATGTTTGTTTTGCTAAGAGAAGGTCAAAGATATTGATTTTGTCTGACTTTGAACTTCATCTCAACTCTATGATATATGACACTAGAACCCAGGGAAAAGAACCCTTTATCTACAGAAGGCTTCTTCCCATTTTAGGAAGAACTTGTTAACTCTCTTTGTACTTAGGTCAAGTTACTCTTTCTAACATGATTTCATGTTTTAGTTCCCAAACCTTTTGAACAGACTGCTATGCTATGTTTTCAGTGCTACGCTTTAGACTGAGTGAAATTATTTGTTCACTGTGTGGTGTAGTTTAGCTTTGTCCATAGGGAAAGTAGTCAAATGAGATTAAAAACAATCCAACACTCTAAATTTAGAACACCATTCCCATTTACTAGTTGTCAATAAGAAAACATAGACTCCTTATCCAGCTACGATTATATTCTGTGAAGTTAGCATCTAAAAGACTTTTTTATAGAGGAAAAAGCAACTCTGCAGGTTTTGTTTGAGTCCTGTGACTATAATTTAGCCTGATGTGCATGGAACAAAGATGGTGAGAAATGTGAACATGTATTTTACAGAATACTCTATGACCTGTGATAAAGAGCAGATTCATCATGTAGACTGGGTATTTTTTCTTCACTGTTCCTCCTTCCAAGAAAGGATTAGTAATCAAAAAGTGGGTAGTTTTTCTTTACTCTTCCTCCTTCCAAGAAAGGATTAGTAATCAAAAAGTTTTTAATTTTTTTGGCCTCTTCTGAGGTGATATTGTCCCTGCTTCAGTCATTCTCACATAGGGGTAAGATAAGCAATCACAGGCCTTTTGGATGAGGAATCCTCCTTTGTAGATGTGTGAAGGATAGCTGTCTGCAGCTTGGCCTCTATACACTTCTGCCCTTTTTGTTTAATCTGCTTCCCTACAGTTCAACGGTCATTGTGAAATGAAAAATATAACAATATTCAGCAAGGTATTCAGATTTACAAGAGAAGAAACATAAGTCTCATATTCTCCTTTTCCTGCTTATGGTTATATGTTATCTTCTGTTAAGAAAAGCTGTTAAAGTATTTCAAGGAAGTCCAACCCTAATGATATGGAGAGACAGAGAAAGCCATTAGCATCAAACATACACTTGATGTCAGTTACCTCTGGAATTTTTGCCTTACATGAATTTGTTCCTGAGTGTTGACATTTTTGATGAAGAAACTCCAATCACTTTGGATCATGGTAAATCAACTTTTTTCATTTGTTTTGTGTTTTCTATATAAACTGAAACATGCAGCCCATGGACCAAATATGGCTCACAAAATGTTTTCTTAAACGATGTATAGAAGCCCTTACTTTCAATAAAGAGGTGGAAAGTACACCGTGTAAAAAGCAAGCAACTTGTAATGCTGCATTTTAACTAACCATCCTTTTATATTAAAGAATTTTCACATCTGTTTCTATGTTTGTTATTAAAATTAGTAGAAGAAATGAAGCTCAGTCCTGTGATCTGCTTGGAACACTGCAATGAACTAGCTCCATTTTAGGCAAGGCATGTGGGACTCACTGGCTCTTAGAAAGTTTGCAGTATCTTGATGTGAACATTCGTTAGGGAAGAAGGATAAATGGCACTTTTTAGTTGTCAGTGAGCCACTGACTGGAAGGACTCGGGAAACTGTACCTTATGAGGCAGACAGGATAGGTAAAAGGCACTTCCTACCATTGAACAGAAATGGTGGTGACAGTTTTATCAAGCTTGATCTTGAATCAAAATCTTGGACTTGGACAAAGGTACATTTTTTATTGTTGATTTGTTACAACTAATTTTGTAAGATTTATTGCTTGGGGCTAAAAGATTTGAAGAGAGATGCATTTCAATTATTTATATCACCTGAATTAAAAATATTGTCACTGGAAGGGTAACTAACTGCTTCATTTTGAGATCACTCCTGCCATCAGTAGTTTTCCCCTAAACACATCTGCATTCAATTTGGAAAAAAAAAACCGACAAAGGCTAAAGGAGACACCTTCAACTCATGTCAATCTTCTATGTCCTGTTAGATTATTTACACTTTTATGAATACAGGCAATACAATGGCCTCTTTGACCTCAAGCAAAGATCTCTGACAAAGATCTCTGGTAATACAACTAGACAAAATATTTTAAAAAAGAGGAATGGTGTTTTTACAGCAGGTTTGCCAAGTGATGCAAATGCAAATTGGAATTCCACATTCTGTATTAACAAGAGACAGAGCACAATATTATTCTTTGATGCCCTTCTGAATGTTTTTTTTCCAGCTGTATACAGCAATGCTGATCTTTTGGTAAGAAATTGCATTCTTTTCTTGATCAAAGTTCAAGTTCATAGAATATAATCAATTCTAATGTTAAAATCCTTTAATATAGTAGAACAAAGTCATTGTTTTATCAGACATTTTGATATAGTGCTAATCTGAGTGATTTCACAAAATTATTTTAAGCACTCATATAAATGACTAAGTTCAGCTAAAATGGAGGTAGGAACAGCTCATATGAAATCAATTAAGTTTCTTTGATTACACCAGAGTTTCATTTGGCCTCTATGCATAGTTAGTGTGGGTGTGCTTTTTTTTTAATTTGCTAATAACTCTTTTATACTCTGTAATGACCCTAATCTAGGAATATTATAGAGTCTTTTAGAAACTATATATAGGAATAGTTTCTCTCAGCACTGGAAAGCTGCCATGCTTATTTCAATCATCCTCCTGTTGGGAGTTTTGGCCCTTGAAGTCAGGCACTTCTACTGACTGCGAAGCCCTAGGCTTTTAATAGCCAGCACCACATATGTTAAAGAACACAGTGATGTAAAGAAACGTGGAAGGTCATATCTAGGCTATCTAAGCAAGGCTGAAAGTTATGTTGATATATTAAATAAATGAAGTAGTTTAATCCATATGTAACAATGGCTTCCATTTTTACCTGGGACTACACCTTGACTTTCTTTGATTACAACAGTCATAACCCTTTAATGAGCTACTCTTATACACTTGTTATGTCTTACAGAACATCTTTTCTCTTCTGAAAGAAAAGTTAGAGCAAGAATTTCCTGAATGCTAGAAAAAAGTGATAACTGGTGATGCAATAGTTAAACAATCAGTGATGATGTGACCTGCAGAGAGACACTAGTTGCTTGTCTTGTACTCATGGAGAAGGCTAAAGCCATAGGCACCATTCACGATCTCAAAATGTTCTAACACAGCTCCAAGGCTAGCTGAAATTGTAACTTATTTGTACCTATATAAATCAAATGTTATTGACTTCTTATCTACTTTTACCCTCAAGAGATGTTTAAGACTGGGAGGGAACACTGAAGTTAGGATGATATGATTTATCCTAATGTATGTTAAGAACTGCAATTTGTATTTCAACAGAAGTCTTTGGAAAGAAGAGCTTCAGATCAGAAAATTTAAACTTAAAAATGTTTTACATCATGACTTTACCAGTTCTTCAAAATGTACAAAAGTGATGGATTACAGTCAATATCAATACACTAGAGAGAAGACAGAGGCTTTATTTAAGCAAATTTCATACTCAACGTCAAGTGAGAGGGAATTTCAGTAATAGACAACACATCACAAACTAAACTATGTTGCCTTACCCTAACAGTACAGAACAGTTCTGGCCAACAGGAATGAAGGAAATTTTTCAGAGGAACAGGGATAATACATCTTGTTCAGTCTTAAAGAATCATCTGAATATATGTGTTCCAAATATTTTAACCCTTGAGTCAAATTATTTTGCCTGTGATTTTGTTTGCAGATTCAGTTAACTGACCATCAACTATCTACGTCACCTAAGTCACACTGAAAATTAGTGATACTAAAACTCCTAAGATACCAGTATAAATCATAGCAGCTAGATCTGCCAGAAAGTCAGCCACTGGCCAACAGTTACTTGCAGGTGCAAACTCCAGATGCAAATAAGAAGATGAGCATCTTATTTTCATTTGGTAGCTAAACTAAAATACAAACCTAACAATCCACCACAATTATCTTGAACTGATTTTTTACCTCTTTGTGCCAAAGCCAGCTGTGCCCCTGTCAGCACCAAATACTTTCAGCAGAAAAAAAAAAAGCTGAAAACAAACAAACAAACAAACAAAAAACCTCAATAGATTAAAAACTAGAGCATTTCCTGTCAATCAGTATGGGAAATATAAGAAGGCTGAATACAAGTATCCAAGTTAGAATATAGCTAAAACATCCAGGAAAATACTCCCACTCTTCTGCAGAGTTCAATGTGATATTTAATGACTATACTTAGTCAAGTACTCAGTTTCAAATTTTTCAGGAAAATCTGATCTTCCAGAATGATGCTGGTTCAGCATCACCATTTCATATTCTACTTAATCTTACTTTGAACCTTTCTTCATGCCTGTGCACTTTCTCTAGCAGTTAAAAATCATTATACCAGGATTTATATGGTGGCCATGCAGATTCCTATAGTCATTTTAAATTCTAGGGTTACAAGTTGCTGAGCAGCCCATGTTAGAGTCAAGAAATAGGCACAACACTAATAGATTGTGCTGTGTCAGCTCAAAGATGGTACATTTAAGGACATCTGAGGATGAGTGAAGTCTCTACTGATGGGAATGATTAAGCTCTGACTGCTGCGTTTATAATTACTGTACTGTGCTATCAGTGAATTGTAGTGCCATTAATATAGTGACATGGAAAATGAGATTTTATAGGTATTTTTCTTACAACCTTTTCCATTCCAAAGCATTATTTTAAGTGATGTTCATATTAAAAAAAAAACATTTCTAGATTTTCAGCATGATTCTGTAAGGCTATAAAAGTGTAACTGCTGTGGCATAGGTGCAAAACAGAATGGACTGGCAACTAGGGAAGCCTCTAATAATAATGTAAAAATAAGTTTTTATGTTTTCTTTCTTTGCAGTTTTAGTGTTCTCCATTAAGAGAAAAACCTGTACAAGCAAACACAGACTACTCCGACATATGCTATAACATCTTAGCTTCCAAGACATGAAAGAAGGCCCAGTTTTCACGGAGTAGTCTTCAACAAACACAAAGATTAAAAGAGGGAGTGAAAACATGATACTCTAACCCACATACAAATAGTATCTACCCAGTACAGGCCTCAGTCTTTATCAGTCAGGAACTGATCTTGCATCCACCTCCATGCTGTGGAGCAGATCATCAGCCAGGGTAAACTAGGAGTTCCAAAAGATTTTCCACAAAAAAACCTACTGTCCTCTAGCCATGCTCACAAGACATTATCCTGAAATTGGTTACTACCTCAGTGTAACCTGTGATTGCTGATTATTGATCTAATGACGGAGGAGACTTTATGTTGATAATGTCATCTGGGATACATTGAAGTCAAAGGATGTCTGTTGCTAAATGTGACCATAGTTTAATTCCAGGTAACTTTACAGTAAATCTAGATACAGTACAGGGCAAAGAAGATGGAGGACATTCATTCCCTTGTTGACTCTCAAATTAACTTCATTTCTTCCTCTCAAATTTTTTAAAGAAACTCATCAGCCCTGTCAAAACAGAATCAACACAGAACCACTGTAAGTCTTAGATCCCTGCAACAAAAGATTTGATGGTTAAATCTTTCAGAAGGTCACTCTATATTTGCAAGACTGTTTAATGCAATGCAGTGAGTGCTGCAGTGGTATACGGAATGGTGTACTTGTTCATAAAGTAAATGCATGGAACCATCCAGAAATCCTTGCCAACTTAATATATTGCCAAGAGAGTTGCACTTCAACAGATCATCATTTATATTAGCAGCTGGACAAATTAAAGCAGTATGACGCATGAACTGGATGAAGCAGAAACACCAACCTTTTACTAAGATTAACTGGAAATACCCCTTCTTACTTCATCCTAAACTGTTTCTAAATAGGTGATTTAAAATAATAAAAGGGTACTAAACTGAAAAAGAGATAAACATCATTTATGTCATACCACATTTTGCGTTGAAAATTATTTATTCTATTCTTTCATGTTTTCATCTCTCTTTCAACCAATTAAACCCATGTCTTTCACCAATCTTATTAGTTTACCTTATTGGAGTTCAGTGCTGTTGCTCTCACACCTTGCTTAGCATCATTAAGAAACAGGTCTTTTTGCTCTTCTTTTGGCATTTATTTGCAACTATGTGGCTTCAAAAGCTGAAAAATACTTGAGAAGGTAGTACAAACACACTCTGTAATGACCTTGGCACTTGCATTTACTAAAATCTGAAAAAAACACAGTTATCCCAAACTAATAGCAGCACTCAGGGCCATATTCAGATCTAAATTACATCAGCACTAAGTAAATTGTTTGAAAACGATGGTACTACACTAATATTGCCAAGTGACCACTGGAAGGAAGTTTGGTATGTTCAAACTCCATCCACGAGGAGAAATTGAGTGGCAAAATTAGTCTGAAATGAAGATTTCCAAAGCTGAGTGTCACTGTGGCACATATGACATTTAATTTTCTGATGAATCATATTTTAAATGAATGCTAAAGTTCCTTATTTAAAATTACCTACTAAAACTAAAATTACCTACCTAACTCCCCTACTACAGGGAGTTATTATGGAAGAAGCATTTCCCATAAACATCTGGGTATTTTTAACTGATCCATCTTTTTGGTTGTTTATTTACTGTAGTGAGTTTATCACAGTATTGTCACATCTCACTAAAGTAATGTAAGTTTTGTACAAAAGAAACTACTGGATGCCACTGTACTGTCAAAGTTCACATCTCAAGTGAATTTTGTTGATTCTATAACTGAGTGTACAGATAGCAGGCAACAATAACCAGAGCTGTGAAAAGCCACCGTTGCACGATCATTACCATGTGCAAAATACATCCTTAAACTGAGATTATATTTGTCAAACAATTAAATAATCTTCTGAGTGATCTTGAGGTCTGTTTCTAAACACTCTTTCTGCAATTCATGTTTTCATTTCAAGTACGCTGTCCCCGAATTTTGCTGTTTACAGTGATTTTAACTGAAGGTGTTCTGACATTGTTGCTTTCTGAAATTGTAAGGAAAATGCAGACTTTGAGAAATTTTTTGAACAACAACTAAAAGAAGATTCACAAATTGCTAGGACTTATGCTGCTAGTGTTTGTTTCTTAATACTTCTCTTCAGAGGAAAATCTATTTACATGGGACCTAAAGAGAATGACATCTGTGTAGCAGAAATGTTGCATTTATACAGCCTAGCAGGAACTGCTGTGGTAAAAATGATACCATTCCCAAAAGGTATAACTTTTCTGCAAAAGACAGTATGAGACTCCATGCTTATTTAATATCAATGGCAATGAGACTCTTTACATGAAATTAAGTGATCAGAGGCACTTTTGTACCAATTCCCTTTTGTTGTAGGAAAGCAAGGGTTAAATTTTAGATTTTCTTTAAAAAGTGCCCAAACTACTGTATTATAAAGACACAAAATAAGATCCTCAAGATCTCAAATTTGGGAAGTAAAAGATAGAACTGAATGTGCCACTCTATCTTTCATATTTTTCTGGCTCTGGAGAAAACAAGATGTAGCAAAATGTTATTTTTGTCAATAAACCAAGTCGAAATTATTCAAAATGCAAACACACAAATCAAGTCTATGACTAAGGCACCATTTTTAAACTCAAAGAAATATAGTATTTTAATTGAAACTTTATTACTTTATTGCTATTTGTCATCTGCACCGGATGCCATGTTTTCCTGGGGACTGGTCCAAAACCATGGGAGTGGAACCCCCCCGAGAACTGTCTTTTATACACCTCAATAAATTCTGCCAGGAGAAAAAGACACATCTCTTTGACCTTAAAAACACAGGATCTAAATATTATTTTACCATGAGGGAAGAATGAATGAGAACAAATATCATGTATCTTATCAATATATCAACATGGGGTAGTTATATCACCCAATTTCTGTGTTTATATATCTATACTAGGAGCTTAGAAGGATATTCACATAATGTAATGTAGTCTGATGAGGCTCTTTGCCCTGGCTTCCCCTGCTAGTCAATGGAGAGACAATAGTTTTTGGAAGAGGAATCTACTTTATCACCAGCAACTGGCAAGGGAAACTTAGTGAAATTCCCCCATCTCTTCAGTCTCCTGAATCTCCTAGTATATTCGGTAGAAAAGGATAGATTTTTGAAGCTGCAGCTAATGGGCTGTTCATCAGAAGTCATGTTCTCTCCTGCTGATCACAGGTAAAGGTTAGACTTGGAATCCCCCCAGCCTTCCCTTTGCTTCTTTAATTCCATGAGACCGCTGGGCAAATGGCCTGGAAGCAACTAGCAGCACACTGTGCCCAAGTCCCCAGTGGGAGTGACTCAGGAGCTCAGACCCCAGCGTGAACCGTGGCATATACTCACAATCCTTCTGGTCACAACACTGAATGAAAGTGATCTGAGAGTACTAGTATAGCTGAATACTGCTAAGACCTCTTTGCATTTGCAAATTTCTTCCTAGTCTGCTACTTTTCTTTTCTACATTACTGTAATTATAGATTAATCCAAAAGAGTCTTCTTTAAGAACAGTTCTCACTGGAGGGCTTATTTTAGCCAGTACTAAAAGATGCGGTATTTGCATATACTAATAAAATTTAGCTTCAAACACTGTTTCTTTTGTATTTTTAAATTGTATCTAAAGGACCTTACACTTTTTGAAAGAGAATGTAGACATAAGTATTTTGGTATATCACATTACATTAGAGGATTACTTTTATTCAATATTTCTTTGGCACCTAACGTTAAATAACATAAAAGTAATTGACTGGAGATGACACTTGGATTACCAAGTTAAGCCAGAGAAAGAATTGTGAATAAGTATAAGAATTTGGTAGCGTTTTTTGTCCTCTGTATAATGTTGTGGAAAGATTATGTCCATGTGAAAGACATACAGTTCTTTCTTTATTAACATTTTTACCCTCACTATTTATAGATGGTATAATTATTTAAATCCTGAATGCAGTAAGTATAAAAAACCTTCTGTACCGTACCATAGGTTATGAGAAAGCCTATGACACAGAGCTCAAATGGCAAATTCTACCTTCTCTCTCATTCTTAAGGGGACTTTGGAGAACTGTATCCAAAGAACACTTGGATGTTTTGGCCATCTGGCAGCAATCTTATAGCTAAGGAGGGGAAAGCAGGAAAAAAAATGGGCCCAAATGTTTTGCCATTTAAATTGCCAACGTTCCTGAAAAATCCCTGCTTTAAAAAGAAAAACAAAACAAAACAAAAAGAGTCAGTTCTGTTGCAAACTGCAGACTAGCCCAGGCTAGAAAGATAGTTTCATCTGAGATTGTCATCTCCTGCCAAAAAAGAAAGGCAGCTGAAAATATTTGGAATATATTTCTAGGTCTTCAAAGGTAGAATTTGAGTTTTGATCTGTATTTATGTGAAGTAGACTTGTGGATAAAGAAGATAAAGGCATCAGATCTTTAGTCCAAGATTGTTTCAAGTTCTGACTGATTTCCAGGCTTCTCGTTAAGGAATCATGAAACATTTTCTCTCCACTTATAATTTTCCCCTCTCTGTTCTAAAAAGTTCATTCAATTTTTAAAAAAAATTTAGGAAAAAGGAAGTTGTAATATTTGGAGTTTTATTTGGAAGTTTGGTAATAAGATCAACTCTAGGGTATCCCAGGCTTATGTATGTTTGATTTGGCTCCATACTGGCAGGGGCACAGGCATTTTCGTCATGCAGTGCACTAGCCACTCCAGAAACATTACTAAACTATTTCCTGAAGAGTCCAGAGTAGCTGTCACTCTATGATGTGACCTACTGAGGGATTTGGCTGCAACTAGAGAATTAACCTAGGACTTGCCACCAAACATGATCTCTAACTCAAACTCTACAAAAGCTCCTTGTAGAGCTCTAAAAAATGTCAGACTTCATAAAATAAAGCTAAGAAATTTTCTACTTTGCTTCAATGCAGGACATTTCTTTCTTTTTTTATTCTAGGCCCTTATACTACCACCCCTCACATCAAACTTTGAAGTCATACACAGACCATATGGCAGGGTCTTCCAAAATGAAATAAAGGCTGTAGATACTTGCATGGTTACACCTTCATTTATTGATTAATGCTCTAATGACCAAATGTAAGATGGGATTTTATAGATTGCCCCTTACTGAAACTCTCAGGGAATTTAACTTCTCTCTACTACTCCTCTGTATTGTGAACCAGTTTGAATAATTCTGCCAAATCATGTATCACATGTAGTCAGTAGCCTATCCCAAATCTAAGCATCATGCTTGCTGCCTGAAATAAGGTTTTCTGCATGCTGACTGGCAGCATTACAGACTAGCTCCAGTGGGGAAATGGTGTGTCCCTCCAGTTAGCATGGCTGTGGCCAGGGCACATTTTATTCCTCCAGTTTAACAGAAGACCCACAAGAACAACTATCCTAGTTTCTTTCTAGAATTCCATACATGCCCTGTGCTCACCTGTGCTCCTGTCCTCTGTGAGACAAACTTTTCTCACACTCACAATGCCCTCCATCACTGACTCACCACTCCACGGGATGTTTCCCACTGCTGATTTTCCATCTGGTAGATTCTCATTCTTCTCTTCGAGCACTCAAAGAGTGCTTTTAGCAGAAAAGATGATCTGTCTTTGGAGTGCAGCTTTAGCAGTTAGCACAATGTGGGAGAGAAGCTGACATAAAATTTGATCCGTCAGTGTGCTCTGTGCTCTTAGCTCCCACGGGCCCTGTTGGATCAGGTTCCTTGAATGGTAGCTCAGGATTCAAACTCAAAAGGAATGTAATATTTAGCTGTCTTAGACACCTTTGAAACTCCTAGTCTTAAAGTTACTAAAAATATATATGGTTTTTAAAAGAGTAGTTGTTTGTACAAGCTGTAGTCAACAAGCCTGTTACAACTCATTGAACTGCATCCTAAAGCTAACTCTGTAAGGTGTCTTTCACCCTTCATGCTTTCCTCTTTACAAATATTCTATGCTGCTTCAAAATGAGAACCCACATTGGATATTTTCTCTGTAACATTTGGCTGTCTGTCAGAGTGAGAGCAACATTAGGTGTAAATCACAAGAACACTTGTTCCAATTTAAATATTATTTTTGTACTGGGCCTTAGACTATTCCCTCATATATCAGCTGTTCCCATGCAGACCAGCACAAGAACATCTGTTTAAAAACAATCTGTTTATTTTATTACATCTCCAAAAGTTGTGCCTGTGAAAGTATACAACAATACTGGGAAAGAGAGAACACTTCTTATTTGTTTGAGTTCACATATATGACTTCTTAGTTTAAGAAAACTAAGTCTGCCTAATCAGCTCCACTGCCATTTTGTTCATTTGTTGTTTAAAAGCAAAGCAAATGAAAGAGAATCTAAGGACAAAAACATGCAATTTCTCAATATTACCAGGACCAGTAAAAATGAGCAGCCAACTAAACACTATTTAATTAACTACTTTTATAATTTGCAGTTATTTCTATATAACCAACCAAGCAGGTTGGTTGTATTTCCTTTTTGTTTGTTTTGTTGTTTTGGGTTTTTTTTTTAAGTAGCAACACTTAGATTTTATTTAAACAGTTAAATAACATTCTACTTAGGATGTGTGTTAAAAAAACGTTGGCTTCAGTGTCCTATTTATTGCTGATACATTCACGCTTAAATCACTGATAAGCTATGAGAGCAGTCAGTGCTGAAATGTTACTGATACGATTGTGTGACTAATGATTGCTGCTCTGTAAAACAAATATTAAACATATGCTTTTATGTTCTTATGTGACAAATTCAAAATGCTTTATTTATTGTCATACTGTAGTCCTAAGAATCAATTAAGTAAATCTGTTTTCAACTTGCAGCAAGGGAAATGAAACTATAGGTAAGTTAGTACTGACATACCAGATATGTAGTGCCCTCCATGTATGAGACTGTTCATGTTACAGTTACACAGAAAACAACCTGACCTGTTGTTGTTCGGCAACTGTGACCTAAACAGTTACAGCTCATGCTGTTTTCTGTGGCCAGGATTTAGATCTCTGATTTCTTGGTCAAAAGAAACATTGCATCAAATCAAGTATCACCCATTGCGTGAGTCTATAAAGTGTTTCCAAAAGTCTCAGGCTGAGTCAATAGAGCAGGGAATGTTAGACAGTTTTGCTGTTTCTCCAGTGTCTACAGTGATAAAAATAGATTACAGAAATATGCTGGCTGTAACAGAGCCTAATTTTATTTTCAGGAAATGCTTTGGAGGAAAATAAATTCCCTTACAACATAGGAGCAGCATCTTGTTTTCTGTGTATATTTATTTGTTATTCCACCCACTTTCTTACTTCCTTACAGTGCAAGTGGTATTACTGTGTCCAGGGCAGTTAGTGTAGCTTCCCCTTCAGACCAGAGGTTCTTAAGCCATGGTACACTTGCCACGGGGGAAGCACTCATTTCAAATCCCTAGGCATGTATTGTGGCAGCAACAAGCGTCTTCACCTCTGTGTAAGATTTCAAATGTGCTGCACTGCTTGTACTTGCTGCTGTATGGGCTAGTGACTCGCCTGCTCTCTGGGGCCTGCAGGAAGATGGCTATTGCCAGACAGACACTTTTGGCTTAGGACTAGTGAAGAGGACCAGCCACGGGTGAGTGAGGGAACAAAAGGCAGGGGGTTAGTGGGTTGGCCTTCACATAGACGTGGGGTCTCCTGGTCTGAAGAGAAGAAATAGGAGTTGTGAGTGGGAATAAGGGGATGGAGCTGGATTTTTCTCACATTCAGGTCATTTAAGTGTATTTTTTAATGGTCTTGTCTTAATATGTTCTCTGCAATGGAAAAAAAAATAACAGATGGATGCTCAAAGGACTCAGAAATACTAGATCTCTTTGTTAACATGCTAGAAAACATGAATGCCGTATCAGTCCAAAATAAACTAGTTTTATTGAAAATGTATTTTCAGAACACATCTTTTGGTTAAAGTTTATAAAAATACACATCACCCCCCTTTGTGGAAGAAATATTTTTCAAGAAGCAATACTCCCTAAACAAGCAAGGATTATTTGAGATAGTTCCCGCAACTCAGGGCATATATTACCTGCCAGTTTTGGGGATGAGGAGTTAAATGGATTCTTTTGGAAGACACCTGCAAAGTCAGCCAGAAGGCACAAAACATGACTTGAGAGTTTTTACAGGTACTGCACAGACTGCTGGTGAGGCCACTAGCTGTTGCAGTTTTTAATCCTTGTTTAGTTAAAGCTGGACAGTTTCTATAAATGTCATATATCTGTATATGCAAGGTCTACATACCTCTCTCATTTTCCTTTTATTTTTCAGTAAAACACTGCAGTGAGGTAGCATAGGAAGGAAGTACTTTCTGGCCTATCAGTGTACATCTTCTGATGTATTGTGATTACTCAAAGAGGTTTTAAAGTTTTGACTGCATCAAAAGTGTCTTCTGAGACCCCACCTGGAGTAGTGCATCCAGATCTGGGGCTCCCAGCATGAGAAAGACATAGACCTGATTGAGCAGGTCCAGAGAAGAGACACAAAAATGGTCAGGGGGCTGGAGAATCTATGAACTATGAGGATGCCCTTTCCCAGGAAGTTTTCAAAGCCAGGCTGGATGAGGCTTTGAGCAACCTGATCTAGTGGAAGGTGTCCCTGCTCATGGCAGGAGGGTTGGAACTAGATGATCTTTAAGGTCCCTTCCAACCCAAACCATTCTATGATTCTGTGACTCTATGGCTGATAAGTCATTGCCTTGGAAGGACAAAGTAATTAGGACAAAACTACTCATCCTGCCTTTCAGCCTTGCAAAGCCAGATGAGTAGCTGTATGGGCTGCATTTGGCCTACAGATTTTATATTATATCTGTCTGCTTGAACACTTTGGAGGAAGTCCGAAGCCCAGATCTGTACTACTAATGCCAGGACCTGCAACAAGGACAAGCATGAGAAAAGTCAGAAATACTGCCAAAAGACATAAGCTGCCATATTTCAGCCAAAGAAACAGATTTTTTTTCAAAAAGACAGTAAAGAAAATTCAGGAGTTTTAGGTGGGTGAACTTTGAACAGGTCTACAGCAAAACATAATCATTCCCATGTGTCTGAGAAAGGGAGTGAAGGATTTGGAGAAATGGACTGCAGGGTAAGAAATATGGGTCAGAAAACCAATAAGTAGAGATACAGTAGACAGGAAAGATGGTTAGCTGAAGGGAACAAAGGAAAGAAAAATGAAAACTGGAGGAAGGAAAAGGACATTTCAGAGGGTATATGGGGAGAGGGAAGTTCTTTACAAGGAGAGGAGATGTATTGAGAAATTTCTGAAATCTATACATTAAGTTTTATTAAAGAGAGAGAATAAAATGAATTTTAAAAGTTATGGCAAAGGAGAAAGGATAGGCAGTCCAAAGAAAGACAATATTAACAGTAACAGTAGTGGAAATTGTCTAATTTACAGAAATGACTATGTATTGTCTATGTAGGAAATTTGATCTGATCAGCAGTGTGGAGGAACAGAAAGAAATAAATATTTTACATATGCATTCAAGCAATTTGGGAAACAAAAAGAAGGGAGCAGAATTATGGGATGGCATTGGAAAGGGACTAACAGAAACACAGCAGTCATATATGGAGAATAGCTAAATTGTCCAGAAAATATAAGAATAAAGACAAAAGAAGTGAAGCACCACTTGGATTTACTGATCGGGGAGGGGAAAAAAAAAAAAAAGGAAAAGGAATTTTACTGATTTCAAGCTCATAGAAATTTAGAAGCCAACACCAAGTGTGACTATGGAGAGGAATTGACTGTGGAGAGCACAGCAATGGCTCTATGAGCTGTGATAGTGTGGGAGACTTTGCTTTCACAGATATAGACTGGAAAACAAATGCTATTACTAATTATGAGACCTTAA
This sequence comes from Caprimulgus europaeus, assembly GCA_907165065.1. The sequence goes on from OU015525.1 coordinate 33,720,720, forward strand.
AAATGTGATAGCTTACACATAATTACTGAGACAACTAAGAATCATGTTACAGACCCGCCTGAAGACATTGTAGAATAGAGGAATAAGAAAATAACCTTGCAGGGAGCATTCATTAACAGATTCATTTTGAAATAAATGAAAAAATAACCAGTACTTCTATTCCAATGGCACAAATCTGATTGGAAAAAAAAAGGGAAATTCTAGTTAACTAAGTCATCTGGATAGAACTCAGGATTTGTATATAGAGGAAGACTTTAGGCAAAGGTTCATAAACCATCTAGAACAAGCTTCCATTTGGAAAAAAAAAAAAAAAAAAAAAAAAGGACGAGGAAGAGCTTGAGACCTAGCTGGATGAATAAACAAAAAGGATATTACGAGTAAGCAGAGGGCTGAGAGGAATGGAAAAAAGGACTGATCAGCCAAGAAATAATTTCTCAGAGGTCAAGAAGTCTAGGGATAAAATGAGAATAGCCAAAAGTCAAGCTGAGTTAGACTTTTAAAGGATATTAAAATAAATAGGAAAGAAAGGCACTTTGGGAATATAAATAAAAACAGAATAAATTAAAAAAAAAGAAAGAAGAAGAAAAAAAGCTAAGGTTGAGATTAAAGATAATCTAGATATGGCTCTCATACTAAATGAATAGTTTGTCTCAGCTTTCAATAAGAATAATTATTTCAATATGCAATGGAAGCGGTAAACCGAATAACAGAAATTAAGATACAAAAATTATCAGAATGCAACTTGAATTAGAACTCAAACATCTTAAGGAAGTCAGATAAGTGGATAATCATCCCTTCTAAAATTTGGAGATAATTAGCCCGAAGGGTAGAAATTTCAAAAGAATGGGGTAGATGAAAGGATAAAATTGGAGAATAGAAAATGTTGCACCTATATGAAAGGCAGGGAAAAGGATGATATCTAGGCAACTACATGTAAGTTGAACCTTAATATTTTGTAAGGAATTAGATAATTAATTTAGAGGAAAGTAAAGTACAATAAAATAATAGATTCAAGTAAAAAACTAAAATTGAGGTTGTTAAAGATATTTTGATAAACCATTCTGTTATCTTTCTTTGATGATGTAAATGAAACAAATGTTGTAGGTCAAACATAACTGTGCTTGCATAAAGTATATAATATAATGTCATATGGGAAATTACAAGCTGAAATGAAGTTGCTGAACAATGGGAGAAGGTAAGGATTTTGAGTAAAGGGAAGACCAAGGATAGAAAATATTTCTGAAGATAGATAGTGAAAATATCTAAAAGTACTGAAAATGCCTGTGTTAGACAATGCAGAATGTGTATAGACTTTCTCACAGATTGCTGTTGGGACAAGATTGATTCATTCATGCTCTTCACGGAAGTGTGTTCTAATGCAGTGTTGTTGCTGATTAAAAGAATGCCATATCCCACATGGCATTCTTATCTCCAAATTGGAAACATGTGGGTTTGATGGATAGACCACTCGTTGGATAAGGAACTGGATGGAAGGTCGCACTCAAAAAGTTGTGGTCAACAGCTCAAAGTCTGAGTGGAAACCGGTAACGAGTGGTGCCCCTCAAGGTTCAGTATTGGGACCGGTGCTCTTTAACATCTTTGTCGGTGACATGGACAGGGGGATTGAGTGCACCCTCAGCAAGTTTGCTGATGACACCAAGCTGTGTGGTGCGGTTGACACGCTGGAGGGACGGGATGCCATCCAGAGGGATCTTGACAGGCTTGAGAGGTGGGGCCTGTGCCAACCTCATGAAGTTCAACAACGCCAAATGCAAGGTCCTGCATCTGAGTCGGAGCAACCCCAAGCACAAGTACAGGCTGGGCAATGAGTGGCTTGAGGCCAGCTCCGAAGAGGAGGACTAGGGGGTGGTGGTAGACAAGAAGTTCAACATGAGCCGGCAATGTGCACTTGCAGCCCAGAAGGCCAACTGTATCCTGGGCTGCATCAAGAGAAGTGTGGCCAGCAGGTCGAGGGAGGTGATTCTCCCCCTCTACAATGCTCTTGTAAGGCCCCACTTGGAGTGCTGTGTCCAGTTCTGGAGCCCCCAACACAAGAAAGACATCGACCCGTTAGAACGAGTCCAGAGGAGGCCACGAGGATGATCCAAAGGCTGGAGCACCTCTCCTATGAGGACAGGCTGAGAGAGTTGGGGCTGTTCAGTCTGGAGAAGAGATGGCTCCAGGGAGATCTTATAGCGGCCTTCCAGTTCCTGAAGGGGCCTGCAAGAAAGCTGGGGCAGTTAATGACAGGACAAGGGGAAATGGCTTTAAGCTGAAAGAGGGTAGGTTTAGATTAGACGTTAGAAAGAAATTCTTTGCAGTGAGGGTGGTGAGACACTGGAGCAGGTTGCCCAAGGAAGTTGTGGCTGCCCCCTCCCTGGAAGTGTTCAAGGCCAGGTTGGATGAGGCTTCGAGCAACCTGGTCTAGTGGAAAGGTGTCCCTGCTCATGGCAGGGGGGTTGGAGCTAGATGATCTTTAACATCCCTTCCAACCCAAACCATTCTATGATTCTATGAAAAGTTGGATGACTTTGCAGATAGGAGAAAATGAAAAGAATTTCAATAGTCCAAAGCAAGTGCATTTTTTATTAATAATGGAACATCCAATAATAAGTTAATAAAAACAATATCAAGGAGGAACTGTTTTCAAACATGCCCATGTAAAAGATGTAGGAAGTAAAGTAGTCAACAGACAGCAGGGCAATAATGTTACATTACAGCCCTCTTTTGTGGAATGCCACCAAAAAAAGTCTAGTTATCTACATCCCCAAAAGATAAAATCAGAAGAAATGCAAAAAGCTGATGTGTCAGAAAACCTATACTGAAAAGCAATAATAACATTATTTGACCTGCTTGCATTTAGCAAAATCAGTGTTAGAAACTTCACACAAAAAAGATCAGACTTATGGATGTATACAATAATGTGAAGTGTATTCCAGGTTGTCATCTGGTTCTCATGCCAGTTGATCACTGAAATACCTGATTTTTTTCTTTCACGAGTCCCACTGTCATGTTTTAACATATTGAAGTGTTTTTTTTTTCTTAAGTATCGTCATTTTTTTTGTTTAGAGTAGGATTTTCTAAATGAGCAAGTAACTTTGAGCCATCAGACTTTGCTCTTAAATCAAGATGCTTCTGGAAATCCATTCATTGCTATTATAATATCTAATTTCACTATTATGGTTGACAGTTCACTCCTGGTTTTGAGGGCAGCTGTTGTCATGGAAAGTCAACATCTTAGCAGAAGTGGAATTCTTTGCATTGTCTATGGAGTGTTTTTGTTATCACGTTTCAGCATCAAACTTTGAACATAGTGGTGTATTTAGTAGCAATGGAAACCCAGTGCAGAGAAGACAGATTCTTTCCAAAACTAGATATGACTAATACTGACTAACTGGAAATCATATCAGAAAAGAGATGGTTTTTTTAGTCCAAATGAGAAGCTGTGGGTTTTTTAGATATTTCTATACAAAATAAAAGAGAAATAATTATGAAGTACATTCATTAATTTTGTAAGATTTTTTCTTAATCATTACATTTCCATTAATTTTGCATTCAGGTTTTAATTAGCCTTTTTAATGTTTATAATAATAAAAATTCTAACTACTTGCAGAATCCCTACTAGATCCATTCAACACGCAGGATACTTTTGCGGCTGTCCGACCTTACTCACAGAAGCTTCTGGATTAGCCATTTCCTGCAAACACATCTACAGGCTCCAAAATTCCATAGCCCTTGCTTGTTTTATTTTGGGTTTTTTTTCTGGGGGGGGGGTGGGAGAGGGGGGAATTTGCTTGTTTGTTTTTTAAATAAGTATTAAAAACTACTGTCAAGGCACCATACATAAATAGTGTAAACTCCTGACCTTAAAGTGTTGAGATGTTGAGTGAAAATGACTTACACTAAACTAAATAGCTCCCTTTTTAGCTAAATGAAGAGGGGGGGGGAGCTTTTCAGTAGTCTGCATCTTTTCTGGAGAGTTCTAACAAGAATTTTATAGCAATTTACACTTATATCTTAGTAATTCTTAACACGTGTGAAAAAAACCCAACTTAAAAATAAGTTAAAATAAAGTATTAGTATCTCTAATGATTGATAATCATCTGGTAGTGAAAGAAGCTATAGAAATAAGCATGGTATACAACCTGTCCTCTGAGTAGCAAGAAGTACACAAACCATATAATCATAAACCAGAAATAATGAAGAAAATGCAGATGAGAGGATGAGTATTCCCATAGCTGCTCCCTTCTAATCTGTCTTTTCTGACAGAACACTATCCAGACTTTTGTTGATTTTTCTGATAATTATTCCAGTGAGAAGGCAAAAAAAATATGGCAAGTCATCAGGCCAGATCTACATATTCCTCTAATACCTTTAGTTGCTCCTCAAAGGATCAAACCATATCTTTCAGTGGGTCTTAAACCTAAGAGCCAAATTCTGCTGCTTCTAAATGACTACTTTATAAAAAGTTCTGAAAAGTACAGTGATGCAAGATGAGAATTCTTTTATATTTTCATGCCTTAAACTCATGCTAACAACCCTTGAAACTAAGTGTTACATAGCTAAGAGTATTACCCAGAGAAACTCTATGTAACTGCAGTAGAAATTAACCCCCGAAGCCTCATCTGCATTTCCTTTAATCTCCCATTCCTGTGTAAGAGCATCACTGTTAAAATATTTTCTAAACATAAAGGATAAATGCACTTGCGTAAGGATGTTACAAGTAATTACTATAAAATGCTATTAATTAGAAACACTGTTAGTCAAATTACTTCTGACTGATTTTCTAGTTTACAAATAAAAATGCTGCCCACTGCTGCACAAGGCTTTTTGTCATTATCCGCTGCATCAAACTGTACTATTGCCATTGCAGCAGTACTGGTGTGCAGACCAAGTTAGTCTTAATTTGAGTTTAGGGTTTTTTTCCATTTTGCCCAACCTTTCTAGGTGACTTCAAGTTAAAAGATCCCTGTTACAGTTTGACTGGTTGGTTTTCTTAAGGACTACCTTACCTCTTACATGATACTTGTTCTTCTTAAATTCCTCCATACTTGTTTTAGAGATCTTTATTTAATTTCTTCTTCTTGTTTCTGGATTTGCTGGCAACTTTAGGGATAACTAGAGACAGACTATCGTTCTCAGACAAAATAACAAATGACTTGTACTTTTACCCCAAGGCTGTAGTAGAACGAATTTGAGCTGGATCATTTCTAGGGCAGAAGGAGATGGAACAAAGCTTACTGTTTATATTTTTAAATGTCTTCTACACTGAGTTTGTAGGAAAATATAAAATTAGTTGTAACAACTGTAAAATTGCATTGTTCTTAACCATCTTGTACCTGACAATCTTACAGGGTAGCTGTATCAACATAAGCTATTTAAACTCTTTTTGGTAAAGATATTCAATCGGTAATAAAGCCCTTTAAAAAAATTACAATGAACAAGCAAACAAATAAAATGAAGAATTGTACATCCTTTGATATATTCAAATACTGTTTCAGAAGTCACATTTTAATGAAATGTGGTTTGCAGGAGAACACAGGATAACTATGGAGAACTTTGTGCTTTGTAATGTACAGAAGGTAACATTATCAAAGTGTCCATTTTGGAGTTAGCTTGATATTTTATGAAAGAGATAGGCAAGTTAAAATACGGGTTGCTCGGTGTTTTTTTACTCCATCCTCTCTTTCTTCCTTCCCAAATGCACGCTTAGAATAATTCCCCTCCAGGCTCTCCGAGGTGAACAAATGAGTCCAAGTTTCCACGGTTAAAAAATTTAACATATCAGGCTGGTAATAATTGTTTTTCACATTTTTGCTGCCATTCCACTTTGAACTTCCATCCATAGACTTTGCAATTAACAAGGTACTCCACCACACTATGATACATGCTGTGTATTGTTGATCACGAACTCTCAATGATCCATTATCCTTGAGTTCTTAGTGATCCATCATCCAATGTTATAGGCAGGGAAGTGTTTTCAAAAAGCAGTAAGACTTTAAATCATCTCTGAAAAATACTTCAGTAGGACCTTCAAATACCAAGAGGGGAGAGCAGTGCATGTTGTCTATCTTGACTTCTGCAAGGCTTTTGACACTGTCTCCCATAGCATCCTCATAGGTAAGCTTAGGAAGTATGGGTTAGATGAGGGGACAGTGAGATGGGTGAGGAACTGGCTCAATGACAGAGCTCAGAGGGTTTTAATCAGCAGTGCACAGTCTAGTTGGAGGCCTGTGGATAGAGTTGTTCCTCAAGGGCCAGTACTTGGTCCAGTCCTATTCAATATATTCATCAGTGACTTGGATGAAGGGTCTGAGTGTACCCTCAGCAAGTTTGCTGATGACACTAAACTGGGAGGAATGGATGATACACCAGAAGGCTGTGCTGCCATTCAGCGAGATCTGGAGAGGGTGGAGAGTTGGGCACAGAGGAACTTGATTAAGTGCAAAAAGGGCAAGTGTAGGGTTCTATACCTGAGGAGGAATAACCCCAGGCACCAGTACAGGTTGGGGGTTGACCTGCTGGGAAGCAGCCTTGCAGAGAGGACCTGGGAATACTGATGGATGACCATGAGCCAACAATGTGCCCTTGTGGCCAAGAAGGCTAATGGTATCCTGGGGTGCATTAAGAAGAGTATGATCAACAGGTTGAGGAAGGTGATGCTCCCCTTCTACTCTGCCCTGGTGAGGCTGCATCTGGAGTACTGTGTCTAGTTCTAGGCCTCCCAGTTCAAGAGTGATAGGGAATTTCTGGAGTGAGTCCAGAAATTGGAGAGGGCTACAAAGATGATTAAGGAGCTGGAGCATCTTTCTGACAAGGAAAGACTGAGAGAACTGGGTCTGTTTACCCTAAAAAATAGAAGACTGAGAGGGGACCTTATATAATCTTTATAGATATCTAAATGGTGAGTGTCAAGAGGATGGGGCCAGACTCTTTTCAGTGGTGACCAACAACAGGACAAGGGGCAACGGGCAAAAGCTGGAACAGAGAAGGCTCTGCTTAAACATGAGGAAAAACTTCTTTACTGTGAGGGTGACAGAGCACTGGAACAGGCTGTCCAGGGAGGTTGTGGAGTCTCCTTCTCTGGAGAAATTCAAGACCTGCCTGGATGTGATCCTGTGCAACCTGCTCTAAGTGAACCTGCTCAGGCAGGGGGGTTGGACTAGATGATCTCCAGAGGTCCCTCCCAACCCTTACCATTCTCTGACTCTGTGATTCTGTGATTAAAAACATTTTCATGTTGCTGACAATGTAGAAATGAAGTAGAAAAGGAAACAATATAATTGTGCTGATTATATTCAACATTTTTAAATACAACTCATCCAAAATTATAAACTTTAGGTGAGTGAAGGTGGTTTTTTTGGTTTTGGTTTTGTGGGCTCTGTAAAAATGCATGATGAAGTTTATTATATGACATTTGATTTAAATAAGACAGAAATAACAATAAACTGACTGGAAGAATGCACCATAAGAGACAATGGTGTTCAACTTCATATAATCATGGCACAACTCTGTTCCTGACTGTTTCAGGGTACCAGGGAGCAGCTATGTCCCAAATGTTTGTATTTTTTCATCTTTTATAACCACAAAGCTAAAATCTTTCCTTGTTTATTTCGTTTTGGTTTGGAGCTTTTTTTGTGTTTTTGTTTTGGATCGAGTTGGGTTGAGGGTTTTTTGTTGTTGGATCTAGGCTTCATGCATACATTTGTCACCTGGCTTTCAAATACATGTTCTCTCCAGTCCTATATCTTGGTTTTACTGGAGACTGTAGCAGAATTAATCTGCCGCCTATTGAGCTAGATTCTCACCTACAGTGCAATTGACTTTCAAATCTGTAAATCTGTAAATGACATTGGGATATTGTAGTAAATGTGACTAAATAAACTATCTGTCTCATTAAGAATAAGACCTTAATGTACAAATTCTGTACTTATTTTAGTGGTCAGATATCATTTCAGCTCAAACCATACCGATTTACAGGAGTGAGTATAATCACTCTACTCAAAATAATGTATTTTAAAAATAGATTATTTATTGGATGTACATTAAATATTAGCATACTTTTCCACCTTTTTTACATGGAATATTCCTCTGAAAAAAACTTGAATTATGGATCTCACTTTTAGGGACTGGGGCCTTTATTCGAAGTATTCATGTACCTTCCTGTTATGTGTTTTGACTCTATAATTGAGCCTGAAGTTTTATGACCAGGAACCTGGGCAAAAATGTGATTAAACAAGTGAGAACTTCTATTTTCCTGCATCTGCAAATGTCATTGCATTGCTTCAGCCTCAGGACTGTATTAATCATGCATAAAAGTAAATAAAATAAAAATAGAAAAATGTGTTGGTATATACAACTTGAAAGCACTAATGAAACCAATAGATCTTTTAATTCTAGTTTGTGGTCATGCATTAAACATATTAAATTTATGGAAATCAGCCCAGGGACAAGGAAGGTATACTGGTTTTGACTGCAATAGAGTTAATCATTTTCATAGTAGCTTGCATGGTGCTATGGTTTGGATTTGTGATCAAAATAGTGTTGATAACAGACAGATGTTTTAGTTATTGCTGAGCAGTGCTTACACAGCATCAGGGCTTTTTCTGCTTCTCATGCTGCCCCACCAGCAAGTATGTTGGGGGTGCACAAGAAGTTGGGAGGGGACACAGCTGGGACAGCAGACCCCAACTAACCAAAGGGACAGCTTACACCATGTGGCATCATGTCCAGCAATAAAACTTGGAGAATGAGGAAGAAGTGGGTGACATTCGGAGTTATGATCTCTGTTTTCCCAAGTAACCATTACACACAATAAAGCCCTGCTTTCATGGAGATGGCTAAATATTTGGGAAGTAGTGAATGAATTCCTGATTTTGCTTTGCTTGTGCACACATGTTTTGCTTTACCTCTTAAACTGTCTTTATTTCAACCTACCAGTTTTTGCACTTTTACCCTTCTGGTTCTCTCCCTCATTCCACTTGGAAGCAGTGACTGAGTGGCTGTTTGGGGCTGAGTTACCCGTCAGGTTTAAACCACAACAGAAGGGTAGATCGTGGAAGGTGCTTACATCTCAAAAAAAGTCTAGCACTTTGTAGCACTGAGCCCCACAAAACCCTGTGTTCTGATATCTTTATTTTCATTATATATCAATGCTTATCCATGACTAATTTAGCTTCCCATATCTGACTTCAAGATACATTTTAGTCTGGAATGCCTTACAATCTACCCTATACTTGTAACTTAAGTAAAAGGGCTTTTTTCCTACATGATTATTTGGTCTGCATTTCTGGATTACAAGGCTGCACTGACTGTCAGTCTTAGTAACAATATTTGGCTAATCATTAATATCCTGCAGCTGTATAGTTGGTCTGATTACATCTATGCTAACACATTAAAGCAGACCTGGACACAAGTCTGAGCACTGACCAGCATCAATCCACACAGTTCAGTTGTTTGTATGCTCCCTGGCTTAGCTTGTTTTATGGCAAGTAAGTCTCACACAGACAAGACATGGACATGATTTAGAGGGCAGCAGAAACCTGCGGCTGTAGCCAACAGGCAGCATGGATATGACCACTCTGTTTTGGAGAGAGAGAGGTTGGCCACATGGATGGAAGCTGTGCCATGCCACTTGTCCTTTGGGCCAGAGAATGGACGTTAGCTCATTTTATTGTCTGCTGTAAAGTAGACTGTTGAGCACTTAGTCCACCTGGACAACACAACACATAAAAAATTGCTTTTTGAGGCACATTTAAGACATTCTGTTTAAAAAGTCTAAAATACCATTTTCCAGATCTTTTTTAGTAACTCCAGATGATTACAGGAATACAACTTAATGTTGCAAGATCAGTTCTCAGAAGGCAAAGTAAGGACTCGGGGTATCAGAATGCAGGACTTTATCCTCTAATTCAGCCTGTTGTAATAAAGCTACTTTTTAATGGACAGAAGAGAAGTAATAAGATCAATAATTAATTATAGTAACTAGGAAGCAACAAGGAAGTTATAAAAATGGTCAAGATGTCTTACTGGATCTAAATGGTGGAGCTATTAGTGATTTAAAAAACAGCCATGTCTAGATTAAAGGTATTGACTGTTATTACACATGAATGAGATGAGGGACTGGAGTAGATAACCATTAATAAACTGGGTTTTTTTCCAGCCTAGAAACTTCTGGAAAATAAATGGCTATCTCTTAATATAGTTTTACATAAAGATGGGCAGTTTATTATTTTTCACAATGTTGAAGTTGCTACTTGAATGTTTGTAATTTGTAGTTAATGTGAAAGCTTTTATTCAGTACTGAAAATGAAAGATAATTGTATAATCATTACAGGATATTGGCAAACGGTTTTATCTGATACAATATTCATAAAATTGAAGGAAGTGGCAATGTAAAAGAAAAAGAATGCAGGAATGAAAGCAGATTTTTTTTTTCTCTAAAACAAAATAGAAACATTTTCAATATATTAATTTTCATCACTACTTAAGGCACAAAATATCAATTTTTTTAGGTTCCTAAAGACAAAATGTGCATTTGGCTTTTACTTGTCTTCCTGATAGGGAAATGAGTAGATTGTTGATCAGCTGGAAAGGTAGGGTAGCAACAGATTTTCCTTTAGTAAGGCTTTTGGTATTATGTCCCACAGCAATCACGTCTAGAGGCTAAGGAGATATGGGCTGAAAGAGCATATTGCTACATGGACCGAAAATTCACTGAATGGATGATAGCTCAACATCCAGTTGGCCAGCAAGCACAGTACCCCAGTAGTTGACACAAGGGCCCGTATCATTCAACGTATTTATCAGCAACCTGGAGCACTGGACATAGGAGGACATAGACCTGGCCTCGTTTAGCCTAGTGAAAAGGAGGATACAGGGTGATCTAATAACAGCTTACCACTACTTGAAGTGGTGTGACAGAAATGAAGAAACCAAATTTCCCTATGACTGTGGCTTGGGGTATTCAGATTAGACATCAAGTAAAAAACATTCACTGGGGCCAGTGCAGCACTGGAACTGGTTGCTCAGGGCAGTTATGGACTCTAACCTTGGTGATTTTCAAAGCAAGAATGGCCTGATATCTCTGGTCAGTGTTGGTAATAGCCCTGTTTCAAGCAGAGGGTTGGACTAGATCACTTCCAACCAGCATTTCTGCAATTCTATGAGTCTATAATTTGGTTGTTTCTCAAGGAAGGCATTTGATGATAGCCTTATTGTCAGCAGTATGATGATCAAATTTGCATTGATCAAAACAGATCTTGCTCTTTAGTTAAATAGGAGTTCTTAGAGTATCATTAAACTCACAAAATAAATAATGGAAGTCTGCTTTGATCTGACTAGACAGAGAAGTGCAACTATAGAAAGTTAAAGTAAACAAACCCCTCCGCGCCACCCCCCCCCAAAAAAAAAACCCAAACCAACCATTACTTATCTAATGTGACTGATCTCAGTTATAAGTGGTAAGACCAGGACAGGGAAAATAGGAGCTTAGGGTTTTACATAAAGGTTATGAGACTTTTATTTAGGGCTATGTGAGTTTTGTTAGTTTTGAACAATAAGTATTCCTTTTATGTTTAATTGTAAAAAAAAAAAAAAAAAATCACCTTTTTTCAGACATGCATAGAAATTTCTTCACTGGAACAAATTTCTTCATAAAATCAACTCAAAGTAGAGGGCTAGGTTTTTTCTTTCCTACACATTACTATCCTCCTACCAGTAATCTTTTTACATACCCACATTTCATGGTGGTGATGTATGAAAGTAGAGAAGATCCGCAATGACTCTCCTTTCAGGTAGTCCATGAGAAACTAAAGAGCACAATAGAAAAAGAAGGTAGGCAGCAAAATTTCTGTTCCAATCTCTAACAGCAATTAATTTGACATCAGAGACAAGGTATTCTTTCAGTATTCTGCTCTCAGTGCTGGGTCATTGGTCTCTAAATCAGTTAGAGGTACACAATCTAAAAATAAAAGCTACTATTCAAGAATACTTGAAGTACTATGAGTTTTTAAACAGCACATAAAGAGAAAACACTTTACAATAAAATTTGCTAGTAACTTTTGGTTTGGCTACCCTCTATATGACTTTAAAAGGTACAGGAATGGCAGTGTTAGAAGGAAAGAAATTTGCAGAATTCACAAATATATTTGCCAACCAGATGAAACCACTTACCTCATGTGCTCCCTGTCCATCTTCATGGCTGCAAACTACACAAGTCTACAAACTCTTCAAACTGAAGATTTTAATTTCTGTCAGATTTAAGATTTAACTCTAAAGATTCTCATTCAGGAGATGTGAAGGCTTTGTTGGGTTTTTAATTAACCCTGAAACATGCTGATAATTCATCTGCTACATACTTTGAGTATTTTCTGCCAAAAGAGCTGCTTATGTCTTACTTTTGACTAACTGAAATAGAACCAAGTTCAGTTAGGCTTGGAAATCAAGTTTACAGTCTCATGCAGCTACATGGTCAACTGCATGCCATAACAATGGTGGTATACTAAATGTTTTTCTTAACTACTGTCATTTCAGTCAAATATTCTCAAGAAAATAATTTAAAAGAAAATATTTCACACCAATGTCATGAGTTGTTTGCGATCAGGGATAGCTCTGTATGTCTAAGCAGATTTTTAAAATCCCATCAATTCAAGTACAGAAACATTTGGATATCCAGTGGAAAGAAAAGCATCGTAAAAAGGGAATAGATTGTTAAGCACTCAAGGTACCATTTCAAAATAGATCTGTGTGAAAATCAAAAGAATTATGAGGAACGATATATTTTTTACATTTTACTTCATAGAAATATGAAAATATAAAACACAGATGCTTCTGAAAATAATTAGAAGACTTTGCTTCTGTTCTTGTTGAGGAATTCAGATAAACTGCAAGAGAAAATAGTTTTCAAGTGTCTTTCCTTCCTTCTGCTGTGCATGCATATCTTGACATGCTTGCTCTACCAAGGCTGTCTGCTCCTTGATAGCAAAAACCAGTCCTAAATGTAGGTTAACACATCATTCACTGGAGCAGTAGGGGTTTTGGATAGGATCCAGATCCAATACCTTTTTTGTCACCTAGGTTTATATAGAATGTCAGCAACAAAATCTACAACAATCTAGAAAGCCAATGCTACAGTGACCATCTATGTACATATCTCACTTATTAACTCCCACTAAATCTCAAATGCTAAGACTGCCAAGGCTTCTGTGCACACACAGAAATGTCTTAAGTAATTAGGTACTGGCATCCATTCATGCTCTTGTTTGATGTAGAGATGCACTGGTAAAATAGTTGAGGTGGGATCATCGTCTCTAGCTTTAGGTACCTGCATGTGTCTTATATGAGGATGCCTGCATGGTAGTTGCATCACAACTACAGCCAGATGAACTGAAACCAGTCCTAAACTTTACCCAAGGCTTTTGGGAGGACATTCACTCCATTAGCTGTGTTGTGAGCATATCTGATACCCAAAGGCAGTACCACAATGCCAACACCTTCCATTCAAGAATACAGCCAATAGTAGGAACTTTGGCTGCAGAACATGCACTGAAAATAGAGACCTGGTTTCTACAGCTTTGTCATTCTGACCAGATTCAAATTCAAATAAATAATTGCTACATCCAAAACAGATGTCATTTGGTTGGAATGAGGAAGAGAAGCAGAATTCTATTCTAGCTAGACTGTAGAACACCTGGGAGTGCCAGTATGAGGCCAACAAGATATCAGGGATAAGGTCCTTGCTGGCTAGGGTATTCAGAAGCAAGATCTGATAGGAAGCTGTTTCCACCTGAATTACTTCTGGCATTTTGTATCCTGACATAAGGGGCTGGAATGGGTATAATAAAGTAAATACAATTACACTTATTCAAAGTCAGGCAGTTCATTGTCACAGAGTTCAAGTTCTTCTGCAGTCATAGAGAGATGCATGCTCATCTCATAGCAGGTAGTTTTTTAAAATAAATGGAATTAACTGTGCTATAGGTTGCCTGCTTTCTGTGTCCTTTCTCCTTTTTTTCCTTCCTAGGATATAAAAGAAAATTACATCATTTTACTAGACTAGACACAACTTCCAAATTGCCAGCATTAGATCCCACTTTACAATCAAGGTTCTACTTTGCATTTTGTGATTCTGAAATGTCTAGTAGTAATCAGAATATTCTGGACACTGTCCCTTCAACCTTTTGGCGAGGAAACACTTTGTATTGTTTGCTCCAAATTCCACTGGCTCTTCTTTTGTTACACTGCAGACTCTGTCTCATCATCCTCTGTCACCTCAGGTATATACTTCAGTATCATTGCTTTCTAGATTTAGCCTTCTTGTTGAGTGCCTGTTCTGAATTAATTTTCCCCAAATGGATTTGCCTTTTTCCAAGTTGACTCTCATTTTGTTATTCTCATCCCATGTTTCTATTTTTTCTAGGACCCTCTATTGTTTGCCTGTCTTGGCTGCTGCTGGCCCAGCCTGCAATTTGACATCATCTGTGAATTTCATTAGTATACTTGTGTTTCAATTCCAGATCATTTATGTGGCTTTTAAAGAAGACAATACCTTAAACAGAGCCCTGTAGCACCTCCATAGTCAGCTTATACAGCTCAATATGTTGTTTATTGTCACATTTTATTTGTGTTCTGTGTGCCAATTTTCAGTTCATGTGATGGAGCTCAGACCCAAGCCAATTTGAACTCATTTGAAAAGTAAGATTTCGTCAGACATGGTATTGAATGCTATACCAAAACCCAGATGATATCCTCTTTCCTTTCTCAATTGCTTTTGTAACTGTTCCACAAAAAATAATCAACATTTGTACTGCACAGTTTTCACTTCATAAATCCAGACTGCTAATAGGTCATGGGTCTGTAATCTTCTTGTCTGCTCTATGCCAATTCAGGATTAAACATCACATAAAACTATATATAACTTGGGATCTGGCTGCAGGTAAGTTGCAAGATCTCCCTGAAACTCAATGAAGTGCCTGGACTGATTGCAGTGATCTTCATGGGGGAGCAGTGTTTTGTTACGAGAGCTCTCTCTAGTGGTCCTGGATACTTCACACATCGTGTGACTCCAATGCCACACTCTAGAAAGGCTGACGGGAATACATCTTCCTTTGTAAACCTTTGGAGGCATAAACCTGCTTAGTTCCAGCATCAAATTATAGTAAAATCATATTGAGAAGAAAAATAATAGCAAACAAAGAGTGAACTCCTGGAAAAGGGTAATGCATGAGAAGGCTATAGAGGAAGCCTTTCAAAAGCAATTAGTTTAGGAGTTTTACCACATTCAGTGCTGGAACAGACATAAGCCAACACATAATATTTAAACATATTCTGTAATTGAAGAGCAGAACACGCATCCAAATCATATTCCCCATATAATATAGAACAACAGGTGCTTCCTAGGTTTGATAGATCATTATCAAAGTTACATTTTAAGAACCTCTTAACAAAGGACAAATTTTAAATTGGTAGCCCATAAATATATTTAAAACCAGGACAGCTTAACAAATCATATTTGAAATGAATATATTTATTGATTTCCTGTATTTCACTCCTGGATTAGTGAGGGCCAGAACTCAGACCAGCATGCTTGTAAATTCAAAAGAAGACTCCATGAATTATACTACTCCCTGTCAATAACCCACTGGCAAATTGATGTACATGAGGTTCCAAACGATAGCATATATAATAAAGTGTATAAACTCTTTACAATAATCTCAGAGTAAGTGCATCTTACTGAATTGCATAGCAAGTCCCAGAAAAATAGTTTGGCCTTCTTTTTTCCTGACTCTAAACTGAAAAGATAAAAAATGAATGTACTTCTATTTGCTCTGTTACTCTGTTACAGGAGCAACACAAAAACATTATAACACATTTCCCCTTTGCTGAAAAAAGAGAATATTTTCTCAAACAAATATTTTTTGGTATTGACTTTTTTAATAATATTCCAGTTATTTTTAAAAATAAAATTTGTTGGCATCTGTTCAGTAAATGAAGGGTTATTAGAACCCTGCTTTAAAAAATCCTTTACTGAAAACACTGTTTACAAATAAAATATACTATACTTCTAAGGTGTTCTACTCAGAAGAAAACTTTTTTTTTCTGTGAGGGCCTAAAAATTCTCCAAAGTAAGTGAAACATGTGTGCACAACACTTCTAAGAGGATTCGTAAGCATTGACCAAAATCCCCTACAGGTATTTTGGTCATGTTTAAATTAAGCACTTGAAGTGAGGGGAAACTTAATCATCAGTTTAAATGCCCCCATGAAGGGTTACCTAAATCACAGCATGAAACGTCCTTAAAGCTGTGGAGCTTAATAAAATACATGATAAGGCACTATGACAGAAAAGAGACATAAATAATTAGATAACTGTTTTGAGAAGACCAGTTATTTTCACCCTAATGAAATTCTTTTAAAAGCATTTTTTAGAGACTTCCAGATTTCTTTAGTATTTTGAGGAAACTGAAGCCTGATCCAGATCCTTTTGGAGTCAAAGAAAACCTTGCATTAACTTCAGTAGAAATGAGACTCCTTAGGAAGCAGATGTGCTTACATTCCACTGTCAAAAATAGGAGCTAAGCATCTGCTCAAAGTTAATCACACGCTTAAACACTGTCCAGGACTAAGGTCATGGTTGCCAGGACCTGATCTTGCAGCACATATAAATCCAACTGATTAATGGTTTGGTTTGCCTTCTGGATAAAACAAATGTAATAGTAAATACAGGGTTTGGGGTTTTATGATTCATTTTTGTGCCACTTCAAAAAAAAATATCTATTACAAAGAAATAGAGTTCAGTTGAGTTAGTGGAAATACTAATACAAATTACTGTATATTCTCATTTATTTCAGACTGGAAACCAAAGAAGAATACTAATGCAAACAAGGTATAACAAAAAACATGGTGTGACAAATAGACATAAGGGCAAACAACAAGTAGAATCTGTCAAGGAAATTGAGGTTACCTCTGAAAAGTACGCGTGGTGTCCTATAAACATAGCACAACAAAGATAAAACCTATTAAAGGGCAAATAAACCTTCTCCAAATATAGAGAAGACTTATTGAAAGACAATGAAATAAGACTTTAAGGCTGAGAGAAAATCTGGTAATATATGAACTGGTCACTTTAGTTACTGGAACTCAGATTGTCTGTCCTCTTCCAAGTGCATAACCTGTAATTATGATGTAAATTAGAGGAAAGTGATGGAAAGAGGGAATTATGGGAAGCAAAGGGAGTGAGGATATAATGGAGATTGTGGAAGGAGAACGTGGAGATGCAACTGAAAGCAGGATGGGGAGGCTGTGCCAGGTGTAGAACAACTATGTGCTGAAGGCGTACCAGGTGAGATTACCACTTTAATACAAAACAAAAAAATATTTTCAAAAGCTACAATAAGAACAGCCCAACCTATGCTTATCTCAGGGAGGCTAAGGAGGATCCTTCTGCTTTTAGTTGCTATTGAATTCATGCACAGTCCTATGAAAGATTATAAAATCACCAAGATGATAAAGTGGCAGCTACTCACAATGTTTGTCTTTAACCCAATAAAAAAGACACAACAATTCTACAGGTTCAGACAACAGATCACCACTTTCACAAGAACCTCACCAATTTAATATCTTTGATAGTAAATTAGTGGGATTTCAAGTAAGTTAAGCCACAGGTCATCTAGTAACTTCACAAAACGGACACTACTCATGCACATTAAATCTCAAGTAAGACATATTTCAGCGTTTGAAACTGCTTTTTTGGGTTTTGTTTTTTGGGGTTTGGGGGTTGTTTTTTTGGTGGGTTTTTTTGCAAAACCCTGGACTTATGTACATATTAGTCCATTAGAATTTGGGGTTTCAATTTCCTTTAAACGTAGCTTACCCATCTCAAAGATGTAGGACATGTTATAAAACAGGCTATGACAGCTTAAAGGTTCAGATTGCTTGTGGAAGGAACTAAAAAATATTGTTATTATAATCTTATTCTTTTAAGTCAATCTCATGATATCTGGAGCATAGTATATTCCAAAGGTTAAAGCTGTCATGTCTAATGTGTCAGTTCCTTGTGTAAGCAATTTCCAGTTGCTTAGTTGGGAAAAACAAGAGAACAAGATCAGTTCTAATCCCACAGCTTTCACCTAAATGAAAGAGTCTATGTTTCACCTAAGCTGTTCTTGCTGGTAAACTAAAAGAGCATCCAGAGCTTTGAAACAAGATGCTTTCAGGGTCTACAGCAGAAACTTCATATGTTTGTATGAGAATATTCTTACTGCAGTTGAACCTGACTCAAGGCAGACCTTAAAGTACTGAGACCCAATCCACTAGCATCCATTTCTATAGGCACCTTTTTGATTCTGTCTCTAAAGGTGTCCGATGTATAGCAACTGCCCTCAGTG
Source organism: Caprimulgus europaeus (assembly GCA_907165065.1). The sequence goes on from OU015525.1 coordinate 33,739,105, forward strand.
CAATATCATTCTGCTCTACTTTTTGCATCTTTGGGCAGTTCTACATACATTATTTTTTGCTTCTATCTAGCTTTTCCTATTTGGGATAGTTTATTTTGCCCAAGCTTTATTTGAGTTGGTTTCTCTGGGCATTGGGCCCAGTTTTTGTTTAACTTTGCTCTTAAAGTCTGTACAACAGTCCAGATGTTCTTTCCAAAAAAAAAAAAAAAAAGTGGGGGGAGCTTTATACATCCATTTTAACAAACAATCATGTTGTAAAGTAGCAGAAGGGATAATTTGTAAACCCACTGAATGCATTTATATGGTTTATAGCAAAATTAAGATCCATTACTGTTTGGAACTTGGGTTTACAACAAGGCTAACAAAAATGCTGACTAGGTGGAAGAGAAAACACAAGGACCATTGGCACACAAGAAATGTGTGAAGAAGCAGAAGGTAGAAAAACCTCTAGCAAACATGGATTTAGTTGAACTATATCAAAGTCATACTTTTATGCCCAGCAGCTTTTACTGGACCTTGAGTGAAAGTTTCAACTAGATCTACAGCTTTAATAAGCAGAATAGTACAACTCAGTATAGCAACAAGTAAGCAGCTGTCAAAAGAACTGTTTTAAAAAAGATGTCAGGAAACATGGAATAGCAAAACAGGGACTGTACCCAAAAGGGAGGGGCAAAGCAACAAAAGTCAAAGAAACAACTGACCCGATTAAAATATTATCAAAGAGTGGTTACTCATGTATTTATCTAGTGCTACAAATGACATCATGAGCTGACATTACCAATAGGTTACAACTTTCCCAGTGAACAGTAGAAGAAAAAGTTTGAAAACATCTTTTACAAAAGGCCAGCTATAGTATTTACACTTTTTGAAAGAAAAAGAAGCCAAGATTTACCCATAACACAGGAGAAATGCTATGTACTGTAGAGACAGAAGGAAAGGAATGAGAAATGCTGAGAAAGAAAGTTAGAATGTAAGGCATACAGGCTTGTTACTGTCATTGTGGCATAGAAATTTCTTGGGTTCCTAATTAGGCCAGGGTCCCTGTGCTCTCCTTAACACACATTACAAATAAGCTCCTCACAGTATCTCATCCAGCAATACAGGATTAAAAAAAAAAAAAAAATCCTTCTCTAAGCAAATGAAGATCATCATAAGAGGTGTTGAATACACTGGAACAGGTTACCCAGAGAAGTTGTGGATACCCCTTCCCTGGAAGTGTTCAAGGCCAGGCTGGATGAGACTTTGAGCAACCTGGTCTAGTGGAAGGTGTCCCTGCTCATGTCGGGGGGGTTGGAACTAGGTGGTCTTTAAGGACCCTTCCAACCCAAACCATTCTGTGATTCCATTATTCTAATACTAGAAATGCTTTAAACCTTCAAGGGAATATACTGCCCTGGTTTACAGATAGTTTAGTTATTCCAAATGTTGAACTTGTGTAATAGCAGCTTAGAAAAAGTAACTACTACCGGTGTGTAAAAAACCTGTGTTTCCTTCTGATTCTGTTGGAAACATCGTTGATTACATGTACAATTTTACTCCTTAGTTAATGAACACAGTATAGCCACACTGTCTGTGTTTGCCTATAAATGACTGATGTCAAAACCCCACCACCCTTGGCATTAAACAGAGATCCTTACAACATCAACTATAGATAAAAAAATATTTCTTCCATAAAACTGTAAAACATTTAATTATTCAAATGTGCATCTATGCATTAAAAAGGTAATTTATAATTTAAAATATATCTCTCTCAGACACAGATTAAAAATCTCCTCCTTCCTTGGAGAAAACATTGGAGCCCTTCCCACAAAGCGACTCAGGCTGACGGTAATATCACAGAGACTTGTGCAATAATAATGCATCGAACAAGCTAGCTCAAAGCCTTTGTAGAAAATTTCCCCATTGCCACTGTTGCCTCCCAGTCTAGTCAGGAACAAGTTCATATTTTCACTTTTCCAAAGCCACTGTTATCATTAAATGCTATTAAGATCAGTAACAAAAAAATTCAGCTGAATCTCAGTAGTTACAGTTGATATTTTCATCTTTGAAGGAGTCTATCACCTTTTTTTTCTCTCTTAGTAAAATCAGCCAACACATACAAAAGCCATTGTTGTAAAGAGAATAATTCTACTAAACTAGCTCTTAAAAGGCAAGCTCCAGATATGAACAAAGGTTTTCTCTGCTAATTTCCTGGTTGAGTTCTGCTGATTTTTTCCTGGTTTTACTTGTTTTACCAAGAAAAGAATGGTAGCCCATGTGTTCCAGTTTGCCATGTGTCAGAGCAAATAACACACATCATCCCACACTGATTTGCCTCCAATTTAACGAAATTAGGTGATGGGTCTTTCTTATTCACCACCACTGATAACATAGATAGTATTTTGCTTTTCATTCTTTTCAGTTTTAATTCCTCAACCAGAACAAAAGCCAGTCACTAGCTAGGTTCTTAAAACTGAGTGAGCTGTACCTGTGGCTAGAATTTGTTCTGTAGAAATTAGACAGTCAGATAACCCACTTTCAGTTTTATTATGGCCTATGAATTCATAACCTCTGTGCTGTGCATCAGGGAGATGGTCTTAAACATGAAAAAACAAGATCTACCTCTCTTCCTGAATGTGTCCTCCCAGAGGCACCTGATATTCCCTGATAGGAATTTTGACTGCAAGGCTGGCAGCCTGCCTGGGATGGAAGGGAACACTCTCCTGAGCAGCCAAGGGGTCCATCCAACAGATTTCATAGTTCATTTAATCTCACAAAACTTTAAATCTACTGTATAAAAATATTGAAGCATATGATTATTCTCTCTCATGGGTCTCCAGATCAGATTTGCAAGATTTACAAGTGGACTATACTATATTATTTCCAGGGAAACCAGCCTAATCTTGTACCTGAAAATCTTCTGTGGCATTTCTGCCTTTCAACAGTAATGAAGGCTCAAATGTTAACAATTCTGATGACAGTATAAGAGGCAGATTACACTCTGCAACTGACTCTCCTTGTACTTGGCTTTAAAGCTAAACAATTCTTTTGGGGGACTGGGTGAAGAGGTGGGGTTTCATTTTTTTTCATAGGGTCTGAGGCCGGTAATCATTTGATCAGGTAGTCTGACAACTTGCATGTCAGAGCACTCCATTACCCTCCTAGTGAACCCAATATGCTGGATTAGACTAAAGCACTTTAGCTGTCAAGAGATTTATGTATTAGGAACAATAGAAACCAAAATGGCTTTGCAGAATCACAGAATGGTTGGGGTTGGAAGGGACTTCTGAAGGTCATCTGGTCCAACCCCCACTGCTCAAGCAGGGTCACCTAGAGCCAGTTGCCCAGGGCCATGTCCAGAAGACTTCTGAATAACTCCAGGGAGGGAGACTCCATAACTTCTCTGGGGCTTCACTGGTAAAGACCCCTGAAATACCAAGGAACTGGTTAGAAGAGCTTGTAATGTGTCAGTTTCTTCTTTAGCTGGAGGTGCATATCTTGTCATTCTGACTTTAAAAAAAAATTATCTCACATATATCAAATCATGTAATTTGTCAAACCTTAAGTATAAGACACAGTTATATAATAAGGAGAATTATCTTAATGGAAGAGCATTGTCCATCTGTGTCTGCAGAGTCAAAGACACAGGACTCAAAGAGCAGGAATCACTCCCTTCTCTCTCACTTTCCCAAAACAATGAAGGAAGAGTGATTCTTTTTTGCACAGACACCTGAAGTGTGAAATTTTTAGGTGAAATTTTGGTTTTCTATACTAGCTTTCTGAATGATTTAAAGAACGCACTTCTTATTACCTCAGCAACTATTTGGCAGAGGCTTACTTCTTTTACTCCTGCACTTTTTCATGCACTTCGGGACAGCAACTATGTATTTTTCTGAAGAAAAGGATATTTTATTTTGAGAGAGAACAGCCTTTTTCCTAAGGAAAATGTTAAGATTTAATCCACTTGGTCTGTCAGGTTCCTGAGATCTGCACAAACTGAGATCCCACAAATTTAATTTCAAAAATAATCTTGAAAAGATATAAAGATGAGGACTGTTAATATGATTAAGATGTTGGCTGAGGATTCCAACAGCTGAAATGCTTAGTAATATTTCAAAGTTTCCATTAACTTTTTATGAGAGTTGGATTCTTTACATGTTGAAGGTCTTCATCTGAAAAAGAGAGCTAATATATTTATTATTTATTTCTTCCATCCTTCATATTGCAGTCAGGTTATGTAAAAGACAGACTTATCTTTGGTAACCAGCACAGCAAGGCCAGATCTCAATTTTAACTTGAAGCACAAGTAAGATACTACTGTTCTTACTGTTCTGCTTTATGTAAATGTCAAACTTAGAGAACACAGTCATTTCTAGCAAAACAAGAGTCATATTATTAAGAAGTACCTATGATTTCCATTGGCTTGTATTTGTTTATCTTAATCTGGTCACGGTCACTGTGTAAAGGCGGTGTCATATGCTATAACAGGAATGACTACACTGCAGTTTTCTCTTAATGGAAGCTCATACTCTAAGATAAAAGTTCTGTGAATTTTGCTTGGATAAATGACCAGTTTATCTGCAGGAACATGTCATTCTGTTCTACAATTACAGAATGTTACGATCTTCATCTCTTGGATGACACCTGTGCTCAACAAAATGTCAGAATAATTTGGCTTTTCAATTAGACACTACAGGACTGTGAACTTAGGGAAGGAACATCTGATTCTGCAAGGTGCAGAGAGCAAGGAAGACATGTTGATCATTTTCACTTTACATTAATTATGTTTAGGATTTTCAGTCTTTAATTCCAGACAAGAATAACAGGACACAGCCATCCACTCCAAAGTCTTTTTTTTTTTTTCTTTTCCCATTCCATAAGCCTGTCCTGTTTAAATATGAAGCGAAATATAAATAAGTGGCTTCCTGAGCTGTAACAAGCATCCTTGTGGATACCAGCAAAGTCCAAAGAAGGAACACTTTTACTATTTCCTTATTTTAATCATTAATGATGTATTTTCTCTATCTAATATCTATTTTAAAAAAACACAAATACTTTGTGGGAACTTAATATTTTTTTTTTGCTATGTCTAAGTTAGCCAGTGAGTTCAGATGTTACTAAGAAGGAGAGCTGGACAGATGTAAACACAGAAAAAAAACTTCTCCCTTTAAAAATCAAGATAAAAATGAATTAGGAATAATGAAAGTAAGTCTGTATAATGAATTTGGATATGATGCTGAAAAAAAAAAATGTTCAGGATAAAAGAGTAAGGGTGTATAGAAAGTAAACAGTGAAAGTTTTACATTTGACTGCAGTAATATTTTCAGTAGAATAAGTATTTTACAACTTTCCTTACCCCTCCAGTTGCCTTTGGGTTGAAGCACTAGAATAAATGTGAAAATTTAAAATTTAGCCATTTGAGAATTGCAGGGATTCAAATTGGAACAGGAACAAGCTAACTGTTCATGACAGAGGCACACGACTTGAGTTTCTGCAGTTTGTTTGCTGACTTCTGTTGGATCCATCTCTACAAAAAAACCTTTGGAAACAGTGGAGTTAATCATCCACACTGTAGACAGGCAAACTGAGATGCAGAGGGCATAGATGGACAGGGGCAAAAAGGCAGGCCAGTATTTCCCTGAAAGCTGCTGTAAACCTTATGCAGACCAGGCAGGATGCTGATTATGGATGTGCAAGCCAAAGCACTTCAGAGTGCTAGATTTTGCTGACTAGACCCTTAACCAGCATAATCTGATGTAATTCTTTTGAACTCAGTGGACATATACTGATCTACAGCAGCAGACCAGTGACTTTACCTCCAGGTGATGCGATATGGTTTAGGGTATCTGTGAGTCTAGGTGTTTCATTAAGCCATGCTCTCTGACATTCAATTGCCCGGTTGAAAGGATCTGTTTTGTTTGATGCCATTGATTAAAAACATATGATTTTAGCCTCCATAGTTTGTATGTACATCCAGAAATGAAAGTTAAAAAACCACATATGCCTATAGCATATAAATATGCAGCATATGATGTATAAGTATTTAATAAGCATTAGTAGGATATGGTAAAACCATATGTGAATAATAGCTGTCCAGAAATCATGAGTTTATAAATATTACTCATAAGAAACATATATGTAAGTAATAGTACACCAAGAAATGTCCTATGCATATAATCAATATATGTAGGCGAGAAATCAAAATGTCTCAGAAGGAATACTAGAAAAATATGTGTAAAGATAGTAAAATAAAAATAAATAAAAACATAAGAAATTATGAGGAAGTGATTTGAATTAAAAGGGAGTAGAGAAAGAAAGGAAGAGTACACTGCAAATCATATAAGACAAAGGAAGTCATAAATTTGGTAAATAGAGCCTAGAAAAATGAAGCTGGTTAGTTCAATAACTAGAGGTCAATGACACTGTCAAGAACCATGTTACATAGCCTCTTTGCTAGATTTTTGAAATTCCACCACAGTTTCTAGAAGAAGGGGCAGAAAAGCATGATTAAGCATAGAAGACAGCATAACGTTACTCCTTTACAGTGACAACAGTTTTATATTTGCTTCATTGCACATGAAAATATACTTGTTCATATGATAAGCTATCCAAATACAAATAGTTGTTCTTTATTTATATTGCAGTTTAAATTCCAAATGACATTTATTAGAGTAATAACAATGCTATTTATTATTTTCCAAACTTCATTTAAAACACCTCAGCACATTCTCAAATCCCATTTGCCTTTTTTCACAGCTTGCAACATCTATCTCACTTTTAGTTATCCAGGGATGTCAAACTCCACCTTTGTTTCCAAATTTTCTTCCTGCTGCTGAATTTAAAGCATGAGTTCCTTAGTAATTCTTAAGCATAGAATCATGTATTGTATACCACAGAATTTCAGATCTCTTCCATTGCTCAGATCTTCAAGGACAGCTCTGTCATAAGCTCAGTTTGTTCATAGTGGCAGTGCTTCCTAGATTTGCCTGATGAGCCATTACTTCACCACACACTATTTGTGCCAAGGACATTAATGAAAATAACATACATCAAGTTTTTAAAGAACTCTTAAGAGTTCTTTAACTCATGATAAATGTTCTTAGAGAATATAAATTATTGAAGTCAAGTTCTTTAGAATCTTTACTGAAAACCTCTTCCAGCAAGACTTTTTCTGTTTCATCACTACATCTTATTTTGTCCTTTTTCATTACACATGGATGGCTCCTCTTCTAATCTTCAGTTTCTCCAGTTTTATCAATAATTTCCTCTGTAAAACTATATTCATTTTTTTCACTGAAATTCAGGTAGGCTATCTCTACATCCTTTCTGTTGTCTAGAATTTCTGTTTTCTTGCCCATTTGTTTACTGTATCATAATCTAGATGGGGTAAATACCTGTTGTATATTACCCTAATCCCTTTTTGCTTACAGCATCATAGTTGCCCATATCTTTAAAATCTCTTCTCATAGCATTGAATACTATTGAAGGTGTACTAATAGAAATGGACTTAACAGATAATTTTTTTTCTTTATATCTTAGGAACCTCCTTTTATATTTTCTAGTTACATGTTGCCTTGTTAGTATGTTTATTAACCATTTTAGTTATTCGATCTACAGTTTCATATGTCTGTTTTGAGAATTCTGGAATCAGATATTCTCCAGGCCCCAAAATTGGATTATTTTAAGCATTTCATTTTCTTCCTATCTCAGCTGAAGCAAATAATTAACTTAGTTTCTTGGAACATATTTAATTTACTTCCAATCTCAGCTCTTACACAGTTCACAAGCATTGGTTTCCTTCTCTATTTCTGCATTGGAGGAAGCCTTTTCTGCTTGTGTGAATATATCTTGTAAGTGTTAACACAGATTGACTTTTGGCAATCCTACTTTATCCTTCCTGACCTTTAAGACAAAGTTTCTTGGCTGACCAGTCTTATTTTTTCCCGTTTTTATAGAGTCTCTGCTCGTTCCTAGTATATTTTTTGAGATGATTATTAAATTAGACCTGGAGACTTTCCCTACTTGTCATTTCCACCTGCTTCAGTGTAAAGTGATAAGTAAAACTGGCCAACTCACTTGTTAAGCTTGTAAGAGAAGTGAGTAAACATTACATAGAACAATAATTGAGATATCCAGCAGGACTAGGGAAGTCATCCTTCCCCTGTACTCAGCTTTGGTGAGGCCACACCTTGAATATTGTGTCCAATTTTGGGCCCCTCATTACAAGGACATTGAGGCACTGGAGTGTGTCCAGAGAAGGGCAACAAACCTGGTGAAGGGGCTGGAGAGCAAGCCTTATGAGGAGCAGCTGAGGGAACTGGGGTTGTTTAGTCTAGAGGAGGCTGAGGGGAGACCTTATTGCTGTCTAGAGCTACCTGGAAGGAGGGCGTAGCGAGGTGAGTGTGTGTCTTTTCTAACAGGTAACTGGTGATAGAACAAGAGACAATGGACTTAAGTTATGCCAGGGGAGGTACAGATTAGATGTCAGTAGATACTTCTTCACTGAAAGGGTTATCAGGCACTGGAATGGGCTGCCTAGGGAGGTGGTTGAATCACCACCCTGGAGATGTTTAAAAGATGGCTAGATGGGGTGCTCAGAGATATGGTTTAGTAGTGGATAGGTATGGTTGGACTCAATTATCTCGGAGGTCTTTTCCAAACAGGTGACTCTATGATTCTATGATCTTGATTTTTATTATCTGGTATACCTTTTTCTTTCCATTTGCTAGGCAAACAATACTAAAGATCACCTGCACTGTCCTCATTCTTCAGTCTTAGCTAGTCATTATTCACACAGTCTTGCCATGCCACTGCCCCAGTGTAAAAAGTTATCTTTGACAGTAATTTCTGACCATGCTTCTGAATGGCCAAGCATCTTCTGAGTCCTAGTTCCACTCTGGTGCTAACATAAGTCCAGCTTTAAGGGCAGGTATATCAGCAGCATTTTAGATCAAAGTCTGTTGGAGGCCCCAGAAATGTAGAGCTGAGGGACTTTGACCTTTGAAAACATTACCTGTATATTTTCAAGCACTGCCTGAAAAGGCAGTCTCTTCTTCTCGCTGGTGGCCTTTGACAGCATGGCAACATCTTTTTTGTATTAGGACCCAAAACTAAACACAGTATTCCAGATACAGTCTCACAAATAACAAATAGAAGAAAATAATTAACTGGCTGAACATAACCAACCTACTGTACATATCCTCGGCTAACAGAGCTCAGAAAGCCAGCATAAGGGCACACTGCTGCATCATATTCAACATGTCCACCAGAACTCTCAGCTCTATTCCTGTAGATCTTTCTACCAGTTAGTGCTCTGTCTATACTTCTACATGAAGTTAACATATCATATCAGGTGCAGGATGCTGCAAATGCATTTGCTGAACTTCATGAGATTTCTGCCAGCTCCTTTCTCCAGCCAGTTGAGGTACTCTCTGAATGGTAGCCCTCCACCCCAACATACTGACCACCCTCTGAACTTGGTGTCATCTATGAAACTGCTGAAGGTGCACTCCCTTGTGCTGTCCATATCATTAATAAAGATGTTAAATATTATGAGCACCAGCATTGACACCTAAAGAATGCCACTAGTAGTGAATTGTCAGTTGGACATCACATACCACCTATCATCGCAACCATTGGAGCTCAACCAACCAGTCACCTTGTAATCAACCCATCTAGTTCATATTTTTCCAGTTTACTGCAGGGTTACTGTGAGTAAGTGATTGATACTGTAAGTAAGTAAGTGATACCAACTGTTTAGTCTGTAATATTCATTATATATAATCAAGAAAAATAAGGAGAAAAAACAAAAACAAAACAATCTCACACATGAAAAAACATTAGGAATGCCATATGAAACATCAAAAAGCCAAGGACAAAATAACAAATTGATTACTGAGCTCAGTGTTTAGGATTACCTAGAAGCAATTAATATAAACTAGTAAAATGTATTCTGTGTAAGTAGGCTCTTCCACCTTTTTGCCTCCACACATTTCTTTTGACACATAAAATTATACATGTGTACACAGACAGAGTGTTTCATAAAGGCCAGTTCTAAAACCAAAAAATAATTCAGGGGTAAATTTTAAATTACAACATTTGGAAGCAAATTAAATTATCTTGAAAAACTGCAGTTCTCCATTCATGAAGTTTACTTAGGAAAAAAAAGAAGCCTTTTCTCAGATCTGATATAATAACAGTTGTGAACGTTCCATCTATAATAAATCTGAATTGTAATATTTCATAATAGCTCTACATGATTATGAAACACAGATAAGTGAAGCCTGGAGATGTAAATAAAAAAGTTGCAAACAGTTGCACAATAGCAGTAATAATTGACCTTATTCTACTTTCATTCTGTTTTTTTTTTCTTTCGGAAACTGTAAATTCAAATTATTTAAGAAATCTGATGATCCTGGTGTTGTTTCAGAATATAGGAGATAAAATGTAGCTGAAGATGACCTAACAAAACACCAGTGTAAATGACCATTGACATGATTATTGATACATTACAGAAAGTCTGTTTGAGACAGCAACTTGAAACAAAGGGTGACTACACTGTAAAGAGCTTTAAGATCTGATATGTTTGATCAAATAAAGTTTAAGCAAGAATGGTTAGCTCTCTAAACTCCACAATCTGCCTCTTCTAGAAGTCATAAATGTATGAATTGCTGAGCAAAGGACTTTGGTGTATAATGCAAAAGGCCCAGTGGCTGATCATGAGTCCTATCTCCTTTTAAACATATACTTTTTTTCTGAGTTATAATGGCTGATCTATAAAACAGAACAACTTAATTTTCTGGAATAATTTAAGCAAAGAAGTTTGGGGTACTGGTGGATGAGAAGTTCAACATGAGCTGGCATTGCATGCTCACAGCCCCAAAGGCAACCATATCCTGGGCTTCATCAAGAGAATTGTGGCCAGCAGGTTGAGTGAGGTGATTCTGCCCCTCTACTCAGCTCTTGTGAGACCCCACCTGGTGTACTTTGTCCAGTTCTGTGGTCCCCAACGTAGGAAGGACATGGACCTACTGAAGTGAGTCCAGAGGAGGCCCACCAAGATGATCAGAGACTGGAGCACCTTCCCTGTGTGAGCAGGCTGAGAAAGTTGGGACTGTTCAGCCTGGAGAAGAGAAGGCTCCAGGGAGAACTTATAGCATGCTTCCGGTACCTGAAGGGGCCTACAGAAAGGCTGAGAAGGGACTTTTTCAAGGGCAGGTAGTGATAGAACAAGGGGTAATGGCTTTAAACTGGATAAGTGTAGATTTAGATGAGATATTAGGAAGAAATTATTTACTGTGAGTGTGGTCAGACACTGGAACAGGTTGCGTGTTTGGGGCTTTTTTTGAGGTTTCACCTGGCAATTTTCCTCAAAAGAAGTGTCATGTAATATTTATATCCACTGTTAAATTTTGGCTTTTAGCAATTAAAGAAAACTCCATAGTCTTCATTCTTGCTAAAGCAGCGTTCCTTTTAGAAGCAATAAATGTTAATACTATAGTAACAAGACATGGACTAATAGTAGCAAGACATGGACCAAAACTCTGCTAGGATGAGCACTGAAATAAGTGTTATTTCTCCTGAGGGGTAAATTTTTTGCTCTCTGAGAACAAAAACCTGTTATGACCTGTCATAATATCTCGTTCGGATAAGATTAATCTGCTTCACACTACCAACAGGCAATACAATTATTTGATATACTATTTCATGACAATATTATAATGTATGGATTCAGTGAATATTTTTATCCTTAGAATAGGATACTGAAAAAAAGAAACCTGATGATTTTTTTTTTTTTTTTTTTTTTAAATCATAGCAGAAATAAACTAAATAAAATAATGTTTCCCCTTTGCATAGACATCCTGTTTGGGAAAAAATGATCAACAAAACTCTGGACTGCTAAGATGAAAAAAAATGACTTGTGCCCTTTGGCAGAGCTATCTTCCTACAATCTTATGTAACGCAAAAGAACACATATATGTTGGGCCAAATCCTCCCCTACCACAGTAAAACTCCTGGAGCTGGAAAGTATCCACAAAAAACTCAGAGAATTCAGACAAGTGGCATGTTTGCCTGCTCCACGAACAAGCAAGAAATTCATCTAGTTAACAAGCAAGCTCAGAGGGACCATTTGCTGGGTAAATTTCACTCATTTGTAACCTTGACAAATTTGTCCACTGTTGGAATTTGTCCAAGAGCTATTTTGTAAAGAAACATTGCAGCCTACGGATCTCTCAAGCCCTGCTCACTGCAACTGTTGTTTTGAGTAACTAATATTTACTATTGTGTTTCCTGGAATATGTGTCTGTTCAGACAGGGACTGTTGTCTGTTTGGATGATCTAATATTTACCAGCTCTTAAAGCAGAGAATAACTCAGCTGCATTACAACTCTCACTTTTGTTTAGGAATTTATTTTCTCTACAAGCTCTGTTTCTACAAAAAAAATCATGTTGTGCAACTTTTCTCAAGCATAGCTGGGAAAGACATAAAAAGGGGTGCAAAAATTAAGAATGTTTATAGCTATATGATCCACAGAAGAACTGTGCAGCCACTGCTACATTATGTGCCCAGCCACAGTGGCATCACACCACCTCTCTTAATTTATCGTGAATCCATTTAAATCTATGTATCTACCTCATTAATTTAGTCTCACAAGAATTCCTGTGGCAAAACTTATGAACAGTTTGAAATTAGCCCTAATCTTATATGCTGGGAAAATGCCAATTCCTGTTCAGGTAAAATAAAGATTTAGAGTATTCTAGAGGGGTTTGTTTGAAAGACAGATAAAGTTTAATAATAGAAAACATCTTTGAGGGAAGAATGTCATGTCTATAAAGACATACAGAATATCTCTAAACAGAACCAGACTGAGCGAAGGTGTGCTTGTGTTGCTCATGTTGGTACTCTGGAAGGCAATCTTCTACCTCTGGCAGCATGCATCTTACAGCAACCAAGTATAGAGCAGGAGTTCATACACTTAAAGCACTTCGGTTTCACTACTTTCCTTCTGATAGACCTGGCAATTGATGAAGCTGCCCCAGTTATCCAGCTTGCGTGAACCTCTGCAAACTGTCTGTGGAGAGGAAGAAATCCCCAAAGCTATTTCCCTGGCCCCTAGGATGCTATCCTTCATCTTAAAGTCTTCCATGAAAATAGCCAGCATAGTTCCATATGACTATACCAGGTACAAAGCAAAAAATAACAAAGTTGAACGGAGTAAGCTGTTGTGAGAAACAAGGATTTTGTTGTGTGATCATGTTCTTAAAGCCTAGAGCAAGGCATGTCAACCTATTCTGCACAGATCTGGAGCTTGTAAGTGTGTTGATTAAATGGGGCTTTGAGTATTATTTTTTTTCACTTGCTAAGTGGCGTAGAGAGAAAAACAATGAGGTAAATTCTTGAAGCTAAGAAAATTAGGGTGGGTTTGAGTAGTTCAGGCACAGAAATTCAATTTTACCAAGAAATCAAAAGTTTGGATGAAGATATATGAGAGAGTGCATAACTTGGTAGCACAGAATAACATGGCACAAGATAAAATAAAATATGTGTCTGTGAAAGTGATGAAACTAATTCACCCTGTAGGAAAATGCTTAGAGCTTAAAATGAGCAACCTAAAGATGGCAACAAAGTTGGAGAAGCATTTTTGATAAAGTACTAAAAAAAACAAAAGCAAAAGAGAGTTCCATGGGACTGTTCCCATATGTCTAAACAACTGTAAAGAAAATATGTGATTTCTGACAGTACAGCTCTACCTTTTAAAATAACTAATAGCTTAAGGATAGAGAACAAAGGAGTCAGTATTTTACAGTGGGGTCTGTTTTGCAATGAATCTGGAGCATGCTGTTTTAGTAGAAATAAATTTGTGATTTTAATAGCATATTAGATTATATGAGGACATGCCTGATGAAAGACATACAGTTCTTTGGCACTGCTTTGTAAAGACCCTGGTCTAGATGAATGCTTGGCAAGAATGGTGTCGTTCTGAGAGAGGTTTCTTTGTTTAGTTTTGTTTTGGATTGTTTGTTTGTTTGTTTGTTTGTTTTATTTTTTTCAAATGCCAAACAGTCTGTCTATAGATTTTTGTCTTTAACCTCTTACTAAAACTCGGAACATTATGTGGTCTGCATTTAGGCTCAGGGGTAGAAAGTATAAACTCCAATTTTTGAATCACCTCTACAATCTGCAGCAGCTAGTAACCCTCATTTTGTAAGTGGTAATCCTAAAAGCCACAGTTATAAAGGTTAGATTGTGTTTCCTACAATACAGTGCATTTTGACATCCCTGTATTATTTCCTGTCCTTTTCATCACTTAGTATTTCTTAATGTTAACCCTTTTTTTCCACTCTTCTCAATCGGTTACTTTTTTTGGTTGAAAACTGTAAGAAAGTGAGCATGACAGAAATACTGCATATACTACAGCTGTGCTTTGGCAAGTTTAGCAGCTGAGGGCAAAACAGTAAGCCAGCAATACATGTTCCAGTGAGACCTTGGTCAGCCAGAAACACAAGAGCCACTGCAATTAGGAGCACTGTAATCCTTAGGGTAGCCTGTGCTTGAGTAGATCACTCTACCTCTCCACATCAGGAACCACTGAAGTGGAGTAAAAGTTAATATGGGGACAAAAAGTGATTGTTCGTTTTTCTTGATGTGGGAATTCATTAATGGTTCTGTAAATAACATGAAGTTCATCAGTTTTAGAGGATATCTCTTTTACTCTAATGACTGCTCCTGTCAAAGAAAGAAAAGGAAGGAAAAAGGGAGGAAAGAATAGGGGAAGAGGAGGAAGGGGGAAGGGGGCAAAAAGCAAAGGGGAAAGGAGAGAAGGATGGATGGAAACAGGAAAAAAAAGGGAGGGGAAGAGGGAGGGAGGAAGAAAGGAAGGAAGTGAGAAAAGGAGGAAGGAAAGAAGGAAGGAAGGAAGGAAGGAAGGAAGGAAGGAAGGAAGGAAGGAAGGAAGGAAGGAAGGAAGGAAGGAAGGAAGGAAGGAAGGAAGGAAGGAAGGAAGGAAGGAAGGAAGGAAGGAAGGAAGGAAGGAAGGAAGGAGAAGGAGAAGGAGAAGGAGAAGGAGAAGGAGAAGGAGAAGGAGAAGGAGAAGGAGAAGGAGAAGGAGAAGGAGAAGGAGAAGGAGAAGGAGAAGGAGAAGGAGAAGGAGAAGGAGAAGGAGAAGGAGGAAAGCCACAGAAGGAAGGGGGAAAGAAATTTCTTTCTGAAATAATTCTGGCCAGATTTGCCATATGCTTTCTACTTGGAGATTTGCTGACAGAATAATAAATTGTTGCTTGATTAAAAAACTGTAGAATCTGGAAACTGCAGTAGACACTAGCTTGACACAATATGTTGTAAGTTAAAACCAAAACAAATTGCAAGCATCTTGACTCTATATAAATAAATAGGATATTATGAGCTCCAAAAGTTAATAATGATTTATGCCAGTCAATTAGCAAATGACAAGGGGATTTACACTAAATAGGAAGTTAGATTACTTTTCTACTTTCAGTCAACAGTTATACAGGAGCAAAGCACCAATTTAGGTTGTACTAATGGATATTGTATGTTCTGGACAGTTTTCACTATATCTCGTGGCTGAGAAACACACAAAATATAGTGCATGTTGAATGAAAGCTCAAATCCTAAAAAATACATTATGGTATACTGTTCCTCTATTTCAAGCCAGCTTCATTTTGTCAGCTAAAATTTGAACAATTAAATTTGTGAACTTCAGTTCTGTAAGGCAAGCAATCTTTGGTTTAAAACTTACATAATACTGGCCTCTGCCAGAACTCTACTAAAAATATAGACTATCATGTTTCATACAAGGTACAAGCTAAGCTAGCATTTGTGTATTCTGCTGTTTTAGGGAAATGGCAGCAGTCTGATCTGAGCAATGTCATCATTGTTTTCAGGATGGTTTCAAACATTTTTCAAGCTGCTTTCAGATTTTACAGAGAAACTGAACAAAGTCAGCATTTCAGATTTTATATTTAAACATATATGAGTGCTGAAAAGGCTGTCCGATGTTGCTTCTTAGTAAACAGCCTGCCACTGATTCAAGTTGTTAAATTTATTTTCCTAAGTAAGAATCTATTGCTTTCCACTTTGGATTTTAATTTGTGATTACAATTATTTGGCTGTTGCAGTTCCTTCGATGTTAACATAGCTTCCCAAAGTTCTGAAAATAGTAGTAAATGTCCTCTTCCTTTTTACCTTACCAGGATATTTCATTGACCATTGGCCCAGAAACATCAGATTCCTAGTGCCTCTTCATTTAGACACATAGTGCAGCTAAGACAGCAAAAATTACTTAACTGATTAATTTACCTCTGGAGCAAGGGTAAAATCATGCTGCAACTCTAAGCTTGGCAAAGGGATTTTCTGGAAGTTAGGCAGCTTATTACCTTTTAAGAAACCCCCATACACCTTCTGTATGGTGTAGAACTGGCTTGAATATTGATGTTGCTGCAGAAAATAGTAGAACAGTGTTGAGGTTTGATGCCTTTTCTTGTTTAAATCAGTCTCAGATTTTCTATTAACTGAAAAGCCTATGTGCATGGATGCATGGGATAAATTGTATCCAAATATCTATGCAGAAAACTTCTTATTGAAAATCTAACCTCTGTAACAATAAAAAATTGTTACATGACCACCATATAAAAATTCATATTCACTGTGTGCTGGTTATTCAATAAAAAATATTTGAAAACCCAGAGAAGTCATTTTTCAAAAAAAATTTATTGCAAAGATTGCTGAAAAGGTTCAGAAAGATATTCTAGTGAGCAAGTTTTTGGAAGAATGCCTGACTACATCAGTGGCATGCTAAGATTGAAGAGTGATTGCTTTTGCAGTGTCTCCTTTAACCAATTTTGGTTTTTATGTAAATGTGACAAAAAATTGTTCCAGTTCCTTATAATAGTTCCATAATAAAAATTCTTTTGCTCCCAAAATATGCCCTTCATGGAAACTTTCTTCAGAAAAGCTACAGAGTTGGTTTTGATTTTGTTTTTGTTTTTAAATTAGCCTTTTGCTGACACTACCTTTTCATTTAGTGATACCAAGACTCTGAACAATGGATGCATTGATGTAAGCTGTACTATTCACAACAGCATTAAAGTTCTCCATCGCTTCAAACAGCTGACATATTTTATGCTGAGGCAAAGTGAGTAGAACAGGCTGTCAAATCAGAGTGATTTATACTTTTCTACAGGTGTATATGATTTAACAGATCCTTATAATAAAAAACTATAGGAATGTTTATTGATGTACTGAATGTATAAAATCTAATAGATGTGTGAAGTTACTAAACTTTTTAACGTGGACCAGTATGAAAATAACCCACCTACATCAAAGTCATGCATATAATATCTGTGTTTTTGAAGAAAACAAGGTCAAAAGCTGTAGCTGGCTTGTAGTCCAGTGTGGTTTTGAGGAAGTCCAAATTCACATCAGAAATGAGCTACAGCAGTAGTCCCCACAGTGCTTCAGGAAAGAAGAAAAAGAAGATACAAAGAGAAGCAACTGTCAGTGAGTGATTCAGGATCTAAGCTATGTTCTCCACTATTAAGAAAGAGACAGTGGGACCAGGAAACGCCATGCCATATACTCTCTTTACTTACACTTTACATGCAGACATGTTGTGCATAAACTCATATATGTCTTGCAAATCAAAAATTGGTGTAATTCTCTAGATCTTGAAAAATCCCCAATATAATAAAAAGCTATAAACTTAAAGGATAAGATTAGCCACTTCGCTTTCCATCAACTGCACTTTTTCAACATGAACTTCGGCCTTGTAACTCTTCTGTTTTTCTTCATCTTTGGGGCAGTGGTGACAGTGACATTTTCTGCTCACCAGCTAAGACAGTCTTCCTTTTCACTGGTTTCTTGTATGATCCATACTGGAAATGGAGGTGGAGGCAGTAAGAGGACCTAAATAAGGAATCAAATCTGGGAGAGGGTGGTGTTATTTTGTGGTAGCCTCTCTCTCTTTAGAGATCTTTGTAAGTGCTTGTCCAGGAAATCAGTTTTACAGGGCAAGAATAAATGAGGTTGTTACGTGCAAAGTTTGGTAAAGCAATTTGGCAGGAAATAAGCCCCCTTGCATTCCAACTCACCTTCAGATAACTGGAGGAGCTGGGGGTGGCTAGGCTTAGATCCTGAGTGATGCCCAATTGAGCACTATTGGTCCAGCAATTGCAGATGCACCAAGTGGCAGTATTGCCGCTATCAGTCTGACAGCTGCGGATGCACCGAATAGTGTGCTGCACTCCCGTGCCCACAATTTATGGACTTAGACAGCTAAACCTGCAAAATTTATCAGCGTCCCACTGAGCACGGGTCAGCTGGGGTGGCTGGTTACAGACACACACAGTTCAATGACACCACAAGTCTGAACACATCAGTGCCAGATCCACTGAGAGTGTCCCGCACCCGTCAGCCAGTCACAACCTATGGACTCTCACGGCCTTATCAGGCCACAGCCCAGCAAGAAATTGTGCAACAACTCTGTAAGGGAATGAAAGCACCTTTAACAGAGCAATGGAATTAATACAGATTCGTATGGATTGACAGTGGTAAACCACTCTGCAGAAATAAATGAATTACCATTAAAGGTAGCAGGATGTTAGGTTACTACAAAGTGCTGAATTAGTAAGGATTTCTCTGGAGCTTTCTAAGTGTCCAAGAGAGGAGTTCTCAACTGAGTCTGAGTCTAGATCTAAGTCTAAGTCTTATTCAAAGGCGTCCCAATGCGGGGGAAGAGAGGCTCAGCCCATCAGCTGGTCCCAGGAGTCAGAGGTCTGCGATGGAGTATGGCATCTTCACTGACTGTGATGGTGTCTTCCCTAATTCCCCCCCTCTTGGAGCTATTCTTATACTATTTTTCTACCTGCAAGGTGGAGCTTGAGACATTCAAGTCATACCTTTACTGTGATTAACAAAAGGTACTTCCATTCCCCTTTTATGTCTGAATTACCAAAACTTAGAGATGTGTTCTGCAAGGGGGAAAGAGCAGGGTCAGTGGTATGGAGTTATGGTTTTGTCAAGGTCCACAAAGGGAAGTAGTTGTCAAAAGGAGTGTCAGCTGTCGATCCAGAATCACAGATAGACCATACATCAAGCCTTGTGGAGTCAAAGAGATGTCTGGCACAGGGAGTTGGAGAAGGATCCGCCACTCTTTCCCATCTCCTGTACAGTAAACACCCGGAACCAAGGCAGTGTTATTAAATTTCCGGCATACCAGCTGTGCTTTTCCCCTGGGATTATCCTTGACACTGTACCTTCCCTTAGTGTGTGGACACAGCCTTTTTCTGATTTTTACTCCACAGAGGTATAGGAGCAGACATAAGTTCTCTGCTTAAATGCTTTATACACGGAGATGTTATGCTTATATAAATTGAAAGAACAGCTCTAAATTTTTATGGACATATGTACATACATGCCTTTTGTATGCATTAAGTATATATGTACATACATAAAAAAGACAAAATATTCCTTTGTACTCCAAGGCATTTAGGTAACCATTTCTGAAGGCTATACAAGTGAAGAGGTTTTAACACAGAGGGAAGCTGTAAATGCCAAACGAAAGGTTGTTTCTGAGAAGTCTCGGAATACATGGAGTTAGTGCTGTATAAATATGGGAAGATATGCCTTAGTTTAAGTTTTTCCCTGTCGCTGAGATGGTGTTAATTTTAGGGCTGTAGCTGTCATAAGGTTCTCTTCTAGATGACATACGCTATCTTCAGAGAATTACTGTCTGTGCTAAAAGCAAATCAAGTAGTCCTGCAAAGACAGCAGATGTTTATTACACTGGTGTGCATATGTCTTCAAAAACTGGATTTCAGATCTTTGATGTCAATGAAGTTATCATCATGTAATGAGTTTTCAAATACAATTAAAACAGTAGTAGAGATTCGCTGTGAGAATCAGACCTTTACAGTTACAACGGTGACTGGGTAATTCTCTGAAAGAATAGTCTATGTAACCAGTGACAATGTCTCAAACTGTTCTTCGTATTTCATCTAATGATCCCACTAGTGTGAATTGCATAAAATAATAATACACCATTTCCAATTGTCTTGATGTTCCTTTTTTGAAAGGGATTCTTTGGGTTAAAAATCTTTGTTTTTAACATTTTCTCATATTTCTATATAAAAAATACAAAAACTTATTCATGATTAAAATTGTCATTTAACATTTGATCTCATACAACTTCTTGGAGTGTGCTTTCATTACTTCCAACCCAACTTATTGGCTTCCTTTGAAATTAGAAATAAAGTTTTGATTATAGTATTTGGATAGCCAGTTATAACATAAATCTAAGCCCAAAAGACCACATAAATTTAGAAAACAGACTTTACTTTCTCACCTTATACTTTCTACTTCAACACATCACCACTTTTATTGTTTCATATGACATAGAGCCAAAATAAGTGAAGAATATTATGGTGAAAGTGGACTAAAAATAGATTTGACCATTTGAACCAAAAAAAACTTTGACTACTTATACCCTTGTTCTTAACTTTTGTATAGTGATAGTTTTGGAATGGCTTTGACTTATTTGAATTGCTTGTCCTTGAATCTGTTTAGTCTGCACACAAAATATTGGCCAAAGGTATGTTTCAAATACTGTATCACAGCTTTACATGGCACATGTCTAGTATTATCAGTAGAAATAAAAAAATAATAAGAAATCTAAAATTTAAAAATATTCAGAATTTCACTGTTTGTTTTTTCCAATGTACCCGCTAATGATGGATATAGAATGCAACTGGATAGAAACTTTTGTATTTATTACTTGTAATTATTTTTATCTATTTATACAAGTTCAAATGGAGCCTTAAGCACACACACGAAGGGTTATAACTGTATTACAGATCACCCAAACTGACAATATGAGCCAAGACATAAATTACAGTTAGCTT
Organism: Caprimulgus europaeus; assembly: GCA_907165065.1. The sequence goes on from OU015525.1 coordinate 33,760,000, forward strand.
AATAATTATTAAAATATCCAGGGAGAAGGCAAGGCATTTGTAAAGAGCACTCATTATATTTCAGATGCTTTATGTCAAAAGTAAAGCAGTTTAAAAAATAAAATTATCTTCATATATCCCATCTAAATAATCAACACATAACTAAATGTCTACTTTTTTCATCTTCCATGGTAGTGTTTTTCATAGGCTACATGAGATCCATGAGATAGAAACCATAGTATCCCAGAAACATTAAAGCTGGAGAGGACTTCAGCAGCTTCTGCTTGTCAGTGGTAGTTTTTTTGCCCTTTTGAAAGCTTCCAATTATATATTTCACAATCTCCCCAGGGAATCTGTTCCAGGGCTTGACTCATCTCAGTGTTAGAAAGTGTTTTCTAATGTCTCAGCAGTTTTACTGAAATTAACTTATAACATATCCAAGGTAAGTCTGAAGAACAGTGATTTCCCTTCTTTGCAAATGCTGCATGACTATAATCATGTTCCATTTAAGTTTTTTCTTCCCTAGTTGACAAGCCTTGGTTTTTAATTTCTGCTTCATGCCATACCTGATTGAGTCCTGTCTTGGATTTTATACTCTACCAGTCTGCCTCCAACTGAACTGAGTCTTTCCTAGGTTGCAGTATGCCAGACTTGATACATGATCCCAGCCAAGGCTTTCCAGTGCAAAGTAGATCTTAGGGTTCACTTTAGGTACCTTTGATATTCTGATCTTTTTTTTTTTTCTTTTTAAATCTCAGTATTTTTTTGCATCTGCATGTCATTGTAGACATTTGATTAACATGTGATCCACTCTGTCCCTCAGACTGCTTCCTGAAGGCCTATTGTCCTGCCAGATTCTCAATGCAGTGTGCAATTTGCTCATTATTCTTGAGTAAGTGTATATCATTTTCTTTCTGAGGTTCTTTCAGAACCACAGGATGATAATAAGCAGACTATGCTGACATACTTACTCTGTGTTCAGGACAGAATACGAAGAATACTTAGTAGGATGTGCTCAAGCATTCTTGTTCTCTGAATGTCTTTGAATGTCTCTGGATGTGTTGAATGTCTTTGTGTGAATGTCTCTTAGCATATAGTGCTTTTCCTCTTTGTCCTACTGCTGCATGGGTATTGTCTTCCTTTATAATTTAATTTATTCTCCACTTCCTATATACTTCCTTGTTATGCTTCAGATCATCTGTATGTTTCTGATTCAGGCAGTTTAGTATTGAAACTGTTTGTGTGTCAAAATCATAAAAACATAAAATCATAGAATGGTATAGGTTGGAAGGGACTTTAAAGGTCGTCTAAAATCAATATATCAGTTTCATCTTGAAAGAAGCTAGAGTTCAGAACATATGTGCAAAGTGGATCTCCTTTCTTAATCAGTCATTCTGCATAATTTACTTTTTTTCTGATAGTATTAAGTATATGCATCAGCACATGCAGTGCAACATGCAGTCTGTAAATGAAGCAGGTATAAAGCTCTAAAGAAAGGTATGCATATGAAAGAGAACAGCCAGCCAAAAGTGCTCACAAGCATCCCTTTCTATCTGGAGCTCTGGAAGCCCTGGGGAAATTCACAGAGCCAGTGCCAACCCTGAATGTAACCAGCATATCTAATAGTCACATAATGTGCCTTTTCTGTTCAGTTTCCTTACAACCTTCAAGAAGAATTTTAATTTAACTAACAGTCATTTGAAATGTCATACAAAGTAAATTTATCATGGCAAATATTAAACTATCCTTGTACATTCTAGAATGTTATGAAAACTAAGTTTTCGTAAATGGTTACCTCCTCAGTGAAAGGTGATACGGATAACTGACAAAAAGAGTAAAACTGGAACACATTGAGCCAGATGGAAAGACAAGGTAAGTTTAAATGAAGCCTGCCCAAATCTGATGCTCTGATCATGCTGGCTTCGTAGGTAAATAAGATCATTTGAGGAGGAGTATAAGAAATAATTAAAAGTAATTTCCCTTAAAGATTGAGGTTCCTCAGTAGGCAGAGTTGATCAAATGTTAAGTTCCACTACCCTCCCCTTCTCGCTTTCTTAGTAATTACTGATTCTGTGCCATTTTCTCACTTAAAAATGCGGATGGACATGTACATACACACACACATTTCACATTTACAGTACTTTTGGCATTTTTTACATACAAATACATAGCATTTAACATTAAGGGTATCAGCTGATCATGTGGATATCAGACCTTATGGTACATGTATTTCATATGCAATTAAATATTAACAAGATATATATAACCAAATTATCACTATTGTGATGTTATTTATTTTGGTGGAGTTAGACTGTAAGTGGGTGAAGTTCAAATGACTGTTATTGAAGATTAAGATGGTAACATCAGTTATTCAAACTAAGCTCTAAGATAGGCTTGTTCCTTCTTTGAATCTCTACAGTTCAGAAGAGTTTTTGCAAAAGGCTTTCAGTTTGCAAAATCTAAATTAAAACTAGTTATGGGCGTGAATCAGGTACTAATTTAGAGAAACTGATGAGGCTTAGGATTGTTAAGGTTCTTTCTAGTCAAAGGTCATAGTTTTGTTTCATCTCTTTTCCTGATAGTGCCAATATCTCTAACTTATTATCCAAGCAGAAAGCATATTGGACAAAGCTTTCCAGAGGAATATCCATTGCAAGCCTATTTTTATTAGAACTTAATCAAATATCTCCAAGTATTACTCTTTATTTCTTGCCTTTATGTTCCTTACTGTTTCCAAAAATATATATTAAAAAAATTATTCAATATCAATATTTTCCAGTATGTGTTGACAACATTTGACCACATTTACATGACCCCTAAAATTTTGATTTCCTATGAAAGTTTGTATGGGGAATTCATAAATCTCTAATCTGCCCAAAAGCACTCCAGCTCCACTAGCTCCAAAGAAAATGTAACTCTATAACCTAATATGGGTTCCAAAGTGCAAGTACAAGGTAGGGCAGTTATTGTGGTTCGGAAGTAGTAAACTGAGTGCATCCAGAGTTTAAGAGACATGCACACAAAAACCTTAGAAAAGGGCAGTCTGTTACTGATTTCACAGCTTGGAAGGAGGCACTGTGAAAAGATGACCCCAACAGAACTAAGGCCAAAAAAAGAGATGTTACTGTGACAGGAAAAGCAGCTAAACAACTGAAAAGCATATCCTGAGACGGCTATGAATATGCATAATATAATCCAAAGGAAATATCACTAGTGCTACTAAAATTTAAAAAACATATAGATTTATTTTTATCAGGATCACAAAATCACAGAATGGTAGGAGTTGGAAGGGAGCTCTGGAGATCATCTAGTCCAACGCCCTGGACAACTCCTGAAAAAGACAGAACTTGCAGGTGTGGAAACACAATGCCCTGAACACCAGAAAAAGTGTGATTTTGATTTCTTAGATAGAAACAGGATGCTAGAGTTGTCATTCAATCTGATATTTGAATTCAGTTAAAATTTTAGCCAGCCTGGATGCCCCTCAGAATTCAATTACACATTTTTTTCCTGTGTCCGAGAAGTGCTTTAACTATTTTTTCTGCCATTAAAATACTGCCAGCATTAATATAATTACCACTAAAAAGAAAAACAAAAGGCATACTAAAAGGGCGCAGAAATGTTTGACATATCTGAATCAGTGGGAACATGAACTATGAAGTACATGCTTTAGAATTTTATCCTACGAGATTATCTGAGGGATCAAATTAGGCATTTTTTTTTTTAATTATGAGGAAAAGGGAAAACAAAGTTATAGAGTAGAAACATAATTTCTTAAAACTTGTTTTTTTTTAAATCACACTTCAAAGAGATTATTTCCAGAGGATTTCAAAAACAAATCAAATATTACTAAAGTATTCTTGTCATAGAAAAAAGTGCCAAAACTTGAACAAAAAATCCCACTTGAAAATCACAAATATATGGTACTACTTCACTATGGGCTCTTGAAGTTTAGTGGAAGTATGGTCTTCAGGCTCCTGAAGACCCTTAACCTGTGAGGGGTGTACAGGAGCACTCAGAACAAGAGGGGTAACTATATGTCTAGAATTTCACAAAGAATGGAGTGACACTCAAGTTGCTCAAAGCCAGCCTGAATATTAGAAAATGTAAAGACAAAAAAAAAAAAAAATCTTTTTATAAGTAAAGGTTAAAGTACTTGGCAAACGGCAAGATGTACTGAACAAAGAACAAAAATAAAGCCTTGAAAATCAAGACTCTACTTGGTAACCAAGATCTTCCTTAGCTGCATTACAAACATTTAAGATCTTTCCCAGCTGGTGCACAGTACTTCGCTCTCCATCATGATGAGCATGCCTGTGAAACTTGTTAGAAATGCTTGTCTGCTCCTTATATTAGCTCTTTCCTCTTCTCCTCTCCTCATTCCAGGGTAATAAAAGGCTTTGCACTTCTGTGTATGTACCTACTGAAGTCAGAATACCCACTTTTATGTTTAACTACTCCCAATAGAATCACTCCCAATGACAGATTGGTAGAACATCTCACAGTAACATAGACAGGAAGTCTTTTCTTCATTTATTCTTCTCAAGGTTTCTTCAATAGCATTTTTTTTAATAGCACATCTTCTTACCTATGCATTGCAACATCCTAAAGCCATCATAGTCAAACTTCATAAATCTTGTAATTTGAGAATCAGCTGTCTTGGTGTTCTTATAACATTCATTCCAGTTTGAGCTTCATATGAAAAAACCCTACAGTACCACACACTGTGAACATGAGGATGGGTTCTTGGTTGGATGAGTTAAAACAACCCTCACACTGTTAATCTTAAGAGGATCTATTCTGGAGAGTGTGTGACAACATATCCTTCCTCAGCTCTTTCACCTCCATTCAAATATATTTAAAAATAAGTAATGTGATATAATTCTAAAAGTTTTATCATTTCGATACATCTTTTTAGTCAGTACTCATCATGCTTAAAAAGTTATCTAGCAGCAAAAGCTGACCCATCTGAAACTGATACTTTCAGGTTCACATGAATTTTAGACCAATATAATTTTTCACTTTATTGCTGAAGTTTAATGTGACGTCTCAATGTTGTGAGCCTTTAACTATAGAAGTTACCCAACTTCAGTCAGCCACCTTCTGTTAGTTTGGCAACTAAACTCTCTAAAGATCTCAGAGTACTCTGCATGCTCCAAACTCCAGAAATTTCCTGATCTTTCCTTTTCTTGGAAAGGGAGACCCTCTGGTGATGGATAGAGGAACTGAAAATAGTGATATTTGCTCATGAGTTTAAATGATCTCCCTGTGGCCTGGGAAGTTAACCTAAGAGAAGGAATCAGGCTTACCATCATGCTGGGGTTGTGAAAAGTTGATTGCCAACAAGCATAGAAAAAGTACAGGAACTGGAGAAAAAATGAACATGTAAAGTAATGATTCAGCCCCTTTTTTAATATACATTTTAGTCAATTAGGCAGAGACTTGTTTCTTATATTTCCCAGCTTTTTTTTTTCCTTGTGGCTTTTGCAACTGTAGTATTCTCTTAACATTATAGTATGTTTTAAAAATATAGCACAAACTGTTCCGAACTTATATTACTCAGATAAAATTGGCTGAGCATGAGTGGACTGTGATTTTGCGGAAGCTCAGTGACATAGTATTTACCCATGGACATGGGCTAATGAAAACATATACTGCATGAGACAGGAAAAGACTGAAATTGAGAAGGGGAGAACACTTAACTAAGCTGTGAATTTTTTGCATCTGTTGAACTACTTCCCAACATATACTAAGTTAATGAAACAGCATACTGCATGGATCAGCAATGGCTCATCTGCAGCTGTGTATATCTGGCATGTGTCTGCTGGGGCTGCTGTTCCTGGAACAAGTATTACTACTATAGCAGTTGCCATTGCTGTAACTATGAGTGTTTCCTGCACCTCTTTGGCAATTTGAGACGTTCCAGAAGTGTACACTGTTACATCAAATGTATTAGAGATAGGTAACCATGGAAGAGGATAAAGAATGAGGTGAAAAAAAAAGCACAGAATTAATACTTTGTAAATTTTACAATCTAGATTGTAATACCTCAAATCCCCCCGCCCAACTTTTTCTGATATATCTTGGGTTTGGTAGGATTTCAGTTCTGCCCCCAAAATATACAGAAGGTCACTGTGACATTGTGACACAGTGGTCCCTATTAATCATTCTTTGATTCTACTATCTGAAAAGCTCTGTAATGTTCTCCCTCTACTAGTTTTAAACTCTAGCTCCACAAGTTTTATAGTTAGTTTATTCAAAGAAGTGTACTCACTAGCACTTAGGTTACAATCTTTAGACTAACCAGAGTTGTAGCCATCTCTCTCTTCTTTGTAGGACTGAGTGGTGCATGAGTGCCTCTGCTCACACAATATGGTACCAGGCTCATTGCTGCATGGTTCTTACTATCACATTGCAGCTGCAGGTCCTCCAGATATAATTTTCTTACATTCATATGACTCATTAATATAGGGTTGTCCAATAATGAGTTAAAATACATTATTAGTCTTGCCACAGGGAAGACTTCCCATGCAACCTGATTAATTTATGTATCTTAATTTTCTTATTTTCAAACAGACTTGCTTCATTCCATATGCCTACTGTTGATCATAGAAGATTCATGCTTTCTTAGGGATCTGCCAAGAGGAAACCTTGTGAAAATGCAGAATATGAGTTCAAATGGTGAGGATGAGCTGATGTATAGCATTCATACTTGGCAAAAATAAACTGAGATGCATCTTTACAGAAGCCATAGTTATCTAAAATAAGAACAGTATGAACAAGCAGTTTTCCACAGAGAGAAAGCTTGGGGTTTTTTCCATGTAAGTTCATGTTTATCTGAATTTTGAAAGATTGGTTGCTGTTAATATGTTTCAGTACTGTTAGTTGCAGTGTAGTAAAGTGTTCACCAGAAAGTATTGTGTGTGCATATGCTCCGTCCTTTATGGCAAAGGTTTGTTTGAAATCCATATTGATACCTATGGCTTTTCATAACTGAAAGATTGAAGGGACAGTAGCATCCAAGAATTACAAAAAGTGAGCTCTTTTCATGACCTCTAAAGAAGGTGACTACATGTATTCTGATGAGTTTTGTAATGCAATCTTCTGTGCAGTAATGAAAAGGAATTTGAAAAGGGCTGAGTTGTTTATCCTTGAATCATGCTATTCTTTCCCTCTGCTGAGGATCACTCTTTTTCTTTGCATTGTTTCAACAAACTATTTTAAGAGTAACTAATAAAAAACATGTTTATACAAAGAGATTAGTAACAGTTCTGAATGTTAAAGTAGAAAAGATTTATGTAAACCGCAAAAATGGTAATACAATCATGTATATCAGTTCCTCTACATAAATCTTAGTTCAAGCAGTTGAGCTATTCAGAGTATATTGAGTTTATATTTTTACTGTTTCAGGCAGTGATGCAGACAGTTGAAACTTCAGAGGTATCTATGGCCAAATATAACTCATTTAATGAAAAGAGAAAGGGAGTAAAAAATTATTTAGGCTACCAGTGAAATTTAGTAACAAACTGAAATGGGAAATCAGCAATGACAACCAAATCTGAGTGAAATATTCATGTGCTTCAGGGACTGAAAACTGATTTTTCATCTCTGCAAGGTCATCTGGCATTTTGAAAAATTAGGGGGGAAAAAAATGAGCCAGAATTCAACATTCTTAAAAAGGATGCATAGCACACTGTAGCAAAGTAACTCTCAGTATTGGTGGGCTTCAAGTCCACATAGACTCCCTCTGTAAAAAAGAATATTCCTGAAAATTGTGACTTAGAGTGAGATTAATATAGCCCCTTTCTTGTCACAGACTACAGAGAAAGAGTAAGAAGTCTCACTTGACAAATGTAAATCTTTGTGAATACCCTCTGAGACTATTACCTTACACTAGCAGACTTATCTTTACTGTCACTCTTTATTCTGCACCTATACTTCTGTATAACATGGAAAGCCATTTGAGGTAATTTCCATTAATCCTCTGAGTATCCTTATAATCCTTGAAGCAGGGTCTGTCTTCATTCTTGGGTAGAGTCTCTGGCCAAATGGCTCTTTCCCTGTGATAGTTCTTATTGTAACTTCTAAGGAGTATTGAAGTATTAAAATATAAAAAAATGAAAGTATAATCAGTGTGTTTTCAATTACAGCTACCACTTAAATCTTTGGCTGGTTCGTGACAGCCAAATTCAGCATGAACGAGAGCATACAACAGTTAGAGGGGTTTCTGCAGAACGTTATTCTTCTTTATAACTATACAAGCTGACCCGTAGCTTCAGCTGGTATTTTTGGTGACTAAATAGGACAATGCCTCCCAAAATGTCTTAGTCTTGATCCCCTTCTTCAGAAAATTTATACGTCTCAACTTTCTTCAACATTGCTCAGGGGTTATCTGTATCATCTCTGTTTCATTCACAATAACAATATAGTCCTCATAAATGCACACCAAATGGCAGGACAGGGTAGAGGAAAGGACATTAGAGTAGGTTCTGTATTAGAATTCAACTCTGACATTAGCTTCCCGGACAACAGTTGCTTAATGCAGATTCTGACTGTTTTTGTTATTACTTTTTTCATTCACTCTGAGGGTGGCTGGAAAGATAAGATCGTAATTTGCAACGCAAACAAGCGTGTGACACATTGGAACAACACAGTTTATTCAATTAGTTTATAGTTCTACTATGGCCTCTGGCTAAACTACATCGTATTATGGATCAGTACTCACTCTAATCTACAGTGAATAACTGCTAGAAAAAGTTACCCCACCTATTTTCTGGACTAAAGGCAGTATCACAGTTGTAGTATATTACAGATGTCAGCATCAGGAAAGGATATACCACAGCTGGGTATCATTGGAGTGTCTGAATTCCAGTTGTGAAAATAAATCATATTCATTGTCTTCACAATATAGAAATAGGCCTGCCAAGGTACTGTTGTGATGCACATCCTTGAAGTATGATGCACATTCTGATATCACTGTATGCTGTGGGCAGTCAGCCCGCTTGTTAAAAATCAGAGAGGAAGCCAGAAATATCGTACCACACCCTAAAGTCAAAACAACACCACCACAAACATGCCCCAGAAGACCTTTAGTTAATTTGTTCCCTTTCCTCCCACTTCAAAATTAAACCCATCTTTTCCATCAGGCGAATCTCAAGAATCTGTATACAGAAATAATTTCTATATGCATTTCTTTGACTTTGTGCCTTAAATAATTGTCATTGATAAATTCAGTTCTGTGTCTCAATGCTCCAGCTGTAAAATGGAGATACTACCATCTCTCTGAATTGCACAGCAGATATTAAGATGACTGGTTATGGCATACATCAACTTTCAGTGACAGATGTAAAGGCAACAAAAAATATTGCAAACCAACCACATGTATCAGAAGGAAATATCAGATCCAGACAGCTCTACCTCAAATCCCTACTCTTCAGATATGAGGCATGCGTAACAGTTTTGTTTAATAAGAAAAATGAAATGTGAAATGAAATTACTAACATTTGAACTGACTTTCTCAGTAGACGTTATATCTCTCATCCTTTGGCTGTGCTGTTTAATGTGTCCATATGCATTGGCCATGTCCCAATGGTTTGGAAGCCATCTGATGTAATGCTCAGCTAAACCTTGGCTTTTAAGCAAACTGAAAGCAAATTTCTTCCAAAAGTAAGGAAACTAATAAAAACATTAGATTAGTCAAACACCCAAAAATATGCTGGACAGCTAGACAATTGTGTTGGTTAATGGTTTGCAAATACCAAGGTAATATGTTAATTTACAGGTTACTCAAGCTTACCTTCTCCTGTGTATATGGTATGGGAATAGGCCTCAGAGGCAGCGTGTAACAGCATATTTTCAGCTTTCCAAAACAAGTTCCTCCAGTGCAGTTTGTTTGAAATCCAGAGTCTGAGGCCCTTTTCCTCTCTTTTTCCACTGTTTAAGACAACAGGAACTGGGTTCCAGACCAGAAAAAATTTCAAGCAGCAAAAAAGATGGCAATGTCTGAACCCAGACAATACCCATGTCCAACAAATTATTTTTCTAGTCCAACAGGAAAAACTAACAGGAAGGTTATTGGCCAGAAGTATGAAGTTTGACCTACATTGGATTTTCCCCCTTGCTTTTCTGTCTTCTTTGGAAGCATGGTGGGATATTCCATCGTTTCCAAATGAAGACTGAGTACTTAGATTGTTATCTAAGTTATTTAAGATGTTTTGAGTAGATGTCAGGGTTTTGCTCTTGATTTGCACAATCTCTAATAAAATGAGTTTTAGTCAGCGTCTGTGCTACTAGGAACTATTATAGTTACAAAGCAATGAAACAAATAACAACACAACACAGGTAAATGATACCTGGAATTAGTGATCCATTAAAGAGGTGGACTGAAACCAAAGATCCTTTTAAGACATTGAGAGTATTGCTATCAAATGCGATGCCACGAGGATATCACCTATAATGTTAACCAACAATAAAACAGTTACTGCAATTACAGAAAGAAATCCAAACCATTATTGTAGGTCAAGTGTCAAAAGAATATTCCAATATTACCAAAGATTACATGATATAGTGCTGTTTAGGGGTACTATTTATTGAAAATGAACATACATTGTACCTTAAATAAATAAGAAATAATGCATATATATCACTAGGATGAAATCACAACTCTGAAAACATAAATGTAACTTCCAGATCTAAAAATTGAATAAAGGCACATTAGAAGCAGATTAGCCAGGTCTGTCAAATCAATTTACAACTCAACAATACTCAGAGATACATATGATTTTTATTTCTCAGGTATTAATCTTGTAGACACTAGATTGCTTTTAAAATACCTTCTTGTACCCTGTAGCTTTTGAAAAAATTGTATCATCTCCTGGGTAAAAACTATGGGGTCTATTGGAAAGGCCAACTTCAGTATCAAATTCAGTCTAGCAGTTATTCTTTTTCAAAATTCCTGAAGTTGTGCAGTATTTGACTGTGTTTACATTTCCTGTTCCATAAATTAAAAAACCCCCCACACTATTAACGTTTTGGATTACTTCCTTATCATTGTATTTACTATCCTGTGGGACCTTTAAGATGTTTTCTATTACATGGTCTTCCATTGCATGCTATCAATCACTGATTAAGTTTCTATTATCTCTATCTCCTTCCAAATTCATGTTCAAAACTTTTGTTATCAAAACTATACCAATGGCAGCCAAGATATCATTAACATTTTAGACAAAAGAATCCTTGTTCCAGCTGTCAAATTCTACGAGTCTGGAGTTAGAAGCCTTTTAAATACTAGGTTTCATAACCATGCATGAACTCTGCAGAACTGACCCATGAGAAAAACAGTTTTGAGTTGTTCCCTCCAATGATGTGAGATGAGCTCTGGGAATACCTATGAGGCAAAGCTATCTGTCATCTTTTTCTGGGACAAAATATTTTGTGCACTTTACTGAAGTCTAAGCTTACTGGAGACCTCATGTCCTCACACTTCTGAGGTGTAGGGTCACTTCTAAGTATTTTTTAGTTTTCAAAACTCCGTTATGTGTTAAGATATCCTATGTGACACATTTCCTTACTGAAGGCTCACTGTCCAGCCTATGCTTGCAACACACACCAGAGCTGTAGCTTTTGCCTTCCATGATGGAGGGAAGGAGGAGCAGGGAAACATGAATCAGACTAGTACAAAATGCTTTATCACCATTTCTGCCAGCTGCTTCTTGAACAATAAAGGATGGTCCCCACTGCCTATGAAACTAGTGCAAATAGCCTACTTGCCTTCTGCTTGTCTTCGGGAGCTAGAATCAAACATGAAAGATACTCTCCATTTTGCCCTGTAACTAGACATTAACCAAGAGTATAGTATTTTAATGACTGTAATTACATGACCCATGGACTATTAAATACTACAAAGCAGTGTAAGGGGCTGGTAGTGGGATTCACATTCTCTTCTTCTCTTGGGAAGCTAAGCAAAAAAACTTGCCCAGGCTGAGAAGTAAAGAGCTTAAAACAAGAATCCTCATGGCTTTAACTTGTGAACAGCTGAAACAGAGCCACCACAGTTCTTCAAAAGTCATTATTTAAAAATAGTCTGTGGGAAAGCCCCAAACAAAATAAATTTTTTTTATTTGTAATATCTGTTGTTTGGAATGGAAAGAATAGCAGCTGGTACAGAAAGTGCCTCAGAGGATCTGACTTGCAGATTACGTCCTAATAACACAGCTTTGAAATCTATGTTCCTTCGGGTTGGAAAACAAATAGGTGAGGCAACAATGTTTACTTAGGACCAGATTCTGTCTTTCTAACTTCCATTTATTAATACCTTCAAATTTCCACTGGAGCAAAGGTTTGCAGGCTGCATCAGTCTCTTCAGTGCTCTTGCCACAAGTGAGGTAGGAGTTTCTCACTGTATGCTTGCTAGACATGTTGGCTTGTCCAGCTAGAATCACACTAATAGGCTTTTTTCTTGCAGGCTTTGAGAAGAATAGTGCTGCTCCCTCAGAATCAGTGCTGCACAGTCTGCCTGTTGGCAGGGGCACAAAGGGAAGGGAAATTTTTTGGCACACTCCTATTCCCAGCCTTTCCCGGCAGCTCACTTTTTTTGGCCATTCAGTCCCACAGTTACATTAAAATTATATATCCCATGTTCATTAGACACGGCTAAACATATATATTTTACAAACAAAAGTTTTCAGTTGGTATTTAGCACCAGGGGGGTTGAGTCCTTATGTTTTCATCTGTTCTTCTTCTCTGAAATACACTGTAAAAGCTTTTAAATGAATTTAATGAACTCTGGTGAGAAGCAGCAAAGCACTTACACAGCTGTTTCTGCATGGACATCAGCGATACTCATAAGGTGAATATTTTATACTTTTAAGCAAACTGAAGCAGATATATATCTTACTCTAAAGGCAGTATTCAGAGCAATAATGAACTAAGAACAAAGCTAACTACATCACATAAAGGTCAATAAAAGATATTTGCATTGCAGAAACTATGACAAAGAGAGTGAGCTGGGCAGGAGGAAAGAGGTAAAATGCAAGGAAAGAGTTGTTAAGCTCTGTTGACTTTCATCAGCCAAATAGTTCCCTAAAAAGCCTCTTTCCTCAAGTGCTAAGGTTGAGGCATTTTACTCTAAAAGCCTGAAAGACTCTATACCCAAAAGATGCAAAATGGCAGACAACCTACTACGCCATCTTCATCTTCGATGTACCTGGCATTGGTTTGCTGCACATGAGGAGCTGGACTTAGATCTGCAGACTACTGTGGCTCAGCAATGTTGCTTCCTTTTCCTGGAAAAATTACATGAAAACTAATTTTGAAGCCAGCAATCTCTCTGCTAACACACTGAAGTCCGAAGCAGGACTTGCACATGTGCAGTGGATTGTGAGATTATTAAAATGGAAAACAGCAGCTTGGCTCTGGAGAATCATTCATTTTTATTGCTCTATCTATATCTTGACTTTGGTGGATATCCTGTGTTTAAATGTTTTTTTGTTTTTTTTCTACTACGCTCATGCTAGAATTTCTTTCAAACACTTCCATCATTTTAGCTACAGTTGAGTTGTCAGAGGAAATTATTTGATAAAGTGTCACACGTTTCTTTGTTATGCATTGGATTATTGTAATTTGTTTGATGTTCATTTCTACTTATTTGGGGTTTCGTTTTTACTGAAAATAAATTATTTTCCTGTTCAACATATGTTTCATACATTTACACCAAGCTTTTACCATCAGTAGAAAGATGTTCTTCAGAGAAGAGAGGCAGGGTAGGGCAAAGAAGACCACAGTTTATAAAGTCTTTTTTATTGCCCACAACTTCAAACCACAGGCTCATCTGTACCATTCATACTGCTTTTCTTTGAATGGAGTATGATATTTTGATAAATTTGTTTTGTTCAGCACTACATCATAGTCCATGATTAGCAACTCTTTGCAGTGTGCATAATCTTTCTCAGGATTGACAATAAGATGTATTTGTATATAACAATCCAAACTGGACACCCCACTTGCCTATTTATGCCTTCAGACATTAATGTCAAAGTCTACTTAATCTATTTGGCAATGGGCAAGCATCTAGTTTTCATATTAAGGGAATGGCTATTATTATTTTAACAATGTCAGCACTCTGCATGTGTTAGTCTGGCAGCAGATGTCTGCACTGTGTTTGCATGGCCAGGTTTTGGTAGCAGGGGGCATAGGGGTGGCTTCTGTGAGAAGCTGCCAGAAGATTTGCCCATGTCCAACACAGCCAATGCCAGCCGGCTCCCAGATGGACCCGCCACTGGCCAAGGCCAAGCCCATCAGTAGCACCTCTGTGATAACATAATTAAGAAAAAAAAAAAAAAGGGGGGGGGGGGGGAGAGAAAAAAAAGCTGCACACTTTTCAGATAGAGAGAGGAGTGAAAAGATGTAAGAGAAACAACTCCACAGACACCAAAGTCAGTGAGGAAGGAGGGGGAGGAGGTGCTCCAGGTGCTGGAGCAGAGATTCCCCTGCAACTTCTAGTGAAGACCATGGTGAGGCAGGCTGTCCCCCTGCAGTCCATGGAGGTCCATGGTGGAGCAGATGACCACCTGTAGCCCAAGAAGGACCCCACGTGGATACCCAAAGGAGGCTGTGACACCATGGGAAACCAGCACTGGAGCAGGTTCCTATCAGGACCTGTGGCCCCATGGAGAGAAGGGCCCATGCTGGAACAGATTTGCTGGCAGAGCTTGTGACACCATGGAGGACTCATGATGCAACAGTCTGTTCCTGAAGGACTGCACCCCATGGAAAGGACCCATGCTAAAGCAGTTCAAGAAGAACTGTCATTCATGGTAAGGACTCACGTTGGATAAGTTTGTGGAGGACTGTCTCCCGTGAGAGGGACCCCACACTGGCGCAGGGGAAGGAGCCTTCCCCCTGAGAAGGAAGGAGTGGCAGAAACAGCATGTGATGAACTGACCCCAACCCCCATTCCCTGTCCCCCTGTGCCGCTGGAGGGAGGAGGTAGAAATCAGGAGAGAAGTTAAGCCTGAGAAGAAGGGAAGGGTGGGGGGCGGTGTTTTAAGATTTGGTTTTATTTCTTATTATCCTCTGATCTGATTGGTAATAAATTAAAATTCTTTTTTTCTCCCAAGTTGAGTCTGTTTTGCCCATGCCAGTAATTGGTGAGTGATTTCTCTCCTTCCTTATCTCCACCCACAAGCCACCAGCCTTTTGTTATATTTTTCTCCTCCCTGCTCAGTTGAGGAAGGGCAGTGATAGAGAGGGCTTTAGTGGGCATCTGGCACCCAGCCAGGGTCAACCCCCCACAATGTCACAGGACTGTCCTTTCACATTGTCACTTAAAAATGTTGAGAAAAGGATTAAGAGAAGAGATTTGTGTCTTTGATATGAAGGAAAAAACCTACTGTGAACTTGTTTCTTGTAAGCAGCATTGACAGAGGAGGTAACTTGCACAGAAAACAGGAAATTATGGCCCTAGTTAGTAGTTATTGGAGTATCCAAACATAGTTTGTTGGGGGAATGTTTACACCAATTATATTAAGTTACTTTAGGCATCTATCTCCTTTCAGCCTGATTCAGAGAATCTGGACTTGAGTCCCTATAAGATCAATAGCAAGGAACAGGGACAAAAGCACCCTGGACATCTACTTTGGATAGCATTTCTCCCCCCCACCCCCGTTTTTCTTCACACACACTTTGGCAACTTTCAACAGAGTTGTGAAAATTATACCATCATGAAGAATGAATCTATGATAAAAACTGTGCTATAACAATTATCCATACACATATGCTTTATGTGACCATTGACTTCTTCACTATTCTGTCTATTCTGTGAGACATTACACACATTTGAACTCAGAAACAGTCACATATGGGTCACACCACTGGTTCATTTTCTCTGTTATCTCCATCAACAGCCAGGAAAGAGGATGAGAGGTCTCCTTATAGGCAGGTATGGATTGAAGACTTTACATGTCTGAAGACAGACTTTGTGTGTTTACTAAAGGTTTATCATCCTCTGCCAGATCAAGCATTCAGCAATTTGCCTAATCTCTTCTAGAAGGGATATTTGGGCCCCATAGCAATCTCTTCCACAATTTATATTTCGTGTGAACATATACCTCAATTTCTATAAAGCTATTTAAATGGTAAATTTATTGAATATTCTTTAGTACTTAAATTGTAAAACATAATTAATTTACTTTCTCCTTGTCATTAAAGATTTATAGACATTGAGATTTTATACTCCCCACTTTTCCTTTCTTCAAGCAGAAGAAACCCAATCTATTTAACAGCTCTGATCATTCTTGTCACCCTTTTTTGTACTTTTTCTAGCTCTACTGTTTCTCCAGAAAAAAACATGTTTATATGTCTGATATTTTTCAGGGCAATAAAAACAAGGATGAAATCATTTCAGATGAAATTTAATTTAGAGGTCAGGATAATACCTCTAGGAAAGCAGTGGGAGAAAGAGGTATACTATCAGTCTATACATCATTGATAGAACAGGTTTTAGCCTTGTCAGTAGAGTTTTTACCTGCAGCCTAACCAGGTTGTTCCTGATGTCTCTTTTTTTCCATCTTTGTTTCCAGAAATACGTATGACATAGGGTGTTTTTTTAATAATTACTTTGAGTCATTTGCAATCTAGCTTACAGCTTGGCTTCGAAGCTCTTCATTTGTGGATTACGATTCCTTATATAGTTAGAAATTTTTTTCAGAGAGCTTTTCTCCTTTAATATACACTGTGGTCTGAACAACAGCTCCTTTATTTGAATCCCTGCAGGAATGCGTCCACCTCTGGGGTTCACTATGGTCTCTGCAACCACAAATAACAGATAGGACATGGTAAAAAAACTTGATTCTCTTAATACTTTTGCATCCAGTGGTGAAAGCAGAGAGCCTTGAAAATGAAATGTTTGTTAAATTCTGGTGAGATCTCTCTGTTTTACATTAATGATACTGTTTTATAGAAAACTCAAATATAACTACAATAAGAATGTTTTCATAAGGCTATTCACCATATGTCTCATGTTATGAAGAAACTTCTGCCATTGGCACATCATTGTCTAGTTGTTCCTTCTGGTGGCTGCATATCTTCCTCCAAGCCACTAAATCTTCCACGCTGTTGGAGGCAAAAACCTAGACTTATGGTTCCAGTTCTCATGAAGTGCTGTCTTTTTTAAAGAGTAGTTCTGATTTCAGAAATACATTGTATTCTTCTAGAGGGTGAAAACCTTTCTTGTGTAATAATACCATTTACTACAGTACTATCTTAATAAAACCAAACCAAAACAAAAAAACCCGCACAAACCAATCACAAGGACCAAATTTTTTTCATCCTTACAACTACCTAGTATTTCTTGGCATTTCATAAATGGGTAAAACCAACCATTTAGATACTGTTATCCTTACTGGAACTATGAAATAAAGCAGAAGGATATACAGTTGTCAGGTGAGCTAAAGGACAACAATTCATTTCTAGATCCATCTTGCAAACCTTCTGGGTGCCATGAAGAGAACAGGAACAAACCCAGATCTCTTGCTGGAAGACTAGCTGGGGGCTTCCTGTTATTCAGAACTACTTTTCTCAGAAGCTACTGTCCAGAGGACCATAAAAAAATCCCTCCAAGAGGCTTTGCTTCTCTTAATTTCATCATATATTTTGGAGACCCATTAGAGAAACTCTGCAATTGCAAACAACTTTAAACCTAAGTTCTTGGCAATATGCATTAGCTGTTAACTGAGCCTGGACTATCTTTTCGCTGGTATGACACAAAAGTCATTCAGGAGTAGACAATCAAAAAGGGAAAACAGATTCATAAGAAGAAATAGATTTGTTATTTTTTGCATATAATGTTTTTCTAGAGAAAACACAGTATGAGTTCAATTTGAGTGTCTGGCTAGTTTTATAAATAGGACTTATACTATATTTTATTAGGAGAGGACGTCTGGAGAGAGGAAAACTTTCCCTTGGTCGAGGAGGATTGGGTTAGGGACCATTTAGCTAAACTCAACACCCACAAATCTATGGGCCCTGATGGGAGGCACCCTTGAGTGCTGAGGGAGCTGGTGGATGTTATTGCAGAACAACTCTCCATCATCTTTGAAAGGTCATGGAGGATGGGAGAGGTGCCTGAGGACTGGAGGAAATCCAGCATCACTCCAGTTTTCAAAAGGGCAAGAAGGACCTGGGAAACTACAGGCCAGTCAGCCTCAC
Organism: Caprimulgus europaeus; assembly: GCA_907165065.1. The sequence goes on from OU015525.1 coordinate 33,778,183, forward strand.
CTCCGGCCCTGGGAAGGTGATGGAACAGTTCATTCTGGAGGACAACTCTAAGCATCTAGAAGAAAATAAGATTATTAAGAATAGTCAACATTGATTCACTAAGGGGTAATCATGTCTGACCAATTTGATAGCCTTCTATGTTGGCATGACTGGCTGGGTGGATGAGGGGAGAGCAGTGGATGTTGTCTATCTTGACTTCAGCAAGGCTTTTGACACTGTCTACCACAGCATCCTCATAGGTAAGCTTAGGAAGTGTGGGTTAGATGAGGGGACAGTGAGATGGGTGAGGAACTGGCTCGATGACAGAGCTCAGAGGGTTTTAATCAGCAGTGCACAGTCTAGTTGGAGGCCTGTGATTAGAGTTGTTCCTTAAGGGCCAGTACTTGGTCCAGTCCTATTCAATATATTCATCAGTGACTTGGATGAAGGGACTGAGTGTACCCTCAGCAAGTTTGCTGATGACACTAAACTGGGAAGAATGGATGATACACCAGAAGGCTGTGCTGCCATTCAGCGAGATCTGGAGAGGGTGGAGAGTTGGGCACAGAGGAACTTGATGAAGTGCAAAAAGGGTAAGTGTAGGGTTCTATACCTGAGGAGGAATAACCCCAGGCACCAGTACAGGTTGGGGGTTGACCTGCTGGGAAGCAGCCCTGCAGAGAAGGACCTGGGAATACTGATGGATGACCATGAGCCAACAATGTGCCCTTGTGGCCAACAAGGCTAATGGTATCCTGGGGCGCATTAAGAAGAGTATGATCAACAGGTTGAGGAAGGTGATGCTCCCCTTCTACTCTGCCCTGGTGAGGCTGCATCTGGAGTACTGTGTCTAGTTCTGGGCCTCCCAGTTCAAGAGTGATAGGGAATTTCTGGAGTGAGTCCAGAAATTGGAGAGGGCTACAAAGATGATTAAGGAGCTGGAGCATCTTTCTGACAAGGAAAGACTGAGAGAACTGGGTCTGTTTACCCTAAAAAATAGAAGACTGAGAGGGGACCTTATATAATCTTTATAGATATCTAAAGGGTGAGTGTCAAGAGGATGGGGCCAGACTCTTTCAGTGGTGACCAGCAACAGGACAAGGGGCAATGGGCAAGAGCTGGAACAGAGAAGGCTCTGCTTAAACATGAGGAAAAACTTCTTTACTGTGAGAGTAACAGAGCACTGGAACAGGCTGCCCAGGGAGGTTGTGGAGTCTCCTTCTCTGGAGAAATTCAAGACCTGCCTGGATGTGATCCTGTGCAACCTGCTCTAAGTGAACCTGCTCAGGCAGAGGGGTTGGACTAGGTGATCTCCAGAGGTCCCTCCCAACCCCTACCATTCTCTGATTCTGTGAACTGACTACCAAAGACTTCTGTTTAGGTACCATTACTGTGTGTAAGTACATAGTTCTTGTACTTATTAAGGCAACAAAAAGCACAGTTTTATCTTTCACCTTTGTTTTTGCTTGAGAAGCCACAGAAATTTCTAAGTCCATAGTAGTTTATGACTGCTTTTCACCCACGCTTTCCAAAGATTTCTGTAAGGAATCCATCTATGTGGTTTCAAGCAGTAATTCGGTGGTAAAATGTTGCTCCCAGCTCATTGCATCCTTTCATCCAACTGTATTCTCTAGACAATGTCTAGTGTTTGAAGACGCGATTCTCATGTGTTCCTTGGGTACTTAAGCCCAGGACAACAGCATATGTTTGTTTCTGCTTCTGAAAGCAGTGCTGAATGAAGCTAAGTAAGCATACACATGCACTCATTTCTCATGCTTAAGCCTCTAAACGATTAGTAGAGGTTTAATTAGGTTATCGTGGAAAAATTTAGTCCTTTAGACTACTAACTTTGGTATTTCTGAAAACTGCTACAGTTTTCAAGACAATAGTTTTGATGTCATGAACCACAAAACAAGGATATACAGGAATTTTGTTATTATCCAGATAAAGTTTGAGGGGTTGGATTTTTTGCTGGGTTTTGGGGATTTTTTTTTTTTTGTCTTTTTTTTCCTAAACTAAGCACCTGAGCTCTGTCACTGCAAGGAGGTATAACTGGGAAATGTATATTTTAGAACAGAGGCTCCAATCTCTCATCCAAGATTATAACACCTTGGCAACACCTTCAGAGTGTTATTAAACTTCATCATAATGAAGCATGTCAGTGAGGAAATCTCTGAAGGGTTTTTGTGCTTTATTTTTCTAGGAACAATCAAAGAGAAGCTTATGAACAATGAGAGAAATCTGTATATCTTGCTTTCCTTAGGTTACTAAATTATTAGGTAGGTTATTCCTCAAAAACAGGCTAATGGATTTTTTTTTTCTTCAATTGGAAACTACCAACACCACCTTCCTTTCTCATCATTTAATGTTTGTTTTGGAGTACACATTCTTCTGATCGTTATTCAAAAGATGATGCCCAAAGAACATGGAATTTATCGGTAATAATAATAGTGCCTTGAACATACATAGAGAATCTGAAAGCCTAAGTTACTCACAATAAATTATACTTTTGTTACGCAGAAGATAGGATCTGTCACCTCTAAAACTGGTGCTGATTTCATGCTTTGCTATGATTGTGTAAAACATGATATTATTATTCTCTTAAAGTTTTGTTGTGGGTTTTTTTTTTTTTGTTAGCATTTCACATACGAGACAAATATACAGAAAAAAAAATAGACAACCAACACCTTTTACAGGAACTTCACCTGATGGAAGCAATACTAACACAAACTTCTTAATACAAGATTAATTCAAAAGACCTGAAGTCAGTAATGCTCCTTGTCAGGTCTGCTGTGAAGCAAAGGTGTCGGCTGTGGTAGAGGCAAAAGTATGCAGGGGTCTCCAAATGATAAAGGATCACTCTAAGTGCTGCTCCCAAAGGGACAGGTTAGCTGTGGACCAGAGGTTGTGACAGCAGTCCTGTCTCTCTTTGGTCAAAGAGCTTCATCTCAGACTGCACCAGGAGTTTTTAGCAGAGAGGTTTGCAGTGGAAAAGGGAAAAAGAGCGTTTCAAGCTTCTGCAGAATTTAGGTTTATTTAGTATTTTAGGTCACCTGGTTTTGCTTAAAAAATACTAAAGCAAAATCTGTCTTAGAGTAAAGAGACAACACTTACTCCTTTCCTGGCACTGACTGCTAGTATGAAAATTGTGAGTGTAATATTGAAAAGGCACTGCTTGAAATAATAAGGGTGGATGGTTTTCTGGTAGGAACCTCTAAATTTGATGTTTCAAGTGGTTTCATAATGTTGCTTAATGGAGGTATTAAATGCAGTTATAAAACTATCAGAGACTTACTGAGAGGTTAGGAATCTCTTTTTAAGAGATCAGAGCACTGAAGTGAACACAGTTATGCTGTGTCAGCCACAGATACTGTGTCACAGTTAACAGAAAAACAACAACAAAAAAGCAGACTACAGGAGTATTGCTAAGGCTGCTATTGACTACGGGAAAACAGAAGGCTTCTGAAGAAAGTATATGTTCATTACTTGCTTTAAACCAGTGACATTTAGAATCTAGTCCATCCAGACAGGTTGTTTCTGAAAATTTATTCACTTTGCATATGGGAAAGAAGTGCAGGCACTTGAAAAATGGAAAAACACTATCACAAAAAAAAAAAAAAAAAGAAGTCCTGTTCCTTGTTAATCCATAAATGGGAATTCTATAAAGCACAAAGTGACCTCACCTCTTCTCTTCATTAAATGGACTGGTGCCCTGACTGCTCTGTATCTATTTCTGGAAAGTGCAACAAGCATTAGACAAAAGTAAAAGAAATGTGATGGAACAGGAGAGAGAAACTGTGGAAGACCAGCTGAAAATCAGTGAGAATTATGACAAACTAAAAACTAGATCCTTTGGCTGGCCACCAAGGGCTCTTCTGGAGTGCTGTTTGAAGACTGAACACAGTTCTGTTATTTTCCACTGATCTACTGCACTTGGTATTCAATGAAACATATATTTTCTTTCACTTCAGCGTGCAATAGAGATTTACAGATGAAAATAACTGGTTTCTGTTTTAGCAAAACCTAGAAAGGTTTCCACATGGTTTCAGTTGAAATCTTCTCCCTGGTTCCTGTGCCTGTTCTTACAGTAATTTTTTTTCTAATTTACTGTAAACAAAATGTCAGGTTATGTTAATAATAATGTCAGTTAGAGTGCTGGGACTGCAAGTGATGACCTCTGAACTTACAGATTATATTAAGTGATATAAATACTTTGTATAGCATATTATAACAGTGTAGAATTTACAGGAGTCTGGCACAACATAACAATGCATTACAGTATTCAATTTTTCACTCTTTTATTTTCCTCATGAGAAAACTTACTACTCAAGTCTGAATGTCAGTTACTCGAATGTATACAACTTCCTCTGTCAGTGAAAAGACATAGTTGTTAGACTTCCCCATACTTCAGCTTTTTCTTTATGTCTCAAAACTTAACTGCAAATAAAAGTATGGTTCAGAATCCCATTTTGTTTGTGTCTTATTATAAGAATATTTGCAAGCATAATGTATTTTGCAATTTGAGAAGGCATATACTCATTGTAGGAGCAAACTTGACCAAGTTATTCAACTTGACTACTGAACAGCTAGTTTGTAATTACAACAGTTTGGCTGTAGATTAGTAATTGCTGATGTCACCAGATCAACGTCGAAGTGCCAGACATTATAGGTATCCTGATCTGAAAATCAATTGATCAAATAAAACTATTTCCATTTTCTCCACAGTAACACACAAAAAAATACATGGCCAGATATGTACATCATGGTTTTAGTGGCTGTATTACTATTTCAAATAAGTTTGAGTTTTAGATTAACTGTTTGTGATTGCCAAGAGCAATGGTTATTTTCTAGTAGGCAAATCTGCTGTTTGAGTCCATCACGCTATTAGACAGTGCTTTAAATATTACAGATGACATTTATGTTTCAACAAATCATCATAGTCACCCTAATAAGATTACAACAGCTACAGAAATTTATGGTTTGACTATATTATTTTTTTCTTGTTTTGCTTTGAATTCAAGAATGTAGCTTACAAGCATATCATTTTCCATCTCCTGAACTGACCTGCCAGTAAGTAGCTTGGCAGTTTATTGAGGCCAAAAAAAATCTGTGTGCATCTTGGTAGTTTACGAGTCTTGTACCAGTGATAACACTTCTCCCTCTGACCAGCAGCAGATACTGAAATAGATGTCAAACATCTTCACGTTTCCAAGTTGGATTTTCACTGGGTTTTTTTCATTTTCTGCTAGTTATGGTTCGTTTGGTTGGTTTTTTGTTTGTTTGTTTTGTTTTGCTTTTTGGTTGGGTTTTTTTGCTGATTTTATAAACAATATTGTAAGTATCTTCAGTTTGAGAAGGACTTTTCCGGCTTGACTAACAGGCAATCTAATCTTATTTTGACAAAGATTGGAACATGTTGCTACAGTCTAGGATTTACTGTTTATTGTGTGGATTTCTAGGCAGGCATGATGAGGTGAAATAAGTGGAGTGATGTATTTTTGCAAAAGAGGCATTTTTCTTGGCTAAACAGCTACCACTAGACTGACCAGTCAAATATTCAGGTAGCCAAACTTCACCATGAAGTTATTAAATTGATATGTGACCTCTGATCAGCAATGTGGATTTTGACACTATAGGACTAGAGAAGTCTTTTAAGCTAAATAGTTGCTATTTAAAAAACAACTTTTATTTCCATTTTTTTTAATTAGGTGAAATTGTGTGCCTTTTTCTCTCCCATCCTCTTTTCCTTTAACACTATTCAGGTGGGATTGTGACTGTATGTGACCTTGAGTGAAAGGATGCATGGATGGTACTGCTTTAGGTAGATGAACATTAAATCACGTATGAATTGTGCAAGTGTCATGTTTACTTTTGGATAAATGCTCTGCTCTATAAGGGTAATGAGAGCAGTTTAGTGTATTACAAAGGCTGTAAGTAAGGAGACAGTATTTATGAGTATAACCTACAACAATAAGTAATATGTAGCTACAAGAGTACATAATAATGTTCCAAAAGAAAATTAATTTTATTCTAAGGCACTTGACCAATTTTATTCTCTTCTTTAAGCACGATCTTGTAAAAAATGTCATGAAGTCTCAAGCTTAGTATTTTTAAGAATAAATAGTCTGGTGATATTCTCATTTGATTATTGGTGTATTCATTTGTTGTCTGGACTGGAACTGAGTTAATAAACCAACAATTATTTAAACAAATATACCTTAAATTGCTAAATACACTGTTAGGTTCTTAAAGTATCAGGAAAAAGTGGGATTTTTTCCATATTTACAGTAGGTTACCGTCTTGAAAGGAAATAACTTTGAACTATCCCTAAATTGCAGTCTTTGTTCCTTTCACACAATTAACTTCATAGGGTATGAACTAGAGGGTTTGCTTTCATGTATAGATATGTATAGAACAATATGCATATTTCCATATATGCAATTACTAGACTACGTTGTGGTCAAAGGCCATTTTTTGGGATCTCTGTAATAAATGGGATTTTTATATAATAATCTGCAAATATTGAAAAAGGTTCTGCTAAAAGCCAAAGTCTGAAGCAGTCCAGCCCCAGGAGAATGCTGTGCATTTTTGTGGAGTCAGGCTAGCTTATACAAGACAGGAGTTAGAATTTTTTATTTCTCACTTTTTCTTTTTTAAAAAAATTTTGGTAAAACCAGTAGTTAAAAAATATTCTTAAATACTTTTAGCTGCAGAAAAGATTGGAAAAAGTTGTATCTGCTGCTGGAATTCATTCACGGAATGCTTGTAATTCCCTCAGAATTCTTGGTTATTAAGCATCCTGAATTTGCTGGTGACACTATTCCTTTCTCATACCTCCTTTTTACCTCTACATTCTCATTCCCTTTGCATTGATTTCCCTAATTTTGTTCAGAGTTTGCCCTGGTCCTGCTGCCTACTCAAGTGTTTTACTCAGTATTCCTCAGTACAACTTCTTACTTGGTAAAGCACTGATAGAAACAAGCTGAAAGGCCATGTTTCCACCCTACAACCCTATGGCAGCTCAGGTCTTTTATCTTTAAATTCCTTCTTGTCTCCACCCTCTCTCTACTCCTGTGTTGCTCCTGGGAGCAGAATTTTGTATTTTCCTCTGCAGTCTGGAAGCAGTGAGTTTTCTAGATAACTCTTATGTCAGAAGTAGCTTCTCCAGGACAGAACTAGATGAAAAGTTGTGTTTGCTCTTATCCTTGTCAGTGTCAGTCTTTTAAAAGACACAGCAGTTTAGAAAGAGTTATTGTGCAATACTCAATTCAGTACTTGTGGCTGGTTCCGTGTCTGATCCTTATGGCCTTGAATTTAAGTTGCTGTCTGCGTGACCAGCTGCAGAGGAGCATTCATACCCTGATGGAGAAAGATTCAGTGAGGCAAGGATAAGTCCTCTTCAAAACCACCATCTTTTCTTGGTGGTCTGAGGTTTTAAGAAAATCTTCAGATTTCTAGTTTTGTATGAATGATGGACAATGACATTTCAGGTTGCCCTTTTTTTACCCAAATTGTCAGGAAAAAGAACAAAGCTTAGCTATAGGAAAACTATTTCAATTTTCTTATGCCATGGTGCCAGAAGTACGCCCAGAATTTCCATAACACTGAGACACAATCCCTGACCAAAGAACTTTAAGGTTGCATAACACAAACAATAAATTGGACTGATTGCAGATATTTCAAGGGTGTGAGACAATAAAGCAGGTAAAGCTTCTTGCTCTGGCTCTAGATTCATGAGCTTTGATGAATATGGTTAAGGCTAGTGCATCAAGGGTGGTTGAGTATGAATATTCCCCATGTCACTCACCTGTCTGCTCTTGAACGGAGAAGCCAGAGTGCTTTGATTACACTAGCTCTGTGCAACACCTCAGTTCAGGCAGTATTTTGTGATCTCAGAGATATTATCTGTGAAAAAATCATGTGTTTGCACAAGAATAAATATCCCCCCTTATAAAATGAATTTGAGGTATAGAGAAGATATGGGTTATACTGCTAGTGTGGGCTCCATATTTTCTTTTTTTTCTTAAGAGCTATTTGCTAGTGTGTTGCAGCCTGCAGCTCAGAGGAACAGAATTCATTTGTAGAGTGTGTTAGACAGTTATTCTCATTGCAACATATCTGTACCACAGCATGGGCTGATTAATATCACTCACCATGTCTAAGACCTGGTCTGGGATATGTGTTAATGGAAGGTACTGCTGAGTACATAGGATAATTCATCTTTCATGCTGGAGGTCTTTTTCCATAACAGTACAGAGATCTATTATTAAATTTTCTCTCAAACTGCACTTGCCTCAGTCAATACCCAATATCTGAACTGATTCTTGTCTTACTCATCCAAGATAGAAAGGACAAGGCTAAAGAAATCCAGCCAGCAGTGTAGGCATAAAGCCCATTTCTGATTAGACTCTAACATAGCCTTTCAAAAGGCACCCAATACCAAATTTAAGACTAAAAGCCATCAAAAAGTTGTAAATGTAACCAACCTTTACTATTTCTTTCACTTCCAAGTAGCACTTGGTATATCTGATACCGATGCCTCATCAAGGATATTGGTAAAGTTATATCTGAATTCTTGCACCCTGGTGGGGCTGTGGTTTATCTTCTCTGGTTTGTGTTAAGTAGAAGTAATGCCAGGTAGAAAAGTAGAAGGTATATCCTATTTGATGGCTTACTCTCTCATCTCCTTGATGCATGCATGAAAGATCTTATTTATTCTCTTATATTAAAACTGTAGCTCTTTTATAATAAAGTTTTAGCATATCAGTTTCAAGGTGTTCAAGCACTGAATCTTACTCTGGCATGTAGATTAAAAAATGTCTCTCTTAACCTTGGAAACTGGTGGCCAGTGGCATTCCTGAGTTGCTCAATGTTTATCAAGAGAGAGCTTCCCCCTTTGGAAGCCCTGGGAAATATCTCAGGAAGGGGTAATAGATTGATGAGCTCTGCCCGGCAGTGAGATCATCAACACTTCCCTTTTTCCCACGTAGCTTTGAAAGACTTGGAAATAGATACTGAGGTCAGTAAGAAAAGAGAAAACAGAACAGTACTGCCTAATACCCATTTAAAAAAAAACAAAAAAAACCCAAACCAAACCAAAACAAATCAAAAAAATCAACTCAGTCCCCTTCACAAGATGAATGATTTAAAGTTCGTGAGAGTCTACATACTAAATCATATTCTTGCTCTCTCTCCTTCATATCCCCTAGAGACAGCTGACCTTGAATTTCTTGTCAGTACTTTAGAGGTGGAGGAAAAAAATACAAGAGGAAGGGTAGAAGTAGTTTGCCAGTGATTTATCAGATGGGGTTTTCCTCTATGCCAGGGGCACTGCTATATGTCTCTCTCTTTCACCTCTTTTTCACAGTCCTGCCAATATTGCTTCCTACTTCTCTTTTTCACTTAGTCTCTGGTGTTCATATTTCAGACAAAATTCAAGTTCCCAAAAATTAAGAATGCCAAAATTACAGGTGCCTGTGCTACTGAGTCAGCTTTCACATGCATTATTAGAAGATGCAAGCTCATGGTAAGAGATATGACTGAATGCAAACAGGAAGGGTTGACTTTATCAGATATTTAAGACAGTCTAGCCAAACCCCACAAGCCTCCCACATGTTACACTTAACTCAGTATAATTTTTATCAGGCAGTCAGTTCAGTTGCCTTTTGAACACTCTTGTCTTCCTTAGTTTACAACTAAGGTTTTCTAAAAACCCATCATAATTCCCACCCCCCCGTCCTTCCCCCAACCCACTCTGTAAACCACAGGACATCTTGCAACTGGCTCACCCACAGATCTAGCACTTAACAGGTTACCAAGGCCACCAGCAATTGATCCTTACATACAGTAAAGGTCCTGCTCCTTGAAAAGCTCACTCCAGTTTTATCAGACCTAACTATGGATGCTCATGGCACAACTAGCTTCCAGAAACAACCTGCTGAATTTGGAGGTCCTGTTCTGTAACAGTCTTTCTGGCTGGATAAATAAATCCCTGCCACACTTATACTTTCATAGGCACAACAATCCTAACTTTGATCATGGCTACATGTAAAATATATATCCTTCCCTTCTTCAGCGATCAGTATAAACCAACAAGGTATTTCAACTCAGGTAAAAAAGCAGGATAGAACGGCTATAATTAACTCATCAATAACTGCCGAGGCAGCATGCCGCATCATTTTATACAGCTTAATATTTATATATTTATCTCTACAGCTATTTATAGACCTGGCTACATCATTATGGACCCAGTCTACTTTGCAATACCCACAATGCTTGGGAAATCTACAGGAGCATCTTTGGACAGGGTGAATAAAGTTTTATCCTGAGGGCAAACTAAGACATGAAATTTCCCCTTGGCATTCAAAAAGGTCAGAGCCCTCCTAGTTCGTTTATGGTCCTTCCATAGTCAAAGCTAGTGCCTACTACATTGTCTCAATAAAATAGTGGCTGATCATGGTGTTTCCAGCATCCTGTACACAGTTACACAAACTTACAGTCTGTATAAGGTACTGGCTTCTAGGACAGCCATATTCACCCACTACTCCTCTTAATACCCTTGCACCCTTCTCCACTCTTTGTTCAAAATGAAATGACTCATGCACCAACTTGTTTATCTACTAACTTGTTGAGTGACTCAAGATGTTTTCAAAATAGAGTACTTGAAATCCTATTTTAAAGATATTTGCTTCCTTCTTACAACTCTATATTTTGAGCAGAATATCTGGGTAATTTAAAATTACCTCAGTGGTTACCAGCTATCCTTCCCTCACTCCTTCCAGAAACTAGCTCATCTGGTACCATCTAGCTCTGCAGTGAAAGAATAAGCCAACTAGTTGCTCCAAACTAGCTAATTGATTAATGGAATATTTCACCACCATATATTTGATGACACATCAAAAATGGTTGGTAGAATATCCAGGTGCTAAACTTTGTTAACAAGCTTATTCCTATAAAATGTGCATGGCTGTATGGTAAAGGTAGTTTCTTATAATCCTGAAGTGGTTTTTCTTATTTTCTCACAAATGTCGTGAGCCACAGAGAGCAAATGGTGCAGTGTACCTGAGTCTGTAAACCTAAAATTTAAATATAACATCAACAAGTCTTACTTAATATGAGATGTATGCTGTACAGAAAATACTGTTAAAAGGAAGACAGACTAATCTACCTATTCATATTATTTCTTTTTACTGACATCTTAGTTAAGTCTTCCTTCATGATATGAAACAAATTTTTAAAAAATCTCTATATAGTTCTACCTTGAATACAGAAATAAATATACCACACAGTACCCTAAGTCATTTAATTTGGTGTCCCATGTAGCCCTGGCTTCTCATATATAAAATTTGAGATATCGTAAAACAGACCTCTGTTACAAACTGTTGGAAACTATCTTTCCACAGAGTACCAAAGAGAGAGAGAGAGGGGAGAGAAAAGAAAGAGGAAATTAAGAGAAAGAGGAGTTAAAAAGAAAAATCACAGTACACAATGTACCTGTTCTGAGCTGAATAAATTCAATACTGAATGAGACTACTGTTCAGAGAGCTTTTGCAGAAGTTAAACTACAATGAGATTGAAGCCAAGGCAAAATAATGAAGAAAATGAAAGAGGGCCCTATGAAGGAGAAACAGGCTCATCTAAATGAGGCAGCAGATGACCCAGATTGGGGGTAGAATTTAGACTGGCCAGACAGATTACAGCAAGGGAATAGTGTATGAGTGACTTGAATTGCTTGAGGACAGTGCAGTCAGGTTAAATTGTGGAAAATGCCAGGACAATTTCAGACTCTTCTGAAACTGAACCTGGAACAGACCTCAAAATCCCAGTGTGTCATTTCTTCTCTTGTCTAACACATATGGAGCCCAGTGCTTCCCTGCAAATGTTGATTACTCACAGCCCAGTCAGCAGGTGTGAAGGGAACAGACCTGCCCTCTGATGGAAAAACATCTAGGAAACTTTAGCTTTGGAACCATAACAGCTGTCTGCTGAGAATGTGTAAACTATTCTTCTGCAATTGTAAATAGCTCAATGATGGGTGGATTTTTGTAAGTAAATTTAAAAACACATTCTTGACACAAAAGCCATAATTCTTTCAAATCTCAAATCACTCCTACAGAGCAAACCATGCTAGAGCTTTTCTAAGAGAAGATGATCAAAATAATTTTAAAAGCTGAAAACATTTTTCCTCAACATAATTCCTGGAAATTGCTGGCCATTTTTGGCAGAAATTTTCAAAAAAATATTCCAGCTGAAGCAGAATCCTAGCATGGAAAATTTCATCCCAAATGGTCAAACTTTGTCAAAGTCATTATCAAACAGCCTCCAGCTATTTGTGGGAAAGTGTCAGACAACCTTAATAATAAGCACTGTTATCAGCTGGGCTATAATATACATAGCTGTGTGCGCATATGCTTCTATAGCTAACTAATGAAGACATTTCTGTTTACAAAAGGATTTACCCATCCCACATAAATCTTAAATGAATGCAAAAAGGTCTATAGTGTTAGGAAAGTTTTTATTGGCAAGTTTATGATATGACTGCATTACCTACATGTGGCAAATCCACGACTGATTTCAAAACATCATGCCAAGACAGCATCTAAGCCAGAAAATACCACTGTGTGTTTTGTCTCTATCGCATACTTTAAAAATGGTTTAGACAGTTGAATTTATTTTTTTTAACAGATATTCTCTTTTGTGTCTTTCATTCTCATAACTTTTTTAAATGAAGGAAAGGTAACTTTGATCCTTAGACACATGAATATTAAATAAAATCTATATTTTTATTTGAATCAAAATATGCCCATTTTAAGATCTGACTTCTGTGACTTACTAGGGTCCAGAGTAAACACCGTGCGTGAACTCTTGGTGGGATGCTGAAGTCTGTAGCTGTGGTGGACCTTCAGTCTCTTATGTATTCAAAAAACAAGACTTGCTTCTGTCTGATACACTGGCAAAGAAAAGTGAAAGATTATATGTTTAGACCAAGGAAATAAGAACATTCTGTAGCTATGTATCATGTGATCATAGGGCAAAATATCTTTGATATCCTCATCTAGATAGTAGGAGGAAATAAAGGGTTATGAATACGTTGGTAAGGGAGCTGTGCAAGACACAGCAACAACAGTCTTACTTTCTATTCTTATTACCTATGAGAATTTGCACTACAATTAGGCCCTATCACACCAAACTTTCTAAGACTTTTTAGACTTTTTACTGGGAAAAATATTAAGAGTTCAATTCGCTTCTCACCCAAATTGATTAAGCAGTACCGGAGAAGTCCACTGGAACTGAACAGCGATGATCACAGAGGCAATCACACAGGCATACTAGCCTCTTGCACAGGGAAATGAGTGCACCCAGAATGGATACACCCAGAAGCAGAGATTTTGTTTTTAATGTATCTTCATTAATTAACAACAGTTTCAAAAAAATGAAGAGTGACAGATTATTTTTCCAATGCTGTCAGCTAGCTACAGTGAGATCTTTCCATTTTAGGTATTGTATTTAGGTTTCAAATGTGATTAGCCTGCCAAATGTTTATCTAAACATCTTAATTAGAGTTTAAAAGTTCAGATAATCAGAGTGTCCTGTCCATGACTCTGAAATTTCTTTCCTTCTCCTCTCTTGCCATATTCTAATCTCCAAGATAATTCACACTCCAGTCTCTTGTTTGGCTTTTTATATTTTCTCGCTACACATACACAGCCATTGGAGGCTTTTAAACACAGCTGTATACTAAAAAACTTGCTCTTCATTGTCTAGTTCAACTTAATTGAAGATGTTCTTGGAAAAAATAATTTTCTTCCAAGATACTTTCTGTGTCCTATAATGCTTTAATTTATTTTTTATCTATTTTATTTATTATTGTGTTTTGCTTTCTTGAGGATGGCCTTGAGCGTCTTGGAGGGGTTGGAAGTTGGTGGCTATACAAATAAACTTCTTATTGTTCCAGATGTTTGTTTCATTGAAGGACTAAATTCTACTCATGATTAAACTAGGAGAATCCTGTTGTCTTCAGTGTGACTGCCACAGAAAAAAGAAAGCAAGCACTGTCCCCGAGTCTCTTTTTCAGTCATTTTTCGTTTATCTCATAGCTTTACCACTTGTTATGTAAGACAGCCCTTTAATTTGTAGACAGTCTCCTGAATTTGCTTTTAGTGGAAGGAATTATCTGTCTGCTTTCAAGACCCTATTCTACTTCTGCACAAATGTCTTGTTAATCCTTCCCATTACAGACATTTAGCAATACTTGAGTTCCTACGTCAGGCACTTGAACTCTACACACTGCACCAACAGATAGGAAAAAGGCTGCTCCAAATCTAAAGAGCAGGTAGCTAAGATGTACAGAGAGTGCTAGAGAGGATGAAGTAATGCTAAAAGGCTTACTGTAGCCCATTTTGGAAAATTCTTTACAAGTTAAATCTTTACGAGTTATTCACTTCTTTCACAAAATATCTGTATTAATTTATTCCTATTCATTTGCTTATTCTGTGGTTTCTTTTTTCATTCGAATTGTTTTAAAAGCAGTTCCTTAAAGTGCTTTTTCCCCTAAATCTAGCACCCAGCTCAGGTGTTGGACCAATGCCATCCATGCAGTTCTTCTCATACAGGCATAGCAAGTCCTGAGAACACTCACCAAGCAGACTAATGTACCACTCACTACAAGGTTTTAAAAACTACAAAGCCCCCAGGATGAGTTATACCCATTTTCATCTCTTTTAATGCAGCAACCTTGACTTTATACCTCTATAGTAACTGGAAAGATGTTATTTCTATCTAAATAATAGTACTGAATATTCCCATCCAAAAATACATACTCTAAAGTGGAAAGTGCCTGTCATACAAGACTCCTGCCAAAAGGCAAATACTCAAAAAAGATGAGAAACAAAATTCCTGTTTTCTTTCATACTGTATAAAATGCTTCTGTATTAAATGAAAAACAACAGCAATAAATGCCACTATTCATATTCAAGTTTATGAAAAGGTAGTTTGCCATCATCAACAGTTACATAAAAACTATAAAAATAATTCTAACACTATCTTTAAAATAAGTTTATCAAACTTATTTGATCCTTTTTCGAAAGATTCAACATAACTATAAACAATCTTTGCTGTGTTTTTGTCAAAGTGTTATATTAATTGGGAAAGGAGCAGTCCTCCCAAACAGATTTGGCTTGTGACAGACTTTGTGAATGCTGAGTATTTTCCAGGGTCCAAAAAGTGATTATACAAAAATATGAAGAAAGTACCTACAGCAGTGGTTAAAAATGACATCATATCTCAAGCAGTCCCTATGACCAAGATTTTCAGAAGCTGAGAGGTTATAGCTATACCAAGTATTTTTTTTTAAATTGGTTTTATGGCCTTCCATCAGCAACAGTCAGGGGTGAGAGCTTTGGTTTGATACAGTATGTCATTCTGACAAGCGTTGCATCTCAAAAAAAAAAAAAAAAATCAGATAAAAACTAGGTAAATGTCATTTAAAAGCCAAACTTGCAATACACAAAATTTTTTTATGAAGTACTTAGCTGGGGTACCTTACACTCCTTCCTAATCTTGTCTTGTCCCAAACCTTAACTTCACTTTAACTGATAGCTTAATATGTAATACAAAAAATTTCTTACCTCTCAAAGATATTGCCCTTCTTTTGAATGGCTGATCTGTTTTACCCACTTCTTTTATAAACCAAACTTCTGAAGCATTTAAAATGAAATGTTTAAAACTCAGGCAAGTACGTTTAAGACAACAACTAGAGTTGTCAGGGATCCAGCAACAGTGCATATTAACACATTACTCAGTAAAATGTTCTTTGCAAATTAAATTGATAAATAAATGAAAATCCTACGAACAAGGTGTCTAGAGGAAATTATTGGCACTTGGAGTAAATCACTGCTTTGGGGTCACATATGAAAAGAAGATTTGCAAAACAGAAGAACTGAACTCTGCTCTGAGCGGAGCCCTGCCAAGTCACACAGTGCAGCTGAGAAGAGAAGGGGCTGCCACAGTCATCATAAGTGATTGAAACAAGTGTGCGTTCATCCATATACCACTTATCTGAGATCACTGACACTCCTGCAGTACCAGCATCAAATATCAGTATTCAAAGATAAATTTTCAGGTAACTTGAAGGCAGGGGCCAGGTAATTTCCTAGGCATGAGGGATGACAGACAGAGAGGGAGCAGATTCAAAGGAAAACAAGGGTAGAAAGGGGGCTCTGCAGTATACCTTCTTCACTGTGCCTCACACAGAAAACCTGTACTGCTCTTGAAGAGATGGACAGAAGATAATAAACAGCTTATACTTATGAAAATACTAGTTTTGTAGCTACATGCACCAGAACTTCAATTTCCTTCCTTCTTTCACAGAAAATGAGACAAAGAGCAAACAGGGATATGGCAAAAGCAGGTTCACAGAAGGAATAATTAGGAGAAACCTATTGCAAGAATGTATGTACGTCTCTTCAGGTCAGTTTACTTAAGAACATTAGCACCTTTAAAAACATTTTCTAAACAACTAAGAGACAGAAAAAAAAAAAATCAGGCCTTAGAAAGCAACTTAGCAGCTCCCGCACACCTACCTCTTGCAAAGCTATTATCCCTTAAACAGGCCACCATTCTGGAAGAGCTTACAGAAGGAAAGTACGCATTTCCCATTTGAGGTTAATTACACAAAATTAAAGCCATTCCACAACCATCAGAACCAATATTTGATTTCCAGCAGCTTTGTGTCTTGTGGCTGGCTGAACATTTTACTGAGCTATAACAGGTTATCTAGTAGAGAGCAATTCTGACTAACGAATGGGTTTCTCTGGTGTCTGATAAATTTCAAACTCCAGTTCATGTTTTCCCCATGTATATGTCATTCAAAAATGTTTCTCCATCTCTTCCTGGCACATCTCATTACTAGTCTAAACATAACTATTGCTTTGAATGATTCTGCCTTTTTAATTCAGCACATGTAACTGTCAAGATTGCTAACAATTACTAATTACCCAACACATAAAAATTAGTGGTTGCAAGCCACATTCTTTTCAGGTCCAGCCATTTACTGAAATTTAGTTTACCTGCCTGACTCATTACAATGGAAAAGGCGTCCACATCCAAGTAAGACACCCGAAGTGTTGTGACTAGCAAACATTGCAAATACTAAAAGTCCTCTCCTTTTTATGTGTATATTGCACATTATAGGTAGAAAAGCAAAATGACACCAAATGACTCTGCATGGGAAAGGAACCTGGCATAATACCAAGTAGAAAATTGGCTAAAAATATTGCTTTGTTTAAATTGGCTTAATGCTTTTCAGACTCTGATATCTTTGACTGATGTCCCTGCCAAGAAGATTATGAAGTGGTGAGTTGTTTAAGAACACTATATCTTGATTTGCTTTAGTAGGTTTACCTTTCAGAATGTGTCAAAACTTTCTAATATTGGAACAAGCATATAGGTACAAAAAAAAAAAAATAAAAAAAAAATTCACAGTTGTTCCTTGAGTCAATCATCATAAAAGTTTGGACAGCCTTGGGATAGATTCTAGAAAGATAAATCATCCTAGGTTTATTCTGTTCCTCTCTTTGATAAGTATTTGGTCAAAAGTAAATCCCACACTTTCCACTTGTAAACATTGTAACACAGTTTCCCTAGCTTAATGCAAAAAATTCTCCCATATACTTGAAAATTGTTCAAGTCAGAAAGCCTTCCATGAATATAAATGTGCATTTTTAAAATAGTGTCTAATTCCTTTTCTTATGGAGTTTAAAGACTAAGCTATAGTTCTTATTTCTAGAGTTCAATAGCAGATTTTTCTTCTGTTAATTCATTCTAACTAAAAAGGAAATATTAACTTGTATTATCAAATTGTCTGTAGTTCATACTGCAATTATATTAGTGTTAATACATTTACCTCAGCTAAAAACTCACACTTTATGTGTGTTTACCAAAACTGAAAATTCTATCCTATTTTTAGCAGGAAAACTTATTTTTTTAGTAAGTTTCATACATCAACCAGTTCAGGAGTAATACGATTATACGACTTGTCTATCTATTGAAAAATGGCGAATGGGATTTTTTTGGTTGAAATATCATGTATAATCTGCTTCTAGTAATAAAGAGTTACTTTGCAAAGGGATTTATGCAGAAAATGAGAACCAAATAGGGTCACACTAATATGTTTCGTGTTATACTGTGATTTTTTTTTGTTTTCCTAGTAGAACTTGGGATTTTGTTTTTCTCTGATCACTTACATGCAAAGATTTAATTAAAGTACAGTAAATAAATTTTTAGTGTAAGTATCTAATATCTGTGTTATTTATCCAGAAAGTAACCTTTTTGATAAATCTTACTGAGATGTTACCAATTGCAATCAAAAGAAATAGCATCTGTGGCACCTAATAGAATTTGAAAAGCATCTGTATTCAAAACAGAGATGTGGTTAGCTTGCCAGACATATAAAATTGCCATACTTATTTAGGTCTCCTCTTCTGATAGTAAAAAGCATTAACCACCAGCTCCATGAGGTCATTATTTTTAAATAACAAACATTGGGTCATCTTAATATCCACTGATGCGAAACCTGCAAGTAGAATGAGGGCTGAATGCAAGCATCTGACAGGGAATAGATTTTCTCAGAAATCATTCCACAATATAATTAATTATAATTCTGTTAACATAATCAACTATATTAAATATATTTAAGTACATAATTATTTAAGGACATTTCAAATTTCAGAATCCACCTCCATGGACAAATATCCCAGCAACATGAAATCTCATTAACTACATTTTACCGGTTAATATCAGTATCTTTAGTGGTTAACAATTTCTTGATATTAATTTATTAAGGACCATCTCTGCTAAAGGTGTGAAAAGACATTTGAATCCCAGGCTGAAGAATTGCATCTACAATGTGCAGTGCTCAGTAAAACAGCTACTGTGGGGCTGCCCTGCAAGATGAGGAGTTGCAGGATGAGCACAGTTCAGCACAAAAAAGTGCAGATGATAACCTAGTCCATACAGCAGCATACATGTCTTGAGAACCATCAGAATTAGAGAAGCTTCACCAGAAAAAAAAACCCTGTTATAAATGATAGACCATAAAGCAGGCTTGCTAGGTACTAAACCTCTCCAAGAAGGCAGAAAACAAAAGAAGACAAAGGTTTAGAATGGCAGGCAGGAATAGACAGTCAAAATGAGTTAGTAAAGGCTGATGTGCAAGCAAGACCTCTTTTCACCTGAGATCAAAGGTAATCTTTTCAAAGGTATGTATTTCTCTATCTCTGTCATCTCTCTGGTAATGCATAGGATATGCCATTCAGCTTTTGAATCTATGTCTTCTAAACTTTTGGAACTTAATTCAGACAGATTTTTCTGAAATCTTCCTAATTTTATGAGAAGTATATTACAGTGAAAATTAGATCTTTTAAAATATTGGTCTTTTCCAAAAGGTATACCTCCAACAGTGTGCTTAACTCTTTAGAAAGAAAGGGGATACCCACGAGTAAACACATATATGTTTTTTTTCATCGAACAATATATAGAAAAGCTGATATTTTCCAAGCTATCTTGAGAATTTAAGTTTTAACTACAATTACCACTAGGCCCTATCTAAAGCGTGAGAAAGGAATTATTATTTTGGCTTGTCTGGTTTTAAACTGGTATGTTTAAGTATGACTGGAATAGAAATTGGGCTTTTTTCTTATTTCTGACATCATAAGCTTCTAATTTAGCAAATTCCATAAGCATGTACTTACTTTGAAGTATATCAGTAGTCCTACTACTCATGAGCTTAAAATTAAAGACTTGTTTAAATTGTATTTTGTCTGAGACCATAAATTAAAGCTAATTCCAGTTAAGTGATTGAAGTTACACTGAGCTAATAAGAACAGAGACAGACTCTTGTTTAAGCTTCCTGAGCCCTGTTGAACTGAGACTCTGATGTGTCTTGGTATTAGATTCAAAGCTGGCAGAGAAAATCTAACTTAATTTTGCTCCTAGCTTCTAGTTCAAAGGCATCATTCTTTTGTCTCTTTTTTAAATACTTCAAAAACATGCATTCTTCTTTTAATCAAGTTAAAATATGGCAGTGCCATGTAAAAGGCACTTTCTGAGAATTACTCCTGTCATCAAACACTAACATTACAACACTAGTATTTCACTCAATGTTATACAGAGAAATGTGAATCCTGAAAGAACAAATGTTATTTGCAATCACATTTAACATGGAGCCTGAAGGAAAGGTGATGTTCTGTGATCCCACAAAACAGCTGTTCAAAAGAACATTTGGGTTTTATTTTGCCATAGTTTGATAATTTGTACAACTGGAAATTTGGTTCTTCTCACTTAATTCAGACTTTTCTAACATTGATATTCAAAGTAACTTATAATTAAATTTATCTCTAAAGAAATATAATATAGGAAGCTATAATTGTGTTTAGACAACTAGGTTTTGATAAATGTGAACAATTGTGGCAGCCTAACTACATATCTGCATACATAAATCCTTGGTTTCAAGATTAAAAAATAGTAAACAGTGCATGTGAATGATCAAAGTGTTGTGCAGAGACCACCCACCCAAATCTCTCAAAACATAGCCTTAGAAGACAAATGAAGGGAAAAGCTTTCAATCTCTTTCCAAAGTTAAGGGTTCTGTTTCCCTAGTGAAGACATAGCAGCCAAAAAAAGCAATTGACAGTGTCTTGTTTTAGCTCTTTGTCAGGGAATTCCATGTTTGCCTTACAACACTTGATAACATTCACAATATTCAAGTATCCTGTTTCATCTCTGGAAAAAAGCAGTAATGAAAAATCACTTGGTCTGAAGGATTAATCCAAGATGTTTACTAGTTTAAACAATACCTCAGAGGTCCTGCAAAACTTTGATGTTTTTCCTCCAACAATTCAATGATCAAAACTTAAATATTTTACTCTCAGACCAGGATCAAAGCTGAAATATCAAATTTCTATCAAGCAAAACTTTTCAAAATTTTGATTCAGAAATTTCTCTATGATTTTCTTGTTATTTGAGAGATCTAACAGTTTCATGATTAAATTTTTGAAGTAACCTGATATATTTAGTCAGGTCAACATTGAATAAATGTCTGTTTTATGATAAACCTCATAAAAACCAGTCCAGGATGAAGACATCATGTTAGGCATTGAACCATTAATTGAAAATAATAACATCTTCCCAACAAGACTTACAGTCAGTATTTAACAGCTAAGTAAAATAAACAGATGAAAGGAATCTTGGGGCAACAAGAGAAAGTGAGCAGAATGTAATAATCCAAATTTAATGGAAGTTAACAAGTCTTATCCTGTCACTTTAGAGCCCTCTCTTACATTGATAGCAGAAAGTTTGGGGTTTTTTAAAGCAAAAGCAAACATCAACAAAGCCTCAACACTTTACACTGCAGCATCAGCTTATTTTAAGGCACATCAGCTCTTCAGGCTTGAAGGCCATAAAAAGCTAAGTTTTCCTCCTCAAATACAATGTAACAATGTAAAACATCTCTTTCTCTTTGAGAAAAAATCTATATAAGTAACCCTTAAAATAACATACAAATCACACTTATGTCAAGAATAGTATAACGCAAAAAAACCCTGTAAAAATATCATGAAAATAAGCCAAACCACACTCATTCTCTTTGGTCTTAGTGTAATAGGGTTTTTCTCCCCTCCACATCTATCCCCACCTTTAATTTGCTCATCTCATTCATACAAGCAGCACCTGGGTCATAGCACCATTAATATTTTCTGTTCATCCATGCCTTTCCTCTGGCTGCTCAAGTTATTACTGCATTGCTTCTTAAACACCAGCAGCACGAGCGGTATGATCAGCTACAACCAATAACAACAACAGGCTTCTGATTTTTGTAATGTATTTCTATATAATATTTTCTTTTTACTATTATTTTGCACTATAGAAGCTAAAAGAGTCAAGTAGACTTTTTTCCCTCTGCTTAGTAGAAGCTTTTATTAAAAGAAAAAAAAAAGTAGAAGTGTACGACTGAATAAGAACATATTCCTGGTCACATCAACACCAACTGTAAGCACTCCACAAGTAGACTGGCCAGTCCTGGAAGCTGTATTCTTAAGGGGCACTATGCTTATATGCATTTTCTTGGGGCATCACTGAATCATTTGAAACTGTAAGCAGCATCTGCCAGGCTCATTGGACTGACCTTCCAAGGCTTCTTTATACATAAGAATTACCAAAATTGTGCTTCCAGATTTTTAAAGCCACCATATCAAATGTGCATTTTAAAAAATATAAGTTTAGTAGTTGGCTTTTTTTCCAAATGAATCGTGAGCATTAAAAGAACAAGCATCACCAGATGTTTTCAGTCTTTCTTCCTCTCTTCTTCCCTCCTCTCCCTCTTTACTTCCCTCTCCCTCTACCTTTTCTTTTTTCTAACTATGCTGTTAAAAATGAACAACACAGGAATGTATTCATACCTTTCCCAGGCAAAGAAGAGAAAAATTATGTAAAGAGAAAGTAAATCTGGCTGTTAAAGGAATGAGTAATAATCCAAGTTAATTCTGGAATCTGACAAAAAGATAAAAACTAAACACTATAAGACATAAGAAGCAATTATTAAAATGCATGCCAATGTTCATTATCAAAGGTATCAGATAATATTTTAATGAAGCACATGATTTTCTACCACAGTTCCTTACACTTCAGTAACAGACTGCTGGACTTGCTGCACAAACTAGGCTAAAAAGCTCCATATGTTGCAGGAACAGTGCAACTATGTAAACAAATTACATCAGCGCTTTCCTACCCAAAATAAAAGGAAAAAAAAATATGCACACATAGACACATGTATAACAGTTGAATAACCTTGGTTATACACTGTGTCTGTATTACATATCCTTTTCTCTTGTTTTACCAACTTGGGTTGGAATCTAGTCATGGCAAGGACTGCCTCACAGTTACACCACCATGTTTGACAGAGTAGAGCTCCAATCTTAGTTATTTCAACTAAATTTACTAAAGCTATCTGAGACAAGGGAAACCTGGGATGCTGAACACAGCAACCCCAATATGGCAGTTCAGCTTTGACTATGATGTGAGGTTTATGCCAGGAGTAAAGGAGCACATACTACATCAATCTGACAGTATATTAGAATAATATATAGGCTCCATATGAGCCTATGGAACAAAAATGTCCTAAAACAACCTCTGACTGCACCAAATAACCAAATCAAGGAAAGGCAGTTGCAAAGGGAGGATTGATAGAAAAAAAAAGGTGAAAAATTACAGTGACAAGGCTTTAAACGCTGTCATGGATCTGGAGACTTCTCTGATTAATGCCAGGAAGTCTGAACATATTCCCATGCAGAGTTTGCTCACAGCTGCAAATCTTTCAAGCACAACTCCCTGAGGAACAAGACTTGTAAGATAACTGGTAGAATAACAGTGTGAAAAAAAGAACAATATATTCTCAAGTACTGGGAATGGAATTGCCATTAAAATTTGCCATCCTTTTATAATGTCAAGTTTATACTTTGTTCCCTAATCTTACTAAGAATTTCATGAACAAGCTTGAGACTTGAGTGAAGAATAGTTTTATTAGATCTGCTGACTGTTGTGTAAGACTAAAATAAACAAACTATTCAATTTGTCCCATTCCTCTTTAACTTTTACATGTCTGCCCTCTATGGTGCCTGTATATGTTGCACTACAAAACAATAAATTCAAGAAAGGTTTCTGAAAAACAATAAAAAATAGAGCTGAGTTGATGTTTAGTTGCAATAAAGGAATTTCAAGACTTGCAGTGTAGCCACAGGTTACCACAAACTGAAAGACTTGAGACATAGAGGAAATGTTTACAGTGGAAATCAAAGAAATGTGCTCTCCCATGTCATGTGGGGTAAAGGGCCTCACTGCAAAACCCCCAGCTCAGGCTAGGCTGAAGGAGTCAGTCTCATCATATGAACTCCACCTCCATCAGAAAGCCGATGGTCCTGCTCTAAACCATCCAGGATTTGGAAGGGTAAATGAGGGCACGGGGAAGAGGGAAGGGGACTTTCCTATTTAATTCTTCCTTTCTTGTTCTTTTTCTCTCTCCTCATTTCATGCACATTGCTTCTCTTGTAACAGGGATGTAAAACCAACAAAAGGCAGCTGAAAACAAGTACGCCAATCAATAGTGGCGTAACTCTTACACTTCTCTAGTTGGCTGATCAGAATACACACTGCGCCTGAGGTCCTCCACTTATGAGTGTCTGAGTCAGCACCTCAGGCATTAGTTGCATTTTTTTCTGGCTTATTTCTCTTTCCTAATCCATTCTTTGAACATTTGTCTTCTTTTGTCCTCCAGGAAACAGGATCAGAGAGAGTAGCAACATAAAATCTAGGAACCCCAAACCAGCTCAGCTATCTTCTCTTTTAATCTCAGAAGAACTATTACTGTGTTTAATGTAATCTAAAAGACATCTGAAGAAGGGAATTTCTCTATAAAAACTCCCTGTAGCTAAAAGGGTGAGGAATAATGTTTAACTGCAAATTTTCTCAATATTTCAAGTAATTTAACCATTTTCCTTTTTTCTAGGTCTGTAATCGAAGCATGGATTCGGAATGCCACTTATTACAATGGGAGTTCGCCAGCAATAACTCAAAATGAAACCCCAGACCATGCTTCACTGTTTATGTTGTAACTGTGAACGTGATCTATATTAACATCTTATCTTTTGTTGGGCCCTAGGCACCCTACCTTCAACACAGCACATCACACTGCTAAGTAAAAGTAGAACCAGTTTGTGTTTTCTATAGCTTAATATATCACCATATAAGAACATATTCCAAACTGCTTACGGCTTTGCTAAGTTTTAACCATTTGCACATTTGAAACTTTCCCTACTGAGCATACCTCAAAGACTCTAGCTGAGGAAAATGTCAGCTAAGGCAGCCACTTCCAAGAAAGAGATTTCCAAGAATTTTGATTAAAAAGCACTGAGGCGAGGAGTGAGGCAAGATCTGATACCAAGACTGACTGGGCAAGAGCCCATGGGGGACAGATCCTGTGCAAAGAAAAGTAAGCAATTACATAATTTATCATAATGCACACTCATAAGGAGACTGAATTAAGGTGACATAGGGAACTTATAATTCTTGGACTTCATAATTTATAAATGCTTGACTTGCAATGTTAATATTGTTATTTTAATGTGGTGTTTTGGTATATATTATTTTCTAAGACATTGCTGTTACAGAAAGAAACAAAACACTTCTTTTCATTGTGAAAAGGAAATATTTAGGAGACTGGGAATCTTTATGTAGAGTTAATTTTTTTCTGAAAATGCCACAACCTCAGGCTGGTTCCCTGTATTGAGAATGCATGCCTGGTTAAGATGTTACTGAGGAGTGTAATGGCACTTACAAGCAGCCACAGTAAGTCATTATTTCTGTCTGATCTACTCTTTCCCAAGTAAGGGATCACTCGTGGATATATCTTCAAATAAAAAAGATGAGGCTTTATTTTTGCATGTCTAGCAAAAATCTTGTGAAAATTATTTGTAAATGATGTCCTTATTTAAGTAAACTTTTGTCAGATCTAGGCGATCTGGCATGTCTTTTGTTTATAAAATTGAACCTTGAAAATCTTCCCCTGTTTTTGTAATTATTTGGAGAAATATAAAGGGCATTTATTTTTCCAGAGTGCTGCCTTTCTCATTTGTTTCATAATCTACAACACTACAGAGAACAAAAAGGGTACAATACTTTTGTGTCTAAAACCAAATGAGAAGCCAGTCCCCATGAGACTTTGAGCTTCTTCGATTTCCAGTCATAGCAGGAGGTTTAGCACCTCAAAATAATCAAGCATAAGAAGAAGGTCATGGCATTTTCAGGAAAAAATTGTCTACAATATCTTTATTCTCTTTCTCCTAAAAGGTTTATTTTCACAGTGAACAGAGTGTTTTGTTTCTTTCTGTACCAATATGTTTTGTTATTAAAGACAGAGATTCTCATTAATTAAAGATTTTCTTTAATCTATCTCAGATTAAAGACAGGCTATTCTCTAATACAGAAAATGAAATATTTAAGGAAGTGATATAAAAAATGTAAATTGTCAGTGTCAGACAGAGATAAAAAAATAAGGCAGTATTTTCTGACAGAAACCATAAAACAAATACAATTTCCATTCAACTGCATGTGAGATCCACTGACTTATATGTGTGATAATTTTCACAGCTATGAGGGATTTTTAAAAAATCATTTTCACTGAGTGGGTATATTTAATAATCTCACTCATATGAGTGTATTATTAAATAACTGTCCAATAGCAGGCTAGCTTAACTGTTAGGGTTTCAGCAAAAAAGCAGGATTAAAACCAGCAAGTCCACCACTGAAAAATACCTGACTACTTTGACCAGTTGGTTCTTACCGTACAACTCATTTTGAGGGAGCTGAAGATTAATGAATTTATTTCTGTATATACAACTTGTACTATTTATAGGAAATAAATTATATTTGCAAAAATATAGTCCCAGTGTAGCTATGCTAAGCTTCTTTGTCTGTCAGGAAATAAATTATTGAGGAGGTCTGATGTAGGTATTTTCCCTTTTCCTTAACTTTGTGCACGTTGGTTTTTTTTGTTTTTTCATCAGAACGCAGAAGCGCCTGTCCTGTTGAGAAAGCAGCAGCAGCAGTAAGTATTCCCTGAGATGTGCCGTGGTGAGGTGAACAAGAACCTGATGTACCAGGCATGTTACAGCACAGAGACTGTTTGTCTTGACTGTGTAAGTATTTATTATTCTTTGTGTTCTTTCCTCTTCTCTCACCTAGAATTGAAGAAATCAAAGAAATGCATCCTTGCCAGTCATTAAAAAAATTAGTCCACCAAACAAGCTACATGGATGGCTCTACCTCACAAGCCAAGAAGAAAAAAACTAAGGCTCTCAAGAGGGCCGAGTACAGGACGTCTTCCAGACTTCCCATGAAATCTATGAGTTAAAGCAGTAATAGCCAAATGAACATAGGGTGATGAAAGACCAATGAGCCAAATGCAGTAAACAGCTGCCAGTAACATAAGAAATTGTGAAATGAGTAAAAGAAAACCAGAAAGAAGTACAGCCTCTGTGGTTTCCAGTGGTCATAGTTCAGAGTGCTACTGAGAGGAGGAAGTGCTTGTTGTTTTCTTACCTTCTTAAAGACCCTGAGGCATCACAATTACATCATCTTTCCACAAAAGCTACATGAAGTAATATAGTTTGCTGATAATATGGCTAAACTAGAAATATCGTAAGTCTCATTCTTTTCCCAAAGCATCATGGTTTTCACACCACCAGGATCCTTGCTAGAAACTATACTGCCAGCTACTCATGAAGGTCATATCACTGCCAAAATTAATACAGCATATTATTTCACAATACACATGCATAACACATCTAAATGCCACCCTACCTGTAACTCTCTTGCTCCATCAAGTGCTTTTTGTTATTTCATAATTACAGTGGCACAACTCTTACCTAAATCTAGTTTGACATCAGTCTAGGAAATTAGGATTGTATTGCATACAGACTTCTTACAGCCTTAGTGTGCAAGCCATCTCAAAGATGCTTTTATTTTCCTGCATCCATTGTATGCTAAAAGACAAATTATATAGCTCACTCACAAATATCTACAGTCATTTAGGATGCCCAGTGTGTCCCACTTGGCCTTCAGCTTCAGATAGAAAAGGGTATGTCTTTCCTATGGGTCCCATGGCATAACAACCAGTGCCATTTGGATATCTGAGATACTGCAGGAGATCTCAAATGTTACGAGGGTAACTGAATCAATCCTTAATTGACTCTTAAAAGGACTAACTTTGAAATGTATGTTATTTATGAGATTTTTTTTCTTTCAGACACTTTTTTCCTTCATTTTGGCCTTAGTCCTGTATTCCATCAATCTCCCATTACTCCTGTCTCTTCTTCACATGTCTTTTCCCTTATCTCTAGGTCCTGTCTCCCATCAACTGGCTACCAGTTGAAACTAACAGGAGCTACCAACCCAAATCATGCTATCAGTGTGTGTGTCTGTCTAGGTACCACTGAAATATTGAACTAGAATGTGAAGGCCTGTGGGAAAGTTACATGCTTAAGCTTCTTCATTGAGTACAGTGCATGCAGAGATACGAACCCAAAGACTGTTCCCACTCTTTTTGGTGGAATATGGCTCAAAAGCAAGCGAAAGTATAGGTCATATTTGGTACACTAAGCACAACTTACAGATACTGACTCAAGGCTAGCCAATTCTCCGTTATCCTGATTGTCAGTCCTCTCTGCATTTGATAATGCTCTGGAAAGGGCCAACAACCTATATTTCTTGCTTAACACCATCAGAATAATTTGTTTAGAAGACTGCTTTTGTTTTTGTGATTTTTTTTCTTTTGAAATTAAATAAAACTTCATTCTTTAATTTTAAAGAATTTAAAGCATTCTTACTTAACCTATAAAGAGTTTCATAATGATGCGTATATTTTAGGGAATGGTTGATTGCATCGATTTGGCTAGTTAGCTACCATTACTTTATACTGTTAACATCAGTAAGTCATCCAACAGACTGACAGAAAGTAGTAGTCTTAAATAGGCAGTAAAACTATATAGGAACAGTATTTTCAGTTAAGGAAGGAAAGGAAGTTCTTTCAAAATATGTTTCCAACGCAACATCTTAGAGCTTTCTGAATTAGCATGTATTTAGGTTTGATTACCGAGGACTGTGTTTAAGAGATAGTTTCAAGCCACTTGGCTACAAAGCTATTCCAGATGTTGTCAGTTACACAGACAATGTATTTATTAAGCCTTTTCCTATTTTCCATTTCAGTGTGTGCTAAACTGTGGTTCTGTTTTATCCTCTTATTTTGATGTTAAAAGGGCCCAATGGCAACAGAGACAATGGAAATAAAAACAAATTATAAAGACAATCGCACATTCAAAAGGGTCTTTAAATTTATTACAGCAATTTCATCCATTCAGTCAACAAGTCATAAAACCTACTGGACCAGATCTTTAAAAAACGTACATAGGTATAGTGCCCTTGCAGCTATACCAATTTAGAATAGTTGATAGTCAATCCTCTGTTTGTGTTTGCAAAGGACGTTCACTTAGATAAATTTCCATCTTCACTGTCCGGTATATATGTAGATCTTTCAATTAACATCTTGGGTTCTGAACACAGGCTGTGAATGTGCAGTTGTAGAGGCAGTGTAAATTAGGGTAGCCCCTCTGAAGTAAAAAAATTGTGCAGAAGGTTGGATCTTATGTATCTCATTTGATCTAATATATCTCATTTGGATCTAATGTATCTCATGTCACACATCCTCTGCAGATGCAAGTAATTGTTAGTACTAAATCACGACTGAATACTAAATGGATGTATTTTGAAATATGTCCCAATAAAGGCTGAACTAATAAAGATATATTAATTCTAATCACAGCTACATGGAGAGAGAGGGAAACATGATACAACACTCCTGTAAAAACAAAAAGTCCAAAATTTCCATGACTCAGGGAATCATTAAGTCTTTTTTAGCAGCTAACGGCATTCAGTCAATACTTCTCTCTGTTAAAGACAGATTATAAGCTATAATTATTTTTTTTAAAAGTCTGAAACTTGAATTGCAATTTTAAGATTTCATAAATGTTCATGGAACACTGCTAAAAGTCAGCAAGCATTACATCAATATTGCATCCCCAATAAAACACAGGCAATATGTGGGACTGTGACCTTTACTCTCAGATACAGACCCTTCTGTGACTAAACTAAATCTGCTGCTCCTCAATTTTAAGCAACACATGCACCACATTACACATTGCATTATTTGGTCAGTTTACATCATTTCTCCTGTGGTGGATTAGTTTTCAAACAGTAAAATCCAGTTATGGACTTTTCATGTACTGGAGAGTTGACTTGCTGGGTTTCATCCTTTCTGAAGAGATGGGATAAAGGAACTCTAAAATTTACTCTAGTTTTAGTTTCAGAATGATGCAGTTCTAACTCTTTGAACTCAAAGTTTTGGCTCAAACCAATACTTAATTTTCATATATTCTGTCCAGCTTTAATCACATACTTTACTAGTGGAAACAAATTACATGGCCATTTTAGGCATTTGACTCCCACTGAAAATCTTTGCTGCTCTCCATGTCTAAATAACCATTTTCCAACTTACTTCTAAAGACAGAAAGGTAGGTCAACAGCTCATTAAAACTTTGTTGCTGGAATGCTGTTCTTGAACTTGTTAATTGTTCTAGAAAAATCAAGCATTTCCAGAACCTAAAAATAGTATAGTCAATTAAATACCCACTGATTGTAACATAATTTTACATATTCTGTCAAAGAGGTTTTGTAGACTAGTCTGTTTACAGTTGACACATGAAGCAACAGGTCTCATATTCCTTTTTTTCCCATATTCTGAGAGGCAATATCAGTTTTAGTTTTTTGTCATGAATAGCAGAAGCTCACAAGTGGATTGAGAAAAAAGACCAGCAAAGAGAAGGCAGTGGCTTGCTTTAAGGGGTTAATGAGCCATAGCAGCTGGGGAGAGTGAAAAATAAAAGCAAATGTAGAGAAAACTAAGAGAATGTGATCACACAATAGCCACAAGTAAATGTACCATATAAAGAAGCCTAGAGCAAAATAACATAGAGTTGGAATAAACTGCAGGAGTGAGATATAGTTTAAAATCAAAAGCAATTCTTTTTTTTGAGATCATTTTGAGGTTACTCTATGTGGTTTAATTCTCCTCATTATTTTGTACTACTCTGGGGTGTGAACCTGCTAAGTGTTATGTCAGCTTAGCTCTAGGAGTCAGCAGTATCCAATACTTAGTTTCAAAATGCTCTCCATCTGACAGGAGTCACATCCGTAGTAGACAAACTTGTTTAGCACTTTTGACTCTGTTCTCTGTTTGACCATCAAACTATATTCTTGCATATTTATATAATTGTGGAATCTGAATTTTTGATCTTTATTCGATCCTCCTGCCATAAGTCCCAGTGGCCCTTAGTTTCCTGCAACAAAAAATCCTTGCAGCATTGCCAATACAAAGCCTTCACTAATGTGTACTTAAATATTTTTCAAAGCCCACATAAATTCTCTATGAAGACCAGAACTCATTGCATCCCTGCTGCCTTTGATTCTTCCTGCCCATGTTTTTGTGACATTGGAATCATAGAAAAATCAGTCTGAAAAAGAACTCAAAAAGTCACTGGGTCTATACCATTGATCTCCTCTCTTTCTTCCATGTACAACTCAGGAAATTATAGCAAATTCATCCTCTCAGTACATATGAGAGGAATATGTTCTGTAAAGATCACAAGCCCTGCAATTGGTAGCCTTTGGAAAAGGTAGCCAGAGAATCCATCTGTGATCTTTAGGATTTGAGATAGGTTCAGGGAGGAGTTAGATACTCACATTCAGCCTCTGGGAGGAGCCAACTGGCAAAGGTACTCAATGCCACAGCAAAATAATGAGTTTGCCCATGAAGATCCAGCCCTTAGAGAAGTGAGATGAACACTCTGCCCTAGAATACTAGGGACTCATACAGCTGAAGGGAAAGGTAGCCTCAACATCAGCAAATACATAATTCTTAAAATATCCCAGAGAGTAAATTATTTACAGAACTCTAGAAAAGGATCCTCATGACATTTTCCTATTCCACCAATTCCCTCCCCTAGGTTTCTCCTGAAGAAGGAGTGATTTGGCTTGATATTCTGCAATCAAAGGTTTTGACTGCCATCTAAATTGCTTACTGCTCTTAGTGATAAAAATAGTCTTTAAAAGCCCCCTTAAAATACATGCTTCTTCCTCTCAATACAGAATTCTTGTAAAGTCTTCTAACTGTCTCATTACTACTTCCCAGTTCTTCACAGTCAAACTCTTTAATCATATTAGGCATTCATGAAAATGAGGTATTTTAAAGCACACTTAATCATTCTACACCATGATGTTGCTAAAATTTTCCTTCATCACTCTTCTGTCAGTCTTGTTTACCTATTATTCTCAGTGTCTTCTGTACTTGGCCTGCATTTGCACTAAAATCAAGTGCTCAGAGTTATGGCTACACCTGTGACATCTCTCCCAGGCAATAGCAATTGAAGCACAAAAGCTAACGGTTTACTCCAACTACTCCTAATACAAAATTATAAAAGATAGATGCCACATTCTGAAATAATTTACTCTTTTTTTTTATGGCACTTCGAGTTTTGTTTTTTGCCTTTTCCTGTATAATTCCTCTGGGTGCGTGTTACTGTGGACACATCATCACAGCCAATCAAAGCAGCTTTTAAAGTTAATAATGGCATATGTTCCTTTGCAACCTGTGTTTTACCTACTGATTACAGTTCTACCAACTCTTGCATTTTAAAAACTGTGAAAATGGCAAAAAAGTATCAAGGGCAATACACTCTTTTTCATTCTCCTAATATATTAGGATGTTTGAAAAGGGAATCCCTTCCCTTGCCTAAGGAATATTGAGCTATGTTTATTGCCAGTATGAATTGGAAAATAATCTCCATTGTTAACTAATGTAATGAGATAAATGGAACTTTATTACCTAAGTCAAATTAAGCTTAACAACTTGGCTATAAATAGTGAGCATTACAGTGTAGCTGGCACACTTACACTCCATGACTTCATTATAAATTATTAGAAGGTCATACTAAGTTAAAGCCCAACTCTGGTGTCTCTTTTATAATTATACTGGTGCAAAATTTAACCTCACTTTGAAGACTATCAAAACATCTCTGTTTACTCCTCATTCAGAAAAAAACTTCCCCACTGTGATGATTTTAGTATATTGTACGTCATAATTGAGGAGAAGTATATTGGCTGCAAGAAAATGATAGTTTTTGGCCTGCAGAAGGCATAGCAGATCTGTTCAAGAGGCATGGTGTGTAAGCACCACTTCCTTAGTTCACAGAGACAAAAACTTTCTGACACCCCAAAAATGCCTGATCTGGGAGACTAGTCCATGGTCCTTCTTGAAGATACACATTCAGCTGACAGGTCATCTCCTGAAGTGCCAGTCTCAGGGGCTTTCTAGCTATCACCTTTGTCAGTTTATAGAAACAAGCCTGGTTTTTTTCCATTTTAAGAAAACAAAATTCTGTGTCCCTTGTTAAGCAATATTTAGATGATTAATATTTTTAAGGAGAGAAAAAGTAACAGCTTGTCAACCAAATATGAGGCTTAATTCAGAATGCAGTGTATGCTACACCTTTTATGGGTCTTTTACCACATCAAGACGTGGCCTCTTAATTATCAAAATACTTTATTGGCAGGAATACATAAAAATATTTATATCCTTGCTTCTGAAGGGAAATAGGAACAAAATCCTTTGTAAATATGAAAAAGAAAGAACAAAGAACAAAATAGTGTAAGGGGAAAAAAAGGAGCCTTCAGATATTTCAAGTGCTTTATTCATTATTTTATTAAAAGCTTGCACCATATCCTCTCCCCTGGTTCAATCCTGGACTTGTATCAGGATTATTTCAAATGTATTCACCAAACACAGGCACAAATATAGATCATAACAGTGACTAAACACAGGGCTCAGACAAAATTTCATTTGGCTGTTTCCTATGTTATTCAGACAAAGATATTTCATAAGACATTAGTACATAGAGCCATTGTGGCCACATACAGAAGCAAATAAATACAATACCACATAGATTTCACTTTGATTCTTTTAGTTTTAAGGGTGCATTTGCAACTAGTACTCAAATGTCCTTTCAAATACACTCAATAGCCTGTGAAGAAAACAGAACGAAACTGCAGACAAATATACAAATTTTCACTTTCTGGATTTTTGAGACAGAAAAGGTTCTGGAGTTTGGTTCCATGTCAGCAACATACAGGATGGTTTGGTATTATGAGGTCTGAGTGATGATTGGTGAACAGCATTTGTTGGAATTACAGCTGTGATCAGTCTTCAATAACAGTAAGGTTTACAAATATTAGAATAAGGAGGTTTTGAGGTGATACAGAGAAATACATCTCTTCCCCAGCCAGATTGCTGACCCCAAATTACCCTAATAGTAATTCCATTGAACCAGACTCTTCCAGGGGGTTTACATCCTTAGAGTCTCTAACTCTTCTACTTTTCATCTCCAATAAATCATAGGGTGGTGTCTTACTAGCTAAAGAGAGAGAAATGCAGCTAATAGTTTCCAAACAGATGGAAAATTTACTGGTATCCATGGGTTACAAAATCCAAGCACAGAAAGTAAAATAATGATTACTATTTTGAACAGTACTATTGCATCACTGATAAATGATGAAATTCCATACAGGTTCATTTGGTTGTATCAACAGAAACACTTTCTTTAGTAAAAGCAGACTACATACAACATTAACTTTCATTTATATTTGGAGAATTAACTTTTTTTTCCTTATTTCAAATCAGTGTTCAGAAGTTCTATTTCTGGAAATTCAGAATTCAGGTAGTTTGTACCAGGAACTGGAATAAAACCCCAGACAAACTGTATTATACCACATAAACTTAATCATAGGACTACCACCAGCAAGAAAGCTGTGTGTGTGCTATCAGGGTTATTGGTGGCACTTGGCTGGGAGTTAATGCACACATTTTATCTGCAACTTCTTAGTTTTGACTCAATAACATTGGTATAAAAGCAATGTTAAACACATCAGCAAATAAACTGGCATCCTGTTTTTTAAGTCTACTACACTTTTTTTTTACATAATTATTTCCACAACTCGAAGAATGGATGTTTTCACAGATATTTTTATTCTTTAACCACACATTTGTTATATGCCTTTGCATTTCATAATGCTGATTTCACTCTTCCATAACTGAGTACAGTTCTGTCCCTACAACTATGCCAGAAGGGCAACAAAAGCAACATGAAATTCACTCAATAAAAGATTGCGATTGCAAGTTGTTTCCCTTGGAAATAGATAAAACTTTTGGATTTTTCCAGTTTTCTGTAGAATTTTAAAAATTTACCTACTAGTAATCTTAAATAGAATCTACAAAAACACGTGCCTTCAATACATGAAGACAGAATAAGTGTGATGATAAATACTGTACACAAAGTTATCCATTATAAGAATATTACATTTCCAAGAGTTTATCATCAGAATAAAGTATTGCATAAGGTTTTCCAATATTTTAAGTGTGAACTCCAGGTGCTTTGCTAATTTTAAGCTTATTCCTAGAATTTGTAGTCCTTTGTATATTTTTTATTGAAAGGCAATTGATTGCAGTTCTTCTTTTTTGAAAGAAATATATTTTCTTTCCTTTCTTTTATCTTAAATTCATTCATGGAACTCTCATATAAAATCCTACTTCCAGTGTAACTTCAGTAATTCCAGAGTGTTTCCCTATTGTAAAATAAATGTCCTCAGGGCATGTATCTGAGCACAAATCCAGAATTGTCCATAGTGCATAGATGTTAACATTAAGTCCAGCCCATTAACACAGTTTTGGATCACGCCAAAAGGAACAGTAGTCTCCTAGCCAATGTTTAAGTGTGGTTTGTGGAATACTATGAGCCAAGGACCAGTTCCAGCAGGCAGCAGGGATGATGCCATCTTGCTCTGTGGAGGAAGAGTGCATGGTTGTCTGATGACAGCCTTGTCTCAGAGGCAGAGAATGGGTCTTTCCCCATTTTGTTTACCAGAATAAAGGCAGACAGTGAATCATCTGAGTTTTAGAATGTAAGCAACCATAGTAATATCTGCTACAGAAAGCACTGGGGTCTTAGTCATATACTGGGAAGCTTATGCAGGCTGAAAAGAAGTCTACAGTCTCTGAAGAGAAAAATCGCCCTGGACAAGCCTTAAATGCTACCAGAAAGAAGGCAGCTTAGGATGACTCAGCCAACACCAAACATACCGAAGTCAAACACCACTCAGGTGCTTGTATAAACCATCTCCTGTGAAGCATGATTTTCCTCCCCACGGCTAACTGTTGCCTTGGTCCAGTGCAGTTGGTCCATATGCTGAATAGCACTGGATCCCAGCAATGATACACTGCCAAGGGTACACGACCTGACACTGGTGTGGTTGCCTGGTTCAGACCCCACCAGGGACAGCTCAGCCTGTAAGAGGGAGCTCTGGCTTTGGAAGGGCTCTAAAGTTTCACATGATGCCTACACCCATGTAAATACATCTGCTTATAACAAAATGCCTGAAAAGGGTCAGTTCGGGAGCAAGCTAAAGCCTGTGTTTCAAAGATGTTCACACAGCCTGAAAAGCTGTGTAAGCTTTCCGTAATATTGGTCCTTAATTTTCTTCCAGGTCCTCTGAACCAGAAAAACAAACAAACAAACTAACAAACTAACAAACCCCCAAAAACCCCATACTCTCTTCTAAAACTGAACCATGAGCCTTTACACCAAGCTCCATGCATTACACAATTTCTAAAAGACAGAGCGATGCCTCTAGGCTGTTGGGGAAATGTGAGTGTTCATCTGGGACAAAACTAAAGGCTTTGTTTTACAAAGGAGGGGGCAGAGAGCAGGATGGGAACAGAGCTCCCACCAAAAGTCAACAGGAGTTGAGACTTGAAGTAATTCTGAACCCTTTGAAATTCCCAGTTCAGTTCAGTACCCAAAAACATTTAATAAATCATAAAACCACTGAGGGAAAGGGAAGAAAGGGAAAACCTATCCCACATTAAATCATAATTTCTACTAATTTCTATGTAGGAAATTTTACTCATTTCTCCTGTGAGAAGAAAATTCCTCTATTAAAACCAAAAGAAATCACACCTCTTTTGGCATTTACAGCTTAAAAAATTGTAGTTACAAACAGCATCTCTGCTCCTGAAAACAAAGCAGGGAATCAGATTCTCACTGAATGCATTGGGATTAAAAGTATTCGTGCTAGACCAAAGGCAACATGGGAGAGAACAGCTAATTCACCTGAGGATTATACTTAACATTAGTTTCCCAGTAGAGAGATAAAAATAAAAACTAAACCACTCTGTCAAGCTGTCTTGATACATTTTATATCATTTTTAAATGCCAAGTCCTGAGAAGTTACAACCTAGCTAGCTTACACTAGCTTTTGCAGCTGACACATGGAGTCTACTTAAGAAAAAAATCCATTTGCAATCTCAAAAGACTGATAAACCTACCTCTGCTTCAGATAATTTTACCTAGACTTATAGGCGACCCCCCTAAAACTAGTTGCTCCCTCGACAGCTGGCCCAGGTAACTAAAAGAACATGTAGTAACAGGCGAAGTTTTTATGGGCAAAAACTGGAACACCAAAAGTTCCAGACAAACCTAAGGAAAAGCTTCTTTACTGTGAGGGTGACAGAGCACTGGAACAGGCTGCCCAGAGAGGTTGTGGAGTCTCCATCTCTGGAGATGTTCAAAACCTGCCTGGATGCTTTCCTGTGCAACCTGTGCTAGGGAACCTGCCTTGGCAGGGGAGTTGGACTAGATGATCTCCTGAGGTCATTTCCAACCCCTACCATTCTGTGATTCTGTGATATTTCTTCTGCTTGTTAGGCTGTTCACAGGACAGAGTCATGATATAACAGGATATTTGGGGGAACTCTTAATGATAAAGTAGATAAAAAACAATGTCTTCTTTCATTCTCTCAACTTACCAAGCAGACTGCTGCTGACTTTTCCTTTTCTCTCCTATAAAGAGATGTTACATTACACTCAGATTCTGATCTTCTGATACAAAACTCTTTCTCTGGCCTTTTACCCAGTCGTGATCAAACTTCTTTTTTTCCTCCCTCACCATTTTTTTTTTTTTAGAGGTTTTCCTGTCTGAGTCTAACAGCTGTTTGTCCTTTACAGGCTCTATCTTCCCACAGCTCACAGCTGCACTAACAGACTTTTCCAGCTATCTGCCCAGTCTCCAAGTCTTTCTTTTGGCTTTCCAGCAAATCCAGAATCTCCACCTGCATCTCCGGGTTATCCCCAACACTCAGAGTGGGATCTTGCTTTAATTTTACTGGCAACATTTTGTAATAGCAACACTTACTCTTTTTTTTTTTTTTTTTTCTTAATTCAGTGGAAAAAAAGAAAAAGCTAAGACAAATATAAGGGGAAATAAAGATGTTTTACTATCAAGCACATGATGAATAGAGGTCATAGAATCCCAGAAATTAAAACTGGAAAAGACCCACCGGCTATTTGGTCATCTTGTCTGTTCCTGCCAGTGCAGGACTGTTCCCCATGGTACTTTTAATGGCAATAAAGAATGTAGAATTAATAATTATTTGAACTTTTACTATGGTTCAAAATAACATTGCTGTATTGCTTTCCAGCCTATTTTTTTCTGTGTCCAGCTGTGTATATATATACACTAAACTAGTTCTATCACTTTCCTTTTCACTGCCACCCAGAAAGGTTGCCTCCCCCTGTAACAACATAGATCTGTAACACCTGAGCACAGATCTTCTAGAGTGTCAAATTCTTTTCTCTGATCTGGACTTGATCTGTCTACTAAAAGAGAAACATGGCCTTCAAATTCTGTTATCTGAGTAATTTATAGAGAACAGGAGCAATAATGCTAAATTAAATGAGACCTCTTTCTTTTTCTGTTTCTGAACTCTTCCTCCTCTTAGAACCACAGAGTCAGAGAACAACTGTGGCTAAAAAGGACCTCTGGTCATCAGCTGATTCAAGCTCCCACACAAGGCAGGCCCAGGTCTAAAAAGCATCAGATTGTCCAGGGCTTTGTACAGTTGAGCTTCAAGGATGGAGAGGCAATGAGCTGCTTTGGCAACCTGTTCCATCATCCAACCTCCCTCACTGGGGCAAATTTTTTCTTTCTCTCTGATTGCAAGTTCCTGTCTAAGAACAGCAAGAGCAGGGCTCCTCCCTGAGGAAAGACAAACCAGCAAAGTGGGCAGTACAGGGCTGGTCAATCAATAGTTTCAGACAAGGTAAGTTAGTGAGTCTCTTTCAGGGTCAATCTGTGATCAACAGAAGACAAGACAGAAAAAAAAATCTACTTACAGTGTAGGTCTGGAATCCATCCTGGAGAAACAGCCAATAACCTGGGACAGCAGGACACAGTAATGTATCTACAACACAGCTCTGGCAAAGCCTGGGGGCCCAGACCTGACCTTAAATCGAGTCCCTAGAGAAGTTGTATGGGTAGAAGCATCAGTAAAGCTGATCAGGAATGTTAAGGTATAATAGTGCATTCACAATGCTGTCATTCCCCTGCTACTTATGTTCACTGGTCCTCCTTCCTTTACTGTCAACTTCTGAGCAGAGTCTACCTTTCTCTTCTCTATAAGCAATCACTCATTAGGTAGGCAAGGGCACTGATTAGTCTTTTCTTAGGCAAAACACAGCTACCTCAGCATTTCATACAGCATGTGCTCCAGACTTTAACCATTCTTGGTGGCCTTCCACCAGACTTTCTTCCGTGTTTCAATATCTTTCTTGTCTTGTCTTTGTCCAGTCCCAAACTGGACGCTATACTTCAGATGTGGTCTCACAAGCAACAAATAGAGAAGAATCCCTCAACCTGCTGGCTATCCTTTTGCTAATATTGTACAGTACGTGCCTGTCCTCCATTGCTGCAAGGACACATTTTGACTCATGTTCAAATTGTCTGCCTAGACCCCCTCAGACCCTTTCTGCAAAGCTGCTTTCTATCCAGTGAGCACCCAGCCCTTTTTGCATGAGTTTATCATATTTCAGGTGCAGGACCTTGTGCTTTCCATTGTTGAACTTCTAAGGTTTCCTTTAGCACATTTATTGAGCCTCTTGAGATCCTTCAGAATGCCAGCCATGCCCTGCAGTGTTTTGGTTACAACACATTGATGTTGTCAGTAAAGCCAATGAGGATGCATCTCATTTCACCACTCAGACATTAATGAAGACAGGTCCCTATCAGCATCATGTATACTGAAACCTTGTTTTTCTTTTTCTTCCTCTGCTAATGCCACTGTCATTGTTGTTGGTGCATAGCAGAAGAACTGTCATGCTGGGATATGATAAACAAAGACGTGAAGCAAATTATTCTTTCTGGAAAGGACAGATAAGCTCCATATTCCTGTGAAGCTCTGAGTGCAAAGCAATTCTGCACTGTGTTTTCTCAGATTAACTGGAATGTTAATTACTTTGGATAATACAGTAGTTGAATGGTACTTATTACACTATTTTTTCCCATTCATAAATTGTATAATGTTCAATGCAATGAACATAAACACAGAAATCACAGAAATAAAACCAGTCATGATTTTTCTGGATGTAGCGTAACCAAAGGCATTTTTCACACAGAAAGAGAAAAAATGTCCCTGCAGACAGTCGCTATGGCACATTATGATCATATTCATCTGCTTCCTCTCTGGGACATGCAAGAGCAATCTCAACCTCGTCACACTCCATGTCTTTATTTGTCTCCAAGGAATCTCACAGAACTACTTGGAGACAAAAAAATCACAATGTGATGAGAAATCAGAATTAAAACCAAAGAGATATACAAGAAATTGACTTAAACACAAATTTAAAAGTCATAGAAGTAAAATTTTAAAGGCGTATATTGCAAAGGAGAGGGGCCTACATAAGATTCAGGGAAGTTTCAGTATGGGGACTACTGGTGTATTGCAAGTATTAAGTCAGAAAAGTAGCTTTTATAAACTTTGAGGCTTTACCCAAAAACCAGTGAGAATCTACATTGAGATCAGTGCAAGAGCTGTCACTAAGTAGCTGTCACCAGTAAGCTACATGAACTTCATAAAGCTTAAGCAGCTCAGTATTGTATACTAGATCTGGTAAATGTGGCCTTTATTACACTATTTTTGAAAAACAATTTCTACCAGCAGAAATAGATGTATTTGCTAACAGCAAACAAAAAACCCCTCAACCTCTTACAAATATAAAGGATTTGATGGGTGAATACATCTTGAGACCTTCAGGTGCTTGGCATTTTTACTCAGGACTTGCTGAGCCATCATCTTTAGTGACAGTTTTGTCTGTGTACAAACAGAACAGAAATTCAACCTGGACCTCAAAATTGGGCCCTGCTGTTTTACTTTTTGCCTATCCACTGGAAACATAAAGTTTTTCCACTGGTTTTGCCAGCAGTGGGAATTCTGTTTCATGCTCAAGAAGTGGAAAACTCTTCCTATCCCTGTTAGGTTTGATGGGCCTCAAGATTTTAACAAGTAAATCAGAAAATCTTATTTTAATAGGCAGGGATCTCAAAACTTTTCATTGGTTTGTCCAGGAGCATTTTATTATAGCTACCTGCAATGCTCCTATGAAAGGTGCTTAATACGTATTTTTTCTTTGCCAAGACTTTATATATATATATATATATATATATATATTTCATTAAAAAGAGTC
The DNA here is from genome assembly GCA_907165065.1 of Caprimulgus europaeus. The sequence continues at coordinate 33,819,444 of OU015525.1, forward strand.
ATCTAGCAGAATTTTTTATGATCTACATTTATCTGCTGAAAAAAGGCTGAGCAAATGCTTCATTAATAAAGCTGAATCAAAACACCCTCTGTAAAAAAATGAATGTTATTGATGCCAGACCTAAATTCATTAGTATTTCCAAACCATAGCCTTAAAATTTTTAAATATGTCATTTGTTCAGTAATTTTTTCCACATGTTTGGTACCTTCCATGTAAAAAATGTCACCCCATACACATTCTTTCTGTTGTGTTTCTAGTTGGTAAACTGCACCCTGTAGTATTGCTTCTTTTCATAGCTACTGAGAGTTGAGTAGATCCATTTTATACAGTTTTGTAAAAATAGCAAGACATCCCAGCCATGGTCTTCAGCTGGTTCTAATCAGCACCAGCCCAGAGTTCAAGAAACTGTACTAATACAGACCAGCTGAGGATCTGGCCCCCTTTATGTTAGAAGAGAATGAAACCGATTTTTCTTGGTCTTTCTTTGGTTCTTTAATATGTGAAAAAAGGATTATATTCACTCCATGTGAAATTCATCCCCCCTCAAAAGCAGCTCATGCCGCCTGTGCACCAATGTAGTATGTCTTAAAGAATTTATATTTTTGTAGACAAAGCTTTCTTTATTCTATATCCTAGTAAATTCCTTCACAACTGTAGAAAGCTGATCTCAAAAGTCAAAGCCAAAATTCCTGCGAGTTTTGATGGGGAGTTACAAAAATGTTGATGGTGCCACTGACCTTTCCAAATTCATTCTCTAGTCCCATACTAGTAAATATAGTAGACTGGAAGAAGGTTCCTCCTGCCAACTGAATGTAAAGCCACAGCAAGGTATGTCAGAACTTTACGTTTTGGGCAGGCAGCTGCAAGCTCTGTCCTTGCTTGGAGCAGGTCACCAACCACGTGATAGCAGTTGTCTGTCCATGGACCTAAGCCTTCAGTGTGAGGTACAGTGTATTCAGCACTACATTAATGGAAGTCACCTTTTCTGGATCAGAGCTAGTTCATGTCCCACCACTTTGGAGTGCAGGCAGAATAAAATTGCATTTGTCCACAACATATAAAGACACATACCCAGTTACCCATGATTCTATGATGTTTTTATGGAATAGGGATGTAAGGTCCTAGCCCAATAAAACATTCAAGCCCTAAACTAGTTTTCAGAATATGAGCAGACAGTGAGACTGTATACCTGCCTTCAATACAGCACATAATTAAACACTTTGCTGGACTGGGGTCTCAAATCATCAGGCACTGGCCATATTCCAGACTAAGTCACAGCCACCACATTCTGCCTATGTAAAATTCTATTGCCATTCCTTATTCCCCTTCCTCTGAATCAGTAATGGGTCAAGCAACTGGGGCAGAGTAGTTCTTCTGCACAGCTGACTCCATTCTGGTAATTGTGGAAGAATCACTATGCCTTTCAGCTGGAAAGGCTTGACTGCGTATGTCACTATATTCAACTGGTAACGTAATGTAGTAAGCATATGTGCAAGGAAAGGGAAAGGACAAGTAGGTCTCCCAGGTGGTAGAACAATTTAGTTTCTTTTTAAGGAACTCAAAGAAGAGCTGCCAAGCTCCAGCCACAGAGCTGAAACAGCTTTGTTCATTGCTAGAAAAAAAAAAAAAAAAATTCTCTTAGACAGATCAAAGTACAGTGGTTGCTTTCTCTGTCCTTTCCTGCTCATCCCTCCCTGTCCACAACTGCTTTCTGACTTCAAACAATAAAAGACTCTCTATTGATGTATCTCTTCTCTACTGGTTCATCAATACTAAAAGAGAGAGCCTCTACTAATTGCCACAATGCTGATAAGACCATTTGTGTTCCTTCTCTAGCAGACTATTTCACATTGTGCTGATGACCAGTGTGAATGAGAGGCTCTTATTAGTGAGTATTGCCTTTGCACCACACTGTGAGGATGCTGTACATGGGCAAGGCTGTTGTATATTGAACACGGACCTCTGATCTGTGATTCCTTTTTCATCTCTGCCCTGTCATTGGGGTATCCTTTCTTCTTTATTGCTTCATCTTCAAATTCCCTATCCCTGTTGCTCCATGATTAACTAGGCTGTGTACATGCCAAGTCTTCCAATGAAAATGAACAGGGTGTTAATATGATTCCCTGTCTGCAGCAGGACTTGTAACCTACCTCTCCCTGCTTGCTTCTGATTTACCCATGGGAATTTCAGTGTGAGTCGGTCAAGCAGGTTTTGATGTCTAGGAAACTTCAGAGACTTCAGAGGAAGGAATTAGGAAACAAAGGATGAAGAACAGAGACAGTGAGCAGGAGATTATTTTAAAGAAGAGACAAGAAAATAATGAGATTAGAAGAGGCAGTAGCAAGGAATAAGGAGGTAGCAGGTTGAAAGGAAACTGCAATGAATTATCTACCAGACTCAGTGGTTTTTGGAATGATTCAGTCATGGCTGAATGAGCACAGAAGCACAGAAGAGTAACAGGGAACAGAGAGATGTGGAGAGGCCAAAGGGACTTTCAGGATTGATACTGCATATTTGAAAAGCTGTGAAAAGCTTTACAGAACATCTCTGAAGAACCCTTTTTAGGGAAAATCTTAATTTCAAACAGTAATTTTGGCATATCTGCTGACAGCAAGAGAAAGATGCTCACCTCCTTTTTCTGCTGTAGAGATCTAGTAACGGTCTACAAATGGAAAAGATTAGGAAGGCTGGTGTAACTCTATTATTGCTGCAACTGGGACAAATTTGGCCAACACAGAACAGAGCTGGCTGTGAGTCTCACAAATCAGCCTTCCTGGTGGTAGCTGATCACTAGTCCCAGCTGAAACAAGGGCTAAAGAGGCGTATGAACAGGAAAAGAAACAAACCAAAAGTTTAACTAAACATCTTAGTACATCAGGGGAAAAAAGGAAAAAGAGAAAGATCTTGGTTTGAGTTCAGGGTAAAAGTTCATGTGATTCTTACTGTAACAGCCATTTCACACAAACCATCTCCAACTATTCTAATGGTCCCCTTATATTTTGTCATTAAAATATCTTCAAGTGAGTAAAAAATCCATTTTTTTTCTTCAGGTAAATTGCACTCTTTTGGACAAAAATCTCTTAAATCTTTTCCCACCCATTGATTCTCATTTTTATAGCAAAGGAACTGAAGCCCTTGGATGGATGTTCAAGAACTAGATTGACTAATTAACTTATGCACTACTTAAGCTCTATAATACAGGCCTCTGCTGGTGGGGAGGATCATCAACAACAAGCTAAAAGTCTAAGCTTCTTGCATAATAAGATATGGACTTCCAGATAGTATTGAACAGATAGTGTATGAGGGAAAATAACTCATGCACCCAACAGGAAATGCCAGCATGGTGTGTAAGTCAGGGAGAGAAAGGAAGCAAATCTGTGTCTTCCAGATCCTAGAAGACTGTGCTAGCCATGGGCATTGTATTAAAGAAAAAAACAAAACTAAAAAAAGGAGGCGATACTCACTGAATCACAACCACTGGTTATTTGATTAATAACTCAGAGGCATTTGGTGTATTGACAGGGCACCCAGCATTTCAATTTTCTCAGCCTACACAGGCAGAAGAACATCTAATCTGTGGAACATCAAAATGATTGACTGAGAGACAGGCACTCTACTACTGATGACACTCAAAGCTAAGGCCTTGCTGAGTACAGTTCATAAAAGAAACATAAATGTGTAAGGAAAGTGAATGTTTAAGACATTAAGAAAGTGGTGTCTATAGACTTCAGCCGCCTATAGCCTGGAAGCTGCTCAAGAGGAATTTGAGGGTCAAGACTCGCTTGGGCATCTACTGTGTGGGTTAGATTAATTAAACTCCAGATCTTTGTGGGATTTAGATGTGAGAGCTCTACCCAGAGGCATTCAGTCAAGCAGAAGAGTGTAAATACTCTTTACATCAATAATATCCATTTCTTTCACAACTTTTTTGTTAGCTGTCTGCTTTCTCTACAGTCTTTCTCAGTAGATGCAACTACGCACAAAGTCATACCCCGAGGTAGAAATGCTGTCAGCTTCCACAAAGAGCTTCTGCTTGTTGGCACTGACTGCACCAGAAGCTGTGCATGGCAACAGTACATTTTCCAAAGCTGGAAACAACTATTGCACAGAGTCTACTACCCCACAGTACCATTTCTATGCAAGTATCCTTGGAAGAGAATTTATTTCTTTCTTTGCTGATTCATTTGGTTTGATTGCCTGGAATCAACTGGAAAGTCCCATGTCTATTCCTATTTAATCTGATAATTAGTAACTTAGCCAGACAGCTTGCTATAATGCAAACAATTTGCTTCTGTAGAGATCAGCGTTAGGAACAATTCCATTCCCTAGGACTGAAGGCCTTCAGCTCCTACCAATACAGGGTATGAAGACTCAAGTCAAACCGACCTTTTATTGGAGACACTCTTTGTTTTGCCATTTTCATTTGCAAAGATTGTGCATTGATTCAAGCAGAAGCTGTGAAGGAAATGTTTATAAGAGCATATTGAAAGCAAGGCAGTGACACAAATGGAAAAGACTAATTGTTAGGATAGCAAATTAAGCAAAGAATTGCCAGTTATGGAAAGGAGCCAGAAAAAAGATCCAGACTATGGAAGCATATGCAGACTTAGTGTATTAGCATTACCATGAGTACAAGATGATAGGCAGGATGGGCCAAATCTCTGTGTAGTTCTGGAAACCAGGGGGTCGGATTCTTCTTTTTTAAATAACAATTAATACTAATAAAGCCAGTGAGCTACACAGGTCTAAAACTGATGTGATGAAGAAAGACTCAGAAGGAGTGTAGCTTAGATCTGAATTTGATGGTGGAAAAGAAGCAAGTGAAGGTGACACAAGAAAGAGGTGATATAATTCCTGAAGAAAAGAGCAGTCTAGCAACACAATTCTGGATGTCCTCTACTTTAAACAACAGGCAATTAAATGAGTAGAGTTAAAAAGAAACTGAAATAGTCAAGAGCATAAGTGATTAAAACTTAAATAAAAATTTCAGCTGAGGAATCTGGCACCTAGTCACAAGTTAGAGGCTTATAATGAGAAAAATGTGGCAATTGTCATTTCCTGCACTAAATGAGGCTTTCAGTGTCATGTTATTTTTCTTTGCACAACTTTGCACAACTGATAAGTAGTTGCCTTCTGCTGGTAGCCATGGCTGCAGTTCCACCGCAGCTCATGCCTTCAGCAAGAGATTTGTTTCTTTGTCTCCTCTTCTCCACTTCCCCTTCATGCTCCAAAGAACTTCTCACATCCCAAACCCATCTGTACAGCCTCTGTGGGAATTCCAGTGGCAGAGTTAACTTACTGGCTCACCCTGTGATCTGCTGCTCAGTGCCAGGACCAACAGAGAAAGGAAAGGCCATGGCACTCGGACACATTTGACTGTACTACAGACCTGAGGTCCTGCCAGAAGACATGTACCGTTCAGCTCCAACCTAATGCTGTGATTTGTTCTATTTAGTTAGAGGAAGCTTATAAAATATTCAATCATCTCCCCTCTATAGTTGCATCTGAAATAGTTTTCTAACTGAATGCATATAAATAAACTTATCTGAACTTGGAATAATTTTTATCTTCTTTACGTACCCCCACCTGTCATGGCCCTAAGTGCTATCACACTGATATCTTGCTTTTTATACTGTTCCATACTCTGCTTCAAGTTGTTTTTCTTGAAAGGCCACACTGCATGCATGACACCCCCAGCACAACATTGCAGAAGCTCCTGTGTGAGAGATCATATGGTATCGCAGGCAGCTGTTTACCATGAATACCCAGAAGAGTGAATTAGACTTTTCCTCTTATCCTGTCATCATTGGTACCACTAGTTTTCCTGTCCAGTTAGCCCATCCCTGTAATTGTCTCTTACCAGAAACGTTTGTTACTTTCTGAGGACAAGGACCAAATAATCTCCAGAGCTCTGCTAAAATGAATAAGTGAGCCTTCAATGGCCTTCATTATCATCTGCCACTAGCAGAAACATGCTGCTGTGATGTGTTTTGGGGGAAAATGTGTTGATGCTGGCAGTGATCTTTCAATGAGGAAAGATGTGAAGTTCCCACTGAAGCTTAGAGCACTAAACTGTGGGAGCCACCACCTAAACACAGACCATTTGCAAGACCCATGACACAATAAGCTAATGAATCATAGGATGTTTCAGTGGGTGTTATTTAATGAAGTACATGAAATACAAAAACAGATGGAAGCAACTGTGAGAGAGACCAACAAAAAGGCCAAGGAAACAGCAAGAGAATTACTGAAAATTTGTCCCTGGGGAAAAAAAAAAGAGAGTGAGCACTTCTTGGGTAGGATACTTTAAGGAAAAGGTGTTTGAAATTGCACTGAAAGAATGTGTCTTCTATTGTTTAACTTAAATTATATTCCAGGATCAAGGTGGTCATGTACTTATGCCCCTGAAGATGTAGAATAATAGTGAAATATGATGAAGCTTAACCCTCCTCAGCCCTGAGTTTATTGACTCTTCTGTGGATAAATGTATCACAGAACTCACCTTTGCTATTGCAAGCTGAAATGAAATATTGCTTTTGTCAGAAGCCCTTCAAAATATCCCCATGTTCAAAGAGGGGAGGGTTGGGCAGTTTTCTGAGTGATCTGTTTTCTTTCAGTGCAAATCTGTTGGCAGGAAAGAAAATCTACCACAAATCTGACTTTTCTCAAGATATTTTGGCTTTTGTCACTCTCTTAAAACAAAAAAAAAAAATATTATCTGTGCTTTTCAGCTACCAGAAATAAAATTTTGGAAAGAAAAACTCTTTTTATTAAGGACCTGAAAATGGTGAGACAAATCACACATACTTCTGACCATAACCATTCCATTTGAAAGACAGACAAGAAAAAATTGAGGTTTGTGCACCTATTCCTCTAAGGAAAAATGCAGTCAGGAATAGGCTGGCTCTTTCCCACAAGTATACTTTTCCATTCCCTGTACCTATCTATTTGATAGAAAATGTATTTGATAAATACTGCAAACAAGCTGAGTTCTTTTCTCTCTTAAGACACAGTAAATGAGGAATTAGTTCATTCATTTTATTACATATTCCAGATTTGAAACAGTGAAAATCTGAGCAGAATTTGGCTGCGTGTCTCAGGTGTGGCTTTATGTATGACTACATTTGTAATATGGTAATGGTGAAAAAAGCTAGATGAAGACTTTCTAGGCATGAATTGTACTGCCCTGACAGAGAGGGACAAAATAATCTATTTTCTCTTATAGTTGGAAGTTATAGCACTTTGTGGGAATGACAAAATGTGTTCTTGAGTGAAGCGGAAGGATAGGTTGGGAAAGGTTAGTGGAGTTCCAACCAAAGCAAGGCAGAGGATAATGGTGACACAGAGGGGCTAGGAGACATCTGCAGGGAACTAGAGGTTGAGCATCTCTCTCTGCTCCATTTGTTTCCCCAGCCTCCCTGCTTCCAGCCAATCTGACCTCCCTTGGATGAGTGAAGAGACAAGAGGACCTGCTGCTGTTAATCTACCTCTGTGAAGAGCAGGAGGACAGGTAGGGCTCTGGTCCAAATATCTGAGTGCAGTCAGTTCTGCTCTGCTAAGCACATGAGAGATGAAGCACTCTTGTCTACTCAGCCCCTTGCAGCACTCCCAGACTTTATCTTTGTCTCTTCCCACATGGAGAGTATAAATCTGCTCAGGAAACAAGCAAATAAATGAAGAGAGGAGGACAGGAGGACAAAAGTGAGGCCTTTAATAGAATCACACAATCAGAGAGAGGCTAAGGTTGAAAGGGATCTCTGGAGGTCATCTGTTCCATTCCCCTGCTCAAGGAGGGCTATCCAGAGCCAGTTGCCCAGCACTATGTCCAAATCGGTTTTTAACAGCTCCAACGGGGGAGACTCCACAACCTCCCTGGGCAACCTGTGCCAGTGCTCAGTCAACGTCACAGTGAAAAAGTGTTTCCTGATGTTCAGAGGGAACCTCCTGTGTTTCAGTGTGTGCCCACTGCCTCTGGTCCTGACACTGGATACCAGTGAAAAGAACTTGACTCTGTCTTCTTTGACTCTCCCTTCAGGTACTTATATACCTCAGTGAGACCCCCTTCCTGAGTCTTCTTTTCTCCAGGCTGAACAGTCTCACTTCTCTCAGCCTTTCATCATAGGAGAGATGCTCCCATCCCTTCATCATCCTTGTGGTCCCTCATTGGACTGTCTCCTCTATTGAACTGAGGAGCCCAGAACTGGAATCAGTACTCCAGGTACGGCCTCACCAGTGTTGAAGAGATGGGAAGGATGACCTCCCTCCACCTGCTGGTAACACTATTCCTAAAGCAATGCAGGATACCATTAGCCTCCTTTGCCACAAGGAACATGTTGCTGACTCATGTTCAACTTGGTGTCCACCAAAATCCCAAGGTCCTTTTCTGCCAAGCTGCTTTCTAGCTGGGTGCCCCCCAACATATACTGGTGACTGGGATTGTTCCTCCCCAGATGCAAGATTTTGCACTTTCCCCTGCTGAATGTCATTCCTTTCACCCCATTTCTCCAGTCTGTTGAGATCCCTCAGAATGACAGCATGACCCTCTGGCATATCAGTCACTTCTCCTAGATTTGTATCATCTGCAAACTTGCTGAAATGCACTTTGCTCCATATTCTAGAATGAAGAAGAATCATTAATGAAAATTTTAAACAGGCTTGGACACAGTATTGACTCCTTGGATATACCACTAGTTACTGGCCACCGGTGAGCTACACTACTAGTTACTTAATTTTATTTGAAAACCCTCCCAATCCCAGCAACATGGAAGAAAATAAAGTAACATGGAGAGAATATGTGCATACACCTTCTTTCCCACCTACCCCATGTTCTCAGCACCAGCAGGAGGGACAGGGGCTGAGGGGCAGGAGGAGGTCAGTGAGAGTCATACAAGCAGAGGAGCCATAGGTGCTAGAGCTTGTTGCAGAGCTCTAGATTAGGCACGATGTACTATTAGGCAATTATTCCTATGGGCTTTGCTAATGTTTTGCCCTAGTGTCCCATTATGCAGTGACATCAATTAAGTGTATCTATCACACTAAACCACGATTGTACTCTGCAATATGTAACTTCATTACATAATCTGTGGGTAATAACTATGTTCTCTACAGCTGTTCTCACACTATTTAAAAATATAACCCCTTGACTGCTGCTGAATGCACTCATATCCCCATGTCAAGCCAAGATGACACATACTAAACACCACAATGACGCATGGAAAGGTCTGGTACAGTGCTTCCTGTCTTTATGGCTGTAACAGAGGATTACCAAACAGACAGGAAAAATTATGTCCATTACATTCCAAAACACTGACCTCCAGTGGCCAAATCAGATGTCATAAAATACAGCCTCTGCTTTAGGACAAATATGTAACCAATAGGGGTATCCAGTGTTCCAAGTTGTGTGTTGCAAATATACCATTAAAAGAGTTGAGTACAGGGCAGATTTCTGCACTGACTTCTAACCTTACTCCCTGGGACTGCTCCAAATCACGGTCCTGGCCGGAGCACAATCACACAAGATGGCATGGGGGGTTTCTTTTGTTTACAGAGTGAATGCTCGTAACCAACAGCTGGACAGAATTTTTCACAAATCTGGCAGACAAATACATCTGAAAAAAAAAATCTGAAACAGACCTGATTTTCTGTGATTTGTCCTACTGTCCAGCAAAAGACTAAAAATCCCTTAGAACAGCAAGATCCCAGGAGCAAATATGATGTCTTATGCTGGGCACATGACAATAATTAACAAGCAATTGTTAGAACTAGAACAATGAGATAGGGCTTGAACAAAATGCCAGATGTGCTCAAGTGTCTTTAAACAACCCTAAAATTGTTTCACTGTACGGTTACATGATAATTCCACATCAATACTATGATGTGGTAACTCAGCCCAGCCAGCACAGGAAAAACCTCATGGACTCCTCCCATTGCCTCATAAGCCAACAAAAGAGCTCACACTCGAGTCTTTCAAAAGATGATTAAAGTTCCTTTGAGTTCCTGCAAGCCCAGTGCTTCCAAGGGCTCAAGCTGGGACAACCAGCAGTGACCTGAAGTGTTTCTTACAAGCATGCAGCAAATCTGGGGCTAGAGTTCTAGTCTAGAAAGCAATCATGCAATTTAAGAGTCTAAACATCCACTTTAGGCATTCACATTCAACTGAAAAACCATGAAGTTTTCATATGATTGTAAACTTTCAAAAATGAAGTCTAGACACATTAAAGATTATTAAAATGTTAGTATTTTGTGAATTTAAGTCACAAGTAGGGAACTGGAGGAGAAATGGTGAAAACTCCAGGAGGTTGTGTTACTTGTCTCATTTTAGATACTTTACATTTAACTGTCATAGGTAGATGGGAAGTTACAGTTCTCAGTCAACCAAGAAAATTGTGGGTTTATTTCAGCCTAAATTTAAAGATCTCAAAAATCTTTGAGTTTGATTGTGAGAGATGATGGCAGAAATACACCTTTTTTCAAGTGTTAAACTGCTCTGGATGGCAGCTCTCTGTTTTATAAATCATTTTCTTTGGCAACCCCTTCACTCCCACTTCAGTGTGAGGATGCTTAGAAACAGTAGATTTTTATTACATGTGGTTGCAAGAGGGTGCTTACAGGCCTGATAAGACAAAAAACTCTTCTTTCATCCTGAGATCCGTGTACACAGTGCAGTTGCATACAGTGCAAAGGCACCTGAGCTCACAAGCCCTCTGTAAAGACAGTCACCTGTGTCAGAAGCAGTACAGTGGCAATGGTACTCAACATCCCCAGAGGTACAAACCTTGTTTATGTGGCTCACAGCAGGCTCAGCGACCATGCTGTCCTGTGATGTACTCCACAACAAAGTCTAGGTGTGCCCAAAGAAAGTGTGTGTACATGTCTGTGTGTGAACATGTAGGTAAATACATACAAGGATCCCAGCTTGACCATTACTATCTCTATGATGGTGGCAAGGATGCTGTATTCATAGTTGTGAAGAGCGGGTATGGCTGCATTATGGCTGTAGGACTGAAGCAGGCTGCCTTGATAATCTTATTCTGGCACAGGGAATAACTGAATACTTCAGACTCTGCATGCCAGCCCTGAGCAGCTTTTGAAATGGAACATGTAAAAAGGCATATGTGTCCTAAGTGTCTTTACTGTCTCCTTCTGTATAGATACATAGATGAGATAGTCACTAAATTTAGCAGTTGCTATAGTAGAAAGTATAATATTGTTTAAAATCAGGAAGTAACATATTCTCTCCATTCTTCAGTATTTACTTTTATGGATTCCAATGTACATTCAAAGACCAAGTTACAGACATGAGAACTGTCAGTGATTACAGGTTTTTTTATCTTTTTTCCTAGAATTGTCTTTCATGTAATGCTTTCCAGACTACCTCAGCTTTTCATAAACAGTGTAGTGAAATTGTAATAGCATTGCTGCAGGTTTCTTGAGAGTAAAGCTGTATTAACTCTGGCTGGCTGTTGGCTTGGCAAAATTTGCCAGCTGTATGATGCAAGGTCACTTTTTTCTTTTCTTTTTTTCTTTTTTTTTCTTTTTTTTCCCTAGCACCATCCAAATCTCTCCCTTTTCCAGAGTATTATTTCATTTGCCAATTTTTTTTCCAGTGCACTTAGTGTAATGTATCCCTGAAGCAGAGAAACAGCTATATTTTGACATTTGGCAAAAACAAAGCACAGAGAATAATGACTCAAAAACAAAGACAATCAGACTTGTCTTCTGAAAGGTGCACGAAGAATAAATGACTGTAGGCCAAAGTTTTCAAATTTGAGGCCTAAAATTAAGCACTGAATGAAGAGTGGTCCAGGTCTGCATCTCCATATCAGACATTCTGAGAGTAAGACCACATTCATGGGGAAGATCTAAACAAGAAGCATTCAGTTTTACTATTTACTTTTTGTTTTTACTTATAATTCAGTCAAAAGTAAGTAGCCTCACTAGAGGAGAGAAGTGATTGCTAGTTGAAGTGTTATTCTCCAAGTGTCATATATAATCTCACAAGAAAATAAACTGGCATTCTTAGTTTTCTAATGGATTCCAAGTGCCATCATATCCAACAGTAAGGAAAGGTAGGAAGAATATCAAATAGGTTGTGGAAACAAAACCAGAGGGAGAACACAAAGGCACAGACTTCCAATTTAATTAAAAGTGAAGAAGCTTTTTGCTGGTAGATGAGCACTTGAATTAAAGTGTTCATAAATAGAGCTGGCCAGGGAAATAAATTTCCATTCTGTGATAATTTCCAAATTACCAGAATATTTTACATCCTGCTTTGGGAGGAAAAGCCAAACACTTGAAAATTTTCACAGAACTGAAGTCCAGCCATATTTAGTTTCAGAAAATCTTAAACACAAGGTGTTTCCAAAATGAAATGTGCTTCCTAAGATCCCTGGCAGTCACCAACTGGATCAAACACAATTATCTTTAATAGTAACAGTAATGGCTGTGTGTTACTAAATACTAGTCTAAAATGGGTTAGAGATGGGCTTCTGCATAACTAGCATGTTATTGTGCCAATTGCAGCCTGCAATGGCCAGGATTCCTCAGACAAGCTCAAACAGAAAGAGTCCAGAGCTGTGGGACTCAGAGGGCCTGCGACCTTCAACCTGAGGTCATTCATGCAGTAGAACTCGTTCAGAGACTCGTCACAGAGTTCCCATCCCCGGACGTAGAGATCTCTGCTCTCAGGATGGACAGTTTCTCCAACTACCCGAAAAACTGGGGCTCCCAGTCCTCAGTCTATCCCTTAAATGCCTGCCAAGGTGACAGGAAGTGGACTGGCTACAAAAACTGGCAAGTTTCTAACCAAAGCCTGCCAAGCAAATAAAGTTCATATCCCACCTGTCATCCACCAGGGTGTAGGAAAGGTCTGGCCAGCTGCTTCCACATGTTCTTTGCTACCCTTCCTAGTAGAAATGTAGGAAGCACCATACCATGGCTATATGCAGTTCATTTGCTCTGGCAGCCTGCTCCAGATGCTTTGGAAAGGATGCTTCTTCAGAGCACTCATTTGTGCAACACTGCTCTGCAAAAATGAAACCTTATGTGACCCAAACACTTTGAAATCTACAACATGAAACCAGGAACAAGGTGAAGAGATTATTGCAGTTGGAAGGGATTTATAGTGATCATCTCATCCAACTGCCTGACCAATTCAAGGTTGATTAAAAGTTAAAGCATGTTATTAAGGGCGTTGTCCAAATGCCTCTTAAACTCTGACAAGCTTGGGGCATTGACTAGGAAGCCTGTTAGAGGGTTTGACCACACTCCCAGTAAAGAAATGCTTCCTGATGTCAAGTCTGAACCTTCCCTGGCACAGCTTTGAACTATTCCCACTCATCCTATCACTGGATCCCAGGGATAAGAGATCAGCACCTCCATCTCCACTTCCCCTCTTCAGGAAGCTGTAGAGAGCAGTGATGACACCTCTTAGCTTCCTTTTCTCCAAACTAGACAAGCCCGAGGTCTTCAGTCACTCCTCACAGGACATTCCTTCCAGTCCTTTCACCAGCTTTATTGTCCTCTTCTGGACACATTCAAGGTCCTTCACATCCTTCTTAAATTGTGCAGCCCAGAACTGCATACCGTACTCAGGTGAGGTGGCACCGACACTGAATACAGTGGGATAATCACCTCTTTTGATGGGCTGGTTGTGCTGTGTTTGATGCACCCCAGGATGTGGTTTGCCTTCTTGACTGCCAGGACACGCTGCTGGCTCCTACTGAGCCTCCTGTAAACCGGCACCCCCAGATCCCTTTCTGCTGGGCTGCTCACCAGCCACTCCTCTCCCAATTTATACTTGTGCCTCACATTACTCCATCCTAGGTGCATAATCCAGCATTTGGACTTGTTAAACTTCATCCCATTAATCATTACCTAAAGCTCCAATCTATCTAGATCCCTCTGCAAGGCCTCTTGTCCTTTAAGAGAGTGAAAAGGACCTCTCAGTTTGGCATCATCACCAAACTTGCTAACAGTAGGTTCAACTCTTGCATCCAGATCATTGATAAGTGTATTGACCAGGGCTGTCCCTAGAATTGAATCCTGAGGAACACTGCCAGTGACCAGTCGCCAGCCAGATGTAGCCCCATTCACTACAGCCCTTTGAGCTCTGCCGTTCAGCCAGTTCTTCACCCAGCCCGCTGTGAACCCCCTCATCCCACAGTTGGACAACCATCTAGCAAAAACCAGGACACCTGTCCACAAGAACACTCTAAGGGGCAGTATCAAAAGCCCTACTATAATCCAGAAAAACTGTAATGTGTAAGGATAAGATGGAAGTTTCCTAGGCAGACTCACACAGCACAATTATAAGGACAAACTATGGCTTTCCATAGTAGAAACCTTGAGCATCCCCAAAACACGAGTCTGACCACCTCTTCCTGTTGCCTTTCTATTCTCCAACAGAGGCAAGTGGCCTTTCTACCAAAGTGCTGATCCTCTGGCCCCTTCAAAAAGTCTGCACTGTCTTTCAGGCACCCTCTTTCACCCTCTTTTGTCACTGTTTCTTGTACTGCTCTCAGTGAGTTGGCAATGTTGTTTCTCACTACCTATTCCATCTAGACCACAAACATTATAATTCTCCTCCTGAAGACTCCTCCAACAGCACAAAGTTACACAAAGATGAAGAAAGCTCCATCTCCAGCTATCTTTAAGAATTAAAGATAGGTGTACAACCTTTGGCCATGGACCATCCTGGCAAGACTTTGTTGCCAGAAAAGCCACACAGTCAGTTAGGCATGACTTGGGAGCTTAGGACATAAGACTGGAAGGAGCATCAAATCAATTCCCTTTTACTTAAGGGAACAATTTACTATCATTCCATTCCTGTAATTACTGTATAATCCAATTTCTTCTCAGTCTTCATTTTGGTAAGCTAAACAAGCCAAGCTATCTTAGACTTTGTCTACATCTGAGTCTCATTGCCAAGCTGGGCAGCTGCAAGCCAAGTCTGACCCAGGAGCCACATAAAAGCCTTCACCCAGCACTGTGCTAGAGTTAATATGCCCTGCAGAGAGTCTGGGCAAGTTGTCTTGGACACAATTCTGTGCTAATGCTGCTCTGTGGCTCTGAAGAATGTTACTGGAGTGATTTGTAATGAGATGACCCCAGATGGTGCCCTGCTAGGAGCTTCAGACCTGCTAAACATGTACCAGGTGATGGGGAGGGGAGGAACCAGCACATCCCAGTCAGATGGGAGGTAGCTGCTGCCTCCACTGAAGAAACATGCAGGCCTACGGCCAGCTATCTTGCACATGCCAGACTTTCCTCAGGAAAGGTCGTCTAGTAAGACCTGGCTGCAAGCCAGACTGATTTTCCTGAAAGACAGTATGTGGCCTTCAAGTATGGAGAATCACAATTCCGAGCCATCAACGGGTGCTCTTAAAACACTGTTATCTTTCTCAGCTGGTGATTTCTAATGAAAATATTAACTAAGATTGGCCCAACACAGATCCTTTATGAATGCCTCTAGTCACTTCCCGTTAGCCTCAGAGTTCCCTTTTAAGCACAACCCATGAAGTTTTCTTTTTATCCAGTTCCTTACTCACCTTGCAATTTTTCATCTAATTCCCATTTATTTCAGTTTAACTAATAATTTCCTATGTGGCAGCATATCAAACACTTCACTGTAATCCAGATAGATCTGCTGTATTCCTCTAGTCTAAAAATCCATTTTTATTAAAGAAAAATATTGGGATAACTTCAAGATCACTTTCTGGTAATCTTATATTGCATTTTATCCTATTTTCCTTTTACCTCCATGTGCTTAATTATTTTTACTTTAAAATTAGTTCTCTGTCTTTTAATATAGCTCAGGCTATGCTAATATGTTTGGCATTACCCAGAACTTTTTTTTCCTTTTTCCTGTTCTCCATTTGCACAATACTGCCAATTAGCTCAATTTATTGAATATTCTTGTTAACCGGTTTTGAAATGCCAGTACCTTCACTATTTAGGCTAGGACTTAAGCTCAGTGAGTTTTCCTTCCATCTCAAGTGCTTTAATTTCCAGTTGTGCCCTTTCAGACTTAGCTGTGTTGTCTTCGAACCCATGTTCTACATCACAACCTTTATTAAAAGCAGAGATTCCCTGTTTCAAAAGTTGTGGTGGAGTCTGGTCCAGTTCCTGCTGACCCCAGGACCATGCAATCACAAAGCCATCTTATAACATCTCCAGTTCAGAGTGATTTTGTTCTGTGAAGTTATATGGGAGTTTACTTGCTGTTTATACATGTGTTACTGGGATTGTTTATTCAGAACATTGTACACCTCTGGTGTGTAACACATGTTGGATTGGTTGAGGGCATTACATTTCTCACTATTCTAAATAATTTAGAGTTGTCTGCACTCATAAAAATATGAGTATATAAGAAAAGTTGATATCCTCTGAAGCTGTGTGTAGACCTTGGAATAATACATAACACCATGGCATTAATTTCAATACTCCAAATACTGGACTGATAACAGAGCTCTTAAGAAAGCACAGTACCACAACTTTATGGCAGCCATATGAATAAATCACATGTAAAGTTATTGTTCTTGAAAGGGCCAAAGAACTCTTAAATTCTGGATTTTTTTCAGATTAAGAAACAAAAACCAAAACAAATGTTCTTGTTCTTTGTTCCTTATTGACTAGATAACAGAAGGTTACTTTGAAATGACTTTGTGCAGTTATTATTATTGGAAGGCTGTTTTCTACAACACAGACTTCTCAACCTTTTATACTAGAAATAGGTTTTCATGAAAAAGAAATCAAAATGAATGCCAAGATCAAACAAGCCTAAACATTCAGTAACCTTTTGGCCCACATCTTTCTAAAGCACCTGCAGTGACATAGGAAGAAAAAAATAAAAATCAGATCCTTTGCAGGATTTTCAACAGAGGCTGTTAGTGAGCCTTTGTGAGAAAGTGCACACAAGCACAAACACACACATCTCAGCAGGAGGGGCTGAAGGAGCAGGTTACCCTGACAATAAAGTGATGTTAGCCAAATGTGACCTAATTTCTCCACAGAACAATCCAGGCAGAATTGCTTCCAAGGGATTTGGTTACACGGAGAAAAATCCTCCTTTTGGTATCTTCTTCATGCTGTTATTTTAGGGGAGGGGATACTTTGTTTAGTTTTTTGAAATTAGCACTCCAAACATTAACTTCTTCTTCAACAAGTTATAATGTATTTGCTTACCCACTTTTCTAAAGTACATTAGTTTGACTGTAAAAGTCCATATTTAGGCAGCAAAAGTACCCTAAGGCTTTACTCACATTTAAAGTTCTGTTGTTCTAGGAACCATGCAAATACATGTGAGGGCATGGACTTTTCCCTAAATCACTTGCAATACTTAAAAATTCCAGTCAAGATAAATATGGATCAGAGCATGCAAAGAAATAGTGAAGAAGGGGATGTAATCTTAGCCACGTCTGTGTACATTAGAATGATTTATTAGCCTACTTTTTCACTCTGAAATGTAGAAAGAAAACAAATATGCAGGAAATAGGCTAGGAATATGTATGGCAAATTACTAGTCTCATCAAGCTGTCATTTTATTAGATTGGCAAATGATGGAAAATGAAATCCTGGGGAAAATTCTAAACTCATAAGAGGTCATCTGGATGATTCTAGAAGTGGTTATTTCCCATAGAGATAAAATACTCACTACACATCAATTGCTTAGGGGCACTGCACCGCTGAAAGTGCTACCATTTGAGTAAGACATTAAAAACATAGATTTTTTTTTTCCTCTCAACACTATCATTTGATAAATAGGGAGAGGCTAGAAAGGATCTAGGAAGATGTTGTCAGTTCCTTGGGTTGACCTTCTCTTCCCATTTGACAGTCAAACCATCTATATTTAAAGAGCATTTGCTAAGCTTCACTTCCCACCTTAAATGCACTTTGAAATATTGAATAATTCTACTGCAGATATAGCTATTAGCATATCCTGTAAGAATTCTGTCCAGTACAAGGCAAATACAGTAATGACTGAATTCAATACTCTGCAGAAATTATAGCAACCTGTCTACAAAATGCAAACTATAATCATATACCAAATGTAAACAAAAGATTCAGACATTACAGGGATGATATGCATTCATTACTTGTTTCTGTCGGCTTTCCTTTACAATTTCCCTAGAAACTCAGAGTTTATCCATATAAAAGAGCTGTAATTATTACATGTTGCTTTTATGGTTAAAGTTTAAGAGTCCATACTAGTGACTAGTAAGATATTAAGACACTATGTCAATATGAGTGTAGGTATTTAAGTCATTCTAGTGTATATCTGTTGTATAAACCAAGTGGTATAATTCTCTTCAGAGAATCTGGGTAACAGAGCACTGGAACAGGCTTCCCAGGGAGGTTGTGGAGTCTCCTTCTCTGGAGACACTCAAGACCCACCTGGATGCCTTCCTATGTGATCTCATTTAGGTGTTCCTGCTCCGGCAGGGGGATTGGACTAGATGATCTTTCGAGGTCCCTTCCAATCCCTAACATTCTGTGATTCTGTGATTCTCTCAGATCTAAAGAGCCTTTAAAACTCAGAAAAAAAACTTGTCTCTCATTTTTTTTGTTTTTTTTTACTCATGCCCATGCATGATTTGACACCATCTTTGGCTGCTGTTAAAGAATTTTCCAGAATCTGCTGGGAACTACTTTATTTCTTGACAGCTTGTTTAACAGCACTGCTTGTTGAGCATTATAATGTACCCAAACCCATACAAGTACCAAACTCACTATTTTTTTCAGAAGAGTGTAGAAGCAGAGTGAGTAGGTGCCACACACAACCTCAGCACAATGCTGAGTTATGGACTAGCTACTTATGGGAACTTCACTGGTAGACTTTGTGGAAAAAGCATATTCGTGGTTGGCCACTGACGATGCAACGTGTTGATGCCCACAGAGTGAGAGGATTTCCAGGTGCAGCGGGATAGAAGATGCAACTAAAAAAAGACAAATTTTAAAGGAAGTCAACATTTAGGAATGTACCATAACATTGAGAGATGGGGGAAATGAGATCTGAAATACAGGCACTGTTGTGAAACAGTGGTAAACCAGTTTAACAAGTAGGAGAATACCAAGGAGAGACTGAAAAGGGCGTGAAAGAGGAACAGTTCAAGTAGTTTGCCTAAACAGTTATCTACAACCATCTGAGGCCCCCTGAAGTGTTTGGGACACCTTCACAAAATGGACAAATAATACATATAAGACATTGGAGACCCAAACCAACAGCTGGGAGCTAGACAGCATACTCCAATAGCACTAGGTGATTCTCCTTGAACAACCAAACTCATGCCAAAATTTTTAGTGCACTGGGCATATGGTTTAGTGCATATGGTTTTGAAGAGCTGCAAGGATCTTGAAAATTTAACTTTGCCTCATTGAATCTTCTTACTGAATGAAGTTAGATGTTCACAAAACCAACAAGAATATATAAAATATTCTGCTTTAAAATTTTCCTGTTCCCCAATCCTTTCTGGAACCAATACCTCCTACACTGTATTCTCAAATATTGACCATGGACAATTTCTCACCCCAAAGACTATTCCACATTGTTAATTGGTGGAACTTCTCTGAGATACAGTAGTCAACACTATTATTCCTCATATGTTCTATGCCATTCTCCCTTTCTCTCAGCTCTAGTTCTTAACTTGCAAGTTGTGATCCAACCTAGTCTTCCTTACTTCACATTTTAGAACTTTGTCTTTTTCTTTCCTTTCAGAATAAAATAAAATTGCTTATACATATTGTAACTCATCCTATTGTCTAAAGTCTCAATTTCTTTTTTATTATTTGACAACTATACTTTGCCCCTTGCTATCTATTTCATCTGCAGTGATCAAAACATTTTTGCACAGATTCTACTATGCATTGCAGAGATGGGGTTTTGACAGCCTAAATCTGCTTCAGACACTGTTTGTTGTAAGGTTTTCTGTCTCTATGTTAAGGGTCGTCTGTTTGTTATTTGTCTTTTAAGATCATGGAGAAAGTTCAAGATGCTAATCCTTACTCAAACAGCCCTCTGTCATTCAACACCTGCTTGGGTCTCCAAACTTCATCTCTTTTCTCAGGTCCAGCCAAGCTATTCAGTTCAAAGTCCAAGACATGTAGGTAAATATCACCTTTGTAGCACTTCAGCTCTGTTAAATGTCAGGAGCTGATTATGATCCCAAGTATGTGAGCCAAGGTTTAGGACTGATCCAAACTTTGTCTCTACTCCTTCAAAATCCAACCAAATAATCAGCAACAAAACAAGTGTAGTCATGGAGATATTTCCTTTCTTTTTCCATGCGACCTGACACCAGGAGATCTGTAAATTTAAGCTCAGTAGCACTCAGAGATTCTGTCTGCATTGAGAAACTTAGCAGGCAATACAATGAATCACAGTGAAGGCCCATTAATATCTGTATCCACTGGTAATGGGCCAGATCTCCTACTGTGTTAAGGGCAAAAGAGTCCACACTGTAAATGTTAGACAGACAGGTCATTGATCCATTTGTTTTCCTGTGATTTTCCCAGGCCTGATGCCTTCTCCAGTCTTCCTGACTGCACCTATTATCTGTTCCAGCAATTGGACTACCACACAGGATGAAGTTTATGTCATATAAGCCTTTGGTGAATCAGATATTTTCCCATAAGCATTCATTTATTCAGTCTAGAATTTCTTAAGGGAAACTATCGCTATAAAGCAGAAAGATATTGAAATAATTTCATTATGGGCTCCACATTTCACAATGGCAGAGCATTTGCTTGTAAATATTTTGCTCTTACAAAATGAAACCAAGCCTCTTTTGTTTGCCTATTCTCATTTGTTTGAAATGAGATCTCCCTTTGACATCATGTCTCAAAAAAATGCACTTTAAATGTTTCACACAGCTTGCTTCATTTTGGAACATTAACACTCACCTCTGGTTTATGTTGGGAATTTTTGCATTTTTTTGGCATCTGTAAAACAGCATATTGTGTCTAACTGCAGATGGACTAGCTCCAATACAGTCCAAGAGCTGTGATCTTATTTTCAGGTATTTCTGAGATCTGTTAAAGTCCCTTTAGCTCCCTTCTAACACAAGAAGCATTTTAATACTGAGGCAGGTATTTTTCTTTCATAAGAATTTTAAACAATGGAAGAGAAGGGGGGGAAGAGACTGGCAAGCAACAGGCTTCCTAAAAAATGAATCTGAGATTCAACTGTCCTTCTTTCCAAATCTATGTTCTGCAGATTCCAAAATCTTCCATATTCCTTATGGGGCTGTATTGAATGTTTTGACCAGACACAGATGAAATTTGACAGAGTTCTGTAACTAGCTGACTGTTCATTATGGATTATCAGAAAGCTGGCAATTTTGGTCAAGACCAAGGGCAGCATTTAGGAGTCACGGGAGGTTTCATTTTTCATACAAAGCAAGCCTACAGACATCCAGCCCATAGATCAGGAATGGAGAGATGGAAAGCTAAAAGTTACTGCTGCTTAAATATTAACTGGTAACACCCTCACAGCATTTGTTAAAGAGGAGAAAGTGCTTAGCCCTCCATTTACTAATGCCATTCAACCATCACTATAAGCATTCCCCCAAGCAGGACTGTCATGTAGGTACCTTGGCTGAACTGCCTGGTCATGAATGGTGTAACACATACAGTGGGCTGCAGTGAAGTGCTCTAAGGGGATATCCTATCACACACATTAGTAATTTTTCTTAAATTGAAAACTTAGCTCAAGCCTTGTTGGTTATGGTCAATCTAGGTTGTTAGGGCTGGTTTGTTTGAAGTTATTTAATATGCTATGCAAGCAGGATCAGCTTTATGGATAAGATCAGGCAGTTTCATGGACTTGGGAAGAATTCTCACCACCTTGCTGACCTTTTGCTCAGAAGCTATGGTTACTTTTCAAATATCTCACTCCAAATTATTTCCAGTTTTCTGAATGCATTTATTCAAGCATTGCACTCCAGAAATTCCAGGTCTTTGGCATTTAAGCCATGGGATAACTGGTTTAAAGTGCCTTAATTAGTTTTGGAGAAAAGGTTCCTACAGATTGTTTACACCTTTGTCCACAAAATCTCACATTAAAATCAGAGCGAGTGGAAAGCAGCAAAAATATTTTTGCAGATTTAAAGCCCATAGATTTGACAAGGCCCTTTCATTTCCAAGTTCTGTGGCAATTTCTCTGTCTTACTCATGGTCATGAAAGGATTTATATGGCAGCATTTTCTGAGGTAACAAGTGGCAAAACTTACTGGCTCACAAAAATGCTTGCTCACCTGTGTTACTGCAACTTCTTACTTCCATACTTCTTAGCCCAGAAAGAGTGAAACAATTTCAATGGCTGTGGAAAGCCCTGGGGTTATTGCTCATCACTGCTAAATCTAATGTTAAAAAGACTGCTTCTTACTTCCAACTTTTGTCTTGTTCCCTCCTACACCATTGTGCATGAATAATATGTGCATCGAGAGGGTGTGTTTCAAAGGAAATGCTCTACTTGGCAATCAAGGAGGAAGCACATACTGTGCTTAATGATTAGTTGGCATTTAACCACACATAAATCTATTAGGGGATTAAAAATCTATCACAGTGCCAGCCACAGGAAAAGAAATACACAGCTCCAGAGACTACTCGGTGTGTGTACACACACCCCCATCCGCCCTTGCTGTGATTACAGACACATGATAACTTTCCTGAGCCATTCTCTGAGAAAATGAGGTACAAATGTTTAATGCTGGATTATATTTGCTAACAGAGGATAAGGGAATACCAGAAACAAAATTTAGGATAAGTAATAATAAACAGATTGGTCAATAAGCAGACTGAGACATTAAAATTATCTTTATCATCTCACACACAGAAAAATGGCTGATAGTCTGTTATTCTGAGAGACTGAACCACCCCCAGCTGACTGTCTATTTTACTCCCAGTTAAACTTCTTCCTTAGCCTTTATTCCAATCATAAATTTTCACTTTGGATAATTTGTTTTTAAATCTGAGATCTGTTCACTGTGGAAAGAGTCAGTTTATATTTTCTTTTTGAAGTTGTTGGGGTTTTGTGGATGTTTTAGGATTTAAAAGCTTTGCTCCTATTTCAAAATAATTTCCTTAAGTAAATCTAACCAGCTTGTAAGTGTCTGTGTGATTATTTCTTCATTCATATACGTACGGTTGTATACATTTGCCATTGTTTCCATCTTTGCTTAAAAGTAAATGATGTATATAAAAATATATCTGTTATGGATGTTCTGAATGAATCACGGAACCTTTGAGGTTGGAAGGGTTGTTGGCCTTCTTTGTTGCAGGAACACATTGCTGTCAATGAGGGATTCAAATGTCCCTTGTGCCACTACTTCCCTATGAACACTTAAGGATTAAGGGTTTCTTTTAGAGTTCATTCTCCAGTCCTCCTTGCTGGCTAAGCACTAGAGACATCACCTTTATCACCTGGGTTATCATCTCAAGATGTTCTGTACACATTATTATCATGGGAATCACCATTACTGCACTCACTATTTTGGGGGGAAAAAAATCTACATGAGTTATTAATAAACTCTCATTACTATATAAAATGATGCTGTCTAGAGGAAAACCAGGCTACACAGAGTATGTTTTGCAAGAAGTTGTTCCCAACTTTTCCATTGCATTTTAGACTATACAAAGGGCAAGCATCAAGACAAATGTCACTACACAAACTGCATTCCATTATTTAAAAATCCAAACTACCTAAGAGAAATAAGGATGAGATTAAGACATACAAATGAAATGTTGATGTTGAGCTTAAGATAAAGTATTTTTCCAGATAAAAGTCCCAGTCAAACTTTAATTCAGTGGGCCCTATAATGTGTTTGGGAACATATTTGTATTGCTAATTTGTACTGGGCACACAGATCTATGTTATTTAATGTAACTTTCAGTAAAGTGAAAGGGCTCCAGGTAATCAGAAGCTATGGCATGCTCATCTTACCCTAAAATAAAGATCTAAAATAGGTCAGAGGAGTCATATACCAAAAGTACCCACTTCTCTCCATTATGTGAAAAGGAAATGGGAAATCTTACAGGTAATAGGAAGATGAACTAGCTTTAGCAGAACAAGCTTGAAACATTACAAGGTGAGATAGCATCTTGTGCAACAAACTATGCCACTAAGTTCTTGAAATACAGCCATTTTCTTGCCAACAGGTCCAATTAAGCTATTACAATTTTAGTTATAATTCTAACTCTTTTCAGCAACATCTGATAATGACAAATGTCTTTCTTTCAGAAGAATTGGAATCAGAAATATTTAACATCCAAGAAATAATGCAGTAGTCATCAAATGGAAGCACTATTCAATTGTTTTCTTAAAGTTCCCCATAATGAACTTTACCATGTTTCCGGTTTTGCTTTATGGATGCACAAAACCTGGACAGCAGTTCAGGACAAACACTATGACAATTCTTGCTAGCCTATGTTCAACACAGAAACCAAGATATGCAAAAAAGATTTCCTTAATATAACTTAACTGAACATAATTCAAAATGTCAGCTTGAAAAGTTATTACAAGTTAGACTTGCCTTAATTAGCAACTTGTAAGCTTCCATTCACCTATCTCTGAAGCAGAAAACTGTTAAGGAAGTCACAAACAAAAAAATCCTACATATACATAGAAAATTATTGTCCAGTCCATATCAGTTCCAAGCAAGGCTCCTCAGAAACATCTGACTTCAGCCTCAACCTCAGCTTCCATACTTCCCTTCCAGTATAGGCTTGTACTCCTTCCAGATCTAGCAGCAGGGTTCAAGACTTCTACTAGCCTTCATTTCAAGGCATGATACTTTTTTTCCTCTCTAGTAGGAACTGTTTCAGATTAGGTTTATTTTAATTTTTTTAACACCTGTGCTATGCTGTGTCTTCCCTGTTCAGCTGGCAAGATAGAAAAAACAGAAGTCTACTTCCAACCAGCAACTGAAGTCTGCAAGTAAAGATACCCATTACGGCCCTGAAAAAAGACTGTAGATTGTCTACTCAGTGAGCTACAAGCACCTCTGATGCAGAGGGGGTAAACAGACACATATCTAAGAAATTAAGATCAGACAAAATTATTTTGAAGGTAAATATGCTTTTGTCCTTCCCACAGCCATTCCGATGGAGTAGGATGAGCATGGGAGGAAGGACAAAGAAGTTGTGCTGTATCTTGTAGTACACTTGTTTGGCCCATGGTAATATATAGTAGGAAAGATTTTATATGGGTACTTCATTGTTAAAATTCAGGATTATCCAAAATATATAATTTCCTCAATAATAATGTGAGTTACAGCACATCTTATAATTTCTCCTCTATACTTAATGTTATGGCATAAGGTCACATTGCAAATACAATGGAGTTGCAATGCATTTGGCTTAGTATTCATAATAACTCATGTTGCAGGCAATTACCCCTGAAGAGACCATTGCTTATTTAACTGAAGTTTTGCAGGTGGGATCCAAACATATGGTCAGCACTCTGAAAGCTGTTGTTGAAATGCAGAAGACTTTACAGACTGAATGGGGTGCCCCATGCTGGCACACTGACAGGAATATCTGCTGGTTCAAGCTGACAAGAGAATAATAAATTACAAACTGAAGTTCCAAGAGCATCATAATCACTCATTTTATTGTTTTGTTTTGTTTTACTTCTGCGTGCAGGTTTCACTTTTGTTCACCAAGAATGCTAAAATGCTAGCAGGAAGAATTTGCTGGTTCAGATTCCTGGATAACAATTCAGTTTGGTGAAAGCTATTTACCTTGGCAAGAGGTTTTCAATTTTCTGAGTATCACTAACACGTGCAGCCAATGTCTGAACCAGCAGATACTTTGTGTTTAATGTTCCCAAAGAAAATAAACAAGTAAGTACAAATGAGTTTTGCTCCAAACATTGGTTTGCAATACATGAACCCATTGATTTGAGTCAACAGATACCCACATAAAGTGTTTAGTCCCAAAACACACAGCAAAATTCTTTTTTCATCCATCAAATGGCAGCATATTTAGCTACCATGGCTGCAAATTATTTCTCTTTAACATCAAACTGGAGAAACTGGCCAGTTTCCAAGATGCAAAAAGCAAACAAAAACCTATAGTCTTGGTAGAAGCCTGTCCTTGTCTGTCAGTGAAACCAAATGATTTGCAACACTGATTGAATGAAGATTATGGTACACAAAGAGAAATCAAAAGACATCATAATGGCTAACTGAAAACCAAATAATCTCAGGTTAGCGCAGCTTGAAATATCTTGGTTAGTGTCCTCAGACTTTCTACAATGTGGCTCCTTACAGAGGATGTCTTTGCACTTAACTCATAGCCAACAATATCAAACAAGAGCCTTTTAGGATTCTGCAGTTTTGTGGAATCAACAAAGAAGTCCGAAAAGAGCACAAAGAGTAGAAACCATGAAAGTAGAGCAAAGTAATCCCAATAATTTATTTTAAATACTTCTTCTTTTAATCATAGAATCATTTTGGTTGGAAAAGGCCCTTAAGATCATTGAGTCCAACCATTAACCTAACACTGCCAAGTCCACCACTAAACTATGTCCCTAAGCATCACATCTACATGTCCTTTAAGTACCTCCAGGGATGGTGACCCAACCACTTCCCTGGGCAGCCTGTTCCAATGCTTGACAACTCATAACAACAGCTGTTCCTCATAAGACTTGTGCTCTAGACCCTTCAGCAGCTTCGTTGCTCTTCTTTGGACATACTCCAGCACCTCAAAGTCCTTCTTGTAATGAGGGGCCCAAAACTGAACACAACTGAAAAGATGAATGCATGTCTTCAGTACTATAACTGCCAGATAGGTCCATGTTACAGCTGTTTTATTACAAATTCAGTTAGCAATACTCAGTTTGAGGTGAAATGTTTCCTTGGTTTAGCTGAAAATAACAGATGGTTGTCAAGCAACAGAAAAAAGGCTCCTTTTATTTTTATTTTTTTAACACAGGAACTCAGCACATAACTTTCAGGTAAAATATTTGAAATCTGAGGATGCAAAGACTTTTTGTTTTAGTTACCTCTGTTTACTGAGACTCATTCCAAAATAACCCATTCTTCTGGACATCTCGTGTTGCACTAGACCAGTAAAGCACTAGAGGGAGCTCCAAGACAGACTCAAAGACAGCTCTACGCAAAAGAGTGGAGGTTTAGGTTGGGCGTAACTCTGAGCACAAAACAGTGTGTGTATCTGCAAGGGTTGTATTTGCTTTCAGTGCTGTCCCTCATGATTATCACCATTTTAGTCTTGTAGAGTTGGTAATATTCTGCCTTGCAAGAGCCACCAGGTCTTTTGGTGATAATACGATTGCTGTTTGCTGACTCTCAGATAACTTTGGTAGAAGAGAGCTGAAAGCTGCTGTGGAATCAGGGTAGGCCTTCCTGGTTGGGAACTGACATCATTAAATGATCATTTTGCACATACGCACAAGAGGCAAATTAAGGTAGAACAAACTCTCTTAATTCATTCTTTTTTTTTTTTTTTTAATTCAAAAGACTTGACTCTACAATGTTAATTAATTGGTTTAACTTTTCAGATACAGTACTTCATTGTACATAAAAGAGTCTGTTAGACTTTTTTCACTTTAGAAACTGAGCAGGCATTTTGTAGGCCAAAGTCTAGAATGAATGCCCAGAAGAGATATTGCAAAGCATTAGATACCACTGCACTGTTTCAGTAACATATCACCTGAAGAAAGTAAACAGATCAACATAAAGGCTTGGTTTGGGTGCTCTAGAAATTATGAGGTGCAATACATGAGTGGAAAGCTCCATCTTTGGAATTCAGTCTCTTTGGAGATCCCCCCAGGAGCTTTCAGGATACAGAATCAGAATTATTTCTTTTTTTATTGTGCTGTATGAAGTTCTTCATACAAAGAGTTTGTCTCATTTTGTACTGCAAATAAAAATATAACAGCAGTTAGAGCCTATGGGGAGATGGTCTACAGCAAAGTCAAAGAACCAACTCATCTGCAGATGTAACATTTGCTCAAGCTCATTCTCAGAGACTAATTGTCAAATAATATGATTTTGCAGGAAAGTAGCAAATAGCAAATTTTTAAGGCAAAGAGAATTATCATGAGTAGCCTTGAAAGCCTCGGGGTGAGATTCTGCCACAGCTCATGGAAGGAGCTACTTTACTCCAGCTTATCTCTTTCAGTGGTCAGCACCAGATACTGTGATGTCAAGACTCCTAAGCTGTATTCATGACATAAACTTCCTCTAGAAAATTTTTTTGCAAGTTAGCAGTTGCTTCTCTAAACCACAAGGATTTATAGCATTTATCCTATAGAGTTTTATCTCAGCAGTGAGCACAGAAGCTGGCATTAACAGATAGTGTATTCTTTTGGGATCTTTTATAGCAACAGATTTTTACTAACAGCAACTTAGCGGGTGGGGGGAGGGGGAGGCATTTCTCATTATTTCCGATTTTCAACCAATCACCTTTCCAATTCTGTTAGAAACTTATTGGGGAAGACGTACTTAAAAGTCAACAGCGAGAACATAGCAGGAACTCGCACTTCATCATTGTGCCTTCTAATGGTTCTCCCTTCTAAATTGAACAGTTCCAAATTTACTCCTGCAGCCTTCAGAGACAAAGATCTGAACAAGATTTTAACAATGTCTGCCTCTCTCTTATTTATTTCCAGGTTTTAAAATCCTTTCTCAGAGAAGAAAGTTGCTTTTCAATTTTTCCTCTGATCTTTTCTAGAAGTTCCTCCTCATCGAAGCTTCAGTGTAAAAGTTTATTGCTCTGTAACAGCCGCTCATCGGATGATGACACTCTGCCAGTTTTGTGAAAAACACTTTCAACCAAGCCCTTAACATAAAATCAGCTGCCTTCTCCAAATTAAAAGTTTCTGTTTGAAATTGTATCTTTAAAATAAAATCACATTCACAACTAGACAGACCTCCCAGATGAGCTGATTCTTTCCCCCTATTCTAATCTCTTCCAGGTGGCGTTACTGTTTTTCCTACTCTCTGCCCCTCTACAGGCATATCACAAAATTCTCCTACACTGCTTCATTTGTCATTCACTGTAGCCAGTCTAACATAAGCCTACCAGCCCAGCCTCCATCCAGGTCTCACTGGAGATGACTGCTGATCTACAAGGTTGTATAGGAATACCTCATGCTATGAAAATATAAGGTGCATTCCAATACCCTCTACTTCATTAAAGTCACATTAAATTCATAAAAGCCCTGATTTCAACAGACATTACAATCCCACCGTAATAATAATAATTTAAAAAATCTAATTTCTCTATTCTCAGATTGTTTATCTCTGAGCTTCAATGAAGTTTAAAAGCATCATTGTTTTCCTTCTGACACAAAAAAAAATACTAAAAAAATTAAATATATTATTCTACATTTAATTTATATATTTTGTTCCAAGTGCCATGTTGGGGTTTGCACTCCCAAGTGACTCTTGCTGTTACACAGAATCACAGAATCACAGAATATTAGGGATTGGAAGGGACCTCGAAAGATCACCATATAATATTTCAATATTACTAGTCTTTGCAGGGACTAAGAATCAAAAATTAAATATTTTTCATAACAAAACTGTTCTCAGTAGTAAGACCCAGGATTTTATTACCTTCAAAATTAAAAATAATTAAAAAATATTTCAAGATGAGTTAGAATCTTTGGAACAGATCCTGATCTGTTGATTTCCAACCGCACAGCAAAAATACAGCAATCAAGGAATAATACACTCCAGACAGTGCATGTTGGTACAATTACTGCATGCCTCAGGTAGTATTATAAAACTTAAAGTCAGTAAACCTGAACCACCCAAGAAGAAGAATTACTCCATCAGCATTGCCTGGGAAGGCAGCATGATGCCGTGGAGAAACTAAAGCAGACCTTTGTATGCACTCAGTTCTAGGCAGCTTAGGAAACACTACTTTTTGTTTGTTTGGAGTATTTTTAGTGAAGCAGTCATAAAACACATTTTGCATGAAACAAGACAGGAATCGGGAAGAACTTGAATGTCCAAGATGGGATTTCTAATGTGAAAGATTCACTCCAATTTACTCCAACTGTGAGCTAATAGCAGTCTTCAACTGAACAAGTCTGAGTCTGACTCAGTTCAGAAAAGGGTTTTAGGAGAGCACTCTCAGGAGTGTACCTGAACTCCTGCCTAAACCTAAGAAGAATTTTTTTTTTTTTCTCCATTCTTTTCAATAATAAATTTTAAAGACCTGTTTAGTACTACATTTAAACTTTATTTTTCTTTCAAGGTATCCTATCTTTCCAAGAAACAGCTTTCTTGTTTTCCAGAGAGCCCTGTGCAGCCCTATAATAGCCACAGGTTAAAAAACAAAACAAAACAAAACAAAACAAAACAAAACAAAAAACCCCAAACAAACACCACCTAGAAAGCTGTATATGTGTGCAGAACCACAGTATCAATTTTATATGCAAATCCAGCTACAGGCCATATGACTAAACATCCTGATGGCCACTTAAAATTATGGAGAAAAAAGAGCTTGAGAAGTTTTAAAATTTTGCTAGGAAGGCTCTTTTTTACCTTGCGGCACAGGCCACTCCAATAAATGTTTTGACTTTCATATTGGACGGCTATGGCATGCATATGAATGTATCAAAGCTTAGGAAAAATTCTCGAAGGATTAACACTTGAGAGATCTAGATTTCCAGTCTGAGTAGTTTTTCTCACTGACTTCCTTATTCTGAATAGGGATGCCGGTGTTTATATCGCATGCATACAGTGGGTGTGATGTAAATATGTTTTTATGGTTAAAATTTTCTCAGCTGAAACAAGTACACTAACGCAAGATGGTTACTGTTGTCTTAACCATATGAGGCCAATGATATGTTTTATGTACCATAATCACAAGGTAGAGATTGCTATGAGGTTTGACAAAGCATGCAGAGCTTTCATGGCTTTATTTGACTGTTTTGTGTCATAACAGAGAGAACAAATAGGTCTTTTTAAAAACCAAGACAAGTAGTTCTGTTTGGAAGACTTTGGACAGAAAATAGATATAACAACAAATTACCATAATTTAGAACTCAAATTTAGTACTTTACACCTCTAGATAAGATTTCAGAGACTGAATTTGAGCCCCCTCTTTTCAGAGGCTACAGAGTGGGATTCAGTTGACTTGTAGTGCCATTAAAGTTGCCCTACAGTGTAGAATCTCAAATACCAATAAACATTTGTGTTTGTGGCATTGGGCCGTACTTCCCTTCAGAGCCTTTAGTCTCAGTTCTCTGCTTTGACTCTTATTTAATCCATAAGACCACAAATGATGTGTGTCTTGACTTCATGTTAAAGACAGAACCTTACTGTCACAGCTACCAAATTAGATTAGAGGCAAAGGGAATGCTGGCAGGATAGAAATAAGGAAATACACAACAAAGTTTAGAAAATCCCTGCTGACATCTAGTTTCATCTCCTGCTTTTTCCAGGTTGCTCTCAGCCCAAATACTCTCACCTGACCTTAGTTCTCAACAGTTGTAGGGAGTAGAACAGAAGAGACTTCATGTGCAAATATAGGAGCAAATATGAAATGAAACAAATAATTTGTCTGAGTCAAAATAGCTCTTGATAGCATTGAGTACAACTACGTTGCACCAGGAGTGCAACCAATAAATAGCAAAAATACCAGACACTTCTCATTTAATAGAACCTACCAATATAATTAAATGATAGAAAAATGACAGTGGCCTCTGCAAATCTCTGTATTCATTATGGGTTAATGAAAGTTTAATAATGGGTTTGCTGAATTAAACTCAAGCATTAAGTGCCAAAGCTTATCCTGGCCAGGCCAGGATTGTCAACATTACTTGGTCTTTTATTTTCTTTGGCACAAATTGCAGTTTCCTTCACTTCTATCTGGAATTACTTTGCACATGAGAAGCTACAAATAGAACAAAGTAAAATAAATAAATTAGATGTAGGCATAAAAATAAATCTTGGACTTTTTAATATTTAATTAGATTTGCAACTTAGCAGTGAAGCTAAGTAAGAATCATGACCTTGCAGTGATCAGGGCAGGTCATTAGTAGGTAACTAGCTGCACTGCTTGCATCGAGGACTACAGTTTTCATACTCCTGGAGTACAAGTATCAAAAGCATTAACTCTTGAGTTTATTTATTTATATCTTGAGTCCTTCAGATATTTTTTTTTTCAAAATACTTATGTAAAGTAAATGCAATAATTTTCAAGTTTTGTTTATTTATTTCAGCATGAGTGATATTTTTGCAACTACAAATAGGGTAAATTTTCAGAGTTCAGTGCAAAAATACCTGAGTTTGTTCTGGAGCCATCTACGAATATGGCCACATAGGTTCATTCAGCATCCCAGCTAGTGCCACTGGGCACAGTTCAGGATTAATACAGTCCTCATGCTTTCAGACTCTGCCTCACATCTGTGTACAATACTGTGCTGTCTGAATGAAAATAGCATTATGTTCACAGTGCCCTTGCAGATCTCTTAAAACAGCATTGCATTACTCTGGGTAAGTGCTCACATACTGAACCATGGAATATTTCAAATCATAGAACCATTTTCATTGGAAAAGATCCTTAAAATTATCAAGTCCAACCATAAACCTAACACTGCCAAGTCTGACACTAAAACATGTCCCTAAGTGCCACATTTACATATCTTTTAAATACCTCCACAATAAATACCCAGATGGTGACTTCATTACAGAATCACAGAATTGCCTAGATTGGAAAAGACCTTTAAGACCACTGAGTCCAATCATTAACTTCACACTGACAAGTCCCTGACTAAACCATGTCCCTCAGCACTATGTCTACACGACTCTTAAATACCTCCAGGGATAGGAACTCCACCACTGCCCTGGGCAACCTGTTCCAATGCCTGATAACCCTTTCAATAAAGAAATTCTTCCTAATATCCAATCTGAACTTCCCTTGGTGCAACTTGAGACTGTTTTCTCTCCTCCTGTCACTTGTTACTTGGGAGAAGAGACTGACACCTACCTCACTACAACCTTCTTATAGGTAGTTTTAGAGAACAATAAGGTCTCCCCTCAGCCTCCTTTTCTCCAGACTAAACAACCCCAGTTCCCTCAGCTGCTCCTCATAAGACATGTCCCCCAGACACTTCACCAGCTTCGCTGATGTATTTGAGGTACAGCCTCACCAGTGCCAAGTACAGGGGCACAATGACAGTCCTACTGGCCACACTATTTCTGATACAAACCAGGATGCTATAGATCTTCTTGACCACCTGGGCACACCGCTGTCTCATGTTCAGCTGGCTGTCGACCAACACCTACAAGTCTTTTTCTGCTGGTCAGCTTTCCAGCCACTCTTCCCCGAGCCTGTAAATGTTGCATGGGGTTGTTGTGACCCAAGTGCAGGACCCGGCACTTGGCCTTCTTCAATCTATCTATCTCATACAATTGGCCTCAGCCCATTCTTCCAGCTTGTGCAGATCCCTCTGTAGACCCTTCCTACCCCCAAGCAGATCTACACTCCCACCCAGCTTGGTGTCGTCTGTAAGCTTACTGAGGGTGCACACAATCCTCTTGTCCAGATCATTGATAAATACATTAAACAGAGCTGGCCCCAGTACTGAGCCCTGAGAAACACCTGTTGTGACCAACCACCAACTGGAATTAACTCCATTCACTACAACTCTTTGGGCCTGGCCAACCAGCTTGTTTTTCACCCAGTGAAGAATACACCTGTCCAAGCCATGAGCAGCCAGATTCTGCAGGAGAATGCTGTGGGAAACGGTGTCAAAGGCTTCAATAAAGTCCAGATAAACAACATCCATCAGCATTTCCCTAAGTGGGCCACCTTGTCATAGAAGGAGATCAAGTTAGTCAAGCAGGACCTGCCTTTCATAAACTCATTCTGACTGGGCCTGATCCCTGATTGTCCTGCATGTGCCATGTAATGACACTCAGGATGTCTACTTCATAACCTTCCCTGGAACTGATGTCTGACAGCTCTGTAATTCCCTGGATTCTCCTTCTGCCCCTTCTTGTAGATGGGTACCATATTTGCTAATCTCCAGTCAACTGGGACCTCCCCAGTTATCCAGAACTGATGATAAATTATTGCCTTTTGTGAAAATTGGATTTTAAGCATGTGGACAGTAGTCAAATCCATTTAAAGTAGACTGATCTGGGGAGCAGTGGTGAAATCCATGCTTTTTTAAAAATGCCTTTCTGAAACACACTATCTAAGCAAACTGGTACCTCTCAGTAAAATAGCTGTGCCAACTTTCAGGCTGTTTGTCTGCCACCAGTACCTTGCTAACCTTCAGTTGCATGATCAGGGCTACAGACAAGGAGGCAGGGTTGGTTAGAGGATGTGTACAGGGGCGACAAATAGTGTGGGTTTACAATAGGAATGTAACAGTGGATGGAAAAAGAGGGGTTGGATTTGTCTTTCCTGTCCTCCTCCATCAAATTACAGATTATAGCTTCTCAAGCTCCATACAGTCACTTTAGTCATTATTCAGGGAACACAACTGTGCATTATACTCATATCCACGTTCACACTCCCTTTGACATAGTGTCTCAGGATCCAAAATTACACGGGTGTTTCAGAGAACAGGCAGCAACTTGAATATTAACACCTAAACACAGTCATACAGCAAGGGACATGGATTCACCCTGACAGCTCCCTTGTCCTTAAGAACAAGGCATTTAGATGGCATCTGCCACATCCAACATATATTGGATTTTATTCACCTGAGCTGCATACAGTACATGAAAGTAGCAGGCCAAGTATTTAAAGCATTTCTTTAATTCAGTAGTGCAGCACAAAAATTTAGGCCAAATAAAATCAACAAAGATAAAACTGAGTCGGTCTTTTGCCTAGTTAGTTCTTTTCTGAACTAACATTCAGTGTTCCCTTACAAGGCTTCTAAAAAATGGATGATTTAACAAATAATAATACTCAAA
Source organism: Caprimulgus europaeus (assembly GCA_907165065.1). The sequence goes on from OU015525.1 coordinate 33,854,348, forward strand.
AAAATGAAATTCAAAGCTGTCAGAAATAAGCCAATTACTATAAAATGATATCACAAAACAGGTTAATGTTATGTACAACAAATAAGGAAACATCTTCAGTTGTCTACAAGCATGCTCATCAGAAAATGCATAACAGCCATGTTATGGGTGAGTTCAAACAAATGTTTACATCTATCCTGCAAAACCACGTTCTTTAGTACCATCCAAATGCATGAACCACAAAAAGACTGATGCTGTAATTGCAGTGATGCTACATCCAATTATATTTCCTCCTAAGAGACCTTTATCTGTTACTGATGATCTGTTGAAAAAATCTGCCATTGCCACATGATAGTTTTATCAGAGGGAAGGACACAAAGGGATGTGCAGTACTGCAGAACCTTACATGAAATGATAAGAATATAACAAAAGCTTCAAGGTTTTTCTGAGAAGGATTAATAAATGGGAATTCTGCTACAAACACTATATGAAATAACAAATGCACTAGACAGAAATGTCCTCAGCTTACACCTCATCATATTAGATACTCTGGTTTGACAAGTGAGAAAGTCTGCTTGAGAAACAGCTGGACTGGTTTTACTGCATCTGACTCTCACTTTCTTTATAATAAGACTCAAACACCAGGTTCAGTTGCCACAGTTCAATGAAACACGGTGTCTCAGCTGAGCTGCAGGAACAGACCAGGAACAACTTTCAGAATCTTGTAACAGCTAAAATAAATTCACTTCAACATCTTTCATTACAGTTTCAGTATTTTTTACTGAAAGTTGCAATTTGCAATAGTTTAGGAGCACTCCCCAAAATGGTTATCATTCAGCTACCAACCAGCTAGTGCATTATGCAAGCAACTGTAAATCCATCAATCTTAAGTCCTGGAAGCTCTAGGACACAGACCATCACTAAATTGTTTGCAAAAACGGCAGCAAACTATAATTGCTGAATTTGAAGGATATAGGAAAAGAAGATCAGAAACAGCAGGCAAAAACAGAGGAAAGCTCAATGTGTATCTAAAGCAAGAGTAGGACAAGCCAAAAAAAAAAAAAAAAAAAAAAAGGGTATTCAGACCATTTAGCTCTTCTACAGCAACACCCCAAGGAAACACCCACTTTCACATCTCAGATGAAGTATGTCAGACTTGTGGCAATACCTTTGAGCTTTTTGTACAGAAACAAAAACCAGAAAAAAGTTAGACAGAGGTTAGAGAGAGCATGGAGAACCAATTCTTCTAGTGCTCACTCCCAGTCCCACCAGTGACCTGCTGTGAAATCTTTGCTCACACTTGGGGAAAACTGAGAAATAATACAAATTGCACATCTGTAACTGGTGTGAGTCAGCCTTTTTGCAGCTGGATAAACCCCAAATCATCCCATCAGTTATATGGTACAGATTGGAATTTGAGATTATTTAACTGGGGAGGGTGCAAAAGAGGGCTGATTACAATCCTGAGTCATGTGAAAGACAAATACACTGAAAGACCAGAGGGGAGAGTATGCTTAAAAAAACAACCCACCAACCAACCATCAAAAAGGAAAAAAAAATAAAGAAAGGAAAAAAAAAAACACCACAGAAATGAAATTTAGTATTAAATTTAGTGTCAAATTAATCTTTGCTTATTAGCTGGCCTCACGGATATTTGGGTGTTATGGGCTGCATAACTTGTTTCATCATGTGTAAGGCAGATGTTATTTTGACCTAGTGCTTGCAATTCAGCAAAGTTTGTCTTATTTTTAAGACAGAAACACTGGTAAGTACAATGTTCAATTTCCGTTGAAAATAAGTACTGAAAAGCTAGTGTAAAGGAAGACACTGATTTTGACAATTCTCAAAATACTTATCAGAACATGAATCTTCTCAGTATAAAAGTTTTCAAGTCTACTTTCAATCATTCAACCATTTCCAGCAGCAAAAATGACCACATTTCATGTCAAGTTCCATACTTTGGCTCCCTGGCTGCAGTGGAAGTGCCACTCTCAGACCATACCAAAAGCCAGAAAAGCCTAAACTGTCTGAAGTGAGTAACAAAACAAATAAGAGAGGTTATTTCACTGATCATTGGGTGGTTTTTTCCTATCAAAGTTGAGGAGGGATTCAGAAAGTATCCTGGGCATCATGAGGGAGCATTATGGGGGTAGAAAGAGCACACTGATGCAGAAGCAATGCTGTTCCCACAGCTATGCTCCCTCCACCCCTAGAGTATTTTCTCCTATCTTTACTCCCCGTCACCACCCTGCATCTCCTCCAACCTCCTTGGAGAGGGTGTGTCAGGTGAAAGCTCATGGGGTGACAAGCTGTGTGGGTATGAATGAGCAGGAGGAGAATGGGCACAGAGCAGCAGCAGCAGGTTCAGGTACAGCAAAGTATGAAGAACCAGGAAGCAAGCTGTGTCTGTGCACACAAGAGGGCAGGTGATGGCCTGTGTCTCTTCAAGGAAGTTGGTAAAAGGAAAAGTTCCTGGATGAGCCTCAGTGGTTACAAAGATAATGATGTTTCAAGAGGTGGAGGCATGAAAGCTTCAAAGTGATAATCACAGGTTTATTTTTTGCCTTCCCTTTTAACTGCTCTGTTCCTGTCTACATCTCTATTGCTCATCCTCCTCCCTTCTGCTTGAAGCATAAAATAGGGACATATCTTTACTGGAACATAATGTAGCTACTCAGTTTGAAAACCAAATCACAAGGCAGATGAAGCTCAGATCTGTTTGTTCCCTTCGACACAGATGCCTTTTAACCTATTCTGGTAGTGTCTTATTAAAAAAGTGCAGAAGAGCATATTGAGCATGGAAGGATGCTGTGCTTTAAATTAACACCTAAGGTTTTATCACTGCATGGAAAAAATATGTCTTTGGAAGGAAAAGGATGGAGCTATTTGAAAATAGTTGGAATTTAAGTGCAGAATTAAGGAGGGAAGTGCTAGTATTTACAATTAACTAGAACATGTGAAATAAACCAGTCTGCAATACTTTTCATACCTTCCATCACATTAGCCTAAGCTCTCTTGATTTTTAGCTCTGCCCCAAATTCATGAAGGTCATGACTGTTTACATCCAGACAAGTTTGTTTTCTCTGTTTTCTCTAAAATTTTTACTAAGTTGTTACGTTTCCATGTAGGATATGTGACAATTAAGTGCTAATTTTCAACCAGGTCTACTTCAGACATTGGTGGTATATTAAGCAATCTGCATGTTCAAAGGGCCCTTTAGAACATCTGACTGTTAAAACCACTGACTACAGAGATATTCCTATAACTTGACAGCATTAACTACAACAGTTCTGCAGAATATTCTTTGATATATTCCTACCATAATAGGTACTATAGATATGGCATTTACCCTTCCTAGCCTTGTCTTCAAAAGTATATCACAATTAGTCCAGAGTTTCTGCATTACAAACACCAGAACACTGAAATTTCTTAGCTGCCAAGAATGGAGACTGAGATGGACAACATCAAAATGGAGAACAAAAAGAAAGATACTCTGCCTTTTGTGCATTAGATATATATTTTAAATGAAGGAGCCTTTAGACAGGATTATAGAGCCCTGGGTGTAAAAAATGCTGAGCTACACATTGGACCTTCTAGTGAGAGATTTTAGGAAGCTGGTATCTCAAGCACTCCATCTTCTAGTCACTATGCATGTAGGTACAAACTGCAAAATGTTTCAATAATGAACTAAGAAATTAATGGAGGAAATCTCTCATCTTGTTTGTTGTTTCTTTTTTTTTTCACCATTGTTTTCTTACATGTTGTGAGATTATAAAGTTGCAAGTATTTTGCTGTAATGAATTTCATTAAAATGCTGGTTTGAAATAATTTAGCTGTACTATCATCATCTTGCAATTATTCTGTTTAATCCTTACTATGTTAACTAATTACAGCTGTTTCCCTTGGCTCATCAGTGATTCCTTCTGAACTTGCGTTCCTCTTTGGAGGAGCTGAACCCTTCCTGGAAGACAGTGCAGAGTTTTCATTTATCATGTTTCTCTCCAAGAAACTGTAGCTGTTGATAAGTATTGGAGAACTTGACTGCTTTCAAACACCACATGTTCCTGCTCTCTGCTCTGAAATGATGTGATTTTCTAAACCAAAACTTTGTTTCATCAAGGATAACTTTGATTCAAAAACATGACCTAAGCTGATAAAGATTGTACTGCAAAGTATTCTATACCTTCTCATAGCACTTTCAGGTCAGGATCTCAGACCTCAAAACATTTAAGCTTACTTAACTTTCTCCTTCTGTGAGGGAAACAACATCTCAAAGCTGAAGAAGTGATGACAGAAAACATTTACTGTCCATGGGATACTTGCAGCTTGAAAGGGAACCCAGTGAGACTGTGTCAGTTCTTGAGAAAAATCTCTTTTAAAATGTGTATTCCTGAATTTGCAGTATTTATCAAGACTATCTCATTCTCAAGATGATCCTTTCTTTTGATCACACACTGGTTTCAGCTCAGAAAGAGTCAATGCCCAGCTTAAGAAAAGGAATTTTTATAAAGAATTCTTAAAAGAAATGCATCACTTGCACTCTCACTTGTTTGCCTCATTCTTTGGTTGATCAGATGTAGAAAAGGGGTTCTTCAGACTGAAAAGGAAGAAACAGAAGAAAACAGATTAAAGAGCTATTCACAGTCACCCACATCAATAGCACACTGGCTCTTTCTCATGTCATCTTGTTCAGCCTGGAGAAGAGAAGGCTCTGGGGAGACCTTATTGTGGCCTTTCAGTACTTAAAAGTAGCCTATAAGAAAGACAGGGAAAAACTTTTTAGCAGGGCCTGTAGCGATAGAACAAGGGGTAATGGTTTTCAGCTTAAAGAGGGTAGATTTAGACTAGATATAAGGAAGAAAATTCTTACAATGAGGGTGCTAAAACACTAGCACAGGTTGCCCAGAGAGGTGGTAGAAGCCCCATCCCTGGAAACATTTAAGGTCAGGCTGGATGGGGCTCTGACCAATGTGATCTAGTTGAAGATGTCCCCGCTTATTGCATGGGGGTTGGACTCAATGATGACCTTCCAACCCAAACTATCCTATGATTCTATGATTCTTAAGACTCTTGCTATGTTTATAAACTTACATGCCCTGATTAAAATGGGCATAAAGTACAGGTGAAGTAATATTTTAGTTCAACAGCACAGGCTGAGCATTAATGAACCTTTCCCCCACCTCCAGTCAATTAGCTATCTGCAAGGAAACAGAAGTACTCGGTTTATTGCCAATTGTTGGTGTTACTTGCTATCAAGTTGAGTGAAGGGAATCAGGTGCTGATGAAGTTACTCCAGAATGGCAAAATAACAAGAATTACATATTTATATCCTTTTAAATAAGATGTAAATCAATGAGAAAAAGAATACACACTATCCATATCATCCATTTAAAACAGGGAGAAGAGCATGAAGTATTAGCTAGTGTTAAGCTATGTCAGATCTTTACTGCAAACAGAAGTTGCAGCTGCTGTCTGAATACCTGTTAAATGATTCTACAGTTTGAAAAGAGCTCTTGGAAAATCCTGTCTCTGATGAAAGATTAAGATAAGATGATGCCTTGACACTATAGTAAAAGAATATGAACGAAGTCACCTGGCCATATCAATTCAGTTTTACTAATGGAAATCTGGGCTGAGTTCATAGACTTTTGTAAAGCTACACTTGTGTATCCAAGAGCCACTGGCTGCCTACCTAGGAGTTAGAGGGCACATCATATGAAGGAAGGCAATCTATTATTTTTATCAGTCACTGGCACCACAAACCATAGGCTTCAACTGGTACCAGACTAGCTTAAAATTGCACTTTAGTAACAGAAAAAAATAGTAAGTAGTGAAAATTCTCTCTCCTTTGTCAATGTTAATGATGGATTTTGTTTTTATCTACAGGTGATTATATCATAATGGGGGTTCATTGCATAACTCATTTTCAGGTTTCTCCATTTCAAATGTTTCTTAAAGATTGGTTCCCAAAATGGTTCTCAAAGCCTCTGTTTCTTGTAGATCTCTCAGTGGTATCTCTTCGTGTACCAGGTCTCAGGTCTTTACTGCTCCTGGAAAAGTAATTTGCAGTTCTGTGATGAGTAGACCAAAATTACAGTATTTTATATATCAATTAAGTTTAATTAGTAGATTCCACTTAATACAAAACCTGCAGCTCTGTCTTTCAGCTGTGTACCTGCATAGTGCCTGGAGGCCCTCAGAAGGACAGAAACACTTGTTTGAAGTTGCTTTCAGTATTTGAAGTGGCTGTCAATAGATGTTGAAACATATTTTCACTCTTTTCTCCTTTGCAAGTGTGAAGGACATTCAAATAAAGCCAGCAAGTGGGAGATTCAAAACAAACAAAAAGAGACAGTTTTTACACATAATGTGTAAGTTATGAAACTCCTTGTCACAGGACAGTGATTGCTGAGAGTGTATATAGGTTTAAGAAGACATTGACAGGTACATTGAAAAGAAATACACCGAGGGTATTAAACACACAGAAACCATTTCTACCTCAGGAAGTCCCTGTGCCACAAACCATTGTCAGCTGGGACTTTTCTCAGACAAATTGTCATTGTATGATTCCTCTAACCTTATCTTCTTTCCTAGGCATTTGCTTTAGACCATTGTTCAAGACAAGAGAGTGACCTAATGCAGCCTCTCTTCTGTGACGCTCATTGGCTTGTTTTTGTATGCAAAGTATAAAAAGGGCTTTAAAACAACAAATGCTGGAACAAATGCTTATGTCATGGTCTGGTTCTTCCCCCTTCCCAAGACTTATCAGTTCTGCAGATCAAGCGAAGTGATACCCTCTAAGCCCAACCGCTTTCCAGTTTCTGGGCTTTTCTTTCCTTAGAAGGAGCTAAGTGAGAGGTCAAGCCCTGGCTCTGCCTTAGATGTGTAACTGCCTTTAAATGTTTACCAAGATATGGCTTATCTCTGACTATTTTTTTTTCTTGTTTGCTTTTCTTACAGCCCTATGTTTAACTAAACAAATAGCCCAACAGTCATCCCAACGGTCATGTCAACATAATGTATTCATTAACTATTTTAGCAGCTCCTCATCCATCACTGTGGATACTAGAGCTTCACATGGACATGGAAGTCATTGTCTTTAAGGACAAGCATCTGTTTGGTTTAATGTTCATTCAACTGAGTTAGCTTGAAGTGATGATAAGCACAGCTGGGCTTATTTAAATGTGGAAGAATATAATCTAAACCACACTTCAAATACATAGATTCAGGTCTTTGTTTTTATCAAGAAGTGAGATTAGCTACTGAAACAGGCTAACAAAGGAAGTAAGGGATTGTCTGTTTCCTGGAAACTTTGCCAGGGTAGATAGGTATGGTGTACTCAAACATGTTATTCAGTGAGATCCAAGTGTGACTTGGAGGAAAGGGATGAAGGGAGTAAGAAAATCAAAGCTTTGTGTTATACTACAGATGACGTTAGAATGAATCTTTCTGGCCTGTGAAAGTTGTCCTGATGTCAAAGCCATGTTCTAGTGGAGCATTCATCCCTCTAGTGATTCCACATTAAAAATGATGACTCAGGTCATTCATAAAACTTGTTAAATTTCCCATCAAATTACATAGATCTGGTAAAACCAAATATTAAATAAAAGAGAAGATATTGTCTGCCTCTAGATTTCTATTTTGCTTTTACTTATCTCCTTCACGGTTCTTTTTATCTCCTGTTAAATAACTGATCTGATAATAGATCAATCATTTACAAAGTACTGTCTGGCCTACATTTTATACATGACTCAAAAGATTTTTCTTTTTCAACTGCCATAATGGTATTTTAAAATATTTTCCAGTGATTTGACATTTACTTGCCCTGCAGTTCTTAATTCAAAAACTTCTGTGTTTATGCATTTTTGAGCACCAGCTGTAACCATATTTGATCTCAGAAACCATACATCTTATTATAGATGTATTTTTTACAACAAAATCCCCCTTCATTACCTGTCAAGCTTAGTAAAATAACTGCAATGCTGGAGATAATTCCTCATGTAATGACGGGAGGTTTCTGACTGTTTATATTTTCCTCACATTGTGGAGTTTGTAATTGCTGTTGTCAGATGCAGTTTTGATTCACTTACGATGAAAAGCCACATTTTCTTATTTTTACCCTAAGTGATTTTGCAGCTGCAACACTCTTCAATACTTGCTCTAAAATTTTAGCATTAGGCAGATCATCCTTCCTCGGTGAAGAGAGTGTTCCAGGTATAACAGAACCATAACTAACGCTGCACTTGGACTGGTGAGGCTCAGGGACACAGCTCCATATCCCAGCGGCTTCTGTAATCCAGGCACACAGGACTCAGGGGACAAGGCAAGTCATGTGCCAACTAGCAGAAAAATTTGAAGAGTAAGAGTTAAAAATCACAGGGGGTAAAAAACCATTTACCTCTAGATTCTACGGGGAAGTACTATGTCTTTTCTTACCCTTTTTGCTCACATTTTCCTTCCCATATATGTTTCATATTCAGCTTACTTTCATAAGCTGCATGGAAGCAAAGATCATACAACTTGGCAATTCTTTGGCTGGTGGGTAAATTAATCTCAAAGGATTGCCTATATATCAGTTTTCAGAATTAATAGTTCAGCTGCAGGAAAACAGGAGCAGTGTGTTTCACCATTTAGAATAGGAGGAAGCTTGTTACTGAACAGAGAAAAAAATATTTTTCTTCTCCTGCTGTAAACTGCTGAGGTCAAAAACTTCAGTCCTTGCTACTGTCATGGCAGAACCTTTCATAAACTCTGAATTCACCTACAAGTACAGGTGACTACTTTTGGCTGGATTGTCTTAACTGGATTTTTTTAATGCAAAAACTAAACAAACAACTTCCTTCACATCTCTCTTTCCTGCCTTATAGTAGAGCATTACATATAGACTGCAAATATTCTCAGGTAACTTTCATCTTTAAGTTACAATTTAAATACTCCACCCTAAAATTTATAATCCTCTCAAGAAGAAGTAATAGATCACATAGATCACAATAACTCTTTTCTATCCACCAGAATTTCAGAAGTCAAATCTTCCCTGGGTATAGTATATAAATAGAAAAAAAAGTATTAAGTATTTAATTAAAATGTATATATTTTAAACTTCCATAGGCTTCCCTCATGCTCCACCTTTACATTAGATTGGATTAACCACATAGCTTCCATAAGAATTCTTTGAACCTACAGGACTGAGACAAAAGCCATGTGGCATATTTAACTTTCAGAATTTTCTTACAGTTTCAGCTGTCAAACAGCAAAACTAGTATGTCCCAGAGTCTTCCTGGTCAATTATAAAGAAGTTTTAGAATCATAGAATCATAGAATGTATTGGGTTGGAAGGGACCTTCAAAGTTCATCTAGTCCAACTCCCCTGCAGTGAGCAGGGACACCTTTACTAGAGCAGGTTGCTCAGAGCTCCATCAAGCCTGACCTTGAATATCTCCAGGGATGGGGCCTCCACTACCTCTCTGGGAAACCTGTTCCAAGTTTTAATATCTCTTTCAACAGCATTTCCATTCTCAATGCATTAAAGATCTTCCAGGGCTAACTGTAAGTCACAGCTGTATTTGGGTTAAGTGGTAGGATAGTTCCATGCCTTCGGAGAAGCCATTTCTCCATAAGTATTCTCTAAGTCAATGGTGCAATTGCAGGGAAGTTTTGGCATGCTATATTAATCATTCTTGCAATACAGCCTGCCCCACCAATATGCTTTCAGACTTATTTTGGAAGCCCCAAATCAAAACAGTTCTCTCCAGTAAAGGAAGATTTGTGTGTTCTCATGAAAGTTTTCACAGCTAGTGAAAATCAACAGCAACCTACCTCTGTATGAAACACAGAGAAAATGGCACCATCCACAGCAATAAACAGTGCAGAATAGAAATAAAGGAATAAATTAGGTTTTAATAGCAGGTTGTGAGATTTAATTACATATCATTAAAATAAAATATTATTTTGCCTTTTGAAGAGAAGGATTACATGTATGGTCACAGTTCTAGAAACCAAAAAGGAAATAAAATTAAGACACTTATTAACGCACATTATACAAAGGAATCCCAAACCAAAGACTATTTCCTTTATTTGTACTGTTAAATATACCATGTATTTTTCTAAAACACTGATAATGTAAATATTCCACATACTCCACAGCTGAAAATACTTAATTAGAAATGGCTTTGAAGTGCAATCTGATTCAATGACAGATATTCTAAAATATTCATACATTGAAGAAGATATTTACACTTAATCTGTAACGTTGTACAGTTAATAGATGTGCTTTATTTATATATTTTATTTATTTAAGGAATTATATAAAAATCAATTTATAAAATTTTGCTTTATTATATATAATACCTATCTGTTATATAGTTATAAAATACATTTCTATTGTATTAAATTTATTATTATCAGTATAATTAAATTCATATTTCTTATGAAACAAAGGTAGTGGTAAAGCTATGAAGGATAAAACATGCAATAGAATAAATTGCCACAACATAGCTGGAAAGAAATAATGTGAAAACTTTTATCAAGTGTACTATATAGTGTGGGTGGACAAAGGAACTCAGATTTGACAGAAGGAAAGTACATGCATCGGGCCAGCTACTCAGCTGGGGTAAACTAGCAGAGCTACACTGAAGGCAGTGGACCCATCACAGCCTGTGTTACCTCACAGGTTGTGTAAGGTGAGCATCAAATCAAATTGGGCTGAGTTAGCATCAAGCAAATTAAATTACCACAAAGACTCATGAAGGATGAGCAATAAGAGTAAAAAAGTGAAGAAAGAAATGGATGTTGGGGAGGAGGAGGAAGAGAGAAAATCTTCAGGGAGAATGAAGAAGAGTTGAGTACCAAATTATTAAAAAAAAAAAAAAAAAAGGGAAAAAAAAGTCATGGGAAGTACCAGGACAGACATACAGAGAGCAATATGCAGAGAGAATCAGAATGTGTGGAGATAGGGAATGCCATCCAGCATCTAGTAGGAATATTTAGCATTTTCAAGAATAATATAAATGTCAAAGAAATTGAAAGAGTAACTAGAGATAAACCTGGAGAGGCTGAGTTAAGGATATTAAATAATAAAGAAGCAAATAAAGTATAGTGGGGAAGAAGAGAGAAAGAGACTACAGGTTGAAGAGAGAGAAAGAAAATTATTACTTGAAAAATGATAACCAGAAAACACCAGCATGGGGTTGGAGAGTGTGCATACACACACACACACACATAATAAATATATGCAGTTTTTTGGTGAAAAGTGAAAAAAATTGGAAATGTAGAGAGACAGGCTACACAAAATAGGAGAGAAAACCAGTGTGAAGCAAAGGGCTAGTGAGAAAAAAAAGGAAATGTATAAAGATGGGTGGAGGCCTGGAGAAAAGCCCAGAGCTGCAAAAGGAGAGAATGAGAGTGGAAATTTAAAGAGGAGTTAACACAATAAAGAAGTAAAACTAAAGACAGAAGCATGGGATAGATCAATGAAAACATTTGTTTAGTTCAGAGATGAAGCTGTGCTATGCAGACTTGTCACTGAAAATATATTTTAGGGAAAAGCATTTTTCCTCTGTAGAGCCAAGAGGGGAACAGCTTGGCACAGCAAAAGAAGTGGAGCAGCACTGTCTAATTTGATATCAATCCATACACTTGACAGCGATAACAGTTTTCTGACCACCAGCTCCTTTCCAGCCATCTCTCTTCTTGTACATCTGACCAATATATTTTTAACCCACTGCAATAAACTCCACCCTGATCCATCCCGATCCTGGCATGTGCATCGACATGTTGTGGTTTGATTTGTTTGCCCAGAAGGCAGCATTTCTGATCTGTTGGCCTAAAGAGTGTTCTCCATCAAAGGGAGAAACTCAAACTTTTGTGCCATGGCTAGTTTCCCTGTCAGCACTCGGCCAGTGGAGACTGGGACGAGGAAATCCTCAACCAGTGTGTCACCATTCCCTGTCAGCACTCGGCCAGTGGAGACTGGGATGAGGCAATCCTCAACTGGTGTGTCACCAGAGATGCAGTACTGCTGGCTGCAGGGTCACCAGACACAGCATCTGCAGGGCTGCAGAAACAGAAAGCACCTCCCAGAGAGAAACACAGCTAAGGCCGCCTCCTGCAGAGTTCTGTTGTGCTGATGGCAGTCCCTCCGGGTGTCCCTGCCCTGGCCTGGGTCACCCACGGCCGCAGTCCCTCAGGGGTGTATGCGTGTCCCCCGTCATCAACTCCGTTTCCAAAATACATCTGCTGAGGGGCTTACGGGCTCCTCCCACTGCCCAAAGTTCTGGTGCACTCTGGGGTGCTCACACCAGGGCCAGAGCCATCAGGAACTTATCCAGGCTTATCCAGAGGCCTCAGCTGACACGCCACATCCTCAGGAGAGGTTGCTAGGAGGACTTGTTAATGTTTTTTGATAACCTGGAAACCTAGAAATTAATTATGTATTAGCATTTATTCTTAAACTAGGATGGAAACTATTTTGCCATGGCTGATGTACAATACTCCAAAGCTGCCAGTGTCACATATGATGTCAACTTCTTGGCAAGAAGGAAGTGTTTCAAAGTAGACTCTGAAATGACAATTTTTATTTTAATAATTCATCACAGTTTTCTTCATGGACAAGAATGCCTTTTTTGAATGATCACATTGTTGGGATAATTAAAACAATATAAAATAAGTGGGATGAATAAATGTGTTTTTCTAATGAAAATCATCACTGAGCAAGGAGTATTATTCTGTGACTGGGTTTCTGCATACAGCAAGGGTGTTTATGGCAGTACAGATGGCTTGTGATTCAACTTTAATTTAAGTTTCTGGCTGGATTGTACTCTGTATCAACGGGAAATATAATTTTGATACCAGTCCCGTGTTTAATTCCAAAATTATTGGAGTTGTGTATTTGTTTACATATTTTGCTCCAAGATAAAATCTCAATGACAGTAAATAAACAGTGTCATGAAATCACTATTTATTTATCAGTGCTAACAGAATTCATTTGGACTGAACTGATTTTCCAAAAGGGTTTTTAAGGGTTTTGTGGGTTGGTTTTATTTTGTTTTCTGTTGCCTTTTTTTTGCAAGCATTTTAACTTTATTACCATGTTGCTGAAAATGCTGGCTTTGCACTGAACACTGCTCTCATTTGTTGTGTCCTCCTGTGTAACAGACTTTTAGTTAGCAAATACACTTTGAAAGTAAGAGTTCCAAGTACCGATATTTGCTTATAATCTTACCTTTGGGGGAAATATTTAAGGAGTAGGGCATCCTGTGGAAATTTTCTTTTCTCCTTCTGTAAAATACACCAGTTTAATAGTTTTACTCTACTATTTTGTTCTGCTACTTTTATAGATTGATTATTGCACATAGACACGTTATAGGGGTATATACCAGGAAGAAAGAAAAACTGCTTAAGCTGTAACAACACTACTGGTACAAGGATAATTGGGTATGACTGAGCTATGAAAGCTGGAAATAAGCTTAGGTTAGAAATTTTAACCATTGGAGAACTGAGGTTCTGCTGTAGCTTTGCAATAGATGATGGGGAGGCAGGGCAAAAAGCCAAACATTTTATGACACAAACCGGCAGAAAAGTTTGACAAACAGAAGAGGTGTCTTGTAGGAAGAGGAGGCTGCATGATTTTATGTGATGAATGAAATGGGGTTTTTCCATTATAGTAGTTTACAATTTAAAGTACGACATATTGTAAAAAGGGCCAGAACTGTTCTGACTGTGAACAAGGAGGCTCTGTCTTCCAGCCCTTTGATCTCCACACCCAAACGAGGAGTTGGGGGTGACCTTGAAATGGACATTTTAAAAGCACTGGTTCAACGACTTGTGAAAAGAGGGGGGGAATAGAGGAGTTTCAGGGCAGACATGAAATGTAAGTTAAACTGGAAAAGCAGCAAAAAGTACTTGATAAAATGTTGCCTTGTTAGGGATAAACCTGCTGTTAATTGTGTCCACTTTGTCTTATGTGAGGAAGGGAAACAGACTTGTTGAAATTCTTGTAGTAATGATAAGCAGGAGAAACAGTGTTCTGAAACTGAGGTCTCTTTATAGATCTCCAAATCCAGAAGATCAAAAAGACAAGGCTTTTTGCAAATCAGCTGCAGCACAAAGCTGAGAGGAGGCTTCTCAGATACCTCCCAAAGCAGGACAAATTTAGGCAAGTTCTTAGGATGGGTTTTTTTATTCCAGAAAGTGAAGTAAGCAACTAATATCTTCTACATTTGGTTATAACCAACCATTAAATGGCAAACATGAATTAGCAATTTCAGTAAGACTAAACAATAACAACGAAGGTTCATGTATCTTAGGAAAAGAGGAAAGGAAAACACAAAGATGGGAATTTAAGGAAGCACATTTCAGCACCTTCACAGTTTATGTGATATTTTCCCTGGAAATTAACATAGGAAAAAGAGGAATTCAAAACAGTTGAGGATTTCTTAAACAACCTGTGCTAAGGATATCAACTATTGCAATGAGAAACAAGAAAGAAAATTTATCAAGATCTCTCTAGGTAGATTAAAAGCTCTCTAGCATGCTCAAAATACAAGGAAGTATCCGAATAAGTCCAAATTACTACCAATATTAATTAATAGCTTAAGGATATAGGCCCAATTCACAGAATAAAATGTCTCTTTCTCTTTTAGTTATGTTAAAGGTTAATCAGAAGATATTGGTAGCTGAAATATGAAGCAGAGACCATTCATCATTCTCTGTTGTGCTGCTTCTGTCATAGGTCTGGAGATGAGTTTTTCAGACATCATAACTCCTCATCCTCCTTACATATACTGTATCAGTGAGATTCCAGAGACTAAAGGAAAAATAATTAATCACATATAAAACCCCCCTGTTTTAAGCGTGGCCATTGAGGTGCATATTCAAACAGAGGTACTACCATTTGGAAAACTCTCTAGTGTTTTCTTAAAGCTACTTGAGCAGACAGTGTGGAGTCATTGCCACTTGAGGAAATTATGCAAATGTCTTACCCAAACACTGCTGACCATAAACCATGGACTTGTACTGAGCTCGTTTCGATGAAGCACAGTGACTACACTTCATCAGCAAAAATTCAAGTGTAGGCATGTAAACCCTGTAAACATTTGGCATGACTGGGCTAGAAAGGAAAATTCCACCATTTGCACTCATCTGAAATTTAGCTTACTCCTATGTAACACAAAGAAGAATAAGACAGTTGCTAAAATAATACTTGAAGGCACTTACTGGCCTTTTCTCCAGCTTGAGGAATGGGTTAATTCATGTTCCCAGACAGTTAATTAGCTTGCTTTTTTTTTTTTTTTAATCTATTCTGTATTCAATATTACTTTGCAAGGACAGAAGTAAAAAGTCTTAATGTACAAACTACAGAAATAAGCACTTGCACTTCTGTTGAGCTTTCCACCTGGTGATGTTCTGGAACAGTGGTAGCCTGATGGAAAAACTATTACTAAGTATTTTAAAATACTTCTTCAGGAATCTCATTGAACCTGTTCAGACCACTTCCATGAGTAAACTCAGTGAATAAGAGATTTACAGTTGGTACCCAGTGAATCACCTGGCAAAGGTTCAATCTCATTTTTAGATTGTCTGAATATTAATCTCAAAAGATAAAACACAGAAAATGTGTGCAACTATAAAAGAAATAAGTTTCCACAATCTTTTGTAAAGTGAAACTTCTGCTTTTGCATAAATTGTCAATCCACCACTGTCACACTGTGCTGTCTCACATACATCCATTATACGCAATCACTTTAAGGAATTTTACATGTGAAAATTACCTGTTTCTCAACCTTACCTATGTGCATTTTTCCCCACATGAAGCACATAATATGTAATAATATGGACATCAACTATGGGCATGATTCAGAGGTCCTATCTGCCCCCGGTCTTACTGAGTTAGATGGGAGCTGTAAGTTTTCACTAGCATTGAGTTTTAGACTGCTATATTCTCATGGGCAGTCATGAGAAGACCATTGAGTTACAGATTAAGTATTCATGATATTAAATGTATCTCTGTCATTTAAGGTCTGGAGAATTGGCATTCTCTTTTGCAGATTACTGCACAAAACTTTCAGTTATATTTATAAGTGATTAAATTGGAGGACAAAGTGTTGAAGACAGGCAAAGTTAGAAAAATGCATGTATTTTCTTCATAAAAGCTAGGAAATACCAAAAGTATCTGTCATATCAATTACAGCTAATGCCAAGCAGTTATTATTACCAAGATCCATGCTTCGGAGTACATAAAGCTTGATAAATTCCTTGCTTTCTTAAGATCAGCAAGTTATTCCTTTAAATTAAACTGTTTTGGCAGGCAGTCAGTATGTGCAATTCCAAATGTCCTCACATAAAGCACTGTAAACACAATTTGTGGCAGCACTAATATAATAGGCAACATTAAAATAGATAATTATTTCATGAAAAAATAGAAGTCTGCCTGAGGTTTTGCCCCTTATTCTTTTCTTAAAGGAACTCAAATCCCCTCCCACTTTCCCTGATCCTGTAGCCAAACCTGAGACTCCACCAGCTCTGGAAAATTGTTAAAGTAAGAAAGCATTCTGGGTATGTTTTCCCATTTGTGACATCAGTTATTAATGCAATGCTATTGTAATATTACAGTATTACTGTGTTAGTGAACATATCTCATTTACTTTTGTTAAAAACCTTCAGACTGCCAAATACCCAGCACTATAGAAGTACAACATATAATTGTGACACAGTAACATTAGACAATGTCAGCCTCCTGCTCCAAAATGCAATTCTGTGGTTGAATGTCAACAAGATGCAACATTACACAAAGTGCC
Organism: Caprimulgus europaeus; assembly: GCA_907165065.1. The sequence goes on from OU015525.1 coordinate 33,871,120, forward strand.
CACAGCCAGCAGGAGCCTGGGGAACTGCAGGTTATAGGGCAAACAGCCCAGATTAGAACCCGTCCTGTGCAAACAAACACAAGATGAAGGACTGCAGTGTAGCAGAACAAAACTACTTTTGAGGCAAGGTCCTGTGGTGAATTTAATTATAATACATGCAAAAACATAAAATTTGTTAATACCTAATAAATCATTAATGGAGGTAAGCAGGAAAATTACTTACTGCTATCTTGAATTAGTGTTTTAAACTGTGGCTGAAATATAGAGTATCTCATTAAACAGCATAATTATTGAATGAGTCAATGAACCATGTAATAGTAATGCTTGTTTCCTTGCATGTTGAACTCCCAACAAAGAGGAGTTCACATAAGCTCTCGTGCACAGTAAGCAAAGTCTCTACCATTCATCAACATCCTGTGATTGCATTTCCCTCACAATAGTATTGCACACATAGCACTGTAGCACTCTATCAGGTGTGGATATATTTTTTATTAAAAAAACCCCAAAGCCCAGACATAAACATCAGAGTTATCAGCCTGCTAATGTAACCATTACCATTTCAGGTCCTTTTTCTGAGTCTCCATTACTAGTTTCCCATCTCCTTTGTTTCCCAAACATAATGGTACTGAAGCATGTCGGTGTGCAGTGTTAAACTGAAGCCTGCATTTCAGAACTAATTCTTAATAAGGTAAAAGTTTTGTGTCTCTTTCACTGACATCCTCCAGAGAAAGCTCTCTTGGTGTTTCTTTTATGCCATATAATCTTCTGAAAGAACAAAAAGACCTTTTACAGTTTGGAAGACCAAGGAAAGGTTTCCAGTCTTTCTTCCAGACAGTTAGTTTGAGGAGAAGAGATATCTCTAGTCTTTAATAATACCTCCCTCTTTACTTAAAGATGCATGAAGGAAACTCCATGGTTGACCTGACTGGCATCTTGTCTCTGTTGCCCCTGCTCTGCAGAGGCTGTCTTTGGGCTGCCTTGAGAATTTCAAACATAAACTTACTACACTGACTTCTCTTTTCTGGGCTGAACAACCCCAACTCTCATCCTGCCTTCACAGGAGAGGTGCTCCAGCCCTCTGAACATCCTCATGGCCCTCCTCTGGGCTCACTCCAGTAGGTCCATGGCTTTCTTATATTGGTGGCGCCAGAACTGGATGCAGTACACATAACCTTGTTGAACTTGATGAGGTTTGCACAGGCCCACCTCTCATTACAAATTAGATAGAGATGTTAAGGACTCATGGGGCATCTAGCTGTGCAACAAGCTTGAGGTGCTTCTGACCTTAAGCGCTGCCACTTCTCGTGTTGGCTTTGAAGCTTTGTTTGCTTCTCCTCTCACATGTCATGCAAGGCTGGTGGATTGCAATGAACTTTCAATTGCTGCTGGACTTCCACCTCCATGTGCTGCTATAGATGTGGAACCGTAGTCTCAGCTGATGTTGCTGGTGTTGCTGTTCTGCCAGCCATTTTGGGAATATTTGCATCTTTCCTTTTGAACAAAAGGATCCTGAGAATATCTTATATAACATACAAGAATGGACAGAACTTCTATCCAGTATGAAATTACTATGAAAATTGACTAAGCACAGCTATTTTTACTTTTTAAATAAATAAATATATACATAAAAGAGAAATCTGTTATCTTTTTTATTTGCTGGATCTTCCTTGTACAGTGGTCACAATTTGCTGGTAACAACAGAAAAATGAAGTAAACTATAGCTTTTTGGTTCTCTTTCAAATCCAAAGAATAAAGAATTTATGATGCTGTTCTGGAATCACTCCTAAACATACATTCTTGGACTTGTTTTAAAAGAATTCTTTATTCCAAAAATAACTCCATATTCCAATAGTTTTGATTCAGTATGTGCTGCCCATATTAAAAGCTTAAACAGCTTTTAAAAGCTTAAGCTCTGCATATATCCTTTGTTTCAGAAAGGTATTGTGCAGTTTTCATTATCTTTGTAACAAATAGGTTGATTAAAACAACTTTTTCAAGGCAAAGTCTTAAAATACAACTCATGGCATAATGGCTTTAAAATCAAATTCAGACCTAACCTAAGTAGATGCATCACTAAATTTTTTGTAACAATGACTCATACCAGATCTGAATCTGGCTCTTTGTTAGAAACTGAAATCTTGATACCTCCATTACTGCAACATCAGCCAATATTGTTTCCTCTGTAAATTTTAGTGGCTTCTACCTTTGTATTTTAGAGTTTTTCTGGCTTTGTTTAAAATTCAGCACAATGGAAGAGTGCACAACTTCTTAAGGCACCAGATTTGGACAAAGAGCATCTGGCCTCATCTGGTAGAGCCTTCCTGTGAGATCTTTGTCTCTGGAGCTATTTCTATGAAAAGATCTGAAAATCTAAGCAATAGGCCCTTCCACTTTTACTGTCTCCAGCTCTGAAGTGCAATCCAGACCTCTGGTTTGGTGTTTAAGCTTGTGACAAGGTGTCTGGGGAGAGTTACAAAGTTCAAAGCATACGCTTTCACAGTACCTTTCTGAACAGCAGTCCAACTTAAACACCTGTATTAGGAAGCTGGCTTGTCTATTCAACAAAGACAGATATTCCTTCAGAGTGTTTCCCTCCACTGATTTCAGTTAAAGAGTTGAAGTGACATAGAACAAATGTGTTCCATGAAGTGGCAATCCAAAAGCCTCTCTCCATCTGCAGAAGAGCTACCCAGAGCTGGACCAGAAGAAATTGTGATGGAGCTTCTCTGGACACTTTCTGCTCTGGTTCATATGGGCTCCAGAGCCTGGAATTCCTTCCCCTTCATGAAACCTGTGTTATGCACCTAAATATATTCTTTCCAAGAGGTCAGCATTTGCGAATTGCTGGCTTTTAAACATAGCAGGCAAGGGAGGCTGCGTGTTTAGGCCCTGCTCTCCATAAAGTTGTTCAGTGATTGGCAGTCTTGGCCTTCCATGTGTTCAAACTACCTCTTGTCAAAGGAAATGCCTCTGAATTCTGTGAAGACAGTTATGTTTTGTGCTGATAAAGAGGGAGTCTGACTCTGCAACTGACTGCATAGGGCAGATATCTATGAGGGAGTAGTTTTCTCTACTTCTTAGTTTTACTAACTTCAATACAAAGTTGGGGAAAAAGGACTTCACTTTCTGTAAGGTGAATGCCTCAGCCATAAGGTGACAGAGCCAGTTGTCTCCTCACACGTGGTCTGGCCCCATAAATGTTCCGTTTCCTGCTGCGTAGGGAAACACAGGCACCACCTGCTTAAATGCTTGACATTAGGTAACCTTTCTGAAACAAGTCCTAAATGAGCAATTTTCAGGATGGCAATTGTTTCTCAACAGCTAAAGCTTTTTGTCCAGTCTAAATGCAGTAGCATTCAGCTTCTGATCTGAATGACCCTCTAACAAGAATGACTAAATCCATTAATGCATATTCTCAAGTCCCTACATTCATGATGTTAACAAAGTTATCAAATACTACTATAATGTTATCAAGGATGGACAGTAGCTGATGATGCTCCGAGGAGATCTTATAGTGGCCTCCCAGTACCTGAAGGGGGCCTACAAGAAAGCTGGGGAGGGACTTTTTACAAAGACAGGTAGTGATAGAACAAGGGGAAATGGCTTTAAGCTGAAAGAGGGTAGGTTTAGATTAGACATTAGGAAGAAATTCTTTACTGTGAGGGTGGTGAGACACTGGAACAGGTTGCCCAAGGAAGTTGTGGATGCCCCCTCCCTGGAAGTGTTTAAGGCCAGGCTGGATGAGGCTTTGAGCAACCTGGTCTAGTGGAAGGTGTCCCGGCTCATGGCAGGGGGGTTGGAACTAGATGGTCTTTAACGTCCCTTCCAACCCAAACCATTCTAGGATTCTATGTTTCATGTAGAAATGGTGAAAGGGGAACACACCCCCATACAAAAATATAACAAGGACAAGTAGTCTCACTCATTCCCTCTCCATATGCTCCCCAGTTCTACCTGAAAAGCAATTTGCTTTAGAGAAGCTGTTTCTCTTTGGTTCCATAGCCATAGCCAGGCATGTGAAAAACCTCTCCTTCACCCCCTTCCAGGATGCTGGTGAGGACTATACTTGCCTTCACAGCGGAATTTAGACAATGCTTTCCATCGTACAAAGAATCACAAAAACTGTACATAATAAAGCACTCATTTTGAACCATAAAGGACAAATCTTATTGAGTTAATTTGAAATAAATCAATCAAATGTTCATAATTTTAGCTTTAGAGTTTGATTTTATAAATATAAATAATATAGTAATATAGATAATAATCAATTAGACATTTTTATCAGAAGAAATATGGAAGGGATAAATACAGATATTGTATATAAAGGAGATTAATATCTATATTAATACTGATTTATGCTATTATGTATCAGTTTACACTATAAACTTTTATACAATTATTTATGAGCATATTAAGCTGTAGTAAAAATAAATGCTGATGTACAGCTAAGATGTAAATAGCTAGGACTTCAACTCTGGAAATTCCAACAGCTTCTGCCCAAACCCCTAAGCTTATCCACAGCTTAACTATTTTAGGGTGCAACATTTTTAACTTCACATTAAATAAAGCACCATGATTGTAACTTAGAAAGAAAAACAGAAATAAAAATGCTACTGAAGTACCCTATGAGTGAGCTAACAGTATTGTAAGAACTCTGGCTTCTGGAATTTCCTGAGTTTTGAGTGCCTGACTTTTTTACTTGGTACTGCACCAAAACTAAAAATTCATTTTTAAAGAAAGGAGGAAAAAAACCCCTCATATTTTGTTTGGGATTTTTCTACATGCTTTTGACTTTCTTAGCACAACTTATAAATTGCCTAAGCACAACCTTACACCTCTTAGTCTAACATCAGCTAAACAGGGAGATAAACTTTATACAGAGGCCGCTGTAAAGAATAATCTGTCATATGTCTTATTGTGGAGCACAGTGTGCTTCAGTTAGCTAGATTCACTACTTTTCACCCACTTTATGTCTACTGCTATTTCTAATTCTAACAAATTAGGGCAGGCTAATCTGCTCTCTAAACCTTAGTAGCTCCTTGCTCTCATAAATTTAAGACTTAATTTAAATATGCATTTAAAAATGTGATATACAGCTACATAAATCTGGACAACGTATTTATACTTGCCTTCACATTCACTCTTGTGCCTCTCGTCTGTTTATACGTAAGCTTTTCACAGCAAGGTCCCTGTCTATACTTTGGCTTAATGCTAACATCAAGGCCACCTCAAAGTTTGTCCATAAAACATAGATGTCATAACCTCCTGAAACTCAAGCCCTACCAGCTGTCTATCTGATCCTAGCAGCTCTGCTGACTTAAGAAATAATGCAAGAAAACAGATGGAAGCCCCAAGTGGTGTTGTCCCTTCCTCTGCTTAAAAGAAGGTCTAATGCAGACTGCTACAGTGCAAGACAAAAAAAAAGAAAAAAGCTTATGGCCAGACTAACACTGGCCAGGGTACACTGCTTGGTCTCACTAAGGAGAGTATCAGCGTGGACACAGCTTATGTGCATGTCATGCACCTTACAGAAAGGAGTCCCAGCTTCTGCAGCTCAACAGTGTAAACCAAGAAACAGGGTCACTCACAGAAGGGAAGCCTTTTTTTTGGTACGGATTAATTGAAAACACAAAACCTGCTTGCCCTTCTTCTTTAAGTGGGTTTTTAACATTATTAAATGGCTTCTGTTGAGTCTCACGCACATACAGCTCACCCAGACAACAAAAGAAAACTATCATTGTAACTGTTGTTTCAAGACAGATGCAAGACAATCTGTTTAATACCTTCTAAACTGAAATACCAGAGGCTTCTCTCCTTGAGCATCATCAGACTCTTTACAGCAACAGTGTGTGATCCTCAAATGTGCTTTGTTTTACTTACACAGAAGACATAAACCAGTCTAGAAAGTGGTCTTAGAATTGATGTTTATTTTGCAGGTCTCATATACAAAGATATGATATGAAATATATCTGGTGCGTGATATGAGAGCAAGTAGTAAATGAAAACCAGAAGATGGCTTGTGTTTCCAGTCAAAAAAAGTGTCCAGAGGTACCAGAGCAAAGAACTTGACAAGCACCACACAAAAGCTATCCTGTGCAAAGAACCATATACAGCATATGTGCTTCTAAATCGTATCCTGTTTTGAGGAATTTAGTCATGGATAAGCCTTTTGCTGCCACCTGTACAGAAATGCACATCACACAGAGTACTTCAGGGCAGTGAAAGGAAGTAGGTTATCATATAGTTGAACTAATACACATGAATTAAACTAGAGATACGAACTTTTCTGCAGTACAAGTTTTATCCATGTTCATTCCTGCAGATGAGAAGTTTAATTGCTGTTCAGTGACATTCATTTTAACGTGAAATATTATTTCAACTTTGCCCTGTGATTTATCCAGTGTAGAAACTAGACACAAGCATGTATGTTAAGCACCAGAGAACTAACCTGTAGCAGACCAAAGAAGTTGTTTTAAGAGCTCTTAAGAGACTGCTAGTCTGACCAGGATGCCCATATCCATCTTAGGCTGAGGTCACAAACATTTTGTTTGTGAAAATAAGCGTTTTCCTGCACATCTTGAGGCACGTCAAAGCACAGCTCTGGAGAACCACTGACATCTGGTGGTCATTTCAGTCCTTCCCAACAGTATCTGCAGCTTCTGGCAGGCAGTGAGTGCTAGCTGAAGTTGCAGGGAGCACTGAGGTTTGGGGGAGGTAAAACTGCTTCATCAATAATTACCCTGTATCACAGCCCACTGGTGTGCTAACTAAACTGCCACACCTTTGGGAATGTAAGTGTTCTTATCTAAAACTAACACATTAAAAAAAGAGGAAGCAAAAAATAAAATATAAATTCATTCTAAAGAAAGCTAAGTCATATATACTGCATTTTACCATGACTTGATTAGATTGTATTTTACAGATGGGCTGACAGAAATACATGCCAGAGCAGCATTAAGTTATAGGCCTTACTCTGGGTTTAATAACTTAGTGGCATTTGTTGGTTACAAATAAATACAGATGAACTATAATATACAAATAATAAACTCAGTTAAAGCTGCCAGCACATTAATAGTATTGTTGGATTAAATTTACTCTAGAGATAATAAAGCTTTTCTAAACAGAGTACATTAAATTCAACAGGTTCTTGAGAACAACTGGGTCATGAAATAGAATTATATAAAATTGTCTTTTTGACAAATAAAAAGAACCCCATTGTTTCCTAATTAAGATGTTTCTTATTACTAAGAAGGAGCAATAAGATTTAGGTCCTCTTTCACCAGACAACTAACACAGTATTAAATTATATGCAGGAGTACTCAACAATTTTACCCATTTTCATGTCTGCTAGATGCTAAGACTGCCCAGACAGAAACTGCCTCATTTCTCTCCAACAAACCTGAGAGTGGATCTTCTTGGTTCTCAAAAGAGACCACTGGATCTAAAAATGTACTTAGGCCTTTTAGCACTGGTAGTTGATAAGAAAACATTTAAATCTACGTTTTGCTTCTTGCAGTTCTCTACAGCTTGTAAACAAAATTCTGAGGCTTTTGGACATTCATCAAGAATACAAAAAACTTACTGAACTGTCACGAGAAATTTCAGCCTTTCCCAATTGCTTTCTTGCTGCAAAATGATTCCAAGTCTGCTTTCAGGTAAACGTGCATTCCTCGCTGAAATGGGAGCTCAGTTCAAACCTAATAAAACTTTCATCATCTCCAAGTAGTGGGAAGCATTCAATGTGTTTTTCTACACCTTTCCTACATGCTACAAGAGTGCAGCTTTGCAAAAAAAAAATCTGCAGTATAAATCAACTGTCTCCCAACTGACCTATATTTTTCATCTACCACCAATATGACACCTCTCCATAAGTAAACACCTAAATCACAGTTTCACCTTCAATCCAGGCTACCTAACTAGACTGAAAGGTAGTGAACTATTTTAAATTATTTTTACAAAATGCATTGTTGTGCATACGTTTTCTAGTTGGCTGTGACCCTGTGGGTAAACATTTCAGAGGCACATGCAATTGCTAACATAGTCTAGTGTGCAAAAAATAGCCAGAGCTCAGAGTGGAAACCAGAAAGGGTACAAGGGATGTGAATATGGAGACAATTGCACCAAGCCACCCAAATGAAAGCAGGAAATGTGCACCAAGATACTTTGGTTTGACTCAGCCAGGGGTTGCAGCTGAGCTGGGTACCTGGTTGGGCCAAAGGCTACTCAAAAGGCTTTCAAAAGACAAGTGTCGGGTTTTTCACTCCCACTTGTATTTCAGCAGCAGTCTAACATCTGCTGACTACTGATGCCCCTGGAGAATTTCACTCATGTTCATACGTTTTTCAGGACTCTTCCTGTACAGCTGCATGAACATATAGTGACAAAAATGGCTCCACAAAACTACTTTTTAACACATTCCTAAACGTCCAATTGCAAGTCCACAGATATTAATCAGTACAGAGACACTCACTCCCATACACAACAGGCCCAGAGCCTATGTTCCACTTAAATCCTACTCCGAGCATTTAAAGTAAGTGCTATTTTCAGTATTGCAACAATGCTGGTTTCTACACAATAATGCATTTCACCCACAGTGAAAAGCTGTCACATTGCTGCATATCTGCTAAATAAAAGCATTATAATTAGGTCAGCTACTGGATAAAGGAGACAATAAGCACTTTAACAAAGCACTGTCACAGCCCTTACAGGTCCTCACCTGAAATAAAGTCTCTTCTTTCCTTTGTTGTCACCCCAACATGTATTTTCCACAAATATATTGGCACTGCCAATCCAATTATACAACAGCAGGAGATGATTACTGTGTGACAATGTTCTAATTAACAGACATAACCTTTCTTCTGTTTATATTTCATTGGGGATATTTTCCTGGGGGGTAGAGATGCCATCCACTCACCACTAGGGACAGATGGGTCTAAAAATAATGTTGCCTGGTTCTAATTGACAACATCACGTTGGCAAACCTCTTCCGAAGACATACGAAAGCAAGATAACCGATTCCTGCCAGCATGCTGAACAGCAGGGTGGTGCCAAGAACCCTGGGTGCCCTTTTCTTGGCCACACGGAACGCGGTTGGCAGAACAGCCGAGATTAATATATTGTTGACGTGTCCTAAAACTTTGCAAAATGCTTTTCTCTTCACGACACGCTCATAATAGGCTTCCAAGTTGGGCCGCTTTCCATTTCCCCAGTTTCTTCTTGCTAATCCCAGAAACTTCAGGCGATGTAATGTGACGGCAAGTGATACATCTGCCAGGCTGAAGAAATCACCACAGAGCCAAGGCGGATTTTCATCTTCTGAGTAGAGATAAAACATAAAGAATTAGGAGCTAATGGAATACAAGCACACATAGAAGACCACGGGCTAATGTTTATCTTAGTGCTATTTCAAAATGATGTCTAATAAACACGACCAACACTTCAGCTAAGATATGACTTTAAACAACGAACATTTTACTAAACCCTGTCCATTCTTCACACAATATTGTAAAGTCTTAGGCTCAGCAGCCTTGCCTACATTTGTTAAAGAAAACAGAGACATATTTCAGGCTAATTAAAACCCACAGTAAACACTTACGTTCCTCAATTGTATTTCTCAAATCTGGATTAAATTAAGCAGGGGTTGAAGGGAAGAAGGCAGTTTAGCTTTTACTGAAAAGCTACTACTTGCCTGAAAAATTTATCGTCTTGTCTGTGTCACTCAGCTCTATGGCATTTACTCAAGAATTGCTGATTTGCTGGAGACTGTCAAATCAAAAAGAAACACATTGGATGACTGACCTGCACGAAACACACTAGCTCAGTGAGAAGACAGTTTGTCTACCCATCCTTCCTTTGTGCCTCCTAGGCCCCAAACCATGGGGTTATTACACTGAGAAGTTTGAGAGGTGATGGATATTTACACTGCCCACTATTAGTCAGGAGCACAGATGGAGACCCCAAGCTTTCTCTCCAGTTGAAGGGAAGAGGTGAATCTTCCTGGGATGGCTCAGAGCAGGCACAGCCAGGCAGCACCACACCTCTAACTTCAGTGATTTGAATCACCACCACCTGAAAGGGCTTACCTGTACTGACTACACAGAGTTTTTGAAACTCAGGATATGAAATCCGGTAGTTAGCATAGCTGCCAGCATGAGTACTCTGCTCTAGCCTAGATCTCAAACAGGACTATGCTGTTTTCTCCTCATTTGCAACCTTTTACAGTTCTTCTCACACAATGGGCACACAAATCCACTGGCGTGAACGTTCAGCAGCACCTCTGTCGAAACAGAGAAATTCTGCAAGATCCCTTTCAACTCATTTGCCACCAGAGGAAAGCAACAGTTTGGCACACTGCTGGTACCAGTCCGTTTCAAGCAATTATGCAGGTCTGGAAGAAAGGCCTCTGCAGAGAACAAGTATATCCTATGTTGCTGAAAGGATACCTAGGGATTCATCCAGGGCATTAAGTAAGAAAGATGATGGAAAAGAAGACCAAAGAAGCTAATCTCTGTGAAAGATAGATGCCTGCAGTGGCAGCAGCAGTGAGTGAATGAGTGATTTGAGCAGTAGCAAGAGAAGCAGAAGCTCAGAGGTTGACCAGGACCTGGCAGAAGCATTATTCACAAACCCAAAAAATGTGAACACACCTCAGACAAAATTCCAAGAGGCGTGTAATAGTCCGATGTTTTACTGAATCTTGTGATCCTGTTGGTTTTCATAAGCTCATCAACAGTGTATCTGTTGAGTCCTTGGAAAGGCTCTTCAGCATTGAAAGCAAAGGGGCTGCTGGAAACGGTGATAGACTTAGACTGCCGATCAAAATCCTACTATCCCTTGTGAGTTAAAATATTTTCTGAACTCTTTCACTGTTGAGCTACTGGAAAATTTAACCTAGATTTTCAATTCCTGGTTCAAATCTACTGTCTTGATAGTAACAGGTAATTATTACAACAGTTATTTATAGAGCAAAATGCAAAGAGTTGTTGATCTGAGCAGATGCAGTTGATATTGACTGATGCTTCGTGCAGCTCCCAGTGAAATCAGTCCCTACAAGCACCACTGGGAACTGGACCAGACTCTGAATAAGCAGAAGATTAATCCCATTTAAACAAAATTCAACTTTCATTTGGGTGGACAGCCCATAAACACTACCACTTCTCAAGAGGGTGGGAGAGGGAGGTTGCTTAATGATTAAAGCACTTACCCAGATTGCTAATTCTGCACATACCACAAATATCAGCACAGTATTTAAACAAGATCTTAATAAGCCTGTGTTAAACATTAAGGTCACGATCATTACAGTGAATGAAGGCCTAAAACCACAACAGCAAGAAAAACATTCTGTAGTTACGGTTTTCCCTATTTTGTTTATAAAACACTGCAAAATTTGGCAGCTAATTATACTCACTACATTGAAAGTGTAATCAAGCACTCTCATAAAACTTCTACTCACTGATAGCAGCACTAACCTATACTAGTATTTGAAACAGTATTGATCCCTTCTGTGAAGTTAAATCAGTATATACTAAAAGATTCAAATAGGATACATTAAAAACAGTCCTGCAATGGTGCTTCCAATCAGTTTACTCAGTCTCCCCAAACATAACCATCAACAGGTTTTACCAAGAATAATTCCTTACCTGGCGTTTCCTCATTTCGCCGCTGCAATTCAGTCTCAACCTGATCCAAAACTTTTTCCAGTTCATCCAGTATTTTCTTTAGGTATTTTATATTATCATGATCCAGCAGTTTAGACTAAATATAGATACAGGTTAGTGTTTTAATCATTGTACAGAATATATACTTCTATCAGAGAAACTTTTACTTAGATACTACAGTGCTTATTCATAAAATGTCATTATTTTCTCCCCATAGTCAGCTGGATACCATTTGGATACTGGTGACAATTCAGGTAACAGAAGAAAAATATTACAGATGCTAGATATTGAGATTTGCCTCACCCTGCAGAGTGCTCAACAGTCCAACACCAGCACTGATGTGTACTTACCTTTGAAGTCACTGGGACCCATCCAATACTTCAGCACACACTTGAAGTGTGTAGCTGATCTGGGGAACAGACTTCTTCGTGCCTTGTAGGGTTAAACCATTGCATGACATTACTGGTAATGACAGGTGAAACAAATGTTTACATTGTGACAGAAAAAATGTGACACTAACAAGCTCATAATAAAGGCTAAGATTTCTTACTTTAAGGCGCTTCTGTTTCGCTATATAGGCATCCTGAAGGTCTGGATTTTCTTCTGCAAGTTTCTTCAACTCTGATTCTGTGTTACTTATTTGGCCTGATATTAAAAAAAAAACAACAAAAAAAACCACAACAAAGAAATTATATTAGATATCCAAATGTACCCATAATGCAATCCACAGGAACTGATCAATACCTTGTATACAAATATCACACTGAAGAAATGAGGAGTGGTACTTCAATGAAGCACCAACACCAAGTTGGGATTCAAAAACATCATGTTTTGGCAAACAACTGCTGCATAAGTTTACCCCACCACACCTTCTGCTCATCAGTTTGCAATGAACTCTATAAAGTGGTGATTTGCCAGGCAAAAATGAGGAATTCTTGTTAATATTTTTATCTTATTCAGATAAATCAAGTTTGTTGACAAAAACTATGTCAAATCCATGAAATTCTACTACAAATACCTCTCTAATGTTTTTGTACCTCAGTTCCTGTGTTCCTAACACACTTTTCATGCTGTGAATGTGCAGATAGGTCCATACTGAGATTTTCTGTAAGTCACTGTAGGTCACCTGTATAATTCCACAGCAAAAGCCTAAATACCACTGAATATAGAACCAAGGTGTTTTCAGTTAGCTAAAATGTAACACCAAAATTTGTGATCCCTTTTGGAAATGTTAATTATTGAGTATACGGATGTTCTAGAAAAACATTGATTACATGACCTAAAGAAGGAATGATGTGAAAAATTTAAGATACTTCACTGATTTCTACTACATGTGTATAGCCTTTTCTCTCCTTAAAATGGGGCTTTGCTTGAAAATGCCATACTTGCAGACCTAGAATACCAAAAGACAGTGAACATTAAGTTTTCTTCTAAAAATAAATATTTCTAGTAATAAACTGAGAACAAAAGAATGATTACAGGGCATGAATCACCTTTTGCTTGTACGTGATAATTAAGATTAGTTCCAATTAAATCTTATAAATTAAAGTGATAAAAAAATTCTTGCTAAAAGATAATGAACTCACTGTCTTACATACTCTTTGTTTCAACCTGACATGACTGTGAAAGCCATCTTTCAACATAGCATGTGAAGAATTTGAAGGACATAATCACCCAAGTAAAATCTTATATATGCAGTTAATTACTTAATTGTATTTGGTATGCATAAACATTATATACTAGTGCCTAGAAGCTTATTATATCTAGCACTCTGAAAAAGATCAGCTTTTCCAAGCCAAAAACTAAACTATTCAGGAGAAGTTTGAAAAAGCAAAGGAATTCTTTAAGAACATCTACAATCTATTAAAAAAAAAATCATAGAACCACAGAATGGTAGGGGTTGGAAGGGACCTCAGGAGATCATCTAGTCCAACCCTGCTGCCAGAGCAGGTTCACGTAGTGCAGGTTGCACAGGATCACATCCAGGTGGGTTTTGAACATCTCCAAAGAAGGAGACTCCACAACCACACCAGGCAGCCTGTTCCAGTGCTCTGCCACCCTCACAGTAAAGAAGTTTTTCCTCATGTTTAAATGGAACCTCCTCTGTTCCAGTTTTTGCCCATTGCCCCTTGTCCTATCACTGGTCACCACTGAGAAAAGTTTGGCCCCATCCTCTTGACCCCTGCCCTTTAGATATTTATAAACACTAATAAGGTCCCCAAATGCCTCAAATCAAGAAAGCAGGCTAGACTTCAAGTATAAAAAGAGAAGAAAAAAATCCCAATTTAGACAAGCAGTACTTTTAGCTCTACCAGTATGAACATATATGTCTAAACTGACAAAAATTTATACTAACTAGAGCTAGAGGGGAAGAATACATATGGTTAGCAGAATACAAGACAACTTTGTAAAGTGAACCACAATAAAAGCACTGATTATTACCATGTGAAAACAGAAAAATTGTCAATAATGCCTGCAAGTAAAGTAAAATTGTTCAATAAACATCATCCACATTTGAAAAAAGAAAAAGCCAAACCAACAGACAGTACACTAATATAAGAGAAAAAATCATGTTATTTCAGTAAAAAAAAAAAAAAGAATGCCAATTACTCTTGCTGAAATTACCCATTCTAAATGTCTCCAGATACCTATTACAAATAATTAATTTTTAAATAACCATTGATCACTGGACCAGCCACACTGACTTCTAAATACTTTGCAATGCTCAAGAAGTTTCTAGCAGTTAGAAAGAAAAATAATTCTGTGCTGATGTTTTATTACAGATAACTCATGCAACTATGAAGAAAACTAACTGCCACACTTCACTTCTGATAACATAACGGTGTGGCTAATAAGAGAAACGAGCTGCCAAAAATTTTAAGGAGGATAACCAGTTTGTTGGAAATAGAACTTCCCAAATTAATACAATATCATCTTTTATGATATTATGAATTTGGTAATAGTATAGTTGTATTACCTTTCAAAGTCCCTGCAGTACTTGACTTTGTTCTACAGAGCATTCTAAAATACCATACAAAAATTCAACATGATATAAAACACTGACATTGACAAAAAACATCAGAGATCTCAGAACATAACTAAACAGGGAATTGTCATCCAGTTGTGTTCTCAGTATTTGATCTTTGTCATGGAACTATTTAGTTCTTTCATAATACTTAGAAGGAAACATAAAAGCATTAATTAAAGTTTGCCCTGGTACAAAGACTAGAAGGGACATAAATCAAGAAAAAACATGGCATTGATACTCAGTGGTCTGTACTGGTTGATAACCTGGCCCTAAGCAACCAATCAATGCTTCAACACAGGCCAGTGTAAAATATAAATTGAAGCAAAAGATACAGGCCATGTTTCTTGGTGAGAGGGCTGTAAGTTTGCAAGTAGTTTTGAAAAGCGAGTCTGAGGTCATGATCCATGACCAGTTGAACAAGGATTCCCAGTGCAGTCCTGTGGCTGAAAGTAATGCTGGAGTCTTTGAACATACACACATACAGTTAAAAAAAAAACCAACAAAAAAACCCCTCAAACAAAAAATAAAAACAAAAAACCCAAACAACAACAACAACAACAAAAGAATTAAATATTTATCTCCCTATCTGATACCAGTGAACAGAATCTGCTGTCCAGTTCTGGTGTCCAAAGCCAGGGGGAAAAAAAGCCGGGGAGGGGTGGGGGAGGGGGGCAGAAGGTGGGGGGCAGAGGGGGGAAAGAGCGATGAGAATTGAAATATTATTTGCCAAGAATTTTTCTGAATACCATTGAACATTGTTTAAACTAAGTATTTCTGCAAGCTACTGGACTTGAAACAGGAGCTCATTTCAGGAGGGTCTCTGTTATAAAGGGAACTGGGCAACATAACTTACAGTTATTTCCTCTTCTCTTAACATATTTTTTTCATGGGAAACCAGTAAGTATGTAAAAGTCCATCGGGTAAAATACCAATCCCAAGGAAGCCAAAGGACATTTTACCACCGATTCTACCAAACCACTGGTTCATCCTTTATCTGGAGTCTATATTGTGGCACTATTTTTACCCAGAATTATGGCTTAAATTGTGCTTTAACAATTTCCATTAGTCTGATGAACCCAAGCTACCTACTTCTTCACTTTTTTTTTTCTCCCTACCCCTGGCACTAGTTGACACTAGTACATTCCTCAGACAAAAAGGGCTTGATGATTCTCTTATAATATATTAGATAAACAGACTCTGTTTCATTTAGGCTAATCTGCATTTGGACCACTTTGAGAGGAAAGCAATTGTTTTAACACTTAAACTTAGTACAAGTTTACAATCACAAAAAAATGGGTTTCCTCCAGTGTAGTGGTTTGATGTAAGTAGTAACAGAGCTGTTCCCTAGAAACTGCTTTATAAGCATGAAGAGCAAGAGCAGAAAATAAAATGCAGCTGTCACAGCTGCCATTGTTATGCACAAGAAGAACATTTTCAACCACTATGAAAATTAATGCCACAGACACCTCAAAAACTGCACTTCCTACTTCCTGTTTTCAAATCATAAAAGACTACAAAATCAATAAAAAGTATATCCACAAATTATCAAGGACTGCAACTAAAATTGGAAATCTGTGCTCAATATACTCTGCTGAAGATGAACTGAAGACACAAGATGAATGTAATACAGCATCCTATCAACTGATAGGTATTCAGAACTATACCAGTACATACTACGAATTCTGCTGGTAGCATAGGCAGGAATCATGGAGTCCACTGTTAACTCAGGGTGCAGGATGCAGCCATGCGTGTAGGCATCCATAGGCAAGGAATCTAAAAGCTCTCTGTAGTGTTGCACCCTTGGATAATACATGCTCCCTTCTTCTGGCATTAATTTTGGTACTTCCTCTGCAATACAAAGTTAAAAGTAAAATTAAGAAAACAAGAATGTAATTGACCAAAAGCAATACTTCCAAAGTTACTTTGGTTACATCCAGCCAGCACAAATGACATTGCCACAGTTAAGAAAGCTTCTCTTGTTCCCCACCATAACTCAACTGTGTTTTCACAGCTCAGAGAAATGCATATACAAGTATGTCATTTTAAAACATCTGAATAATTCCAATTTCTATGCAGCAGCCCACATAAACATGTATTTAAGAGGCTTTCCAATCAGAAAACCAGACTCGGCACCAATTTTGTACTTCTAGGAACAGGCGACCATGGCACACAACCCTTTAGCCCTCTCACAGTACAGAACAACTTAGGTTCTGGTAAGTTGTTACAGCTGTAACGTTACTACAGCTGCAGTGCTGTAAAAATTACAGTACAGAATCCTACTCAAAGCATGTTTAGAAGTAGTCCTGCACATCAGGAATGCTCTGCCCTTGATCCACCTGGGCTCCAACTTCTCATTTGATGAAAACGACAGCATTAAATACATATTATGTTCACCCAATGATGTTTTCTTCATGCCTTAGAACTCACAGTGCTAAACCCCTGAAACACAAAATGCTGCCTCTTCACATTTAAAAAAATATAGCCCTGCATTTCCTTCAAAAATTGAGGCAGTCTTCTTTCCTGGCAATACAGACACAAAGAATTTCAAAAGCCTACATGTGATCACATCCAATTTTTTTCTTCCTACTTTTTTACCTCTTTACTCCATTTTGGATCCAAAAATAATTTATTCATTTTACTTTGTTTTTCTGCCCAAGATTATTCTGGAATTAAGCATCTACCTTTTTTCTCGCTGAGAAGCAGGAGCTGCCCTACAACAGCAGCTGTGCAGCTCTCCGTGCCACATGTTTCACAGCAGCCTCACCACAGGGTCAGCACAGTGCAGCGCTGACATTACTGACTTCTCCATCCTTCCCAAAGGAGTGAGGAGGACATAGAATCATAGAATGGTTTGGGTTGAAAAGGACCTTAAAGATCATCTAGTTCCAACCCCCCTGCCCTGAGCAGGGACACCTTCCACTAGAGCAGGTTGCTCAAAGCCTCATCTGGCCTGGCCTTGAACACTTCCAGGGAGGTGGCAGCCACAGCTTCTCTGGGCAACCTGTGCCAGTGTCTCACCACCCTCACAGTGAAGAATTTCCTAATCTAAAGCTAAATCAGTGGTGAGTTTTTTTTATTTACAGATGCTTGTAAATTGCTGGAAGGCCTTCAGCTCATTTTAAAGGAACGTGTTTTTACCCCATACCACTAGCTATTAGGACAGCCCGTTTACTTGTGAGATTATAGTATGTTCTGGTCCTGAACAAACCAATACACTGCAAAATAGAGCTGACCCCAACACTGCTGCATGCTACACATATATTGGGAAGGATTTCACACCAAAACATCTGTGAAATTACCATCTACAAACGTTGCTTCAAGGTAATCGATAATCTGCGTTGCCTCACAAATGATGTTTTCCCCATGGATGAGGACAGGTACTTCTCCAGAGGAATTTAAGCGCATGAACCACGGCTCGTTGTGCTCACTCAGCGGCAGGTTCACATCGTGCTCTTCGCACTTCAGGGCTTTTTCGGCTATTGCCAAACGCACCTGCAATGGTACCACCGGAGTTACCCCGACTCGGCCTCAGCATCCCGGCCCGCCCGCGGCGGGTGCTGGGCAGGAGGGAGGGCGGCGCTGGGGAACTGGAACCCCAGCGCCGCCCTCCCTCCTGCCCAGCACCCGCCGCGGGCGGGCCGGGGCTGCCGGAACTGCCCCACCCTGTACCCGCGCCCCCCTCACCTTCTGCGACGAGAAAGACTGCGTCCAGTGGTACAGCACCAGCGGCGCCATGGCACGGCTCCAGCCCAGCCCTACCCGCTGCGTTGCGCCGGGCGGAGCAGGCGGCCTGCGCGGATGCGCGGCGGCGGCCGTACCCGCCCCGCCCCAGCCTGCTCTTGGAAATTAAAAGCAGGGGATGCGGGGTGGGCGGGTGCAGAGGAAATCGTCTTCTTCCCCTCCGCTCTGGAGGCGGCTCTTCCTAAAGGGAAACCGCCCGCAGCATCCCCTGGGGAAGCGCAGAAAGATGGATGCGCAGGTAAAAGGGTCACAGGGCAGGATTTCCTTTTTTTTTTTTTTTCCTTCCCCTCCGTGAACAAGTACTTCCACTATGAATTTCAGGGATATTAGCATCATGCTCTTGGAAAAAACCGATAAATATTACCAGAAGACATCCTGAGCCGGACCCTATGGATATAAACATTCTATTGCAAAATGTGATTAAGTTACAGCAAGAAGAAATAAAGCTCTAGAATAATATACACTTCTTTTGCCTCCAGATGAGCTCTTTCAATTTCAAAAGACAAGACTTCTCAATTACTATTCTTTTCAGAATATATTCTTTTCAAAATCAGAAAAAAAATGAACAATTTTGCAGGATTTTTTTCCTATAGGCAGAAGGGTCCTGAAAAGCATCTGATAACAAACGCTAGCTTCCATCATCAGAAAATGCTTCCTCACACTGGAAGTATTTTAGAAGATGTAATTGCTGACAGTACATGCCTTATTCATTAGACACTATCTGCTGCATCAGGGACATGAGCAAACTGAAACCCATAGTGAGATTTAGAGAGTCCAGAATATTGTTCTCTTCATCCTAACTGCTCAATGCACAATAAAGGTGACTATTTCAGGTGAAACTGATAACTCAGTCCCACGTACAATTTCTATATACCAGATGAATCCCACCATTAGTATCCTAAAGACCTGAGCCTAATTTATTGAGCACTACATCCCAATAACAAGTATACGTAAGGGAAATTTTGACTAATGCTAAGCAAAGGAATGGATTTAAGTCACCGAAAGAGACAAGGTAATAGACCGATCTTGTAAATCAAAAGGGAAAAAACAAAGAGCCAGCATCCAGCCCAACACACTGTTCACCTGAGTGGGCGCAAGGGCAGCCCTGTGCCTTCCCCAAAGATGACTCCCAGATAGAGTCACAAACAGGAATAACCTCTTCAGAAGGGCAGGCACGATGACAGGCTTCTTACAAATCCCAGCTGATAGTAGGCAGTGTGTTACCTACATTTTGGGGAAGTTAATTTAATTTTAACTCTTCAAAAACTTGGAGAATGTGCTTAGGAATTATAAGAATGCATTAAATGGAATAAATACATTACAGCTGGACTTATTTCTCTCCAAGATATATGCCTAAGGCAAAAGTGCTGGAATACCCTCCCATGTGCTAGGGCTTTAACCTGTGACGTGCTGATACACAGGTATTCTCACAGGTCTCTACCTGGGTTGCTGTACAGTTCCTCACAGCTAGATCTTATAATATCTCAAGGCAAATAACTGAGTATTGGATACCTCAAACATTATTTTTTAAAATTTACATGCACTGGATACTTTTTAAGGTTTTTGGGGTGTTTTTTTTCTTAATTTTGCTTTTGAATCAAAATGTTGTCATTTTGTCAGTTACCAGACAGACCAGTGCTCCATTTCAATTATCTTGTTCAACTATTTAATTTCATATCAAAATTAGACTTCTGAGTTCGAGTTATGTTCTGTTACCTGATTTAGATGCCTAGAAAGGCAATGAAAGGTATCTATCTTCTAACACAATAATTGTAGAATCGTTTTGGTTGGAAAAGACCCCTAAAGATCATTGCATCCAACTTTTAACACAACACTGCCAAGTCTACCGCTAAACCATGTCCATAAGCATCACATCTACATCTTTTATATACCTCCAGGGGTGGTGACTCAACCACTTCCCTGGGCAACCTGTTCCAATGCTTGACAACCCTTTTGGTGAAGAATTTTTTCCTAATATTCAATCTAAGACTGCTCTTGTGCAACTTGAAGCCATTTCCTTTTGTTCTATCGCTTGTTACTTGGAAGAAGAAACCGACACCCTCCTTTCAGGTAGTTGTAGAGAGTGACAAGGTCTCCCCTTTTCCCCAGACTAACCAACCCCAGTTCCCTCAGCTGGTCCTCATAAGGTGTCCTCTGGACTCTTCACCAGCTTTGTTGCTAATCTTTGGACACACTCCAGCAACTCAAAGTCTTTCCCATAGTGAGGGGCCCAAAACTGAACACAGTAATGGAGGGGAAAAGGACCAGCGAGAACAGTATTTCCTCCTTCTGGCCTCTTCAGTAACAGAGCGGCTGCAATTCTTCTAGGGTGTTTCTTCTTCCTTCAATCCAGCCAGTTGAGCTGAGGAGGGAGCGGGCTCCCCCCAGCCCGGCAGGCAGCTGTTCTCACCACTCACCACACGAGGCCTCCCTTTTCCCAAAATACGACACAAAGCACCTTCTCCTTCAGAGGTGCTGAAGAAATTTTTTTCTTCAGGACAAACACCTGTCCATCCACCTGTGTTTGCTCCCAAGCCTCTCTACCTTTTCATACACAAAGAAAAGCAAGGCAAAGGGACAGGTTATGAATAAGCTCACAGCATCCTGGAAAACCTTGTTCCACGTGCGTTTACACAAAGCTTTACACAATTGAAATGAATGTTAGTCTCCATAAAGGTACTTTTTAATGTGTAAATATCATGAATACAAAAGCAGTGCAAAGCACAGAGCCACACAACTGCTAATCTGACCGGCATCCTGGCACACTGCCATTGCAAGCAGACCACTAGCACTGTGTGATAGATCACTTTCCTCACCATACTGATATCCTCGCCTTGTTTCTCTACATTGCCCCTCCCGGGTCTTTTTTATTGTCCTGTACATGTTTACAAAATATATATGTACATCCCTCTATAATTATTTTTAATGCACATATATTTACATTATGGAAAGCAAATAACATTTACAGGTATTACCAAACAGTACCAAAATCAATTTAATAAGCTGATGTATAAATTCAGTCAAAGATCTGGAAATCAGTATTCTGGTTTTCTTCCTTATTTCACCAGTCACTCCATGATACTGTCAGGAAACATCTAGGCCAGATATGTCATAGAAGTTACTGCTGCCAGTAAGAAGAATGACTATTTCTTTCTCATCAGATCTTTTTGGTTTTGTGCATATTGAACACCAAGTTTGATTAGATTACAGGGGGGGGAAAAACCTTTTTCTTCTTTCTATGCAGCTAGAGCCATTATAGCTGAAAACTAGCTGGATTCTATGTATGCATCATTAACAGATGCATTGGATCTGTTCCAAGGGCAGAATTTGCCTAATTGACAGTGGTGCAGGAGTTAATACTGGTTCAGAAAGTAAGACGGGTTCTGTTCTGGACCTTCTGGCATCAATAGTTACTGGCTAAATTCCAGTTGCAGACGCTGCACTACTGGTGATGGCATGAGTCAAAAAAACCCCACAGCACTGAATTCAGTTATACAGGTAAGATTCAGTATTGACCCAAGAACTGTCTTTAATATACTGATGCATTAGATATGCAGCCCTTCAGAAAGAGTGAGAGCAAAGTTCTGGATGTCCAGCAAAGACTGGACAGTCACAGTTGAGACTATGCCCTAATTTAACTGTGTATAAAACCATGGAGGGATGCCAGTCTAAGTAATTTTAAACAGCTGATGCATATTTTCAAGAAATATAATTACTGAGTTGCCATTTTACATCGAACAAAATCCATCTATTAATAGAACTGATTTAGTCACCTTCAAAGTTACTTAACCTATTACATGAGATTTTCTTCAGGTATTTCACCACAAAATTCTGCACAAAGTTTTCCCTAAATACTATAGTCCAGCCTGTTCCACACAGAAGAAGTTTCATATGTCAATACTTCAGAAATACTGCTTAATAATTATTTTTTCTAAATAAAATTATTCTTAGTAGTTTTATAGTAAGCCTATCTCAAAATAGTACCAATTGCATTGCTTTCTAGTTCTTGATAAAGAATAAAAATATTAATTGTTCTAATGCTATAAAAACTTCAACAGTTTTGATGATTGGAATCAATTTTCCTGAAATATCAGGCTTTTTAATCAAGCCTAAAAACACATTTTGTATATTTATATAAGGTGCAAAAAGGGCAATTTCTTAGCTATAAACCTTAAAATCTAGGTATTGCCATTACAGCTTTATCCAGTCTATCACTCCTCAAGCTTTTATACAAAAACAGCATCTTCAGATTATAAAATCTAACATAACAGCCAAATTCAAAAGATCTAAACTATGCTTTTATGTACTTGCCTGTGTGGGTTGTCTGTGTGCATATATGTAATATGCTGGCTAAGGAACTTGATTGTTGTTACTAAAGTATTAGGAACAATTCTATACCATCACTTCACATGCTCATCTTCCCTCCGTTATCTTAGATGTGTAACTCACACAAGTTGAAATTCTATTAAAAGGATCTCCTGTGCTCTGTACCTCTGTGCACAACATGCAGGTGTTGATTTTTATACTGGTTTTAATCTAACAGCGATGACATTTTGCTGAGCAGAAATTGCCACTGTGTTACATGTTTGCACGGCACTGTCTAACACATTGGGTTTTGGCTGCCTATTCAAATTCACATATTACCACAGCACAAATGATGTGGTAAACAAACTAAAAAATACTATCTTCCAGCTACTGCCTGTGGCCAAAAACAAAGCATGCAACTTTGAGCTAGTAAAATAGATTATTTCAATGCTGAAACAAAGTCCACCAAAGTTAGTGGTGCAATTTGCACTGACTTCAATGGGTCGTATATCAGGTTTTAGGCCTGTTCAAATTCTACTACAATCACTCTGCAAAATATAAAGATGCAGTAACAGGGATGATAACCAAGCACAGAAAGCCTTATGGAAATCTAAGTGGTTAAATACAGTTTTGTAAAGTGTCCTGTGAAGTCTCATGCAGTATTTTCTTTGACTAGAAAATAATTTTAAAATATCTTTCCTGAAAAATTATAGAAATCAGATTCTTTCCATCCCTGAAACAAGACCAAAGTTTAACCATTTGAAAAAATTTCTAAAAATCTTATTTACACTTTTTATTGAAAATGTTGTGAAAATTTTTATAAGTTAAATCTGTAAATGAGTTTAAACTAAGCATTTGATCTTTTTCAGCCAACCGCTCACAGAAATAGTTTTAACATACTTTAAAGGGTTATCTTGTACTTCCAAACATTTTCATTGACAAATAAAAAAATAGCTGCCACTGAGGAAGAGCCATTACTTTTAACAGCATTAATCATTAAGAGGACACAAAAACATAGTTCTCACTTAAATGAGGAAATTCTTATTTCTTTAGCCTTAATTCCTGCTGTTTGCTCATTATCTTTGTGCAAACCTAGACTAAAAAATAAACAGTAACAGGCAAAATATTTCAATCAGCCTCCTTGAAATCTCACTTCATGAGACAGTCAGACACCTGTGCTAGGCAGAAGTATAAAAAAGCTTAAGTCACCCTCTGTCCCAGAGCACCTCATGCCAGCACAGCAACAGGGATGAAGGCTGTTCTGCCCCACACTATCTGTGGGCTCCACATCACCACGGGAAAATCATCAGGACCAGCTGGGTAACCCAGCTCACAGTTGCTCATGGAGTGGTGGGGACCTTAACCACAGGTAGAATTTTTTCTCTTACTGAGAAACATTTTTTTTTTCCCCAGTTTAAAATACAGAAATTATGCACCAGTATTGCAGTGTCTTTTAAAATTATAGTACAGGAGAAACAAAAAGGAAACTGCAGTAGTCAACCATGATATATCAATTCACTGTATTTACTGACTTTTAAAAGCTAGATAAATTTTTTATTAAGTTCCACTTCTCACTACATCCGTATTAGCCAACTGGAATTTTTAATCCTGCTGTTTCCCAGTGGAGGGCTCTCTGTATGCATGACTTCAAGTACCAGCTCTCATTTCTGCACTTCATGAAGGGCGTCTCAGAGGTGCCATTACACAACTTCTCCACTCTCTGAACAGATATCAGGATACTATCTAGTTAAACCTTCAGAAAGATTTAAATTTCTTCCCTGTTTTTCTTTAACAAAACTGCTACTCCATATTTGATTGATAATTGCTCTTTGAGTTTTTCATCCCTTTGGCAAGCATTGATGAAAAAGCACAGAAGAATGGGACTGTTAGTTGGTATCAATTATTAAACCCCAAAGTTGAGTCCTGATCCAAACTGATTCCACTTTAATTTAAATTATTCTTTTAGTCTGTAGATGAGTCTAATTTCTGAAACATAATTTAAATGCATAACAGTTTAATAATCTTAAACATGGTTTAAGTGTTAAGAGTTTAGTAATAATATTCGTGGTTTAGGTGTACTGAAGAGCAAAAAATGGTCAATTCTCTTGCTTTGTAGACAAAGGTATTTTGTGGTGCTCAGGTATTTCCAGTGAAGTTAACTCCAACACAAGGAGCAATAATTTAAGAAACTGGGATTCTTTGACTTGATTATTACAAACTATCTATGCCACTTATAACCTTACATTTTCAATGCTTGAAATAAAAGAACAGAATGTAAAACAGCTGGAAAAATTAATTATCAAATAGCACATGGATACAATATTCACCTAACCCCTCTTGTAAGCAAGACCCTCATTTGTGAAAGTATAAATAGGACAAGATACGGTTTTGGGCAGCAATAGATCTGGGCACTGAATCACTGTCTATGTTCTTTTGGCACTGACTGAAACACGCTGGCACGATTTTTTCTCAACTGCATAACGTCACTCACAAATAGAGAACAACTACCAGAGCCAATGCTCTGAAAACACACTTCCCTCGTCACGCTTAGGTCAATTAAATTTTCTTAAGAAAAATAGATGTAGTATGTTAGTGCCAGCTGAAGGCAGCAATACTTGCTGTTTAGCAGTTACTGAGTTATCCAACCAAAAAAAAAAAAAAAGTCTATGCAGAGAAAGGGATAAATTCAAATCCTGTGTGTGTAACTGATACAAATGAAAGTATGAAGCTGTCTCCGTGCCCTGTGCAAGTGCTGGGGAGAAGCGAGTGCAGCAGGCGATGGTATGTGTCTGAAATAACAAACCCTTTCCACTAACACCCTAGCTAATGCACCGGGTGGGGAGGCAAAGCCAGAGGAGAGAAGCTGCAGAAGCTGGAGCAAGCTTTTCAAATTTTACAGACGCAAAAACTGGCGGTGAGGTGGAGGAAGACACAACACCTTGTTTTGATTCCCGTAGTGTCCTATCCAGTCCAGTGACCAGAACACAAAGGCAGAATTTGACTTGTGTGTTACAGTCATCAGAGTTAAATACAACCATTAAAAAAATATAGAAGCTGTATTAATAGAAGAGTCACTATGAACGGAGCTTAGCAACATGGAAGTGAGAATATCCTTTTGGCCCAGAGGGGATAATCTATCTTTTCAAGATGAAGATATTAACAGGGTATTTTCTTGACCTTGAATAATTAAAATTTTCCCTCTAACATGCTAGATAGGCCACTGCCACAGACCTCCAGGGCTATCTTACTTTATTTCAATATATTGCACAAAGTCAGAAATAACCAACTGGAAAAAACTTGTTAATCAGCCTCTTTCTGACTTCACTTTATAATGCATTTTAATTCCAGTTTTTACATTGTGTATGACCCAAGACAGCTGGACAAGAGCTATTTCTCAGTCCACCTTTCCTTCTCTACAAAAGCTTCATGCTTTAGTGGTTCTAAGTCACTGGAAAACAAAATCAAGTTAATATGAAATGAGGAGTCTAACAAGAACATGGTTCATATATTGGAACAGTGTTCTAATACCGTGATTAAATTTGTATTCCCCATAAATTGCGTTTTGTTTGAACTCCTTGGCTTGTGATTCTGTTTCCTCCTGTTTTCTTGATGTCAGCTTCTTCACTGCCGGCAGAAGATCCCTCCAAACTGCAGCTGCTTTTGTGCGTGTTTCATCAAAGGCCCTGAACGTCTGGTAACCAGCAGTCCCGGTGGGTGCTACGAATGTCATCTGGGTCTATCTCAGGGAAGAACAGCATGACCATATTTACTGCTGATGCTATTCTGGGGGCTGTATGACGTCCTTCTTCCCTCTGGCTGAGCAACGCTTGCCCGTTTGTCTTTCAACACTCACTCCAAGCATGACAGGATGAAATAAAACAAAATTTATGGGTAGCAAGCTTACTTGCATATCGAAGATCTACATTTTAACAATTTCATCATATACACACACATGCTTGTTTCAATAATCATGGTAAACATTTTGTAGTCTAGGTAGATTAGACAGGTTACATTTTTTAAAAAATCAAACCAGAAGATAAATAAGAAGATAAAGAAAAGTATTACTATATGAAATAAGTCAAGTTAGTATGGAGGTACAAGTCTGTTTGTCCCCATAAATTAAATCCTCACTCAGGTTGGTGCTTTGCACAGCACCTCCAAACATGGACAGCAGCTATGTCTCCCAAAAGCTGTGAAAATAGGGGAGAAAAAAACCCTTCATTTCTGGAAGCAATCATGCACATAGGATCACCTCTTCCAAACTCAGGCATGTACCTTTTAGGTGTACAAACTGGAGCTCACTCAGTAGACAGCAGAATGAGCCAGGCACGTCCAGTGATTGATTAAGCTGAACCTAGTGCAAGGTCTGTGCTACACTTTGTGATAGAGAGGATGAAAAAAAAAAACAAACAAAAAAACTAACAAAACCCACACAAAATTTAAATTTTAGATTACATGCACACTTTTCACACTTCAAATGTTATCATTTTGCTGATGTTAATATATATACAAAAACTAGAAACATGACACCATATGGTACAGAAAAGATCACATTTTTTTTCTTCTTTTAAGACTATACAAATAAATTTTCAGCACCAAAACTGCAGAATCACAAAGTTGCATAGTGCCTAATTCCTTCACTTTCTGGATACTGAAATTTTGGGTAGTAAAATCCCGATATCACAAATTTTCAAAAATGGATGATATTTTTTAAATATTTCATTGGACTCAGTTTCCCAAATATGCTGAGCAACCAGCTGTTAAAAATCAAATCTCACTGAACATTTCATTAGCTAGACAAAAACTGCAGTCTCAAACTTACACAAAACTGAAACCATATCCCTTTATACATGAAAACAAAACTGCAACCCCCTACTTCTAACTTTAGCATGCCGTATCACAGAACCGCAGTCCTCCAGCTCTATTACATTTTTTGTTTTCATGGCAGAACCTCATACAAGTAAAAATACCACATGATTAAATGTGGGTGAATTAGTAAAAATTTTCCAGTGTTGTCATATGAAAGAAGTTAATTTCAAAATCAGTTATAGTTCTCAAATCAACTGAAATAAACGTTGTATCTAACATACCCAGATATCACATGCAGAGTTGCAAACATGAATTCATATGACTTCACCAAAAGAAGAGCATAAAAACAGTACTGCACCTGCAGAACACTGCACACCATCCAAACTTCTGCTTTAATGGTTCTGTCTTCCTAAGAGCAGAATCTAATATTCAAGCTGAAATTTCAGGAGATGGAAACTGTAGAGATGGGACTGTCTGTCTGGTGAAGAAATTCTCTTTACCAAAACCTCTGTGAAGGTTTGTAATCACTGGCGATGAAACTGCTAACTAACCAGGAGGATTTTCAATTAATATGGAGCCTAAGGCATGGCAAAAGGCCTAGATCTCTGGGAAGATGTAAGTGGTTCTCAATAGAGGTATTCAGAAAAATGGCAGCATGGTGAGCACTGAGTAAGGCTGCAAAGCTTTTTTTTCCTGCAGTATTAAAGCAACATGTATGAAAATTATTTAACTCATTAGCCAATTTACATGAAAATTACCAGAGGAATTAAGATCTTGAAGGTATGACGTTCTTAAAATTTAAAACAAAACAAAGCCACAAATACACATGCAGGCAGGAGAGAGAGATGCTTTGCACATCCCCAAGAAAACGTGAAACAATCCAAATACTTATCTGACATGAGAGCTAACACAAATGCTCCAAACAACAGGAACAGCTTCGATCAGGCCATGGACCTCCTTGGGGACCTGGAAAATCTGTAGGACATGACAGCACAGGACTCAAGAGCATCGGGTGCTGCGTGAAGATGAGGGACTTAACAACAGAGGGACCTGCTAGGAAGGTGCTATGGGGCAATTACAGTACCATGTTACAGGGAAAACTGTTTTTACCCAGCAGATGAGTGACTATGTCAAATCTGGAATATCTTTTCCTTTTAACTAATGGGAATAATCTGACTGAGAATGCAAGACTGCAGGCAATTTGGGTGAAAGATTATGGAAAAATATTATTTGTAATTCCTAGGAAAAAGATAATGGAATTGAAAACAGAAGGGGTAAACTGTAAAGCTGCCAGCTTTTCTGGATGCTTTCAATTGCATTAGGACAATTGTTTGTATAGATGCCCTGTGAACAGAGCAAATGATTCAGCTTTAAGAGCAAAGTAAAAATAAATCTTTTTGCTGGATTATTTTTAAGCTGGATTGGTTCCCTGATCCCAATCACAGCTCACTGAAGAAGCAGTTGTGCTGGCAGCATGGAGGGCTGGGCGCATGAGAATACCTCGAGCCAGTGTCAGCCAAGACTGTCTTGTAAAATCCACAAACTTAGATTTGCTCTCTACTAGGTTTCATTTTATCATAAACTCCAAAAAGAGCAACTTGCTTTCTTAAAGAAACATTGTGAAGTGTATAAACACAAATTACTTCAATGTGAAGGGAAAATGAGTATCACAAGATAAATTTGACTAAAATGAAAGCTCTTCAATGATCCTGAAACACCAGAAGAAAGTCTACACAAGTAGAAAGTAGGTCAAATTACTAAACGAAGAATATTAGGGAACAGTGCAAGTATGTAGGGGCAACATTAGAAAGGCCAAATGACAGACCAAGACCTAGTTGGGAAGGAACAGACAAGGAAATGAGACAGCCCCATAGTAGGAGGAGGAGGGTGAAGGGGAAGGCAGTGCCGCTCCTCAGCTCGGGGGAGAGCTTTCAGGTGCACCACTGGGATGAACCAAAGTGTTAAATACTTTTTTGTTTAAGCTTTCACTAAAAGAGATATTATGTATTTTGACTTCAATGAAGCTGCTGACATTAGTCAGAGCTGATCTAGGCAAAGCTGTGGTAAGAGAGTACACATTATTTACTAAGTAATGGTTATTAATTATTAAGTCCCAAGCCTGAGGGATGTATCAAATGCTACATCTGTACCAAATCCTTTAACATTCAATACATTAATTAATAACTTTGATCTTGGAAGAGTTCAGTAATTGCACATGCAAATGTGCAAACTGTTAGAAACGAGGGAGGAACTGCAATATAGGATTACAACTAAAAATGAACATAAACCAGGGAAGTAATCTTAAGAGGAAAAAAAAATAGTGATAGTGTGCCAGTAAATACCTGTTGAGTGAAAGTAAGCTTCACTAATACAAAGTGACAAGCGACTGGTTAAACGATATCCTGTGGGAAAGGATTTGGACAACAGCAAAGCACACACTGAAGACAAGTCAACACATCATCTTCTTCTTGTGTGGAGAAAAAGGAACCATCACACCACTGGTTCCACATCAGTGTAAAATAATAATGTCATTTGGGAGTCACATGGAATTATGCTACTTCTATATGTTACAATATTAGCTAAATAATGTGTTTTGTTTTCAAGATCAGACTTTAACAAATACATATCGTAATTGGAGAAAGCCCAGACAAAAGCAACAGTGACAGTCAGAGGTCTCAGAGGAAATAATGAAAGATATAGCCTGCTTAGTCTAAAGAAAGGGGTAAAGCAAGACACAACAAGCCATCTTCACACACAAATTTGCTGAAAAGAGGAAATCAATAAACCCTTTCTATCTTCCCTGAGGAAGCAAGACTTGAACTGCAGCAGGTGCAGGATTCTGATCACAAGTTAGGAAAAACTTGCTAGAGATAAATCTGATTTTGTAGATCTTTTCCACCTATGTAATTTAGGTGGCAATTTAGGGTAATAATTATGATGTTACACTCTGCTTCAAATCAAGTATTATAAAATCAAACAAATTCAGAGGTTTATTTTTTTAAAGTGGATTAAGGTGTAGTAATGCACTCATTTTTGTTCTGCAGAAATATATATATTAAAAAACCACAACAAAACCACTAAATATTTTGTATTATTTCCATAATTTCATAGTTACTCATAATCATAACACTACAGCATGCCATCATGATAAGACAACCTAATATCTTTATATGTTTAATTTTTTTAAATCATTCCAATACATTGTATCTTACTGGTACGGAGAGTTCTCCCACTTTTAAAATCACTCCAGAAACAACATACATGCTGCATTTCTTAAAAACAAAAAAAACCAAACAAACAATAAACCCAGTACATTTTTATTTAAAATTAATTCAGTTGCTTAATACAACACTGAAAATAGAAGTCTAGGTACAGAACATACTCATCTTGTTTTCAAGTTTGAAAAGGATCTGTATTTTTGTTTTTATAAGCTTTATCAGCAGTTTTGCAAAGAAAATAATAACTGTATTCACTGAGTAAGCATAATATTTTTGGAATTAAATACACTAGCTTACTGGCTAGGTCCCAGCTTCAAATGCAATGTAGAACTGACACTCACCAATGCAGCTAGGAGTGTACATAACATGACGTTTCTCAAATATTCTATCAAATTTTTTGCAAAAATTCCTGTAGAATTACCATTTTAGTATTCACAGTAATTTATGTGAACTTATAGTATAGTAACAAAAAGTGGTATGTTCCCGTCCTAGGAGTCAGACAACATCATTTGTGTTAAAGCTATACAGAACTATGTTTATAAATGTGAATTTAGACTCCAGACATAAAAATTGGCATAAAAGTTGTGGCTGTTCATATGGAGCCAGGAAAGACCCACTTGCCTTTGAAATTTCTACACTGTGGCTTTCACACTACCTTTACTCCTCTGTTTCTGCCTCCCACGCAGCAGTGCTGTGTGTGAACTCACCCAATACAACATGTGCAGCTCATGGAGCTCATCAGATAAGCATCCTGCCTCTGTTATGCAAAGTACTTGAGAACATTCTTCAGAGCTTTGCTTTATTTGAGCACAGATATCTTGCAGATGTTTAATTTAAAGCTGGTGTGTAGTCCCACTGAAGTAAATGGGATTACTTATGTACTTAAAGTAATTCCCTACTGAATCAGGCTTTTAAGGGTAAGAATAAATGTGCCAAATTTTTATTCACACGTCAGATATCTATAGACTAATAGTTTAAACTCAGCAGTTTTGTATCTCTTTAATATTAAATCTCTGGAGTTTAATATCTTCACCTGCTGCATCTACCGTCCCTGCACCAAGGACCTTTTTAAACATAACCATGTAGCACAGTTTTTTGCATACATATGGTGTCATCAGACCTACTGCTGTGGTGACTTACACAGCAACAGAACTACTCAGGGTAAACTTTCTCTATTTGGCCAGTATACAACAAAAACAGAACTTTTTTGTAAATTATAAATACACTGCACCTGGACCTGGTCTTTGCTGAATATTACATGCATCAAAGACTTCAGAAAAGAAATCCTGTAAGGCAGATTAAAAAAAAATAGTTGAAGCAATTACATCTACTTTGGACAAAACAGGTAAATTCACTCATCTACCTATAACTGCTTACTTCCTGTATCTATGGATTTTAGAACAATTTTTAACTTGATACAGGGTGGAAGTGTGCAAGGAAACAAAATCTGTGGATCTAAGGTATTTAACACATACATGCTACACACTGCATAAGATCATTACCTACACCCTGGCCAGAAGCAAACACAAAGTGTCATGAACTAGAGCTAAGGCTCATCAATGCAAAATCTATCAGCAAAACCCAAAATATCTACAACCTCATCAGAGACACTTCTGACTTCTTACATCAAGACCTGGCTGAGTGCTGCTAAGAGTTCTCTGCAAAGCGCTTCTATCCTCACATCTATCAAAATTTATCCCCTGCTGAAAATATAATAAGAGAAGTCTGTCAGTGATTAATTTATCTTGTCTTCAAGCAACTTCACTTAAATTTATTCCTTCATTTAAATGAATACACCTGGAAATATAAACCACATGCACAATCACCATTTATTTTAGCATCATTTGCAGGTCACTGAGGAAATACTCACTGACACACTTGTGACAATAGAAGAAAAATTATGTTTCCTTCCTAAAACTTTCATTGTTCACCTCTGGCCCATCCAATCTTTTTAGTTCATCTAATCTAATATTAAACCTATAAAATTTAAGTCAAGGGGGTAAAACAAAGGACTAAGAGGCAGATGCTTCTTTCTTTAATGCAATGGCCAGTACCTTTTAGGGTACAGATGTAAGAACTTAAGGCAAGCCCCAGTAAGTTCCAAGATACAATAACAGATACCAGACCAACAGCCTTAGGGATAAAAGGTTTCTCTCTAAGTGGCAGTACAGTAACACATACAGATCAGTAATGCAATTACCCAGGCCATTACAATGGCAAACCCAGTTATTCAGCAGTACAACTACTCAGGTGGAAACAACAGCAAATCCAGTAATTCACCAATACTGAGCCAAAAAGCTTCCCTGAGCACGCAGGGACTTGCACAACCGTGGCTATCAGCCAGGCCAGCAGGAAGCTGCTTGGACCTGC
Organism: Caprimulgus europaeus; assembly: GCA_907165065.1. Next base: position 33,904,248 of record OU015525.1, read on the forward strand.
AGAGGGCTGGGGGAATCCCACACTCCCTCATTGGACCCATCTCTTCCACTGCTGAGTCATGGAAGCACTGCCTGGACTTGCTAACCAGTCATCGCATCCCATCCCATCTCCGTGCTCCCCTCTGTGCCAGTCCTGTCTGTGGTGTGCCCACAGAAGTATCGTGTGAGGCAATACCAGCCTTACACCTCTGCTCTGCACAGTGCCAGGAAACACCATGCAAGGCAATACTAGCCCCACAACAGATAAAAACTCTGGAGCTCAGCAGCTCCAGTTCAACCATGACAACACATGTGCTACATAAAAATCTGAGCCTAGAGTAATACACAACTATAAACAGGGGACTTCAATTACTACTGTAATTGACAGATCGATCACTTGGTGGATAAGGAATTGGCTGGATGGTCACAATCAAAGAGTTGTGGTCAATGGCTCAATGTCCAAGTGGAGACCGGTGACAAGTGGCAACCCTCAGGGGTTGGTACTGGGATCAGCGCTGTTTAACATCTTCGCCAGTGACAAGGACAGAGGGAATAAGTGCACCCTCAGCAAGTTTGCTGATGACACCAAGCTGTGTGGCTCAGTCGACACACTGGAGGGACGGGATGCCATCCAGAGGGACCTTGACAGGCTTGAGAGGTGGGCCTGTGCAAACCCCATGAAGTTCAACAAAGCCAAGTGCAAGGTCCTGCACCTGGGTCAGGGCAATTCCAAACATAAATACAAGCTGAGTGGAGAATGGATCGAGAACAGCCCTGAGAAGGACTTGAGTGTATTGGTGGATGAGAAGCTCAATGTGAGCCAGCAACGTGTGCTCACAGCCCAGAAGACAAACCGTATCCTGGGCTGCATCAAGAGAAGCATGGCCAGCAGGTCAAGGGAGGTGATTCTCCCCCTCTACTCTGCTCTCGTGAGAGCCCACCTGGAATACTGTGTCCAGTTCTGAGGCCCCTAAAATAAGAAGGACCTACTGGAGCGAGTCAAGAGGAGGGCCATGAGGATGATCAGACACCTGAAGCTCCTCTCCTATGAGAACAGGCTGAGAGAGTTGGGGTTGTTCAGCCTGGAGAAGGTTCTGGGGAGACCTAATAGCAGCCTCCCAGTGCCTGAAGGGGCCTACAGGAAGCCTGGGGAGGGACTTTTTTCAGGGGCACGTGGTGATAGAACAAGGTGCAATGGCTTTAAGCTGGCAGAGGGTAGGTTTAGATTTGATATTACGAAGAAACTATCTCCTGTGAGGGTGGTGAGACACTGGAACAGGTTGCCCAAGGAAGTTGTGGATGCCCCCTCCCTGGCAGTGTTCAAGGCCAGGCTGGATGAGGCTTTGAGCAACCTGGTCTAGTGGGGGGTGTCCCTGCTCATGGCAGGGGGGTTGGAACTAGATGATCTTTAAGGTCCCTTCCAACCCAAACTATTCTATGATTCTATGTATACTAGTATCAGCTATAGGCATGCTGACTTACAACAGGTAGCTCCAAATGCCCATATAAAGCATCTCACTCTTCTGAATTCTGTTAAAACATGATAAGGCTTTGTCTTGTTTCAGAGGAAAGAAAACAGAAAAGACAGATTGATAGTGTGAAAATAGTGAACTACTCAAAGCACACATGCCATCACCACTATTGTTTTCAGTCTTTTTCTTGACTAAAAAAATGCAAGATGTGGAGGGTGTTAAACCTGATAAGCTCAAGAAATACTCAGAGGATACTGAACCAAATAATCTTCATCAATCCCACCTACTGCAACCTTTTCAGACTTCTCCTCCAGTCTTGGTTAATGGCTTTCTACAAAAGCTCACATGGCAATTAAGGTCCCAGTCCTTAACTTCAGCACAAAATATAGCCTTGTCCAAAGATACATGAAAGACTGCATAATGTCTGTGCTACAGAAATGTCATTCTTGTCTGGTTTTCCACACTCTAAAGCTATGGAACAAAATTCCCTGGGCACAAAGGGGCATTGAAAGCTTCTTCATCTTCTCACAGACAAGGCACACATCTTTTATCTTCTTTTTTGTTTTGTGTGTGGCTCCAAACAGAGTCTTTTACCTATGCATTCTCAAGCAGAACAAGAAATTCTGAAGCCCCTTGTTGGAATAGAAACAAGGCTTTATAGCACACACTTCATCTGGGATGATGGGAGAGGAGACAAGAGAGGCATGCATCAGTTATGGTGCTCAAAACTCCTGGAAAGAGCAGAGATACTTGGGCACTGAACTGTGTGAGTATGGCATAAAAAAGTACACAACGCAGCATCCCTGTGAAGCACAAAGCTTGAAAATTTATCCAAGTTCAATGGGTATGTTTAATGAGTGCAATATTTTAATCTCATTTAGGTTTAAATCAAAACTGCTTATAACTGGGCTGAATTTGGCATAAATTTCTGAAGATTAACTGTCTCAACTTCTGATGGTTTGTGTTTAAATCTTTCATTTTCAACTAAGTTTCTGCTTTTACTCACTGCTACTAACAAAACCATTGCTATTTCCCCACTTCTCCTAACCATGTTTGTCCAGATAGTACCATGCCCCACAATTTATGAGTCACACTTTTAACAAAATCCCCATTAAAGAGGAACATTTTCTTTCAGATTTTCTTCCAGTCTTGCTCTATAACTGCAAAAGAACAAAAAGCTAAGATGTCCTATGACAACAGCTTTCAATCTTTTTCACTATTTTCTCTGCTATTTCTATGCTTCCCCTGTCAGTTGCCGTTACATTTTTATCTGATTATCTGGCAGAGGAGTACTTGGCAGGATTTAGAGCTATTCAGTCACCCAAGGGCCATGGGGCTGAAGGCATAATGAGAGCTTCCTTACCAAGTTCCCAACAGCACTGTCCTTGAAAGGCCTTGATGCCACTGACGTTCCTTGTGCCCCATGTTTCTCATGGCACTGCTGCTGGTTTGCCCCTTCAGGAAGGTGGGCTCTGTGGGGGGTTTGAAGATGGGACAAAGTACAACTCGGCTGCGCTCTGCAGCAACAACTTCAGCTCAAGACGAGTCTTAAGGCTCAGAGAAAGTAAAAATAAAATTCACAGTTACAGGAGCCCCTCGAAAACGCTCTCCTCCTGCCTACTTGTTGCACGCGTTGGCAGGTGCAGCAGGAACCTGTCCAAGAAGCCAAGGGACAAGCAGTCATTAAGCCAGGACAGGGCAACGCGGCACCACGGAGCCGCCAGCCCCGCCGCCCCCCGGGCACCGGACGCCGCGGGGGTCCCGGCGCGGCTTGGGCGCACCTGGACCGCCCCCAGACACACGCGTCCCTGAGCACGGGGGGACACCATTCCCCGGGAGGGGCGGCACACGGACACCTCCGCGGGGCACCCGCGGGGCGGTGCCGTTCCGGGGGACCGAGCCCACCCACGCGCAGGAGCGGCTACAGCGGGCGCGCCCCACGGCCAACCCCCGGGGCGCGCACCTGCCCCGCGGTGGCTCCGGCTCGGGCCCAGGCCGGGGGCGGTGCCGGGCGGGGGGCGGAGGGGCGGGCAGGGAGGAGCGGGGGGCGGGCGCCGCTTGCCGCCGCCGCCGGGCTGCGGCTGGGCTGGGCGCGGGCGGGCGGCCGGCGGAGCGCTCGCAGTCGTGGGGAGCGCCAGGGCGGTCGGTCGGCGGGCGGGAAAGGAAGGCAGGGCAGGGCAGACAGGGAAGGGAAGGCGGGCGGGAGGCGGCGGCAGCGCCGCGCTCGCCCCGCTGCCCTGGATGACGGGCGGCCGGTTCGACTTCGACGATGGCGGCACCTACTGCGGCGGCTGGGAGGACGGGAAAGCCCACGGGCACGGCATCTGCACCGGGCCCAAGGGGCAGGGCGAATACGCCGGCTCCTGGTCCCATGGCTTCGAGGTGGCGGGCGGCTACACCTGGCCCAGCGGCAACACCTACCTGGGCTACTGGGCGCAGGGCAAGCGCCACGGGCTGGGCGTGGAGACGAAGGGCAGGTGGATGTACCGCGGCGAGTGGTCCCACGGCTTCAAGGGGCGCTACGGGGTGCGACAGAGCCTCAGCACGCCGGCCCGCTACGAGGGCACCTGGAGCAACGGGCTGCAGGACGGATACGGCGTCGAGACCTACGGTGACGGAGGTGGGCGCCGGCGGGGGGCGCCCCGCGCGCGGCAGCGCCGGGGGGCAACGCGGGGGGGTTGGGGGGGGAGGGCGCGCCTACGTGAGCGCGCGCGCCGCGGGCAGGGCCCCTCCTCTAGCCCCGTGCCCGACCGCCGCCCCGTTCCAGCTCCCCCCGACCCCGCTCCCCACGGCTGGACCGCGCCTCGCAGCGGTCCGCCGCGCCGCCCCGGAGGCCCCGCTGGCGGCCGGGCGGCGCCACAGGTGCCCGGGGCCCGCCTCGCTCCGCTCCGGGAGGAGCCGCCCGGCCCCTGCCGAGCGGGAGCGAGAGCGGCCGCGCCGGGAGGCGCGATGGGCTCCGGAGCGGACTCTGCCGCCGGGCTCGTCGCCTTCTCCCGGCCAGCGGGTAGCAATCCGCAGTAGGGCTGCCTTCAGGCAGCTTTCCTTTCCTCCGCCCAGGCGGCAGCCGGGCTCCCCGCCCGCGGTAGCGATAACCGGGGCCGGCAGCGCCTGTCTCGGAGAGAGAGCAGGGAACGAGCTGGCCGCCCCGCTCCCTTTGCGCCGCTTTGGCGGCGAAACAGACAGAGCTGAGCAAGCGAGCCCCTGTGCCCGATGCCTTTGCTGGCAGGGGCAGCTTCATGCACTCTGCGCGCTCGGCTTGTAAGCGGGACGCTACAGGTAATGAAGAGGGTACGTGACTTAGGCAGAATCAGTGAAACTTTAGTCCACCTTGAGGCCATATACCATGTTTTAGTAAAATTCTTAGTTTTTAATAAAATATGGTATAGTTTTAAGTGCAGCGCTCTGAGTACGAGCTGTGCTGTGAAATTGCACAGGCCGGCCTCTCGCACCTTTCACGTTGAAAAAACAGATGTTTCCAGGGGTGAGCTCCCCTCAGTGTAGGGAGCAGTTGGGCAGCCTGCCCTCCTCTCTGAGTCAGGAGCCTCCAGAAGTCAGGGTTCACTAAGGTCACTTGGGACCAGACCTTATTTGAATGGTCTGTTATACCTCTGACATTTCATTTGCTGTGCAAAAAAAGAATACACCTGATATTTTTTAATTCATCTTTTGCTGCTGTAATGTCGTTGGTATCAGGGGAAGTGCCACCTGCAACTTCTGCGGAGGAAGAACTGTTTTAGGACTAGAGAGTTGTTGGGGTTTTTTTTGCAGAAATGCTGCTTGCTTCAGCTTTGAGCAAAGTGTTTTGGTAACATAGAAGAAATAGACTTTACCAAAATCAGAGGTAGTGTTCAGGTGATGTGACTAAAAGGACTAGTCCATGTATCAGATCTTTTGATGGATGCTGTTGCTGGTTTGTTCAAGAAATTTTGGCAAGAGGTTTCTGGTCATACTTTCAAGATCATGTCAGCAAATAGATATTTTTGTATTAAACAGAAGAAGTGGCATTTATATTTTGGGGGCTTTTTTTTTTCCCCTGTTTCTGAAAAAGAAAATATAGTGAGTGGGGTAAGATTAATTTCCTTCAGAAACTGAAATGTACTGTGGGTATTGTACCTTGAACTCTTAATCCCCTTATTCATACATATTTGTAGCTATCTGAAAATTGTTTCCTGGTGTGGGAACTTCTGATGCTCAAAGTCAGCCAAGATACGTGTTTGAGGATTAAAAAAAACCCAAACAAACACACAGAAAAAGAACCAGAATTTTAGTTTTGCTTTCACCACACAATAGACCATTCACTTTTTATTATATTTGTTTTGGCTAGTAAATTAGAAGCTGAAGAACAGCTGAATTTGCAGTGGCCATCTTTTTTTTTTTTTTTTCCTCTCTTTCTGGAGAAGTAAATTGCTGTTCCAGTAAATTTTCTAGGAATTATTTTCTCAAACTAAAGTTCCTTTTATCTTTTTATTTAGGCTTCTTGTAGAATTTTAAACATCTCAATATAGTATTGATAATTGGAGGTAAATTCTCTAAATTTTTAGACTTAGAACCCCCAGGAAATCCCTTGTCTGGAACAGCATATGAAGTGTGCAGTTTACACCGTAAGATTTTTAGTCCTATTAACTGAAATCTGTTACCATGGCCCCAGTCTTTTACGTGTTTCAGTTTATCTGAGCAGAGGGTGTGAAGTCCCATTGATTTTAATGAAAGTACTCATGAATGAAGCAAAGCACTACGTCATAGATGTTTGCAGATGTGTTTCTGTTTTCGTGCTCTGGAACAATAGCCGTATTTGTATACCAGAAGAATGTCTGAAATGTTTTTACAAGGAAACCAGATTTACATATGTGTCTTTAATGTACTGTGAAATATTTGCAGGAAAGCTCTCCTTTACTACAACCTGGGAGTATTAGCATCAGGAATAACTGTTTAGATTATGCCAGTTGTGAGTTTGTTTCAAACTCACTAAAATGCACACCTTTTTTGCTGCTATTTCCACCCCCCCACCGTGTTGTTTTAAAATGTATTGGTGGTATTGGGAGATGTAGTTGAGGGAGGGAAAAGCAACAGAAGCGTTGACAGTGTTTCTCAGTGTTCCTGCACGCAGCACTTTGAACGACATGAGTAATATGTGTCATGCTGTGTTTAAATGCTTAAAACTGTCACTCAGTCAAATCTCTGAGGAAAAAACTGTGAATTATAAACCGTGATCCTCAGTTCATTGCATGTGCTTGTGCTGGGCCTTCAAGTGGCCCGTCGTTTCCTACAACAGTCTGGACTTTTGTGCCTCCTCCAAATTCCCTAGATTTTCTTGAGTCTTTGTGAATCTGCAAGCCTCCTGGAGCATTTTTTAAGGAGGGACTAAGGCCTAATTTGAAACATCAGTATGTGTGAATTAGTTAGCAGTTTATGGTCCTGCCAACAATACCAATAACAAGTATCTGGCTGTAAGGTTGTGTGTTGTCATTCCACAGAGGTCAGTGGCAAATGCATCCTAAGTAAAGGTCATCGATACTGCATATGCTCATTGATTTCTAAGTAGTCTTCTTTCTAGATATATGCTTATCTAACATTTGAGTCTGAAAAGCATGCAAAAATCTTGATGTAACAATGAATTTGTTAAACCATAGAAGATGTAAGTAAAGGATAAGACCAAGTGGAGTAGTTACTAGGTTCTTGACCTCAGCTTTTTCACACAGCATAGTTTTAAATTTCTTTTACAGCTGTAAGATACACCCAGGGTTTTTTGGGAGGGATGGCACAATGTAACTCTAAGGAGGAGGGTTATGAAAGTATACTGTACAACAACTTGCCAACAAAAACGAAAGGAAAAAAATATACTTTCTAATAGTTCTTAGGCTCAAAATACAAATGCCTTTTCAGGGGAACCGATTAAACATCATATGGATGGTCAGTAGAAAATGTGGCTGAATGTTTCTTCAGTTACAAAGGATACCAAGCCTAGCTGTTGTAAAATTAATGCTGAACAACAGTATTGTTCTATGGTCAAAGACAATTTTAAATTAGCTTGTTAATTACAGTGTTAATTAAAATTTTGACAGTAGACTCTCACCAGAACTGCTTTGGACAGTCGATTATACTATAAGATGAACAGGAAAAGGTGTGCTTGTTGATATTATCATTCATATTTATATCTCTATAGAGAGATAGGTAAATGATGTCTACATTTGTATCTTCATATATGGGAAAAGCTTTTTTATCATGTCTTACATGCTGTAGTATTTAATTATATGGCAATATTAACATACCTTATCTTACTCATTTAAAGTTTTCTAAAATTTCTTCTGTTGAAGAAGATGATACAATTAGAGTCTGATATCATCGATCAAGTTACTTTACAAGTCTCTTGAATCTGCATTCTGGACACTGCCCTCCATATGTCATTAAAATATTTTTCCTTTAAAATGTGAGTTGAAAAAAATAAAGGAAAATGAGTCAGCTTTCAAACAGCACTTTCCCTTAATGGATTTGTAATGATAGAAGAGTTATTTGTTCTCTGAAAGACTGCACAAAATTCCAACTAAATATCTTTGGTACTTTCTAAGGAACAATTCAGTATGATTCTTCCATTTTCTCATTTACTATTTTCTCTTTAGAATAAGCTGAGATTGATTTTATTTCCCTGGTAGAAATGAAAATCGGACAAGTAAATAGCAGTACATCAGTTGTCCTTGTTTCAATGCCTTTATGGGCAACAGTGAACACTTCCACTTCTTTCTACAGAGTAGTGAAAAATACAGGTCCTAAATGAATTAAATATTTTTGAGCTTTCCATGTTTATTAATTAAAGCAAAATATTAGTAAGAAGAAAAGCTGACCATTTGTAAAACTCCGTACTGAAATAAGTCAACTCTGCTTCGAGTCTGGCGCTCAAATAGCAACATGGAGAGCCACACTTATGAGTTGCTGCTCTAGTGTAATATTGTGGTATAATCAAAATTAGAACTAGATTTATTATTTTTAAATGAAATTAACTGGTGCAGAATGTTAGACAGATTGTTGAACGTAGCAGTAAGTATACATAGCCAGATTCTTAGCTCCAGTATATCATTATGATACTAGGGGGAACCCAGATACATTTATGGACAAAATGTAGTCATTTATGCTCATAAAGTATTAATATATTGTTGGGAAGTGTCTGTTTAATAAAGGAAAAAAATTACAAGGTGGCTGCATTTTTGCAATATTTACAGAATACGTCATACCAGTGCTTTGTGCTCATGTTGCTATTTGTTCTTCTCCATATGCTGAGTTTTTTAAAATAATCATGTTTCTAGATTCAGCACCCTTACAACCACTGCAGCAGTAGGTATCCAGGATACAGACCAAGAGAAAGAAACTAAGAAAGTTGTTTGTGTGTGTCAGCAGCCATCTGTTAAAACAAAAACCTTCCACTTGGTAGAATTTTCTACTAACACAAAATAATTATGTTGTGGAACCTATCTAGTATCATACAATAAAGAAAGCACACTTGGCAAATATAATTGCATGTTAACATTGAAATATAACTTAGCAGAAAACACAGTAAAGCAGTAATTGATATATAATTGACACGTACATGACCAAAATAGTATGCTTATCGAATGTCAGAGCAGATGAAAAATATCTAAAACTGCAGGTATTTCACAAATGTTTCCACAAAAATTTAGTCAGTCACTGAATTTGACGTTTAATATTTAGTTCTCTGAAGAATAGTTTTTAATAAATGCTTCAATTAAAGCTGAACAAAATCAAGGAAAGATATTTTAAAGATTGTTTATTCATCCCACTGTAAGAATATGCAGGCTCAAAATAGCTTTTTTTTTAAAAAAAAAAAAAAAGCAGCAGCACTAGGTGGGCGACTTCATTTTAAAGAGCTTAAAGCAGTTTAATAGCAATTAGAGTGAAACGATCTTAGAAAGCAAATTATCTTTTGTTTGTCAGTTGCGGGGTTCCTGGCACCTTCCTTTGGAACATCTGGTAGAAATGGCTTTCAGAGGCCAGACCCTGGAGTATGTATCTCATCAAAATGAAAATGCCTTCTGAAAAATACAAGAAAAAAATTGTCTGCAGTAGTAATCTGATAATGCTGTTTTTTGGCTTAGATGCAGCTTAGCATGGATCTCCATGACTTCTCATATCAAATACTATGTTGCTGTTTAAAAAAAATTACCAAAATAGTTACTATTGCAACAGTTAACTGATTTTCTGGTTGAATGGTGTGCAATATTCTGTTTCTTTCTGCCTTGTCTTTCTTACATACTGCAGAAAAAATGAAAGGCAAGAAAAGTGCTAAAGGATTCATGTTTCTGATCTTTCTGTCATAACATAATGTTGCGACAGAGCAGTGGCATATTTACGATACCGGGGTTATCACAAAGTATTGATACCAAGAGTTCATAGAGAGTAAGATATATTGAGCTTTTGTTCTTCCATTCATGTACATGCAAAAAACTTTAAAATATATAATTTTACAATAGAGGTTTATAGCAGGGGATAAAAAGGCAGGACAGTTTAGTGGATTGTCAAGTATGTCCTGACAAGGAGAGCTCTCTAGTCACCTTAAACCCATGATAACAGGACGTTTACTACTTCTACTTGCTCTTCCTGTGAGCAGCTGGAGGCAAGAGCCGTGAGTGTCCTGCTCCCTCCTTTCCTTCCATCCCTGTCTCCCTCCCCAGCTGACTGCATAAAATGTGGCTCTGCTTCTGCTGACCACCTCACCATCTGACCACCTTAAAAAAAGTGTTGAGGGAGTCCTGCCTTCAACATTTCTCTTTAAATTTATTCCCTGGACAGATCCATTAAAAAATGCTTATGATTATAGCTACTGTGTCTTAGTTGCCAAAATAAATTATTTTGGCTGGGAAAGTGAAGGCTTTGTTAAGCGGAAAAATAATTTGTAAGAAAAACAAGTTAACAAACGTAGTTTATGTACTGTGTCATGTACTGTGATTTTTCTGCATTTCTTCCTACGAAAACCAGAACTGACAACATAGTATTGCCTGTAGCATACTGGATGTAGAGCACTAGGTCTTCTGCAGCTTCCTAAATTTAATTTCTCCTTATTACTTTAAAAGGTACATACCAGGGGCAGTGGACAGGAGGGATGCGACATGGATATGGTGTACGTCAGAGTGTACCCTATGGCATGGCAACTGTGATCCGTTCACCCCTCCGAACGTCTCTAGCTTCACTTCGGAGTGAGCAGAGCAATGGCACTGTTCTGCATGATGTCACTTCAGACAGTCCGGCTGGAACAAGAGGAGGTTTTGTGCTCAATTTTCACAGTGATCCAGAAGCCATGGGCATTAAGAAAAAAGGAGGCTTATTCAGAAGAGGATCCCTTCTTGGTAGTATAAAACTTAGGAAATCTGAATCTAGGTCATCAATATCCAGCAAACGGAGCTCTGTCAGGAGTGATGCTGCTATGAGCAGAATTAGTTCTAGTGATGCCAACTCGACAATTAGTTTTGGAGATGGTGACTGTGATTATTGCCCTATGGAAGACCACGTTGATGCCACCACTACAGAAACATATATGGGTGAATGGAAGAATGACAAGCGCAGTGGTTTTGGTATTAGTGAGCGCTCCAATGGTATGAAGTACGAAGGAGAATGGCTAAATAACAGGAGGCATGGATATGGATGTACCATGTTTCCAGATGGCACCAAAGAAGAGGGAAAATATAAAAATAACGTTTTGGTCCGTGGAATAAGAAAGCAACTTATACCAATACGAAACACAAAAACTAGAGAAAAGGTGGATAGAGCAATAGAGGGTGCACAGCGAGCAGCTGCCATGGCAAGAACCAAAGTGGAAATTGCAACTTCAAGGTATGTTATCACAAAATGTATTTGTTCATTACTGAATTCAGAAACAAAAATGTGTTACAATACGTGAGATCTTACTGTTGACAAAAGACTGAAAAGTACAAGGCTGTAAATATTGTCTTTAGGGAGTACTTCCTCAACTTTCAGTTTCATATGTGCAACTCCATTGACTTTAGTGGCATTACACATATGAAACTTCAAACTTCAACTCATTTGAATAAAGATGTTCATATAGGTTCTATAATATACTGTGTACATAAATTTCCATTCTCATACATTTTTCCTTTCATTCCAGAGCTGCTGCATTATGCCTTTAAACCTGTTTGGAAAATAAAACTAGTCAGGAAACATAGAGAATGATTTGGGGAATGTGAGGTGAAGATTTAATACCTTCCCATAAGCATACTTCAGTTACACTCACTGTGTTGATTATTTTTTTTGGGTAGTATCTAAGACTCACTGAAGTTGCCCATTTGACATGGAGAATCTTAAGAGGCATCTGTTTATCTGAGAGACTGTAGTATGAACAGTGTGAGAATAATGGTCAAGGCTTTTGTGCTTAGAGGCTGTTGATTTGGTTGCCAGGGCCGTTCTGACAAAAGAGTTCTGTAAGAACTTGCTTTTTTTTTTTTCTGGAGCATGCTTCTCCTGAAGCCTAAATTTGTCTGGATCTTAGGACCACCACTTCAAATAGTGATGGTTATCTTCTCCCTGTGCCCTTGCCAAGTATTTGGGATGGAAGAAGTATAAGGGTGTTAGTAGAGGGGGAAAAAAAATGTCATTTTCACTTTGAACTCCTAACCAACAAGGAAGCAAAGTTGTCTGAAATGGAATAATTATAAATTAAATCAATATAGACAATTTTAATAGGTTTTGTTATTAAGTCTGAGATATTTTTTTAAAAAGCTATTTAATTTTTACTGCTTTCCAATAGGTTTCTGTGGCAGCTTCTCTTATTGGTTTTAGTTTGTTTCCTCAGGCAGGCTTTTCTTGAAATATGCTATGAACCAAAAAAAGAGCCCAGAAATGTGCATGAAATAAAATCTTCATGCTATTTTAGAAAGAGGATGTCACATTACCCTTAGAGCTGAACAACTGATTCTTGATTTAGTGTGGTCAGTAGTGTGCGCTCAGTGACTATCCTTTTTCTGACAGTCAGAAAGAATACAGCAAAGACTGAAAACTGTGTAAGTGGGAAAGCTGGATGGCTCATATCAAAAAGTAGTTGAGACACAGACATAACGAATTTAGCATACTGTCAAAGAACCTTTCTGAGCACTGGTCACCTGAATAACCAGAGAGTAGCGTATACTTAATTACTTCTATAAATATATGTAAGGCATTATATGACACATACCATATTAGCAAAGTAGATCACTAATAGCTAACTTTAAAGAAGTATTAGATCCCATTTATGCTCTGTCAGTAAATAATAAGCCCTGGTTCTGGAAAAAAAAATGAGGTGCTGGGGTGTGTGGATAGGAGGAGTCACCATTTTTGAGTCCGTAGGAAGCTGTAGTCCTAGATCATTAGATTACAAGGCATAGTGTATGCACTTCTTCTTTACGGAGGAATGTGTCTCTAAGTGTTTTGTTTGCTATTCCTTCCCTTCAGTTTTAGGTGAAGGACAGTGTTCAGACTGCTTCTTTTGGAACAGTCCATGAGAACAATGTTCATCTCTTGAAAAGATGTTTTTGAAAGTGCAACAACAGAAGGCATCAGTTGTAGTGTAGCTGTGACCGTGGGCTATTCCCTTGTTTTTGCAGCTGAGAATCTCTCTGAAACAGTCCCATGACTACCAGTATGGATAGCAAGATTGGAGATTCAGGTTTCTTCTCTTTTAGGAGCCTTTGCGCTATCTATATTAGCACTGAGTCAAAGGCAAGGAGCCCTAACACCTAATCAGGTAATGTCAGGCATAAAGATTGCATTAACTTCACTTCTGAGTGCATGTTGGACTCACCTAGTAAGGATAATGCAACCCCTCCCATCTCTCAAGTTTTCAGAATTGCCTTTAGTATCAACCAGTGAGAGCAAGGCCATGGCATTGTGTGAACTAAGAGACTGTCATACTGGCAGAGTCAGTAGGCTGTCTAAGAGCCAGATCATCTGGAAGGGATTCTGGAAGAGCATGGAGAAAGAAACTTTCACTTCAAACAGTTGTTAAATTCTAGACTGACTGGATTGGTACTGTTTTAGGATAAAAGGACTTGCTTCTGTCCCACTGAAATTTGAGGACCAGTATTGGTTTATGACTGCTTTTTTACCAAACTGATATATTAATAATATATTAATCCTTCAGACAGTAGCATTCCTGTGATGCCTTAGATGAATATGAGGATGGTGGTCTTGTCTTTTTCCTAATGATCACCACTACACAGAGAAGTCCAGAAGGAGTGCCTTTTCTCATTTATCTAATGTGTAATGCAAAGGTGGTTCTGCCCATGTGGCATAACCTCACCACGCACTGGCGTGTGAAACCTTCTGTGTTTCTGACCTGGCAGATGTCACCAGCAATACGTGCTTATTGTAGATTTCCATTCTGTCAGTGGAACTGCTCTTTAGATAGACCTTTTCTCACCCCAAAAACCACTGAATGTCCAGGTTTCCATTTCAAAGAGGTAGAAACCCTGACTCTCAGAAAATTACCTTCCTTTTCAACACAGCTTTGAGTTGTATTCTGTTCTTCCTGTATTGTTTATTCCCAAAACGTTTGCTCAGACAAATGAAACCAGATCATACTCTTCATAACTCCCTGCTGGTCATGACAGATTTGGCTGGTAGTTTGACCTGTGACAGATGTCCACACAGTCGTCAACAAGACCAACCACTGTTTTGTTTTATATTCCTGATGTCTCTTTATGTCTAAAAGTCCTCCTTAATATTCAGTGTAGTCTTCCTTTATCTAAAATGGCAGCTTGGTGTACAAAGAAAAGTCTAAAAGTTGGGGTAAATGGTACTTCTCTGAACCTGAATTTATATTGACTCTCCTGACTCAGCCTTTGGGTTTTTGAGGCATTTCTGCTGAGGTGTTTTAGATATAATAGCAGCATTCTCAAAAGATATCAGATTACAAAATCATGTGTTATATAGAAAGCTGCTGTATCAGGGAAACAGTTACTAGCCTCTGCACAGATCTGTAACCAAAACAGATTGTAAATTAGAAATTAATAAAAATGCTTTTAGAATGACAGCACAGCTTATCAGTCCTGATTTTATATTATGTTTTTACTAGCTATATTTAAGATGAAATATTCAGGTGTTAATGTAAAAATACCAGAATTTGAGGAAGTATATTCAGTCCACATACTTCCTCCATCCACAGAAGTATGTTCAATATTTTTCACTTTTAAACTATTAAAAGGATTAAAAGGCTTTTTTTTTAAAAAAAAAAATATATATATATTATTATAGGCAGTAATTAGGTCAAATTAATCTTTAACCCATTTGTGCTAAAAGCAGTCAGGTTTACTCTATATAGGTTTTTTAGGTGTTGATGTCTAAAAGGAAAATATACCTTCCAGAATTTTTTTTTTTTTTTAAATGTTATTTCAAGCACATGGAAAATGATTCTGTGAATGCTGGAAGTAAATTTGGAAGAGCCCCTTGGAAGATGTTAAAAAGCCTCAAAAGTCCACTCAACCAAGAGTCCACTTGTTTTGAGGATATTAAATAATTTTCACTGGAGGGATTTTGAACTTCCTTTTCATCGCTGTCATGTCTTATTGAAAGGAAATATCCCTCTGCAGTTCAATATGGACTGCAGTTATATTAGAGCACTTCTTTTCTAGTATAAAAATCACCTAAGTTCTCATTGGAGGAGCTATTCAGTATATTAAATGAAATTTGCCTTCATCAGTACTTATGATGATACAAACTGTAACATTTTTGGAATTAATTTTCAGAGTTTGAACATAAACTTATCTTCTAATACTCAGTATCACTGGCTGAGTATAAGCCCTATAAGTAAATATGTAGTGCTGGAAGCAGAAGGAATTATGTTTACCTACAACCCTTTATATATCAGATTCTTTCAAGAGAAGTCAATACTATGGGCTCAGAACTGAGATGTCAGAGTCAGGCTTTTTTTTTTTTTCCTCAGATTTTTTTTAGCTAATGCTTAACTAGAAATTTTCCTTTAAATGTTGACTTTCCAAGGAAAAAACTTTGCGGGAGCACAAAGGTCAACATAAAAGTACAGTAAGAGTAAGAAATACGAATCAGAATATAGTGTGTGGAGGAAAAGGGAGAAAGAAATCAAAAGAAAAAAAATTTCTTTGATATTTTCCTTATACTCTATTGATCTTTCAGGTCATAAAACAAGCAAGTTAAAGAATTCTATCTTCTTTTCTATTCTCTTTTCCACAGAAGGTAAATACTTTTAATCACTCCAAAGCTGTGAGTGAGTTTTAAGTAAGGTGTACTGTTGTAATACACTGAGAAAACTTTTGACCACCTTAAAAGCAATATTGTAATGGGTTTTCATGACATGAGCATCTGCGGTTTGGTGAAGGATAATGGTGCCTTTGTGTTAGGCACTGCACAAATTACCCCACTGAGAGACCTTGCAGTCTGGGAAAATGGCAGTGCCCAACAAACAGAAAGAAACTGGCAAAAGATTGTGAAAGGACTCGAGATCAAGATAACAGTAAAATTAATATCTTGCAACTAATAACAGAGGGCGGTTCCTCCTTGTTCATTAGCGGTCTGTGCTCAGATAGCAGTGACTAGCAAGTCTCTAGGCAAGCAGACTTTTTAAGGGAAGTGCTGAAGGGGGATTAACTGGTGTCTTTTCCGCAGTTTTTTTTTTTTTTTTTTTTTTTTTACAGAGTAGCTTTTATAGACAGCTCAGTTTTATTTTTAACATGTTTGTGTCCAAGGTCCAAGTCCACAGATGCTATGGCTTGGTTTCAGCCTTTATTTTTTAATAGAAACTACCAAAACTGTTTGTGACCCTGTGTCATGAGCAGCCTGCTTTGTTCTGTGTGGCTGTGAAGGAGCCTCAGGTTGGTGGAGGGATGGCAGGAGGATTGAATTGGTAGCAGAAATTTTGATTTCGTTTTGGAGTGAGCTGCTGCTCCAGCCTGAGCTTTCCTGGGTCCCTGCTCTCTCTCGCTGTCATAGTGGCCTCTTGGAGCCAGTAGCTGGACGGCACAGCTCGCTTGTCTGCCCCAGAGCGCTGGTGTTCACAGGACTGCGGTTGCATAGGAAACCAGTGCTTATGTTTTTCATAACCTTAATTCAGAGTAAGTTTCAGTATGCTGTACTGCACGTGGTGGGTTTATGTGGAGTGTGTGGAACCGTCAGGAAGTAGTACTGAATGGTTTAGTAGCCAGTTCCCTTTTTGCATTCATTGCCTTGTGTGACCAGTGCTCTCGGCTTGACCTGAACAAACTGTGACTTCTAGGGAGAGCTGGAATTATATGCATGTGGGAGTATAGTTTATGTCCACACTAGATGGCAGCTGCCAGTCATTCCAAATGGCACTGAATTATGTGCACCAGACACAGCTTTCCATGATGGATTTAGCTGACTCTACCAATCTCACTTTACTCAAGAAACTAAACTGGACACTTGCAAGACTAGTGCCTCACATGTCTTTGAGATGCTTTACTTATTATAGCTGAAATATGAACATTGTGTTTAGGAATAGGATCCAACAAATACCAAAGGTATTTATATAAGACTACTTGCTTTAATACAAAGAGCTGCCTTAGGGTCAAAACAAAATCAGCTTTAATAATGTTACTAAATAGTCTAGTTGATAACAAATAAAATGCTGTGGTAAAACTTAAGTCTTCGACTACTATGGATAGTAATTTTAATGTTAATTCTGCATTCTTTGGAGGAAATCTATGTTCCTTGGATCCTGTGTGAGGTATACCACTAACTTCAGTGGAACACATTTTCACTCAGATTTCACAAACAACTTATTGGTAAAAGAATATAGTCTTGGACCATTCCTGTTATTTGCTGGGAAATGAATAATACATCTGTTTGAAATAGACAAATTGTATAAACATCACTACACAGATTGGATTTCTTTTTTTCTTAGTATTTAATGCAGTAAGATTACATGGCTGAAAATATGCAAAATTACTCCTGTATTATCCCTCAGCTGGAAATTTAAGAAAGCCTCAAGTATTTAACATTTTGATCAAATTGCCTATATCCAAATCCACCTACCTGCAGCCATAAGTCTGAATAGGGATATTTTTAAAAGATTTTTAAAAGGCAGTTCTGGAGTATAGCCAGTTTTACTTTGTATTTGTATTAGACAGAATTGGTACCCTAGAGTTGCTTTTCTAACTTGTTTAAAATCAGAAGACTGATAGTTCAAGATCTAAAATGATATCTGCTTTCAAAACATACATGAATCAACACTGTGCACCACTGCTTTTAAAATAACCATGTAAGAAAACCTTTTTTTAATATATAAACCTTTTTGAAATGTTTTTGTTCAAATGAGTAAGGACTTTTTGCCCAGTTTCCAGAATACTTAGTTTAGGAGCTGGAGGAATCCTTACAGTGGCAGCCCAGCAGTTGTATGTGAAGACACTAATGCTTTTTTTAATGATACTGAGATACACTAGCAAAAGACTAATAATTTTTTGTAGCTAGAGAAGATGAGCTGTTGTACAGATTCCTGCCTTAGTTTTTACACGGCATCTCGGTTTTGATCTGTATTACAACAGTTCCTCCAAAGCTAAGCCGCAAACAGCATCTGTCTCTACTGACTTTCAGGGCAGTTTGTGATGGAAATAAATCTTCATGTAAAA
The DNA here is from genome assembly GCA_907165065.1 of Caprimulgus europaeus. The sequence goes on from OU015525.1 coordinate 33,922,311, forward strand.
AACAAAATCTGTATCATCTGTACTGGTTAGTCACATACGAACCATAGTGTACAGCCATTTAGGCTTGTGTTACTGATTGCTATAAATATATGCTCAAAACCAAAAAGATATTTTATGTGGTACAACTGCATGCATATGGCTAATAGTAGGAGTCAGAGCTTGAGTAATTTACACGATGTTTTGCTCAAAGACTAAACCAATTAATAAAGAACCTTCCCAGCTTCTTTCTTCAGAGAAGTAAGAAAATGTGCTGTCATCTAACTCTGTTGATTAGTATTCTACAGAGTAGGATCTTTTTCAGTGAACAACTATAGCAGAAAAATAGTCATTTAAGTGATTTAGTTAATGCCCCCTTCGTTGATCTAATTGTGTATTTTTCAAATTATAATTGATTAATTTTATGTAAACTGGTGTAGCTCAATGAGTAATGCTGTTTGTTTGAATACTAATTGATCAGTGATACATATTATGACTTCTGTTCAGTTTTCTGGCAATTAATACATTTTTCTGTTTTATTGGTACATATTTTCATACACTGACTTGCTTTCTTTTGCCTACCTCACTTTTATTTACCTTTTTATTACTGCTGTATTTGTGCATTGTTATGTTTTCTGCTTCTTTGTTCTTTACAGTTCTCTGTTTTCATTGTCCGGGGAGGCAGAGGTGCAGTCTCTTTGTGACTTATGTCCAGGAGTAGACTTCTTATGGGCTTGTCTCCCCTCAAACCCATGATTGGTTATTATTCTTGTCCTCTCTAGATGTTTCCTAAATCTACTGTATAGATGTAGTTTCCCAAGAGCTCATTCCTGAGGTCACCTCAAAGCCTCTTACTTTGTGTATTAAGTTAGAGTTGTTCTGCCTTCCACATCATTCTTACACTTAAATTGGACTTCATTTGCCATTTAAGAGTGATCAGGGAGTTTTGTGCAGCCTTTCTTTGCAGTCATCCCTCAGACTTCTCTTCTGTAACACTGACAGTTACAAATTCTGCCGCTTACCTGTTCACACCTTTTCCCCAACACTTATGAATGTCATGGGTTCTCAGCCCTGAGATATCCGGTGGTGAACCTTCTCGATCGCAAAAACAATCATTTAATCCATCCCATTTTATTCTATTTCTGAGCTAATTTTTTATTCACTTAAGCATTTCTTCTGCTTTTTAAACTTAAGTTTCCCTAAACTCTAGTTTCCAAAGAGGTTCTGGTGAGGAATGCTACACTTTGGTCCTACTATATTAAAAGCAGGTATTGATGAGGAAAGGTGGTATTACTGTTTTGTACTTGAAAGCCAGGAATTTCCTTATTAGCATGTCTGGCTAATATGAAATCAGATAAATGTGTGTTCTCAGCTGTATTGTTCTAGGAGTTTAAGAAGGAAGGCATGTATTTCTTATCTTACCACTGAATCTGGTATGCCGCTGTTAGGGCTTGTTCAGTTACCTTACTGCTGTAATGCAGCACCTTCACTTTCTGTTTGCCTCAGTTTACTGACAAGATGAAGGAGAGCTAATATTGCTGCTACTTTTACTTTGGTTTCTGATTTTGGAGTGAGTCATTTCAAAGATTTTCTTTCTCTGAATTTTTAGACTGCTTCAGAAATAAATGTGTTGGATTATGTCAGTCTCACAGCTATGCAGAAGGACTTAAAATCCAAATGTGGAAACAGGCAAGACTCAAAAGATTTTCACTGTTGAGTGGTCTTTTGGCAAATGCAGACATACGTTATAGCCTGGATTTGTTTGTATTTGGAGCTGAGGTTTAATACCTGTTTGTGGTTAAAAACTTGAGTTCTATAGGGAAAAGAAAGAAATCAATAAATCTTAAGTTACGACTCGGCTGAAGTGACTTCATAGCAACTGGCTCTTTGCATTCAGCCCAAGTTCACTTTTTAAGCTCCCTCACTTACAGGAATTTATTATGTCAATTTTTTGTATAAGCATTTTAGGAATATCTTGAAGACAAAGAATAGTACAATACAAGAGATATTTCAGGAATAATAGGGAAACTAAAAGTTGAGAGTATAAGTAAGCAGATGCCAGTTGTCAGAATGCTTTGTGGTGAACTGCTTAAGCATTTAGGTTTTTTCTTATGTCTACTCTCTGAAGTCCTACTTTTACATTAACATATCTTGACTAAGGGCTTAATTTCAGTTTTTACTAAAAATCCAGTAATTATGACTGTTCTGGAATATTCATATATGTATTACCATTCGTAGCTTTGTTTTGTGCTTCTGAGAAGAGACTGTTTCTGGAAATTATGGATTAGCAACAAAGGTGAGAATGGCATTTATCAGTTCTATAAATATCAACAAAATAGATAAGCTGTGATCTTTTCTGATATTCAAAAATGTTTGATTTATACAGATCTGTTGAAGTAATAGTTGATAGTTTCTGGTAAAGAGGCTTCCACAGAATCACAGAATCGTAGGGCTTGGAAGGGACCTCAGGAGATCATCTAGTCCAACCCGCCTGCCAAAGCAGGTTCCCTACAACAGGTTGCACAGGAAAGTGTCCAGGTGGGTTTTGAACATCTCCAGAGATGGAGACCCTACAACCTCTCTGGGCAGCCTGTCCCAGTGCTCCGTCACCCTCACAGTAAAGAAGTTTTTCCTTAAGTTTGTCTGGAACTTCTGTATTCCAGTTTTTGCCCGTTGCCCCTTGTTCTATCACTGGGCACTACTGAAAAAAGCCCAGCTCCATCCATTTTCCCCCCACACTTCAGGGATTTATAGACATTGATAAGATCCCCTCTCAGTCTTCTCTTCTCCAGGCTGAAGAGTCCCAGCTCTCTCAGCCTCTCCTCATATGGGAGATGCTCCAGGCCCCTCATCAACTTTATGGCCTCCACTGGACTCTCTCTAGAAGATCCCTGTCCCTCCTGAGCTGGGGAGCCCAGAACTGTAGACACTATTTCCTTACTTCTCATGGTGGCAAGATTCCTTGTGCAAAACTGATTAATGCTGGGAGGTCTAACGTTGCCAGGGATTCAGAGTTTCTTAACAGTGCAGTGTACAGATAGGAATATTGGCTTACATTCTCAATTGATATTGAATTATCAGAAAAAAATCATACTGGATGTTTCATAATCCCAGGTGATATTTGTCAGGGTATGCCACATCAGAGGAGAGTTTGGTGTGTTTCTAATGCAGTGCTTATACCTCTTTCGGAGACAGGTTTTGTTTAAAGACTAAAATGGGACAAATACAAATTAGTATGTATTTTTTAATGCCCAAAATTTAGATCATCTGCAAAATGTATAGTCATATTACTTGTTCATAATTGAACTTTATAAAAAATATAATTTGCTATACTGTTCCTTGTTATGAAGAAAAAACATTGAGTATTTTCATGTCAAAGCCTGTATCTGAGATATGCCCAGATGAGACACATTTCTGATGGAAAAACTGCTTGGTGGAGCTACTGCGATGAACCTTTGTTGGCAGAAGGATTAGAAAAGTGGATAGCAAGGCTGAAAGCTAAATGCTGGGTGTCTGGACAATGAATGCAGAGAGCAACAAGCCAAAGTGGTGGTTCTGAATAAGCTTACCAAGGAGTTTGTTGTAAATTTGGTTTAGTGTTTTCTTCAAAATTTAGTTGATTGGAATATGCTCTAAATGGTTTTTAACAGTTCACTCGTAAGTTCCAACTTTGAGATATAATGCATATTTGATTTGAATTCATCAGGTCCCTACTGATGATTAAAAAGCTGTAAAAGTGGTCTTGAGGTCTGTGTATTTCTTGGGTTGTGAGTTAACTGCTGACAGATATAGTCCCTGCATAACATGAACTGTGGCCATGGGCCTTAGTGGTGAGTGAACACTATGAAAGAGTTTGTCTCCTTCAAGAAGCTCAGAATAAAGTACAGGTAGGTAAGCTACTGGAAATCGTAGAATCATAGAATGGTTTGGGTTGGAGGGGATCTTAAAGATCATTTAGTTCCAACCCTCCTGCCATGAGCAAGGACACCTTCCACTACACCAGGTTGCTCAAAGCCTCGTCCAGCCTGGCCTTGAACACTGCCAGGGAGGGGGCATCCACAACTTCCTTGGGCAACCTGTTCCAGTGTCTGACCACCCTCACAATAAAGAATTTCTTCGGAATGTCTAATCTAAACCTACCCTCTTCCAGTTTAAAGCCATTGCACCTTGTTCTATCACTCTTGCCTTTGTAAAAAGTCCCTCCCCAGCTTTCTTGTAGCCCCTTCAGGTACTGGAAGGCCACTATAAGATCTCCCCAGGGCCTTCTCTTCTCCAGGCTGAACAGCCCCAACTCTCTCAGCCTGTCCTCACAGGAGAGGTGCTCCAGCCTTTGGATCATCCTCGTGGCCCTCCTCTGGACTCGTTCTAACTGGTCCGTGTTCTTACATTTGGAGCCCCAGAACTGGACACAGAACTCCAGGTGGGGCCTTACGAGAGCAGAGTAGAGGGGGAGAATCACCTCCCTCGACCTGCTGGCCACGCTTCTCTTGATGCAGCCCAGGATACAGTTGGCCTTCTGGGCTGCAAGTGCACATTGCTGGCTCATGTTGAGCTTCTTGTCCACCAGTACCCCCAAGTCCTTATCTTCGGAGCTGGTCTCAAGCCACTCATTGCCCAGCCTGTATTTATGTTTGGGATTGCCCTGACCCAGGTGCAGGACCTTGCATTTGGCCTTGTTGAACTTCATGAGGTTAGCACAGGCCCACCTCTCAAGCCTGTCAAGGTCCCTCTGGATGGCATCCCGTCCCTCCAGGGTGTCAACCACACCACACAGCTTGGTGTCATTGTCAAACTTGCTGAGGGTGCACTCAATCCCACTGTCCATGTCTCTGACAAGATGGACAGCACCGGCCCCAATCCTGAACCTTGAAGGACACCACTCATCACCGGTTTCCACTTGAACATCAAACTGTTGACCACACCTGACACTTTGTTGTACACTTAGAATTTTGCTGTCTCCAGCAAGAATAATCCTTTCAATACAGAACACTATTGAATTTTGGACCAGTATGAAAAAAAGTCCTCAGAAATGTTGCCCCGGTGTTTGTGTAGGGGTTGTACAAGCATTGGTCTGGCAAAACCTCAGCTGGCTTTCTCACATTAAAAGTCCTTCTGCTTATTTGATATTTCACGACATACTTAATCAGCTGTCTGTAATAATGCAGGCATTTTTGGTTGACAGTTCAAAGAACATCCTGACCGAGTCTTCATAGGCCAGTCTGAGAAAAGTCAACCTAAAGTGTCTTCAGAAACCTTGCTTGCTTATCCTGACAATTTAAAGAGTTCTGTTCTGCTTTCAGTACATCTAAGCTGATACTTAAAAAGATACTTTTCTCTTAAAAAACAGAATGAATTTGCCTTGAATTTGCCAATACATGAAAATGCATATTTGAGTGGATATATAATGTAGCATTGCTTAATCCATTCAAGAAAACAGAAAACACATAGAAAATTGTATAGAAATTCAGATTGCAGAATTATGATGAGAGTTTCCTCTTGGATTATCTGCTTTTATACACTCACTGTTAGAACCATTTGATATCACCTGTCTGAACTGACACTGTTATATTGTCTTTTCCTTAGTAAAACTAACTCACGTTTGAGATGTTCTGATCTTTTAATTTGTTCTTTGACGCTGAATTGTCTCATTTTGCAAATGAAAGTTTTAAGGGAGATGGAAAGTGAACTTGCTTAGATGCAAGTCAGCTGAGGAAACAAGTATTTTGTATGCAACTCTGATATTTCCATCTATTAATAAAAATCTTTGGAGTAGATCAAATGAAACTTTTTGACAGTTTAGTCCATTTTGTTTTAGATTACAGTAAGGAGTGTTTTAACTCAGGTTTGTTTGTTGTTTTGTTTTTGGTTTTGGTTTTTTTCCAAGAGTATTTACTGTTCAGAAAAAATATTTTTGGTGTGCTATGCCCCTCCTAATCCCATGCTTTCTAAATATGTTTTATCCCTTCAAACATGAAAATGAAGGAGAATATAATGGAAAATTAACAGCAAGATTCTGTTAATATCCCCAATAATCAGCATCGTAAACCCACCTTTTCTTAGTTTTTGTAGTCATATTTTTCTGTGAAAGATTTTAAATATGATATCAAGAATTTATTACTTCATAAATAAGCATTTAGCATTAATGCAGCAACAGTGTAGTAAAAAGGAACTGAGAGAAAAAATTGAAATCGTTAATTTTAGAGCTATTGTAAAATTACATTAGTACCTCTTTATGGTTGCTTTACTGTCCATTCTTTAAAAAGTACTGGGGTTTTTTTGTGTTGTTGGTTTTGGGGTTTTTTTTTCCAGAAAAAGTAAAAGTTGCTTCAGGATTCCCATGTGTTATAGACTTCATATACCACTAAGAAATTGCCTACACATTTAAGGTTCTATATGCTTAATTATCTTGAAGTGTCATCAGCTTGTTTTGCATTATGAGATTGCTGTTTTAAGTGTTTTTGTGAAAGTTTTCCTTCTTTGTTTTAGCTCTTCTGTTCAATTATTTATGTGTAAGTGTCACCCATTCCAAGCCACTGATAAGCCTTACTTAGGAATGGATACCATTAAGAATAATTTCAGATACTTTTTTATTTTCTAGAAAATGTAAATTCTTTGTCAATATCCCCATGTTTTGACCCTGTTATTCCTATCAGCGTAATGCATTTTCTTCTGTTGGAAAGAAATGCATTAGATGGATTAGTAAAGCACTAAAAATATCTTTGCTTAACCACCAAATTATATAACCATCTGATTTCTGTTGGCTGCTGGTCTCATGCTGTGGTGCATTATAGAAACCTCCATTTTACAGCACATCAAGTGAAAAAAGTTTTCGGCTTACATCAGATCTTCTTTCAGAGTTTAAAATATATTTTATTTATATATATATATATATATGAATTTTCATTCAAAAGCTTAAAAGTAAGATTTACTGAAAGCTTCTGATAACTATTTTCACTTCAAAGTTTGAAAATGCTGCTGCTTTTATACAATTCAGTCCTTTTTTTCAGTCACTCTGGGGCGACATGTCTGATGTTTTCTCTGGGTTCATGGTTTGTTTTGGCAAGGGAGTATTTTTTAATGAATAGTAATTTAGATCAGATCCACTGCTGAGGGCCATGGTAAGCTGAAATAAGAGCAGTCATTTTTCTAGAAAGCTCTTGCTTTACATATGCAAGAGAAGATTTGGTCACAATGACCAGCTGTAGACCTAAGTGTTGTCTTTTTTCTGCACATTCTGTATCATTTGAAATAAAGGATTTTCTAGAGCTAATCTATTCCAGAGACCTCTGTAAGGAGAGAACAAGAGGAAAATTGTTAATCTTCCCTTAGATTAGTTAAATCTTTGTCATTTCAAGATTTTTCTATAAATTTATCATAAAGATCTAAAGTGACTTATCTCTCAGTATGCTCTTACAGTGCTTGACTGTATAAATAGGACTAGTAGTAAGATGATGCTGTAACTCAAATTCTCTTTGCATTGGTGAATGAAGAAAAAAGAGGCTCAATTTAAATGTGTAGATAAATGACTGAAGTGCTTACCAAAAATGTTTGTGATGAAATAACTTTGTAGATTGCTGGCATTTTTTATTATTATTATTTCTTTATGGAAAAAAGCTCATGTTGTATTGCATTGAAACTGTTGCCAGGGGTCAGGTTCCCTGTGATAGGGCTGCAAGATTTTTTTCTTTGTGAATGTGACAAGACAAGTCCGCTTGTGTCTTAAGGTCAACCAAGTGTCACCTTAGTCTGCAGTTACATCCTTTCCTGCTGTTTGTTTTTCTATTGTGTAGCTGTAATGAAAAAGAAAATGCTGAATGCCTGTAAAAAGGAAATGATGCCATCAGAGCAATCCCTTTGCATGCAAGGGAAAAGACTCTACGTATAATCAGCTGGCTAAAGGGCATGAGAACATCCTGAGAGGTAATTGGGCACCTTTTGTTGAAATACTCTGATCTAGCCCATTAACTTGTTCAGTGTTGCTCAGAAACAATGGCTATACTAGGCCTTTTCCCCTTTATTCAGTGACAAAAAAATGCAGTTATCGTAGTATACAGCATCATCTTAAAGCGAGTATTGTTTATGTACTGCTTCTGGAGGAGTATGAACACAAAGGGTTCAAACTTTCCTCAGCAAGCTTTTTTGTGTTTTCACCCATGATGTTCTTTACAAGTGAGTGGGAGAAGCCTATGTCTTTTTCAGACTCTTCTCAGGATTCATCTCTGCAGTCATGTGTCTTCTACAGTACGAGTAGAGAGTTGAAGTTACTACTGGGTGTTTCTGATTTAACAACTTACTGTTGCTCTTCTGTTTGCTCTCACTCCATTCTGTCTGGAATATTTGTCTCTACATGTTGCCATCTCATCTTTTAAGTTCTACAGACTCTGAGGCTTATTCACCATATATATTTTAAATGACTGAAATGGTGGAATCTAGTCTACTTGTCATCGTGCAAATGTTAGCAAAAAATATGCACTAATAATAAGATGATGATTTCCAGTGGGGACTTTTTAGAAGTCTGTTGTTTTGTTTAAATCCAAGAATATAATCTTCAAAAGCACTGTGCTGGTAATAATAAATGAGATTTTTTTTCTCTCTCTTCCTTGTGACTGACAAGGAAAGAAATCATAGACTTGTAGTCTTCAAGTCTCTAGTTTCTTGTAAAAAGAAAGTAATTAATCTCTCCCCATGAATGTTGGGATGTATGCAGTTGCTACTAGCCACTCGAGAGATTGGTATCAAGGCATTATGAGTACCTCTTCTGCCTTTCTACTGCTGAAATATGGCTTAATATTTATGCCAAAGAAAATAATTACAGATTTTTATAATTAAAAAAAAAAGATCTTAGATAAGAGGATTATGTAGAACCTAGTGAATAAAACAGTAAGATAAGCATGAGCATTTTAAAGTGGAAGACCTACATTCTTCAGTACCAAGAACAAGGGAAGATTGGCATGATTCAGATTCTGGTATTTCTAAGTGAAAGCAGAAGACTTTCAATAGGGTGGATCTTTGCCATGCATAAGAGTGTATACATATTACTAATATTAGAAATTATAGTTGATGAGAATGTGTACTTGCAGCCCAGAAAGCCAGCCATATCCTGGGCTGCATCAAGAGAAGTGTGGCCAGCAGGTAAAGGGAGGTGATTCTCCCCCTTTACTCTGCTCTCGTGAGACCTCACCTGGAGTACTGTGTCCAGTTCTGGGGCCCCCAACACAAGAAGGTCAAGGATCTTTTGGAGTGAGTCCAGAGGAGGGCCATGAAGATGATCAGAAAGATGGAACACCTCTTCTATGGGGACAGGCTGAGAGAGTTGGGGCTGTTCAGCTTGGAGAAGAGAAGGTTCTGGGGAGATCTTATTGCAGCTTTTCAGTACTTGAAGGAGCTACAGGAAGGCTGAAGAGGGACTTTTTACAAGGGCAATTAGTGATAGAACAAGGAGAAATGGCTTCAAACTTGAAGAAGGTAGGCTTAGATTAGACATTAGGAACAAATTCTTTTCTGTGAGGGTGGTGAGACACTGGAACAGGTTGCCCAGAGAAACTGTGAATGCCCCCTACCTGGACGTGTTCAAGGTCAGGTTGGATGAGGCTTTGAGCAACCTGGTCTAGTGGAAGGTGTCCCTGCTGATGGCAGGGGGGTTGGAACTAGATGATCTCGAAGGTCCCTTCCAACCCAAACTATTCTACAATTCTATGATTCTGTGAATTATTTTCTTACTAAATTGATCTAAAAATTGCAATCAGAATGGAGAGAATTTTGTGGGATTTTAATATGAAAAGACTAAACTACTTCCTTATTAAAATCTGAAATAACCTGCCCTTTCATGACCCTGAAAGACACTTTAAAGTGTACTTTATTAAGCCTAACGGTCAGTTGTGCAAAAAATTATGACACTATGGTAATAAAGGTGTTCATTTTGCTTTTTTTATTGAACCTTTCATTCTGAAAGAATGAGCTGACTTTACATGCTCTGATCAGCAACTCTTCATTGCTGTTACTCGGCTAATTCTGAGGTGAAGAGAAACTGGGAAGGAGCATATGGCTTGCTGCTCAGCATATGAATGGGGAAAAAAATTGTCAAGAGTTTTTAAAAAATTCACCTTCCTATTAAAATAGTACCTGTGATTTTACTTTTTTTGGGAGCAGACAAAACATCACTTTCTAAAGTTTTAATCAAAGAACAGATAAATGGCTTATAGTCCATTTACCCTGAAGCTTTGGAGGATAAAAGTGTGAGCTGAACCTGGCAGGTTTTTAATTTATTCTTCACATAATCCATTGGTGAAATATTAAACGTTGGCCATGCTAACATCAACAGCAAAAATTCCTCTGGTTCCAGTGACAGCAGGATACCACTGATGGAACAGTGTTCTTTGAGAATTGCGTGCTTTATGGGAGTCACAGGCAGTTAAAGGGCCAAAGCCAAGATAGTAGAAGTTCCCAGCTGGACCATAAGGCATAATCAAGCACAGAACCAGTCCAGTTACCACTGAAGGAAACCTTTAGATTTTCAGTATGCTGTCTTAGGTGTCTACTCTTCATAATTCCCAGAAAAATAAAATTCTGAACTTACTTTATGAATTGCAAAGGAACTAATAGAACTTTCTGAGATTCAATCCTTTTCCTTTGCAATGAAGCTTCTGCAATGAATCTGTGTGTCACACTCTGTCTGCTGTTACTCATGGTGAATGCTGTGCCATTCTACACCCTGTCCCAAAAGAACTCTGAGACTTGAATATTGCACAGCTCAATATGAGTAAGGACAACAGACAATTTATTCTAGAAAGATAGGTTAGCTCAGTTGCTGAGGCTATCCATATTTCTGGAAATCAGGGTGAGAAGATTGCTTTGAAAAGCTTAACTGAGGATACAGTTTTGTGTTTTATTACTCCACTAGATAATCTGGCTTCTGGATTTACATACATGTGAAAAAAATTATTAACAGATTACATGGGTTTGCAATGGAAATAGCTGATTATACAGGTTGCTGTTGCTTCTTTTTGCAGTGCAGCCACTTTTGTATTGCAAAGATCCTCAGTTTGATAATGAGAGAAAAGCATCTTATCAAACACAATTTGTTTTTCTCAGCTTTGCTTGTTTGGCACGTGTGTCTGGAAGGCCAACTAGACCGTGGTGCCAACCTTCCCTGGTGCATGTACCACTTACCTAGTGGCAGGGAATGCTAGGTGGCTTCTTGCATGTGCGATAGGATAGAGGCTTCCAAGGAAAAGAGGGTGCTGGAGCCATTCAGACAGCTGGCTCCCAGCTGTGCTTTTTTCCCCAAGAGATCTTTAGGAGCAGGCATGGCATGTGCTGTGAAATTCTGGTAATGGCAGCCAGACAGCCTTGCAACAGAGGCAGCAATGCTGGGAAAGACAGTGATCAGGAGTGGGCTGCTGTTACTTCTGGAGAAATTCAGTCAGCAATCTGTCTGTGTGCTGCTCTTCCCCAGGTGTTCATCCAGCCAAGGGCCAGCCCTGGGTTTGGTGAATTGGCCTGGTGAGCTGTGTATGCTCTCAGGCCACAGGCTGGACATCAGTCCAGTGCATCTGGTGCACAGCAGAACTTGGTTATGGGAGTTTACTTTCCAAGCATGCCACAAACCAGTGTGACATTTCAGCAAATTAGTTATGGTGAGGCACCATGTTAGAGATATGTGACTTGGCTGCGAGTTCTCCTGATAGGTTTGTATGAAAGAGAGCAGTGGTATGCAGTGAGCATACAAGCTCAGGTTCTGTCCAAGCCTCTGACCCTTTGCACTTTCACTGTATTCTGGAAAACCAGCCTTACTTCTCGCAACTCTTACCAGCCAAGCCAACTAGCTCAGGCCCAGGACTGTGCTGATAACAATTACACAGCTTCCAGCTCTGGAGCAGACTCATTCAGTGTTTCATTGTATGTTGTATATATTCTTCAGTGAAGCTTCTGCGCAGACGCTCCATGTGTACGAAGGAAAGCACTGCCTAATCTAGTTGGTCTGTTCTAAGGATAGAATCTGATGAATACTGGTATATGTCTGCAGCAGTGAAGGCCATATAACCTCTACTAAAAAAAAGTAGGATATGAACTGAGTGCTTTAGCTAACATGATTAATGGCACTGTGTAATACAGAGTGAGTTTTAATAGAATATATTATCATGATTCCAAAGGAAGCTAAATATGTGACATTCAGTGAATCTCTGTATTCAAGAGCTGACCTTTGGCAGTAGCTGTGACATAATACACAGCAGAATCTTGTTAATTCATGCTAATGACTTACGAGACCCATCATGGATTACTTGATTTTACAACTTAGCAAGTAAGTGAAACATGATGACAAAACATCAGAGATGCACACTTTAACAGTATGTTCTCTGCAAATTTATCTTGATAGTAGCAGTTTAGTTGTAAATATATTTGCAATATACAAGTTAATGGACAGTAGTATCATTAATGAAAGTAATGATGATTTCCTGAAATGACACTTCAGTACAGCAGCCTAGTATTAAATATCAAAGAAACAGGATAGATCTACTAATGATGAGAGTGTGAGAGCAGTGAAGTGATTCTGAAGGTAATAGATGTTGGTTTTTAGCATTAGCAAAAATGTTCTCTTCTCATATATGTTATGTCACAGAATAAATGTAGTTAAAGATATTTGTGAAAAGAGTTATACTGACTAGCATAGTAGTAGTATGCAGATAAGTATGTAGGTAAAAGTGCATGAAAAGTTTTATCTTCAGGTTGAATTACTTCTAGAGAGAAGTACTTAGAGAGCTAAACTCTAAGTTTTAAGAATGAGCTCACATAAGCTCATTCTTAAAATAGCAATTTCCAAACTACAGGCTCATTGAACATCTTCTCGTATGTTCCAGTAAATTTCTTAGTCTTGAAAAAAAACAGAGAGTAAATATCTCCATTATGAAAAAGTCTGCAATTTTTTTATGACAAGTTTTTTTTCAGTCTACATTGTGTTTTCAAGTACTAAGAATGCCAATTCATTACTGGCAGTGTGTTCTTAAATGAGCAAGTAAGACTTTTTCAGTATGCCTAAGAAAATGACACTGAGCCTTTTAATATTTGTTATGCTTTAGTGAAAGAAGGAGCTGAAGCCTCTCTGTACTGGAAACATCATACGCACTTATTACTGTGCATTGGTGTGTCAGCAGAGAAGTCTGACTAAATAAGGCAGTGCATGAGTAGAGCTTATCAGCATTTGACAGGAATATAGTCCACTAACAGCTGATACAGTAGCCCATCTTTTCTGTGCTATCATCAGCTCTCTATGCTGCAGAAATTTATGGTTATTGTCTGTTTGGTTGCTGATTGTGCTCAAAACTTAGCCCTCTTTTCAGTTAAGTTTATGCCAGAAGTCATAACAAGTGAGCTGAAACCCTCAGAAAGCCAAATGTATTTTTATTCGTATTTATGTAATAATGTATGGAGAGTCCTCAGCTTTCAAAGTTTAGGGAAGAAGTGTACTGTCTCTTCTATTTCTTCTCCCACCAAAGAGTCTAGGGTCAGTGAATATTGTTTCATTATATAAATAAACAATAGGAAACTTCATACATATGGGTGCCTTTATGGTACTGCTGTGCACTAGAAAATGCTTATAAGAAGTATCCATAACATGGAAGCAAGTCCTGACTGATTTTACCTTCCTCTCTCTGAGGGACTGATACTGCTCGAATGAGTGGCTAAGATCCCAGTGACCTTTCTGGGAATAGTATTACACGTTGCATGTTTCTAAGTGCTTTTAAAAAAATATCCAGAGAAAAATACCCTTAACATTGTTTCAGTATCAGTTTTCCTGTTAAACTGAGTTTGGTTGTCAGATTTTGTCCCTTTGTTCTGCAAGAGTTTGAGATTTGAAGATATTATGAACAGAGTTATTAGACTAATAAATAATCTTTATGATCTGATGGCACCTGGCCTGCTACAGATGACCACCAAATATCTGTTGATACTGGGAATGATTGTAAATGTCTGTGCATGTATGGCCTTTTTTCAGGGATTTCTGAATCTTAAAAAACCCAGACATTAAATTCTTATCAATCCTTCTTATGAAGACAAATCAGTTATTTGGGAGTCCCTCCTTTTCTTGCAGATTCAAGTCATTAAACTGCAACATCAAGGATGTTAAATTATTGGCAAAAGTTTCTATTAACCAAACTGATAAATACCCTTTACACCAAGTGGGAATTTAAGACAATAGTAAAAGATGCCCGTCTCATTTCTTGGAAAGCACACTTTTCAGTTCTTGTTCCTCCTGACTGACTTTCTCTAGCCAAGGAGGAAGAAAGGAAGGGATGGACAGACAAATGGATGGATGAATGATGTGCCTTTTTTCTTTTTTTATTTATTGCACTAACTTTAATCTTTTTATATTAATCCTTTTAAATCTATCTTGAGCTCAGATCTGTACCTCAAATTGTTTTTTCACATGGCAGCTAAAAGTAGTCTTGATAAATTTACAGTTATTCTGATTTTATTGTAAATGCAAAGCAGACATTATAAAAACAAATCCATTGTCCTGCCTTTTCACCATACATTGTATGTACTTTCTGCCATCCAGTACTCTCCTTTGGTAAGGCACTATCTTGCTTATTTATTCTTCTGTATGTCCTCAGTACTGTCTTCCGGTTCTCAGAACAGCATGGTCAGTGTTCAGCCCCTGCTTGTCCTCGTCTGTACAGGAAGCTAGCTGGGGAATGGAAAGTGCTTGGCATCCTTCTGAGACCATTCAGAAAGTTCAAAGGTTGTTATATGGGAACCTCACACTTTGTAGAATTTGTTCATTATACTGTATGTGAAATGATACGAGAAAGACTAAAACTGCTGTAGCAGTTGAAGGGAGAGTCTTCTGATAACTTTGGATCAGTTACAGTACTAGGAAATTGGAATAGATAAATTTGGAAAAAAAGCACAGTGAGGCTTTTTGTTTTGGTTTATTTTTTTCCTTTTTCTTTCTGTTATCTCTTCCCTAAGCTTAGAAAGAAGTCAGGTTTCTTTCCCTCAAAAATGACTTTCCTGTCAGGACAAAGAAGGGACTTGCATCTCTGTTGTGGGAAGAATGCTTACCCGTGTACATTCTATACTGGGTATTTGCTGGAGGTGTTAGTTTCTTGTGCACCACTTAGCATCACAAAAGAATAAAATACAAGAATTCCTGATCGGGAGTGATGCGTGTAATCGTATTGGCCCTGCAAGCGCTATTTGCTTTCTCCAAACTTGTTTTTTTTTCAAAGTGCCTTTTCATCACACCCAACACAGTGCTTAAAAAAACAAACCCTGCAATTTTAGTTGAGAGATTCATCTTCTTCAATTCAGTAGCCTGGCTTAAATGTCCTAATGTGAATTCACAAATCAGAAGCAGTATTGTATGCAATATATTTAACGGAGATGTCTTTCTGTCCTCTGAATCCATGTCTGATAATAATACTGAAAGAATAAGCGGTTGATAGGGATGTTTGCCATTAGAGCACCTCTGAAGGGTTCGCAGTAGATGCACAGAGTAATGGGCTGTTTGCCGTGTATGTAATAGCTCTTGCACACACTTTATATCTAACTACCCTCTAGAATAAAAACACTTTTAAAGAGAAAATAAAGACACTTTCACCTGCCTTTTTGACACTTTTATGCTGTGATGAAAATACTCTGTTAGTTTTCTAGAATGTGTCTGCTCAGTATTGAGCTGGAAGTATCATCCACCCGCATGATCTGTGGGGAAAGCAGTATGGTGTGTCTGTAGAGATACAGAAGCTGTATAGCCCTGGGTTTAGGTGCAGTGACAATGCAGGAAAGCATGGTAAAACCATTGAAATTCTTTAGTCATTCAGGGATGCTTTATTTTGAGGAATTTTATTAATGAATTTTATCTTTTTAATTTCTGAAAATAAGTTTTGAAAATATTTTAATTGTAACTATATTAATTATGCATACATAATTTCACATTTTCTGTTTATTTTAAACATACTGTAGTCTTTATAATATTTAATCATGTTGTTCTCACACTGCACAAATTTACTGGCTCTGTAATGATTACTGTCTCACTTTAAAAAAAAAAAAGCTTGAAGCAGTTCAGGGCTCTGCAAAACATGCCTGTTCATATATAATAGCTAGAGTTTGGCAGGTAATATTATTATGTTATTATATTATATACTTTTAATTATATATTCTCATGGAAACTAAACCTTAATCAATAGCACTTGAACTTTAAAGAATAATGTATTCAATAGTTGTCTTCTTAATTGCTAAATGAGACAACTTGATTAGCTTTTGTAGAAGTTTGGTTAGTTATGTCTGTACTGAAGTTTAGCAAGAGCATTACCTTGGGTTAGGGGTCTACTTAGTTACAAATTTTTATCCTTTGTCAACTTTCAATGCATTTTGTGGCAGGTGTGTTTAGCATATATCAAAGAATGATACAGAAAGAGCTTAACTTTAATATGTTTAAGAGATGTGTTCATCCTAGTTTTGTACTGAAAAGTAACTAAAAAATACATGCTTCTGAGAAGGAAGTGTAGTCATCTGAGGTGACCTACCTGACCCCACCCACACTATCATATTTTCTTTTTAATAATTACTTCAGAATTAAATACAAATGTTTTGACTAAAAAACCAAACAAGTATATTTGAAAATGTCCCAGAATGATTTAATCTTCAAAAAGAAACCCCACAAATTTCAGTCCTGCTGGGAAGATTAGAAATTGAAAGTTATTGTCAGAGTATGATGCCCATAATAATAATAAAAATTAGTTGTTAATCATGGAAACACATTTTTATGCTGAGATGAAACACCTAACTTTGCTATGATGAGGCTATATTTTCAGCATCTCATTAAAGTTTTTACACAGTTCATGCTTCTAATGACTTCTAAATTCAGACTTTTCTTAGGTGATTTAGAATTACTCTTCATTAAGTATGATTTATCTTTCAGATCATATTATACATTATCAAAGTGAAGTCCCAAATGTGCAGTAGTTCATCCATTCAGAATTTGCTTCATCAGGTTCCAATGTTTACTGCTCATCCTGCAACTTCAGAAGGAGAGAGTCTGTGATGTGCAGATACAATTTCATCTTCTTAAAATGAACCAATTTGAAAGCTTTCATACTGAAATCTATTTTTAAAAATGTATTTTTACTTCCAAAACTGTCATCACATTCTTTTTTTTTTTTTTTTTAGAACAAATAAAAGAAATCTCTTTCAATACATTTTAACACCTGCTCAGATACATTGCTGTCTCTGATGAAACTTTTAAGCTTTTGATGGATGCAGTTTTCAGGTTTTTAACACAAATTCTGCTTTGAGGCACCAAAGCATTTCTCATAGGTGTCCAAATGCTACTTTGGGTAAGTGGGCCTGAGAGCTGGAAGTAGAATAAGCTGCTGCATAAATTGCAAACTATGTCTTGTAGTAAATGAGAGGGGACAGGTCTTCAGTGCACAGGCTATGTAATAAAAACCCATACTGGGTTTTCTCTGTGTAAATATGTACTTTTCTGAACATCAGCTTACTCTAGATTTACGGTGACTTGTCCTTATTTTCTTATATAAACTGGCTTAATTTGAGATATTTCCTCTCTTTCTGGTAATGCTGATTTTTGATAAAAAGCATAAATTTGTACACACAGTTGGCTTCCTCGCAGTAGTTTGTTGTGAGGTGAACCTCCTGGTATTTTCAGTAAGGGCTGTGAGGGAAGATTGTTAAGAAACTTGAGTTCTTTTAAGTGTATGTGAGAGAGGTATTATCTATGAAGAACCTATTCCTCCTAAGAGAAAGAGCAATATTCTTGTGTGCTATGAAAAGTATGTGAGGTTTGTGAGGGTTGTATCCTAATGTGCTAATACGGAGAGATACTTTTTCTCTCTTGTGCTCAAGTTACAATACACTAAGCAAATATTTATTAACAGACCTTTCAGAGGCAGTGCAATATCAGCAACTGCACTTGACACATCCTGGGTAAGTAGGAAGCTTAGTTGCTTCCTGCCCCTCTTGCAAATACCACCTTAGTTGCCTCACTGTATACAAACACAGTACATTCCCTCTTTGCTTCTAACCCCAAGGAATAAGCCAAAATTAAAGACCCCGATGTTTCTGCTGAGTAGGAGCATTAGATTATAATCTATTCCTTGGCTCTGATTCTTTCCTTGGGTCTCTGTGTACTTTTTTAGTACTTAAAACAAACAGCTGCAGCACCATGTAGTAATTATGCTTGTGACTGCGCCTTGCTAAGTGTATGATAAATTATTGTAGGGGTTTTTGCTTCTCTGTCCTGACATTTCACACAAACACAACAGTTTCTAATTATTTCTTCTTCATGTTTAATCCAGTGCCTTTCTATAAGATAATAATTCTGAGGGTGACATTTCCTTTATGGAGCCTTATTTCCTCGCCCATCCGTTGTAGTCCCTTCCAGCTTTTGTGGGTGGTGGCTGGCTATTTTGCAAGTTCTCTCCATTGTAGTGGTTTTAAATAACCAAGGGAATTGGGGGGATGCTTGCTTATGCTGTCCTGAGTTTGTTCATTTTGAAAGATTCGTTGCGTTGTCATTCTATGTTTCCGTCACTATTTCTGTTAGCGTATTTGTAGACCCTGGTAGGACTGGTACTGCACTGTGCACCTGTTCCTCTAAATCTTTCTCCTCTTTTGCATCTTGTCCTTCCATGAAAATGCAGGGTGAGAAGGGGTGAGAGAAAGAAGATCTGCCACAGGAATTTCTTTTTCAGGGTTGTATTTCATTTTCAAGTTTTTACCTTTGTCACTGTAAGATCATGTGCTGAAGTCTTGGCCATGCAAAAGCTTGAAGTTGTTAAGAATATACGCAGGGGTGGGGGTGACCATTCAGCCCATCTGCAGCTGGCTCCTCAGTGTCCTTGAACAAGAGGGCTTGGGAGTAGGCTGGATGGATTGTCTTGCTGACAGCAGCCCACTCCTGATTCCCAAGGGTTCTCAAACACAGCTGAGAGTGGGTAGGGATTTACTGGATGGAAATAATGCAGGCAGGAAACATCAGACTGGTTGAGCGTGTGTGTCGTGCACCGACTACCTCTGTGTGTCCAGCGGAGCAGAGGAGTGAGGGGCCACTACTGCCGGGTGTCTCAGTGACACAGTCCCTACCCTGGCACAGTGGGGCATGTAGACACCATTACTGTCTGGCAGAGACAGTGACTTATCAGCAGCAGGAGAAGAGGAAAAGCTTTTTTTCTCTGCCTTTCCATTCTCTGTCTTTCCAAGTATCGAGTGATGGGCAGCAGCTTGTTGCCAGGCAGGAAGGAACCATGTCTGCATACATGGATGATGCCCCGCAGCATCCTTTGGCCAGGTGCACCACCGTGCCTCTGCTGCGCCTGCGCTGATCTGCCTGGAAAGAAAAACAAGCTTCAAGCACAGCTTGTGTGGCTGGTTTTATTCTGGAAGATCTCAACTGTTAGGCTGCAGCCATGTCTGTATCTGTAGTGTTCTGAGTATCTGAGTGCTGTGACAGATAATGACTTATTTGCATGCAATTTTCGTGTGACAGCGTGAGCACCGTTTATCCCTTTCCCCCCGGGGCACTTTCATGCAGCCGTGCTACTGACGCTCATGAGTGCTTTATGTTGTATCTTTTCTGTAGTGTTTTTTG
Organism: Caprimulgus europaeus; assembly: GCA_907165065.1. The sequence goes on from OU015525.1 coordinate 33,941,896, forward strand.
TAGTGTTTTGTTTAGCTTTTGAAGGTGATTAAACCCTTTGTACATGAAAATCCTTTTTATGTGTCTGTCATAGTACTGCTAGCTAGCTTTTTTTTCTTCTTCTTAAGGCACTTTGATCAGCAGGACTAGTCTGGCACCTCCTTCTTGTAGGGAGATTGCTTTTAAGAGGCTCCTTTACCATTTTTGCTGTACTTGGGTGCATTATTCCTGACTCTTTTGAGCTGTCTCCGGAGTAATTAACCAGCTCTGCACAGATTTGCATTCTTTTGTAACTGAATTTCGAGTGGTACTCCCTATTTGTCATAAGTAACATTAAAAGACTTTTTGTTGGTTTTGGATCGTTTTTAGGTGGTATAACTAACATGGATAACCTTCTGTCAAAAGCTTTCCTGTTCTGCACGCTTCCTCTGAAATCACTCTTATGCTGGCGATTTACCTGAAGCCATTCATTCTATTGCAGCACCATATTTTAAGTGCAGTGCTGGGAACATTTCTTTCACTGCTTTTAGTTTAGTCACGTGTCCTAGATACAATATGTGGTGCAGTAAAATTTTGCTGGGAAAAAAAAGCATAAGTGATCTTGTATAGTTGTCAGTGCCCCGCAATGTTGTTTTGTGTGGATCCTGCATATTTCTGTTGCAGCACTGGGTTGTTTGGGGTTTTTTTCCACTTGGTTTGTTTGTTTGTTTCTCCTCCAAATTATGTACATTAGTATAAACTCAAGTCACATTCCCTTCTTTCTTCTTTTGTTTTTGGACCAACTATTTTTGTAATCCTGGCAGCAAAGTGACCCACCTTCAACCAAAAAGGCTGATATCTGTTCTCCAGAAAAGAACCCCTCAGTTTGGTGGCTTAAGTCCTTTTCCTGGTATGTAGGTAGTACAGCTTCACACTGGGAGCAGGCAACCACAGTTCAGGTTTCACACTTCCCAATTCAGTGTCATAATTGCCAACAAAGACACAAAGGATGTGCGGTCCTGCAAATTCTGCCTTTGGCAATGTTTTCTGAATACTGACCTTAAGCCACTCGTCCGTATTTAAATACATGAATTTAGAGCTTAAATTCTCAAAAATTTTTATGACCTGAAACTCATCATCGCAGAGTCACTTAAGTCCAGATGAGAGAATGTATTTTCAATGTCTCTAAGCATTTCCTGTAGGCAAGTTTAAGCTTCCTGATGTTAAATGTGCTGCCCAGTACCTAATCTGTACATCAGATTCTCTCCCATTCACTGTGAGAGGATCTAAGCATTATTTCTAAGTGGTTTTACTCTCCATATCTAAACAGGGTGTTACTGAGCTTCATAATGCTTTGCTCTTGATCCCCATGTAGTGTAAAATGCGAGCAGTATAAATTTCCCTATTTTACCAAAGCACTTTGAGAATAAAGTGTACACGCTGCAGAGATCGGGTAAAAGCACTCAGGTAGAATAATGGCTGGGTGGATGAGCACAGTGCCTGCCTCAAAGGCTGAGTACCCAAAACAGCTAATGAAGACTCCAGTGTCATTCACTTTACTTCAGTGGCTGCTGAACAGTTAGTTGCTCCTGTCCTCTTTTCATCTTAATGTATCTGAATGGTATGGACAATACTGAATATGACTGAAGCAAACTTCAAGGTGATGCAGGTTAGAGATGTTGAAGTGTTCTTGTGTGCGCAGGGAGAAGGGGGGGGAGCAGACGTAGGAAAAACAGCTGAAGTATATTTTAATTATACACATCCTTTGACACATAACAAATAACTCCAAAGAAGATTAGGAAAGCACACTTAAATCATATTTTTAAATTATCCAGAGCAGTGATAGATAATGTTGTGTTGGCACCTATGTAATCTTTCTTTTAACCAAAAATTTTATTTTAAAATAAGTTGATAATATCATTTAGCTTTTCTTTTAATACATGGATTATGTTGCTGAAAACAAGCAGTTTATATTTTTGACTCATTACGACTTCACTGGGATATTTTATTCCTCAGCGAGACAAGGTTTTCTATAATAGCTTATGCACTAAGGAGGATTTTTAATTAAAATCTTAATTTTTTTTCTTTTACCGGTACTGAATTTCTTGTCATTGCCAGTAGGACTAATGTATGATGCCTAATGTAATGCTGTTGTACTAACCAATACAATTTTTTTTTACTCTATATCTTGCTGAAAGAACAAAATACATAGCTGAACTTGAGAATTTTGAACTAATACTGTTTACATGTGCAAGTAGGAAAAGATGATGCACCCTTCCCCCTTCATTGTTAAGTGGTAAATTGTTGCTATGGTGATCATTCTTTCCATCTCATCAGCTATAACCTGGTTTTCCACATCAATTGAATAGCTGCAAGCAAAGCATGATCTTTATTAATTTTTTTTATATCAGTTAATATTGTTTTGCTATATAGTTAGTTATTCTCTAGGGACTTAACATGAGCATCAAGATGCAGTGAATGTAAGCAATATAGTTCTAATATTGTAGTACAGAAATCTGGGCACTCATTAAAACAATCTTCATGTAGCTGCCAAGAATTTTACGTGGATTTCTTAAAGGAAGCTTATTTTTGGTGTGTACAGTTGATTTAATATTATTATTATTATTTGAAAGACTAAGCTCTTGTAATAAATATGTGAAAAATTTATCTGAATAAAGTCTTAATTAAGCAATTTGTTGTCTGTTAGCTAAGGTCATGAAAACAGGGTACTTGTAGTAAAATGTCACAGGGCAGCTTTATTTTCTTGCAGTGTAAATTCATACGCATGGTGCAAATGCAGGGAGATGCCTGCACTGTGGTGAGTAAGCTGGGTGACCTGTTGTAGAGTCACCAAAGGGCAAAACAGATTAGTGTGTTCTGGATGTGGTCCTGTGCATATACACAGCATATTTGTATCAAGAAAAAGGACAGAATGAGCATGTGGGCCATCAAAATAATGCCCTGAAGCCAGAGATACCGCCTCTCAGCACCACCACAAGGCTTTTCAGGAAATGAGCCAGATGTTACGGCATGCCTTGAAGCCATGGGTGGGACACTGTGGTATAGCATGATAAACATGAATTTTTAAATAACCTCTTTGAACTTAAATTGATGTTTTTAAAATACAGTATTTGTCTAAATTCACTTATGTATTGTTAATTACATTTAGTCTTTCCTTTTCATATAACATTTGAAGCATTTAAAAATGTAACTATATTGTTATGTCCTATATTGCTAGACAGCATATGAGCAACTCCGTGTTTCTGATTTTACTCATGTTCCATTATATTTAATATTTTTTTTTGGTGGGAAACTTTTTCCCCTACATTTCATCCACATTACTCATGCCTGTTTTAAATTTAGTGTCATGACCAATAAAGGAGCAAGATCATAACTGTCTCAAATGAAGTTTTCCATTTATTACCTGTTTTATGGTCCACAAGAGGACCTGCGCAACAGAGAAGTGTTCTCAGACTCGAGTCTATCATTTCATGTAAATGCATCCTAATTATCATAAATGAAAATGTAATTAAGAATCTTGGTTTCTTTGTTAGTAGTCTTTTTGGGTTCTGTATATGAAACAGTATTTTCATGTCTCAAAATATTTACGTTGCCATAGGCAGACTTCCCAATAGATGTTCCTGACCTATATTTTCAGGGAGGGATGTTTTGCTAAATAATGTCAACAATCATCTCTCAGTAGAGCAGTCTCTTAAAGGATGTGGTGAGCGTTAGAGTAGAAGTATAAGTGCATTACCTATGGAAGCAAACTAGGAATTGGATTGATATTTCAAGTAAGGATATCATTGCACAATTTAAGTCTAGGGGAAGGTATCTTGAATTGCTTAATTGCTTAGGTCTTTTGGGAGTACTTACTGCATGACTGCCACAGGATTAATCCTTTTGGTCAAAACACAGTTCACTAAGTATCCTGACAGAAAGTACTCCATGAAAGTGAGGAATGCCACATTTCCTTCCAGCTGCAGAGGATGAGAAGTAAGCTACTAAGAAAGCACATTGTAAAGTTACCCAAGCCAGAACAGCCATTACAATGTTCTTGTAGTATCTGTTTGCTTTGTTTACCTTTATCAGATATGGTATTTTAGTTTGTGAATCTGCTTATCTTAGTTGCATAAGCTATCTTGTTGCTTAATTTCCCGTCACCAAGTATGATAGTACAAACTGAGCACCTGCAAAATAATATACCAAACCATATGAGGCGTGATGTCCTTGCACACATTTCACAGTCATGTGAATAGACCAGAGAAAGACTTTGTTGTCATGATCCTTTTTTTGTTGGGGCAGGGATACAAACTATTCCAGCATTCGGAGCAAAAGCTGTTTGTGAAAGAGAAGCAGCTGCTCCATGTTTTGTTGTCACGTTTTTCCGAGTCTGGCATTTCCTACATAACCAGAAATAATTCCCTACTGAACAGGAGCAGAGTGACTCAAGGCTCAGTAGCCCACAGCGCCAAAAAAAAATAAAAATTGAATAGTCTTTATACCAAGGTCTTCACTTAATCAGCCTTCTCTACTTCCTTGCTTCTTTCCAGAAGCCTGTAGTTTCAAGTATGTTTTAGCCTGAAGTACAAGGGAACGAGTACCAGGGATTGGCTGCACACATGAGGCAAGGACTGATCTGAGTTCAGGAGTGACTGGCTGTGAGCGGGGGAGGAGAAGATGGTTCCTTTTAGCTGTGCTCTTCCTCAGATTGAAACGTACATGGAACTAGAGCCTTGCTTTGCCTCGATTTTTTGTCTTACACAGCCCCTTAAAGGGATCTAGTGTATTCCTTTGTTGTGTGAGTTTAATCGGGAATTTGATGACCTGGAAAAAATGTATTCAGGCAAAATGCCAACCAGAGAAGAGAATCCTCTGAACAGTAGGACTGTGCACATGGGATCTAGTATTTCTTTCTGTATTATTTCCCTTTGTAGTAATTGAAGGTTTCTTTAATGCTTCAATTGCTTTTGTTTCTGAAACCATGAACACATTTATATGGTACAAAAATTGTTCAATAAAAGACAAACATAAAATCAAAATAAAACCACATTTGCCACATAAAAGGCCATAACTGATCTTCATTCCACTTGAATGTGTGATAGTGTGCACAGGTTGCCCTGTTTAATCACCATAAATTCTACTTGTTTTCTGTAGCCAGCATTCTATTTATTTTACCAGCCATTAATTCAAATAGCTAGTTCTGAATTCTGCATGTAGTGGTAAATAGACTTTGTGGCTATGATATGTAAAAAAATACTAATTCTAACCTATTCCTTAGTGGTGTTGAAACAGATTAGAAAATACAGCTACAATGATAAACAACATCCATATTTGAATTTATTGTTTGTGCAAAACAATACAAATAAATTACAGTTTTGATCATCTGAAGTATGAATGTGCTGGCAAGGAAACAGTGTTCCCTTGTTGCCACTTGTATGTATAAAGAAAGACAATGAACTTAGTGGTGCCTGCTAGAGAATATCTGTTGATATAGATTGAAATGTATAGCATCAAGCACAGTTTAAGCTAGAAATGATAAACAATGCTTTCAAACAAACCAACCTCTGGATTCCTCTGAACTTAGTCAAGAGCTGTGATTCTGTCTTCTGCCCTAAGTATCGAGGATACAGCGCCTTGTCTGAGTGAATGTAGTTCTACCCCTGAATTCAGGGACTGTCCTTAATGCTTTTCTTGCCTTCATAATTCACAAGGAAAAGACAAAAAATGGTCCATATCAAAGATCACCAAGGTACCAAGGAATTTTCTAAGCTGTACTGTTTCATTTTTAGATATATTGGTAAAATTAATCTGAAGATACATTTTTGCTATTTGTAATTTTTATTTTCTTCACCTTGACTCAATTATCTACATATACTCTAAAATACTTTCTTTTCTTCTGTCTTTCCACTGTGTAGCAGCTAGCTGCTTTCTCAGCTTAATTGCTGCTAAGCATATTTTATTTCCTTACTAACCTGTTTGGCTTCTTGCCTTTTAACATTTCTATTCTCTGACATAGGCCTGCCACTTGTTAAAAGGCAATATCATTGTTGAAGGAACTTGCTTAAACATGTGCTCTGTTCCTCTTAAGCACTCTGAAAAAATGTCATCTGAAGGATAACAGAGACAAAAACTGTCAGACCTTTCATAAGTATTTTCATCTGAGATTAGTGACACTGCTTCTGTGTCCCACAGCATTTCATCCCAGCAAATCATGAGAGAAACATGATGTGCTCCATCCAAAAAGCAGTACAATAGGAAAGAAAAATAAGTGGTTTAATTTAAAAAAAAAATCTTATTGGTAGTAGGTAAATCAACAGACAATACCAATGTAGAGATTGTTCTGCTTACCTAAATTAGATTTTATTTGTGTAAAATCTTCTATATGTAAAATATTCTGGATTAAGAATTAAAAATTCTCTCATGCACTTTCAGGATAGCAGTGCCTTTTCCTAGTGTGGTTTGAAAGTGGATTGAATTTTGCAAAATTGGGAAAGATACTTGATGCAGAAGGCAGTTGACTTAATGGATTTACTCCAAACTAACTGTTGTATTTTAAATGTAAAACAGATCTTATTCTGAACTCATTTTCATGTGCAGGAAGAGAATAGATGGATATCATTAGTACTGTAGTTAGCACAACGTGCACTGGACTGTAGAAGCGTTTAGAGATAACATGTTGAATAGTTGAAAGGACATTAAGGAAAAGTAGGTATAACCGGCAAAGAATTGGTTTGAGTGATTCTATTTGTGACATTGACAGTAGAACTAAAAGAAAAGTCCTGAAGTTTGCATTGATTATTAGATGTTATGCTATGTTAATTGACCCAAATAACAGACCTTTTTTCTTTAGTTTACTTCAAGGACAGACGGATACCAAACTTTTATCTTGGAATCATAGAATGGTTTGGGTTGGAAGGGACCTTTAAAGGTCATCTAGTCCCTCCCCCCTACACTGAGAAGGGACATCTTCAACTCTTAAAAAAAAATTTAAAAGATTAAGGGCATATAGGTTTCTGAATTCCAAACTTAACATTGGCAAAGTTTTCAAAGCCTGCGTTAGATGTAATTCATATGCTTTAATGCAGAGATACTGTAGGAGGAAAAGTAATTAGCTGGAGGTGGACTCTTCTTTGCTTAATTATCCCATTTCCAACAGGGCTAAATTCAGCTCTGACACACACTGGGAAAAATCTCATTCACACAGAAACAACGTTCAGTTGGAGCACTGCAGTACATCGTGCTCCAGTCTCACCAGATGGCATTTCTTCTTCAGATGTGTGTCATGCTAGGTGTGTATACGCTTCAGGCAGGTTAGACTAGGGGGCTTTTTTGTTTGTTTTTAATACCGGCATGCTTTCTGGACCTACACCTAGCTTAGCCTTTTCACGCTTCCATGTAGTGTCATAAGGCTAGCATAGAAGGAGCTTCTTTCACTGCCAGTGAGAGAATGTGGTGGGTATTAAAAATACTTGTTCTGAGCTCAAACATTTCCAGAATGTTCCAGAACATCCAGAATTCTGTCTCTGTCTTGATTTAGCATTCTGTGGCTCAGATGCCCCTGCCCAGAGATTCCTGAACTGAGCAGATAAGAATCTGCATGCTTTAAATTCAGTCTACCTTGCAACTAACATACTCTTCCCTACACAAAAAGTCAGTGATTCTTTTGCTAGGAAAATGGCATGTTCAGGTATTTCATATGCCTGCCCTTATCTGCTGAATGCACAATATGTGAGATTTATGACTGAAACGATCTTCTGCAGCAGCTCATGGCCTCATCAAACCTTAAAGTAAGCTCCAGCATTTCTATTGTAAGCAATTAGTGTCCATTAAGTACCATTGAGCAGAGTAATGCCCAACTGCCATAGCAAAATGTCACAGAATAATAGAGTTAGCAACATACTGATGCTCTTACACCTTGCTAAGATAAAAATTTCAGAATGACAGCACCACTGATGCTCCCAACATGGACATCAGTAGCCATCGTTACTCCAGTGTGGGTCTCAATATTGATTCCAGTTACAGATAATGAGCTAGAACCACTTAATCTGTTCCATTACTGGTTTTGAAATAGCAGTTAGCCCAAATACAAATAATAGTACCAAGTGCATTTTATATCTCTACAACGTTCCTGAAAGAGGTTTGGTTCTCTGGTCTCTGCCCTCCTCGCTGAACAGGGGGCTATTCCCCTGTGCTCAGTGTTCTACCTAACACCAGCCTATTTGGCATCTTATGGGAGTGTTTTGTGAGGATTGACTGAGAGCTGGCAGTTCAACTGTCCTCCAATCAACTGCAGCATCCCTTGTTTCAGGCACTGTCTTTTAGATTTTGGTATGCACCAAGGAGAGACAAGAGTCTTTTTTGGGTCATGATCTGGGGCTTTACCGCTGAGGAGCGTGTATGTGGAAAATTGGTAGCATGGTATATGGTTAATGTGTCTGGGGATTTGAAACACTGAGGCACAGTGGATGGTTAACATCTAGGAAGTCATGTTGTATCAGCCTCTTATTTATGCAGGGTCGTCTTCTGCATTAATGAACTGAGACTGCTAAATTCAATGAAAACACCATAGTGGGCACCAGCCAATGAAAGATGTGAGTAATTCATAGAAGAGGCAAGAAAAAGAGCTTGAATATTTTTACAGTGACTCCACTTGGGCCTCCTAAGTGGTATTAATTGTACAGAGGGAATCTGTCAAGCAAAAGCACACCTGAGGACAAAGACCCCAAATGACTTGACCTTAATGTGAGGAAACTATACTTCAGCTTTGCTACAGCTGTTTGGCTGCCAGGTTTTACTGGCAAGGAGGCATCTTTTCATATGAGGTGAGGTGACACCTTGTTCTCATGACAACAGAGAACAGCTCAATTTTAGTGAAACAAAAGGGTCCACTGCTAGCCAAGTAGCTTTGCAGGAAGAAATGGACACATTGGATATCCTGACCATTTAGGGCCTGGGGTGTGTAGCTGTGTAGCTTCGGGTGCTCTGGAGGAAGTGGGACCTTTATAGAGCTCATGGTTCTTCAGCGTGTAGATTTGGTGCTGTATACTCACCAAAAGAACTGGGACTGCTTACCCTGGGCGGTGGGGGACTGACACATCTGCTCTCTAACACAGAGTCTGCAACTCTGACAGAATTATCCCAGCACTGCAGACAGAGTCTTATGCCAAATGCTTCTGAGATACTGCTGTGGGAGTCAGCCTTTCTTTTTCTTTGACAGTAGTCATGCTTCTGAGACAACCCAATAGATGTAACAAGAAAGCAGAAGTCTCTTTTTAACCCACACTAGAAAATATGACCCTTCAGTCTCTATCTTGCTCTGTTCCCTCAAGACTGATTGTTAGGACCTCAGATGGCTGGGGTCCAAATGGTCCATTTTTCCTGACCAGCCCATTCAGTTTTAATCTTACGTATCAGAGACAGCTTTTATTTCCTTCTCAAAAGATTTTTTTCATCTGTGGAGCCTTTTTCAAACGAAATTGACCACCTTGCTTCATGTAAGATCTGTCGAGATTTCTGCTTTCTTGGCACTGGAAACTCCATGTATTTTCTCAAGGTAGATAAAAAAGGTTGTTTCTTTCCTGTCCTAAAAAAAAAAAAACAACTGAAGTTGTCCTCATGCTACCTCACTTGTAGGCTGATAATACTTGATTTTACAGTATATTTTTTAAAATATAGGACTGATCCATAGTTCTGGCATTTCTACAGGGATAATGCATGATGTACCTGAAATTATCTGCAAAGGGTGCCGCATCTTGAACTTTTTCCATGATGCTATCACTGTCTATAAAATGTGTGATATGTTTAAGATAAGGAACTCCACTGTTTTTACTTACACAGCTAGGTGGTGAGAGAGAACTATAGTGCAGTGATTCATATTGTGACCTGTGTGCTTTCTGTCCAGATATTATCGAATTGAACAGCTCTGCAGTTTCAATTGCTATTCAAACCCATTAAACATGAGAAAAGGGTATCATTCTTCTCCCCAGTGATGGCCTTTTAACAAACTTAGGTTGAATTTCTGTACGTATGAGCTTTGAATAAAGTACATGAAAATCCCAGACATAAATCCTAAAAGCTTTCTTTGTATTTCTGCCTGTTCTGTGGAATTCCACCTCAGTTGTCTGGTAGAAATCTAGTTTCCATGTTGACCCTTCAAAAAGAGGTCATTTTGTAGACCATTTTCTCAGCAACAATTTGAATACTCAGGAGAGTTCTTTAATAGTAGACAGGTTAGCCATTCAAGAAAAAGAGTAAATTGCAAGACCTTATACCTGGACTCACTTGCACAAGAGTTAGAAAAAGAAACTACCAAAAGCACATTTCAAATTATATTGAAGGACCTCTACAGAAGTCCTTGCAAACTAACCCATTACAGTACTTCAGCCAGTCTTCTTTTCAGTGCTGTACTTTGTAGCAAAACATTCTGTGTGATTCTGTGTGAAAAGATTTATTTATCTCAGCAGACCTCTCACTGCACATCTGTCTCACTGAGTGAAAGTGTTATTTATTTAATAGAATTGCAGAGTAGATCTCTACTTTTTATCAAGTGACTTCTCCTTTCAAATGAAAAATGGTATTCCATGTACATCCATTTGCTGCCAGAGCATGCTCATGCCAGACCAGCAAGACTGCTATAAGAAATAGACCCTCACATTTTATTAAATACTGTCAGCTAAGCATAACGTGAGGTCAAATTCCATGTTCAGTAGACATACACTTCGTCAACAGATATAGCTGGAATTCTGACTATCATTCGATGGGGGAGAGATTTTTCATTATTGTTATTGTTTTGTTGTTACGTAAAATGGGATAATCTTTGAATTATTTTGCACTGATCATCTTGAATTATCAAATTATTTAAGGAGGCATGTATTTACTTTCCCTGCTCTTCCAGTGGCTCTTCAAGAGTATCTTCCATTTTTCCTTTAAGCCCTCAGCAATGTAGGCTTCAGCAGAAGAACTGAGGCTTTCCCTGTTGCTGACCTCCATGTTTCCCCATGGGATTCATAAAATAAGGTACATGTTCAGATGAAGGTGGATCTGTACGGAATCTAGGAAAGGTCATCTTACCTTGATAAAGAACATGACAAGAAAAGTTGTTGGGGTTGTTTAGCCCAGAGAAGAGAAAGCTCCAGTGAGACCTTATAGTGGCCTTCCAGTAGTTGAAGGGGCCTAGAGGAAAGATGGGGAGGGATTCTTTATCAGGGAGTATAGTGATAGGACAAGCAGTAATGGTTTTAAACTGAAAGAGGGTAGATTTAGATTTGATATTATGAATAAATTCTTACTGTAAGAGTGGTGAGACACTGGAACAGGTTGCCCAGAAAAGTTGTGGTTGCCCCATCCCTAAAAGTGTTCAGTGTTAGGTTGGATGAGGCTTTGAGCAACCTGAGCTGGTGAAAGATGTTCCTGCCCATGGCAGGGGGGTTGGAACTAGGTGATCTTTAAGGTCCCTTCCAACCCAAACCATTCTGTGATTCTAAGATAATTAATTTTTAAGATAATTAATTGTTCCAGGACTGTGCTGTGCCCAGGATTTATCAGCCCTTTCCCTTCCATGATACGTGCCCTTGACATGGTGTGATGGTGTGCTCCCCCCCACACACACACCTGATCTTTATTTCCTGTAATCCTGTTCAAATGATAACCACCAGTGGTGATCGTAAGGGGTGCTGTCTGGTTGTGCTAGACCATCCAGATCAGGGGAGACTGATAACAACACAATAGCCAAGGGCTGTCTTGTGCAACTTGTTCTAGTACCGATGGGCTTGCTGAGTGTGCACCAACCAAAATACAGCTGGTATGCAAATATGACTATAGGTCAGTCATCTTACTCCATAAATAGTGGACAGCCCAGGGCCCCATCAAACTCTCCTGAAACAACAGTGGGCTGCACAACAGGCTCTCCCCTTGAGTAAAGGACGCATCTCAAGGTTACTCCTCGAGGTTGAGAGATTCTTTGCCACAACAGATACTCGGTTAAGTGACTAACAGCATGCTAACTGCAAAATCTTAGCTAAGTGATATAAAGGATTGATTGCACATATATAATCCTTTAGATATAAACCACTGATCAAGCCTGGGACTAGGATTGGATCTAGCCGCACCTAGACTCCTCTCTGAGAAGGAGTTTAGAAAGCAAGGGGGTCTTTTCCAAAACCTTGTGACTCAATGGGAGGGTCTCCCTGCCAGTTTTGTCTGATCCTGTCCTCTAAGCAATAAATAATCAAGGGAACCCCGCCATTGAATCCTGGTAAATGAATGCTGCATTAACCTTTGAACTTTGTTAATTCACTATTTTTGTATCAATAAATATATATTAATTACATCTCTCTTATGAGTGAAGTGTATAACTCACTCAGACCAACTCTCTGACCATCATCCTCATTCTCCTCTCCACTACTTGCGAAACATGGTGAGGCTCCTTTGATGTCCTCAAGAAAAATAGCAGTCAAAAATATTCTGTCACTCGCTGATGTTCAGACCCGTGCAGTTACCACTGGCTGCCAGCTACATGAATCGCTGTAGTAGCAGCAGTTAGTCCTGTAGTGTTATTTACTGAAGGCATAAAGAGAGCAGAACTTAGTTGAATAGTAATGCCCAGCACTCCTAGAAGGCACTTGCGTGTGGGCACAGCTCCATCATTCAGTGCAGGCAGAGCAGATCCGGTGCTTCTGGCAAGCTATGGTAGTCTTGCTCTGCAAAAGGGAGAACATCCAGCTTGTGGCCCTTCTCCAATACTCATAAAAGCTCTTGAGATCTACAATTTAGGAAGGTAACTTATTAAGATAGCTTACTGGGAGAGTAATTTTTGAGGCTCAGGAATTGCCTAACAGGGTAGTGGATCTCAAGATTGTGCCGTAGCAGGAACAGCTTTTTGGTGGGAGGGGGAGGGCACAGTATTGCCTGACAGGAGATTCTTGTCTTACCAGCTACTCCAGTATCACAGTCATGAGGGTCAGTGAAACCCATTAACCTTTAGATAGATCTGGAAAGTCTATTTGTGTGAAGAGAGGACAGCAAGACATTAGGATTGATTATTTTGGGACTTACTTTCTCCTTCATGGCATGCAGTAGTATTTACATTAAAATTCTGTTATTAGTGACTCAAAAAAGAGAATACTTGCTTTCTAGAAGAGGCTGGGGGAGAATGACAGAGCTCCGGAGAAGGACTGTTGTAAGGAAAAGAAAGGAGCAAACAGACCATGACTAGCTCTGTTCAGAGACTCAATACAGTAGACTTCATGAGTCTGCAGTAAGTTGTTACTTTCACAAGTGATTACTGCTAAATATGTAAGAATACAACAATGAATCTTCCACCTTACCATGAAGATCTGCATGACTTCAGCTGAACAAAGCAGTCAAGGAATAAATAGGCTGCTGTGAACTCTCTTTCAGCAGTCTCTGGATGCCACAAAAGCCTTTTGGGCATCTAGGCAAGACCATCAGCCTTGTGGGAACCAGCAGAGAGCAACATTCCAAGTTTTTCAAATTTTCTGGTAGCTGACAGGACATGCTGGTTGTTTATTAAAGTTGTGTGATATTGGCAGCATTGTAGGTATCTACAGACGGTTAATATATACATATATGTTTATTTGGGGGAGAGGGGTATGTATATGAGAGAAGATTATTTTAAAGCTGTTAACTGTGTTTGTCATAAACCCAGGTTTTGTATTTCCTTTCTGCTGGAGATAACAAAACCTGTGAAATAGCTGTCACCTGCTCTATATCTGAAACGATCTGACATTATTTTCAATCTGCAGTGCTCTTCAGTTAAGAGGAATTGCATGTTTACAGATGGAAGGATCATCAAAGCCTTTCCTTTGCTTATTTATACTGTTCAGTCTCTCAATGTTTAGTGTATAATACAAGCAGCTTGATTCATATCTGCTGGCCTGGAGAAAAGTCAAATCACATACAGCCATCCCTACTCTTAAGCACTTGTCTTTCATGGAATGCTTAGGCCTTTTGCTAATTAAACTGTTCAGATATAACATATCAGTGTTTTCTGTTATTCAGGTACATTTGTGATTTTTTTTAATGGTTATCTTCAAACATGTCAGAGAATTTGTATCAATTGAAAATGGAAGAACTAATCCCAGAATGGTTTACTAGACATTTGTCTATCAATGTTATTTTTCTAGACATCTCACAGCTGATCAAGGAACAGAAATGGACCATGCAAAGAAAGATAAAACCAATTCAGTTTTGGCAGTCAGACTGCTAAGGGCACAAATTTAAACACATACAGTTGATGCCTTTAAAAGGCTGAGAATACTGCTGTTTTGTTTCCCCAGTAGATTTTAATACCCACAGATATGAAAAGGACTGTTAAAAAAAACTAACATTGCCACAGATTATTTGAATTCATGTCGATATGTTTGTTATTTAAAGAGCTTAATTACACAACATTCTTTTTTGAGTTATAAATGCATAAATTGCACTATTATATCTCATAAAGAATTATTTTGTTTGCCATTATGTTCTAGATATTTTTTCAAACCTCCCCAAAACTATTTTAGATTAAAACTTTATTCCATGGTCAGTGCATCCTTTCTGGTCTCATTTGTTAGGGAGATTTCAATTCCATACTATTGTTATGAAAAAATGGCAGAAATAAATTTGTGTGCTACAACTTTTGGAAGAGAGAAAGACAAATAAGTACTAATTCACTAAGCCTGTAGTTGTGAATTTTTTCATAGTATATTTTCCTCCATCAAGCACAGTAATTAAGTCTTTGGATTCAGATACTAGAACCATAATCTGTAAGTTACAGACTGCCAGTGTCACTTAGAAAAAGCATGAAGCATACTCCTAGAAGTATTTAAGATTGAGGAGCTTATCTTACATTTTTTGGAACCAGCAAACCTGTAGAATTTTAAATAAATTTTCACTTTTTTCATGTAATTTTCTGTAATGTAATTTTCATGCAACCAGTGTGTTACAAGTTATATCTATTAAGATGTGAAGAGAGATCAGATAATGATTTTATATGACGTATTTTGCTGTATAAATGCACTACATTTTGGTATTTGCTTAAATATCTACAACACTGTGAACTTTTTTTGCTCTAAAATTTAAAAAAATCTTACCCTTAAAAAACCACATCAGCTCTATATAAAGGAGAGATTAAGAAATACAAACATTGTCAAGGATGATGTCTGACAGTTTTCCTGAATACGTTTGCTGATTAATAGAGTTCACAAAAGTTTTCTAACTAGAATTATTCTAACAAAAAATAATTTAAAATGTATTGTTTTCTTTAAATTGACATTGTATTTCATATTTTCTGACTTTTTTACAAGTAATTGAAAGTGGTAAAAATCAGTAGAACACTGAAAAATATTGATAATGTTTTAAATTGAAAAAAACAGTCCATTTTGATTAAAAAAAACTAATTCCTGGTCTCTTCCTGTAAGCTGTTCTTATTTTTCATCTAGCTGTATCCCTTGGGATGATGATTTGTTGTTGCTTTCTTACACGCAGAGTCTAGAATAGCTGCCAGATTTTGGTGTTGATGACAGCAGTCGTCATACTTACTATTTTATTTGTTCCAGATAGAGAACAGTTTAAAAGAAATGTGGCAGGGAGGACATGCAATGCAGTAAACGTACCTTAGAAATTCTCTGAGCAAATGGTCACAATGGTCCGTGTGTTTCCATTTCCTTAAGCAGGCTTGCCTTCTCCGTGCTGAATCCTATTACATGGGGTTCGTTTTCCTTGAAGCTCCTGTTTTATGATGAAGGGAAGAGAAACATATTTATCTCTTTTTTTTCCCCTTCACTTAACTGTGTCATCAAGAGCAGTTGAAGCTCAAGTGTGCATCTGGTTTTTCGTTTCCTGCTAGATTCGGAAGCTCTCTTCAGTCAACCAATATAATTGGCTTTGGTGATTGGAAACAACAAATTGTTTGCAGATATTCCTTTACCTCTTTCCAAAAAACCTACTGTCTGCAGAATAAACATTATGGGACCAGGGAACTGGAAGAAAATATTGCTTGCTAAGGAGATTTGGTAATAAAATGGGATAGCATGCAGTCTGTCCTATAAAGTAGGATAGACTAATGCACATCAAGATTTATACTTTTCTTTAGATGTACTTGGCACTTAGTGACATTAAAAGATACTGGCAGTGAATTACCGTTGGCAAAAATGGGGAAAAAAGCCTATGGGCATAAAGAGAAGTGTATCTTGCCCAAAGTGTAAGCTTCCCCACAGGAAAACTTGCTTTCTGCTTGAAATGAGGCAGCTCATCATGCTGAAATTGAAAACTGTGCCATCTTCAAGATTTCTGTGCCGGTGCTAGAGTGAAATATGAAAGCAAAACTTCATTCATTCAAGCTCCTGACAGAATGATGAATAAAACTGAATACATCACATGAAGAGCTCCATTATCCAGGGGCAGATTATCTGGCATTCACAGATACATAGTGCCAGGCTAGTGGGACACCTAAGGTTAAGGAGAGTACCATGTAAGTGCAACTTCTCTGGTGATGTTTAACAGCAGCCTAAAACTGCTTTTTAAATTCAGACGTCTGCATGTGAGTCTTTTTCCAAACAGGTAAGCAAAAGTGAGGGCCTGAAAGACAGACTATGGAAATAGAGTTTATCTCAGTTGTTAAAAGTTAATTTTCAGAAATATCATCTTTCCTTCATTCACCTAAAATCTCGAACTGCTGAGTACACATGACCAGTTTAAGTTAGAGAAAGGTGTACCTCGACACCTCTGAGTTGCTGAGCTGTTCTGGTTTTATTGTGGTAGACCGTGGAGGTCTAAAGGAGAATGCAAACAGGTTCTGAATCTTGGCATAAGAAGGCAGCTGATTCCTCAACAAACACATAGATTGGTGTTTGCCATAAGACTATTCGTATATTCATGGGCACAGCAGAGCATGTTCATGCTGACCAGTGCAGGAGTCTCACATCCACACAGTTCAGAGGACCAAACTGTAAATAGTTTCTTATTTTTAGTGGAGTAAGAGGAGTGCCTCCCATGAGGTGATCAGAGCACTTGCGTCAGTTGTCTGAAATACTTAATGTAAACAGTCCCTAAATCATCTAATCTCACTTCCTGTAAACAAAAGACCATGTCATTTCTTTCTCAGAAAATGGATTAAAGGGGACTCTTAGTACACTGTGTAATATAATTTTAAAGACTTAGAAATATCCACCTTCTTCTCTGTCAAATATATCCAAAACATTTCAGGGTTGATTATGCCCAAAGTCAACTTATAGTCATTGGGCTGATTATATCTTTATCTGAAACACTTGTCTTCCCCATTTTGTCTTCTCCATTTTCCAGTGATATCCATGTATACACCATGACAGGTGGCTTCTCAGTGTTTCTTCAGTAATAAGTAGATACGAGGCTCAAGAAGTTTTAAGTTAAAAAGCTTGTCTTTTTCGAACCTCAGTTATTCTGTGGTCCTGACATTTCTTTCTCCTTCTTGAAACATATGTGAGCTGGGTATTGTTCCATTAGTGGGTTTATAGATTTTGGATTATGTAGTACAGCAGGAACAAATTCCTGTTTATACTTGATTTTCATTTCTACTATAAAAAGCACATTAACCCTTCCTTTTGCCACAATGTGTTGGGCTAGCAATCTTTATTTCATACTCCTGTGCTGCTTTCCATGACAGTCTCTCATACTAGCTAGATTTTTTGTTTCCCAGTGTTTGTTTCGGCACAGTTAAATGGGTTTTGAAGTTGGTATCATTGAACTTCAGTGTTACTGTAACTTTAGGTTACAGTCAAGTCTCCTCTAGGGATTTTTTGGAATCCAGAAGTTGTGTAATCTGCCATAGTATGTTTTAGTTTATCTTGAGACATTATAAAAAAATATTAAACAACTCTGGAACAAAAAACAATTCCTAAGGTAAAATGCACATATCAACCCTTTTCTTTGATGTCTTCTGCCTTAAGCTTTGAGATGTGTCAGAGAGTTAGCTTTTAATGCATTTTGATGTGCTTTATTAATTCCATGTAATTTATGCTCTTGTTTAATTATGTTGCCATAGGGTGCAAAATCACGAATCTTGAAAGCATGTTAAATCAAGGCAATCTTGATAAGGTATAGGACCCATTATCTTTACATATGTATGAACTGCTTGGCAAAATCTACTCTTTGTTAAAGCATAATGTCTGGCACGGTATACTATTAACCTGTAAATATTTATGGATGTAGACTCAGTTTATTTGTGCTGTTATTTATGCCCAAGACTGATGTCTGGCTAATCCGTCATTACCCCCAGGTTATTTTTTCAAGTATTGAACTCAGGTGGGCCATTTGCCAATTGTAAGGAATTTCCTCGTTTTTTCAGGAGTTGTTAACTAAAGGTTAGGTTTTTTTCAATTCTTCTAATAGGAGTTAGGACTGAAAAAAAACAGAGACATTTTATTTAGGCTGGGAAGGAGGAGTTTTCAGAAACAAAATCCATTAAAGATGATACGGATCAATGTGCCAGCAGTGTGTACGTAATAGAACTCCTTATGCTTCACTATATGAGCCTTTACTGGTAGTACCCAGGTAGTCCAGTTTCTGAGTGAAGTCAGTTTGTGAAGAAGCAGCAGCTGGTTGAAACTAAAATCTAGCAAAGCACAAAGGAGAATGATCAAGTAAAGTATTTTGAAGTGTTTTTAAGTTCAGACTCTTGATTGGGGACATATATCTCATTTGGTCAATTCATAGCAGAATAGTGTTTTTCACCAAGTATAATCACTGAAAGAAGCTGAAGAGGATCTTGATAAATGCCAGTCTCTCACTTGCAGTGTTAAAAAATGCATTCATTACTGATATAAATCAGCAGAATATGGAAATGAAATGGTGACAAGGAAAACTACCAAAGAATCATTCCTTAAAGTTTTCCTCTTCCTCTCTAGCTCCTCTTTTCCTGGAAATGTTGTTGATCTCTGCAGCAATTTTATCAGAGCTTGGTTTTGCAGAATTGAGCCTCCAATAGATAGAAAGAAATGTAAAAATGTTGGAACGTTTCATACCTGGGAATAAACCCAGAATATTCTTTGCTTTTAAAAAATCACTGAATTTTAGAATTTAGGAAGACAAGATTGCTTTTTAGAGAATTCCAAGTTCAAACAGAATGATATGGATAGTAACCCACAATAGGTAATGTTACTCAGACAAACCTGATAGGTGTCATTAATTAAATATATTTCTGAGAACTTCATGTAGATTTAGCCTTTACAGATTTTTTTTTTTTGACAATATGGGAATCTGTTAATAAACAGCATTGTTAAGGTTACTAATTTAGGATGATTTGATAGGAACATAATTGTGTTTCATATATTTGGCAAATAGAAAACAGAAAATTATTTTTATAATTTTAAGAAGTAGAAAGCAAGCTTCTGGAAAGATTTATGTTGGAATCACTGTGTTTAATAAAAGATGAAAAATGAAACAAAGTAAACAGGGGTTGCTTATGTTTTTAGTTGTCTCTGAATGAGACATCATTACAATCATTACAAGTGTGTTGAAGGATACTATGGAAATACAAAATAATCTGGAGGGTTGTAAATGCACAGTTGTAAACGAGGTTTAAATTCAGATAAACATTACATAATGCATTCCAGACACATAGCATTATATATAAACATTGTTGCTGCAGAATGCTGGATAATGTTTAAGCCCTTCAGCCCTCAATACTCTTCCTTCAAGTCACTTTTCAGACATAAGTAGATAGAAATCTGATTGTATTGCTGGAAGGGGAGGCTGCTTGTAAGAAGCCCCTGACTCTGTGCTTATGATCTCTTGAGTGTAGCTAAGATCATGTATATGTTTACCTACCCAACCAAACACACAAAAGAAAGGTATCAGTACAAAACAATGTCCCACAGTCTAGAAAGCTTACGCTTCTTTTAAAATCAGACCCTGATATGAGTCCAAAAAAATTAGCAAAGTTCTTCAGTTAGCCATTAGTCCTCCACCCCTCGCTAGTAGGGTTGATATAGGGACTCCACATGCTGTTACCTGGTGCTAACACTCTGCATGAGCTATAGGTGTGACTTCCTTTTAATATAAGTACAATGTGATTCCTGCAACAGATACAACTTAATTTTGTCCCTGTCTTAATTGCATTCACAACCACTGTGGACTCATTAGCTAAGTGGTAGATTGTCCCTCTAAATATGAATTAGTTTTGTTTAAAATACTTTAACTTCATATTGGTTTGAAAGCTTACAAGCATTTATTTGAGATACCATGTGGAATATTAATGCTAGGGTGATACTTTCAAGTAGATACACATTTAAAAACACCATCACTTCAAAAGTTAGTAATGTGTATGTGTTACACTTGTTGAGAATGAATTTTTACAAAGGACTACCTGTTCACCTAAAAGGAAAATCATTAAAGGTTCTTTGCTGGGGATTAGAACCTGAATGCAGCATTGCAAAGCAGGTCAGTTGTTATTTCCCCGTACTGTTTTGCAGTCTGTGGATTGCTGCCTACTTCCCTGCATAGTTTTTATTTTGCTGCTGAAACTTCAGATTGACTCTTCCTGGAGAATGTGTGGAACAGCATGTGAAGCTGCTGCAGTCTTTTTCTTGGCTGGGGGAGAGGAAAGAAGGCATTGGTTTGAGTTTTCTCTTTCAAAAAGTTCTCAGAAAGATTTCTTGTCACAGCAAAAGATGTAGCACTCTCTGGGAAAAAAAAAGGAATTCTGAAGTAGAGGTGGTCACTCAAATGTGGGTCATTTTGACTTGTTATATCATAGACTTAAATTTTCATGCATAATTACTGTTAATAAACAAAACTTCAAGACTTTACGGTCACAAAATTACTCCAGGAACAAAACATAAAGAAGGCTTTCCCAAACTGTGTAAAGCATAAATGGAGCAAATGTATTCTGTTTCAGCGAGGCCACCCTGCTCTGATAGCTCTCCGTTATAAACGTTGTCATTCAAAACTAACTTATTTCTCCATAGTCCCTGGTAATAAAACTCTGATAGTGTGGGCGTCAGTGCAAGGCAGAATAAAACAAGTACAAACAAAATGTAGGGCCAAGCAGCAGTAACTGTAAGCAAGTAATTTGGAAAACATACAGACAAATCAAGTGTGGAAGTCAGAATAAAAAAAAACAAAAACAAAACAAAAAAACCCCAACATTGCAATTAAATAGCAACAGAAAAATTACTTGAGTCTGACACTTACAAGTGTGCAGGAAGTGAAAGAAATATCTGAATATACAGTTGCAAACTGAGGCAGTCAAGTCCACATTGCTGAAGTTAGCCAGTAAAGCATCCAAATGCCGAGGTGATAAATGGCAAATAAGGCAAATAGCGAAGTGCCTGCGTGCACAGGCAAAGCACAGCACTTCTGTTCTGTAAAGAGGCACCAGCTCTGCTGGTTTCTCCTGCTCTTTTCACGTTTGCTATACGTCGTCAATGATGCTTACTGAAGTGTCTCATCACAGCCACGTGCGCACACTTCTGTTTAGCTGGTCAAAGACCTGCTCAGGAGCATAAACAGTGTTCTGGTGCCTTACCCTCCTCTGCCTATTTAGTTCCTCTTGCTGCATCGTCTCTCAGCGACAGTACAGCACTGAGGCTTTGCTGAAGTGTCACCTAGACATGCCTTGGCAGCGCTCGTGTCTGAACAGTCGCTGCTGTTCTGGTCTGCTGGAACTCCTGACTGTGAGTACAAAAGGGGCAGAATTGCAAGAAGTGCAAGTTGGAAAAAAAAAAAAAAAGGTGTGAGATAAGGCAAGCGAGGAAAGCAGTGCTCATTCACCTTCTGTTCCATTGGCTTCTTCCTGCTGTGACTTGCTTTGCCCAGCTTCATGTGACAAAGTTTCACTTGCTTATTATTCATGTCACCATTTAGTTCCTTAACTAACTGATACTGTATGTTTGAACAGGATATATGATTTGCTTCTTGGTTAATGATACAAAAAATTCACAGGCATCAATAAATAACTGTACTATCATGGCAGTACGTTTTCCTGATGCTGATCATTTAGTATATTAGCTTTTTAAAATGTCTATTGCAGCGGTGGCAATAATATTAGACTTCATTTATATGGGAATAGTCTGGTTGTTCTATCATCAGTGTCTAGTTTATCTATGTGCAGACTACATTATTGTCTCACAAAACAATGTCCCAGTGCTAGGATTGCTTCATTAAGTTTATGCTACATAGACATAATTGTGCGGGAGCTAAGAATAGCTCATCTAATTGAAAATAATGATTATAGAGAAAGAACGGGTTTGATTGCTGTTACTAAGCAAGCACATACCGTACAACCATTCATGAACTGCACAGAACACATATGGGATTATACCATGTATTTGTTTTCATTAACAGTTTCTTTCCTCCATCCTGAGTACAAGTCAAAGGTGTTACTGCTTATTTGCCCACTATCCTTTTTTTCTCAGAGACCTAGAGGGACCTGCAAGAAGGCAGCATGAGCTGATATTTATCCAGTAAATTATGACAAGCTAAGCTTTGAAATAACATTCAACATTTATCTCAGCACACATTTTAGGGAGGATGTAGCTTAAATAAATCTTCTCCAGGCACCACAGATGAAACTGTCTATGTGGTTTTTTTTATGTCTGTGTTTATACTAGTATCCCACAGGATTAAACGTCCTTTTAGAAATGCAAAGTCTGCCATACAGTTAATCTCTTGGTGCTCATTCTGGTTAATGCTAACATTTAATTATTGCTTCATTGAAAACACATAGAACTCTTCTTTATTCCTTGAAAATAAAAATAAATTTTTATAGTGAAGTTGTTGAAAGTTTTCATTTATTTGATTGCTGTTGATTAGTATCACCAGGCACATGGGATAAAAGTTGCTGCTGCTGTTGTCCTCTTAACTAATTTTTTCCTTACTTAAGTGTCATTTTTCTAACAGAATGTTAAGAGAAAATTCCTGAGATCATGACATTTAATGTATCTGTTTTAGAAATGTTATTAATATATCTAAAGGCTCAAAAAACTCTGCCAGTTTGCCATGTCTAGCTTCCCCTCTGTTCTAATGAACCATTTCATAGCTCTAGGCTATGCGCTGATGCTGTAGAGGCACAGAGAGATCACTGGCATCAGGAATTTTTAAACAGATGACTGTTTAAAAAATGAAGTGGGGAGGGAAGATGGGACAAACATTAATGCAGTCTTGCAGTAACACAAGTATCAATTTACACAGTCTGAAATCAGAGGCACTTGCACAAGGTGTTCTTGAGGCTTTTTAAGAAATAGCAGAAGGAAAAAGTAGAACCAGAGGGCAGATTACAAAAGTATTCCAAACTGTTGTCTTGACTTCAGAAAAGTTACCTTGTTTTGGATTTGAAATTCAGTGAGTTACAAGAATTTAGATGTTAAGTTTCCTTTTATACAAATGCCTATTGAAGCATCAGTCATTTTCCATCATTGGTCTGGTCGTGGAAGACATTTCTCAAATTTTTGGGCCAACATACCTCAATTTTTCACTTCAAAAATTCTTACATGGCACCCAGCACTGAGCATTAATTTTTTAATGTTGTAAAGGAAATAGCATTCCACAGTCCACTTGAACACCATGTATCCTGGTCTCACAGACCCCTGTTTAGGAGTCAGTGTGGTGGCCCAGTCTGACCTTCTGTACACTTGTGTACACATTCTGGTAATGTGTATTAAAATCATAATTCCAAGTTTTGATCAGATACTATTTTTTTCTATTTAGAAATTTTATTTATAAATGGGCTGTAAATTGTGTACCTACAAGTAAATGTGATGCAAGGAAGAGCAGGACTGAAGAACTGAGAGGCATAATGTGTTGATTCTGAAATACTTAGACTGATTTGCAGTTACTGACAGCAAGTAGGCATAAGAGTGCACTATACAGTGTCGTGTGTGGTAGCTGAGGACAGTACTCATTTGCTCGCACATTATTGATGCAACTCATAAAAGACTCCTCTGCATATAAACTTTTTTCTACTCTGTACAGAACTGCACATGCAAGAGCTAAAGCTGATGCTGCGGATCAGGCTGCTCAGGCTGCTCGCCAGGAATGTGATATCGCAAGAGCAGTTGCCAGAGAACTTTCACCAAATTTCTACCAACCAGGTAATTATGCATTGGGGTTTTTGTGGCTAGTTTTTCTTGCAGTAAAAGGATTTCTGTGTTAAGTTAAAAAGTTTATTTCATTTTGAGTGTTGTCATTTATACAGAAACAATAGTCATGTGTAGGTAATGAGGAGCGTACATTGCTCAAGGGGATTTTGTTTTCATTTTTCAATCATTTGGCGACTATTGCTTTGTATAAAAGCAACTGAGTGTCAAAAAGACAGTATCAAGCATATAACTTGGCCTCAAATTAATAGCTTTTTCAGGGTGGTGTCAAAGACAGACTGCAGAGAACTTAACAGAAATTTGGGTTATTTCTGTAGTGTGTTTATTAGGGAAAGATCCTTAGCTTTTTTACTGACGCAGGGAATTCTTGACAGTCTTGGTTAGCTGAGACCCAGGTTCTGTAGGATGCTTTACACCATTACATATACATAACCTGTGAGGGAATCTTCCTCTGTTATGCCTGTGGTGGTCTGTGGAATATTAGTCTCATACTCAGGATATCACAGAATTAAGTCTGTGTCACCTGTATCAACATTGTGAACCATTTTCACCTGTCACATGGTTTGTAAAGTTGCTATAAAAAGAAGCAAAGTGGTTTTTGCTTGTTTTTCTGGTGTCTTTCCATGAGGTTAATATTTTTGTATACTGCTCTTTAGCTTAATATTGAATAGATAAAATGGAACTGCACTTGCCAATTTAATGGATATTCATGAGTCTGTCCTTTCTCTCACTTGTCAAATGAGTTGAGTCATATTTTGTTATTACTTTTCAATTACTTAACTGAAGTTGTATGCAAATATAGGTTATAGCTCTGAGGCTCATTTTCACTTACCTTCATCTTCTGCACATCCTTGTTGCAGCCATAAACCCGTTTATCCTTAAATGTATTCATATGGTGGATGACCTGCAAAATCAAAGAGCAACATTCTTCAACATTTTCTAATAACCCTTTCCTTAATTTTTTTATTATAATGACCACTCTATAACTTGTTAGTAAATCATTTCTGTCAGTTTACTTAAAGAATGTGTTTTTTTCTTTATTCCTAAATAGTTGTAGAGAGTAATCTGTGCCTTTTGGGGTTGGAAGGGTTGGGGTACTCTTTTATTTGTTTAGTATGTAAGTCAAGGGCTGATCACCTCTTGCTGGTTAGAATCTCCTTTCCCTTTATCAGTCTTGCAACCTTTCTTTGTACTCATCCTGATTTAAATTAATCTTTCTTGAACATAGCTGTCCAGAACTGTAGGTGAAGCTCAACAGAACTATTTCCAGTAGTAAGACTTTACTAGGTTTAAAATGGTATCAATATGTATCTTTCACTGTTGGAAATGACCTCAATACAACCTCTCCTGTGGACTTACATTAGTGACCCATACTTACTCCTATGGTACCCAAGTCCTTTTTTTTTTTCATTGTTTCATTCTTCCTACAAGTGATAAACTCCAATTTATAGCAGCAGTTAATCTCATCAGTCATAACTTGTTAAGAAGTCATAAGTTTAGCCATGCAAAGAACTAATAACAGGGACCATGTTAAAGGGTAAAGCTTGGTAAAGAATAAAAGTAAGAGGGAATTAAAGTATTTGGAATGAAAGTATTTTGAAGCTGCCAAACCTTTGAAATAAATAAATTGATAGAGTACTTGAGAGAAAATGGAAACGTCTGATGGTGTGAAATCTGACACCAAGAAATCCCCCAGATCATGAACTTGTTAGGTGTCTTTTTTTTACTTCCCACCCCAGGATATGAAGTAGCAATGCTGACAAATTGGCTGAGATGTGGGGAGAGGAGGTGCGGGATTCTTATTTTCCTTTCGTCTAAAATTCTTATTCCAATTACAGAAGGGAAGAGTTTGTATCCATCTGTATATGCATACAGTTATTTAACAAAACATTTCTTAAATTCTACTTGCTGTCTACTTTATTCTCTGTGTGGACATGAGCGGTTAGCTAGCTACCTAGCAAAAGATAAGTAGCGCTTTTGGAGACTGAATTTTAAATTCTCTCATTATTTTCATGATGGCCAAATACAGCATATTTGTACCAATTTGAAAAAAGTCATTCTTCCTGTTGCTTAAGTAGTTTTAAGATGCCACTAAATTTCAGTTATCCCAAATAAGCTGCAGAAGAACACCAGTTTCATATGTCATTGTGATCCTTTCAAATACTACCATGTCAGAGATTCTTTTCATCCTCGGTGTTCACGATGCCTTTTTCAGATACATTATTTCTGGTACCAGTTAACACTGAGGCTCACCTGTACACATACTAGCTTATTTCAATATTTCCCAAGTGTTATACCATGAGTTACAGGACAGTGTTAGCATTAGCTTTTGTCATTTATAGTAGTAAAATAAATATTTTTAAATACTTGCATTCACTCACACAAACAGCAGTAAATAGCTGCTTTTCAAATAGCATTTTTTGTACATTTGAATGAAAACAAGATAACCATTACTGCTTCCCAATAGCAACTTCTTGGTTTTCTTCTGTTGCTTGAGCTTTTTAGTTTTACAGGACCTTTAGAAGTTTCCGTTAGTGCTACTAAAAGTTAATGATAAGTGTTGTATCTCAGTCTCCAAAACTATATTTAAGAAAAAGCTTTCCATTGTTCTAAATTGTCATGAAAATCAGTTATTGTGGGAAAGTGTATTTTTTCTCTCATTGCCTGAATTGCTTAGTACAGTAGGCAGGCATGCTGTCAGCAATGAATAAATGTATGTAGTATATCAGCAAGTCTCTTGAAAGAGAGGGGCGAAAAATGGAATGCAAATACCTCTCTGTAAACGAGTTAAGCATTTTTTTCTGTCTTAATGAGTGATCTCTGCATTACCTGTGGCCTAAGTCAATTTAAATATTTGAAAATCTTTTTATAAAGCTCTTAAATTTTAGATTCTTAAAAAGCAACCTTCTGGGCCACATATCCTACTATTGCACACAATTTATAATTACAGTGAATATTCATCACTTACTGTACCATGACAGTTCTTACTTCCCAGTTATTTTCTCTCATGTTTAAATTTTGTGTTCATTAAGACATTCATCAGAAGCTGGCAAGAGGTTCTAGCTTTGTAGTTTAAAAGGAGACTGAAAGGAGAACAAAGCCGTAGGAAGCAAAGTAGCATTCAGCAGGTGAGAATAATAATGTCAGTCTGAATCATGAATATTGAGGTGCCGTAGAAATCATGCAGTTTAGCTTTCCCAGTAATTGATTACCTTCATATTTGCATATAAGGAAAGCAAGTACGATTGAAAAGGTCTTAAAAGATTGTAAGGACTTAAAAGATCACAGGGAGCTGTTTTCTCTAAGTTTGGTCATGCTAGTCTCAGGCAAGACCCTGCTTCTCCTTTTGCTGCAGCAGAGATCTGGCTAGTGATTAATAGTTGTGAGGATGGTGTGTCTTTGCAGAGCCCTACAAACAAGGCTACAGTTTTTGTCAATTTAACAAATGTTGCAATCTTTATAGAGGTCAGACTTTACAAGCCTTTTTATCACTAAATAAAACAAATTTTGAGAAATTCCAGCTCTGATCTGTTTGTTTCCTCCAGGCATCACTAAACTTGTATATGTGTCAAAAAAGCGCATACCAGGACAGGAAACAAATGAAAACTGAGTCATATCCTCATTCAAGGGAGTCATCCAGGGACAGTTTGAGATTGTCTTTGCTGAGAGAAAAACAATAAATGCTGGTTTGTGTCTGTTGTTAAAACCTAGAGAAGTGCAAATAACTAATGGGAGTCCTGTATCAAAGGTGCAACAGAAAAGAAAAGCTTTTGACACCCAGTAGAAATGGGGAATATTGTTCTAGCCTTGCACAAGGTTAATGGATGCTTCAACTTATTCATTCAAAAGTCCACAGGCCATCTCTAGGATACAGTCTTGTAAACACACTATCAGGAGGTAAGCTGAAGTATGAACTTGCACAGACTGGACAGCTAAGCCATAATTGTCTGTGTGCATATATATCCTGCAGCAAATGGATACTGCTCTTTCATTCAGTTTGAATGAATAACATTTGATTAAATGAAAGAGGGGAAAAACTACTTTGCTGCAGGGTAAAAACAGTCTGGGCACATTACCACGGAGCAATTAAGGTCTGTAAATTCAGATCTGAATTGTTTTATGGCAGATTATTTGTCAGGCCAACCAGCTGCCAGGCGAACATACATGGCTTACCAGAACAATTTGTCCAGCCTTTGGCCTCCTAAACAGGGTGTGAGAGATCAAGGAGCTCTCTGAAGAGGTGGACAGAATACCTTTGGGTGAAATATCTGAGCTGAGAACAAAGATTTTCTAATGAAAAAAATAAAAAATTGTTGGGTTTTAGCAGTATTTTTTCCTGTAATGTTTGGTTACCGTTACAGCATTGGTACTGACATGCTGAACATTGCTACTTTCAGATATAAGCATTTTAAGCTTATAGTAAGGCAATTTCTGATGGCCTCTAGTGCCTTAAAGAGCAACTGTTTTTACATTCTCTTTTGACCAGTGATGGATGTCTGTAGCCTCGGAAGAAAACATGTTCTTCCCATCTTCCTCCTCTCTGCCATCTCCACCTCCTCCAGTTCACAAATTGCAAACTCCATATGGACAGGAAGGAGACATTTCTGCCTAACGCTAATTAACTGGAATGTACTTGCTCAATGCATGTGGACAAGGCCAGATATTTTTATTTTAAAAGCCAATTACAATGAGCATTTCGCCTGTTTAGAGTTACCAGCCATGCCATCAGTTTGTGCCTTAAAGCATACGGAAGCTCACTGGTTATTCTTAGTCATACAAGAGCCTGTTCATTTTCTGAAATTATATGACATACGGCTTCATCATCCTCGCACAACTGCTGTCAAGATTCCTGCTATGGCATCTTTTCTCTGCAATTTATTGCTTCCATCCTCTTTCTGCACAACTCTGGAGAAGCCAGAGTCTATAGAGTGTCCTAAGGCACTTCTGTTCTATGTAGTAAACAAAGAAAGAAGGTGTGTTAAAAGAAAAGGTATCAGTTTCAAGCTTTATTGTTGTTCTCTGCTTTCTTTTTATAACTTGTCATACCAGTCTTCACAACTTAACTTCCAAATTTGTCACTACTCTCACCAAGACCTAGCAACAGATGCTCCCACCTTTCCATATTTTTCCTCTTAACCCAGCTTGCCAGTCTGCACCCATCCTGCCCCTCTGCCATACACACATGATGGCTCAACCCACTCCCCAGCATTCCTGAATGCATCTGGGACAAGAAAGCATCCCTGGGAGAAGGCAAAGGAATGAAAGGTTGCAAAGGGGTAGCCTTAATTCTTCAGGATGCTTTATCAATCTCTCCAAGACACTTTTGAGTCACATAATCAAATTACTTGCTTAGAAAAAAAATGCACATAATTTGCTTTGAGCAGATTAACTTTTAAAACTAATAACAGAGAACCGTTTACCTCTACAGACATACAGTTGTTACAGTCACTGTAATTTGCACAGTTTCCATTAAGTACTGAGCTAGTTAATTTGCATCTAGATACAACTTGTGGATGCCTAGTAAAGGCTACAGCATCTGACTACAAAGCTAGCTAGACAGTCAGGCAACTAGCCTGGACTAGCTTCAGTGCTGTCTCGGCTATTTGCTATCTTCAAGTAGCTTCTTGAATTCTAGCCTAGGTATACCTATCTGAGCTGCAACCATGGGAGTGATAAGTACAGGTATAACCTGAGAGAAACAGGTCAGTGCTACCTTAGCGTTTTGATTGCCTCCTTTCTCATGTTCAAAATTACTCATTTGCTCCCAAAAATAATTATTCCTTCCGGGACACAGAACCTGCCCACTGTTGGCCTGCTCCAGCAAAATTCTATATCAATCTGTTGCAGTGTCCATCAGCCAAGGACAAGATGAAGTAGGGTCTATCACATGGGAGTATTATCACAGTGTCAACATTTCCATTATAAATCCTATTTATAACTGCATCATAAATATTTGTTCCATGTTGAAATTCAGCTAACAAGGTTCATAGTGTGAAAACTTTCCTTACAGTTCCAATTTTCGCTAGAGTATAGTGCTGTATTTTGAAAGGATTTTATTATACTAGTGAAAACTCAGTGTTGGAAAAGGTTAGGTTTCTCATGTTATTTTTTTAACAGGCATTATGGGTTACACTAGCACATCTCTACAGCTGTGCTGGTTAGTGTGCCTTGTACTAACTGACCATAAGCAGCTAACACTTGCTTATGGGCTTTTTTGCTGTTGTTTTTATAGGAAATTGGGAATGAGAGATGTATTTCAGAGGGAAGGGTAGAACATTGGAGAAAAATAATCATCTTCACAGCTGCATTCTACTTTTGTCAAGGCCAGAGAAATAGATGGCTAATATACACAGCGTATTATTCAAAGAAAGTCTGCAAGACTTGAAGACTTACTTAGAAGTAGGGAGAGTGTAGAGAGAGATCTGAAAAAGAAAGATGCTATTCAGATTATGGATCTATGTAATGGAGAGTAATTTAGTATTGTTCAGTATGATGTAGAAGATCATGATGAGAATTTGGAGGAGATGAAGATTTCTACCTTTTAGTCTTGTAACAGTTATTTATTCAGATCGTAATCTGAACAGGAATCAAATCTGGAACTGAAACATAGCCAGCATGGAATTGGTAGTTGAACTTTTTGTATGTTGAGATTAAAAATTATGATTGTATAAAGAGAAGGTAGAGGGACCAAGAACAGAGTAATTTGATATTATCTTCCTTGAAAGTATAGTTAAAAAGTAAAAGAAAAATTAAGGGGAAATAAAAGGGTTAATCACAGAAGTTAACAGAGGAGAAGGGTTCCAGAAGAGGAGAATGGCCAACTGTGTCAAAGGAGGATGATGATATAA
Source organism: Caprimulgus europaeus (assembly GCA_907165065.1). Next base: position 33,972,776 of record OU015525.1, read on the forward strand.
TACTGATAACAAGTACTGATAGTACTGACTAAGAAATCAGCAGAGGCTCCTTAAAAAGTATAAGATGAAGAGCAGAAGGTATTTTTTCAGGGGCAATTGCCAAACTATGAAGAGTATGGGACAGATTTGGAGAAGAGGAGCAGTAACTGGATGTTGAAAACTTAGAATTTGAAACGAAACTTAGAGCGCAGAGGTGAAAAGAGAAGAAGTGACACCGTATGAGGTCAGGACGGTAGGTGGCAGGGTGAGAGGTTTCTCTTAAAATACTAAAGACCAAGATTATGTTGGGAAAGAAGCCAGAACAGGATGGAAAACTAAGCAGATCACATGCCCTAGTTTTACCAGAATTAAATTGATTGTTGTATTTCTAAAGTTCTGGCATTTCCAGTGCAGCAGTCAGTTCTGTTAGCCCACTTCAGACTCTTAAGCTTCTTAATTGATTCCATTGCTAGATATAAGAAATTAATTTTGCTGGAAGTGTGATGCAGCTTAATGAATACTGCCATGTTATCATGAAATACTGTTTCTGAATTTTGAAAAATACTGGATTAACCCTCTACCTCCAAGAAAATTAATAAAAAGATACATTTTAAAAGCAGTAAATTTGAAGCATCTTTATTTTAGTCCTGCTTTCATGCCTTTCAATTTCATAAATTCAAGTGTTTTTTCTATAAACACAAGGGTATCAAGGAAACTTCTAAAAAATATGAAGTCTAACATTGATGTAATGTTATGAAACATGTAATGTTTTGATTTTGTAATGTAATTAAATATCTAGAGTTTCAGTAAAGCAGTAATGCATCTATACATCCATTACTAGAATCAGTGCAGTCTAAAACTGTCTACTTATTTCCATGTTACTTTGCTCATCTAAATAATTCAAATGTAATTTTGGTTGTTTGGTGACATGCATATATTTAATGTCTTCCCAGTATTGAGCCTTATGGGCTTATATTCCATAGCCATAAGAAGTGCTGACATCTAGAACCCCAGCCCTGGGTGCATATCCTAGGGTCTGCTTTTTTTTTTTAAGTGGAAGAATGGAAAGGTGTTCAGAGAAAAACAGTGCAGGCAGTGGTTTTTTGACAAATAAAGTTTTTAAAAAGCAAAAATTTAGGGAGGTTTGGCAAAAGTTTCAATCTTTCTGACTGAATTTGCTGAAGAGCAAGATTATTGTATTGAAAAGCATCTGTCACCTATGAATGATATTTTTTCCTGCTCCTAAAATCTCTAAATCACATCATTTTGTGGTTGTTTCAAGTTGCTTGTGGAAGTGATTGCAGTTTCAATCTGAAGCTCTTTGATCCATATCAGCAGAACTACTGTAATTTCAGTAATTTATAATATCTGTGTAAACCTGCATACGTGGACAGATGGACCAGGAGCTTGGCGGTTAGTTTGCATAGGAGATTTTGTTTAAAGTTGTTCTCAGTATATGATATCAAATTCTGCAAAGCAAATCAAATTCAAGGAAGAAAAACCTACTGTTTCCTCCCTATTTGTCCGTGGCCCAAGAAACAATGGATCTGATACAACTTTAACAGCATATTACCAGTCAGTCACTGGTAATTGGGTTGCTTTTGTTAAAAGCTTTGATGCAGAATAGAAAGGCAAACCCATGACTACTGTGCCAGAAGAGAGAGTGTACTAAGAATAAATATTAAGAGCCAGAAGTATTCTGTTTTTAATGTAAAGCATGACTGCCAAACTAGTTTCAGTTTATATCCTAAACATCAGCTGTACTTTCCTGTTTAGGTGAAAGAGAATACATGACAATTACTAATCTATAATGTTTCCAAAAGAAGTATCAAGTGAGTGTAGATAGTTTTTCTGTCTGATTCCCATAGGAATACTGGAGATTGTTGATGAGAAGAAAAAAAAAAAGTAAATGGGAGTGAAAAATAGCAGGGAGAAAGAAGACTAATAAAATGACAAGGAATTTAGTAGTCATCTCACCTGAGTCTTCACTAATGATTAGCCAGATGTCATGGATGATATGTTGCATATTTGTATAATATGGTGAATACCATATTATTTAAATCAGCGGGTAATAGTGAAGTGATATGTTGCAAACACAAGCTGGAACAGAGAAAAAGAAAGTTCTCAGTAGCATTCCACATAGAGCTGAAAGTGAGTGCTACCATTTATAGCAGTGGTGACTTATCAAATGCAAGCTAGATTGCAGAATTATCAGATCTAATATTTAAACTGAAGACAGAGACTTGCTCCTCAGAAGTGCTACAAGAAGTCCTTAAGGGCTGACAGACTCAGCCAGTTGGAGATGAGATGTGAACCTGCTCCTGTTGAGGTCAGTTGCCAAGCTCCCATGGAGCAGGATGTTAGCCATGCACTTGAAATGTGGTACGACAGGAGGAGCAGCTCATACTCTTCCAGGCTGTATGTACAGAAGCAGCACATCATGGAGAAGAATAATGGTCCCTTGTCTGCATGATCCCAGTGACACTGAATCTGAAATATTGTATATCGCTTTGGGCATTGTCATATCAGAAAGATGTGGACATGCTGGGAGAAATGTGAAGAAGTGTGGATTCTACTGGGTAAAAGCAGCTATTATGCCACATTAGCAGTCTCTTTATATATAGATATACAACTCTTCTTTTCAGAGAATACGGAGTGCCCATCCTTTATGATAGCTATAAAGGAGCTTGAAGAACACTACTGCTTCATTTGCTAAATTCTCCAGTAGATTTTCTTCTAGTTTTCAGAAAAATGTTCCCATGATCAGAGGTTCATGTACCATTCTTAATAATAGCAGTAAAGCATGCACTGACACTAGGCTTCGGTCTCCCTCATGGCCCAGTGCAGCTCAGCTGAAGTAGGCTCTAGATTTTCATTCATAAAGCTAAAAACTTATCTTTTCAGTTGTCTCATATTAAGCAGCCTGAAGGCTCAGAGGCATTCAAGTAGATTATAGTATGTGTGTTATTTAGCCAGGAGCATTCACATTAAATACAATGCATGTATATTATCTAGCCTGGAAAAATGAAGCCTGTCCTATTACAGGAGCCATATACCAACACCATACAATCTTGTCAAATATTTTTTTGAAGTCCTGGCAGCATTCATCAACAGAGAATTAGGGTAAGTAAAGCAAGCCATAATTAAGGTTGCTGATGAGCAATTTCTGCATCCATAAGCTGATGTCCCAGTGAGGTGTTAGAGAAAGCTGCACAGCATTCATAGTGATGTCTGCCGGGTAGGATAAATCTGTTACATTTTTCTGATGGTAATGCATCCAAAACTATAAGGGCCTACACACTGTAATCTACTATGCAGATACAGGAATGAATTTCGTACTCTGTTTTGTAAATGTCACAGCCACTTTAGTCACCTACTGAAGCAGTCACAGAAACGGAGCAGAGGTTGGATTTACAGTCAGAGTAAATAACATTCTTCTTACTTAGTGCTGACTACAGGCAGTTTTTAAGATTCATAAGTCTCTTCTTTCCTGCCTTCAGATCTTTCAGTGTGTGTGTGTGTGCTCTATAATGATGCATTTAGAAACCTTTAGAGGAAGAAAATCTTACATTTAAGGATTCTTATATTCTTAATTATTTTTAATTATTTATTGAAGAACACAAAACATGGAAAATACAAAAATACTGTTTATATATTATATTCATGTGTGTTAATGGTAGGATTAATTTCAGATTTTGAGGAACTGATAGGAAGGAAGAGAAGAGGCAGTCTGGTTTTCGTACAGATAGGAATTGCACTAACATCCCTGTTTTGTCATCCTACTGCTAGACTCACAAGTTGGTGATGTTGCATATGATTTGGATCATTTGGTGGACATCCATTTCCTTTGTTGTTGTCATTGCTGTTGCTAGCAACTCAAGTTCATGTGCTTGAGTAGGTGTTTTAATATTTTCAAGAAGTTTCTTGCAGCACTGTGAGAAAATGTCATGTAATTTTCAACTGTATCTGTGTGAAATGCAGAGAGACTGGCAGTAAAGTAAGCAGTTCACAGGCCACACCAATAGCTCTCCTGTGCTGTGTCAACATTAGAGCAGAGTAAACACAGAGGCATAAGAACTAGCCTTAGGTTTGGCCAAAGTGTATGCGTGTTTCTGTATGTGTGGCTAGTAAATAAGTAACTCAGCACTCTTGATCTTTGTCTAATACATGACAGGAAGCATTTGATGTGGGTTTTGAGAAGGCCTTGTCATTTTTACTTGATGCCAAAACTAGGAAAATAAAGTACTGGAAGATATTTTAAAGATGTTAGATAGATACTCTAGCAAAACTACTTGGAAGTTGTTTATGATACTGCACAGAACTGCTTCCTGAGCAGAGATGAATAAAGTAGCTGAGAGGGCAACTTTGACAGACAAGAATGTGTATGTTGGGGGTTCTTCTGCAGGAGACACTTAATAAGCAATTTCTACCAGTGATTACCTATTGTATGTGCTTATCTTTACTTGACAAGAAGGGAAGGTTGCATATAAGGCTGCATTAAAACCTGCCTGTATTCAGTGATGCTACCTTTTAAAGTTAGTCCTAAGTGGAAGATTTGTGTATTCTAACTTTTACATTGCTGAATGATGATACGGCTTTTCAGGTTGTGGCAATAGTTTAATATGACATGTGCCATCTTTGTGTTATATTTTTAGGTCATGTCAGTAGTACACGGTTTGAAGGACACCAGGCTGCCAGATCAAATCACAACAGTTCCATAAAATAAATACTTGTAGGCAACATTCTCCATGACGTTCATGGATCTAGTGAGTAACTATTGGCACATGCTAGTTTCAATGTTGTCTCCAGTGCAGTAGGAGAAGAAAGGCTATCAGGAGCAGTGCTTAAGGAAGCAGCAATGCTAACAACAGATTGAGAAGCCCTAGAAGTCTAAGATGGAGAAAGTTTCAGCAAAGGGAAGTTATTTTCAGGGGGACATGTGGAGAAAATTAGAAGTTTGGAGTAAGAGTGAATTAAGAAAGTTTACAAAGCGTTCCAAAGGGTAATCATTATATTTTAGAGTATTTTTGGATTATGCAAAACAAGAAGTCTTCTCCCTCTTGTTTACCTTGTAGTTTGCTTTCCTAGGCAGCAATGGTACTTCCATGTTAGTGGTAGTAAGTCCAGAAAAAAAAAAAAGTATTGTAAGGCACCCAAATGGAATTTAAAAATTAATCCAGGCAAGATTTTTGATTTGGCCCTTGCTAGGGAAACGGCTTACTAGCGTTTCAAATGTTCATTGTTCACTTCACCAAAATGCAGTTGCCATCAGAGGCTCAAAGTTAAAGCAGGCATCCAGGCTTGAGTTTCTTTTAAGTCTCACCAGACTTAAAAATTGTCAACAGACCCTCCCATTTAAATTCTTATTTCTCTTTTGTGATTTGCTTTATTTTTAAACTTCAGGAAATGTGTGATTTTTTTCTGTAAAGCATTCTCAAGTACACTTAAGGAGAGCCTTATTCCAGCTGGCATAACCAACATTACGTGCAGCCAAAACTGGGCAACAGGGCCTATATATGTCATTTTTAATTAAGGAATTTTTAAATAATATATATATTTATATAATATATATATATATATGCATCACTAGCAGTAGGGCATTTCTTTCTAGGGAAATCCCACCTCCAGCTTGGCAATGAAGTCAGCTGCCCTCTTATTGTTGGGGGGCCAGAAATCTTACCTACCTTGCTGCACATTGACCCAACCCTGAAGCAGCTGCACCATTCCATGTCCTATTACTGGGGCAGTATATCCATCAGAAGGATCCTAAGGTGATAACTTCTTAAACTACCATATCTAAGTCAAGCAGAAATGACCACTCAGAGCCCTGTGCCTCTTTAAGCACCTTGCCTTATATCCATCAATTTCTCTATGGATGTAATCCTCACCCCTTGATTTCCAGCCCCATTCAGTCCCAGTTCAGTCTGCCAGTATGGCAGATAGGGCTGCCAAACATTACTCAAACCATAACCATATCTCTGCTCTGCTGAGTTCATCAACACATTTTACACATGACATTGCATAGCCCTCCACTGATTTGGGCTGAATTCAAGACATCAGCCTAGCAATTTAAGGGGTGGTTGGGTTTTTTTCCTATTACCAGTATAGCCTTCAGAAAAATAAGAATAAAACGGAGGAAGTACTAATGACATTAATTATAGTTCTTCCCCCCTTACATATCTCCACAATAAGCAATAATAAAAAACCCTGGTTTTCTAAAATTTACTGAATATAGTTATTTGCAGTTTTGTAATAACTCATTGAATCACTTATTTTAGCAGACTGATAAATTATTATTTTGATTTCATTCACCTATAGTGACCATCCTGAATGCTGAAGAATTATTATAAAATAGATGTAGCATACTGAAAAATTCTAGCATAAGAGAGTTTTGGATGCTTGCAGGAAAAAAAGATCCTATATTAATTGATCCTCTAATAGGTCACCAGGCTTTCCAAGTTGTATGAATGTTCATCAGAGTAACAAATAAAACTTATTATGAGAACATAGATATTGCTGCCATCAGTGGAACTTTAGAAAATCATTGATCACATCAAAAGATAACAATGAGATGGTTTTCACCAGCTTATATCTCAAACAGTATGTAGCAACCTGTAGTACCAACACCAAATGATATATTTTCCTTTTTTAGTACAGTGCGTTTAAACACAAAAGATTTCAGCTTTTGCTTTAACAACATTGTGCCCTGGATTTGTACTAGGATATAGTGTGAAGTAGGAAACTTACTCATCATTTACTATTTCCTACTCCTGATTTTTGAATTCTGATTCAGTAGACAATTCTCAATTTCCCCAGGAAGATTACATTTATGAAGATATGTGACAAACTTATGGCCGAAGTGCTGTGTTGGCTTTTGGTTGCTCAGAAGACTTGCACTCCATTCCTAGTTTTGACAAAGGCTTCCAGTGCAACTTTAGGCAATCACTTTACCAAAGATGTAGCAAAGCTTTGAGCATGACAGTGCTTTATTGACAGCTGACCACTGAATTCAAAGAGATTATTCAAAGAGATAAAGCATGCGCTTTGGGTCATGGTTTCCCTTTGGTTTCGCTCCTGCATCTTTAAAATGGGCTATTTACATAAACTTTTTGCTATCTTTTGTATTGTACTTATAGATGGTGAGCTTTTCAGAGCAGGAATTCTCTTCTGTACAAATATTCGGGAGTTTAGTAAAAAGGGACCTCTAATCTTGGCAGGTTTGCGTGTAGACTGCAGTGGCTTGCTTGAGCAAATGGCTTTGGTCTTGTTGCCGTTACCCCACAGACAATTGGTAAAGTTTGCACTGATGATTGAGCATCTTTTTACTAACAGTGCATATGTGTAAACAAAATAAGGAAGTATCTGCTTCATGGATGGAATTTATCTGTAAGTGCAATATAAATTTTCCTGTAATCATGAAATTACAATGTTATTAGTTATCTGGGTTACACTTTATATAGCACTATATATTTGTTAACTCTTTTTGAAGCACTAAAGGTAGTTAGGCTATATCACCTCATATGTATTTCAGTTTAAAAGACAGAAATAAGTGCATGCTTACCTAATAATTACTTAAATATCATATTCTGTAAATATTATATTCTAGAGCTTATATTAGTGGCATTGCAATCTTTTTGCTTTCAAAAGTGATAAAAGTTGAATATTAAATGCTTGTTTTTCATTTATTGTAAGAATGGTAAGGCTGTGGGGACAAAAGTGAAGGAAGAAGAAGAAAGTGAAGAGAAGATGTTTATAAAATTATTGATAAAGTTGGGGTTTTTTTCTTAGTGAGAAGCTGACTCTTTTTTTCCTTCTTTTTTGCTGTAAAATTGCACAAAGAACATAAATGTTATGTCCATATATTAAGAAGGTGGTTTCAACAAGGTTTTAATTTTCCTCTGAAAACAAATAGATAGGACATGTCTGAAGAATAAAATCGGTGTCCACAGTAAAGAATATATCAACCTTTAGATTTTAAATATAGTTTTGCAAGTTATGATAATCTAATTAGGCATAGTCTCATTGGTAATGCCAGGTAATTCCCAAATCAGCATTTTTTTCACAGGATATAATTACAGCAACTTCCATCAAAATCACTTTTAACTGATTTAAAGGTTGTGGCTAGGCCTTCACAAATTCGAGGGGGAGAAGGGGAAGGAGGATCTTCATCTCTTGTGCCCTATCCAACCAGTCTACAACTGGGAGTACTGACCCACCATGAGGACTGGAGACATCCAGGTGACATGGCTGCTGGAGTCCTATAGCCTGTGCTTACCTATAGGGTCTTACAGGAACCTGCTTGCATCATGTAAGAGTTCGACTGGGCATCCTCTCTTGTAGTATGGTGAGAGGCTGTTATCTATACTGCATAGTGTCTCCTGCTTAACTCAGAGAAACCTACTCTCCCAAAATTTTTTGTTGCTCCCAGAGTGAGAACTCTTGTCCTCATGGAGTTTCTCACAACATTCCCTCTAATATGGAATACATTTAGCACTATGAAAATGTTTCCCGTGGAAATTGTTTGCTGAATTCCCTGTCTGAAATGGTTCAGATAAAAGCTTTTAAATCTGAGTGTCCCCTGCATACTTCTTTTTTACTTGTGGACCAAGTAAGATGTTATAATGTGTTCAAGGTTGTACAGGAGTACATGGAAGGTTGCAAGAGTAGGATGCAGTGGATTAAATCTCAAAGAAAATAATGCTATACAGAACTAAAATGTACTAGAATATAGTATATTTTCGTTTTCATAGTACTATTTTTAATTCAATATTCTAGCATATTTAAATTCTGTAAATTACTAACTACTCTCTTTATGGTATTAGAAAACTACAGAAGTGTTCTTGTATTACTTAAAAGTGCATTGTCCTGCAGTCCTGCCACAAGCAGCAGAATTTTTTATTTGGTTGATGTGTTACTGCAGAAGTCCTTTTTGCCAATTAAAAGAAGTACTAACTTAATCATTTTGAGAATATAGAAATCATTGTACTAAAATGAGGCAAAAGCTCATTGGCAGGTGATTCAGTTATGCATATTGACTATGGAATCAGAATTGCTTCTTGAAGGATCACCAGACCTACTATAAGGAATCCTAGTGCCTTCAGCATTTCCTGAGCTCATCCTCATTCATTCCCACCCTTTTCCTGTATCTTCATCTTTTCTTTCACAAAGAGACCAAAGTACATGAAACTGGCTAGACTGAATAGGCAGGAGTATGACCTGAAGCTCATATATATAAATATATCTCTGTGGCTTTTTCCTAACTATCCTAGGTGCATTCTGCAATCCCTCTCCAGCTTCAGATTTCATCTTTCATCTTAGCCTTCTTGGGAAACACTGGCTGCATTTACAGTGTCCTGCAAGATGACATTTTCAGACACTGCTTGAGCCACAATCCCGAAACAGCCCCACGCTGCCAATATGTCTACCTCACTAGGCCATGGGAGAAAGCATGCGGCTGTCACCTCTCTAAAAATGCTGTGGCTGAACCGCAGCACCCTTCTCTTCTCATTTACAGGTCTGGCCATGCTGTCACATCACTTACTGGAGCCCTTCCAGGAAGAATGACATGTTACACAAGAACTCCACAAGAAATTCTAGATTTAGAACAACTATGAGTGTGTCTGCAAGCAAACCAAAGCTTCCATCACCCCACAGCCATCAATGAAATGCTGTTCAAGCAGACCAGGAGACAGTATGAGACTCTACATGCATATATTGCACACATCCTCACAGTCCTTTGGCTTTCAGAGGTTGTTCCCCCCAAATACTGACTAACTCACACTTTAATGGTACTGTCCAGCTGCTGGCATCACAACAGCTGTGTGAGCCAAAACCCACCCCATGGCTGACCATCAGCCAGCAAAGGTGCATCAATTTTGCACCGACAGTAGCAAGGCCAGCATGTCACCATAAGAAAACACACAGGTTCATCCACAAAGAAAGCTTATCTTTACTTTATTAGAAAATATTTTATGGTTCTGCTTTCCAGACCAGGTTCTCTTTTGGCAGTCAGACATATCGTGTCAAGGAATGGATCTAGTGATTGTTTGAACTTCAAACTGAAGAGCAGAACTCCATGTTTATCTCCTAGACAGATAATCCCACTTTACCTTCTTCCTTCTCTCAAATCCTATTGTCTTACTTGTTAAGATCAGGCGGCTGAGAAAACTTGTAGCATCTGATGTTAGTGACTCCCTTTCCAAATTCCCTTGGTCCTAGTTTCTTTAAACTCATGCTGTAGAGTGCTCTGATGCTCAAGAAGAAGGACGCTGTTGCCCACATCTGTAGTGTTAGATAATGCCTTTAACAAAGGGGACAAGGTGTGTCCCTTTAAGGCTTTTGACATGGTCCCCCACAACATCCTTCTCTCTAAACTGGAGAGATACAAATCGGAAGGGTGGACTGTTTGATGGATGAGGAATTGGTTGGATGGTCACATCCAGAGGGTAGTGGTCAATGGATCAATGTACAAATGAAGATCAGTGACAAGTGGTATGCCTCAAGGGTCTGTATTGACCAGTATTATTTAATATTTTCATAAAAGACCTAGTGGTGTCCCTCAAGAGTCTGTACTGGGACCAGTACTATTTGATATCTTCATAGTGGGATTGAGTGCACCCTCAGCATATTTGCAGATGAAACCAAACTAGTCATGCGGTTGACACACCCAAGGGATGGGATGCCATCTAGAGGGACCTGGACAAACTCAAGTGGGCTGATGTAAACCTCATGTGATTCAGCAAGGCCAAGTGCAAGATCCAGCACCTGGATCGAGGCAGCCCCTGGTATCCATACATGCTGGGGGATGAAGGAATTGAGAGGAGCTCTGCAGAGAAGAACTTGAGGGTACTAGTGGATGAAAAGCTGGACCCGGGCTGGCAATGTATGCTTGCAGCCCAGAAAGCCAACCGTATCCTGGGCTGCATCACAAGAAATGTAGCCAGCAGCTCAAAGGAGGTGATTCTGCCCCTCTACTCCACCCCGGTGAAACCCCACTTGGAGTGCTGCATCCAGTTCTGGAGTCCTCAGTATAAGAAAGACATGGACCTATTGGAGCGGGTCCAGAGGAGAGCCACAAAAATGATCAGAGAGCTGAAACACCTCTGCTTTGAGGAAAGACTGAGAGAGTTGGGGCTGGTCAGCCTGGGAAGAGAAGGCTCTGGGGAGACTTTATTGCAGCCTTTCAGTACTTAAAGGGGACCTATAAGAAAGATGGGGACTGACTTGTTATCAGGGCCTGTAGGGATAGGACAAGGGGTAATGGTTTTAAACTAAGAGGGTAGATTTAGACTAGATATAAGGAAGAATTTTTTTACAATGAGGGTGGTGAAACACCCTGCCTATCACAGGTGGCTTGGACTAGATGACCTTGAAAGGTCCTTCCAAACCAAACCATTCTATGATTCTGTGATTCTGACAAGTATTCTTAGTCCTCAGAAGGGAGTGAGAACTGTGTTCTTGCTGCTTGGAGTCAGTGTTTCAGACAGGTGCATAAACTGATTGTACTGAATACAGTGAACAGATGTAAAAAAAGTTCTTGGACAATCCCCAAAGCTAACTTCAGCACAGAGCCAAAAATTTGAGTGTTGGAAAGACCTGCCTGGCAAGACTGGAGGCAAGGGATGTATCTAATACCCATATGTGATGTACTGGGGGGTGGGAGAGAGGGCTGCTCTCTTATGTTAAGGCACTTGCTGAATGTCTAGTCAGACACTCTCAGATGTTACTTGGATGCAGATGGCTACAGATTTCTGTAGTGGGGCTCAGTGTCACTTAGCATCAAATATTGCCAAGTACACAGTAAAAATATGCCATTGTTAGCCTTTTGACACTTAACTTCTTTGGGAGGCTCCAGTTCAAGATGATATTTTTGTTTTGATTTAAGTTTTTTGTTTTTCACTCTACCAGTCTGTTGTGGAGACACAGGCAGCTGAGACCTGTTTCCCTTCTGGTTTCAGAAATTCCAACACAGTTTGGAGGTCTCAGGAGGAGAGAGAGTCCCTCTGGCCAGCCTTGGGAGGCTTTTAGTTGATTGTAGGAAACAGTGGAGAGGGGTGACATTTCTGAGGCCCAGATGTTTTCCTTATGAAAGTGTCTTCAGTCCGTCAAGTTCCATCAGATATGAGTAAAAGTCATATTTCTACATGTATTGGGTAGTGAAGAGCTGTCACGTGATGTGAATTTTCTAGATAGGTGAGGAGCATATTGAATGCCATTTGAGCAGCGTGGTAAGGCTGCAGAGATAGTATTCCAATTGGGATGCTTTTACCACAGCAAGGAACAAGTTAATGTGAATGTTGATGTGTCTGTAATAAATAATCATTGCAATTTGACAGCTCCATGGCTTGGGCTTAAAGGTTAGACAGAGCTCTTTTAGCTCTCCTTTTCCCTTTATATCCTTAATTGTACCCCATGTGAAAATAGAAGAAAACCAAAGCTTATGCATGTTAAAACTCTCAGCATTACCATATGCATCTCAGCAAAGACAGAAGGAATTTTGTGAATGGTGATTGTAGCTATTACTTTATATATGGCAACTTTTAATTTGTGTTGTGCTGCCTTTCCCTTTTACCAGGAAGATTATAAAAAGCCATAAGAACCAAGCCTCTAGTCCTTTCCCTGTGTGCAGGCTTAACTCCTCAAAGAGTCCTCCTCAAATGTCATTTGAGAACAAATCCTGGCTTGTCTACATCCAGCCTTCTTTCTCAACAGCTCATTGTTTCCAGTCCTGGTTTTCAGAGATGCCAAAAACATTGTGATTTTCCTGCTGAAAAGACATTATATGCCGAGTAATTCTTCTTCTCAGCAATGCTTAGTTACTCAGTGACTTCCAAAAGCTTCATGCTGCTCTTCCATGTTCTCATTTTAGCACTGTGTAGTGATGCATATGTTTCTGGCATCTGTAAAAACACTGGATCTGACTAACACAGATAGAGCCTCCTTTAAACTCAAAAGCAAAAAAATGTATGCAGACGTTCTTCTCTGGGCACAGAATTTCTCTATGACATAAAACACAGATAAGCCTCACTTACAGAAGATAAAAAAAATCAAAGGAAACTAATGATGCTAGCAAAGATAGAAGTGGAGAAACAGTTGCAATGTATTTGGCAGAAGCCATTATTGAACATACAGAAAGATCATTGCAGTGCTTTGTTCACAGAGCTCCCCAGCTTCTGACTTCTAATGGGACCTCATCCTGCAATCTAGGATGTTGTTTGGGGAGAGAAACAGAAAAAGCTGCCCATAAGTCAGTCTTCAGTCTGTCATACTTCACTCAGAGACAATTTATGTCCTATGACCCTTTGCAAAGCTAAGACATAAAGTGACTGAACCAAATTAGTACGTGGTCCTAACAATTAACAAAAAGTACAGTAACATCAACTATTGAGCAATTTAGAGTAAATCACTACAGATGTCAGTGGATTTTCGGTAACACCCACCCCTCCCAGCATTTTAGCAAGGCTAACACAGCCTGACATCCCAATGCAATAGTTTTACTGTCAAGTCTTATTTTTGTTTTAATCATGACATTTCCATTGCATTATTTTTCAGGCCCTGATTATATCAAACAAAAATTTCAAGAAGGAATGGAAGTGAAAGAAAAGTCTGAAGAAAAAGTTCAGGAAAATCCACCTACCCCAAAAGAGTCACCTCACTTTTATCGAAAAGGTACTACACCCCCTCGAACCCCAGAAGCAAGTCCAAGGCATAGTCCTACACTTTCTTCTGAGGCTTCTCCTTCAAAACAACTGAAAAGGCAAAGCTCCAATTCTGGGGCAAGACTCAGTCAAGAAAAAAAGCTTTTAGCCACTGAGAATATAACACCCACAATTAACAAGCCTTTATATTCAAAAGCACCAATGAAAGAGGAAGTAGCTGTGAAACACCAGCCAAAGTTTGCAGCCCATCACAATCCCATCAGCACAGAGAATGGGGAGCTGCATGGTCACTACCATGGTTATTATGTAAAAATGAATCCAACAGTGCTTCCACAGGAGCTCAGGGAAGAAGATGAATATGATAACCCATCACCGTCAGCACTTGCACGGATACCACCCTCACAGAAGCCAAGTCCTGCTAGATCTGGGGGTAAGCCAGATGCCAAAGAAAACAACCCTGACACAAAAATTAAGAAACCAGAATTTACTGCACCAAAGAACCCAGCTAATAATGAGTCAGTTGTGGAAAAAGAAGTAGAAAACAGCTCGGTGAGTACTTCAAGAAATCTTTTCACTTTCACTGTCCTTTTACCTCCTAGCACTGAGCTTTGCAACCTGAAGACAGGCAGAGCTCCCTTCTGTCAATTCTTCATCTGGATACAGTCTGCTAGCTAGAACCAACTACACCAGACTGAAGTGAGGAAGAAATTTTCCAGTCCTTTATATTATCCTTTTTGAAAACTGGGAAGGGATATTTAATAGCCAGATATGAACAGACTTTAGAAACATGAATCCCTGTTGCATCCGTAAACACAAAAGCGTGTTATTTAGTGTACGTATTAGTGTGTGTATCTATATATATATGTGTGTATTGTGTATGTGTGTGGACAGATATTTGCAGATACACGTATCTATATTTCCTCCTCCCCCCACAAAACAATGTTTGTTGTACTTCAGTGAATAATTGGCCAGTACTGTGAGTTACACTCATGCTCTTCCCCAAAGGTCTGCTTTTGACTACTGTTGGAGTAGTCTGTGGTCTGAACCAGTGCAGACAATCTTCCGTTTTCACTTTTTCTCTGCACTGATTGTAGACTCTAAAAACAGGCACTTTGTGTCAAAATCTAAATTGTTTTAAAATGCATGTATCTAACAATGCTTGCATTTCACAATGACGTGAAAAATGTTACTTTCTTTTTCATCACAAAATGGAGAAGGAGTTTTAAACTATGCATTCAGATCAGTGTGAATCTGAATCTCGTTATTATTTAGAAATAATAGAACTACCAATAGTTATGCAGAAAAGCAAAGATAACTAATAGCATTTCTATTCCACGTTAGAAGAAAAAGCCAGGTTATCGAATTCAGAATCTCTGATGATGATAAAATTATTTAGTGAATGAAGAGGTCTAGATATTTGTCATAATTTTTTTTTAATGAGCATTGGTTTTTTAAAATCATTTTTTATATTCCAGTAAAATAAAAAAGTGTGTTATTATTTATGGGTTAAACAGAATGACCCATTTAATGAAATCCAGATAGCCTAGCACTGATCTCAGGCAAAACAGTTGAATAATTGACACAAGACTTCATTAATAAAGAATTTAAAAATAAAAAGGTGTAAGAATTTCCAACCAACATGCATTGTAAGAGTTTGACATATTCTGGTGTGACAGAGGAATCATATCCTCAATCAAGAAGGTCACTTCATTTGCTTTTACACAGCTGTTTATTCTGACAAGGAAGACAGTAATGTGAAATCTAAATGTCACATTAAAATAATTTTTAAGAAACTGACTGATGGTTCTCAAAAAGTAACTGGAAAAACATCAGTAATTTGGTATTATTCTGGTGAGGTCATTCATGGATTAATTCCGCTGCTCTATTTTATTAACATTAATGACATGGAAGAGGACATAAAAGTATTACACATTAAGTTTACAGAAGACACAGAAACCAGGAAACTGATAAATAATGAAAACAACAGGTCACCAATCCAAGCTGATCCAAATTACCTGCTAAGAAAGATGCAAGTATAATTATCCGTGTGGAGCACAGCAAAATGTAAGATCATATATTGAAAGACAGTTAATAGAGCCTGGCCATGCAGGATTAGAACTGGAAAAGGTTAGTGGATCAGGAGCAAGAGAGGCAACTGAACATGAGCTCCCAGTCTGCTGCTGTTGTTCAGAGATGTTAATATAATCCTTAGATTTATCAACAGGAAAGATTAAGCAAGAGTACATGGGAGTCTGTTTTATCTGGTTTTGGCACTGGTGCAACCACTTCTGGAATAAAACACAGTGTCCATAAATCAGGGATTTAAAATGAAAAAAACCTTAAAGGAAAGTCCCACAAAGAACTGCAGGAATGATTAAAACATATCTTACAATGAAAGACTGGAGGCAAAAAAATCTGACACATTAAATCACTTTCTGTAACTACACTTTATAAAACAGTTCCCGAAGCTAACAGGCAAATGTGTAGGAAGATCCAGCTCCTGGACAGATTTAGATAAAAGTCTTGTTTTAAGTTGCTTTTAATGATATTAATTAAATGTAACAGCAGTTTTCAGATGCCAAGTTTTTGGAGCCATCACTGAATAGGTTGATAATGAGCATTTTGCCAAGACGATATCCTCTAGTTCAGCAGGAAGCTTATATTCTCTTTTGTGCGGATCAAAGTAGATGTTCACAGTCGTTTTGTAATCTGCAAATCTGTAGTACAGCTGGTATCAGCCCTTTAACCTTTCAGATCTCACAGATATGACTCCTATGTAGGGTAACACAAAGCTGTCAGGCTTGTAAATGTTGAGTGAGCATGCACAGAATTATAGCCTGAATTGGAATTTTTGTTCAGCTCTGGTGAAAATAGGTGGCTAGAAATAGTCCTTAATTTTCCTACATTCCATCCAAATCAAATAATGGTTCAGAGCTGAGGAAAACTTCACCTTAAAAAACTGAGTAGGGCATCTAAACAGCAGTTTATTAATATATATCTGGAATATATATCTGGAATAATAAGGATAAGGACCATGAACCTATACTATAGCCTGTTATCAGGAAAGGTGGAAGAGTCATGAGATTCTGTATATTATCTACTGTTTGTTTACTGCTACTACAGGTCATCTGGGAACTGTCCCTCTGCTTCATTTCGAGCACACTAATTGCATTATTCTTATTATCAGCATTTCAGTAAGGAAGGAGGGTGGAGTTTAGGAACCCATTTTTTATATAATGGCATTTTAAGATGTTTGTAATTTTTTCAAAGATGTCTTCCATATGTGTCTATAAATTTGCCCTTACAGAATAAATTTCCTACATGCTTCCTTCTTTAAAATGCTTAAATGAGTACAAATCCTAAAACAATTAAAGCAGAAAGAAGCAGCCTACTGGTGTAGCAAACTGAGGGAGAGATGTAGTACAGAATAACTTAACTCTGGCTGGACGTTTTTCTTTTTAATTTTCACTATCACCTTTCAGCTTCAGAAAAACAGTAGCCTGTTGTGCAGTGCTCCTGGACTGAGCTCAACAGTGTGCTGAATTACACAGTGGCTAACCTAAGAGTTCATGGTTACTGAAGAGAAGTCAGTTTAGTGTACTTCTGTTTCTCCCCAAGTATGTGTGAATGTTGAGAGACTTCAGAATTCTAGGGCTGCATTGGGGCTTTTTTTTTTTCATCAGTAATTGCAATTGGTTTATAGTCATCCTGACAAATTATTTTGTTGTGGTTTTAAAGTATGTCTGCCTTAGATCCTCCATAGAAGTTTAAAAATATATTTGTTAAGAAACTCTCACTCTCATGGAAAGAGATCAAAAAAACTTGGTTTTGGAACACAGAATGAGCCTATAATATTTATTAAGCACTTTCATTAGTTTTTTAGAAGTGCTGTATAAAATTGTGCTGTGCTTTTTCCGGGTTTTCAGTGAGAAAGCACTAAGAACATAGGTTAGGACATATGATTTTCAGTTCTTCTTTTCATGTATCTGTATCAAAGCCATTTCTCACATCTAAATGGAACATAAACTTAATTTGGATTAAGAACTTTAAACAATTTACAGAGAAGTCTGCAGTAACTGTTTTAGTAATAAAATTCATGTTTCATATATCCTGTGAATCTTTTGCATCCTTAGGAACATCACTGAATATTGTCTATGCAATAAGTTAGTTACAGGAACAGTATTGATTCTCTAGATATCCCTATTTCTGGCATTACGCTTTAAAAATATCACAACACTGCACATAAAGTATATAAATGTGTTTCTCTGTATACTTATTTTCTGATGTTCAAAAATAGCAGTTTAGAATCATTTCAGAGCTCATAAGAAAGAGCCATAGGACTCTCTCATAGCTTTATCAAGGTGAAAACATGCATAAAACACTCTGACAAAGTCACTGGTTATCAGCTGCTCCAAAACAGACACTTGTTTACAGGCATTTACTCTAGTGAGAGGTAAATCATGCTTTTGTCACTGAGCATTAAGCACCTTCAAATTATCTTGTATTTACCACACTGTGAAGTGTGCACAGACACTGGACCACAGACTAGTACTAGCTGTTGTTTCTAATTGCTGTTAGCAGCCTCTAGCCCCAGTATCAGCTTGCTCCTGTCTCCCTTCAATGAGAGCTAGTTTGAGATTGTCTTGGACTTGGGTGATAAGTAGGATTGGGCTGCAAAAAACACCATTGTAGTGTAGTTAATGAATACCCATTTGAATTTCCTAACATGTGTTGCCCTAGCCCAGGTACAAGCCCAGGAGCAAGTGTTCTCCTATGTTGTCATTTTTTGGTTTTCTTGGTAAGAATTTTTAAGCCACACAGAGTGTTTAGCCTGGTTTTTACCTGTATCTAAAGTCATTACATTTTGCTGAATGTTACCCACTGTGCTTCTGCTCTCATCCCTTTGTTCACTTAACATCCAGTTAGTAAGGGATATAACTACTGTGACGTTAGAAAAAATAGATCAGTATTTGCCTGATCCTAAAAAAAAACTCTGAGCAAGAACTTTATGCTAAATTTAATGGACATTCCTAATGCAAGACTAGTCTTAATACTTCCTGGTACTACATTTTCAGAAAATAACTTTCTTCCCTCCCCAAATGAAAAGTAATCGTATGATTATATTTTTAACTACATAAGTGTCTGACTTACTAGAAGCTGAAAGGGCAGGTTTTAAGCAGGACTGGAGTTTTTCTACTGCAGCTTCTTTAGTGCACCTGTTCTAGTCACTCTTGGACTGTTCAGACTAATTTTGGCCTTTGCTATTTTAAGCCCTTGCAGGACGCTGAAGTCTTATTTATAGTATTTGTCTTAAAGCATTGAATGCACATTTCATAGGTGTCTACAAAACAGGTAATATTTTATTGCATGATAACCATGTGCTCCAGCCAATGGTTTTTGATCATTTTTTAGTGTATCAGGAAATTCTGCTGTGGCTGACAGCTGCAGTTGTCAGAAGAGGAAATAAAATGCCGATAGATGGGATTTACTTCTTTGTATAAAGCATAAACTCATTATCATAAACAAATAACACATTTTCTTTGATCTTCATATAAAATCAGCAACCCTTAAGATGTCATTTTCTTCTGTCTATGTAGATGAAATGTCTCTTGATTCATAGCCCCTAGGTTTTTTAGCCTCATGTGTCTAATGTTATTCTGGTGAGATTGTTATACCTGACCTGACTGACAGATGCATCAATAGAGAATCCCCTCCCCTCCACCAAACTTAATTCTGTAAGACTGTTCACTAATGATACCGAGTTGCTGTTGGAGCTGCAGCCCCAACTTGCCTTTCAGCCAAAAGCTGTCTTGCAGCTCTCAGGATGCTGTTTCATAGAATCATAGAATGGTTTGGGCTGGAAGGGACCTTAAAGCTCATCTAGTTCTAAACCCCTGCCATGAGCAGGGACACCTTCCACTAGACTAGTTTGCTCAAAGCCTCATCCAGCCTGGCCTTAAACACTTCATGATATATTTCAGGTAATGAATGAGTTCCTAGGTCCTGTGAGGTCCTCATAGGTCCAAATTTTTTTTCAGTAGTAGTAAATCACCTTGATTTCCATGAATGTTATTTTCAAAGATGCAAAGCATTAGATGGCCAAATCCCGGTGATTTTAAATGGTATTAGGCAATGATCTCCTCACAGTTCCTTGCAATTCATGGTGCAGTATAACGGTAAAACCCTTAGGTGGGATCCCAGAGTATAAAGGACCTATTGACCTGATTTTGGCTACACAGGAAGGCCCTATTAGAATCATAGAATCACAGAATGGTTTGGGTTCGAAGGGACCTTTAAAGATCATCTAGTCCACCCCCCTGCCATGGGCAGGGACATCTTTCACTAGATCAGGGTGCTCAAAGCCCTGTCCAGCCTGACTTTGAACACTACCAAAGATGGGGCATCCACAACTTCTCGGGGCAACCTGTTCCAGTGTCTCACCACTGGAGAGAAAGATGCTGAATCCAAATCTTAGTGGAAATTAATAGTGCAATCAGGCTTTCTGTTGAGATACATGTAATGTTAGTGTGTACATACCATTCCTGTTTGTCGATTCTGAGATTCTTTTGTAAAAGAAGTCGTCATTAAATGGAGAGTTCACTCTTAGGAAGTTGTCACTGACATTCCAAGACAACTAAACCGAGAGATTCTCAAAGTAACTGTTGTTTCAAGTAAAACATGTTTTATTGCTCAAAGTCTTCCAATATGGCTTTCATGCATAAATCTCACCATTGCCAAATGCATTTGGTGGGAATGCTAGTGGGAACTTTGTTTTCCTTCACAGTAGAAAAGCATAGAAGTATCTAAGCTAGCACAATTTTGACGATACCAGAAAGAGAAAGAAGAAATTAACCTTGAGTTACACACTGCTACAGTGAGGCTGCTTACAGTGCTCGTAAGAAACGAAATGATTCCTGGAGTTGTGCTTTCCTTTTATGCCTGTTCTCTGTCACCAAGTGTCTCATATTCTTTGGCACATGGTGGCTCACTTCCAGTAAGAAGGAAGGAACGTGGTTCCACTTCTGTTCTGTGACCCAAAGGTTAAAACATACCACTGGTAAGTGGGAATTTTGTATTCAAAACCCTTGTGACTAAGGAGACCTTAAACCTAGTCTTCAATTTCCTACTGAATATTTTAGACATTCTGCCATTGAGCAAAAAGTGAATGTTGCTGCCAATAGCATTACCCCTATGGCAACGTTTCACTAGCGTCCTGACAGTCTCAATCATTGTTTGAACTTGAACATCCAGTTCCTCAGCATGTGAACAGATGCCTATGAATAGGAGCAAAGGGAACTTTATGGCCTTTATGGATAGAGGTGCTGGTTGGGATTAGACCTCACAGAGATTTAAGGAGTATTTGACAAAACTTATTTTGTGACTTATTCAGGAACTTAGCAGTCCACATCTGGCCTGTCATCTTAACTACTCTGTGAAGGTATGTTCTGGTAGAAAGTGATTAATGAGACTGTTCCGGATGAGAGCATGTGATATAATAATACCACAAGTACTATTTGATAGCTTACCAGTTATACTGCTGCAGCAAATTAATAAGGTTCTTATACCTTAGCATTCCAGAAATTGTATCACTAATGTTAGCATTGTCATGCAGCATAATGAACTTCTGCAAGGCATGCCTCGTGTGGTAAGTGAAAAAAATTATATAATTTCTAATGAAATATATACCTTCTTAGGCAAGCTAGTAATCCTTATATAGCTCAGAAGATTTTTTGGGCACTTTTGTGATTTAGGAAAGTATTGTCTGAATGAAGAGTTTTTCTATTTCTACTTAAAGTAAATATGCAACCTTAATATAAAAGTGTATACAAACCTCTGCGAAAATATATTATAGTAAGCCATATATGTTAAGAAGAGAATGGAAGAACTGAGAATTTCCTTCTGTTCAGGACATTATTTCAAGTTGCTCAGCAGAAAGCATCCATGTTTTTTTTTTCCAAAACTGCTGAAAAGAACTAAAAACTTTGTTTCCCAACTTCACAGAAAGACTAAAATTACATAATGATTACGTTTTCTAATGAAGTTTAGCTGTAGTGAGGAAGAGAAGCAATATTTTTACTTTTAATTTCTTCACTAAATAGGTCTATAAATTGAGGATTTATGAACACTTAGTGTCTGAGTAAATCAAAGCAAGTTTTTAATTTTGAAGGTGTAATATTGTTTTTAATCTGTCATGGAAACATTGCTAGGTACGTTAGTGAAGTAGTAATTAACTTTTTTTTTGCTTCAATTGTCAAAAAAAGGGGTATTCTTTTTGTGCAACACATTGTCATGCAAAACCCTTTTTCTGTTCTGAAATAAGTTGGAACCAGGAAAGGAACCTGCTATGAGGATGAGGGGAAGTGCTCCAGCTTTCCTAAAGTAGTTAAAGTTCTTTGTTTTGCTTTATTTTAAGCTGATACTATTTTTGTGTTGAATTTTTTTTTCATTTGTTTGTGCAGTCATATTTGTCAGACAGTTCAATCTCAGCGTGATTAAGAGCAGTGTAGTAATATACTCTCACCTGCATTTATCCAGCTCATTTTCCCACAGCTGATATTTAGCTCACCTGAATACCAAGGGTAATAACTACCTTTCAGCAGCAGAGTCTGTATCTTTAATATTTAGGCAATCTTTCAGAGCAAGGTCAAAACAGGTCGAAATTATAAAGTCAGGCTGTGTTCGTTGCTGTGCACTGTGTGGAAGGTTGCATTAATTCTGATTTCTTTATTTCATTTTCAGGGCCCTAACTCAGTCATGATCGCCCTGGTAATGCTGTTGAATATTGGTTTAGCCATTCTTTTTGTCCATTTTCTAACTTGATTGGAATTAGGAAAGGTAAGAAAGGTCTTGTTTTCATATAAAAATCGCCATATCCACCCCACCTCAAACGATAAAGATTTAATTTCTTTGCATACTTTTAATGTTCCCTACTTTAATTTTAGCTATGCCTGAATGTGATTCAACATAGTTATTTAATAATGTAACTGTTTTGACCCTTCAGTGAAGTCATGACAACTAGTGGTGTTAGCCCACAGTTCTCTGCAGTTGTGTCATCAGCCTTTTAAATGGCACCTGTCATACTCAGACACAGGGAAGGAGGCTTGGAATTAGGATGGGACGCAAGAGAGATGAAACTTGGAAAATTCAGCCAGGGGCCAAGATCAGTTTCTCTGCTGATGGCTCGTGGCTTTGGGGTCCTCTGAAAGCTGAAGCAAGCAGCCATGTTGGAAAACAAACAAAATAATCTGCTGAAGCAGCCCCGCCAGTGAAGTGCGTTGGCTTCTCCATCTGTTCCAGCAGAGTATGACTAAACTGGAAATGTACGGAGCTGCACTTTTTGTTGATGGAAGCTAACAGCTGCCTTACTATTTTGCCGTCTGATGTTTTTAGTGGGGAGATGGGAAAACGACTGCCAGAGGAATGTGGTCAGAGGATTCTGTTGCTGTGGAAGTGATTCCAGCGTTCACTCCTATCTCATTAGAAGAAATAGTTAGCAGCATCAGTCACCAGTCTTATTCCATTACCTGCTGCTTTTAGCATCTCCTGCAGTGTTCTGGGAGATCGCATTTCATTTGCCTGTGCATGATTCTGTTAATTCGTTGTTTATGAAATTTAATGTATAGCCATAACATAGTGTCTAGTCCAACCTGGAGAAAGCTACCAGTTCTGCTTAGTAGCAGAAGCAGACAATGAAATCTCTTTTTCTAATCTGAAGATAAAATTCTTAAGTTCATGTTCCTAAACATGAAGAGCTATTTTGCTTTAAGGTTTAGTAAGTAATATACCACGACTGAGAAATTTAAAGATGTTGATATCTTCCTAAAAGTGCTCAAATGCTTATGCCAATAGCAAGCAAAATTTTTCATAATAAAAGAATAAGAATCTTAAGTTGGTATCAGCACATTCTGAAGAGGAGGTAGAATATCAGAATAAGCCAAGAAAGATGAGATACAGGGTTTGCATGTTGACTTTTTTTTTTTTTTTTTTAAATTCTGGTGCTGTGGTAATTGATTATTTGAATTATTATGTTTCAACACTGAGGTATTTTGCCAGCAGTTAAAATAAAGTCTTGTCTGAGTACACATTAATGCCAATGACAGTTAAGCTAGCTAATGCTCATAATAAATTACAATAATTTTAAAATACTAGATTTGTGTTGAATACATTCAGGTAGAGCATTTAGAAATGTTAAGTGATTATTTATCAATCTGATGCCTTCAGTGTCTTTAAAATATATTTAGAATTTTACCTCAGCATTAAAAAAGCCTCAAAATTTTTCATTTGGAAAGTTTGTCTTAAGTAGTTTCACAGCCCTTTGTTCAAATGATGTGATCATGTTTCTTTTTATGTGCCATTATACTGTAATTATTGTACCCTATATTAATCAAAAGCATGCTTCTTTACTGAAAATATGTGGTGTGATCATTTGGCAAGTAAATATTTTAATTTAAAGCTACAAAATACAAAGGGCTTGTATTATGGTTTATTTTATCTCTATTAGAAAATCTTTCATACAATATAGTTTTTGAACCTGTTTGTAAACTTTCTAAGTGTTTGCATGGTTTAATGGGCAACATTCTTAAAAAACACTTTAGCTATCTTTTGATGCAGCGTATTAAAGTAACGTAGGTGTGGACTGAATAATGTGCAGCGAAGCAGCTCCAAGCAGGGCAGTAACACCGTGGTGTTTTTTACAGAAGTATGTTGAGAATCCTGTGTTTTGACCAGTGTGGATAAAGAAGAAAGCAGAAAGAGAGCAAATGAAAATAAAACTTGTATATTTATTTTTTAAAAAAATTAAATTGTGTTTTAAATTTAGGAAAGTAATTTTTAAACAAGAACAAAATTTTAAAAGTTACTGTCTAAGCCTTGACATAATGGACAAAATGTTCCATCCAACAATGAAATCACCCCCTGTCTCTATACATGGAGAGGTAATTTTGTAACTGACGTATTTAATTCCTATTAAATGTTTATTTAAAATACTTTATGCTCTGGAAATAATGGGTAACAAAGCTTATAAAAATGTTTATAAATTTAAGCATGTTAGTACCATTTATAAATATGTATGATTTATAAGCTTTTTTAAAACAAAGCTCAAACAAATTGTTGGTATTTTTCTAAAATGTGCACAGCTGTATTTTACATGAAAGGCTATTTATAATTGGTTGTTATACTGTACACTACATTTTGGACAGCACAATGAAGCCTGCCAATGTACTTAATAATGTCAGTTTGTCTATTTAAAGTTTCTTGCTGTCAAAGAATGAACTCTTTATCTATGAGTTTCTCTATTTATAATTCTTGACCCAAAATGTACAATGTACAGTTTTCACAACTGTATTTGCTCTAATAAAAATAAGTTGGTTATTAATAGAGTTTCAGACTACTTTTTCCTGTTTATGAATTACTTTGTTCACTCTCTGGAGACAATTTTTCTAACAGTCAATAAACAAGGAGTGAAGCAGGAAAATGGGTGAAGTCCTGGCCCCTATGAAATCCTTGTGAGTTAGTGTTTTCAACAAAATGATCCTGGGAAACAATTTAAAGTTTAAAAAAAAAAAAGTCAAGTTTCCTTATGTACCTTCTTTTATCTTCTGATACAAGATTTTTATATCTTTATAAAATTAGTATCTTAAACTATACTGCCGCTACAGAGCTGGTTTAATCAATCTTGTTTTAAACAGTGAGTTTAAACAAGTCCATTAACAGCTGTCCTTGTAAGTGAATCAACAACTTTTTTAGACTTCCCTCCTTCTCAAGGTCTTCATAGGTTTAAATTAACATGAAGTTTGTTAGCTAATATTCTACTCAGAAAAAATTCACCATTACAACTCTCTTAAAGCCACTGCATTTGCTGAACTGGTAAATCAGCTGGTTATTTTCTGTGATTCCAGTTCAGATTACCAGCCAACTGTACTGAAATCTTAATGTTTAGTTAGAAAGGAGAGCAGATGTTCTTACTAGTTCCTATTTAATGGAAACATATTTTTGAGAAGTAATTGTTACTGTCTTATTCTTTAAAATAATTCTACCAGCACAAAGCTTAACTTTAAGAGCTTGTATTTTCTACACAATAACCTACTCCCTAAAGGAAAATTTTGGCTCTTCAAGTAGAGAAAAATACATTATCAAGAAAAATAAACAGAAATAACTATAATAGCAGAAAATTTTAAAGTCAAGTTCACTGAGACAGCTCTTCTCTGACATTTTGTGATCTACGTTGTAGAACATGTACAATAATGAAAGTAAAGTTGACATGAAATATTTAAGTTCTATGAATGTGGTAATATACTCAGGCGTATATAAATCTTAACAGCAACAAGCAAAGAATTTGCCCAGAAATAGAAGGAAAAAAGTTTTCCTAATCAGCTGAGAAATATAAAAGCTTTCCCTGCCTATAAATTTTCATGGTTCTCAAAATTCAACATGTACATAGAACTACAACAATTTTTCTATGGTGTCTGAAAGCAGATGAACATTTCTTCTCTGAGATGTTTTTAACAGTGGATTATATCAATTGTAAACTTATAAATGGGTTTGTGTGGGAATGCATCTGCTATGCCTAAAGGGGAAAAAAAAACACATGGACACACAATGCAGCTTAATGCTCCAAGATTTGCTCTAGCATGGAAAATTCTACCCCACTTCTGTGCAAGAAATTTTTTTCCCAGGCACAGTAGTTTCTCCTGGCACAGTTGTGTGTTTGCCCACAGATGCCAGTAGGCAGTGACCTCTCACCTTTGAATTTGAGGTTTGATTTCTTGGGCAACTCCATTTATCTGATTAAACAATATATAGTGTACACAGAAAACCAGAAAATGAATTTTGTTGAGGTACAGAAGGCTCAGGGAAAAAAATCATCCGTTATTGCTTTTTAATGTGTCTAGTCCTTTCTTTACTTAGTATTTAGGTAGTCCTTACTTTACCTTCCCATCAGAAAATCAGTAAAAATGCAAAGTGTGGAATCTTTTCCATTTGCATTCCGAAGGGAGGGATTCAAAAGCAGAAATTTCATTACATATGACTACAACTTGCATTTCAGATACAGATGTGTGTTAAAAAAACATTAATGCAATTGAGTGCTGACTTTAAAAGGAGTAAACACTTCTTTATGTAAAAGTCTTGAAATATTTATGTAACTTTTAATGACACACTACATATCTATTAAAAGCTCTATTGAGATACAGTTACATAATATTAAAAGATTCTGACAATAATGTGAATGCAACGATTAAAAGCCTGCAGAAATTTACTACATATTAAGCTATAGTAACATTCTTAGTTAGTTGTTTATTAATAAAACATGGATGTGAATTATTGTCTAAGTGATTTTTGACATAGCTCATTTGAACCATTTAGGCAGGGGAGACTGTTCTACCTACCATTCTTCTATGGAAATGTAATTCAACAAACAATCCAAATGAAGAAAAGAGAAATTAAGTAAGCTTTTCAAATGAAGTAGTCTTCTCATTCTCTCATTTAATATTCACAGAAACAGGAAAAAATAGAAATTATGTTAAATCTGAGTAAGAAGTGGTATATGGCAACGTGCTGTAGCTGAGCCAACTACAGTAACTGTCTCAATTTTTTTCTACAGAAACTGCAAAATAAGAGACATTACACCTCCTACTGTTGTGGGAGGTAAATATAATTTCCATAAACACTATCTTTAAGAAAAAGTGTCTATAATGTCAATGGCTTTTAGACTAGGAGAAAAAAGCAGAAACTTTATCTAAACAGTTTATATTGAGACCATCACTGTAACAGCTGAATATATCCCTCGCCCCTATAAAACCAATAGCAAAAATGAAGCTGGTAGCAGTATTTGTTAAAAGCTCTCATGTTTCTTCCTTTGTTTGCTACCTTCCCCGTTATCGGTGATACCATTCCAAGAGAACATGCCCTTCTGCTTAAACAAGGTGACATTGAAAGATAAGTTACATATCTGCTAGGCCTAGTCAAGTTTATAGTAGATTTGGGGCACCAAGTTCTATCAATAGGGTAGATAAGGTAGTGATGCTAGAATAAACTAGTTTTGTGGAGATGGAAGTGTTGTAAACAGGCTAAAAGATGAACTGAGCATGCGCAGAAGAAAGTTTAGTTACAGGGCACAGTGACAAAAGTTTGACGACCGCCAGAGGACCCCCAAAGAGAATAAAAAGGACATCAGTGCGCTTGCAAAAAGGAAATTTAAATATATTAATGAGTTCTTGGAAATGTGATGAATATGTTAATAATTTCTTGGAAAATAAATTAATATGCATATTTTGATAGTGTAAAGCTTTTTAAAGGGGTGAGTTTGTATGCATGATAGGTGGAGTGAATCCCCCATGCAGCCAGAGCCCTAGTAAAGAATGCCTGCTTCTTAAGACTACATTGGTGTTAGGAAGTTCATTCCTGATTTCGGTGACATCAGGACAGTGATTTAAACACAGTATGTGCAAATTGAAGAGAAAAGAAAATACAGAAAACTCAATGCACGGAGATTTCTAATGGCTCTTAGTAATTCATAGAAACCAACATAGTGCCATCATGGTTGAGGAGAAAATCTGGTATCAGGTGGGTTATAAACTGCAGTACGGATGTCCACGGTAAGACTGTGAAAAAGACTGGCCACACAGCTGAAGCTGATTCTTAATTCAGAAGACGAAGGAGTCCTGTTGAGGGTTGTGATTTACTGGGAGGTTGTGTTATGATGATTTCTGGGCTTGAAACACAAACATGTGGCTTGTTAGATGGAGTAAAATATACCTTGTGTTGGAAATTTGGGTTTGCTCACTTGCCTGAGCTTTCATATGTCTTCCTCCATGTCTTACACTGATTAATCGTACAGCTCTATGGAAATTGAGGCACATACATTTTGACAAAGACTAGGTTTTATTTTCATAAGTGGCTTCAATTTTCATTAAATAAAGAGCAATAAATGAAAGAGAAGTGAATTGTAGGCTTTAAGCCGTAGGTTTTGAACTCCGCTTTTTTTTAGTGCTGATTTATCCAAACTGGAATACGGAATATAGTCAGAGCAGGATTCCAAGTGTTATCTTTCACAATAATAGTGTGTATGTTAATCCATGACAGTACCTGAATTCCTTTGAGATCAATACATGGATTTGATAGGGGAGATATGTTTCTCTCAAGTTTCCAAATTGTAATTCACTGAGTAACAACTTGGCAGAGACACTGCATTAGACCACAACAGACAGATCTTGACCAAGCTTTTTGAGAATGGCTACCTCTATTTAAAGTTCTTAGTCTACACTCAATAACCTAAGTTTAAAAATTTTCCAGCTCCTGAACACCTCACAGTTACTATTCCAAGACATTTGTGGGGAAGGGGATAAATGGGAGGAAATCAATCAAGTATTACACTGAGAACTGCAGCCTGTGAAGATGTTAAATCTGGCCTACAAATATGCCAAAGGTTGAAAGCATTTGGATCTGGATTTTGGATCAGCCATTGGAGCTACAGGCTCTGATTTTGAGTCAGAATCCAAATCCAAGTCTGATTCCAAGGGCACACAGCTGAAATGCTTCAACTGGGAGTGCTTTGAAGGAGGGAGGGGAAACATGTTAGTTAAAATCAAGCTGCAGTGACTCTGGGTTAATTAAACCATTACATTCTGTACTTCTGGAACAGTGTGATTAACTGTATTTAACATTGCAATTTTCGTATATTCAAGACAAGTTCCACAGAATACCTCTTAAAGTATCATAATTTAAGATAATGGTGCTTAATTACTTATCCATTTTTAGCTGCAAAGTACTTTTATCATGTAATACCACCCAGTCTTCAAAAACATTGTAAACTGCCTTCCATTTTAATTATGACAGTTCTAGATTTTGTTTAGGCCACTGATGAGAAAGTCACGAAAGGATGGGATCGGCTACCATGGAAACAGTGAAGGCAGAAGCATTTCACAGGGGCTGGGACTAAAAAAGACATTCTGCAAAGAGAAGGTAATTGAAAGGCATTTACATCACAGCCGATGGCTTCCATACATTCCTGCCATACCAAGGCAACACATTCCTGGCATAGATTGCAACAAGCCTCCATGTGTTCCCGTGATACACAGCAGAGCAGGCATTGTTAGGGGGATTGGGAATGAACATTTAGGAACAAGGAGATGCAGACGTGTTGAAATCAACAGCAGAAGAGAGTAGAAAGTATGGGGAAAGGGAAGAAAGCAAGGGGAAAGGAGAAGCCAGTGGGGAACTAAATGTGTTAAAGAGAGGGAAAAAGGCTGTTTATGGACCGAAAAAAATACAAAGAAAATGGATGATACTGGACACAGAAGAAACTGAAGTTTGTTAGATGGGAATATGAAGAGGGTAGAAGCCTGAGAAGTAACCATCCTCAGTACATAAACAGCTGCTCTAGAAAGCTGCTTTCCGTGCCCATGGGGATTAAGGCAAAACCAGATGGACATAAAATGTATGAAAACTGAGATACAAGTTAGGCACGAAGAAAAATTTTCTAATTGCAAGAATAATGTCTTTAAATTAGATTACTATGGAAACACTGAGGTTTAATACTCTTACTCTGGACAAGATTACAGATTGAAAGATTGCAGAGTGTCCTTTACAGCCTATTTTCTGCTATTCTGTGCTAATTGCTAAGAAATTGGGGCATTAGGCAGAGGTGTGAGGGGAAGGAGCTGGGGAACTGAAGAATGAGCCCTTCTGTACAGGAACACATAAATTACACAGGAGGAAGAGAAACTTAAAGGAGGGTGTACTGTAAAAATAAGGTAGGAGGATGTTAGGACAAGACAGATGGTAGGAAGAAGAAAACGTGAACAGTAGAGAGTCAAGAAGAATGTCAGGATTTTGACTAAAGGCACACATGAGCAGAGGGGATAATTGGCCAAAACCCACAAATGCTAAACTGAAGAGGATGTGTGGTGCAGGAAGGAATACAAGGAATAAGTGGGTAAGAAGAAGATTCAGTCTTGCAAGAACACCACACTGAAGCATAGCAAAGGTGGCTTAGGAGCCCAAAGAAGTCCCAAGAAGCAACACCAAGGAAGTATCAGGTCTTCAATGACAGCACAGGTGTCCTTGTCCATCATTTTCTCAGCTGAAGATATTCCATGGACTTCCATACAATTTTTTAATTGTAGGAATAATTCAATTTATCAGGAGGCCTCCTTTTATTAAATGTTCATGAAAACATCTGTGTTCAAAACCTGCAGAAAATAACAGTTTGCTGTTACAGCAGGCTGGCTTGAGTTCCACTGAAAGAAGTCAATAATGCAGATACAGTAGCAGTGTATGTTTTACTGGCTCTTTGTGTAAAACTGCTCTAGGAAAAATACTTTGTACAATGGGATTTTCCTGCTATTAATAATGATGTGATAAAACAAGAAAAAAAAAAAAACAAGCATGTAATTGTGTAAGCTCCCCAGCTGAAAGAACATTAAAATTTGCAGGTGTACTTCTCATTGAGCATCTCCTACGACTACAAAAATGTTGTTGGTATTTATGCTGATTCTCTGCTGTACCAAATGTTACATATGCTCTATAGACTGTGGTGGTGAGTCACGCAAGAAATTACGTAACATTTGGAAATACATTCAGTCATCTGCTTGCTACAGAAAATTTGCTAACAGATTCTTCACTCTTTTTTATCTCTACAGTCTTTATCACCCTTGTTAAGTGTTATTTTCACGAGGGGGAGATGACTCAATTGGAGAGTAAACTATAATGCTCCATTGGCACCAATGGCCATATGTGCTGGTAATCAGGTACTACTGTCCCCTCATCCTTGACAAAGCTATCTATGGCATGGAGTTTTAATTGCCTCCAGACCACTACTCTGTACTATGTACTAGTGCAAATGTTAACATGAACAGAGTGAAAGGCTACAAAACCTGACCAGTAAAAGACACAATCATACAAACAGCCCTCCCTCCCTCCAAACAAATGTCACTTCTCCAAAGCGTCAGCATTTCCTCTCTGACCATGCACCTTGCCGCCTGTCTCCTGTGTGACCATGCTGAGAAGAAAGATAAGCTTTTCCTTAGTGGTGAACAAATGCAGGATTGAGGACAACTTTTAACCAAGGACTCCTTCCAGTAAACCAAACTTCAGTCAATCTCCTCCGATTTACCCAAGTGCTAATCAGTTTATGCCAGGTGCCCAAAAGGCTATGTGGGCACCTGCACACCTTTGAGGATTTAGGGCTTCATTCAAGCACCACTTCTTCATGGAAGGCAGGAGAGGATGTGTTGGGGTTTGGAAGGGGTTTTTTTGTTTGTTTGGTTGTTGTTTTTTTTTTTTTACACACACATGCTGTTGTCCAGTATCCTTTCTTCTCAGACAAAGAAACAGCAATTCTACTGTTTCCTGCTGGTAACTGTGGCCATTTCTCTCAATCAAGCAGCCTGAAGACAGCCAAGACATCTCAGAGACTCAGCTTGGATATGTGAGCTTCAGCCTTTACCCAGGAGACTGAGTGCTTCTGCAGTCCATTTCTATGAGACACATAAAAATACCAGATGTGTAGAGCATATAGCCAGCTGTAAAGTCTATAATTAATGCTTCTGACCACTTTTATTAACTTTTTTTTTTTCATTTTAGGCATCATGGTGGTTTTAATTGTTGTTTAAATTGCAAGTCTGCATTGATTGACACAAAAGATAAAAGGATGGCTTCAGCTGCCAGAGATGTGGACTGCTAAGTGTTCAGATACTTGAGATGCCATCTTACGAAGGAAAAATAAAAGAAGGAAAGTCATTCTTATTTCACCTTATAGACTACTAGCTAGTTGTCTGACATTTCAAAACCTTGTGTTCACCCATCTTGTATTCACACTAAAATCAGAGATATTGAAAACACTGAAGAAAATGTATTTTCAGGCATAGGAAGAAGCATTTTTTGCAGTTATTTTGGATGGAAGTGGCAAGAGCTTTTAGGTTACATTTATGAGGCAGAGAACCTCAAGGACCATTTGTACACAGCTGCATTATGTCTGCTGAAGCCAAGCCTGCATCTCAAAGGCTGGCTAGACAGGCTGGACACAAATACCCTTCTGAGGACACCCTCTGTGTGGTGACAGGGCTTCTTTCAGTTCACCACATGGACAGCAGTACAGCTGCCAGCTGACGGTAGGTACGAGCTTTAGGGTAGAGAACTCGTGATGTGACCTACAGCTGGAGAGCAGGAGGTGGTGAAGCAGTGCCCTGGGCTCAGGCACCAGCAGGCAGAGGCCTCGGACACCTACGCTCGCCCCACCAGCGCGGGGTCTGCAGCGCTGGGTTCTGGAGAGGCCAGTGACGAATATGGGGGCGTACAACGCATCCGCACGCGTCCCCAACTCTCACAGCTGTGCCGGCCCCCAAAAGCTGGGTGCTTACGGCATGCCATTAATATTTTGCATATTGCAGCAGAAACCAGTTGTTGTGCCGAGGCACCTATGGAGTATTTCCAGTATTCCAAATATGCTTCTATCAAAGCCCCGTTGAAATACCGCGAAATACTGCTGGCAGAATAAAAGAAACAGGAAGGATAACAGAAAAAGTTGCCACTGGCAAGACAAAAACAGAAACAAGAGGCGCTTCCGTCCTTACAGTTTGCGCACGTGACTGGGGAACAAGGCTGGAGGCCAGAAGCTGCCCAAGTGCACCTATCGAGTGTCCCTGTGTTGGGAGGGAATGTCCTGAGGAGCTGGCTGGCCACTGACATTTGGAAAATGAATGAATTGTGCTTGCCAGGTGCTTGAGAACAACATTTGGCACAAAATAGCTGGCATGACATGAGCTTGCAGGCTGTGTTATTATTTCCTATTCTTCTAGACCTTCTCATTGTATCAGGGGACTAAACACAAGCCTGTTTCAGATCACATCAAATATTCCGAGAGGGATAGTTACAGACGCATTTACAGTGTATTGATTTTATCAACATTTTTAACTTGAGTAGAATTATATATGGGATATTATCCCAAATGGTAACAGCAGTGGAAATGTGTCTGGAGTACACACTGTGGAGACACTGGGAAAAACTGAGAAAAGATCAGGTAAGAAAATGTGAAAAGTGGCGTTCTGTTGTCCATAGTGCGTGCATGATTGCATCCTCCTGCATTTCTCTTACTGCCCAGACTCTAACAGATAAAATCCATTGGTCACTTTTCATAACAGGAATCCTTGAACCTGTTAGATATAACTCTTGTTATTTCCAGAATTTATGAAACAGATTAATGAATTTTGCAGACCTGAGCTACTACTGTTGTTTAGAGACCTGCTTTAACTAGGAATGTGATAAGCCCTGCTCTCCTCTACCCTTAACAGATTTATTGTTTTGTTTTGTTTTTTAAATGCCACTCCACTATTTCTAACCTTAATACTCACCATGGCAGAAGTAATTGAAGTCATGCATAGGAGCAGATCTAATACAGCAGTCTGACACACATCGCTCCAGAACAACCTTTAAATCCTTAGCAATTTGTGTCTCCTTTTTAAAGAAGACACTAGGTCTTTCCTGAAGAAGAGTGTTTGCTCTTGGTGCTGCCCATGGCACATCCACATCAGAGAGCCCATTTTTACCTACCTGTGTTGCATTACTCAAATTATAAGATAGAAAGTTAATATTCTAATTCAATGGCAATGGTGATTAACCAATAGCTTTTAGGAACTCTAGAAAATGGAATTGCAGTCAAACAGAATAGCTTTACAGCTGGATAGAAGCTCTCATGAGCTGATTTGCTTCCTACAAGGAAAAGTTACTTGATTTTGAAAGAACATTGACTAGTGACTTTGGACAAACGACACAAGTAGAAAAGACAGACCAGAAACATGAGCTTCCAGGTTCCTCCTGACATGCTAAGGTCTATCTGTCTCACCTGAGTTTCCTGAGTTTTTCCATATTTTTTGGAGTTGCACACAATTTGGCCTTTCTGTCTTTAAAATAAATGTGAACCAGAAATGTGATATTTTATTACTGAATATGCAAGAGGTTCCAGTCTACACTGATTTTTCCCTTTAACTACTAAGAGAGAGTTTCACTTAGGACATGGGTGCTAAATGTGCTGTGCTAGCACAGCTCCAATGAGAAGCAGCAGAAGGGATCAATAGTAAACATTTATACCATTCAGCCTAGGAGACTTCAAAGGGCTAAATTTTCATCCTGCTCATAAGTGATTTGAAAGTTACAAATGGTAGTCTTAACCTTAGCCTTTCCTTCATCTCCCTCTGGCTCACCAATAAATCTCTGATATTTATTGAAATGTTCAGCTTGTTTAAGGACACTGAGATGCTAGACGTTGTTTCTCCTTGACTTCACAGAGACTATTCTTGTCAGGATCATATGACTTCAAAATGAATACCCATCCACTTTAAAAGTTCACATACACCAAAATATTAGGTGACTTACCTTCTTCCACTGACAAATTTACAGTTTTCACCAGAAAAAATAGGAAATTTAAGTTTTTATACCATGTAAATAAAATCAAAGTATAATGAGAGTGTAAATAATTACTTGGGATGTAATAAAAAGATAGATGATCATTTATTACATTAATTCAATTGCATTGAGAATGTAATTAACCTCTGCTTAATCATAGTGTTACCGCAATGAATGAATAAACAAACATTTATCCAAATGCAGGAATACTCTCTTTTGAGGAGGAAGGACCATATACATGACATTTTCATCGTGTTTGCTTAAAGATTAGATCTCAATCAAGGTTAAGCAATGAAATTAAATGAAATCTCTCAGATTTTGGTATTTCACTACCTTTGGAAAATAAATCCTTCATTAATCTGCTGCTAAACATTCAGCAGAATTCAAGTAGGGCTTTGGAGAATCCACGACTCTGGGCAGACACTGTGCTAAATGTTGGGATGCCCATCCTTGAGGTAGAAACTGAAGCCTTTCGGCTAATAAAGTTAATATAGTATTTGCAAAG
The DNA here is from genome assembly GCA_907165065.1 of Caprimulgus europaeus. The sequence goes on from OU015525.1 coordinate 34,008,317, forward strand.
GGACCTATATTTCACTGAAAGCAGAGGGACATGAGCTCTTATGTATCTGTGTCATTTAAAAATGTGATACTGGTGAGGTTTCAGTTCTTGAACACACACTTTTGCAGATTTTACACCTTTTCATAGTAACAGGATCTGTGCCATTGTCAGTGTAGTCAAACATGAAACTTCAAAGAAGTATCCTGATTTTCTATCACTGTGCTGGCTGCTGCTTCTGTTTGGGATCCTACATCATCCTGCATTTTAACAAAGTACCTCTGGAAATGGTCCAACCCAGCAGGACTCCATGTACCACTTCCATTCAAATTTTAGCCCTTTTGCAACACACCGGCTAAGGAAGAGCAATACAACAAAGTGGGCATGTTCACCATTTAAACTTTAAATAAAATAGCTGCAAAAGCACGTAGGAAATGTTCTCGCAGGGATCTGGACTAGAGATATCAAACAAACCCTGAAACAAGAAAGTAAAATGTCTTCCTAATTCTTGTAATCCATTATGTATGTTCAACAGCAAGAGAGAGCTGATCTCTCTTTTCAGCTGAATATTCTCATTAATCACAGCCTTGCTGTAGGAGGAGTTTAGGTGACCCCAAGCCCCTTGTCTCCCCTACCTATGTTTCTGCATACCAGCCAGTTCAGGCTAATGCTGTCTGCAAGAGTCAGTCCCCTCTCCCCACAGCCCATGATGTGGTGAGCACTCCAGGCATTTGACCATCCAGGTCTAACCCCTGGCTTCACACACCTGCCCAAAGGAAAGGAATTGCCTAATGTCTCGGATGATAATTTACTTTATGTGTCAGACACTTCCCTGATTAATTAGCAGAATATAAATTCAGTAGATCTCAGTCCTCAAATCTCCATCTTGCAGTGGTTGCATCTCCTTCTCTTTTTTTTTTTTTTTACTTAGTATTAGCACTGCTGACCTGGTTGCATTCAACACCTGACTGTTCTCTATCCCTTTCTTGTTGTGGTACAGGACCTGTGTTACAATTCTGAAGGATTTGACTTATTCTAATGTCACCCTCTGCCCTAGCTTTCATTTCTCAGCAGAAACATGCCCTTCACACATGCTGCTCACTACACAGATTGCTTAACATCCCATGCTTCTGAAGCCTCCTCCAGTTACATCAAGCTGAGTTAACTGCATCCTCAGACTCCTGACTTTCACCTTTTTAGCTGTGAATTTAGTTATAAATTCTGGGTGAATTAAACCATTCTGAACCACAGAGCTCTACCTTTAAACCTCTGCAGGACCAGAGTCCAGCCACATGTCCTAGTGTTGGTCTTTGGCTGGTCTTGCAAGAATAGGGATCACAAGGGAATGTTCCTCAAAAGTCTGTGAAAAAAACCTGAGTAAAATAATGCTCTATCATCTCACGTGTCTTTACATATGTATATATGCAGCACTAGAATATACGAATAATTACCAACCATAAGAAAATAATATGCAATGTAGCTTACTAAATTGCCCATTTTTTTGTGAGGGAAAGGATGACAGGTTGAGATCTGGCCAAGGTGGATCCCCTGTTGCAAACTTGCAACCAGATCCATGTGCTGCTCAGGAACTGGTTTATTCAAGTCAAGCCTGAGATACACCTAGTCCCCATCTTCTATCAGAAACAAAAATACATTTATAGTGGCAGCTGGAGAGTGAGGCAGCACATAGTGTCATTACACATTTGGATGAGGTGAAAGAGCAACCAGAGAAGTTTCTTGTGAGATGCAGAAAATGGTGCTCAGGGCTACAGAGAGTTAGTACTTGCTTGCCTGTGTTTTGGAAGTACGAGCCACAAAAGTCAGGAGGCAAATCAGCATGGGATGGTCAGACCTACACAGGGTCTGTGCTAATTTGCGGTCAAGGCACAATACTGCTACAACACCCCAAAGCACTGGAGTTTGTACAACATCCCTCCACACTCAGGAGCATGCTCTGCTTGCAGCTTTGATACTTGGCACTTAAAATCACTTTGCGAGTCCTGCCTCCCTCCCTGCATCTGAGCTAAGAGGCCGCTGCTTCCAGCTCCCAGAGCACAGATCAAGACCCTCTGTGCAATGAAATCCATCAAAGGGGTTCGTAACCTCCACTGGGGGAAGGGGGCACGGTGGCAGCTTTGGCCAGTAACCTCACAGGCCAGCTGAGATCAGCAGGTGTGAGAGCAACCAAAATTGCACAACACTCTTGCCTAGAAGGTCCCACACTACCCCAACAACTCATCTCTGTCTCTGTCCTGCAAGGGGTTGCCCATATCATCCATGGCAGTGGGGGAGAGACTCTGGCCCCCACACTGTGCTTTGGCCTTTAAATAGAGATTTCACTCTGAGACTCCCTCCAACTGAGACAAGCTACAGCTATTGCAAACAAGCTTCAGACACTTCACTTCAGTCAGTCCTAGGAAATACTGACCAAGGCCCCCGCCAGCACGACAGGAGGGTGCTGGGCAGGTCTGCTCTCTGGGTACTTTCACAGATAGCTGCGCGCTTCACGCGCTCATGTTTCTGATACCTACAAATTTATTTCATGTAGCCAGCACTCATCTATTTTCCATAGTATTTTGAAACTGCCTGGCATCAAAATTCTTACTATTTATAGTTTTATGTGCAACTTAATATTTATTTCAACCTCCAATAGGGGTGCTTATTGTAAATGTCAGTGGATTATTTGCTATGGCAAATTAATTAGTTACATAATGATTCTCTTTTTAGGGAGGAGAGACTGTTAATACTTGTTGGATTACTTGAGCATTATGATCCTTTGAAGTTCTTCAGCATTTTTTGATATTTAGTTCAGGACCATGCAACTTTAAAGCACCCAGTGCAAATAATATCCCAAAGCTCAGGCGTAAAGAGAATTATTTTGTTTAACTCAGGTATTAACTGTACTTTGGCTCAAATGAACATGTAAGTTGTGCTAAATTACAATAAAATTCCAGTTAAAGCATGTAAGATGGGAACATTTCATGAATTTATTTTGTTGAATGTTATTACAATTACTATATGTTATATTAATAATGAAAGGGCAACTAAAATAAAGTAACACCAGCTCTTACTAAGTAGCTAAAGAACAGTATTCTTTTCCCCTTGTGCCCTAAAATGAATTTTAAAAAGAGAAAGATGAATACTGAAAGATATAAATTCACACTGTTTTGTACTTTAAACTCCCTTTGATGTTTTTGGAGTGTAGTCACATTTTATTTGCAAAAGATGAATGCATATGCAAACAAATGATTGCATAGAAAATGCATAACAATATAAAAGGGTGCCGTTCCTGTGAAATATGACAGACCATGTTCACAACTAGCACCACAATTTTAAAAAGATAATTAAAAACCAGAAATAAACCCCAGCTGCTTTCTAAGCTGGCAAATTGCACACACAACACAGATTTTCATGTGCAAAGTGCTGGGGTTTTTTATATATGACAATGGGGAGATCATACTGACAAATTTATTATTATTGGAGGCCCTGCTAGGCAGCCAGATATGCAGAGCAGTAGTAGAGGCGATTTCTCTAGGATGGGACTAGATGAGACTGACTTAATGCTTTTATTTTGTACAACGTATACTTCACTTGTAGAGATTACAGTTAATAATATTTACTTCTTTTTTGTCATCACTTAGAGTCTGTTTGGAGATGCAGGGGTTTTTTTCATTCTAGTGTAATTTTACTTTATTCCTTTTCAGTTGAGCAAGAAAGGATTCATGTTTTTGTTAGGAGACTTTTTCTGTCCATTGTACCTCCAGGAACTCCTCAAAAGCAAGAAAGATTAGAAGCTGTCAGGAAACAGCTCCAAAACCTGCACTGCTGCAAAGCAAAGCCAAGCGAGAGAAAACACATCTGAAGGGGTTCTTGCGATGAGGATGGTCAGAGCAGGTCTAACAATCTGCCCAGAAGAGCATGCAAGCAGGAAATCGGGGAAACAGATGGAGCTGTGAGACAGTGAGAGGGGAGAGCGTAAAGCTGGTGAGAAAACGGGCACCATTGTTTCCAAACCCAAGAAGCTCTTCTACCGGAAAGATTACAGATTGCAATTAGCATCTGAGCTCTTTGGTGTCCTGAAATCTCTGCACTCAGGGGTCTCATTGAGGGATGCGGAAGCACAGCTTCCCATCTGAGAAATAATGGAGTTGGTAGGAGATTTTTGCCAGAAGACTTATCTGTCTGAAAAAAGGGACTCATGATAACCAAAACACCCTGTGGAGCTCCTACCTGGGAGCAGACACATGTGCCTGGCAGCTCCCCTGTTCGCAGCTTCCCTGATGCTCCTGTGAGTGTGCTCGGCACAAAGCATCCGGCTCAGAAACAGACTCTGGTCCCGTTTGAGGACCTGTTTGAATGTAACTCAATTCTTGTGCAGGTGTGGTGGGAAAATGAAAAGTATCTTCCACTGAGGCCCTACAGGATGATAGGTTATCCAGACCAGAGCTGTATGTTCACTGCTTGTATGTTCTGACCATTGTTTCTGCTTTTTCAGAGTCATCATTGCTTGGAGTTACACTGGCATCAAGACAGCTATGGTAGGGAGGAAAAAATAATTGGTGCTGTCTGATTACATTTTGGTTCACGTATATCCAGCAAAATAGTTATCTAGTACCAGGAATAATTAGTGAATTTAAATCACTCTTACAATTATCATTTATTGATACTTCTTATTAACTTCAAGCCAACCTGAAAGTCTGGCATAGCATGGCACTGTTCAGGAAAACAAACAAGCCACGGGCAACTCTGTTAAGTCAATTTTTCATCTCAAGGCTATTAAGGACTTCAGAGAAGTTGCATCCCCATTGCTGAGATGAGAAGTTGGATCATTAGCTGATCTGGTTGATGTGATTGGATATGGTTTCTTCTTTTCATAGTAAGTCTGCATCTAGCTGTGAAAAGAGAATCCTAAGAAAGCTGAACAATAAGAGCTTTTGAGCCCATAAAGATACTGTAAGTATTCAAACTAAGTTTATAATGCAAAAAAGGGCCAAGTTTACCATTCAAAAACTAAATTATATATTCTACATTCTGGATTTTTAAACATACCTGAATCAGTTTGAGTAGTCTTGCCAATGACTACAGAAGCGTTTAAAGAACAAGCTATTTTCTGCTGTCTCTGTGTTATGTTTCCAATATAACAGCATAATTTAGAATGAGATATGCATAAACCATGTCAGATGTGTATTCAACAGGAAAGAAGCACATAACAGCTCACATTGCTAGCAGAAGAGAGAATGGAGATTAGCCCATTTTAAAAATAACATTTAACAAGTTAGGCCATGAAAGCAAAAATTGCAAAGAATCACTCTGTAACAGCTACATAACCTTTCAGTCCCTTCAGGACTTACCAAATTTTTCCTTATGATTAACCATATTGGCAGTAATCTACATGCTAAGACCAGAGGAACGTAAAAAATCTTATAATTTTGACAATTACCATTTCAGCAAACATTCATTTACATTTAAGTTATTATCTATTTGATCTCCTCCTAAATGACAGTCAGATAATCAACCTGAACATAATTTAGAAAATTCTTCTGTGTCAGCTCAAAAAACACAAGCTCTCTATAAATTAATTATTTAAGAAGTCACATGTATTGGCCTGCAGTAAATAAAAGTACTGTTGTACGATAAAATAGCAAATTTTAATTCTAGATGCAGAAATGACCGCATCCTAGGTAAACACTGATGTGGTTTATCATTCCTGATGATATGGTTCATCCATGGCAGATGACATTGTTGCAAAGAATTATGAGTTCTATAGTACGAACTCTCCTGCAAATCACTCTAAGATGGAGCATAATTAGTCTTCCTGCCAGAACAGGTGCCTTTACCCTCAGCTTCTACTCACAACCATGGATATTTCTGCCAGGAACCCAGCACAGGTTCAGCTGAAAGCTACTATCTCTTAGCTCATAAAAATGATGCCATCAAGGTGCCTCCTCTGCAAAGGATCTCAAGGGGTAAACTCAAAAGGTTCATGCCCTTTTCTTACACTACATTTCACCAGCAGCGCTGATGCTGCTTTCAAGGTGTCAGCTCAGCCTGGTCCCAAACGTCTCCAGAGACACAAATTCCCCTACCTCATTGAGCAGCCTGCTCAGAAAATCCTATGTGGGGGGAAAAAAAGTTTGTAACATCTAAATGCATGAATGTTCACACGTTTCAGATTAGATTATTGTAAATTCACTGGAGCAAACACTCAAGTGGAGTAAGTTTCAGGAAACCCATGACCAGTCCAAGATGACAGATGTTTTAGATATATTCTCATAAGCACATCTGTGCTAAAAATGGGTAAAAAAGGCCTAGCTTGGGAAGATGCTTTTCCAGAAGGTTGCATGGTACAGTGAACAGGAGCTTCTCATCTAAAGGTCACATGTACCTCTTCTGTACCTTCTGACACAACTCTGATGATAGAGAAATTTGGCAAAATGTTGATCCAGATTTATTTTGCGATTGTGCTGTGAGAAATTTGCTTTCCCCTAAGGAGTTCAACTTCTTAACATTTGCTTTCTGTATTCCTAGAGTTATTCTATATAATACAAAAAGCAAATTCCTTAATAAAATATTTCAGATCTCCATGTCTTATTTTGAATGCAAATACTGTGTAGGAAGAAAGGGGAACAGATGCTGAAGATGATACAAAGTCTCGATCACTCCTAGCTGAAGTCTGACAGTTGTCGTCAATATAGATCTCATGATGCTGCTGCCAAAATGGAGGGTAAACATGTTAGCTGAACTTTTTCTGTACGTAACATTAGTGATATTCTTGTAGCAGTTTCAGTTTAATATAATATTCGTTACTTTCTGACAGAGACTGTTATGTAGGAAGCTGCGAGCTTTCAGTCTGTTGATGCATTTCTTTCTGGAAGTGGGTGTATTTAAGTGATAGGCACAAGGGATCACAGAATCACACAGAATCACAGAATCAGAGTGTGTTAGGGATTTGAAGGGACCTCAAAAGATCATCTAGTCCAAGGATAGCAGGATCACCTACAGTAGATCACACAGGAACGTGTCCAGGCAGGTTTTGAATGTCTCCAGAGAAGGAGACTCCACAACCTCTCTGGGCAGCCTGTTCCAGTGCTTTGTCACCCTCACAGTGAAAAAGTTTTTCCTAACCTTTACATGAAACCTCCTGTGCTCCAGCTTGTACCCGTTGCCACTTGTCCTACAGTTGGACATCACTGAGAAGAGCCTGGCTCCATCCTCCTGACATTTGCCCTTTACATATTTATAAACATTAATGAGGTCACCCCTCAGCCTCCTCTTCTCCAAACTAAAGAGACCCAGCTCCCTCAGCCTTTCCTCATAAGGGAGATGTTCCACTCCCTTAATCATCTTGGTGGCTCTGCGCTAGACTCTCTCAAGCAGTTCCCTGTCTTTCTTGAACTGTGGGGCCCAGAACTGGACACAATATTCCAGATGCAGCCTCACCAGGGCAGAGTGGAGGGGGAGGAGAACCTCTCTTGATCTACTAACCACACCCCTTCTAATGCACCCCAGGATGCCATTGGCCTTCCTGGCCACAAGGGCACAGTGCTGGCTCGTGGTCATCCTGCTGTCCACCAGGACTCCCAGGTCCATTTCCCCTACACTGCTCTCCAACAGGTCTGTTCCCAACCTATACTGGTACATGGGGTTGTTCTTTCCGAGGTACAAAACTCTACACTTGCCCTTGTTGTATTCCATTAAATTTCTCCCCACCCAACTCTCCAGCCTGTCTAGGTCTGGTTGGATGGCAGCACAGCCCTCTGGTGTGTCAGCCACTGCTCCCAGCTTTGTATCACCAGCAAACTTGCTGACAGTGCATTCAATTCCCTCATCCAGGTCACTGATGAATATATTGAATAGTACTGGTCCCAGCACTGACCCCTGAGGGATTCCACTAGAGACAGGTCTCCAATTAGACTCTGCCCCATTGACCACAACTCTCTGACTTCTTCCTTCCAACTAGTTCACAATCCACCTCACTACCCGATCATCCAGACCACACTTCCCCAGTTTAGCTGTGAGGATGCTGTGAGAGATGGTATCAAATGCTTTGCTGAAATTAAGATAAACCACATCCACTGCTCTTCCATCATCTACTCACCTGGTTACGTCGTCATAAAAAGCTATCAGGTTGGTTCAATATGACTTCCCCTTGGTAAAACCATGTTGACTGCTCCTAATGACCCTCTTATCCTTGATATGCCTAGAGGCAGTGTTGAGGATAAGTTGTTCCATCAGCATTCCAGGGCTGGAGGTGAGGCTGACCAGTCTATAGTTACCCAGGTCCTCCTTCCTGCCCTTTTTGAAGACTGGAGTGACATTTGCTTTCCTCCAGTCCTCAGGCACCTCTCCTGTTCCCCACGACTTAGTAAGATGATGGAGAGTGGCTCAGCAATGTCTTCTGCCAGCTCCCTCAGCACCTGTAGGTGCACTCCATACTCCATCAGGACCCATGGATTTATGGATGTCCAGATTGCTTAATTGATCCCTAACACAGTTCTAGTCAACCAAGGCAAACTCCTCCTTTATCCTCACTTCTTCTGGGGTCTCAGGGGTCCAGGGCTCCTGAGGACAGTCTCCAGCAGTGTAGGCAGAGACAAAGAGGGCATTCAGTAACTCCTCCTTCTTTCTATCCTCTGTCACCAGGGCACTCACCCCATTCCGCAGTGGGCCTACATTGCCTCCAGTGTTAGCTTGGTCTGCAGTGTATTTGAAGAAGCCCTTTTTGTTGTCCTTGACCTCTCTTGCAAGGTTTAATTCCAAGGAGGCCTTAGCTTTCCTAGCTGCCTCCCTACATCCTCTGACGACAGTCTTCTATTCCTCCCAAGTAACCAGTCTCTCCTTCCATGGTCTGTAGACCTTCTTCTTCCACTTGAGTTTGCCCAGCAGTTCCCTGTTTAACCATGTGGGTCTCCTGGCTCCCTTCCTTGACTTCCTACCCATTGGATGCTCTGATCTTGAGCTTGGAAGAAGTGGTCCTTGAATGTTAATCAACTATCTTGGGCCCCTTTACCACCTAGCACCCTGTCCCATGGGATTTTCCCTAGCAATTGCTTGGAAAGGCCAAAGTTGGCCCTGATGAAGTCCAGGGTTGTGATCCTGCTTGGTATTCTGTTCCTATTGCACAAGACCCTGAACTCCACCGTCTCATGGTTGGTGCAGCCAAGGCTGCCCTCAACCTTCACTGCTTCAACCAGACCCTCCTTATTAGTAAGTATAAGATCCAGCAGCACTCCTCTCCTAGTTGGCTCATCCACCACTTGCATCAAGAAGTTATCATCAATGTGCTGGAGGAACCTCCTGGACTGTGAATGGCTGGCTGTGTAGGTATTCCAGCAAATATCTGGGTAGTTAAAATCCCACAAGAGAACCAGGGCCTGTAATTGGGAGGCTGCTGCCAGCTGTCTGTAGAAGGCATCATCAACTTCCTTGTCCTGATCAGGTGGCCTGTAATAGACACCCACAACAGTATCACCCATGCCAGCCTGCCCCTTAACTTGCACCCACAAACTCTCAACTCGCTCTTCATCCGTCCCTGGACAGAACTCAATACATTCTAATTCTTCTCTCACGTAAAGAGCAACTCCACCACCTCGCCTTGCTGGCCTGTCTTTCCTGAGAAGGACACAGCCACCCATGACCACATTCCAGTCATGTGAGCTGTCCCACCATGTCTCTGTAATTGCCACCAGATCATAACCCCTTGACCACACACAGGTTTCTAACTCCTCCTGTTTGTTCCCCATGCTGAGTGCATTGCTGTACAGGCATTGCAGGGAGCGAGCTGGGCACACCGATTCCACCCTAGACAAATAAAGGCAGAAATCTGAATAAATCAGTCTCAGAACTGGGCAGTGATGAGTGCCCAGTGTGAAGTCTGTTTGTACACACAAATCACAGACACATTCTTCCAACAGTGTGGCACGTTGTTTCTCTCTTTACAACTGACGTAGACAAAAATGTACGGTCCTTGTTTAGCGGAACACCTGGCTGATATATGGGGTCTAGCAGGATAATACAATGGGATTTTCATAACTTTCTTGAAATAACCCAAAGATAATGCTCACCAAGCAAAAAAGAATAGAGAGTGAATGTTGTTTGGCAAAGTAAATCAATGTCAAATTGTGCCTAGGTGCACACTGCCAGCTCTCTCCAAAAGTCTTTACATTACTGGTTTGCCTGAAACTAACAGGAACAATTCAATAGAAATGGGAGCTTTTTTCCAAGCTAATTCCAAAAGGCATAATCTCTCAGTGATAGCACATGTTCATCTTTGAATCTCAAAGAACTAGAGAAGAGCAGGACTAGTTTTAGTGTAGGCTCAGGGAAATTTAGAGGGGAGAGCAGTTCCTCCCTTCTCCAAGTCCAATCAGCTGTCTGCAGCACCACAGCCTGAGCAGTCATGGCCAAGCAAGGTGTTAGTGGTCCTACAGACACAAAGGACAAGAGAAAGGACTCTCCATCAGGCAACTCATTCTAAGAATTCAAACCACCTTTCTCAGGATGGGATGAAACACTCTCCGATTCATTTCTCCCATAAGTTTGTGCTTAAATGCAGTTAATCTCTTTGGAAGTGTCCATCCACAGCAAAAAGTACAACATGGGTTTCTCCTGACTGCAGAGGTTAAAAAACCCCAGATATTTATGATGCAAATCCTCATCCTTGATTACTATTATAGGCATAGTTTTCTCCAGTTAAACATGAAGTTTTAGGAGAAGCTTATAGCAGAATGGCTAGGCAGCATGCTAGGGTCATGGCCACTAATGGAGCAATCAGCACTGTGTCTTTGGGAGCTTGGTACCCTGCACCTTACCTGGAGATGACTGGAGAGTCCAGTTGTCAAACTCCACATTAACTTCAGTTTAATGAGGCACAGCCCTGAGAGTAAGGCTTTGGACTCCAGCCTTCTTTTTACACTACCTATATACGTCAGCCACCTGGCTATCAGGTCTCATTTTCTTGTTGCAAGCCTTAGGATATTTCATATTCACAGATATTTCATCCATATCTGCTCGGACTAGATGCTAGACAGTGAGACCTCAAATTCTGAAGCTGCTCAATTGCATTTAAAAAAAAAAAAAAGTTGTTTACCTCTTGTGGTTACAAATAAAAGACAGAAAACATGGCATTTTCAAGCTCCAAATCCAGGAAGTAAAAAAAAAAATCCAAGATTTTAGTGTGCTTCGAAATGTCATGATTTTAATGTTCTGATTCATGCATTTTGAATGTCTAGGGATGGCAAGTCTATAATGTAAATACAGACTTTTAGCTCAGGCTGTACATCTGAAAGGAAGCTAATTTAATCAGCTAAAAAGAACACTTAATATGTTTTTTAAAAATGTGGAAACAGTATCTCAGTTCATATTTTGCTGCTGGACCAGTGCAACTCTGACATAAACAACGAGGGGTACATCCTGAATTCAGCTTTCACTTCTTAACGCATTACATTCACGTCTCATAGCTCCCTACCAATAATTAAAATGCCAAATACTGTATTTATTTCTTAATCCCACTGGCTTATTGCTTTTAAGACTGAAGTAGAACTCCCACAGATGTCAGTAAGACTAGCAAAAAACAAAGTGGTTTCACAACTGGGGTCAAATGTCAAATTCTCCCTTTCCTTTTTTTTTTTTTTTTTTTTTTAAAGAGGACTGCGATCTTTCTTGAGGAAGACTGTGATTCACTTTGACTACCAAAAGCCCCTACCTCTTCATTCTAAAAAAAGACTTTCTTTCTGTATTACAATTTCCCAAAACATTTAAATAAATTGGTATTTAATCTGGAGATTTCAGAGTCAGTAACAAAATCAGATTTCTAACAACATTTCAAAGGACAAAGAAAATATTGCTTTACTTAGTTCTTCTCATTTCAGACCTCCTGAGCTTCAGAATACACAAATGTCCTGCACTTTATTTGCATCCCCAGCATTACAAAACAGCCCTGCAACTTAACAATAATAATAATAAAAATGAGCCTGACTGTCAATAGTGCTTCTGAGATTCCTGATAATCTGTGTATCATCTTTTGCATCAACACTGAGCCCTGAGCTGACCCTTTGCAAGATCACAGCAGCTCCCTAAAATCTTTCTAGTAGGTTATGCAAGTTTGATGCATGGATATAGCTGAACTTCCTTTTCCCCACATGCATGTTTTGCCCTTGTCAGCACTGAATTTCATCTGCTTTTTTGAATTGTTACTGTGAGATCTTGCTGCAGCTCTTCATAATATTTTTTATTATAATATTCTGGATAATTTTGTATCTTTTGCAACCATTATCATGGCTATTGCTATTGCTATTCTCACCATTTTCTCATAAATTTATCTCACAACTCTATAAATTGGTTGCGTAGACAGTCTCTGCATCCCAAATTTAAATTAGTTTTTTGAGGTTTTGGGTTTTTGTTGGTTGTTTGGTTTTTGGGTTTGTGTTTTTTTACCAAAGAGAAGATCAGAAATTACTTGCTAATATACTGACAAAGTTATGGTGTTCTCTTTGGTCCATCTGTCTATTCTCCAAATTCCTAATAACTGGTGATGTTTTGAACCTGAGAAGAATATAAGACCAGGAAGGAGATGAGGGGTTGCTGTAAATTTTGAGATTTTTTCCTGTTCAAAAAAAAAAACTTTTGTGCTGTTTCATTTATGTTCACAACCTTGTAAATGCTTCTGTTTAGATATTATCACTAGAATACAGAGTACACAGAGAGACAAGAGACAGCTCTTCCTGTATTTATGGCAAGATTTAAAAAAAGAAGTTGGAATTTCCTTTACAGTGGGGCTCATAACATTAAGAAGGCCAAGAGCTCACTGAATGTAATTGGGTTTTTTAACTTGCTGTCCACCAACACCTGGGAGCTCAAAGACTGATGCCAAGAGGTCTGAAAGGATTATTTTCAGTAGAGTTTACTCTGCAGAGTCTGACTCAACACTGGGAAATTTCAAGGGAATATAACTCTAAATAAAACCGAATCACAGAATCACAGAATCACAGAATATTAGGGATTGGAAGGGACCTCGAAAGATCATCTAGTCCAATCCCCCTGCTGGAGCAGGAACACCTAGATGAGTTCGCACAGGAAGGCGTCCAGGCGGGTCTTGAATGTCTCCAGAGAAGGAGACTCCACAACCTCCCTGGGCAGCCTGTTCCAGTGCTCTGTCACCCTTACTGTAAAGAAGTTCTTTCTCAAATTTAAGCGGAACCTCCTGTGTTCCAGCTTACACCCATTGCCCCTTGTCCTATCATTGGTCATCACTGCAAAGAGCCTGGCCCCATCCTCCTGACACTCACCCTTCAAATATTTATAAACATTAATCAGGTCCCCCCTCAGCCTCCTCTTCTCCAAGCTAAAGAGCCCCAGCTCCCTCAGCCTTTCCTCATAAGGGAGATGTTCCACTCCCTTAATCATTTTGGTGGCTCTTCGCTGGACTCTCTCAAGCAGCTCCCTGTCCTTCTTGAACTGTGGGGCCCAGAACTGGACACAATATTCCAGATGTGGCCTCACCAGGGCAGAGTAAAGGGGAAGAAGAACCTCTCTTGACCTACTGACTACACCCCTTCTAATGCACCCCAGGATGCCATTGGCCTTCCTGGCCACAAGGGCACAGTGCTGGCTCATGGTCATCCTGCTGTCCACCAGGACTCCCAGATCCCTTTCCCCTTCACTGCTCTCTAGGAGATCATTTCCTAACCTATACTGGAACCTGGGGTTGTTCCTGCCCAGGTGCAACACCCTACACTTGCCCTTATTATATTTCATCAAGTTTTTCCCTGCCCAGCTCTCCAGCCTGTCCAGGTCTCTCTGGATGGCAGCACAGCCTTCTGGAGTGTCAGCCACTCCTCCCAGCTTGGTATCATCAGCAAACTTGCTGACAGTGCACTCAATTCCCTCATCCAGGTCATTTATGAATATATTGAATAATACTGGTCCTAGTATTGATCCCTGAGGGACTCCACTAGACACAGGTCTCCAACTAGACTCCGCCCCATTGACCACTACTCTCTGGCTTCTTCCCACCAGCCAGTTAATAATCCATCTCACTACCTGCTCATCTAATCCACACTTCCTCAATTTATCAGCGAGGATCCTGTGGGAGACCGTGTCAAATGCTTTGCTAAAATCAAGATAGACCACACCCACTGCTCTACCATCATCCAGCCACCTGGTCGTGTTTTCATAAAAGTCTAGAAGGTTGGTCAAGCACGACTTCCCCTTGGTGAAGCCGTGCTGACTGCCCCTAATGACCCTCTTATCCTTGATATGCCTAGAGATGGCACCAAGGATAAGTCGTTCCATCACCTTTCCAGGGATGGAGGTGAGGCTGACCGGTCTGTAGTTACCCAGGTCCTCCTTCTTGCCCTTTTTGAAGATTGGAGTGACATTTGCCTTCCTCCAGTCCTCAGGCACCTCTCCCATTCCCCACGACTTAGCAAAGATGATGGAGAGTGGTCTAGCAATGACCTCAGCCAGCTCCCTCAACACTCGTAGGTGCATCCCATCTGGACCCATGGACTTATGGATGTCCAGGTTGCTTAATTGGTCCCTGACCCAATCCTCATCAACTGAGGCAATCTTCTCCATTGTCCTGTCTCCATCTGGGGTCTCCAGGGTACAGAGCTCCTCAAGACAACTTCTGGCAGAGTAGACAGAGGCAAAGAAGGCATTCAATAGCTCTGCCTTCTCTGCATCCTCTGTCACCAGGGTACCCCCCTCATTTATCAGTGGGCCTACATTGCCTCTGACGTTGGCTTTATCTGCCATGTATTTGAAGAAGCTCTTCCTGTTGTCCTTGACCCCTCTGGCAAGATCTAATTCTAAGGAGGCCTTGGCTTTCCTAGTTGCCTCCCTACATCCTCTGACAATATCCTTATATTCCTCCCAAGTAGCCAGCCCCTCCTTCCACGATTTGTAAACTCTCCTCTTCCACTTAAGTTTGGCCAGCAGTTCCCTGCTTAACCAAGCAGGTCTCCTGGCTCCCTTCCCTGACTTCCTACATATTGGAATGCTTTGATCTTGAGCCCAGAAGAAGCTGTCCCTGAATGTTAACCAGCTGTCTTGGGCCCCTTTACCTTCAAGTAATCTGTCCCATGGAATTTCCCCTAACAATTGCTTGAAGAGGCCAAAGTTGGCCCTCCTGAAGTCCAGGGTAGCAATCTTACTTGTAATTCTGCTTATGCCACATGAGATTCGGAACTTCACCATCTCATGATCACTGCAGCCCAGGCAGTCCTCAACCTTCACAGCCTCAACCAGACCCTCCTTGTTAGTGAGGATCAGATCCAGCATCACTCCCCTCCTGGTTGGTTCATCCACCATTTGCATCAGGAAGTTATCATCGATCCACTGGAGGAACCTCCTGGATTGGGGGTGGCTGGCCGAGTGGTCTCTCCAGCAAATATCTGGGTAGTTAAAATCCCCCACAACAACCAGGGCCTGGGATTGCAAGGCTGCTGTCAGCTGCCCGTAGAAGGCCTCATCAATTTCTTCACCCTGATCTGGTGGCCTGTAATAGACACCCACGACAGTATCAACCCTACCAGCCTGCCCCTTGATTTTTACCCACAGGCTCTCAACTAGCTCCTCATCCGCCCCTGGATAGATCTGAATGCACTGCAGTTGCTCTCTCACATAAAGAGCAACTCCACCACCTCGCCTCTCTGGCCTGTCTTTCCTGAGAAGGACATAGCCATCCATGACCACATTCCAGTCAGAAACAGACCTCTTTGGGGATCCTTGCATAGCATAAATCAGAAGACAGGCAGAAAAAAAGGGCTAGGATTTCTATCCACCCTTAGAAATACATAGCGGTAGCACTGAGTAGAGAAAGAGTAGATACGTTTAGGTAGATAAGGAGAAACCTGTGGATTGGAAGAAAAGTTCTCATTTTGCTTAAGACTCAGCACTGGGATTACACTGTTTGCACTGTCAGAAGAAGCACTAGGGACAAGTAAATACACAGAGGGGACAGAGCTTTGCAGTAACTTGTGGAAGCTCAGAGGGTCAGTGGCAGAGCTGAGAGCAAACATTACGCTTCCATTCTCTCTCTCAGTACCTTCCCAATCCTTATCATGGGTTTTTCTGCAAAGTCTGGGAATCGTATTTTTCAAGGCAGCACACAGAAATTCAGGAGGCATGGCTCTTCTAACAACCCATTGCTGGGCTTCAGCTGCTGCCTGCTAGCTCTGCTGGGGACTTCACCTCGTCTGTTTAGCAGCAACCTGCCTACCAGCTGCAGAGAAAACCAAGCAAAGAGGAAAAATAACTATAAGGAATAAAGGGCAGATGGAGGTGAGGGCTAGAGTATTTTTTCTGTCTGGTGTAACACAGCTATTCTTCTGAAACTGTTCCTTATAACCTATGAAAAATATAAAGTGACATGTAAGATGCAAATTAATTCTAAAGCTATATTATGAGAAAGTAAAATAATCTATGCTGTGTCAATTGGAACTGGAGTCTAGGCCTTCTCTTAAGCTGTGAAAGCAAGAAAACCCAACCCCTAATTACTACATGCCATTTCTGCTGCAAGAAATACTGTGTATTTTTTAAAAAATAATTCATAGTTTTGTCATTCATGTAACTTAAGACTTCATCCTGTCAATGAATCCATTGTTCAATTAAGTTGTCTCTTGACTTCCCAGGGTTGTCAGTTGAGCAAAAACACGCTTGGCTTCCTCCCCATTCACAACCACAGCTTACACTTATTTTTGTTTCAGTATCAGGACATTTCTAACACCTGGAGATACATGTTGTAGGAAGAAGGCCATGCTTTGCAGTTCACTCACTCCAGTGGAATTTGATACCATCACAGGAATCAGAGAACTGGAAACCATTGGTGAACTGAGTGCATTAAATTAGCATTCTAACAAGCACTTTTACGTGTGAAAAAATAAGCCAGTGCTCTCTACTTAGGCTTCAAATGTAGGAGAAAATGTCGTCCTGAGCATTTAACACTATAAATTCGAGAAAAGCAAGCTAGATCTAACCAGAGTTGTGGTGAGCATTTAGAAAAACAGACAAAACAGCCTTTCAGTCACTCCTGAACATTACCACTATTTCCCAGAGTAAACACTGTAATTTAGCAGTTACTAGATGATATGGCCCATGCACCACTGATCACAGCAGTCCAACTATAAACCTGACCTGTGTGACATGCATGACAAGCACACAGTGGGGTGGAAAAGCTGAGATCTGCTAGTGAGAGACCAGAGCTGGTTTGGGGCACTGCCATGTGCATGAGTCCTATCCCTGCCCTCTGACCCCAGCAGGACCAATGCCCAGCACACCTGTCCACCAGTTCATTGACTTGACCTCCTCACAGGAGCCAGGTGACAAGTAGGGCTCCCCATGATACCAGTCCCCGAAGCTTGATGCCCCTTGTTCACATGGGCTGATACCAGGGTGAGCGGGTGCTTAGGGGACACCTTGGGGGCCAGGAGCCCTCTCTCCTTCACCCTAAGCACAACCTCTGCTGATTTTCTCATGGCAGAGGTGAGAATAGACCTACCATGTTTATGGTAAGATATTTCCATAAGAGCTAACTGCTGAGGACAGGAAGAGCTCAGCTGATGTATATGTGCTGACTAATACCAGCCCAGGATCTGGCTCAGAGCATCTTGTCTAACATTTTCTATCAGTCAGGAAAGAAGGAGCTTTTTGTACTCAGCACTTCATGGCACCAGGAGTAGAGACATTATTTAAAGCTGGTGTGCTGCAGGGTGCTGGAGACACCAAGAAGAGGAGGTGAAGAGTGCTTTTCAAATAGTACAGCTCAGAGAAAATCCTGCTTGTGCTACTGCCAGGGTGACAGAAAGTCTTGATTATTTTGTGGAATTTCTTTTCTGTCCTGCACGGAAAGAGCAGTAGGCAGTCTGCAGGAGAGACCACGACCTGGTGCTAAAATACCATCTCTATCATACCTGAAGGCAACAGTATTGGTATTTTGCAACAAATGAAATTTGAAGAGAGGTATTTAACCATTTCACAAAGGTAAAACAGAAGTCAGCACCTTATATAGGACAAAAGCACTACCCAGTTTCTGTCCTGTCTCTGCATGTGTGGACCGTACTCCATGCAATTTTGGAATAAAGGGAGAACAAAGAATTAATTCAAATTCAAGTTTTGTACATCAAAGTGACTCTATTCTAAGTTTTTTCCAGTTATCAAAAGATGCCCATGTGGCACAAAAACAACCTAAAAATGTTGTTTTAGGTACAGAAAAATAAAAATCATATTCACTGCAGTAAAATAATGGTACCAGTTCAGAAACAAACAGATGTCAATGGCTCAGTATTTTAAAATTTGTTATTCTGTCACAATGACATTTACAGTGTGATAACAATAATTGTATAATTTGATCAACTTGAATTACTTTTATTTTTATCATTTGTAACATATACAGTCTTGCCAAAACACTTTTCATAAATAACTGATAAGTACTTCTTTAGGTTTTTACTTCAGGTCTACGGAACCTGACAACGTGCATCCCAGAGTCCTGAGGGAATTGGCTAATGTAGTTGCCAAGCCACTGTCCATGATATTTGAAAAGTTATGGCAGTCGGATGAAGTTTCCAGCGACTGGAAAATGGGAAACATTGCATTGCAACCTGCGCTCACAGCCCAGAAAGCCAACCACATTCTGGGCTGCATCAAGAGAAGCGTGGCCAGCAGGTCGAGGGAGGTGATTCTGCCCCTCTACTCCGCCTCGATGAGACCCCACCTGGAGTACTGAGTTCAGCTTTGGAGTCCTCAGTACAAGAAAGACATGGATCTGTTGGAGCAGGTCCAGAGGAGGGCCACAAAAATGATCAGAGAGATGGAACACCTCTGCTATGAGGAAAGGCAGGAGAGAGTTGGGGTTGTTCAGCCTGGAGAAGAGAATGCTCCAGGGAGACCTTATTGCAGCCTTTCAGTACTTAAAGTGGGCCTGTAAGAAATATGGGGACTGACTTTTTAGCAGGGCCTGTAGCAATAGGACAAGAGACAATAGTTTTAAACTAAATGAGGGTAGATTTAGACTAGGTATAAGGAAGAAATTTCTTACAATTAAGGTAGTGAAATGCTGGCACAGGTTGCCCAGAGAGGTGTCAGATGCCCCATCCCTGGAAATATTCAAGGTCAGGTTGGACAGGGCTCTGAGCAACCTAAACTAGTTGATGTTCCTCCTCACTGCAGGGCAGTCAGACTGGATGTCCAACCCCCCTGCCAATGTGGGTACAGCTAGAGCAGGTTGCGCAGGATGGCACCCAGGCGGGTTTCGAATATCTCCAGAGAGGGACACTCCACAACTTCTCTGGACAGCCTGTTCCAGTGCTCTGTCACGCTCACAGTAAAGAAGTTTTTCCTCATCTTCAGATGGAACTTCCTATGTTCCACTTTGTACATATTGCCCCATGTCCTGTCTCTGAGCACCATGGAAAAGTATCTAGCCTCATCCTCTCAACACCCATCCTTTTGATATTTATAAGCATTGATATGATTCCCTCTTCTCCAGGGAGGACCCAGCTCTCTCAGCCTTGCCTCATAAGAGAGATGCTCCAGGCCCCTCATCATCTTTGTAGCCCTCTGCTGGACTCTCTCCAGTAGTTCCTGGTCTTTTTTGAACTGGAGAGCCCAGAACTGGACACAGTACTCCAGATGTGGCCCTATTAGGGCACAGTAGAGAGGGAGGATAATCTCCCTCGACCTGCTGGCAAATATATTCTTAATGCACCCCAGGATACTCTTGGCCTTTTTGGTCACAAGGGCACGTTGCTGGCTCATGGCTAACCTGTTGTCAACTGCGAATCCCAGGTTCTTCTCCGTAGAGCTGCTTTCTAGCAGGTCAACCCCCAACCCGTACTGGTGCATGATGTTATCCCTCTTTAGGTGCAGGGCTCTCCACTTGCTTTTGTTGAACTTCATTAATCTCCTTTCCATCCATCTCTCCAGCCTGTCCAGGTCTCGCTGAATAGCAGTATCAGCCAGTGTATCAGTGCTAACCCATGGGATTCCTCCAAGTAGGTCTTTGAAGAGGCTTTGTTATAGAAACACAGCAAATATTTCAGTACCCCATAGTTTCCCCATTCCGCTGAAAACCCACGCTGTGTATAGTGTTTTTATTGACTGTTCTTCTTGATAATTATTCCTGCAAAGCCTTATTAAAAGGGAGTCTAAAATGTTCTCTGCAGCTTCCTCCCCTCTCTCCTCAACCTCACACATCCACCTTTTCTCTAAATTGTGCTGGCAGGCTAATGAAGAGTCAGCTTCACATTGTCATCAAAGCTTCTTGCCGCAGAAGGGCACCCGAGGTCACCCTGGCCCTCGAGGAGAGACGCCAATTTCCTGGCGGCAGAAACAGAGTCACCCACGGTGACATCTTATTATCATCATCATCCTCTTATCATCATCATTTGCAGTTTAAACTGTGAGCCTGGCCAGGGCTCTGGGCGTGTAAAGCCAGGTTAGATTATCGCTCGTGCCCAAGCCCAGACGATTCTGCTTCCCACCACCCCCACGCAACCGCTGATTACATGGTTTCTCCTGGTGCCGGAGCAAGGAGCTCTCTCCTTGGGACAGTGTAATCACCTCTGACATTTGACAACTGGAGAAGGAAGAGCAGGATGAGGTAAAAGCAAAGGAAAAGCTCTGTCCTCTCCCAGCTGGGAATCTCAGGATGGGATTCAAAACAGAGCAGGACAAAGGACACAAAAACTGTGGGCAGCATCTGAGGAAAAGGTTGTTAATTCAGAAGAAGATAATATGGCTGGTAATTGTTTATTTGTCACATTAGATGTTACGTTTGAGAAACAATTTAAAGAGAGAAGAAAAATGCGTTGTAAGGGATATTAAGGGCCACACAGAGGAAAAGCTAGGGAAATGAGGGAGGTAGTGATAAAATAAATAGTCATTTAAAAAATAAGACACATGCAGCAAAATGGAAGTTTCCCCTATTTTAACCCCTCCTAGCAAGCAGTGTCACCAGAAATGGTGACATGACTGGAATGTGGTCATGGATGGCTATGTCCTTCTCAGGAAAGACAGGCCAGAGAGGCGAGGTGGTGGAGTTGCTCTTTATGTGAGAGAGCAACTGCAGTGCATTCAGATCTATCCAGGGGCGGATGAGGAGCTAGTTGAGAGCCTGTGGGTAAAAATCAAGGGGCAGGCTGGTAGGGTTGATACTGTCGTGGGTGTCTATTACAGGCCACCAGATCAGGGTGAAGAAATTGATGAGGCCTTCTACAGGCAGCTGACAGCAGCCTCGCAATCCCAGGCCCTGGTTGTTGTGGGGGATTTTAACTACCCAGATATTTGCTGGAGAGACCCCTCGGCCAGCCACCCCCAATCCAGGAGGTTCCTCCAGTGCATCGATGATAACTTCCTGATGCAAATGGTGGATGAACCAACCAGGAGGGGAGTGACGCTGGATCTGATCCTCACTAACAAGGAGGGTCTGGTTGAGGCTGTGAAGGTTGAGGACTGCCTGGGCTGCAGTGATCATGAGATGGTGAAGTTCCGAATCTCATGTGGCATAAGCAGAATTACAAGTAAGATTGCTACCCTGGACTTCAGGAGGGCCAACTTTGGCCTCTTCAAGCAATTGTTAGGGGAAATTCCATGGGGCAGATTACTTGAAGGTAAAGGGGCCCAAGACAGCTGGTTAACGTTCAGGGACAGCTTCTTCTGGGCTCAAGATCAAAGCATTCCAATATGTAGGAAGTCAGGGAAGGGAGCCAGGAGACCTGCTTGGTTAAGCAGGGAACTGCTGGCCAAACTTAAGTGGAAGAGGAGAGTTTACAAATCGTGGAAGGAGGGGCTGGCTACTTGGGAGGAATATAAGGATATTGTCAGAGGATGTAGGGAGGCAACTAGGAAAGCCAAGGCCTCCTTAGAATTAGATCTTGCCAGAGGGGTCAAGGACAACAGGAAGAGCTTCTTCAAATACATGGCAGATAAAGCCAACGTCAGAGGCAATGTAGGCCCACTGATAAATGAGGGGGGTACCCTGGTGACAGAGGATACAGAGAAGGCAGAGCTATTGAATGCCTTCTTTGCCTCTGTCTACTCTGCCAGAAGTTGTCTTGAGGAGCTCTGTACCCTGGAGACCCCAGATGGAGACAGGACAATGGAGAAGATTGCCTCAGTTGATGAGGATTGGGTCAGGGACCAATTAAGCAACCTGGACATCCATAAATCCATGGGTCCAGATGGGATGCATCCACGAGTGTTGAGGGAGCTGGCTGAGGTCATTGCTAGACCGCTCTCCATCATCTTTGCGAAGTCGTGGGGAACGGGTGAGGTGCCTGAGGACTGGAGGAAGGCAAATGTCACTCCAATCTTCAAAAAGGGCAAGAAGGAGGACCCGGGTAACTACAGACCGGTCAGCCTCACCTCCATCCCTGGAAAGGTGATGGAACGACTTATCCTAGGTGCCATCTCAAGGCATATCAAGGATAAGAGGGTCATTAGGGGCAGTCAGCACGGCTTCACCAAGGGGAAGTCGTGCTTGACCAACCTTCTAGACTTTTATGAAAACACGACGAGGTGGCTGGATGATGGTAGAGCAGTGGATGTGGTCTATCTTGATTTCAGCAAAGCATTTGACACGGTCTCCCACAGCATCCTCGCTGATAAATTGAGGAAGTGTGGATTAGATGAGCAGGTAGTGAGATGGATTATTAACTGGCTGGTGGGAAGAAGCCAGAGAGTAGTGGTCAATGGGGCGGAGTCGAGTTGGAGACCTGTGTCTAGTGGAGTCCCTCAGGGGTCAGTACTAGGACCAGTATTATTCAATATATTCATAAATGACCTGGATGAGGG
This sequence comes from Caprimulgus europaeus, assembly GCA_907165065.1. Next base: position 34,031,084 of record OU015525.1, read on the forward strand.
AATTGAGTGCACTGTCAGCAAGTTTGCTGATGATACCAAGCTGGGAGGAGTGGCTGACACTCCAGAAGGCTGTGCTGCCATCCAGAGAGACCTGGACAGGCTGGAGAGCTGGGCAGGGAAAAACTTGATGAAATATAATAAGGGCAAGTGTAGGGTGTTGCACCTGGGCAGGAACAATCCCAGGTTCCAGTATAGGTTAGGAAATGATCTCCTAGAGAGCAGTGAAGGGGAAAGGGATCTGGGAGTCCTGGTGGACAGCAGGATGACCATGAGCCAGCACTGTGCCCTTGTGGCCAGGAAGGCCAATGGCATCCTGGGGTGCATTAGAAGGGGTGTAGTCAGTAGGTCAAGAGAGGTTCTTCTTCCCCTTTACTCTGCCCTGGTGAGGCCACATCTGGAATATTGTGTCCAGTTCTGGGCCCCACAGTTCAAGAAGGACAGGGAGCTGCTTGAGAGAGTCCAGCGAAGAGCCACCAAAATGATTAAGGGAGTGGAACATCTCCCTTATGAGGAAAGGCTGAGGGAGCTGGGGCTCTTTAGCTTGGAGAAGAGGAGGCTGAGGGGGGACCTGATTAATGTTTATAAATATTTGAATGGTGAGTGTCAGGAGGATGGGGCCAGGCTCTTTGCAGTGATGACCAATGATAGGACAAGGGGCAATGGGTGTAAGCTGGAACACAGGAGGTTCCGCTTAAATTTGAGGAAGAACTTCTATACAGTAAGGGTGACAGAGCACTGGAACAGGCTGCCCAGGGAGGTTGTGGAGTCTCCTTCTCTGGAGACATTCAAGACCCGCCTGGACGCCTTCCTGTGCGAACTCATCTAGGTGTTCCTGCTCCGGCAGGGGGATTGGACTAGATGATCTTTCGAGGTCCCTTCCAATCCCTAATATTCTGTGATTCTGTGATTCTGTGATTCTGTGAAACCCCCTGTACATCCTAATACAAAAGCTTTTATGTCTGCCTTAAATTCAAACAGAAAAAAGAAAAAAAGCAAATATTATTTTCAACTCTGCTCTACGCCTTTGAGATACACAGGGACACTCTCACAGAGTTTTTCCACACTCATTAACGCCAGCATGCATTTGGTCTTCCAGAGAGGGAATACTATAGGCTCCCCCTGACCCAGGCTACTTTCCGCAGGCTCCCTTGGAACAAGAGGAGGCGAAGGGCCCCCTGGCACTGCCATCCCCTCGCAAGGACTATCAGTTTGCATTAGTCACAACAAACCTCTTCCCAACGCCCAGCTTTTGCAGGGTCCTTTGCTTGGGAACAGTTGCTGGGCTGAGTCTGCTTCATTCTTATCTCTTTGGGTTGCCAACAAAAGAAATTATAGGTGACTGACAGGCAGGACCACACTTGGTAGGGTTCTTTTTTCTTTTTTTTTTTTTTTGTAAAAGAGACTTTGTCCTCTGGAACTGCAGCCATCAAGCTTCAGCCTGCAAATCCTAGACATATGGAGGGCCAGTTTCTAAATCTGAAAGGCAAGCATAAAAACTTGATTATGAGAAGTGGAGATTTTTTTTATTAATTTCATGATTTTGAAAGCTATTTCTTATGAGCCTATAGGAAGTACAGCTTAAAACATCATGCCTGATACTTTGAAATGGACATTTTAAAAAGTTGTATTTTTTCTTCTTTTTTTTTTTTTTTTTCCAAAACTAGGAAGGGGAGAGAGCAGTGAAGACAAGATCTATGCATATTGTCTAAGAGCTACCTTTTCCAAAAGCAAATTTTGCAGCTTTTATGTTTAAAAGCTCTCAGCTGGACCATTTTGAGAGCTTCCCAGAGCACAAAGCTTCTAAAGACAGTTCCAGAGCTCAATGCTTTCCTCGCCTTGCTCAGGCCCATGCTTCTCATTTAGTTTTCATTTCAAAGCTTATTATTTCCAAGAGCACAACCATTTCACCGGGGTGGATGTAGTCACACTGAGAAGGCTGGTCCTGCTTTCACAAGTGTTAACGCTCATTACTGTAACTTCTAACTTAGACTAGACACCGACATCTGTTCTTAATCATATCAAAGATAAGGAAAATTGTGATATATTATAAACCAGGATTTATTATAGCACTAATCCTAAACAATAAAATTAAAACAGATTACTAACAGTGATTTCAGAATAAGTACAAAGTGATAACAAACACAAAACATGAGGTTTGTTTCTGGTGGGAGTTTTTTGATTTTTAACTGAGTACTGAGATCTAGGAAGATGATGTCTCCTTTTCCAAGCCAGTAGCACTGTTTCAGTCTATTCTGTGAGAGGATCACCTGATCAGTGTCAAAGTATATATATTTGTCTTTATGTGTCAAAGGAAATACTAAAATCTGTATATAGAGTATTCTGAGATTAGTTCAAAGCACTTAATTTTTGACAGGTTTACATCCTACCATGGATTAGGAGGAAATGTGGACAACTAAGTTAATGACAGCCAGAAAAACATAGTCAACAGCAGCAGAGACTGACAAACAGCATTGGGCAAGGACGAGGTAAAAAAGGAGGGGTCAACTCCAAGTTTATAGTAATTGGATAGAATCATAGAATGGTTTGGGTTGGAAGGGACCTTAAAGATCATCTAGCTCCAACCCCCCTGCCATGAACAGGGGCACCTTCCACTAGATCAGGTTGCTCAAAGCCCCATCCAGCCTGGCCTTGAGCACTTCTAGGGAGGGAGCATCCACAGCTTCTCTGGATAACTGGTTCCAGTGTCTCACCACCCTCAAATTAAAGAATTTATTCCTAATATGTAATCTAAATCTACTCTCTCTCAGTTTAGAACTGTTATCCCTTGTCCTGTCACTACCCTCCCTGATAAAGAGTCCCTCCCCATCTTTCCTGTAGGCCCCCTTTAAGTACTTGAAGGCTGCTATAAGGTGTCCTTGGAATATGCTTTTATAAAGTATATATTTACATATATATACATGTATATATATATATAAAGTATATCTTTATATATACACTTTATAAACTGTATATTTTCAAAGCAATTACTTCACATAGCTAGCCAAGTCAGGAAAAGGCACTGAGCAAATCACGGTGAAAAGGAATGAGGAAGGACAATAAAAAAAAAACTCTGCAGATCTTGTCTCCATTTCAAGACATTTGCTGCTTCAAGCAAGTGAGGCTGATGATAGTGCAGAAGAGCAAAATCTGAGAAGCAGAGCCTTGGCTGCATCAAAACACAGCTGGCATCTGTGCTTAAGGCTTGTTCTTGTACCTACCTGAGTGGTTATGTATGCTCACAGCAGCAAGGCTCAAGGTGTGAGATGCTAATATGTGTCCAGTGGTTTGGTTACGGTTTCCAGTCCCACAAATTTAAACATACCCACAATAGCCTCACTTCTGACACTTGCCTTTGGCTGACCTCTCGAAGAAAGACCAGCCATGAACCACAGGCTAAGGCTGCCTGCCATAGGGTAAGTCTTCAGACACAGAGAAGGGTAAGATGGGCAGCCAAGACACCCATTATTAAGTAGTGGCAAAATCACGTTAATTCACACATAATGATACTAAATCACTCATCACTACCATGCTAATGCTTAGGCATATTTCATGCATTGATTTTAGTGGAAGAATGTGGCAATTTCTATAGTACTTTCTAACATTTCTAGACAACTGTGATTTTACACAGTAATCATACATATTCCTAAAACTCCTTGACCAAACAAAGGGACTTCCAGGACAAGAATATGCCTGTTGGCCATCTCTCTCCAGGCCACAGCCCATCACACCATTAATGAACTCTTACTGTCCATCTGATGCAAGGCACAGAAGGATCACATGGGCTGAGATTAATATGATCTATTTTGCCCTATTTGTTATGCTTGATGTATTACCTTTATTTATGTTTTCATGATGAATTGTATTAAATTAATCAGGGTACTACACTGACACCTCCTGTGGAAATACAGGCTGTTTTTATGTGAGTGGATGGTCAACCTGCTGGGCTAAATGTCATCCAGACCTTCGATTTTTCAGACACTGGATAGGGAGAGTAAGAATATGATATGCTCAGACCACAGTGTGTGAAGCTGTCCACCACTGACTCCAAGTTTCCTTGTCCTCCTCCACCCAGCTAAAGCTGCCCTCCCATGGGTGTACAGATCCTAGCAGAGCCCAGTTGTGCCCTGGAGCAGCAGCTTCTGGTCAGTAACAGACACAATACATATGCCCGCACAGCACATCAAGAAACGTGGTCCTATTCACTTTGTGTAAAACTTCTTTTGAGTATCTGTAAGCAAACAAAACAGCTGCTTGCAGAGGGGGAGCCAGAAAGCCTTGACACATTCATCCAGCACCTCTCTCTTGCACGCAGGGGGCCTGGCACTCCAGACGCTTGGCGATACCCAGCCTAGATTTTGAAACTCCTCACCTAGACCTCCATGTGCTTTGGGGAGTTGTAGTATCATAATTCTGACAGCATGAAAAACTGTGAGCTTGCAATTTGAAAGCTCATCTTACTGATACTTTATCCTGTCTGTAAAGCTAAGGGGGATGAATTTGCAGCACTCCTCATGAACACTCTCTTCCACCATCTCCTCCAGCTGCAGAGTCATTACCAGCAGTTCTGTTCCAAGAAAGCTGGACAAATACCCAAAAGCGGGCTTTCCTTCCGTGCCTTGCTCAAGTCTATAAATGTGGAAGTCTACAACCTCACTCAGGTGAGGTTGTAGACTTCTTATTACTCAGGCCTTCTACATTAAACTTTTTCTACCCATAACTCAGTAGCAACACTGAAAATTATCTGCTGCTGGTCTTACAGGTAAGTATTAAAATAATTGTCTTCCTTCCCTGCAAAGCCATTTCTTTAAGGTCTAGGTCTTTCAGGTGGTTATCAGGTCCATTTTTAACTCGTGAAAAAGGACACATTAGGATGACTGGTACCTAAAGAGCTTATTTACCAAGAGTGGCAAATTTTCACTCAGTTAAGCAGGATAAAATAGCAGGACGAACTGCAATAAAGAGGAATTTGGAGGAGAATCTCTTGAGCACTTTATCAATGTTCCCTTCAAGGCGGATGCCTGAGTCCAAGGCCCTCTGCAACAGAGCCTGTGCACCAGGTACTCACCTCTCTGCAGTGAAGCCAGCCCACAGGTCACCACAAAGCCCAGGGAGCCACCAAGCTTGAGGGAATCCTCCACGCTGGCTTCTCCATGCATCCTCGGAAAGGGGCTCTGGCAGTCTGCTAGCAGCCACTCCTGTGCTGGGCTTCTGCTTCCTTCACAAAGCACCACTCATTGGAGTTGGGCTTGTCCCAGATGGGTGGTTAGTAGTCATGGTAATAACTGGGTTTCAAAAAAATGTAGATGCAAAATAATGAATGATCTCGAAGGCTGTTTTCTACTGATTCTGCCCTCAACAGGCCAGACTAAATTTACCTTAGAGTAGGAGACTCAGGTAATCCATCTCTCTTACACAATAACCACTTCTGTGTTGCTTCTCACATAAATCACGTGTGACTCCCTGTGAACCGGGTGAGTCTGTGGATGTGTCTGTGTGGAAGGTGTGGACAGACAGAAATGTTGGTGCTGAGGTAATGGATGGCCTGCTTAGCTAGAGAGGACATGTCAGTAAAACCAGCATTTATTTTAGAAATGAAAATGAGCATTACAAGGACTACAGGGGATAGCATCACAGAGAGTAATGCAAAGTAGCAAAAAACTTGTGTAAGTACACCGACCTCGCTAGCTAAGCCCATTTTGCCAGAGCTGGACAGTGTATTTTGCTATCCCATTGCAGTTCCCACATGACAAGCCTGTCCTTGAGATATCCTATCCCTGAATCAATAACCACTGGCACCAGCCCGCTCTGGCTTCTCTGAAGCTGCTTTGTAGGAATCCATGTCTAATGCAGTAACACACAGTGCTGCCTCCATTACTTTATTCCACCACATAAATCTGTGTGGCTTTCATTGCCTTTATCTGAGACCTGATATTAAGGGATGCACAGGGGGCCACCAAATTCCCAGGGCTCAGCAGCTCCAGAGGGAGCAGGACTTTCAGCCTCTCAAAGTATCAAGCCTTTCACACATCTGACAAAGTTACAGAGAAAATAGGAGAGTGAGTTTACTTTCCAGACAGCCTTTTAAAAGCTCCCCTTTCTCTGTTATGCATCAAAACCTCTTTTTCCTTTTTCTTTTCCCATCAAAGACAAACATCCCGTCTCCCTTGGGTCACTTTTTGTCACTGCACTGTTTGCCCACTTCTAGTTTATACCATTGATATTCCTCAAACAAATAGCTAGCCAAGGCTTTCCTAATTCACTTGTCACTGAATTGAAGCCATTGCTCTTCTATACACATTGGAGATATTTTTCAAGCAAAAATTTAGCACTAGATACCTTAATTCTATGATGCAACAGCTTGATAAATATAATTTTTAAATATTTTTCTATTTCCCTAGGATCAAGACAATAATTTATGAGGCTATTTTTATCCTTTTTTAAGTTAAATCTTTATTTCTTTGGATGTTTTCCCACAAGTTCAGCTTACTATAGTTTTTATCCTTATTGAAATAACTTTTTCACTTTCAGATTTTTTCCAGTGCATAGTCATATATATATAAATTTTATATTTACACAAATATATTTATATCAATGTTCATGTTATCATTTTATACTCAGCTTAATTCTTTTTATATATGTTTAAATTCTTTATTAACTCAAGACCAAGAAGGAGGAGCTTTCTATACCTTGTCTGGATTATGAAGAGTAAAAAACAATATCTTTCTAAATTATTGTATTATTCCACATCTTTACAAAAATTTTGAAATATTTCAAAGATTTTATTATCTGATTACCATTTTTTTATGTTTAAAAAAATTCTTAGTAATTATTGAAATTTTAGGAATTATAAGACTAACTCTGAAATAGTGGAAGAATTGATAACTACCAATTTAAAATACTTCCAATATCTATAATAAAATTGAACATCTGATAGTTAAAAATACTCTTTTTAAAGTTAAAAGATATAGTGGTAATATCTTTTCTTGTTCTTGCAAAAACATTGCTTTTTTAATACAATTAGAGCTCATCTATAAACCAATTGCTGGCAAAATATTAATATTGCCTCTATTTTTAGTGTTGGATTTACTGCAGTTCATCCACTGCAAGAATATTTCACATACCCAGACAGTACTGTTTTAAGTTATCTGCTGGCCAATTACTTTGTGCACTTACATTCTGAGTCTTAGGTCAAATTCTGCTTTACCATCGGATTTATTTATCTGGTTGTAGGAAAACCTAGAAAGTTAGCATCAGTGTTAACAGTTTCTCAAGTTTAATAATCTTGTTAATAAAGAATTAAAGATCTAAAGATTAAAGACACAAGGTGTGTTTTAAACAAAAAAAACAAAACCAAACAAAAAAACCCCCAAGAAATAAGAAAAAGAAAATAATTTCAAAGACCGGGAAAATCAATTTATTTCTCTAGCACTGGAGGCAAACACAGACTCCATGTGGTATCAAAAGTTCTGAGACATTTCAATACTGGCTAAAAATACACCACACAAATGCTCATTTGTACAATACTGATGCTGGGACAGATGAAATCTGCAGTCCCGCTGCCACCCCTCCTTCCACAGGGTCTAGGGAAGGCTTACGTTTCACTCCTGAGGCTTCCTTGGATTCCATGTCAAAGGGTAAGACATGGTACAAGGATGAGGAAAAGAGTTTTATTCAAAAAAACACGTATGAGGAAAATTCCCCTTGGCCTGGCGCAGGGCGGTGGGCATGGAGACCCCTGTGCTCTCCCATCCTGTGCTCAGTCAGCCTTTCGGGGTTCTTCTGGGGAGGCGAGGGCTGGAGCGTGAGCATCCTGCATGAGCATACCACAGGACGGGCTACCTGCACAACTGCCTGAATATGAGAGATATAGAGATACTGAGAACATACATAAAAATACCTGAATTTAGCTTCAGCACCAAACTTTAACAATGCAAAGTCTGACAAAGAGAGAGCAAGGGGACAGGGAAAGATAAAATACATTCCCTACCTCATAAACATTACTGTGTTTGATTAATTTTGCAAAGAGCCTTGAAGAGGTATGTGAGTGATGGAAGTAGGTGAACTGTGGCCAGGCTGGGAGTAAATACAGCGGCAGTCAGTGTTTCCCTGGGAGGAGAAGGGGAAGGAAGAAAAGTGGCAGAGCAGTGTGCTGCTTCTGGCTCAGCAGCAGAGGTAACAGGTCTGGCATTTGCAATAAAGCCTGTGTGGAAAGATGTATGTCCAAGTGAAAGGAAGTATAATTATAAGCTTCCCTTTCACTGTGATTCAAGTGGGTTTGAGCCGCTCGCAGCAGCTTAAACGTCAAAATTTTATTTTCAGGTGCACAACTGCACTCTGCCTGTTACAATACCACGGCTAAAAAATCATGACAGAGCCAAACAGTGAGTTGGTCTTACTGGATGCATTATGAACTTCTACCAGAGAGGTGAGACAGGGGAGCAGAGATATCACCTAAGAGATGCACTCTCTTACTTCCAATGCTGTGAATCAGCATGTGCAGTCCAGATGGTGCAATGTGGAGGGCTTCAATGCCTGAGAACAAATGAAAAAGAGAAGAAGATATTTATCAGCCAGGAGGAAACCACAGCCTAGCAGATCCAAGCCTTGTTCTCAATAAAAGCCATCCAACTCTGGCTAATGAGAACAGTCTTCCCTATATCCTGGGAAGGTGCAATTATTTTTGATTCTTAACAGAACAAAATAAAACCACATCACCACAAAATATTGCAAGCAGAAATGCATCTTCTGCATCAGGACTTACTGCCTTTTTATATTCTTACTAACTTAATAATTCATCAACCAAAAAACCAGATTTGGGTCAAAGCAAAGAAAATTCTTTCTTCCTTTCCCAATATAGGATCTTTGCCTGATGATGTAGCAGCTTATCTGCACGCATTATTGCTGCTAACAGCAAAGTACATGAGTGGATACAATGTACAAGAGACAAACTGCAACGGCAGGATTCTCACTAAGAGCAAGACATTCTTTTTTTTTACTCTGGTACAAAGAAACACAGATGCTCCCTGGCAGGAAATGGGCTAAAAAAAAAAAAAAAGTCAGAAAAGGAAGGGAAAAAAATGTGTTATTAAAGGCCTTTTTTTGGTATAGCCCATTTTTTGCCTGCAGTGAAAAGCGTTTTTTTCGAAGTTTTGTAAAACAAAAACACCATGAAGTGTGCCTGCTTTGCACGGTCTCCATGGCACGGTCCTAGCCTCTGACAGACACATGCTCTCACAGCATGCTATGATAAACGAGTGCCTCAGCCACTCACCATTTAATGTACTGGCATTTGAAAGGCACATCCTACTCAGGTTATCACAGGCACATTTTACTGTAGAGCTTTACAATCACTTGAAGGTCTTAGGAAATAAAAAAATATAACACAAACCAGCTGGCCTATTTCTGGGTCAGCACATTCTTTGCTCCACCTTTCACCTGAACATCCTGTGCCCCTTCTAGAAGTTCCTTAATTAACCCTTACTTTATCTTACAACTATCAAATGTAAATTAATAGTCATGTGGGGTCATCTTTCCAAGGTTATGCTGCATGGCATCCACCTGCTCCTGCCTGTCAGAATTAAATCTGGAGAGTGCTGAGTTGCTCCATAATCTACGTCATTTGAAGTTACAACTTTTCACCTATACAGCAAAGTGCAGTCTTAATTTGGGTTTTATGCTGTGAGCACCAAAGTCCCAAAAAAGAAAAACCCTCCTTATAGAACATTTTTTTTTTTTCCCTCTAGAGTGGAACAAAAGGATGAATATCCATTTTAAGACTGTATAGCCTTGCTTAACTCTCTTTTTTAAACACAGGGTGGATTTATTTTAAAACAGATTTCATTAATAAGGAACAGAATTCCCTTAACTGACCTTAGGCATATGCAGCCTCCCAGATGGGAAGGAAGGGTACTTCAGGCTAAATAAGCAAGTGATGTATAGCGTATAAAATGAGGAGAATTCTTCTCCCAATCTCAGGCAGCACAGCTGCGAGTGGTAGCACACAGCAAGTGACCAGAACGTCGCATCGCAGCGCTGCAAAAGACTTTATATTCCCCCTGAGTCACAGCAAATGGCAAATGCAGCCATTCAGATGTAAAGCATTTTCAAACATGTTAGTATTAAGCTGTTGATTCCCTTAGCATAGATACGCCTTCTCTTTGCTTGGAAAAACTCCGAGGGCTAAATTTGCTATTTGAAAATAGTAAAATTTGAGGCAGCTGCATGTTTTTACTAGTGACTTCTCAGCTAGGAACTGTGAAACAGATTGAATGTTATTACATGGTGGTAGATAGAGTAACCTGTATTTACACAGTCATCTCTCCAGTAATCATGAGTTAACAACTGAGGCAAATAAATACTTTAGGGCTAATAATTTTAGTAAATAAGACATTTCCTAGTACAAATTTTTATGCTTTGGTCTTGGAAAAAATTGTAATAATTGAAATGAAATTGCTATATATCTTCTCTCACTCTATTCAAGTTTTTAAACTTGTTTGGGTTTTTTTTACTATAAAATATAGAATAAAGAACGTGGGGGAAATAAAAACCTTAAGAGAAATCCTGTCACTTCAGAGTTCATAATTGGATTCATTACTTTGCTTTTCACTTCCAGATCAAGTTCTCTGTAAAAAAAAAAACAGTACAAAACACCATGTAAACACTGTCTTGCAGTGTTTCCATAAGACACGACCCCTTAAATATAACAATTTTATAAGCTGAAACACTAACACAGAATTCTTAAAAGACCCCAGGAATAATCCTGTAAATCTGTGCCAATAGACTACATAAATGAATCTTCCCCAAAGCCTTTGATCTAGTAATTAATAATGTCATCTATCTTCTACAAGTTCATTTTAATATCTAAATTAATCAGAATAATAATTATTCATCCTAAACTGTTAAATTATCTATGTGCCTGTAAGTTCATGTAAGTTCATAATATTATCCATTACTTCTCCCAGATGGCATTATTCCTGAAGGTAAAGTTTCTTAAACTTTTTCTATCAAAGTAAAGGGAAGAAAAGTATATTGAAGAGTCTACTTGTAAGAAGTACCTCAGTTCATAAGTCATATCAGCTACACCTCAAACCGCTCCAAAATAGAGCCATTTCTGCACCACAGTAACTTCCCTTTTCCTTCCAACACACAACCACATAGAGTGCACGTGCTCCTTCAGAGTCATAAAGATAACCCTACGTCTGATGTGAGGAAAGCTGATCAGTATTGAAACAGGTATTTGTTTGTGCTATTCCCTAATAGATCCTGGTTGGAAGTGAAGGCTATGTCCATTAGTAGACAGAAGAGTATACTTGTTGGCCAGAAATGGGGTATTCGGTGAATCCATTGAGCCAAAAGGCATCTGAGTGTATGGCCTTTCTGCTTTTCCATCTTTTTCTCAAACTTGTTTCTTTGGCTGATTTCAGCTACTGTAATATCATTTAACTAATTAATTACTAGTAAATACTTTGTAAATTAAACAAAATAATTAAAAAGGCTAGTGTGCACACACACACATGCAGTCACACTCAGGTGCATACACAAAAATAAAGGATAATACACATTTGTGCTTTGGGTTACACCAGCACGGTGTGTAACAGGATCTGGAGAAGATAAACTTCCTTAATCAGGGTAAAACAAGAGTTATTTTAAGAAAGGCAGGATGTCTGGAGGAGTCTGGCCTTGGACATGATGAAGAGATCCTTTCTGCCTGTTTTCTTAATGAAGAGGAGAAAAATTGGCTACATTAAAAAGCTATATCCTGTTGAAACCTTGAAGATGGTTAATAATTCATGCCCTAGTTTCTAATGAGATACTATTGATAACACTTTGGTGAGGCCAGGTGTGCTGTGCATCTCCACCACTGCCCTTTACCAGGCAAAATCACATCCAGTATGCTCGGTGTGCTGGGCCTTACACTACTAACAGCTAACATTCAGTCATTGCAGTTCTTTGCCCATCTCTGTCAAACACTGCTATTGAGGAAGAAGGGGTAGGATTTTCAGCCCTACTGCTCTGACTGGAAGATCCAAATCCTCATTTCTCTGTTAGGAACTTGTTTATGTTCCATATATGCATTTATTGCAATGACAGCATTGATCTCTAACATATAAATACCTCAAGGGTACAAAGGCCAGAGAGGGAAGGCATTTCTGGAAAGCAATTCAATTTGCTGGGCAAAGTAACACGATTTTAGTATGTTTTTAAACAACATTTATTTCATGGTAATATTGTTTTCTGCAAGTGTTATAATGTGAGTTCATAATTCTTGATTAAGCATGACCAGGACAACATCGAGTCTGCAGGAGAGGTCTCACCTTGTAGAGGAATGTGTATAGTGGAATTTATCCTTGTGGATACAGTGGATATAGTAGACTTTATCCTTGTGAAGCTAATCCTTATGGAAATCTCTGCTGGAAGTGAAACATTTTATGTATTTCAGTAGCCTAAGTGATTTTTTTTCTCCATTACTACTATAGATGCTTCTGACTTTTTTGCCTCTATAATTTTCAACAGATGAACTCCCGTCATATTATAAGAAACTGCTATTATTCTTCCCTAAACACATGAGCTTGTACTTTGCAGTGTTAAATCTAATCTTATTTCTACTACCCCATTGTTTATCACAGTCATCCCTGAAATCATGTCATCAGCAAATTCCATTAGCAAACAAGTACTCTCTGTGTCAAGGTTATCAACAAACACATAAAACAGGACTGGAGCCAGGGCTACAATCGTGACCTCTTCATGGTCTGACAGGGACCCTTCCAACCCGCAGTTGTCTCCCTGTAGCTGATCCATCAGCCCTTTTCTTCAATGACTTATCCTGTGGTCCTGTATCAAAGGCATCAGTGCAGGCAATAGGGGCTACATACAGCCCTATCTAGCAAAGGTTGTTAAAGGTAGGTACCTAGTTGAGTTTGTTCATGTCTCTCACACTGAATTATATCCCTTTAGAATTTGCTTTCACCCCTTTACTTAAATTCTTCCTTTTAAATGTCTTTTAAATCCTTGCATACCCTGAAGTCAGAGTAATATTACTCATAGTAATCTAGACAAGGTAAGGGTGATGTTATGAAAGAAAAAGAGTAGAGCTCTCACTGGAGTGGGGCTGCACTCCAAACAGACCTTCAGTTTCTCCTAAGAGTAAGGGCTTCATCTGTTTTCCAGTGATTTGTTAGAAAAACTGCCTGGACTCATTCATCAAACCAGCCTCATGACTGCAACTACCATTTCTGCCACACTGTGACTGGAAAAGTCACTCCTGCCTGCACTGAGGGCAGGGAACTCATCAGGACTCTTTGTTCCCTTTCTCTCTACCCTTTAGAAGGGCTAGTGTGACATGAGTCCACCCAAAGATTTTCTCAAGACAGTTGTTAAAGTAATGAAATTCCAGGTCTTCTCCATGCTGGTCTTTGATTTCCTTTGTTCAGTTGTTACCAAGGCTTCTTGGTTCAGCAAAAATAGATTCTCTGTCATGTCCTCGCTGTTCACCGAAAGCAAACACAGAAATTACATTCCCTTTTGACAGATCAAAGTCATGTTGGTGAATAACTCTGTTATGCAGTAATAACTAAGCTGTACCATTGCTAATAATGTATTCTCCAGTTCATAGCTCAGAAGTTGAAGCTTTCAGTCCTAATTCCCAGAAGACTGTACTTGCTGTCATATTACACAGCTCGTTCTATACTGTAAGGTCAGAGTAGAAGCTCTGTAGTTACATACACCAATTTTTCTGCATGCCTCCACTGCTCCCAGGACTATAACAACTGCTTCTCATATCCCTTTTCTAGTCCTTCATCTCCCCTCAAATACAATCTGTTATTCCCAAAATTAAATCACCAAGCTTTACCAAATTGTGATTCATGTACATGTAATGGCTGCCAGAGTACATCAAGCTGCAAGAACTGCCTGAAGAGCTAATTGCCTCCTCTGACATATCATAAAGTAAAACGTTGGAGTTGTTACTGTTGCTCTTCTCACCATTACTACTTTCAACAGCAGTAGTTAACCAAGGTAAGTTTAAGAGCAACACAGTGTTGCTCCTGCTTGCCTGCATGCTGTTTTCATCTTGTAACAGCTATCACTCTAATAGCTTGCTTCAATATGCCTTTCGTTGCTAGCTAGAGATGGCTTTGTCCTTTTTCATCTGGTTTTATACTTCTGTTTGTCATGGGCTTGTATGTGCCATGTTTTTCTTTTCATTTCCTACCCTAAAACCCACTTGTCTTTGAAGGGATTCATCACTGAAACTACCTCATTGCTAACTTCTTGTGAATGGCTTTCACAAGTACTATCATAAAATGTTTGAGGATAAAAGGTGAGGGTTTTTTTAGAAAAGGCAAATGAATACATTTCCCACTATGTCTTGCACAAATAATTATTATTGTTAGATACATCACTAGAATTTGCAATAGCATCAGACCTGTACCAGGATCCAGCTGCGCAGAGCGGTATATAAATGCAAAAAGATGATCCTTGAAACAAGGAGTTTAAAGGTAAGAAACATCAAATATGTACAGAAAGATGGATAATGCAAAGTGCTGTAAACTGCCTGCATTAACAGCATCTTAGATTAACAATAATGGAACCTCTTTAAAAGTTAGGCTAGTTTTCATCATTCACATAATTTGTTTCCTTTTTATGTTTTGCTCAACTTGAATGGTGACAGTTTCTTCTGTACATCTGTCAGTCCTGACGTCAGTCAGCAAATCTACATCACAGTTCTTGTGTTGCAAATACTTAAAGGAAAAAATTTGAAATAAATTATTTAAAGAGAATTTGAAAGAACATCTTGAAAATCCCCCATCTTGAGGATTTTACAGAATAAATATATAAACTTTGTCTCAAAATCAACATGATATAATTTCCCTTGGGTGTTTAATAGATGTATAGACACAAACACATTTGCACAAAATACGAACATGTGACTAAATTAACTTATTTTTCATTCATATTCCATCCTACACACAACTAAAGATTATAAAATAAAAAACGGTGAAATGTTATTTGTCTGGAGAACAGCTAGATTTGATTTTCCTCTCAAACCTAGAAAACTGAAAGCACAGAGAGCAGCACAAGCTCCACATTTTTTGCTGTGCTCCTGCTCTACAGTGAATACACAGAGAAAATAAACCTCGTTGTTTTCCAAATTTCAATGTAATCACAAGTTCAGTAATAAATTTTAGTTTTCTGCTGCTCCAAGCATTTTGATCCTAAAAGCCATCTTTGAAGAGAGCAAGCATTCCCACTACATTGCCTGTTCCGTACACTGAAACACATGCACAAACAGAAGCTTAAACTTGTCACTGTAAGTCTTCTTATACATGGTCCAAAATCTAAGTCTCTTACAGTTTGGAGAAGTTTAAATCATGAATCTGAACTTACCCATCTCTGTAGAATTACAGAAATAATTGCTGCATAATATCACCAAGGAAGTTAAAGATACTTGAGTATTGAATCTAAATATACATGACTTGATGTTAATATAAATCTTTTTGCCATGCCATGTAATTAGACTGTACAAATTGTAATGGAGCATATTTTTCCCTGAATCTGTCCTTACCTTCAGCCAAGTTATGGTACAAATTCCTCCCAAAACTGTAGCTTTGGAGAGAAGACATATGGAGCAGCATGCTTTATATGGCTTAAGAAAAAAGTTTCTGGTGCAAGTTCTTGTGATTACCAAACCCAGTCTCCATACTGTAGGGTAGTCAAAAAAATGAGTTTGAACTTTTTCCTGACAATTCAATAATGCATGCTGTAGTGAATATTTCTCCTTTCAAATTTAAAGAATGCACCTGAATATTACAACAGTTTTCAAGATGAAGTAGCGCAAAAGGAAACTCAGCCTGGAAAACAGAAATGCTTTAAAAAATTCCAACCAATCTTCATTAATATTACTTTTACTACTCCCTTTAAACTTAATTTAAATCCCAGTTAAAAAAATGACAACAAAATTGTCACAGTAATAAAACTGATTTGATCTTTGTGACAAAACCAGGAAGTTTTTTCCAAGGTTGACTGTGATCTACCCTAAAAAGGCATTTTCACCGTCAATCCCAGAAGAGACATTTGATTCCTGTGAAAAGCTGGGAAAGTATAATCACAGTAGCTTTGCTAGGCATAGGTGCAGGATGCCACACATCAGATGTTTATGCTGCTAATCTGCAGTGTGAAACTAGAAAGAGGAGGAGGAAGAGGGAAGAGTTGTGACACAGTATTGTCAGCTCTCATCTCTGCAATCTCTTCCCTCTTATGTTCCCTTGGAGCTTTAGGCCATGTCTACAGGAAGAAGTCACATCAGCTTTACTGAAACTGATATACTTAAGCCAACATCTTGCATGTGTGCAACCATGTTTGAAATTAATTACTGACAAAACCTGAAGTGATATAATTCGCTTCAAAAAACTCTTCACATTTGAATTGACACCAGATTACAAGCATTACTTAAAAAACAAAAATATTGAAAATCTTCAGTCTTGCTGTCTCAGAGACCAGGTAAGCTTTGCTCAGCACAAATCCAAAGGCAAAAAGCATAGGTAGGTGGGTTCAGAGAAGCTGGATGAACTTAGCCAGCAGACCTGGTACAGCAAAGGTTTATTTATAGCCCAGTAGTAGTACACATGCATTCCCTGAAATACAAATCCAGCTTGCATGAAACAGGCATGTTTCCAAAGGCGTTTGGAAGGAAGGCTGGACATGAAATACAGACATGTTAAAGTTGGAGTTTAGCTGCTGCTGTGCTTTTTTTTTCCTTTTACTTAACACATTTCCTAGCTCCTTATTTGTTTTTTCTTAATAACTAGTTTCCTAGTTATTTGAGCTTAGAGAAGGAAAGGGTCTGGGGAAACAAGGGTTTTCCTGGTGACTAAAAGTTGATGCAGAGCAACACAATTATGTTCTTCAGCTGGTAAAAATCAGTGTATGGCATGAACTGACATGGAGATACTAGCATGCAAGCTACTTTCCTTAATTAAACATGCAGCAAGGTAGATAAAATTTAGGTTGGAGAGGTTGCCTTCTGCCAGGCTGGCTCTGGGGTCACCAGTGGCAGTTGTCATCCCTGGGCTGCTGTAGCCCTAGCTGCTTTGCTGTTTATCTGTCCATCTTCTTCGCAGGCCCTTTGCCTACATGTTCCAATGTTTCTATACTTAATGGTGCTGACTATATTAGAGAATGGACCATGAGAAACAGTGTGAATGCCTTGCAAAACTGCAGGCAGGCTCTGGGTAGGTGCCAGACGAGGAGAGAGGATGGGGAGCGTACAAATTCCCAATGATTAGCTGTGTTGCTTTGCCAAACAGGGAACTGGCTGCTAGTCCCACAGACAAAAGTTCATGTCCTAATTTGCCACCTGCCTTTTGTCCTTCATCTGGACTATTTACACACGGGGCAGCAGACACTGTTACCCTGCACCCCCGTCTCTCTCACATCGTCCCACAAACAAAGCTCTCAGAAAGACATATGTGATCTTGCCAAAAGCCTTTAAGCAGAGAACGGTGTAGGTCAACCCTGGAGATTTATACAGATCAGCGGTGCCTAAAGAGAGCACAGCACTGGCTGCAATCAATAGTGACCAGGGTAGCATGCATTCCCCTGCCACTGCGTCCTGCCACCCACGGACAAGGGGGTGACAAGTAACTCATCTAAAATCCCTGCAATATCTTCTTCCCTCACCTTTTAGGAAGCAGATAACAGTCTCACAGGACACTGTCTAACTAAATAATGTGCCAGTTAATTCTTAAGCACCCTTCAGATGCAAAATAATGAATGTAAAAGATCAATGGGTGAATTATTGATCCTGTCAAAACTCTTTATAGCTAATTATAGCACTGAATGCTAACTGAAATGGCAATTGGCTACCTAGCACTCATAATAAGGTCACTATCATGTTTACAAAAAAATAAAAAATAAACCCCAAACAACTCTAAAACTTGCACTGTTACAGTATTTCACCTCATCTATTCCAAGGGCAATGCACAGCACTTGGATTGTTTGCAGTGAGGCAATGTTCTAAATGCAAACTCAGTTTTCTCTGTCATCTGAAGTTGGGCCTTTTTCTAGCATCACTGGCATTTGTGGGCACCTCCAGCTAAGTAGGAACTTGCTGCGAGGCTTAGTGTGTATCAGACACAGTACACGTCCCCACCTTGGAAAAACAAAAAGCTTTGACATTATTTCAGAGTATATCCTTTACTTTTCCAGTATGATTTCCGTTGCATTCAGTAAGGCTTTCAGAGAAATAATCGAGCAACCTGGATTTGCTGCAGCAACAGAAGTAACAGCGCAAACTGTATTTCACCTAGGACTGAATCTGCATGGAGCGCATCATGATTTTTTATTAAAACAACTGGACTTTTTAAAGGTAATTCATCCATCTAAGTCAAAGTTAAACTCCACTGCTCATCTCTCTTGTACTACTGAGCATGAGCTGCTTCAAATTTGTTAGTGTCTTTCCTGAGGTGTCCCAGGCAGGAACAGTTTTCTCTTTCACATTTTTAGAGGAAACATTTGTTTTGATTTCAGATCTGAATGCCGCTCACACCTCCCAAAGTTTTCCACTAAAGCAAGACATTTGTCTTCCCTTTTTCACACTCACTAGAGTAGCTGGTAGTGGATACTTCATGTGTGGGTGAGAGAAGTTCAGCCTCCAAATCTAACTAGAGTACTCCCAGGACATGAACCGAGGTTATTCCTAGTAGCCGATTGAGACCACTCTGTCGGAGTATCACAAAACAAAAAGCTCCACCGGGAAGATTTATTTGGAACTAGTATGTTCCTACCAGTCCTTTTTGCTTCTGTGAACCGTCATTTTCGAACAACAAATATTCATCCAAAAATCCCAACCATCTGCGCTATTATCCCAATTTACCAACAGCTGACATGCTGAGACTTCACAGCAGAGCTCACCTCATGGTACGTAGGACACCTGTAGCATAGGAGGATGCTGTACTGCTGGGTACTATCATCACAGGGCATTGTGCTGTCTGCAGCTTGCAGGTAGTATGAGAGAAAGTTTGAGAAAAGTTGATGGTGCTTTGATGAAAAGGAGGGATTTGGGTGGAAAACTGAGAGTCTGTCACAGACAACGTAAAGAGAAAAGGTGAGAAGGCAAGATTTGGATGCCTTGTGGCCATCCAGACAGCCTTTCTTAAATGATTCATACTTTCATGTGGGGATTCATTTCCCCTGACTTTACAGTGAATATCTAAAGATGTGCCTACTGTCAGGGGAAAGAAGGCAGCACTCCTCAAGCACAAATCACCTTATATTACATTGACATCCAAAACACTCCAGAAGCAGCAGTCCCACACAGCTGCTTATTTCTCTCCATTACCTGGATGTAGGGATAGAGTCTGCCCTCATCAAGTTTGCTGATGATACAAAGTTGGGAGGAGTGGCTGATGCACCAGAAGGCTGTGCTGCCATTCAACGAGACCTGGACATGCTGGAGAGTTGGGTGGAAAGGAACCTGGTGAGGTTCAACAAGAGCAAGTGCAGAGTCCTTCACCTGGGGAGGAATAATCACATGCATCAGTACAGCTTAGGGGCTGACCTGCTGGAGAGGAGCTCTGAGGAAAAGGACCTGGGTGTGCTGGTGGGCAGCAGGCTGGCCATGAGCCAGCAGTGTGTCCTTGTGGCCAGGAAGACCAACAGTATCCTGGAGTGCATTAAAAAGACTGTGGCCAGCAGGTCAAGGGAGGTTCTCCTCCCCCTCTACTCTGCCGTGATGAGGCCACATCTGGAATACTATGTCCAGTTCTGGGCTCCTCAGTTCAAGAGGGACAGCGATCTTAGGGAGAGAGTCCAGTGGAGGGCCACAAACATGATGAGGGGCCTGGAGCATCTCCTGTATGAGGAGAGGCTGAGAGAGCTCAGACTCTTCAGCTTGAAGAAGAGAAAACTGAGAGGGGATCTGATCAATGTCCATAAATCCCTGAAGTGTGGGGGCCAAATGGATGGGGCCGAGCTCTTTTCAGTAGTGCCCAGTGACAGGACAAGGGGCAATGGGCAAAAACTGGAACACCAGAAGTTCCACACAAACCTAAGGAAAAACTTCTTACTGTGAGCTGACAGACCACTCAGACAGAGACATTGCAGATGTCTGCAGTTTGACAAGAGGAATCTCATTCTGCTTGTGGCTGAATCACACACTATGTACCCATGAATGAGTCTTTGAAATACAGGGCAATCCAGAAAGCTCTATTTCAGTGGTACTTCATGGTTAAGTGTGATTTTTGCTTACTACACCATCTCTCCACTCAATCGGTCAGAAGTCTGAAGAGGACAAAAAAGTACTTCTGAAGAATCAGACCCTTGATATGAAGAGAACATTCTGGCAGGACACAGAGTGCCTAATATTCATGAACTACTTTTTTTTTTTTTCCTTTTTACTTAAATAGAGATTTCCTTGTAACTTGCTCAGATGGCATACTCAGTGCCTCAGGCAAGCCTATGCAGCTGGCTCTACAGCTTGCAAAGGACTTGGCTACATTACAAGTGTCATATTTTCTCCCAGATAAATTGTTCTTGAATAACATTGCTTAAGTAATAGGGTTTCTATCAGTATCAGCTTTGCATACCTCCTTTCCCTATTTCACCCCCTTCTATCATACAGACACGTTAACTGTAACCTCTGCAAAGAAGCTCTATTTACACTTTAGTAAAAAAAGTCCCAAGTCCCTCTTGCCACCTCCAAGGGAATGGGTGGCATACAGGATCATGTTCCATATTCCACCCTCATATCTTTTTTTAGCATCTGCTTTAAAAAATCCAGGGCTGCAGTGCGATGGACAAGGTTTAGTGAGTATCCACAGCAGTTGTTATACAGTAGGCTAGTGACTGAAAGGACCTGTCCTCACCCAGCATGCCCAGTGCCAGGGCCCAGTCTTGCAAGTTCAAAGACTTGTGAGGACTCAGTGGAGGTTTTGTGCATAGGTGAGTGAGAGAAGTGTGGGTTTGCAAGTTCCTAGTAAGGAACTGACTTCAGCATACCTACAGAAATATGTATGGTTTTGATTAGCTAAATAATCTCTCTTACTTCACATTAAATATTTAATCCATATCTTCTCCTTTGCAGTGCTGAGAAGGGACAGTGTGACATTAATATATAGCCATTTTTATCCTGAAGGAATTCTGTTCTCCTAATTAAAATCTCTTCCTCTGTCAAACAATTCTCCTGATGACACAGATTACACATGGCATGAATGGCAGGACATCAGGCTGTGCAATCTTCTGTAGACCATGGGAACAGCACAGAGCGGACATGCCAGGTTACTATTACACTTACAGATAGTGCACCCAAACCCCTGTCCCTAAACCTGGCTGAACAAAACATTTCAAACTCGCATTATGAAAACAAGACTTAAAATCCACCACATCCCTGTCTGCAGGTAGGCAGCCTCTCTCTGTTCCCTGTAGCAGTTCCTCACCCTCCGTGCCTCCCTGTCTGACCTACCCTGCCCAAAGCTGTGCCAGCAAAAGTTGCAGCTACTATTAAAACAGTAATATGGCCATCTTCCTCACCAGCTCCCGAAGCCAAACCCTGAGGAATCCAGGCACTATGTTTGATTTCTTTTTTAAGATGAATTTTGAATAAATGGCAGTCATCTGCTGCTGGATTGGAGTAGAAGGGTTTGTTCTCCTATCCACGCTTTTAATAAAAATTAACCCAAACTTCACTAGGAGAACCAACAGAGAGAATAAAAGAGCACAGGCTAATATTTAGAATATTTACAGCACCATGTCATCCAGCTGAAGACAGCAAGATGACACACTGGATAAAATGCCAACAGCTTCTGCAGATTTTTCTGTGTTGCTGCTCCCAACACTGTTACCACTGATGGGGGCGAAAGTGAGGGCAACAACCAGGGGAAATTTTAGCCAATGTTCAGTAATGTGGCTGCAGCCCAAGTCACCATCCAGAATGTAATTCCACTCCTCTTAAGACTCAGCAGGGATCGTTGTAGTAGATAAACAAGTTGCTCTGTTACCCTAAAGCGTGACAAATACCACCGTGAAGTTGCCTGGAGAAGACGGGACTGAGTGCAAGATCCAAGCCTATATTCCTACCTGGGAAGGCTGAAAAAAAAAAATCTCTGCTTTCTGCTAGATTCTGTCTTTTCATAAGCAGAGCACATATCCCATTTCTGACCCAGGGGCACCAAGGCAGGACTTGAAACTGAATGCACTGTCACTGCTGATGGCTTTCTCTCTTCCTACCTAGGCAGAAAATGAGGGTGCAAGTAAGGCTATTTGGGTCCACTCCACTGCAATGTCAAGGACATTGGACGAACCACTTCTTTGGGTATGCCTGTATTAAGAGGGTAAAAACACATAAATCCTCTTCAATTTCTCTACGGCTCGTCTAGGCCTGGAAGGAGAAGCAATGGAGAAGCAAAGCAAATGCTAGCTGCCCTGCGAGGGTCCAGAAACAGATTTCCTTTTGATCTAACAGGTCTGTATAGTTCTGCATTAGCACTTCCGTATTTTTCCAGCCTCAGCCTGTCACATCTCTGCAGCGCTGTTCAAATTTGCCTATTTGGAAATAAATAAATAAATAAATAAATTGAGGCCGGGGGGGGGAGCAACAACCAAAATAACTAAACAAATCCTTTAAGGTGCTTAGGTAGGAAGCAATATAAAAGCCCCAGAGACATATCTTGTATGGCGTAATAATCACTGAACTCTGCCTGAGCCTGTGACATATTCCTTCCATTAATGTTCTTGGAAAATCAATGAAACTTGTGCTCCCAAGACACTTAGGTGTTTTGGGGGGTTTTTGTCCCACAAAGAGGAGAGACAGAACTTCCAAAAAGTATCAACAGCATACCAGCACAGAAGAAATTTACTTTGTCAGACAACAACATTGTGAAATATTTCACAGCTGAAACTATATTGACTTGACAGAAACTGAAGCCTGTTAACACATCTTACTAGAATTTTGCTCAAGAATAACGCTCAGGCAAGGTGTCCTTAGCCCCTCAGAAAAAATGTTTAACTTCTCCTGAACCACCACAAATTTTACCATCTTTCTTCTCTCTTTATCATGCTCACAGCCTCTTGAGAAAATTCAAAACCATGAGTGAATATTTAAGCCTCTCTCTGACTACCAGAGCTCAAAGCATCTATCAGCTACACCATGTACCAAAACAAGACAAACATGGACTAGCATAGTAATTCTATCTCTTGAGGAGAGAAAGCAACCCAGAGATTATGTAGGGTGAGATTCTGCCACAGAAATTCTTCATAATGTCCCTAGTTTGTTACTAAGTTAAGGTCCTACTTGATTCAAATTGAATAACAAATAATGTATAGAAAGTTTCATGCTCCTTATAAAAAGCTCATGAGTTGAAGAAGCGGCTAAATTCACAACAAATCTCTAGTGCTGTGAATTATTCATTCATCTTAGTTATTCTGTATAATAGTTTCCAGAAGAGTTTTACTGGCAGTTAAATGTTCTCCTCAAACAATTACTTGCTGAAAAATCAACACTGTATACTCAGCAAAGATGTAGTTGATATGTGTTTGGGGACTCCTGTCCAACTCAATTCTATGCAGACTTCGGTCGGCTGACTGGCCTCAGTGAGTGCTATGCAGAGGAGCTATTAAGCTCTTGTATTTACATCATCACTACCTGCACTTGCTTAATTCTTGCTCTTTGCTACATTTTTACTAAAATGATCAGTGAAAAAAACAGAATTTTGCGGCTTGTTTTGTTCAGACTGAGGACAGTGTCTACTGTTTTGTCAGGGAAGTCTGCTTCTTTGCCAAGATACTACCAGGTTCTTTTTCTTGAAAACAGCAGAAGTCAAATAAGAGAGTGTCCAAGGCCACTTCACACTCCTTTCCAAATGCTTTTTCTCCCTACTGAGACCATTACATCTGCCCGTATGTCCCGAAGTCTGCTTCTGACCAGAGTGTGCAATCCTCAGAAGCACCAGACGTGCATCTTCCATGTAGCACGTGCACATCAAGTCCATCACGTATGGGATGAATAGGACCCACTTCCCTGGGCCTGCACAGTCAGTCAGACACCTCTGTGGTGCTATAGACATTAGGTAGGAAGTAATACTCAAGAACTTGTCTAGAATTTCTGTGTGTAAAACAGCCCAGGTGGAGTTACTCCTATAGGAGCTCAGGGCAGAGCAAAGGCAATCTCCTCCTCCTGAGCCCTGGGGAGGGGCCTCACACGTTAGCCTATCATCTTTCCTGAGGTTGATGAATTTTATACTTCCCGCTGGATCATTGATGACCATTATGTAAACTATTTGTGACACTAGCAACAGAACAAAAAACAAAACCTAAAAGAACTGTCACTTAAAGCTCTGACAAACCATGGCCATGGTTCTAAATACCCTCAGGTCACTTCAGCACACAGGGAAGGATGTGCAGGGATGGCTCGCAGCAACACGAACCAGATGTCAGAGCAGACGGTCCCCATACTCTTTATTACTCCTCACAGGGACCACAAAGAGTACTTCTCCATTTCTTTTTTGCAAGCAACTGAGAACTGTTGTATACATGCACTGCTTTTCCTTTGCCAGGTTGCTAACTGCAACTTGAAGACCTTCATTAACCTCTTCCCAAGGATCTGCATGGTGGATCCATGCAATAGGAAAGCAAGGGTGTTGACAGATGAAACCTGGCAGGTCTCCCTGAGGCGTTCCAGGATTTCTGACCTCAGCAGCTTGCTCTGTCAGAGATATGCATCCCATGGCAGAGTCAGCAAAAGAGGTGTGCCCCAGCCTCAGCTTCTGTGCCAATGCAGCTTTGCAGGGCCCAAAGGGCTGTCAAGCTTCTGTCAAGCAGACCTTAAACACCTCCCCATAGCAAGTTTTGTTGCTATTCCTCTCACTACCCCCCTGAAGAATTGCTTTTACTTCATTGTCTACTTCTTTGCTATTAAAATTGCCATTTTCTCACTGAACTAAGCTTTGCTTCTTCTTATATATGCCATTTACTCATGTGCAAAGAAACTGAATACAGTGACCAACCTTTCGGTATATACTTTCTGTTCTTGCTACTAGGCTCTCTGACAAATAATCACCGAAATTATAAAGGAACAGGCAATAAAATGTAAGAGGGAAATGCAGCTGAATTCCACATTCACTTAACCTCAACAGTGATGTTATTATGAGCAATACACCAGTATCAGACATAAAAGAAGTGCTGGGCCAAACATGCCTTTGAATTAAACCTCCAGTCTTGTGTAACAAGGCTAATAATCCCTTTTGCAATTTAAATTCCTCAAGTCTCCCCTCACACCCACACTTTAACTGGTTGCTTGTGTAGTGCTGTTACAAATACAGAAGCGACAGTGGAACATGAATGCCTGTACATCCCGATATTTCAAAGTGAACCACTCTTCAAAGTGAACCTGGCAACTAGCCTCACACACAGAAGCCAAGAGGCTTAAACAGCAAGATACGAGGTTTTAGTAATTGCCAGTTTTCTCAGCTGCATCAGGTGAAGGGAAACATTTGTCACTTGCTTTGAGAAATCTCCAGCAATCAAAGCCACTGACTGACAGTATTTGAGAGGCTGTGGTGGAGTCAATTCTAGCAAACGACACCTACTAATGAGCTAACACTTGCTGTTAGAGAGCTGGGAAGCAGCTTTTCCAGAATGCTTTCAGCCAATTTGCTTTCTTGCCAAACACCGAAGGATCATAGAGCTTCTTTTTAGTAGGGAAAGAAAGTTTTCCACTGAAATCCACTGAGTGTATTTGGAATTAGCTTATTTGACCCAGTAACTAGCTAACAGCATAGACTTTTCCTTTGAAAACTTTGCCCCTTCCATCTTCCTTTTTGTTCATATAAAGCAAGCGAAGTGTGGCGAGGTGGCCAGGACCTGCGTTGTGATTTGTAATTGTAGGACTGAGAATCTGTTTTCATTGACTGGACAACAGACAGAAATGGTGACTCTGCAGCTGACTCCCAGGACAGTATGTAAGATATGTGCGGCATGTGGTAAGCTTTGTAGTCTCCTTTGGCAGAGGAAAATTCCCTAGATAAGGACAACAGGGAAGAGAAGGAGGAACCAACTGAAAAATCTTACGGCAGCAGAGGTCCTCAGAGAAAGCTAAGAGGATTGGGTTAAGATTTTCTCTTTTATGGGTAAGAATAATTCTCCTAAGTTACAACAAGAGAAACAGGGAATGTTTAAACATCTGAGCTTGAATAATTGTGCCTAAAGTAAACTCTCACAAGCACAAATGCAAACAACCTTACTTCACCCTGGTCTTTCTGGATCAAGGCATGTCTGGAGGCAGATCTTCTAACACCTACAGAAAAAGTGACAGACAATGAAAAGGCAGAAACTTTAACTCTTATCTGAAAGGTTTAGAAGGTTTGGCAAAGATTCTTCCCATCCTGAAAGGCCAGAACAGAGCTCTCTCTCTTTTCAAAAAATAAACACTATTATTACTTAAGAAATGTCTAAATCCCCAATGATTTGCAGATGTCTTGCGTTATGTTATGCATGGTGTATCCATCTCGTGTCTAAACTGAACAAACTTTAGTAATCAGAGAGACACATTAATTGAAGGAAGGAATTTACCAGTTTTTACTTTCTCTTCCAGTTTTTTACTTCCACCACATATCCAAATGTCACTGTCTGTTTGCATCTCTAAAATTTACAGGACAAAATACTCAGAAAATTGAACTTTATTTCAGAAGTTAATTAAGTTGGAAAAAAAAAATCAAATGTGGACTCAATGCCCTTTGTACAGACTAGTGTAACACATGAATTACCTGATTCATTGCTTCATTAATTCACAAATTCTCTAACTCACAAACTCTCTAGCTCATGCACGTGAAGGCAAAGGAGTTACTGGCTGATGATGAGTGTGCTTGTCCTTCCTCCTCCCTTGCTGTGTGGGCATCCCTGTGCCACGTAGGGGAGTGTGGGAGCCTCAGTGGTCCAGCTGCTAACAGAGCCAGGTAAGCTGGTGTGTTTCTACCTCCCAGCTTGGCAGGCTGTCTATACATTTCCATAGGTGAGTGGATTCTGAAGAAACAGGCAGATGGTTCCTCTGCAGGAGACAGGAGCTGCAGTGGTACAGCAGGCTACAGGTGACAACAGCTGCAGAGAGGTCATTATCTCTTCTTCCCACTGAGTCCTCCCAGCACGTTGCTTTCGCTGTGCCACAATGGCTGCTCCAGCACACACCAGGCCATGGTATGAGCTGTGTGTTGGGCCAAAACCAGAGCTGAGTGGGCAGTCATACTTAGCCCTTGGCATAGACCAAACACCCAGCAAATCGACTGCTGCAGCGAGTGGAGGTACTGTCACTCCGCTCACCTTGCCAAGGGTGAGGGCCAGGGGAGGATTTGGCACTCATTTACACCTGAATCAGGTAACAACTGGTGATGCCTGCTTTCAACACAGTGGGATAACGTGATAAACATGGATATAAGACAATATTAATGACAAAATTAATAAAATACAGCACAATAATACAATGATCATAGGATGTAACATCAGATGTGATATGCCATTTGCAGATGGTACATATCTCATAAAAACATCATACCAATGATGTCCAGCAGTTTGTTCTATTTCTGTCACAATTCTAACAACTTGGCCAGTATCATATTTGATAGCAATGGTCACCTGTTTTTGACAAATAATAGCCTTTTCATACTTGGTGATTAAAGTTTCCAGTTCCTCAATTTGAGAATACACTGTGTCTCATATTGGTCCTAGGGGACTAGTTGGGTCCAGGTTGTAGGCCAGTATTCCACCAACATCGACATCAGGTTAGCTTTATGGTCTCTGTAAAGTTGACCACAGTTCTCTAGTGACATTACATTGCACCAGCATTCTTGGTCAGGAACGATGTCTTTATTCTAGTTGTTCCACAACAAAGTTCAGAGCAGGCTGCATGTGGTCTCTAGATGGATGATTTCTGTAGTGTGCAGCTTGAACAATGGCTTTTGCTTATTCATCCAGGAGGTCTGCTTCCTCCCTACAGAAGGAGGAAGCAGACTTGGCTCTTGGATCACATCCAAGCCAAAGCAATTATTAATTTCACTCCTACAGTATCTACAGTTTCCCATATTCCTTCCCTTCAAAAGTGCTGTAAAGTACCCGGAGTCTTCCAAGTGATGAGTGCTGAATTTTCACTGATCTCCCGGATACCACACCAAGGTGTTCAAAACATCCCGCTACTGTTGGTTCAGCACAGAGGACTTTTCAAAACCTTTATGTAGTGGATGACCAGTAGGAGCCTGCTGGGATTTCAACGCTTGCACATCCTGCCACGAATTTCTTCCACAGTCAACATAATTGTTTCACCATTTGAGTTCCCATTTAAGCAACTCCTTCCATTTTTCTACTATACTGTCACTCTGAGGTCAATAGAGCAAGTATGCTTGAGACACCATTCCTATACTATTTTATTTTTAAAGTGTCATCCGTTATCTGAGAGTATCTACTGTGGCATTGGCTGCATACCAAACTATTGGGATTAAATTGAATCTGGATGTGGTGTGTAGGGTAAACATCATCCTAACTGTTCACTATTTCAACACATATCGTAATGAATTTCTACCATTCAGAGATACATGTCATGGATCTGATACAGTCTATATGCCATGTACGCCAAAGGACTTTTTCTTCCCCAAGGTTTGCATGCTGTTGATTTAGGACAATATAATCCTTATTTAACTACAAAATCCACAGGTGATCACTAGCTGAACTGCTTCATGGCAATTAAAGAGTGAACTGCAAAGCTACTGTAGCAAGTAATGATTGGGCAGGGAAATCTGGACTCGAGTCCACCCTAAGGCTCTAGATCTCACTACATTCTTCTTTTTCCTTAATATTTCATCAGTCATCAAATATTCCACTCAAGTCAAAGCACTTTCCTTCTTTCATACATGTATAAACCTAAATGAATCTCTTTATCCGTAAGTGATAGCAGAATATTATTGTGTTGAACGTCTTTCTTCAGGTTAGACTTAAATTCACATTCCACAGAATAGCCAGAAAAAGGCAAAACACTTTGGTAAGATATGAAATCAAGAGTCTTATCACTGCTGGCTGTTAAATAGATCAGGCAATGTTCTGTAAATGAAGGGCTAACCTGGTAAGTCTAATAAACCACCTTCTCTCTTCATTATATTTTGCTAGCATCAACACCTTCATCCTTAAACATTTAACTTTTTGGCACTAACAATGCTGTACAGTATTTTCAGAACCCAGTGAAAATACTGCTTTTCATTTTGTAGTATAAGGATTTCCTACTTACTGAGCAGTCTATCCAAATTTGAAACCACATGCAATCCACAAGCCTGTAATTCTTCATTTCTTGGCACACAAGTCAGCATAAATATTGCATTCAGTTTTAACACTGACCTGTGGAGTTGTAAAACCTCAGTTAAAAGCAAGCTGCTCAGGAATTCCTTTAGAGAAGGATCTCTTACAAAAGTCCAGGAGGACTGCAACGCACTAAAGTGCCTGTGTTTAAATAAATACCCAGTCCTGTTGTGTCACCTGTTAGTTTGTTGTTATGAGAAGACTCAACCACACGTACTTTTATCCAGCTAGTCAGGAATAGAGTTTAGTTTCTGTGCTGGGTCCAGTGCGGTCAGAGTGTTCTCTTAGACACAATGTTCTGGTCTGCCAAACACGCTTGAGATCGGTAACTCCCCAGTTCAGCCACCTGGGAAATCAAATCAGGATTTCCATGCGCTGCAGCTCTCTTTGCATGGCCATTGTATATAGCCGAGTTTCCACTGGAACCCCTTTCAAGACAACATGACTGGAGACCTAGCAGAAGAATTTTGACTTTGTGGACCCTTCAGCTCCAGAGGAGCATCATCCCTCCATTCCCTGCCATGTCCAAAACCAGGCTTAAACTGGGCAGCCTGCAGTAGCACAGGGTGCCTTTAGCACCAAATCTGAAGGACCATTTAGTTACAACTGGCAGCAGTGGCAGCAGAAAGTTATCATCCCAAGACTAAAGACATTACCTTTGGAAAATCACTGTTTGAGTTTTATGGATCTTCTTTTTTCCAGATTCTTTGAATACACATTATTCTTGGCACTCCAGTGAAAAACCTGACGATATTTCCTTCTCATTGCATGGGGCATACAGACACCCTACAGCTCTAATAGGAATATCCTCGAGGTCCCATACCTCCTCATTAGCAATTACACAGCCTATTAGCAAGCAGGTGAGTGTTGCGTTCCAAAGGTAGGAAATGAAAAGTCCTATTGCTGTAGAGCTGCTACTGGAATACTTTCTGCAGAACAGTAAGTTTAGATTAATTTTTAATACTTAAGAAAACCTGTCCAAAAACCTGACCTGCACTGTGTCAAACGGCCTCACCAGAACTGTTGCAAAGACTTTCTGGCTCTAAATGAAGTTAATGAGTTTGTATGAACTTTCACCATGTAGAGTTTGTCCAATAGTTGTAAAACAATAGAAAAAGGTGTGCTTTCTTCAGTTTTGAACAGACCATGACCAATGAAACCAGATGAAAGAGCCAGTTCTGAGAACCTCTAACATGCAAGTTCAAATGAACTGGCCTCATATTATCACCAGATTTTTCATCACTCTGAAAACTGTAATACTCTAAGCTGTGGCTGCTTCACACTTAACACAAGGTATAGCTTGCAAGGAGAAATAACTTGTGCCAATTTTCCCCACATCAGAAGTGTTTGGGATTTTTTTTCTGTGTCTGCATTTTATAAAATTTAGAAAAGATTTATCTTTATGGATGAAATCCAGATCTGTAAAGAAGGGAAATTGAGAGTTCTGACGAGGGTCTTTTGCACAGAAATGGCTTCCACCCTAATAAATTCAACGTATTTCTGCTGTAAGGGTAGTTGCAGCCCTGACACAAATGGGGAGACTGAAGGGAACATGTAGAGAGAGGTAACTACATTAGGCTGTGTAGCAGCCTGAACTGCATCAGCTGGTGCTAAAAAGAAGCTCCAGACCCTTTGCTACGCCTGTTGTTAAAGCTTTATGTGTACATATATATATACTCATACACACGCACACACAATTTCTTTAATCAGCTATTACCTTTATTTCTGTTCTTCATTATGAAAAAACATTTCTAGCATCTGTTGATGAAAAGTACAGTCATTTTTAGCCATACATATCATATGTAAAAGCTGTATGCAGAACAAAATTAGTTTAGCAGTTTTAAAAAATAAAATTTAAAGAAGAAGGCATTTAAATAGAATAGCTGCAGCTTATCTTGAAAAGAAAAATTGAAAGAATGTGTAAGGGCATGTGGGTGGTATGGGGGTGGTAACTGAAGATAGTGGCAGAAGCAAGAGAAAATGTTTAAAATTAATATTAGGCCTGTAAAAAAGAAGAGCAAAGCTGAATCTAAAAATAATATTATTGGACATGCCATTTTAGGATATATTCACAGTAGTGTTCCAGGCAACAACAACAGCAAAAAAACACAACAGAAAATAATTAAAGAAAATGTGCTTCCTGTGAAATTGAATTATTAATTAAAAATTAAAGAAGACCTGATTTCTGCTTTCACCAGACCAGTAACTTTATGTCAAATGCCAACACAGGATTCACTTTGCACTATAAAATACCATTATTGCAGCAGCCACTATAGAACTTAAGGAACTTGTTCACTTTGCAAGACAGGCTTTGGAAGTTTTCTGTTACCTCTTGCTTTCTCACAGCATAAGCACACTAGGCTGGTACAAAATGCTAATCACAGTTATTAATTTGAATCGCTATTAGTTTCTTTAATATTCAAAGCAGCCCTGCTAGAGAGAGAAACAAAGCAATAGCTCCAAGGCAACAGAAACTGTTCACTTCCACTGAATAATAACATTTCCCAGCCTTACTTTCAGGCTGATGCTGAATTATGGGCAGAGGTGCTCACAGCTGCTGCTAGATCCAGATGAGTCTACATTTCCATACCAATGGGTGAGACAGCCTCCTCCTCCTCCTTCCATGCAAACAGGGAGAAGGAGAGAGGTGTCAATGAGTCCAGACCCCAGCTGGTGCCTGCAGAAACAGCTCAGGTGCACCTCCATTGTGCCCAGATTGGTGGCAGAACACTGACCATTGCAGCCAGAGGCCTTGGCACATCAAGCTATGGAGGTGCTTGAGCAATCATGGGCAGTTTTTGCCACAATTAATGTATGGACCAAGAACCCTTCTGCAGCCAAGGGATCTTTGATTGTTCTCTGCCGCATGCTTCCTTCCTCTGTGGCTCAGCATCACTGCTACTGCTTTTTTCTTACAACTCTGCTTGTGTGATGTCGGTCACTCTCTGAGTTAGTTAGTCTGGTTTCCATAAGTAGGACAACACCTCATTTTAAGCGAGAAAATAATTCTCTTAATTTCAGTACTGTAAGACTAAATCTCCAGCCCAACAACAACTCCTGAAAAAATTAACCTGATAGTAAATCCATTGTAAGTGCTGATCAGGTATCTGAATCCAAACAAATTATAATGATACAAAGACTTTCCAGTTCTGTTTATTCCAGGCTTCACAGGATTTTTCAGGGCTGTTGACCTCTGTTTTTCTCAAAGCATACCTGTGGCATTGCAGTTTCACTGTACAACCATGCAGAGAGAAACTCTGCCTGTTGCAGCAGAAGAAACACATGTGGCCACCCTGGGAATTACCATCTTCATCTAGGCTTCTTTTCATAGAGAGTGTAGAAAGGTGCTGATTCAGGCAGTGGACAATCTTGCAACAAAATCCTCTTCAAAATTTCGGCTTGTGCATGGAGTTGAGTGATCTGAGTCACTTGACTAGCAAAAACCCCTCCATGTTGCGGGAGATTTTTACACAGCAGAACCTGTAGTAAGGGGAGGGGACATTTGCTAGTATATGGAGAGATCTGCAGGAAATAGGAGACCTTCAAAGAGGGAGTTTCCTGGAAAAATTAAGTTAACAGAACTTTTCTTCAGGAGAGATTCTTGTTCAGGTGTTCTTATTCTTGTTCATATTTTCCTGTGAAAAGGCTAAGGGAGAATTTCAGTCTTTCACATTTAATTCGATAGCACCAAAAGATATCCCAGAAGGCAAAACCTATATAATCTGTAACTAGCAACCGTTAATATTCCTGATTATATAATGGACTGATTTTCACGTAGTTTAAACAGGCGTTTCACCTTTCGGCATTGGTATTTTAACTCAATCGATTTTCAGGAAAGACATTTTCAGTACAACTAAGCTTTGATCATGACAGTGACCATGATGTGCAGGGCCACTCAAATGTGTGCTTATTTTTGTGTTTCTTCACTTAGACAGTGATAAGCTTACAGAGTGCTTAGAAACTGAATAAAGATTTCTCTTCATCAAAGCAAAGATTCCTGAAGAAATTTGGGGAACACGCCCATACTGCACTGCTCGAAAGGTGATATGTGCCTGGGTTATTAAAGACTGAATCACAAAGCTGTAGCAGAAAGGGGCACATTAAAAATGAATGACAACCCTTCCTGATTTGAGTATATAACTATGCACGCAGCCTTAATATTCTCTTAGCACTGCTTGGAATTTTTGCATAAAATTTCCTGCAGCAGAGACTTCTGGTTGCTTGACAGATTCAAACTGACAGTCTACAGGTGAAAGGCTTTCTGACATGTTACTAGTCCTTTGAGTCATTCAGGAGCATAGTGACAAGTGCATATTATGTGTAGGCACTTATCAAGGGCCAACCTCTAAAAATCCTTCTAAAAAATGGCCTCATTGACTTAAGCAAGTCTGTGTCATGCTGAAGGATATGTAGAATTTGGTTCCAAGTACAGAACTTCCTTTCACATTTGAGTGCTCATTTTTTATTCAGTGAGATAATAGCCTGTCAATCATCAGCAAGGATAAGCTCTCACTGTAATTCAGAGAGCAGTTGTTGATTTAACAACGTGAGGCACTAACTTACATCCAACCTTCTCCTTTTATTCCAGGCTTGATATCAACTTTGGAAAAGTTATTAAGAATGTAAAGCCTAAACACAGCATATTCCATTTCTCTTTTGAACATTTTACTATTTATCTTACCCATTTAAATAGTTAAATATTGCATTTATAAATTTTTTCCAACAGAAATGAATAGAGTAAAAACAATATAAAATGTGCAGGCAACATTGTGCAGTTTGCTTTCAGGTGCATCAAGATCTCTTGAAGGGAATAATGCCTTCTTGACAACTGAAAAAATGTACCCTGTACAATAAGGTAAGTTCTATTATTTAGCATATATGCATTTATAAAGTAGCAGTTCCTGGCTTGTGCAAAAATCCTGCTGTTCTGAAGTAAATAAAATACACCCCAGTAACGAAGCAAAACCCTCACCCAACAGGGAGGTATTCACAACTCCAAGTGTGCAAATTGATTGATAGTTGTAAGGGAAGGAGGGAAACATCCAGTGGAGGGCCACAAAGATGATGAGGGGCCTGGAGCATCCCCTGTATGAGGAGAGGCTGAGAGAGCTCAGACTCTTCAGTGTGGAGAGGAGAAGACTGAGAGGGGATCTTATCAATGTCCATAAATACCTGAAGTGTGGGGGACAAATGGATGGGGCCGGGCTCTTTTCAGTAGTACCCAGTGACAGGACAAAGGGCAATGGGCAAAAACTGGAACACCAGAAGTTCCAGACAAACCTAAGGAAAAGCTTCTTTACTGTAAGGGTGACAGAGCACTGGAACAGGCTGCCCAGAGAGGTTGTGGAGTCTCCATCTCTGGAGATGTTCAAAACCTGCCTGGATGTGATCCTGTGCAACCTGTTGTAGGGAACCTGCTTTGGCAGGGGGGTTGGACTAGATAATCTCCTGAAGTCCCTTCCAACCCTTATGATTCTGTGAAATGAAGATGCTCACAGCTTCATGTAGAAGATTTAAGATCAAGAAATTGGAAAATTTTGTAGCTTAGCAAGATGACAGTCAGCTTGGGCTTTTGATCCTTTGATATTTATTTCTTCTTGGTAGAAAAACTGCATGTGTAGAAAGTTGAGGGGACCATGCAACTGCTAGATTCTCTCTATTTTACTGTGCACATGCAAGACACTTACCATGGTGAGTTTAGGGAAATCGGATTAATTTATAAGACTACTTCAGACCCATACCATGGTGAAGTCTCAGAACCCTGCAGAGAAGGTGCTGGGTGTTGGCTGGCAGTAGCCACCCCAGTCCATTGAGGAGTGCTTCTTTCATTCCTCAGGTCCACAGTCATTCCTATGAATGACCTTTGTGAACCTGCAAAAGTATTCAGTCCCACCAAGAGACAGCAGACTGGGAGGTTTCCACCTGCTTACAGTGAACATTAGGGTAATGAGCTTAAAAATGTGTTACTTTACTCTTAGATTAGTCTCTTAACTTCTAGACAGAGACTAAAAATAGAGAAAACAGTCACTGAAAGGGTCAGTGATTTGATCTAGAGATTGCATCAATGTCCTTCTTTTGTTAGGATCTTTTTAATAACACAGCTACATATCTTATTGTGGTGAAAAATGAGGTAGTTCAGTTTTTCTACCATCTTATGTTTTACAGAAGTGTGGTCAATGTGATGGCCCTTAGAAAAGCATGAGGCCATTGCAAAAAAGGCTGAATTTGACATCAGATCCATGTAAAATCAATTCAGACGTCCAAACAATGCATATGGTCAAGACCCATCACAGTTAGGCATCTGGCTCTATTTTCAGCTTGGTATTTCAGCAAAATCTCTGAATTTGGTATACATCTCACTGTGTCATGCCATATGCTTTTCAGGCTGTTAATGCCTTGAAATGAGAATTTGAGGCATTCAAGGAAAATAAGGACTAATTCAGTTTGTCCGCTGTCCTCAGCAGAAAGTTATCTTGCACTGCACCGAACCAGTCCCCTCATCATGTAGGATTTCTGGGTTGCACTTCGTAGATGTCAAACATTCTCACTGCAAAATTAAGGGATTCTGGATTACTCTCTTGGTGATAGACGCTTAGTAGGTGCTCTGGATTTGGTCATGATCCATATTTCAAAGAACACTTAAAATATTATTTTACTAATTTAATAAATATTTATACAGCACCCAGCAGGGAAGCAACAGTGCTGATTACAAGCTATGTACAGAAGGCACCACTGCTACCCAAATATTAAAAAAACAGTTTGTTATAATTGTAATTGCTGAATACCTTGAGCTTATGGTAAACTTTAGCTCTTCTCACAGAATCATGATTTCTTAGTCACCCTTTTTTTATCGACAGAATGTTTGGAGAAAGTCTTCTCTTTCAACTAAACCTAATATTAGTGCCTGACTCACTGATATAGCAATGTTTTGTTTATAGATATTTCAAACATCTTGTGTTTGATTGTATACTTTATGTAAGTGTTTACTCCATCTATATTTTCTTCCATGTTTTCAAAACTGAAATTATATTCACCATTTTATTCCATATTTTCTCCCCCAGAACACTGATTTTTAGGTGAAGTGAACTATCACAAGGATTAGCTGTAGCTATTGACGGAGCAACAGTGAAACAGGGAGCAACCATGCTTCCACTCCTATCATGGCAGTGACAGTGATTGTGGACTTTTCAGAGCACTGTCCCTCAGCAAGCGACAAGAAGGCATTCCTTCCTGTTACTCCTCTGGCCCACTCACAGAAATCCAGGATCAGTATCCTGAACCAAGTAACTTATACAAAACATTTGCAGAAGAAACAACACTATCCTGGAAGGAAATATTTTTTCTTTATTTTATCACAAACTTCTCATCTACACTTAAATAAAGCCATTTGCAATATAACTGTGTTAAGATTGGTATATATAAAAATATATATTGCTGAGGATGTCCAGTTCTCAGCTTCAGTAAGTTTTGGAGACACTCAACACCTCTAGTAGGGCTTAACACTAGTATGTTAGGTCCAGGATATCGCTAAAATATGCTTTAATTTTGGTCATCCCTGAAGTGGTCAGGTAGAGGGACTAGATGATCGTCCCTTCTAACTAAAATAGCCTATTCTATTCTATTCTATTCTATTCTATTCTATTCTATTCTATTCTATTCTATTCTATTCTAAATGTTGATTACCTTAGCCATATACCCCTAAAGGTGCATAAGGAGGAGGTGCATTGCTCTGTTCTATTTGTTCTATTGGTTATAACATTTGCTTTTTATAAACTCAAAAGTATTAAAATAAAATGATAATTCACAAAGTTAAAATGTACAGTTTGGTCTGCTCCAAATCTGGCTTCCTGCTGCACTGTTTGTAAAATCTTAATGCTGCCCTTTGCATATCAATTCTAGAGGAAAGCCTGTAAAGTAATTTAGAATTGGGCTGTGCACCTGTACCCTATCAGACAACTCAGATTGTCAAGTAGATACTAATATGAGTACAATTATCACAGCTTGGCTTATCAGTCTATTATGACTCCTGGGTTATCAGTCAAATCACAATTCTGTGTCACTACGGTCTCTGAAATAATACCAGTTTGTCAAAAACAAAAAGGAAAATATTTCTTTCCTAAAGCTTACAGTTCTAGGGTTGGTTTTTTTTTTTTAACTTGCCAGTTTCTTAACAACTCTACTCTTCAAATTTAAATGAGCTGAAGTCTACTATTTTTAAGTTATTCAGTCAAAGTAAATAAACAACAATCTGAAATTATAAAAATTACTTCACTCAAGCACTTTTTTCCCTTATTAGTCATCTGAGAATATTTTTTCTTTTTTTTATTATTTTGGATTGTCCTAGATAAGTAATTTAATTAGATTTTTTTTTAGAAACATCTTTCCTCTGTAATTAGAATATTAAAATCACCAAAACTTTTGCAGGTTAGAGAAACAGTATATCTAGCAGTCAGAGTCACTGGAAGGCAGCTTGGGGCACCAGAAAGGCGCATTGTTGCTGTCAGTCTGTTTTTCTGACAGTCAAAAGTGAAACTTTCATTAATGATTTTCATTGTTCTATCTATGTTATATCTATGCAATTAGAACATCTTTAATGCTTTAAAGATATTAGGAAAATTCCACTACATGAAATGCTCACAGACATAGGGCAGATTTCTTCAGTGCAATGTAAGATTATAAAAGATAACTACCAGTCTGTTCAGCTGATATTAAGATGTGAAATGTAGTCAAGTCATTCTAAAACAAATTTAGGGTCAAAACAAACAACAGCTCACTCTCCTATGCACTATGTTTTGTTTATTTCCTCCTTTATGCATCTCATAAGTGAAGACAGATTTTTTTAGTCTGTTGCTTTCAGAGGACTAATGCTAGAATTTTGCTTTTCTGTATTTATCTTTGTACAGTAGTTTTGTGTTATTGCTTCGTTTTGTTTTTAATTTGCACTATTGAAATTGTTAAAAAACACTACTATATTAAACGTACAAAAAAAAAAAGCTAATATAGTGAAATGTCTAAATCAAATCTGGGTGAACAGACTGTATGGAAGAATTAATCCAACTTCATAATCAGTGTGGAGGTACTTCTTCAAGAGACATGCCAAAATTTTTGGAGAAGAAAAAACAGAATAGATGTGCCCAGTTAGCAGAAGTTACAATTTGAGAAAAAATTATCATGTATTCTGGTAGTACTTCAAAGTTTTGTGCAGGACAGGAAAATGGACAGACGAAGACCTTAATACTCAGAATGAGTGACTGTTCCCCCCTGTGAGTGAAGAGTCAGGTTTGCTGTTAAAGCTTTTGCTTTCTTAGTTATGGCAGTAAGAAATCATATTAGTAAGGAATTTAAATTTAAAAGCACAACATCTTTAGCTAAGGCTTAGTTTAGGCTAAAGCCCAAGAAAAAAATGGGGATTTTTTGCAGAAGGAAGCTTTGTGAAGCTGTTATAAATTATCTGTTCAAATATGTATTTCAAATATGTGTGGATGTATATATAACTACATATTTTACATAGATATAAGTCCTCTCTTTGCCCCTTGCAAAATGTACCTTGAAGAAAAGAGGTTATGGACATACCCATGTACAGCAGCCGTGCAGCAAGGTCCCTGTGCCTGGGATCCACGAGACAAGTACACGTGCACAGTGACTGTTTTGTCAGATTTCCAAAGTCCAGTAATTTCTAACGCCACCAAGGAGAGTTTTCAAATTTCTTTTCTCCTGTCCTGTCTCCCCTGAGCTCTGCAGCCATGAGCTGCCCTCCCTTCCTTCCCCATCTCTTCCCATTAGAAATGTCACTATCTCCATCTGCTGCCCCTGAACTCCCTGTGCTGGCAGGAACACATCGGCAGAACGAAGCAGCTGAAGTTGTTCAGCACAATGTGCTACACTGCCACTTCAGAGGCAATTACTAGCATTTTCCACCAAGAAAAAAATGTGCAAAAGGGATTATGCTGCTATGTTTGTCTTGTGATGCTTCTAACACTGATCAGGATGCATCTCCTACTTCATCAAGTCCAAATCCTTCCTGAGGTAGTCACCATGCAGTTTATTTGTTCAGTATGTGTACACATGCATTTTACCAGCTAAGCTACCTGGTGACTGAGGGTTTGCTTATGTCTTCTAGTACATCTCTGGAAACAAGATCTGCTCTCATAATACCTGAATTTTCTTTGTGTGTCCATCTCAAACAATGTTACAATCTCAGACAGCAAATCTATGAGTTATTGGCGGTCAGAAGGACTTCTTTCGTTTGAAATTACACCTGCTTTACTGTTTTTATCAAATGAAACCATAATAACACAGCTCAAAAAGTGTGTGCACTTATTGGAAAACACATTTTATAGGAACTGCTTCTTCTGATAATTACATATTTGGCGACAGAGGGTGAGGGGGTGAAGAAAAGCTATTTTCCCATCTGCAGCAAATCCTGACAGCCACTTAAAAACAACAGTAATGAGGGAGAGAAAAAGATATATTTGTGAAGGCTTGAGATACTAGTTTCGGATAAGTATGCCACACATGAATTCTTCCCTTTTTAATTTTAGTTTACAGGGGAGGGGGCTTTGCACAGCTCACTGGAACTCCTGGCAAAATACAGATATCTCAGGATGTGCAGATCTCACTGATTATTTTAAGCAAGAAATACTTAGTGAATGCTTTACTTCACACCATTCACATCATTCAAACTCTGGACAGAGCCAGAAAATGAAGAAGTAAAAAAATGGATCAAAGTCTACTGACCCAATAAATTGAAGAAAAGGGAAACATTCAGATCAGTCTTTACCAAGTCAAGTAATTCATCTCATCCTAAGCAGACTTCTCTTTGCTTTAGAGCTCTGAGTATGGGCTAAGGAAAGTCTGGAAAGGAAAAAAAGTTAAATGATAATTGTTGTCAACTCTGGACAACAGCAGAAGAAATGAAAGTCTTGTAACAGCTCTGTCCTGGGAAGAAGACACGTAGAACAAAGCTCTGCCTTCAGCTGTGCCCTTCACCCTACGGTATTGTGGCAAATTTGGGGTAAGCTGTTTGCATGATCTTGCACCTTACAAATACCTGTGTCCTCTTGTCCATAGGGAAATGAGACGTAGCAACCATCAGCGCTGCAATAAGTGGAAACCTTCGGTCATGCGTAAGAGAGAGCTTGAGGCCTTGGAAAGGTCTTTGCTTTATAAAGTCGTGACTCCTGCATTCTGCCTCGCAATCCTATCTGCTGGCATGTGTAATCATAACCCTTCAGCTGAAAATCTGCACTATTAAAGTCTGCAATGCAAGAATAAATATGTTTATCTGTAGATGTCCCTATTTAGATACAGAAATTCTATTTCTACCTTTAAATATACTGTAAATTTTCCATAACACCTATAAGGCATTGAAACATGTGCTTATGAAAAATAGAGCATGTGAATGTCCTTGATTTTCAGGAGTTGTTAGTCTCTCCTACCTGTGGCACTTGTTGCTTAATAAACAAATCATTTCTACTGACACCCCGAATAATTCAGGGCAGCAAAATTCTCAGAACACTTTGCCACTAAAACCTGTTTTGAGGCTTTACCTGGTGGTTGCTGGACACTATGAAATGGGTACACAGGAACATCATACAGTAAGACTGTTCCCTAGGCCAGTAATACTATTTGAAATGAGCAAAACAGAGTAAGAGAAGCAGGTATTGGTTATCAGGCTCTCTGGTTGCTTTGTGATTGATATTTAGATTAAGAGGAAACTGGTTGCAAGTCTAGTAACTTGGTTCAAACGTAAGCAGGAGCTGCTGTGATAGTCTATCATGGACTGCTCCTGGCATGGTCTGTGGATTGAACACAAGCACAGATGCTTTGCCATTGCCACTTGGATGTAATCGTGCCTTCTTGTCTCCAGCCATGACGCAGTTCTAGTTCTTGTATTTTTATTAACTCATGATGGTTGTGCTTTAGACTGCCAAACCAGCTATACTGAAACCAACTTTTAAATGGAGTATATATATCCTTGAGTGTGGGTTTTTTGTGGAGTTTTCTGACACCCAATTTGAAAAACATCTTTACATGCAAAGTGACATTAAAAGCTTCATTTCTACTAATTTTCATACTTGATATTTAGCATCCTGAAAGAAGGCTGGATTGTTCTGGTGTTTCATTTTTTTCAGGCATTTGGAAGCAATCTGCTAGACACAGTACAACCTGGCAGCTAGTGCAACATGCAACTTCAACACCAGCTCATTCATTGGGGAAAAGTGTCTGAACTCACTAAGCAACTGCTGGCTGTGGGCTAAGGATGAAAAGAGGACATGGCACCCTAGTGTCCTGAGGAGGGTACCTGTTGGAAGGCAGGAAGCATTTGCACACTGAAGTGGTCAGCTCTCTCTCACCATACAGTGGCACCAAAGCATCATGAAGCCTGAAAGGATGCCAGCTTTCTTCCTAAGGACCAAATCTTGTACTCCATCAAAATCTTACCCAAGGTCTCGGGTGTGGAGGTGCAGCAGAGAGAAAAGGTGGGTACTGAACATCAGGCTGCCTAAGAGGCAGAAGCCATAGCAAAAGCTCTAGATACGCTTTTGATAACTGAAGAATACATCAATATGTTGGGCAATGACCATCCTTTTGCTTCTGAAGGAGACAGCTTGTGTAGCTTCTGCCCCTCAGACTCTGAGCAAGTGGAAAAAACATGCTATGGGGTTGCAGTTACAGCTTTGGATGGCTAAATTCAGCCATATCGCATCAGTGCAACTGGAAACATGTTCCAGTTCGGATGTTATTCACATCAGCTCATAACACACAACAAATTGTTACTCTTCTGGTTCAGCTTGGTGCAAATGGAGCAGAACGTTAGGAAATGTCTAAAGATAATCAGGAAATAACAGGAGAATAGAAAACATTTCTCAATTTGATTGTACAAACATGTTTTATCATAAAAAGAAAAAAAATTAAAAACCAAAATGACAACAGGGTTCCCAGATTCAATTGCTGTTTTGTTTTACATTGACTACTGGCAAACTTCTGATTCTTGCACTTCAAAACTCCCTGTATTAATTTAGTGCAGTCTGAAGGACTCAGCTTTTTCATAACTCAAGGCACAGCACCAAAGCGCAGTCCTCAGCTTGACATCCAGTCAGGGTTATTCTGTGGATTGCCTGATTCCCAGAGATTTTCTGCACATCGTCTAAGCATCTGATTACAGCAGTGCTATAAGTGGATAAGACTATTCATCATGTAGCTTTCCAGACAGTACATGATGTCTTCTACCTTAGGAAAATTAGTGTGCTTATTATTTTGCAGTTCAGATTCCAGTTGCTTGCAGAAGTGACGTCTGTGTTCTGGAATTATTTGAAATGTTTGTTGCATTCAGAAAGCATCTTGTTTTACTATCATGGTGAAATTCAAGCATATGACCAAATTATTCTCAGAATCATCAGAGAATCCTTGTAAAATAACGTTGTAATTGCCCTAAAACAAGCAAGGAGAAAAAAAAAAAAAAAAAGGATAAAATTAGTGCATAATACTGCCCACTCTTGTCTAAGTAGCTACTTAGAATGGTTCTGGTGATTTCTGTTAGGATGGAAAAAAGAAATATTCCCATTAGGGACTGTATCATGGGTATATTCAGATTTATGTGAGCACCACATAAAAAAGTAGTGCTCAACTTTCCTCTCGTGACAAGGATACTAAGGAGCAGCAGTAGGCTGTGGTCCAGCTTGCACTTCTCTCTCAAACTGGAGTCCTGTGCTCCCCAGGGCACCTGCTCCCCTTTCCAGAGCTGTTTTCTTGAGTAACGTTTCTGACTCCACAAACAGGAATTAACTGAGTCGATACATGAGATTGCCTTCTACAGCAATGGGCTTCTTTGTCCCTGCTGAGAGGGGGCCCTTAATAGCACTTACAGTTTTCATCCAGCAAGGATTCAGTCCTATCAACACTTGCACTTCCTGCTGACTTTCTGCCACCTTCTTGCCCCAATACCCATATGCAGACCACAGGTAGTTGCAGTAACACCCTCTGTATGTTACAGGCAGACCTAGGGAAATCCTCCAGTCTACATACCACACAGCTTCTGACCAGTCTTGTAATAGTGCTTGTTGTACCGGACAGACCATCTTTCTGTTTTCAGCTATAATCACATATTAACATTAGCTGATATTTTTGGTCTTTTCTTTTGTAAATAAAGGAAGAGTAATAGAGGAATAGTAACCTGAGGACATCTGGCATTTCAGAGATGCTACCATTCTGGAGTCATCACTTCAAGTATAAGAAATTTTTCCGTCAATTCCTTTTGCTGTTTTCTACAGTTTGGGTGAACATCTCGTTTCAGAAAATACATATATGTAAGCATATGATTTTACTATTGTTATTTCTTTATATAAAATGCTGAAAAGTACCTTTGGAAACTTTATTCTTGCACCTTTAATATCAAATGTTGATGCAATTGTTTCTGTAAAACAGAGATAATTATAATATAAACGGTTACTTAGTCATAAAGCCATCAATCAAACTTTCTAAATAACTTCAAAGCAATATGGTATATCTCTCAGCAGCAGTGCTAATGCCATTTACTCTTCCAGTGACAAAGCTCTCACCTGTTTCTTCTCCCAGAGCTCTGCCTATTTGTCTAAACCACATTAGAAAACAGAAATTAACTACAATGCTCCTGCAACATCTCCTACAGACCCATTCTACTGTGGTAGCTCCAATAATTTAACTTGTAATATTGGTTCAGCTGAATAATAACCAAAGAGGGCTGATACTAATTTTTAAAGAAAGTAAAACATGGATTAAGTATTTTTACCTCCTTACAGGTCTTTTTTGGTCTTTAGTCTGACATCCTGCCTGAATTATCTGGATCTGAGCTTTTGTTCTGTTAATGTTGGTTAGCCCCTACAACAGGATTGAACCTACTCTAATAAAAAAACAATATCCATAGGTGTATAGAATCTCTTGAAAAATCCATCCAGATACTTATATAAATAAACTGTGTTCTGGATATTAGTAGTGCCCTTAGCTACTCTCAAGTTTTCTGTACAGTCCAGTCAAATGTAGTCTTTCCATGTCACTTAGAGATGTTAACAATTAAAGTGTCACAGCGAGATTAAGGGTATTAGTAATCCTAATTTATAGAGACAGAAACTGTCGTACAAGAATGTTAAAGCATAGAATTTGGGAATTCTCTTATTTTAGTGGGGTTCTAGTACTGGAGAACTGCCTGCTCTGAAGTCTGTTGCCTGCCAAGCAAGGTGAATCTTTCTAGACTGTGGAGAGAAAAAATTGTCTGCATGGGTTGATCCATTAGTTTTTTAAGAAATCTGATTAGTAGTGAAAAAGAGATGGCACAATATGGCCCTGATGTGGAGGAAACCTGCCAGGCAAGGAAAAGGCACAGTATGTTTTCTGCACAGACCTCCTTTCAGCTTTCCACACAATGAGTATTCGTCGTCAGCT
Organism: Caprimulgus europaeus; assembly: GCA_907165065.1. The sequence continues at coordinate 34,075,826 of OU015525.1, forward strand.
CCTCTGCAAAGGACTTCTTTCCAGTGTAACGCTCTGGCACCGTTGTACCAGACTTTAAAAACAACCTTCAAAAAGATGATGTCACTTCCTAGTTAAGACATTGTAAGTAAGAAAATGGTAGTTGGTGGGGAAGAAAAACATAAATGCAGACACATGATTTAGATAAAAAATCATTTTCTCCAAAATATAAAATTTTTTGAAGGCTCCCTACAAAACTAACAACAATACAAAACTGTTACTTCCAGGAAAACAAAAGCTAGTTTTCAACAAAAAACATCAATCTTTAAAAATATTTGAGTGAACAATTTCAAAATCTGTTTTAATTTCTTCATCAAAGACAACAGAGTTCACTCACCTCTACAGCTAACCCAAAGAAATAATCAGATGGGGACTCTCTAGTTTTAAACAGGTGTTGCAAACTGTCCTGAACACTGGTAGCCATCATAAAAATATTTTTCTAGTGAAGCAAACTTAGTCCAGCTCCAGATTTTTTACTCAGAAGGTGAAGTTTATAATACAGCCATTTCATAAGTAACTCAGCTTGCCAGCTTAAAGCTGGTTTTAAAGATTAAGGTTGAGTTTGCATACACAATCCAGTACCATTTCCAGCTTCTGGAACATGCATGTTCTTACAAGTCCTGCCATACTTGGATAGCCTAATGATATTCTCTCCCCCTAAAAAGACTTGGATCTCCTTCAGGCCAGAAGAGCTTGTGTGCTGCAAATCTTGTCTACTTCTTCCAGATAAACGTCTTCGAAATAAATGGAAGCACCTAAACTGTCTCAAATTTGCAGGTACAGTGCTAGGTAGGGTGTAGAGCTCTGGTAACTGCTCCAACAAGTAAAACTCAAATACACTTATTCACACAAATCATAATTTCTGTCCATGATTACAGTTTATCTATTTCATTTTTAATCACAGAAACTGATCTCCTAGATCATTTGGTATTTAGGAAGTGTCAGCTTTTTGCTTGTATCTGATTTTTTGCATTTGCAGAATACAATTCTCCAACCAAGAGGGACTCACTTGGAATCCAGGTAAGAGCAGCCTTCCAGGTGGATTTGTTCATAGTGCTGCAAGGTGTCAGATTAAACATGAAAGTATAGGCTGGCGAATCTACAGGAAAAAATTATTTCATATTGGCAGTGTGAATAAGCTTCTCCATAAAAATAATAACAATATACATACACACACATCCACAATAAACACATGCATATTTTAAAATGTATTTAATATAAGATATATACTATAAATTTGTCTAATAATAATAGCTATATTAAATATGTATTTAAAATTATATTTTAAATTATTTATGTGCTTCAAAGGCAAAAATAATATAATATTTCTTTAAGTAGCAAGAAAATTCAATTATTTGGTTGATGATATTTTGCACACAAAACTCAGAGGCAAATACCTTTATTTCTCTTTTGAAGTTTTACAAACTTTTCATTAGCACTAAGCCAGCATGGTCCTCTGCTGAAAATATCCCTACTTAAGGTAACCATTGAATGTATATAAACTTGCTGACAACAGCTAAGAATATATTTCAAGTATTCTCCAGGATAATGTAAATGAGCCTTTGAGTAGATTTGCATTGTGAGTGACCACCTAGCACTGTACAATGCACAGTGTCACATGCAGTGCAATAGAGCATCATACAACCTGTATCTACTCAAATTTAGAGCCCATTAGCTGATATTTTAGTTGTAAATAAATCATTCAGTGGCAGCCTTTGGAAAGGTTTCCAGTCACTATTTTTATTTTTATTTTAGGAAAGGTCTGTTCAATTTAGCTTGCTTCTTCCCTCCCTAATGTGCTAAGGTTGAAGAAATTTTTTTGCAATGAGGGTGGTGAAACACTGGCACAGGTTGCCCAGAGAGGTGGTAGAAGGCCCATCCCTGGAAACATTCAAGGTCAGGTTGGACGGGGCTCTGAGCAACCTGATCTGGTTGAAGATGTCCCTGCTCACTGCAGGGGGCTTGGACTGGTTGACCTTGAAAGGTCCCTTCCAACCCAAACCATTCTATGGTTCTGCGAAGTGCCCCCCAGGGTGGTGAAGGGCTGCTCCCTGCTCTAACCCAGCCAGCAAAGGGGAGGGCAGGGTGATTCACAGGGAAGGGTTCTGTCTTGTGTTTGGGGGATTTAAGCAAGGGCCATGCAAAGGGAAACTGTCTGGCTGTTGGTAATCAGCAGTCAGCTTCTCATCTCAGATACAACTACGCACAGGAAATTATGACAGGAAATAGGGCAAACAAAACTCACCACAGTCTCACAGGTCTGGTTTGCAAGCTTAAGTACCAACACTATTGCCCTTGTTACTCTTTTAACATGAGTATTAATGTTAAGCAAAATACCCAAAACAAACATCCCCTCCTGTGCCTCAATTTATATAGCTATTTTACAAGTAATATAGACTAGTAATGCACACAGATTTTCAAAAGCCCACCTTCTGGCCACTGTGTCTGCGTGGGCACACTGAGCCTGTTGAATACGGACAACACAGAGGTGCCAAGTTGTTGCAAAATTGACCAAAAAACTCAGCAAACTACATAGATCCAGCAGCCCATGACACAGATAAGGCAAGAAAGGACACACTGTGCTGTTCCAGAGCCTGACTGATCTTCCAGCCTGGAAAAGTACCACATTCCCTTCTTTTTCCATAGACTTACAGTTTTTCATCATAATATATTGGTTAAATCAATGTGGATAATTTATACAATACAGTACTCGCAAAACAAGTTTAAACCCCTTATATATTATTTTTCCCTGAATTGCAACATGCCTGCTTTACTTGGGAGTAAACTTCTCTCTTAGCTATTGCAACCAGCACTGTGGTAATATTTACAACTACGCAGTATAATTCTTACAATAGGGTAATTAATAACAGAAATATACTCCAGTTGAACATCTTTTTATTTTTTCACATTCATCAAAGAAAGATATTTGAAAGAAGGCTCACATTTCATCAGACTACAGTAATTATTGGGCTAATGCCAGTAAAAAAAAGAATAAGCTATTTTTTACTTACCACAAAAAGTATATGACATTTCTAAATCTGATGATGTGCAAAGAAATTCACTGACTCCAGGGGTAAATAAAATGAAAAAAAGAAGTCCAAACATAGTTAGTTATTTTGCTCAGTATTCGATGGAATAAAACTTTGTTTTGGGGAAAGAGGAAGAAAAATTCAGCACAATCATCCTCAGTCACATGTCTTCGGGGAATATTTGGTCGTCAAATTCTCTGCAATCTTAATTAATCCTACTGCAGCACAATCAGTTATCATCATCATAAATTTTGTGAAGAAAAATAATTTCTGCTTTTGTTGTTATATTTTCCCCAGACAATGCAGCTCAAGGCACGAGTGAAAAATGAAAGAGAAAACTGTGTGAATGGGGAAGTAAGAAGAAGTAAAATCATGATTACCAGAAGCATGTAAAGGGCAAGTTTAGTTGACTCATCAGGAGTAACATTTTTTAAGGCATAATTTCAAGCACTCACAGAGTTTCCTGAACATAATAAAGAAGAGAAAAATAGAAAAATCCACAAATTATGAAAACCAAGTACACTGTTTTATTGATATAGCAGTCCATAAGTCTCACAAGTTTTCAGAATGAACTTCTTACAAAGCTCACCGTGCTTTCAGAACACGCTGGCACTCCGGAGGAGTGCAATTAGATGATATATTTCCAAATGAAGGTAAGGGTGGCAGCTGAATGCAACTGCCTGTCTGACATGTAACTGTGCAGAACCACTGATGTCCTGCATTACCCCTTGTTAAAGGAGCCCTGTTTTAACCTGGGATGTTGAAAACAGTCTAGGCTGCAGATTTTGATACTCAAGTTTGAAACACTAAACCAAAAACTCTTAAAGCACTTTTGGTATTGGATACCTGCCCTTATTTTTAGCCGTTAGTGCAATGCACAAAGAGTAACATATTTTTCCTGCATCTACTGTATTGGTTCTGTGGACTAAACTGGGTCAGCTTTTCCTGCACAAATCCAACAATATTGCCCATTTCAGCTACAGGAACAGATTTTTTAAAAGTCTAATACCTCATACAAGGGAGCACAACCACCATCTAACTGACAGGACAGGATAGGCAATTATTTTTTTTTTAAGTATAATAAAATACGGAAGAATTATTTACACGTCTTCATAAAATTATTTTCTCACAAGTTACCTTCTTGATTTGTATGTGTGTCTGCAGCCTCCTCTTAGATCAGAAATTGTATTTCTTATGAAAACCAAGCAGTATACACAACAGTCAGGTACTTGGTTTTGTGCCAAGCAGGAAACTTAACAAAAATTACTTATAGCAAATATAACTTAATCTGTTGTTCTGACTCTCCCCACTTAGCATCACAATGTCTAAAAACTTTTATTCTCACAAATTCTATTCACACTAGGGTAATATTTTACATATTTTAAAGATAAAGTAGCAAAATACTAAAAAATTGTTTTTCAGAAGTCCAAACCGGTAACACAGATGATCATTTAGGAACAGCAATATGCACAAAAACTTGACTGACTGTGCCCAGAAGAAGGAGAAGGCTGAGAATTCTATTAAAGCTACCTAAAAGTACCAAATAATGATTTAAGGCATGTAATCATTCACAAAGTAAGATCAAAATTTGAAAATTTAATATGGCTAGAGAATTCTCTTCATTATTTCCAAATCTTTCCACAGACCACAAGAACAGTTCCATTGGCCTGACAGAGTTCAAGACTGAAAGAATCTCCTAACATTTGGCTTTTAACTAGGAATGCAAAGTTATACAACTTTCCTGACAGATCCCCAGAGTACATATATTGTACACACATTGTACACAGATTTTTACTGCTGTTTAATAGGAGACTATAAAACATACAAACCGTTTGTGATCATAGCAATAATACAGTTTTATTTCTAAATGGCCAAATTTTGCTTTAAAAAATAGCAAAATATGTAGTGGCGTTGAAATAAATCAGTAAGACTGTAACAGTTGGAAAAATAAGAGGCATAATGAGGCAGCCACTGAGGAGCAATGAAGCAACGGCTAAAGCAGAGCTACCTTATATCTGTACTGGTCACCATGTCAAAAAAAGGTTCCTTTCAACCACAAAGCCATGGCCACTTACGTGGAGTGAGTCTAATCAGTGAGAAGCCAAGCCAGGCTCTCTGCCGAGTGTCCTGCCAGTCCAATAGATTTAGCAAAGGCCACAGGTCAGTTTGAAGTAGGCGTGAGATGGCAGTGACTGTACCTTATTGACATATCTGATGACCCGGCGGAAAGCAGGACCCTCAGCAGCCGGACTCGTACTTTGCTGCAAAGGGTGTTGGGTGGCTGATGTACACATGGACAGACCGGATAGAGCACTGCAGATTTACAAGATTTTATATAAAAGCTCTTTTAACATAAATGAAGACAAGCTCTCTGCTGAACTCCATGACTTCCTAGACCTGGTTCAAGAATAGGTGGGTTTTTTTCAGATACTTGCTGCAGTGAATGATATAGATGAGGAATGAGTCCCCCCTGGTGGCTTGGACAGACAGACACATGGGGGAACCTCTATATCCTCTCCCGTTCATTATTGCACTTACATTGCACAAGTCAAGACTATTCCAGTGCTTAAAAAAATCAGCATAACCAGGCTCCATTTTAAAAGGCTCTGGCTAGCTAATGGGAAAATAGGAACAATAAGCGCTACTGGTATCAGGGCTAGAATATCACTTATGACCACGATTATAAAGTCTACAACCTTGACCACTGTGCCTGATTAAATTGTCCTTTGATCAAAATAACAGTCATTTTTAAATCTTTTCAGCAAACAGTTTTAGATGCTTGTGGCTTTTGACACCCATGTTGATGCCATTCATAGAAATGATCTCTTGTGATGTTCACTGAAGTCCCAAGCTAGAGCACTATGGTTGGGTGTGAGGAGTCTGCTCTGTCCCTTTCTAGTCAGTATAAAGGGCACTGGAGAGGAAGGATATACATTTCTATATATTTTATTTTACTAAATACTTTTTTTTTACTATACTCTCTTCTTTTTATACTCTGATCCAGAAGGAAGGTGAAAAGGAGAGAAAGGAAAGTGGAAAGAACTATACAATAGCGTTACTTCACTAGAGTTTTGTGACAATTTACTTAATTTATTTTAAAATCCTTTGCAACTACATTTAGTAGGAAACCAACTCCCATATCCAGTTAACAGTACATAAAATAAATCTAGTCTAGAGAATTTAGGATTTAATATCTATGACTTTTCATTTTGTCTACATCTGAGATGCTGAGAGTAGTTTAACTCCAAGCCTTCTCACTGATTTGTCATTAAAATCCTTAAAACTAATTTATGGTATTTTCACCTTTCTCAAGACATCCAAAAAGTGCTGAACTTGCTTGTGATTGTTTTTAAAAGTAATCACTTTGTATTTGAATTGTTGGCTGCAGATGTGTACTTTGACCAGATAAGCACTTATAAGTCACTGAAATCTCCCTCAGGAAAGAATTATAATATACATTATCATAATATCTCATCACAGACAAATAAATAACAGTATACAAGTACAGCAGAGGAAAGTACTCAATTTCAAAGTGTTAGTCAGACAGAATTAAAAATTATGTCCTAGTTCTTGGCATGTACCAAAACCTCATGTTAATGGAAAACTCTTTTAAGATGTTAAACACATTTATTCAATAAAGAAAGAGGCAATAACAATTTAACTTTCCTTACAGGACCATTTGTGACTGTTTTTGAAGTAGATCTCTTTGCAGCTGGAAGCAGACATGTTTATTACTTCTGATCCTGGTTTCAGGGTTGCTGCTGAAGACACTCCAGTATAAAGAGACCATATATAAGGCATAAGGCAAACAAAAACATACTTGGCAATCAACATAAGAAGTAGAAAACTGCAGCAATTCATGGGTAAATCTCCCTTCTCAAACGCTCTCACCCTATCTTTGACAATGTTTGTAGCAGAAGTAGAAAGTCAAGCCCAGGGATACCATAAAGAGGGAGAGGATTCAGCTCCTCTCCATGCAGCTGATGAAGCGCTTGAGGGTGCCAGGGGAGTCCGACCCAAGAGCAGCACACCAGCACATATCCAGCTGTGACTTGGTAGCATTTGAGTAAGAAAGCAACTAGTTGTGGAAAGAAAGAAAAAGTGATGTACCATATTCTGTATATGTATATTTTTAATGCTGTATGCGCTTTGGCTTAGTAGTTTGATTTGAACATAACACATTAAACCACTGGAGGCTATTAAAGTGAAGCAAATACACACCAGGTGGTATTCTGTGGAAACAATTATGTTGGAAATAACTCTCTGTTGCCAGTAGGCTTGTGGTTTATTCTTTCCAAGCCAAGTTTAGGATTAAAGCTTATAGTTATACTCTAAAGTATACATTAAACCATTAAAGTTGTCAAGAAGAAGAGAAGGTAGAGGGTGAAGTGAGAGGAAAGGGCTGTGTCCTACTTGAGGCTGACAGAAAGCACACCACAGCAACCCTGCCCACCCTGGTATTCCAGAAATGGAGACAGCTGGACATATTTTGCAGCCATTTGCTCTTGTTCTCTGTTCCTCCCTGCTTAAAATAGCTGCTCACTGAGGTCTGTATAGCTGTGGGATAATCTTATCATAGTGGATCCAACTCCTAGCTAGCACACTTGTCCCGTTTCTCAAGGGGGCTGCAGCAGGCTATGCTGTACCTGGAGGCATGAAGAAATTCATGGTATGACCACAGAACTCCAGGGCAAACAAATTACAGCAGCTTACCAACTTTCCACCTATTAAGTTATGCTGAGCAATTGTAATAATTGACACATGTGCTCTCAATTTTTACAGCACAAACAGAATTTCATGAAGTTTCCATCACCTAAATTAGGCTCTCAGAGTATCATGCAAAAATCTACATAGCTGTTCTTCATCTTTGCCAACGTGATGACTTTGGTTTGTAATAAAGCAAGCTCCAGTGAAACTACTTCCCTTTTGATTCTACAGAGTGTGGTTAAAAGTGTGAAGTACCTGAGAGCTTTAAAGATTTCTCTTTGAAGTACCAAAAGGAGATAATTTTCTCATCAGAATTTTTTACATTTGCAACAAAAGGCTAAGGGTTGTAGAATAATTTAATTAAAAAAAAAAAAAAAGAACTACAAGAATCACTGTACTTTATAATTAAGAACAGATAGGAAAGAATGAATAATATTGTGGACAAAGCCAAAAAGCTGAGAAAAAGGGAGAAGGACACCAGCAGGAAAATAGCATGTAGTCAAAGACTAAAAAGAAAAATTTGCAAAACAAGCAGTCATCTATGACGTTTTGTGGAAAACTTTAAGGATGGAAGGGGATGCGTTCCTGCTCTTCACACCAGATTGAGTGAAACTGGTACCAGAGTAAGATGTAAGACCCAGCTGCTAGGGACAAGTGACTGGATGGTACTAGAAAGGCTGCAGGAGCTGGCAGTCTTCAGAGTAGGTGCTGCCTTGCAAATAAGACAGCTTGTAAATAATGTATTTTAAAAGATGAAGCTTCTACACCAGTGTTTCCTTCAGAATCTCCACATGCATGAGCACATTCTCTAGGTCTTACAAATTGTTTCTTCCATGTTGGTACGCAAGTTACGCTCAGTGAAACATCAGCAACTTCCAGCAATGAAAATGTTAGCAAGTAGTAACACTTCCGCAATTAGAAATATTTTTCACCAAGTATATAAAACCGAATTAAAATAAACCAGAAGAAAACACTAGTTCACAAAATTAACAGGATTGTGAAGGATGTGGAGCTAACGTAACCAGGCTTTGGGAGATACTTGATGGCGATGTTTATTGAAACATTCAAACTACAGTATTGTCTTGCAGGATTTGTTAGCAGCAAGAGGGTCTGTTTTAGCTCATGCACATTTCCTAGCTGAGGACACCAAGAATTTCAGAGGTTTCCACTTGGAAATGCGCTGAGTGCACTATTAAATATCTGTATTAAGACAGACTGTTTAGAACCAAGTTTAAAAAAAAAAAAAAAAGAAATAAGTAAAACAGAAATGCATCTAGAAGTCTTCTAGGATTACATTTTCATTCCTTTATTTTGTTTCTAACTTGAAGAACAAACTATACTTGTTTGAATATTAGTCTCTACTGCTCTCAACAAGCTCCAGGGATCTAAACCAGTCACATATGTGCAAGTATACTTGAATACTGTGTTCAGTTTTGGGCCCCTCACTACAAAAAAATATATTGAGGTGTCCAAAGAAGGGCAACAAAGCTGGTGAAGGGCCTGGAGCACAAGTCTTATGAGGAGCAGCTGAGGGAACTGGGGTCGTTTAGTCTGGAGAAAAGGAGGCTGAGGGGAGACCTTATTGCTCTCTACAACTACCTCAAAGGAGGGTGTAACGAGGCGGGTGTTGGTCTCTTCTCCCAAGTAATAAGCAATAGGACAAGAGGAAACATCAAGTTGTGACAGGGAAAGTTTAGATTGGATATTAGGAAAAATTTCTGTACCAAAAGGGTTGTCAAGCATTGGAACAGGCTGCCCAGGGAAGTGGTGAAGTTATCATCCCTGGAGGTATTTAAGAGACATGTAGATGTGGCACTTAGGGACATGGTTTAGAGGTGGACTTGACAGTGTTAGGTTCACAGTTGGCCTCGATGATCTTAACAGTCTTTTCCAGCCTAAATGATTCTATGATGCCAAGCACACACTGGAAGCAAAAACTGAAATAAAGCCAAATCTGAGAATCTTGGGATCATACACAAGGACAGGCAGGGGTGGAAACACTAACAGGGATGGGGCCAAAGCCATACTTATTTGGTAACCATAACAAGTATTATGACTTTAAGATTTACAACTTGGTTGTTTCCCAAACTGAGTTTGCCAAGTTAGCAGCAAACAAGATTGAAGTGGGTAGAATATTGTGCATCTCTAGTAAGTTAGGTTTTGCCTTTCTTTAATATTAAAGTACTATTAAAAGAAAGCTATGAATCATAATTATTTTCAAGTTGCACCTTGGAAGTGTAAAATACTTTTCTGAGACTACATTGTGGAGAGAATAATCATCTATCTTCTAGTAGAAATGTGGATTTTTAAAATTATTTTCATTTATTTATTTTTTTTAAATAATCTGTACGTCAGAAAGCCACCTACTAGCTTAACTTGCATTTCACTGCCAGAAGAGACAGAAGAAGCAATGTTTAACTTCCATACTTTTTTGAGAAACTTAACCACTGGGATGGAAACATCTTACTATCACTGCTTAAAACTGAATTGGTCAAATCTCAAATTTAATAATGAAAACTTCCTACAGTCAGAAGCAAAAGCTGAGGATTTTGATATTGCTCAAGGGGTACATAAATATAATTTTAGGGCCTTTCCTTTACCTTCTCTTGTAAACTCTTATTTCCTGTTCTCCCTGTATTTGGCATTCAAAGATTAAGTTAACTTCATCTGCAAGCACAAAAAGAAGAGCAAATGCATCAGATGTGGAAAGAATGAAAATATTATTTTTAATTAGTTGTAAAACATCATTTCAATAAGGACAAGTAGCACAACCAGGTGATCAGAATTGTTTGTTACTGGCCTTACATATTCAATATCATTTATGGATTTTTTTTTAATATACATTATTGTTACCTATGAAGTGATACTGGCTTAATGGGGTTAGATCGGGCTTTTAAATTTATAGCTGTGCCAACACAAAAGAACTGCCTCAAAAATATGTGGATGTGATTATTTGTTTTTTAATTACTCAGCAGGTACACTGAGGGCAGTTCAACAATCAGAAAAACAACATTTAAAAACACTGATGTTTTAATAAGAACTATAGTGTGATCCCATGACAGGAAACTGAAATAACAATCTTGGAAAACATTTAGCATTTAGACTTTTAAATACATTTTTTTCAGCTAGAATTTAGGAAACATCTGTAAATGAAGGTAGCTGTAATTATTTTTTATTAGCAGTAACAGGATAACTTAATTAGTAGCAAGCATCAGATTTATTTATTACAAAGGGCACTGCTAATACAAAAGGATTAATTTGAATTTTGCCTTTTTTTTTTTTTAATTCTGCAATTTTTAAACCACAAAATATTTAGGCCTTTCATGATGTGGAAACAAGTTATCTGTCAGTTTACATGACAAATCTCTCCTAGGGCTAAAAACATTTAAATCCAATTTCTGCATACTTAGAGTGCACAACTAACCAGCCTAGTCGCACAAAAAGATCTCATCCTCTTTTTACTTGAGATAAAGGGGGCTTTCTTTGCAGTGCTAAAAATCAAGAGGTTAGTTTTTTAAAGGCACGGGATCTGAACAGTACTCTACAGGGGATCCCTTTTGCTTCCCCACCTTACATAAATGCTGACAGAGTCCGTTTTAGCCACTAGCTGCTAGTATTTTCTTTAAGTCGGTTCAAATATAGCACATGTTTTCAATGGGATATTCACAGAGCAAATCTTATGCTAAGGTGCTTCCCCCCACCAAGCACAAAGAGAGGCTCCTTGTTCTCCACCCCTGGGGACAGGGTTGCTCAGAGTGGGACTCTGGCTTAAGAGAGCATTTAGTAGCTGTGAGTGGCCGGAGGTTACTGGGACACAGCCACCCTCCTATCTTCTCCAGAGGCCTGCAGGAACTAGCAGCAACACCCATCTGCTTTCTGAAGACTCCTCCTGGCTCCCGATGCTCTCACAAAGGGAAGTCAAAGCCAGCCCCACTCCCTCTGCACCACCAGCAGTGCTGACGTAAAAGCACCATCTTTTTGGATTACGTACCATTAATCTTTAAGGCTTAAAAGCTTAACTATGTACATGACAGGTAATGGGTATTGATGATTTTTCTTTATATGGATGGTTCCTTTTGAAATGGAGATGGGGAGATTGCTACATAGCCCATGCATTTTACAGTTCTTCTGGACAGTTAATAAAAACCAAGCCAAGAACAAACAAGCACAAGACAGATCTAAGCATTTTTTTTACTATGTTTTGTGTCATTAACTCTGAAGAAACCCCTGCATTGTTTACAAGTTTAAAAAATGGTTTTTTTTATACATTCCAAAATGCATTTGGGGAACTCTAGTTACCTGATACTTAAGAAAGTGTAGTAGAACTTTACATTCTTTCACATATATAGCACTGCAACACAAACAATGACAGTGACATTCATTATCGTCACATTATTTCCCTTCACCAGCTTCCTTCTCCTCCTCTAAGTTAAAATAAAAGGATTTGTCATAGCCCATGAGATGGTTAAAATCCTGAGGATTCGGGAAAAGCGTCGGATTAACAAGCATCGACTTTGTTTTAGCATAAAATGTTGTGAACATCTTGGTGATGTCTGGAATCTTTACATCTTTCTGATGGAAAACAGTTGCTTTTTCTGTCAAGATCGCATTGTATGTAATGGCTGTATAGGTGTCCATTTCATCCTTATAATAGAGTCGAATCACATAGCCTTTTGTAAGGACATGCAATGTAACCGGTGTTACAAACGTAAAAAAGCCGATCAACCCATAAAAGGCAGCTTGTATCAACAGGCTTTCAAATCCAATGCCAGTTTTGAGCATGATGTAGGGCACCATGAACAGGTTGAATATGCTGGTGGAGTAAGAGAAAAACCTCACACCTACATAAAGCAAAACAAAAAGAACATGAATGTTAACACTTATGAGTAAAAGTTTCTTTGTAATTACGTAAGTTCTGCTACTATATGTCAATGGCATTACTCATGTTGGGTTTATCAAAGCAGTCAGCTAGCTCTATTTCTATGATGAAGTCAGCTACTAGCTATTATACACACCTATGAAGTTTTCACCTCACAGATAGGAAACTGAGTTCAAAAGAAACCTGAGTCCAGTAACGGACACACAAAATAGTAATCACTACAGATATGACTGGGAATTTCTTTCTCCATCAACAACTAACGTTGACATTCAGTGTGCATTACAAAGAAGCTTGCTTGGTTCCTTGGTTCACCATGCACAACTTGAAAAACCTAGGTTATTCAATATTAACAAGTACTCCACAGCCACCTTGCATGCAGCTTGAAAGACAGTAGCCAGTGCTGTTGATCACCCACAGTCCTTAAGCAACCAGTCTAAGATGATGTGATAATTAAGAATGTTAGGACATACTTCTTCTTTAAGACACAATCCAAAAATGCATATCAGAAAACATCCTGTGGATTACTTTTCACTAGGTCTTTGTGACATTAACTAGTCAATGAAAGACCAATGGAGTCTTATTCTAGATACTGCATTTCATCATAGTATCTGTCTACTTTAGAAACATTTCAGTACCATTTGAAAGCATAAAGAACGTAAATAGCAGTTACAGTTAGTCTTTATTTGCTACTGGGTTAGGTAATGCACTCCAAAGGCTGCAAGAGAAACAGAAAAAGGCTGAGGGATTACCAAGATGCACAGTACCTAGAAAATTCCCTGCAGACCTAAGTGTAGAAGCAGAAACCCAAGCACCACCACCACATTTTTTTGCTGTACAGAGGATCTAGGTTTTAGCGGAGTTGGAAAGGAGAACATTCACTTTTATAATGTTGCATTTTAATATTATCAAACACTGTCAAAAAAAACCCAGCTACAATACAAATAATTTCAAGTCACACACCTAACACTGCCTTTGCCAAATTTCCTTTATAAACTAATCTTCCATGTTCTGGGTGTTCATGAGGGGTGGAGGTGCAGAGGCTGCGAACAGCCACTCTTTGAAAAGATGTAACCTGAAAGATAAAAGCAGTGCATGGCAAAGCAACATCAGTATCAATCTATATTTTATAGACACACACACACAGAGGAAGTTTCTCCTTGCCCTGAACCAATTCCCAGCTTCTTAAATTAAAGTTAGGTTATGCTACAAAGCACACCACAAACAAATTTCAACTAACGTACTGCTGGATTCTTCTATTGAGATATCCCAAGTCAGCATTAAATATCTGCAAACCCATGACCAATACTAAGCTTGCAATCCTTGCTTTGCAGGGAGACGCTCACAGCCGCCGCGCTTGCCAGGTCTCCGTTCGACCCCAGGTACGCCCCGGGGGAACCTCAGTTCCCTCCTCAGATTCGCATTTATCGCAAGGAAAAAGCCGCAAGCCCGAGGGCTGCCGCACTCCCCCCAGCCAGCTCCTCCCGGGGAGCGGGGCCGCGTCCCGCCACCGCCACCCCCACACAACCTGCTGGGCCCCCGCGGCGGCGGGCAGAGCCGTCCGCCGGCGGCAGACGGCCGGGAGCCCGCGGTGAGCGGCGCCCTGCAGCCAGGCAGCGGAGGCGGCGGAGGCCGGGGCGGCGACACGCCGGCAGCCGGCCGCCCGCAGCAGCAGCAGCAGCATGTCGGGCCGCGTCCCGGAGATGCCGGCGAGGGCAGAGGGCGAGGCCGTGCACCACCGGCAGCCCCCACCGCCCCGCAGCCCCGCGCTTTGGTTCCGGCGGCAGGAAGGGTCCGCCGGCTTCCACCGCGCCCCCGCCAGGCCTCCGCCGCCCGGCGCTGCAGCAGCCCGGCCCCGCGGGTGAGGGAGGTGTCTGAATTGGACCCCCAGGGACGCCACGGGCAACGCGCTCCCGGGGGCAGTCGGGCAGGGCCAACACCGGGAGCAGACGCCCGCACAATTAGGAACCGCGCCCAGCGAGTTCCAGACTCCGCCTGCCCCGGGCGCCGCCGGGCAACACAGGCCCACGGCCACCTCGGCTCCCGCCAGCCCCGGGGCAGGTACCGGCACCCGGACACACCCCCCCGCAACACCTCCCCGCGCCGCTCCTAACATGGCGGCCCGGCACCCGCCCCGCCGGGAACTACGCGCCCCAGCATGCACCGCTCCCCGCCGCACAGCATGCCGGGAGCCGGGAGCGCCGCGGCTTCCACGGGCAGGGCGCGAGGGGGGGCGCTCGCCGCGGGCCGGAAGTGCCCTCTGACCCGGCCGGAAGTGTTTGGGAGGCAGCTGGCCCGTAGACGGCGGGGGCCCGGTGAGCGGGGTGGAGGGAGCGGCGCTGACGAGTGAGTGGCCGCGGGGGCGGTGGGGACTGGTCCCGCTGAGGGCAAGGGGGCCCCGTTGCTGTCGTCCGGGGCGGGGAGCGGGCAGAAAAGGAGGAAGGGGGAGTCCCCGGGGCCTGCCCCTCGGAGGGAAGCGGGCCTGGCCCTCCGCGCTCGCCTCACTCCTAGAGGTGGGGGGGGCGGCTGGAGGGGAGCCGGGCCGCGGAGCGGGGGCCTTGGAGCGCCTCGGGGAATGCGGGGAGCCGTTAGGGGGTGTGTGGAGGAGTGCGGGGCCAGGTCGGGGTTCCCCTGGCGGGACGGTGGCGAAGGGTGCGCTTTTCCCCTCTGCGAGAGGGAGCGCAGCGATCTCCTTGGAATCCGGGCGCCGCCGAGAAAGGGGCTTTCCGGAACTCTCTTTTAGTTAAATATCGCTCTTAAACTTTTTTTCGCCGCAAATGACGTCCACCCTCTTCCCACGCCAGGCCCTAGAGAGAGGGAAAAAACTAAGGCCGAAAGAATTTAGGATGCATCCCCGGGGGTTGTTGTACCAAGGCGAGAAGTGCTGGTTAAAGTGCTTTAGCTGTAATAGTCGACGAATATAAGGAAAACAAGGTTGACGGGAAAAGGTGATCTACACTTACATATAGTAAGGGAAATAAGCTTTTGCGTACCATGTGTTCCTCGGAGAGGGACTCTGCTTTAATATAAGGCAACTTGAGCATTGGTAAGTTATTCACGGCTTCGGATATATGTGTGAAGAAAGAAAAGAGGTGTTAAGGAGTTAACTTTGTGGGCTCGTTAGTCTTACAACATGTGCCTATGTGCAGGAACTTTATTGGATGTTTAATGCTGTAGATGGTGATTTAAGCCTTGCACCATAGGGAGATTTAGATATATCTGTCACGGGCTGTTTGTTTACTTAGGTTTGCTGAAGAACAGTTGCAAAACTTCAATTTGGAAGCAAGCCATAAAAACATAGATAAATAGGCAAGTGAGAAACCGTTAGGCTAAGAACCACTTTGTGCTGTTTTTTTCTGAATAATCCCTCCTGTGCCCCAGTTTCCTCCTTTTGCTGTAGAAAGGATGAAAAATATTGTTAGGAGAGAAATAATGTTTATTAATTGAAGAGTTACTTGGAAAGGGAGCAAGTGCTAATTAGTTTTTCTAGAATACCTTGGCTACCATCTTTGCACATGTAGCACAAACCTTAAACCTTGAGATCAGCCTTTTAATGTGCTTAAATTGTGTCAAGAAATTTTTTGCTAACATTTTCCATTAAGTTGAGAGCTTTAAGATAATCTTTAGAAACTTTCAGCGCTTCAACATTTATTTTTTTTCTTGTTGTATTAGAGAAAAATAATTTGAGATTTCTTTTTTTATACTAGAAGGGGTGATGAACAGATTTAGGTAGTTTCACATCGTCTTAATGTGAAAACCTAACATTGGTACAGTGAGGAGATCCAGTTGATTCTATGAGGTACCTTCTTCTGCCTCCCAACCTCATATTTCTTTTTTCTGATACATTTGTCTTCAGGGTTCTGTCCCCTATGCTTTGTGTGGGGACTGCTGAATATCTTTTAAAAGTGTACTTAGCTCCAGATGTTTTGCTGTGTTTTTGCAATTCTCAGTTTATATTAGAAGAAACTCTAAAAGTTTCATCATAAAAGTATGGGTTTTCTCACATTAAAATAAAATAATTGAGATGTGTTTTGACAAGTTCTCTCACACCTAGAAAAGTTCAGGTTTTAATTATCTTCATTGTGGGGTGGTTTGCATAAAAATAGTTTTTGATGAATGCTTATAACAAGAGGGCAGAAATCCATGCCCTATAAAATTTTGGAATATGGTAGCAGCTTTTTTTGCCCCAATGGCAAGATGTAGAGTACAGGGCTTTTACTGTATGTTTGGAAGGAAAAAATAACACACATTCCCCCCCCCCAACTTTCTTGGGAATTACTGAAAAAGAAAGTTTCCTTAGATAGAAACAAAACATCTTATGTGAGGTCTTTGGTGCTTTGTGTGTGGTATTCTACCTCATCTCATGTTTATCTCACCTTGCATTCACCTGTAGTATCCGTTGGCCCCAAATGTTTGAATTTCTGTGCCTGTGATTATGGAAAGTGATTCAGCTGGTCTGGCAATCGTGCAATACCAGTTTTCCCTCATGTTTTTTTCTAAATAGGCTTCAATCCTTATTTACATTACTTTTTTATGTGTACTGAACAAATACTAAACTGAAGGGTGATATTTTTAAATAAGTTAGTGTATTGGGTTAAAAATAGGACTTGAGTTTAGGATCAAAGAGTAGGAGGGTACTGCTTTGACACACAACAGCTTTTCTTTACTGACAAACTCTTACTAAGATACAGATGACACCCAGAAAATACCACATTTGGCTTTTAAACTAACCTAGGAATTGTGAATGCATTTGTGTTATTTGCCCCACATTTGCCAAAACTTGATAGAGTAGAATATAGAAATGTCACAAGCTGAAGCATACAAAAGCCATGTGTGTGTGTTGCACAGCCAATGAGTTGGAGGCCATTTAAATTTCCTTAGACCAGAATCTGAGTTTTTGAAGAGTTTTCTCTGGGATGAAAGAATCTGAGTGCTTGAAATGTTTGCATAATTTCCTTGTGCTAACCAAAATACAGCAATGGGGTTCTGGAATCTATACAGTGGTTGCATGTGTTCAATTAAATTAGCATATGTCCTTCAAGTGTAGTCTGGTCTCATCAGCATACGAGATAGACAAGGAAATGGTATTCTGGAAAGTCTGGGCAGCTCGGGAGATGAGCCTGCAGCTTTGGGAGTGAGGTGGGAGGGATGTGCTACTTTTTTTTTTTCTTGCTTTTGATGCTCAAGAGAAGCAGGAGAGAGGTCAAACTAAACACATTATGCCATAGTATTTATTTTTAGGGTTTTAAGGAGGAGAAAAAGATGTTTAAGTATGCTAACAAGAGCACTTGCCTTGCCTTGTGTGGGTTAATTGCCATGTTTATGATACTTTGCAATATTCTACCTCATAGGTGTACCTTATGCTAAGAACTTGTGCTAAAAATTTTCACTTCTCTAATATCTAACAAGAATTTTCTATTTTCTGCAGCAAGAGCTTCCTTTTTAGACTGGAAAGTTTCTGTGCCAGATATGCTGGTTTTAGTTGTATTGTATTCTCTCTGATCAAAAAGTGGCATATCCTTTTTATGTCATCTTTCTCTCAATGAATGCAGTTTTCACTCATCTTTTATTTTAAGGAGACGAGGCAGGAGAGCAGTAATACCTAATAGATGTACTTTTTTGAGATTAAAGGCAGAGAGCTGAGCTACCTAATTGGTAATGCCATTTAAGCTTCTTGAAGGGGAAATGGAATTGTGAATGTATTTCAACAAAATTTAGCGGTTCTTAGCAGGAGTCTGAACTAGTCAGGTCAGAAGTATATAATTTATTATTATTATTATTATTATTATTATTATTTAATTTTTTTAGTTTGTGTTCATTGGTTGGACTTAAACTGAGAAATAACCACATGCATCAGTACAGCTTAGGGGCTGACCTGCTGGAAAGGAGCTCTGGGTGTGCTGGTGGACAGCAGGCTGGCCGTGAGCCAGCAGTGTTCCCCTGTGGCTGGCCAAAAAGGCCAACAGTATCCTGGGGTGCATTAAAAATACATTGGCCAGCAGGTCAAGGGAGGTTCTCCTCCCCCTCTACTCTGCCCTGGTGAGGCCACATCTGAAGTACTGTGTCCAGTTCTGGGCTCCCCAGCTCAAGAGGGACAGGGATCTTCTGGAGAGAGTCCAGCAGAGGCCACAAAGATGATGAGGGGCCTGGAGCATCTCCTGTATGAGGAGAGGCTGAGAGAGCTGGGACTCTTCAGCATGGAGAGGAGAAGACTGAGAGGGGATCTTATCAATGTCTATAAATACCTGAAGTGGGGGGGACAAATGGATGGGGCCGGGCTCTTTTCGGTGGTGCCCAGTGACAGGACAAGGGGCAACGGGCAAAAACTGGAACACCAGAAGTTACACACAAACTTAAGGAAGAACTTTTTTACTGTGAGGGTGATGGAGCACTGGAACAGGCTGCCCAGAGAGGTTGTGGGGTCTCCATCTCTGGAGATGTGCAAAACCTTCCTGGACGCTTTCCTGTGCAACCTGTTGTAGGGAACCTGCTTTGGCAGGGGGGTTGGACTAGATGATCTCCTGAGGTCCCTTCCAACCCCTACGATTCTGTGAATAATGTTGGCATACTTATCCCTCTTTCGTGTTTATCATTTTAATGAGTTGTTATATTTATCTTCATTCCAATTTTATTTTGCTAAACTGAGTAAGTGAGACTATTTTTTTCTTTTGTATAGCAGGCTCTCTGGTCATATCAGTAGCTCTTTTCTGTAGTTCTTGTAATTAGAACTTTTTTTTCTTGAAAACAGGAATTCATAGTAGTGTGTGGTATTCCAGACAAGTTGTTTCTCATGTGCAACAATGTTCATATTTCCCTGTCTCTATGGCAAAGAAATCCTTGATGTGTATTTGCCTCTTTTCCCCCTTACCTTTTTTTTTTTCCACCCCTACAAAGCTGCAACAGTTTATAGTTGACCACAGAATGACTATACTCACAAACAGGAAGCCCTGACTACATCAAAGAAGCTTGTATCAGTCCCTATGTGCAGGAATCTTGCATTTCATATGCTGTAATTTCATGTGGCTTCCAGTATGCCATTTTTCAAGACCAGTCACTTGTGTGTGGTACTGTGTTCCCTTTTTGTTGCAGTACTTACCACTTCTGTCTCGTCTAAATCTACCTATTCTTTTCTGGCAACATTGTTTAAAAAAATAATAAAAAAAAAATTACTGAGTCCAGATTGCATCTTGTTTGAGTTTCCTTTTTTTCAAGGAAATGACTGATTCATTTTTTAGATACTGGTTTCGTCCAGCATATCCTAATGTGCTAATGCTTACTGCATTTTTATGCTGTTTTCCTTTTTTAATGTAATTGAATTCAGACCACTGAGCCTGCTAACTTTTTTTTTTCTTTAAGTCTTAATGGCTGTATTTTTTATCTCTCTAATCATATAACAGCAGATTTAATTTGATTTTATTAAAATAGTTATTGTAATTTTGGGGGACAGCTCTAATGTTTTAGTGTAGACATTTTTTCAGTTCCCCAGCTTCAATGTATTAGCCTCCTCAAGTTATAGTTTTAATTTGGAAGATGTTGATATATTTGCATTCCCACTAACTAGCCTGTCTTTGCTTCTGTATTTAGTGGCTTTATTTATATTGGAAACTACAGCACATTTTATCAGCACCAGTACCTCCACAAAATGCCATAACAACTTCTGTGTTTTTTAAAATTATTATTTATAAATCATGAGCAGTTTCACTACTCTTTCGGAGAGTAGGGAAGGGTTTGTGGCTAGAGAAAGAGTGATACCATAAAGCATTTTATAAGATACTTCTGTACAATCAGGATAATTTTCAAAGACAGCACCAATGTAAATGGAGGATGCTTTTTGCTGAGTTCTCCACAGACAATTAAGAACTATCAGTTATGCATGTGTAGTTTGATTAGGTGTATGTAACAAAGTGCCTTCTTGTGAAAGCTTGAGGAAACATTCAGACTGTTTCATATTTGTAGTTATGAAAAAAAGGAGATGGAACAAATAAAGCACCAAAGTACTTTTGAGCAGTGAAGCTATCAGCAATAGCAAAGAGCTGCATCTTCTGAAGAGATGCAGAGATCTCCATAAAACTTCCTCCGAATCTGGCAGCTCCTCCTCAACTTGCTTACATTTGTTGCTAGGCTTTTACTAGAAACATAGGAGGGAGAGGATGGGAGGAATGATCTCTTCTGGTTTTTCATACCTCCCACTCTGGGGTCCTTCTCTAGTGAGTAATCGCAGTTCGTGCCTCTGCTGCTGCTTTTTGAAGCAACAAGATGGATTGTCAGAATTCTTAATAGTCTCTTAGCTGTCCCCAACCCTGGATATCGACTGGGAAACCACTTGGAATCACTGGTGCTGTTTTCCTGAGCCTGTGGGCACACAACAGTAGTTCATTGATTTGTACTGGGTTCGTGTTTGGAGAGTAGTTGTTGATGTGAAGGAAATTGTAGGAGAGCAGGTGGGTGGGTGGAATTTCTCTAAATGTTCTCTGAAGTTTTCTTTTCCACAGCAGAGATGCAGTTCAGCATAAAGAAATGTATGTTGTATCTGAACACAATAGGTTTGTTTTGCAAACAAGTGCTTCCTTTTCTCTTAACTCTCTGGATACCTTTACATGGCGAAATACGTATGCAGCAAGCTAGATGTCAGTGTATGAGCTGTGGAAGCTCCTGGTTACCTTACCCTGTGCATACCTACATGAAATGTCTGAAGTAGATTATCTAGGTGACATTGGTGGCTGTAATGGGAACTGTCAATCTTCTGGGAAGGACAGGTTGGAGGCCAGGTATTTAGTGCACACTGATTAGACTGATCCCTGAGCCTTCTCTGCTCCAGCCTAAACAATCCCAGTTGTTTAGACTCTCCTCGTATGACAGGTGCTCCAATCCCTCGGTCATCTCTGTGGCCTTTGGCAGGGCTCGGTTCAGTCTGGCATGTACTGGAGAGCCCGGAGCTGGGCTCAGCACTGCTGATGTGTCCCACTGGTGCTGAGTGGAGGGGATAGGATCACCTGGCTGCAACTGCTGGCAACACTTCTCCTAATATAGCCCAGGGTGCTGTTGGCCATCTTTGCTGCAAGGCTCATGTTCAACTTGGTGTCCACCAGCACCCCTACATCTCTTACTGCAAAGCTGCTTTCCAGCTGGTCAGCCTCCAGCCAGTACTGGTGCCTGGAGTAATTCTTCCCAATCTTCAGGGGTTTGCATTTCACTCTGATGAACTTTATAGGTTTCCTGTTGGTCCCTTTCTCCATCTTGTCAAGTCCATCTGAATGGCAGGGCAACCACTCCTCTATTCACAGCGTAGTGAACTGTTCTCTGACTTCTTTTTTCCTGTAGACAACCCCTTCAGTCTCTTAAGTGCCTTTTGCAGTGTGGCAAAACTTGCTTTCTTTACCTCCCCAGTACCATTGCATGGATGGTGTCTGTAGTGATGAAAGTCATGAGGCTTTTGAGATAATTCTGCCTTTATAGTCAAGGGTCTTTAAAAACTTATTTACAAAGTAAGCTACAGTTTAAAGATTCTTGAATATGGTAGGGATCTCTGGACAACAAAGATAAGTTTAAAACTGTAATGTTTTCAGAACAGAAATGTTCATCAGCATTGCGTGCTATGTATCATCATAGTCTTCTCTGAAGAGTGTTTATGATCACATAAAGGAAAGGTGAATAACTAAAGCTAACTTAAGAAATTGTACTTCTGACTGAAAATATTGCCACTTGTGTTTTTTCAGACGCTCCTATTGCAAAAGCTGCTGTTGAAAAGAAGCCATTTTTTTAATAAGAGAATGGGTAAGTTCATAATCTTACAAGGGTTTTTTGTTTGTTTCCTATAATGAGAAGCTTTTTCTTACATCAGTAGAGGAGGTGGATTGTAAGACTTTAAATGCTGATCACTGTCACTGTTTTTCTTGTAGTCTCAAAAGTTAATGGAACTTCCTACAAATGTTTTTTTAGGAGGATTTTCTCAAGTGACTCTTTATTTGTTGAAAGACTTGTTCAGAGTGCATCTATCTAACAACAAATTTCACTTGCTTAATATGCATATTGCTGAGAATGTGCCTGCTAAAATAGGATGCATTTAGGCTTTTACTAAACTATCTAACTTCAGTGATGTAAAAGAAAATTTGACTATGTACTGTTTTAAATTTCTTTTTTGTTTTTTAACCAAGGTCAGTCTGTTGCATTCTATCTAAGAGATCATAATAAGGACTGATTTCTGATAAATTACATGGTGTGTGATATCTCACTAAATGTCTGAAACTGTCGCATCTGTCTCTGCAAATGACTGGTTAATGAAACATGATTGGACAGATTCTGGTTTTATTTATACCTTTTCTGAATGTATTTTAGCATGTTTGGTACTGGTAGTACTTTATTAAAATTGGCAATAACTATGTGGTAATTCAATTTCAACTTGATTGGGGGAACGTTATATTTGCTGTAACACTAGATACAATGCAAGGTACTTATTGTAATATAATTAAAAGAATTTCTATTCTTTTATCAGAAGGAGAAACAACACTAACAATCAAATGTCAAGTTTGTAGTCTATTTCTGTTTTGTCTTCCATACTTCTGCATACAGTCATGAAATACTGGCAGTGTGTTACTTCTCTAGAAGCATACAGATCTTTTCTGTTACACTTTTCCAAGAGAATTTACAGGACCTTCATTTTTAACTTTCTGTCAAGATTAATACTGTTCTGAAAACAAAAATTTTATGTGCAATGTCAAATTCAAGTATTTTTTAAATGCAATTCTAGCAACAGTTGCAATATTAGTCCCGCAGAAAATACAACAATTGAAAGTAGGCATTAACTTTCCAGTTTGAATTTGATAGGAATGGTATATTTAGTGGGGTGGGGGTTTTTGAACATATAAGGACCAACTACAGAGACAGTCTCCTTAGGGTAGTGGTGGCCTGTAGTGCTGAGCACTGTACAGGCACAAAGTAGTCGGTGGTTCCTACCCCAGAGAGCTTGCTGCCTAAATAGATAAGACAGGTGCAAGGTGGGGTTAAGACTGCACAGAGTGAACAGCACAGTGGTGGCAACACTAATGTTGTTTTTTCAGTTTGTAAAGATAGCGCTGTTAGGAGAGAGTAAATGAATGACCACAAGGGGAAGGGGGATAAGGGATTCCAGAGAAACGAAGTAGAGAGTGGGTATATAGTGAGACAAAAGGGGGAAGGGAAACAGAAAAAGCACAGTCAAAACTGCTGTGGGAAGAATTTCTAAATTTCCCTGGGTTTAGTGCTTTTGCACTTTCCCTGTTTTCCACCAAAGGTCACAAATGGGTGTGCACCAACGTTGTGTGGTTCTGGGTCTGTCTGGGCAGTGAGGGAGAATGAATCTTATTTCATGTAATTTCTTTAGTACATGAATACTGACTGCTTATATTCTTACCTGTGCTTCAAAAAGCTCTTTTTTCCTTGCAGTCTGTACTTTTAAATATTAGATACATATTTAGATAACTTATAGTAAGAACTAGTGTGATAAAAATGTCAGTAGCCTTATGGAGGGAAGGAGTAGCATGTTCAATTCACTTGAGAATGTCTAAAGGAAAATTTCATCCCTACATGAATTTTAGAAATTGAATCAGGATTTGGTGATGGATAAATCAGAGAGGAAAGATGTTAATAAAAAAAATTACTACTTTTGCAAAAATTTTCACTTTAAAAGAGATTGCTGAGAGCTTCAGAGAAGTCATCTTCAAATATGCAAAATGCTTCTGTCTTATTTCTGGTTGTATTGGGTTCTTTGGTCTGCAAACAGTAATACAAAAGACTGCAGCTTACATTCTTAGTGATGTGTTCTGAAACTGTTAATCTATTTTCCATTATAGATGGAGAAGAGAAAACATACGGTGGGTGTGAGGGCCCAGATGCTATGTATGTGAAGTTAATATCCTCCGATGGCCATGAGTTCATTGTAAAAAGAGAGCATGCATTAACATCAGGAACAATAAAAGCTATGTTGAGTGGACCAGGTAAGTACAAAAGATTTAGTACCTTTATGTTCTTTGTGTTGACTTTTGGATGGTTTGAATTTATAACATGCAATGAGTGGAAGTTGGAATAAATGATAACTTTTCCAGATCCTGACTAGTTCCTGTTTCCAGTGGAAAACTCCATCTCTGTGGGTTATTGCACTACCAGACATAGAATTGGACTCTGTCTTCTTTTGGACAGTTAGTGCTCATACGGTGTTATTACTACTATTTTCACGTGGTATGAGAACTCGAGGGTATTACATGAAATGTGTAGCTGTCAAGTTCTTCATTGCCACCTCCATGGTGGAACTTTTAGTATTCTCTACTGGATCTGGTTGGTATGGAGTTTATTTTCTTAACAGCAGGTCATATGGTTCTGTTTGCGGTTTGTGACCAAAACAGTGCATGTAACACACCAGTGTTTTAACTATTGCTGAACAATGTTTGCACAGTGTCCAGGCCTTCTCTATTTCTCACTCTCCCCCCCACCCAATGAATAGACAGGACTGTGCAAGAGGTTGGAAGGGAACACGAGCAGGCAGGTGGCTACCCAAAGAGATACTACATGCCATATAGTAGCATGCTCAGAAGTAAGAAGGGAGAGGGGTGGGTTAGGGAGGTTCGCTTGGGAACCAGCTAGGCATCATTCTACCCATGGGAGGTGGCAAGTGGTTACCTTTGTCTCAGTTGTTTTGTTTCCTTTCTCTTCTTCCACTTATCTTTCAATTATTAAACAATTTTTTTTATCTCAACCGACACATTTTCTTGCTTTTACTCTTCCTTTCCTCTTCCCTTGTCTGTTGCAGGGGGAAGTGAGCGAGCGGCTGTGTGGTGCTTAGCCGCCTACTGGGGTTTAGGCCACAACTTGTTCACAAGATCCTATGGCAAGGAGTTCTTGAGCTTAATTATGAAAGTTAGCTTAAAGGTAGATAAACTTACAGAAGGGAAGGACCTCGTATAGGACTGAATGTACGAGATTGCCTCTGGTTTAAGAAGTGTCTGAACTAATTCTTGGAGACTGGAAGGGTGAAGGGGAGAACAGGGAGAAGTTAACGTGTGCTTTCCCTCTTTACCCTCATCCTATACAGTTTACATTTGGCCACTTGAGTGGTGGGGCGTAGGCTATATGGAGCTCTGGTCTGAATGTGGTCATTCTTACATTCTCTTTTAGATTCTGGCAAGGGGGATTACTGGAGAGATCTATTTGCTTAATATATTTCTAAATTACTTAGGAATAGTTGGGCAAACTGAGCAATTAAAATTCTCAGCTTAATGTTCTAATAAATGTCATTGTAGTGGTTGCATTTGAAAACATGTAGCAGGTCTGTTGTGTCTGGTCCACTCCAAGTCAGCCTCCCAGACATGTAAGAGGAAGAGTAGTTACAAGACGTGCTGCAAACTTGTTCCACAGTGTGAAGGAATAAAAGGTGAAGTAGCCCGCTTAGAGGGCTGGAAAACTGACTCTGTAAAGGAGTTGGTATTCAAGAATATTTTTTATTAAAACTAGCAAGATAAATGGTTTCACAAGGAAAAGTGCTCTTGCTGTCTAGTTCAGGAGGTCACAGTTTCACTGATGTGTAAGTGTGCTCTCTTCCAGTACTGTGACATTGCCAATATGCTCACATTTCTTCTGTTGCTTCCTACTGTTCCTGTACCAGAACTCAAGCTGGGCTGGCTTCAGTGCATGCAGACATTTCTACACAAATGCATATGGACATTAGTAAATATCCCTGCTCTGTGGTTAGAAGGGGATTCCTATAGAAACAGTGGGAACCAAACATTGCTAGGACTCCCATAAATACAAAGTACATGTCAGTGTTCTTTGAATTGTATTTCAGCTTAATGAGTTGAAAGTTTAGAGAGATAAGGAAAAGAGGGATAAAAATAACAGCAGAAAGACTGTGGGACTAACCACACGATGACTTCATATCATCCAAATTCCATGCTTATAGGCACTATAGAAAGCTAATTTAAAAGGTACTTGGGTTTTGGGATTTGAGCTTTGGATAATTTCTTCAGTGGCTAGTAGGGATAAACTCGCACTGTGTGTAACCTTTCCTCCAATACAACTGGGGTTTCCCTGTCCCTCCTGCCTGCCTGTTTTCACAGTTTATCAAGTTAATGCATCTTTGAGGCTGCAGCCTCTGGCAAATCTGCCTGAAACTGACTGAGAAATTCAAAGCTTTTTTTTTTTTTTTTAAAACAGCTAGAAATTTTGATTGATACATCTTTTTTTGGTTTGTTTTAATGCTGTTACTGTGATCTTTAGAGCTGAGCACACTGCAGTTTTAGAGCACCTATCAAGCAAGCGTCAGAATTAAACCAAAACTTCTGGTATAGTTGTTCAGAATATTGTTAGTAGGCTGCAGCCAAAATAAACATTTTGTAAGGTAAGTGATGTTAATATTCTTGAGGGCTGTGAGTGTGGCACATCCTGCTTTACACTGAAGAATCCAACACCCAGGAATATGGGACTTATGTAAATCTACTTAGGGTGTGTTGTATTAGTATGGTAACGTGTTTAATTTTGCCGTGAATTGAGATTCTGACTTTCGGTTTGGTTTTTTTGTTTTTATTTTTTTTTCTACAGGACAGTTTGCAGAAAATGAAACAAATGAGGTCAATTTTAGAGAGATCCCATCCCATGTCCTGTCCAAAGTATGCATGTATTTCACCTACAAGGTCCGCTATACTAACAGCTCTACGGAGATTCCTGAATTCCCAATTGCACCTGAAATTGCACTGGAACTTCTGATGGCTGCAAACTTCTTAGATTGTTAAATAAAATAAATTATAATAAAAAATGTAAAAATTTTTTCAGTATTTAATACATGTAGTTCAGTTAGTAACTTTTTTCAGATAGCATGTTGCGTGTGTGCTGTTGAGAACTGTAAAGTTCACTGCAGAGGCAATTGCCTTCAGTTCTTTTGCATATAGCAATCATTCAGTTGAAGTTTGTTTTGCTGCTTACACAAATAAGGATCTTTTCACAAACTGAGACAAATAAACAAATATGCCAATTAGTAGATGGCTATGCCTTATCCTTTAGGTGTGGTAGAACTTTCTTTTAATAAAATGACTATAGAGATACTGGAGTTTAGTCTAATGCTCTCCGAAGGGTAATTCTAGTTAAATACGAGTAGGTGTTTAGGATTTCTAACTTTCTCTTATCATTAAAGTTTCTAAACATCTGAACTTAATCTCCTTTGTAAGATAGCTGTCCTTTAGCATAGTTATACTAACTAGACTAGAAGTGCCCTCCCTAAGGTTTGTGTACTGACAGCGATATTCCATTTAGGTTGAAAGTGGAGTGTGTAGGAGAATGCTTAAGGCTTTTAATTTAAATCATAGTATAGACATATGTAAGGTGTATTTGACACATTTTTCTTTTATAACGTAAATTTTTCCCATTAGTAATTACAAATATTCAAGTCACTT
The DNA here is from genome assembly GCA_907165065.1 of Caprimulgus europaeus. The sequence goes on from OU015525.1 coordinate 34,103,869, forward strand.
ATCTGTACAGTAAGACTGTGATCCTACTGGCAGTGGCTTTTAAGGGGAAAAATAACTGTTGCAATCTGTTTATACTATCTTCTGTATAACATATAAGGTTATTCTTAATGTAGTGTCACTTGAGCTGATATGAACTTTATATGGCTTCAGTTAAATTTTATTTCCATTGTTGTGATTGCTTATGTAAAGTCTGTATTTAATCTTTAGAGTAGTAGTCATTTAAATTTTGTAACATAGCAACTGAAAAGATAGCAGTTGTCCTATCTTTTACCTCTTCCTCGACCTCTCCCTTGCATCCACAGAAAAAGACCCTGAAATATGGAGGTCTTATATATTTGAAGGAAAGGACATTAAGCAGATGTTTAAGGAGCTGTTTTATAAATTTCATAGGTATTTCCAATATTTTTACAAATATTTTAGGGGAAAAGGATTGGCAAGCCACTGACGTAATACTAGAGTGGAACGTATCATCTCTTGGTAGTTAGTTCCTGCTGGTAGTTGCCTATACTACCAGTTCTTTGTTCAAAACAAGTTTCCATAAAGGAAAAAAAAATAATAATGACAAGAAGTTGCTTTTTGTTCAGCTGTAGCCTGAAGAACCCTTCTGTCAAAATAATCTGTAAATGAGAATAAATCTAATGCTTCATAAAAAATGATGCAGTACAATGTAGTTAGCATTTCCATCAGCTGCCACAGCTTCAGCTTTTGTTTTGATCAAGAAGTGCTTGTGGTCTTTCATGGAAAAATCACACCAACAGATGATGGGACCTCTTTACTGATGTATTCACTCATGGTGAATTTAGAGGACTGAAACTCTGCTCTAAACCTGTTTGCCAACGTAAATACACCTTTGAAGACACTTTTTTCTGGACAAAAACTGGTAACTTACATACACTATGCAGTCTGCCCACGGAGGAGTTCAGTTCTGACAAATGAAATTTTACCCTGGGCTGGAACGATGCTTGATAGACCAGCTGATATTTGTCAATGTGTTGATAGATTAGCTGACATTTATTCACATTGCATACTTTGGCACAATTTATTGTGTTTAATGTGGGGATGTTTATGACTAGATTGGTTTTGCACGATAAAGCTGAAGTGCATCGCAAGGCGATTGTCTGAAATCCTATGTTTAAGCACTCTGGTCAGTGCTGTTAGTAACTCATTTTCAAGAGCACTAAAAAAGATAAACGCAAACCAGAGATCCCTGTTATGCTGCTTTTGTTAGAGCCACTAGGAATACCCTAAAAGGTCAAGGAATACCGACATGGATATTTTAGTCCCAACTACATTTCAGTCTGAGGGAGTCTTTAAGTTCTTTAGCCATTTTTAATAGTCTTGAGGTTAATGACATGAAGGTCAAAATTATTTAGTTCAAAATTGAACTAAAAAGGATGTAATTTTTTTTTTTTTCTTTTTAAGCAGTCCAACACAATCTCCTGTTAAAATATATTGCATTTTATTATTTCATACTTAAGTAATAAGGTAAAATACCTGGTTTAGTCCTGAATAATAATTTCATTGTTTTTCCTTCAGCTTAATGTATCATACAGTAGCTTTGAACACTCAGGAAATGCAGTAGTGTCCTGGAGCGCACTATTTGCAAAACCATCGGCTGTTAAAACTAACCTGCAGATTTCTAAGGGGGAGGGGGGCAGAGGGAATTAGTGCAATTTCCATGATAGTGACATGGGTATGCTATTATCAGACAATTGGAAACTTACCACGCTTAACCCCTGAGTTCTAAATAAATTTCAAAATTGAAAATTTTTAAACCTGTGTTTCTGTTGATTTATGACTTCTCAGAGCAAGTATTCGTATGTAGTATCATAGTTTTCCTGCTTATGTGGTGAGCAAATTGATAGTATAATTAGTATTTGGGTAGTAGATGGTGAAACTGCATGTATGAAATTAAAGGTTTTTTTCATGGTTCTGAAGAGTTTCTTAGATTTAAAGTGTTTAGATATCTTTGTGCTCCTCTGAATTACCAGTATGGGCAGTTCTCAGAAGGAACCAAGTACTAAAAAAGGGTGGTATTCCTGAACACTTTTAAAGAGGATATTTCAAAGACTTCAGATGTCCCATAAGACTCCCTTTTAATTAGTAACTTAGTCCTGCATCTGATGGTTCAAACCTGAAACTGAACAACTGATTTAGCTATAAAAACTTGCAGGTTCTTTACTAACTGTAAGGAATGAGAAAATCCTGCTGGGTTTTCCATCGTTTGAGTATAAGCTGCTGAAGGAGTCTCAGATGGTTTCCAACATGCAATAATCTGTGCATCTGGAATGATCAGAACTCTGCTTCACAAGATACGAAAGTTCTTTTTGGTTTTGAAGTTGAAGAAAGGAGGGTTCACCATCAAGATTCACCACACCATTATATGCAACAGCTGCAGTGAACAGCATGTCTAAAAGGCATTTCTTAACAATAAAGTTGGTTGCTTTGTCTGCGTTTTATCACTGTATATCGTATTTCACGGGCGTAAGTTGCAATAGTGGCTATTTGTTTTTATCACCCTGTCTCATTTTCACTCTTCCCATTGAAAGAGGTTTCCCAACACTTGCCTAAATCTGTTGGTTTATGTGATAAAGAGGACAAGGAAATTAATGGGGCAGGAAAGTTAACTTTTTCAGTCCGTGTTTTGTGTCCCTAGTTTTATTTATTTTAAGTCTCAAATGCTGCAGTATAATTTTAAGAGTAACAGCTGCTGCAGAGTCAACAAAAGCACCATATTAGTGTGTAGGTACTAGTGAGAAATAGCAGTTTTCCTAGCTGAAAACTAAGGGTGGAGGCTGTGGTGTAAACTTAATTTCAACAACTCAATAAGAGAAAAATAGCAGGAACACATTGTTTTAAGATTGAGTGGATCTGGAAATTAAATTATACTGATGTTTAAAGACAGATGAAAACTTTGCAATTAGCAGAAAAGGCATTAGGTAGATTTTTCCCATGGAAAAAGTTCTACTTTGAAGGATTTTTTTGACAAATAATAAGCTGGATTGGAATTTCCTTTCTTTTTAAATGTAACTTATTAGTGGCAATTTTATGGGAGGATACCAATGTTGTGAACTTGATGTGTTGCCCAATGAGTGGAAGAGCTAGAAAAGAGCACATAGTAGATTCTGTGATTATTATCAGTCACCTATGAAGCTTGTTTGAGTGTCGTAACTAGAACAGCACAGAGAAAAGAACAGTGAGTTTTTATCAGTTCAAGTTTTAACAAGTGTTACGTGTCATGAACTAAAGCTTCGAGTATGTTACATCTAAAATGTAGGTTGTGGTGCAATCTCTCTTCTATGGAAGAAAGGTCACTGAGATAAAAAAAAGGAAAAAAAGATAACTTCTCCCTGCCATTGCCATGTTAGTGTGTTATGTTTACAGAATACAGGATTTTCCTCCCACGCTACATGGGAGGAAAATGAGATGCAAGATTGTGATTACTCTTTGACAAATGGAGTACTTCAATGTTTTATCCACTTAAGTACTCAGACAGTTTTCGTTATGTTAATAATGTAATGTTTTGTAGCCTAACGTTTTGACGGTAGAATTTGAAAATTAAGTTAAAATTGCCTCTGAAAGATGCACTACATTTTAGATTGGTGAAGGTAACAACTTGAGAGATTTTAGAAAAATTAAATCTTGTAGAGTGCTAAAGTCACTGGTTTTCCGGGTAGTTCTCTTTCCTCAACCAGAAGATACTTTAAAGTTAAAAACAAATACTGTTAATTCCTTTAATGTTAATTCAAATTTAAAATTGCCTTTTCAGGTGAGAATTCATAGCTAAGGCCTTTCTTCCCATGAGAAAAATAATACTGGTATCCTGATAGCACTTAATAATAGAAAACCTTTATCTCCATAATCACCACTACACAAAACCATAAGTAATATATAATTCATGTCTTGTGTTGCTATAAATTCTTGTTACTCTTATCTAGTAAAACAATGGGATACTTGTTATGCAGGTTAATCCACTCTTACATAAATAGTTCTCAGTTTTGGTTGGTATCACCAAGCCGGAAAAATATCTAGAATCTAAATGCATTTGGCACAAAGGATTTAATTTCCTCTTTTTATACAGGGAAAAACTTCCCACATTGCCATACTAAATTGACATACAATGTTTTCCAGAAGTGACACTCCATTTGAGTCAAAATTATTTGTAGCAAACTACTTGAAACATGTAAATGATGTATCAATATTGCACTAACATTTAAGCTGCTTTCAGATTTGTCACAGAGCACGTAAATAATGAAAATTATTTTACTTCTAATAAATAACTATGACTTAACAGGAGAACTGTCTGAAAATATTTAGCTGAAATAGTCAAGTTACTGCTCATCCATTGTGTTGTCATAACATCGTTTTGTGGTAGTCATATCCCATATGAAGTCTAGTCTTTCCTGAGGGACATTAAGTAAACAAACACAAACCAACAGGCTGGACCAGTGTCATCTTGGTGTACAGGCCTGCAAAATGAAACTCTGCAAGGTTTGTAAGTGGCGTGCAGGGTCCGGTGGTGGTGGTAATGCAGTCTGACATGTGCGTTTGGGGGGTTTACTTCTCATCCCTCGGGAGCAGTGATAGTTTATTGCACAGCTGTAAGCTACCCGAGAAGCCTCTTCTCCAGCAATTTTATCTTGCTTCTACACTAGCAAGACCAAAGAGCAACTGAATTTCAAAAATTCCTTATCAGTATCTTCTTCACTGGTTATGAAGTCAGAGGGTATTCCTAATAACAAAACGCTACTAGGTATTCATATACCTCTTGGGCTTACCCGAGAAGCCTTCGGTTCACAGGTTGAAAAAAATACTAATTTATTGTAATATTTCAATATTAAAGATATTTATTATCACTAAGCAGAGTCTGAACCCTTGTATTTAATAGACACAGTAATCAACCTGCTTGCATGGGCTCTGGAAATGGATGATTTTGATGTGGAAGAACTTTTAATAACTGCACTTTTTAATGTATTAATCTATTTAATTGATTTTAGGTCCTACACAATCCTCATTACTTTTTATAGCTTTTATCTTTATAGGTATTTATCTTTACAGCATTAGTAAGAGTTAGAGGATTGCTGGTGCCAAAAAACATGGCTTGACAATTACTACAAATTGATAATTATAGCATATTACTAAAACAGGCAATTCCATTCCTTTCCCTGGCCACATGTCCTCCTCCTCCCCCTGCAATGATTATAGCAACTGTGTGTCCACAGAATAGGAAAGATTATTTTTCTGATCTGATGGAAAATTGTTTTGGTAGTTGAGTCTTGTGGATAAGCTGAAAGTCACAGATCATGCAGTGACTGTAAAATTGTCAAATCCCATAAAAGAGAAGAAATGGAAGCATATGACAGCCAAGAACTGGATGACCCTCTTCTGCAGATGCTGCACTTGCAGCAGATCAGGAATAAGGTGCAACCTTTCCCCTAGCCCCCATTAACCCCTTTGAAAGTCCTGTGATGGAAGTGATAATGTGCCTGTTGCTATCCAGAACTAAGTAAGATGAAAATGGAACCAGCCATTGATGAAAAGCTACATTATCACTGAGGAATAAAACAATAAAATCTCAACAGGTCAAAGACATCTTGCAAATTTAGGGTATTTTTAATTTTTAGCTATGTGTGCATGTTCTTTTGTATTCTTGATATAATCTTGTCTTGGTTTGATTCTACATCTTTTACTTGCTTGGTGCAGACAGGTTTCCTGCAGGTGCATCAAGTTGGTGTTTATCAGAAGATCTCTGTTCCTCAGACATTCTAAACTCAGTGCCCTTCCTGAAACTGGCAGGCAGGAATGGAAGGAGAAGTTGGCACAATTCCTCTGAGAGGTATGTCATCCTCCACGCTCGTGAGACGCGGGCTCCTGGCACTGCAGATTATGGTTGCTATGCCACTGGCGTAACTAGGGGAGGTTAATGTGACGTACAGTTGACTTCTGTGTGAGAAGGAGGTAAGATGGAAAGCTAAAAAAGTACAGTGGACATACACAAAGAAATCAAGCCCCCATGTTGTTATAGTGGCAGAAATTGCAAAGAAGCAGGCAGTAAGCAATGATGGTTCAGTATGTAAAAGAATTGTACAGGAATAAAAAAAAAGGAAAACAGAGGAAAAAAATGTTTTGTAATGTTTGAAAACATTTTGGATAACAGAGGGAATGGAATATAAAATTATAGAGACCCTAACCAAGAAATATATTTGACCTTTGTGAAACTGGATAGATAAATCAGAAAATTAAGAAATGCAATTTGAACATTAGTTGTATTTTTCTTCTAAAGGTAAGGTAATGCAAACTCTGAAGAAAAATGGATTTTTAGATCAAATTTATTCATATTTACAGAAATAATATTAGTAGGAGGTACAATTTCCATTATTTGCTCTATATCAATATGTGAGTCATAATCATTTATTTGATCAGATTGGTACAAGATAGTTTCTGAAATAATTAACATTAGAGATTATATTCCTCTTACCCCTAAAGTTTTGAATATTTGGGACCTAGGACTCTTGATTCTTGAAGTCTCTGGCAAAACCTAGGTTGACTGGGGCAGGATCAGGCTGCATTAGCCAAATACTAAAGCTTTCTTTTTTAAAAACCAAACAGCTATTGCGTTGGCTCTCTCTACACCTGCAAGAGATAAGGAAGGATTAACTGCAAAAGTTTTCTTCTGCATGTTGCACAGATAAAGGTCAACACTGATATGAACAGCAAATTAAAATATAACCAACTCCTTGTGAAATCTACCCACTGGGCTTTTGGGCCTTTCATTGCTGAGATTACTGAATAACTTAGAACAAAGAATACTACAAGCCATCACAAAATCAAGAATGGAACTCTATTTAAGGAAGAAAATACTGATATTCATATAAATCCTTTCTAGAAGTCTGATAGTACTGTTTGTTTTCTTCTTGTGCTTAAGGGATTGAATCCCTATAGCATTATGCACTGTACAAAAACACTTATTAAAAAGCACTCTCTGCAAACCAGGTTACTGAGACATGGGGGAAAGAAAAAACAAACAATAAGCTACAGGGATAATTCCCCAACTGCCCCTATTCCATCACGGTGAGGAGCTAAAACTGTTGCACATATATATTAGGCAATTGCATGATACTTTAAAAAAACAAAGATGTGACAACAGTGATAAGAGATATCTTTGGTAGTCCTCAACTCAAGAGTGAATTTAGGGATTGAGGGGGGCAGTTCTGGTCATGAGTTTCAGTGGCAGAGTAATGCTTTAGTTTCTTACATAGCCAGTTAAGTTACGGTGAGCAGTGATTCATTTGTGCTTTATTGTTTGTGTGAAGGGCAAAGTGCCCCTTGCTTTTCATGCCTGCTGTCCTCAGGAATGGGATTTGCACACAGATTAAGTTATCTCAGTAAACAATATTTTAGTCCAAAATGTGGTAGGTTCCTTGTTTTTAACATTACAAAGCTCTGTGTGATAGGAAAAAAAGACTTCTTGAACATAAGGATAGTTAAAAGCTATGATTTTTTTCCTAAGGTGGCTTTTCATCCAGAGATATTTTTTCTTTATTACAGAGCAGAAGTCATATTTGTACCAATTAGTTTGTTTAAGACTACAAAGCTGATCTTTCCAGGTAAAACCAGCTAGCATTTTATGAAGTGTGCTGGCATTCATACACTTACTCTTTTTCGTATCTTCTGACCTTGAAGAGGGTTTTCTGGAACAGGCTTAAGAAACTGAAGATAATGGATTGAAATCAGTTTTATCTCACTGTGATTACATCAACACAGATAGTCAATATGTCCATGTTTATATCTGAACACATGTCCATTGCTTAAACTTGATGTTTTTGCTATCTTTGTGGCATATGGCATTAAGAAATGTGTTTTAGGATAAACATATGTTTGGATCATACAAAACAACAACATCTAGTAAAACAGAAATAGTGACGTTCCACTTAATGCTCTAACAGCCTAAGATACTTCTGAAGAACTGCAGGAAAAAGAAATCTCTACCAGGTTTAAATGTCTTCTTAATGCAATAAATCCTCTGGAATCTAAATGGTGTTGTGAAATCATGTAGTACATAAATACTGACTTCCAGGGAAAACACATACAGCAAGACTCTTCTGACTTACATTATTTAAATGAAGTCAGTAGAGCAATGCCACCTTGCACATCATCAAGAGTGTCTATAGCTTGTGACTGAGAATTGAGGTTGAATTTAGAGGGCAAAAAGTATAGGATTCAGTTTACATCACAACACATTTTCCCATCCTTACTGTTGATAGGGTAGTCTCCTTTCCTACTCAAAAATTAGGACATACTCAACCCTGTCATCAGCAAATTCCTGCAAAGCCCAGAGGCTCGTTCTCTTCTGCAGCTACCTCACAGGGCAAGGATACTCCTGCTGCCTTCTGCTGTTCCCTGTAAGCAAACCCCAGAAGTCTTTATGCTCACTTTAACATCAACAACATTACTGACACTGGACACAAGTTGGAAGCTGATGCCATGTTGTGCTGGTTTTCATTTTCCTCTAGATAGCCATTTTCAAAGCTGAGGATGCATAAAGACATACCGGAAGGCAAAGCTTGTAAGTAGAAGTAGTATCTTGCATCACACTAAATAATACGGTTAAAGGAAGTGGGCAGGCTTTCAGATGCACAACCCTTACTTAGATCTAAAATTAAAGCAGCAGATTTCAAAGGTAAATACAAACTGACAACAACTATTCAATAATTTAATTTGATGTCTATCAGTTAGGCCACCTCTGAAGGAAAAATTTGGTGCTACTGATGGAGCAGAAGTGACCCAAAGAGATTCTATAGCATCATCAGAAAGTGTGGGTATGAAGGGACAGAGAAAGGTACTCCAATGTTTTTGGAATGTACAGCGAGATCAGCAGGTAGATGGAAATTATAACAAGCTGTAAAATCAGTTATACGAATTAAATCCTTGGTTTTACATATCCACTAGGATTACAAGTTTTATAGGTTTGTCTTTCGAAAAACATTTTGTAGAATTATCTGGAGGATCTGGTTAGGTCTGAAATACTACAGCTGGAATAACTGCTTTATGAAAAGCATTTCTGCAAGTTGCTTAATTTATTGATTGCATGCAGGTTGGTTCTAGTGAGTGGTGCTTGGTTTTTTTTTCACCTACAGTTACCACAAAATCATCCAGTGCAAAGGACAGAGGATGTTCCAGGTCAGGAAAGGAAACTGTAGAATGGAGAAATGCTCCCATTTAAGACAGACCCATGCTAATTCGGATGCGTGTGCCACCAGAACAATGTGATGATCTGAAGGCCTGTGTCAGAGCAGGACGGGAAGCACAGGGAAACGTCTCCCCCGGCCGACAGACCGGTTACGCGGCTCCCAGCTTCAGGCAGACCTTCTCCCACGGCAAACCCGCCGGCGGCCCCGCAGTGCCGAGCCCCAGGTGCGGGGCTGGGTCGGCTGCGGGTCCCTAATCCGACCTTCCCTCCAGGACACACCAGAGGCGAGAGGAGGCCGCAGAGACCCGCGAAAGAGCACAGCCGGCATTAACTAAATCCCTTAAAGACTCCGGACGTGCAGGCCTGAAGACCTTGACAGAGGGGCCGGGCGCCGAGTCAGCCCTCTCCCGCCCCCGGCGGCGATGCCTGCCGGCCCTGCGGCCCGTTCCCACCGCGGGGAGACGAGGGGGCTCCCTCCCCGGCGGCAGGGCCGCCCGGCGCCGTCCCACCCCGTCCCGTCCCCTCCCCGCCGCTGGGCAGCAGCAGGGCAGCCCCACAACGAGCGCAGGGAGTCGGCAGCCCGTGAGCGGCGGCGGCGCAAGCCCAACACCAACACCCACCCGCACCGGCTGCGCCCTCAGCGGCGCATGCGCGGCCGGCAGAGCGGGCACGTGACCGGGAAGGGGACGGGCGCGCGGCGCTGCGTTTCTGTGGGCCCGGGCGGGCGGTGCAGAGGGGAGGGGGAGGATCCATCATGGCGTCCATGCAGGTGAGGAGCCTGCGGCGGAGCCGGGGCAGCGCCGGGGCGCGGGGGCCGAGTGGTGGTGGTGGCGGCGGCGGCGGCGGCGGCGGCGGCGGCGGCCTGAAGCCGGGAGGAGCCATATCCACGGGCGTGTATGTGGTGGTGCGCTCCGGAGAGCGGTGCGGGCGGAGCAGTCGCTGGGGCAGCAGATGAAGGGGTCGGTTGCGCGGCGGCTTCGGCGCGGCCGCGAGACTCGGGGAGCCGGTGGCCGCTCGGCGGGGCCGGGCCGAACAGGGCAGGGCAGGGCAGGGCAAGGGGAGGCAGGGTAGGGCCAGCCCAGCGTCGAGATGGAGGTGAGACCCACGGGAGCAGGCTGTGAGGGGCGAGGCCGGGCTGGGCTGCGGCGGCGGGAGCCGCAAGTGAGGGCGGGCGGGGCAGGATGGCGGGCAGGGGAGGAGGGGGGAGGGCGGCGATCCTGTGGGGAAGGCACCGAGGGGGGCGAGATGCCTCCAGGAGAGGTTTGGCAACGATGTCCCCGGGGAAGGGAGGGCGGAGGGATCCCTCTGCCCCTCGGCAGGGTTTGAGGGGGCCGCAGCTTCGCTGGCTGCGGTGGGAGGTGGCGGACTCGTCCCCATCCCCCGGCGGTGCAGCCCCAGTCTAGCGGGGGAGTGGGGTCGGGTCAGGGAGACCTTCCCGGTGACACCCTGAGAGCGGCGTCGAAGGATGTGACCAAGAACTCCATCTTCCCGGGCATTGCTGGGGTTCCGGCACTGTAATTCTCGGGCAGCGTTGGGCTGGGACAGACAGGTTTTATCCCGAGCCGCGTGCCCGAGCTGCCCCTGGGGTCCTCTTTCTCTCCGTAAAATGAGATTGTGGTGTCAGTCCTGCGAACAGATAACGTCTGGTTTTACTTGGTTGGATGCGGTTGCTGTAGGTACAGTAGCATGAAACATCCTGCTGCTTGACAGGTATTTCCAGCTGAATTATTTATTCATACCTTCTCCGAAGGAGTTCTTAAATAGTAGCTGCAAAAATTGCTGCTCTGGAAGAATGGATCACTTTCACTGTGTGCTGCTTGGAGTGGGTGGTGATTTATTTTGCCTAGGGCAGGAGAAAAAATGGCTAGGTTTTGTGGCAGTGGCCCCTGTCTTTCCTTATTTCACCTGTAACTGCTCTGTTTTTCCTTTAATTTCTACAGTTTTCCATTTTGTTTTCAGATCTGGATGATCTGTCATTTCTGTTTTCTTTCTCAAACTGCTACTTTCTCTTTCTTGTTTTCATCTTGGTCCAGTGTAACTTATATTTTTTTGTCTCTAGTAATGAAACAGCCCAGAAAGACCGCACAAAATGAATGAAATTAGTTTAATTGTCCCGATAGCCTGGATTTAGCATAACTATAAAGAGTTAAAGTGTCAAATCATTGAACTTTATGGGGTAAAAATTCTGTTTGTGTAGTTTAGAAGCATAATAAAACCCCGATGTGTCTTTCCAAGTTATTGAAATGAAATGGGATCAAGAATTTGAATGTACTGTACACAGTGTTCTTCCTGTAGCAGTAGTTTAGACAGATAGTTTGATCTGCCTTTGTTTTATCAGCTGTCTCTGGCAAATGCATTTTTGTAATGTGCTTTTTTTAATGTTGAGTCTTCCACAAACATAATTGCAAAATAGAGGCAATAATTTGTTAAGTAGCATCTTTTTTCTTTTTTTTTTTAATGTGTGAAAACTATAGGGAAATGACAGTTGTGAAACTTGAAGGAGGCACTTGGTGGGACTTTGTAAACCTGTGCTGTGTTGCCTAGTAAATAACCTTCTACAGCTTGCCTCACCCTCGTTCCAGGAGTTACTCCCTCTGTAAAGGGGAAATAATGATTACAAATTTAAATTAGTTTATTTTGGATACATGAATGACAAATGTTGCCTAAAAGTAAGATAAGTTATGTTTGGAGATAGTACTCACTTCCTGAAAATATGACTATGGTAAGTCTCATGTTGTAATTGCTTTCACTTTATAATTACCAGCTGTAAGATTATAGATTTTTAAAACTGTGTTCTGTTGTCTTTTGATGAGAGATTCAAGGAAATTTATGGAGTTTTTTTGTCTATATGTTGTTAGTTGTATAATGTTCTGGAGTCTTTTTCCTGAGTTCATTAAGTTACTATTTTAGTAATGTAGTTTAGCAAGTTGGAAAAGGAATTGTATGGGAATTATTTTTTTTTAATAAACAGTAAGCATAAATGAAAAATTACTAAGTGACCTGTGAAGTTCATAAGTTTCTCAATAGTAGACACCTGCCCAGGTGAGCAAGATTTCAAGGCTATGAATCCTTCTGTTAATTAACATTTAAATCTTCAGTGTGACAAATGTTTTACAAAGGAAGCTATTGTATATAATTTTAAGTGGTTTCCTGTTCAGGATCATTTAATTTATTGTTAGTGCTAACTTTTAATATGTAAGTTGCCTAACATAAAAAGGAGACATCCTTTTTCTGAGTATGTACAGTGTTTTTAAATACCCAGTGTATAACTGAAATGTTTGTGCAACTCATTGCAGTCTCTAACTATACTAGTATTCTATCACTGTACCCTTAGTATTATTTATAATAATTATTATTATATTTCTAATATAATAATAGTATTATTTATATTTCTAATAAGAATGATATGTTGGTCCATGAAATAAGTTTTAGTCACTTCCTAAACTGCCATAAATTTATACAGCAATGTGTGATGCTCTAGGTTAATTAAATCTTATTTTTACAGATACACCAAAATTTCTCTGATTAACTTAAAGCTGGAGTTATCTGATCAGCCTGTTCTAAGTCAGCCTACAAGGAAAGTTTTGAAACTGTGACAAACCACCTCTTTTTGCCAATGGCAATGGACATCAACCTGAAGAGCTACTGCAGTTCAGTTGATGTATAGTAACTTGTAAAACTTGGGAGTTTGAGCCTTTACGTGTATAGAATCACAGAATCACAGAATATTAGGGATTGGAAGGGACCTCCAAAGATCATCTAGTCCAATCCCCCTGCTGGAGCAGGAACACCTAGATGAGTTCGCACAGGAAGGCGTCCAGGTGGGTCTTGAATGTCTCCAGAGAAGGAGACTCCACAACCACCCTGGGCAGCCTGTTCCAGTGCTCTGTCACCCTCACAGTAAAGAAGTTCTTTCTCAAATTTAAGCGGAATAATTAGATTTATTGTGGTCTTTATCTGTGTGGACATTCTTGAATGGTAGTTTTCTGTAATGCTTTTATTCTAGAAAAAGATAAACCAATCTTGACAAGATCCTATTTTGTTTTCTAACCACTATGTTGTCTGAAGTGGTAGCTAATTTGACACTGCTAGATTGGTTTAAAGCTGGTTTGCATAACTTTAAGCAAATGATAATTTTTTTTCTTAAAAGACAAACAAAACAAACCTGCAAAACAAACCTTGGAGGAAAAGCATTTTTTTTCAAGTTTTTTCCCAGAAAAAGCCCAAGCTTGTGCAACACTTCCTGAAAAAAAAACAAACCCAAACTAGAAATATTCTGAAAAGTTGTAAGTAGTGTCAAATAGTGAATAGAATGGATTTCCTTTTGAAAATTCAGTATAGCATCTTTAGTAATCTGAAGTCTTAAAGCTACAGATAACTTAAAAATGTGGTAAGTATGGAAGAAGTAATAAGCAATAAATGGTTGTTCTCAGAACAGCTGAAACAGAACTTGTGTTGAGAATAGAAGAGCAGGTAAAAAATAGAATCAAGGAAGTTCAGTTGAAAATGTACAGAAAATATATAATTGCTGTACAAAGTGTTACAATAATGAAGACCTTCCCCTCAGCCCACAGATATCAACCGTTTGCATCTTAAATTTGAAAGATTTTATCCATAATGCTGACCTTTTAATTACTACCATTTTACCTTTCCCTTCCTTTCATTTTTAACTCCAGGTTACTTCAAATGTTGAATTATGACTGAACGTGTTTAAACAGCTTTCACAAACACATCTATGCGAACAGTTATAGGTTTGCATTTTATCACCAAAATAACCTCTGGTTTTTCCTTTAAAACATGAGATTTGTACATGTAGATATTTAAATACGATTTAACACAGAGCTAATGTAATTAAGGACACAAACTGCTTTAGTAAAGGGTGTAGAATGTGAGCCTTCACCATGTGTTTGTGTTATCAGTATTTTTTTTTCTTTTTTTGCCCTTGAAAACTGTTGGTGGGGCAGCCATCAAAATACATGCACACATCAAAACAAAAAGGTGCTGCTTGAAAAAATCTTGTTACAGCAATAGAAATGTGTGTCAAAAAAAGCATTTAATAAAATAATTGTGCTGGATGACAACACACAATTCATGTTAGCTTGAGATCACCAGCGACTCTTATCACAAAACACAGGCCAGTAGCAACACAAAAGCTTCCCACGAGTTTCACCCTGGTGTTTTCAGCCACTGGGTTAGAGGATGGGGAAAATGTATACAAGCCGCTGAAATCTCAAGAAAAATTGCATTGTAATTACATAATAAAAAAAAAATTATGCTCTGGTTCCCACTTTCGGTTAAACTTCTTTGGTTCTGGTCTTTACCTCCTCTTCTAGTCTCAGTGCAAGTTCTGTGTTTCCAGCTGTTCTGGGAACAATTACTTATTGATTAATCTTTCTTCAGTATTGGCAGCGTTTTTATTTAATAATTTGGAAATAATTTACTCTTTTTTTCCTGGACAAAGCTGTCAAATAATTAAAGTTCTAAACTATTTCTAATTTATCTTCTAAAAAACCCCCAACAAATCAAACCTTAAGTGAGGAAAGGTTTCAGTGGCCTGGAACTTCAGTGATGATGCACATGTGTTCTGTACTGTTAAATGTCAGTACAGGATGCTATTTGTGTTATTTCAAATAAAATGTTAAAAAATAAAAAGAAAATGAGTGTTTACTGTAATTATATAACCGATTCTGGGATATAAACACAATGAAATTATTGGTAGTTAGTAACAAAGTGAAGTATTTAGTGGTGCTGTTGATGAAATAATGTTGAAGAGAAAAATGACAATCAGTTTTTAAATTGAAAAATGGAATTGCTTTAGAGACCAGAAAGAATGTTTCCCCTGTCCAGTAAGAGTTTGTTAGTCCTTTATGTAACCTTCAGTTATCAGTCAGTACTGATATGTGGTATATTAGCTTTGGCATATAGCCATGCTACAGTAAAATAAGATAAATGCAAAATTTATAGTTATTTTACCGAGATGAGAGAGTTTAATCTTGAGGCTTTTTTAATAAACTTAAGTGAGTTGACTCTCAAGTGAAGTTTAAGATTTATAGTTTTTAAGTCAGTAAAGATAAACAAAATTGAAGTTAGGGCTTTAGGCCCTAAGGAGTCTCCCTCGCTTGTTTCTGCATCTGCTTGTGCAAAGAGAATTTCAGAAAACACTTTGCTGTGCAGCAACTGCTCAATTTTTGAGCTCCAATGGAAGAATTAACTTATGAGAAAGAAAGCAGTAATAGACAAATTTACTGAAACCAGTGTCCCTGAGTGTTATCTGTAGATTTTTCTTCCAAAAAGACCAACAGTATAGCTAAAATACAGAAAACTGTGAATTCTTTCAACTTGTCACATTTAATGATAATATCATAAATATGTGTATGATTTAAATCAGGAAAACAAGAGCAGGCAGATATTTGTTGTGAATAATAGTTATTCCAGTTATTGTAAATATTTTTTGCTCAGAGTTTGATAATGTCTTGTACTTGCTTTTAGGCCTAGCTATTCAAGCTCTGAGAAGGGGAAAAGATAAAACAATAGATTTGCAAAAGCCAGGGAATGTTGTCTTGTTAAGCTGCTGCCTCGTAAAGCTCTGTGAGTTTGTAATTAATAAGCTAAAGCAGCTTAGCTCAATGTGTGAAACTCGGTGAACAAGCACTTTCTTTAATTGTTTACTCAAAATCTACTGAGCTAAGACTTTCAGACTAAAGGATCTTCACTATACAGGTGTAGCCCATACTGGTGAGTACTCCCAGAGACTGTGTGTTTAAATTACCTCTGTTAATATGAAAGAGAAGGCACGACTTCCATTGAACTTACCCATAGTTACAGCTATGTTCAACAAGTACAAATATGTTTGATATAATGATGATGTCTCTTTTGTAGCCTTGATTTACAACCAAGAGATGAGCTTTCCAAGCAGTTTTCAGGCTAAAGGTCACAGTGGGGCAGAAGGGATGACGACGCTGAAGGTCTTTTGCTCAGTACTTGGAGCCAAAAATCTTGAGCATCTTGCATGGTTTTGAAGTAGCCTTGAAGGACTGTGAAAGAACTGTCAACTGTCGGTTGCGTTTTTTCCTTTTAAAGGGAGGAAGACACAATATTACACATTCATTTAAACCTATTATAAACTAACTTATTAAGAACAAATGAAAATAAATAGTTTAAATGTTTTAAAATAAGAACAGTCAGCAAGCAATATTCTGTGATAGAATGAAGATCAGGTAACCTGTCTTATGCCTGCTTTTGATAGTTGAGGGCTTTGAAAAGATATTTTGGAATCTGACAGCTTTGCAGTGTTTTTATTTTTTTTTTTCCTTTGGTTTTGTTTGTTTTTCCTCTGAGGTGACCTTAATCACTGGAATGAAAAACAGGTATCAGTCTGGAGTGTCAGGGGAAGAAGGGAGGGAAGCCCATAATTTGCCTCTCTGGGAGCAGTATTAATGTGTTGGAAAAGAAAGGTCAGGAGTTACCAGTGGTAGAGCAGGAATTGCGAGACACCTTATTTTTTATAATTAATGATCTGATTGAGAATAATTATTCATCCTTTCATACACAGTAGTAAAAAAACCCTGTATTTCTAATCACCCAAGGAGAAATAAAGCTGTTTGTCTTTTTTTTGTTCAACTTAGTTAAAAATACTGTTTGATCAGCCTCAGGAAAAAAAATCCTGTATGTATGCCAATAAACGTTGATAATAGTTTACTAGAGTATGGCAAATACTGTCTCTAGAAGTCTGATGGATTAAAATGCTTCATAGAATTTGATGCTACTTGTTCACATAGATTAATCTGTTTCTTCTTGATTAGAAATTAGTGGCCAATAATGAGGAGGGACAGGGAAACTGAATGGATTGATATTTCCCAAGTTAGAAATTCTCTCCCCGTCATATTTGGGGATATGGATTTGATGAGTATTTAAATCTTTTTACAGTTTGCAGCTTCCAACATATTGCCCATTTTCTTTCCTAAAGGCTTTTAGTCAGAGTACAACATTTTATCTCGGTTATCAACCTTTGGAATGTTTTTTGTAAGGATAAGAAATTACCTGTTAGACTTATGTTTGCCCTCATTGTGCCAGCCCTTGCTATTATCTTAAATTCGTTTCTTAACTGAAGCAGTTCAAATAATACTGGACTCTTGTCCTTAAAAGACAAAATTATTTATGTTTGACTTTTTAGTACTGAGAGGCTTGTGCTGTGGGCGTTGGTACATTTGAAGACTCCGTTTATAAAGCAGATGACTAGCTGTCAATTTCATTTTATTCTTCATTAGTGGATTTCAGTTAGTTTACTTTAAATGACAAGTTAATTGTAAAAAAATTTGATTATCTGCTAAAAGCTTTTCAGTCTGTGGAGTACGGAGTGTTAGTGAGTGTGTGTAGTTATTGGTTTATCTTTAATTATAGTGTAGTTCTGATACCAGGTTGATTTTTTTCTCTTAGTATGTTTTAAGTCAAGCATATTGCTCCCTTTAGAAGAGGACTCTGTTGCTTTTACCTTCCGGTCAAATATTTTAGAATATCATGGAGCATGTGAAGATAATACTTTGTTATCAAACTGAGAAATCAACAATTCTTCCTTCCACCCCTGACAATCCATAACCTAATGAAATTTTTAAATGCTCAGAAGTACAAAAGATGAGTGGTGGAAACTTATTTGTGAGTAGCTCGTTAAAAGATTCATACTTTGCCTTTTGGTTCCTTTAGAGGGAGAGAAATGTACAAAATGCCTGACATTCAGGACTTGAAGTATGGATTGGTCTGGGAAAATAACGTTACAACTGGGTTGCCAGATGTTAACATGTTTTATTAGAAATAAGGAGGAGGAGACTAATCTGCTTCTGGATTCTCAGTACAGATTGAAAACCTAATATTCAGCCATAAATAGATAAAACTGAAAAACAATTCTCCAAATCCTGGTATTATTTTTTATGGTCGGAGTATTTTATGAAGCTGTTTCATTATGTGTCCTGCTGAAGCTTTAATTGGGCACATCAAGTCAATTATTTTTCTTTCCCCCTGTGGGCTTTGATTAAATCTTACCATAAGAACTTTGATTAGGAAAAATTCACCCAAGATTGTGATAATCAAGTATCTGGATAGCTTGTGAGTTTGGGCATCTGGGCCAAATGATTTCACCTGAATAATGGGATATACTCTGCAGGGACTTTCTTGAATGACCTGAGTGATTAGGAAACAAAGGATTTTTTTTTAATTTTTAGGAAATCTCTCTTTCAGCTTTTCTTTAGATGTCCCAAGTAGCAAGATGGACTGTAGCGGGTAATTTTTTCCCAAATGTCACTATTTTTAATCTGTACCTTCTTTGTCTTCTGTTTGAGAGCTTTTAGGTATTTAAAGTTAGGTTTCTAATGCAAGAGTAACATGCTATGAGTTCCAGCAGTACTTATGCTGTTAGAAATTATTTTCTGTAGAGGAATTTTTGAAAAGCAGAACTATTTGCCCAGTGTTTAGAACTTCATATTCTGGATTTGAGATACTTTTCAGTAAGAAACGTGTGAATGGAAGAACCAAAATACTGAAAATAAGACTTGTTACTGGTCTTGCTCTCAAGCTAGTAGGCTGTACCAGCAGGCTGGTAACAGCTTTGCTTATAAAACAGCCTGGTGGTGTTGTAACAACACTGTTGGTGCAGCCTGTTAACAACTCCTCCTGTTCTGGTACAATGTTACTCTTTGCCTCCCTTCTGTGAGGGAGTGCTTGGAAAAAAATATCTCCTGCATGCAAAAATTTCTTCAAAACAGAAAGGATGGGTTTTTTGTGAAACATTTCGTAACTTGAGTTGAGGAGGAGGTGACAGCCTCTGGCTTGTAAGTGAAATGTAAATTCTTTACCAGGACTGACATTACTTTTGTGCTAACAGAGTTTGCTGGTACATTTTAATCTTTGGGTGTGGAAGAGAATCATTAGTAATGGCTGAAGAAATAGTGTTAGGTCTCCCTAGGGTACAGCAGCTTTACCAGCATAACATAGAAGAATGGAGCCCCTCTGGGATTAATTATTAACTTTTAACTGTTTATGAATTAGTTTTTCTTCCTCTTTGAACTCCAAGCCAGATTAATATTTGAGTTTACAGTGTATAGGCTTGGCCTTGGAAGGCCGCTCCTTTCTTACATCATCACAACAAAGAAAAAGGAATTGCAATGCCTGAAATGGAAGGTTTCTAACGAAATTCAAGTGCAGGTATTTTGGACACCCATGCTTCCTAGCCTGTGAAGTTCGCTGTTCCATCTGTCCTCATGATACCGCCTAACTGAGCATGGCTAGTAGAGTCTCTGCCACTTCAGGTGAAAAGGCCACCACATTCCAGTTTAATCACCCATCACAGCTTGTGTTAGTGGTAACAGAAGGTGTGGTGATGGGATGTTTCCTCCAGCAGAAATGAAAGGAAACTGTTTGCCTATTTTCCACTTTTTGCTGTACTGGTAGGTTTCTGTTCTGCTGGTAGAGGAAAAAAAGTGCTTTTCCCCAGGCTTGTCTTCTACCAGACTCCTACCACTGCCCTTAATATAGCCTGTCTTGTACAGAAAATCCTTTTTGGTTTAATCAGCTCAGTTCTTCTCCCCTTTTCTTTCTTTAAAAAAAAAAAAGTTTCTAAAATAGACTTTCAAGTCTATATTAAGGATTGTTCGTAGGTAAAGTATTTCACTAAGAGATCTCATAATTTAGTTTACCCACTTAAGATATTTCCCATTTATGACAGTGCACATCTGTTGCAGCATTTCTTGAAGCGCTGAAAAGTGGAATATTAAAAAATTGCAAAGATAAGGCAGCTGAATATATGCATTAAACTTTCTTCAGTTTTATTTTCTTTGTATCATTTATGAAGTTTGCATTTTCAGATCTGAGGAGACAGATAATAAGCCAGGAGTATGGGCACACAATCAAACTTGATTGGATTATGGCATTAATATTTTACTGCTAATCAACAGAGCCAATGTAATAATGCATGTATGCTTTGTCCACTCCAATTATGAAGTATGATATGTTAACTGAAACAATATTCATTGACTATCTTGATTGCTGTCAGCTATATGTACATAATTCATACTTGGTAGTGACCTAAGTAAGAGTCACTTTTTCGCTGTACATGTTTTTGTTTGCATATAGCTTTGTTAAACTTTAACTCTCTAGGTTCCAGTTTTCCAAGGGAGGGGCAAAGCTGTTGTAAGAGTTCTGACAGTGGGCTTAGAACTGGAAATAGACACATAATGTTGTGATACTTCTTTTTAAAGGCATTGAGAAAGGTAATTTTCACATACATACAAGAGCTAGATAAGTTTTCTTGGCAGAGGTGGAAAATACCTCTGACCGCACTGTTGCTTTGCTGGGGGATTGTGGTTAAAGTGTCTACCTGTCTGTCCTTGAGTATGATGCTTATTTGTGGTAGAATCAGAAAAAAAGGTGCCTAGTTTTGGGGAATATGATGGTGATATTGTCATATGTGCTTTAGGATTTTGGGTTATTATTGCCTTATGAGGTAGCTGTCAGGGACAGAGACCAGTGAAATAATTTTTTATCTGTTAGTAAACATTTACATGATATATAACAAAGCTCAATGGTGCACAGTAACCAAATTATCTGATTCTAGGAGATGCATTCTGAAATACTCATGTTACCAAACTCCAATCTCCTGTCCTAAATTGCTACCCTCTCTACCTTTTCACATATTGCACCTTTTTATATGCTTCTGCCCTGCCTTCTGCTTCTTTATATGATTCTCTAGGAATCAACACAGGTGAGAATTCAGCTGTAGCATTTGAGATGTTACCACACCAGTTCCAGAGGTGGCCTAGGAAGATGTGTGCCAGTTTGGAGAAAGAGGAGTGTATTTTTCCTTAGCAAAGGTGCTAGAAGCCATTGGCTTTGAAGATATATTTAACTTGAACCATGGCATTGGACGCCCTCTATCAGGATTGAAATGATGCAGGTTATTGTGAACTGTCTAAGGAGCTGACAGGAATTTTATTCCACTAACACTCGTTTAATTTTGTGTTATTTGCTCCGTATGCTTTGAGAAGTCTTATGAGCTTGACACCTTAGAAAATCTGTGGAGGATAACTGAAGGGGTTGCACAAATCCTACTTGACAGAATTAGCAACAAAATACAAGCCACTGCTGTGTCAGTCATGTCTCAACTACCTGAATAAACTTTCTTTTGGAACTAATGTTTAAATCACTGTTAAGCTGTGTACTTTGATTTCATCTTTGAATCATCCTTTCCTGTAGAGGTAGTTGAATTAGGTAATCTTGGTTTCAAAAATTTCCACCTTTTTGAAAATATTTGTGTAAACTACTCATAATGTCACTACTCTTTGCCTTCTGCAGCTGGTTATT
The DNA here is from genome assembly GCA_907165065.1 of Caprimulgus europaeus. Next base: position 34,125,407 of record OU015525.1, read on the forward strand.
CCTTTAGTTGAAGGACTGTGGTGTTATCCCGGTTTTGGGTTTCTGATCGTCCTACTTTGCTGTTCTGTTTTTCTCTAGATAGTGAATGTTTGTACTAATTTGATACTTTTTAGTTTTGGTTCCCTTGGAAGTTGTATTAAAAGAACGTTTCTCAAAAATAAGGAGAAGATTAGATTAAGATGGCCTGTGCATCCTTCATTTATTCTACCTTTCTGTAAATAACTCCATGATTGCAGTTTGTGTTTTCTCTTGCAGTCTCTTTAAATAGAAAATAGACAAGCAGGAAGGGAGCTTCTGTATGAAATCTTATGATGGATTACCAGGCACATTAGAAAGATGGTCTTGTGGTATGAAAAGGACAGTACAGCAAGCACAGCTTCCAAGAGCTTATCAATGTAGAGAAAACATCTGTTTGGAGATTCTTGTGGGAGTGAGAAGCTGCGCTAGCTTGTATTTTGACATAAAGGAGCTGGTTAATAAGAGGCTGAAAGCAACTTAACTATGTGATGAAAAAAATGGTATTCTTGGTTCATGGTAAGAAAAAAAGCAAAAGGGAAAGTAGCATTGACATTAGATATGCATGCCCTAACATAGCTGGAGATCTGTAAATAAAGAAGGACTCCTGATAATTAAGAGTGTTGAAGGGCTATAAGTTTCTAGAAGAAAATACTAATTTGCAATGGCAAACTGTGTCATATGTAAAAAAAAATGTAGAGGGAAAGTTATTATGGCTACCTGAGGATCTATTTGAAGATTCAGAAAGCTTTGTACAAAACAGGAAAGTGAAAATAAGTATTTACTACTAGAATAATGAGTACTACTCATTATGGAAAAAAGGGACAAGCATATAAGAGTGAAGTCTACCCATGGTGCATTGTTTTAAATTAGCAGATTTGAAAAGCATTAAGAAATGTTTTTCTAAATCAGTAGAAAGATGAAGAAAGGAATGAGCCTGTGAATAGGAAAGGAAAACAAAGAATAAATGATGCAGATACTTAAATTAACAGCAATGAGGCAGTAAATCACCCCAAACAAAAAGGACAGATTCAATACATTTTAGGCATTGGATGTTAAGTCAGTCGCAGGATTCAACAGTGTGGGTTGGTTTGGGTTTGGTTTTTTTGTTTGTATGTTTGATTTTTTTAAAGTGTTTAAGCAACTGAATCTGAGTTCTTTGACAGTTGTTTTCAGTGAATTTCCAGATGATAAATACTATTTTTATTCACATGCTATCATGTGAAAGGGTGGCTTTTGGAAATCACTTGACCATATAGTCTCTGATACCTGCAGGATGTAACAGACAGTTAACTCGTGAGTACCTAGATAAACAGCAGACAAAGTGGATTTCAGAAGAATCATGTTGAACTAACATGATTTCCTACTGTCATTGTGCGGTAACTGTTGTGGAAGAGGAGCGGTAGCTGTATTCTAACCTAACAAATAGTTTTTGACTTGCATTAGTGTGACATTTGAATAAGCCCACAAGAAAAATGTGGTATAACTCAGCAGTTTGGGGTTTTGTTTTGTTTTGTTTTGTTTTTTTCCCACCTTATTAACTACAAAGACCACATCTCAAGGTATGACAGTTGTGGTTTGGTTGTAGTAAAAACATTATTTCTTTCAACTGTGTGTCTGATGGAGAGCGGGCGTTTGCTTTTGTCAAGCTGAGTGGACCTACCAAAGGACGTTCTGCACTGGCTTTCTTGCTTTCTGATAGCAGCTTGGATGGTTGCAGTATAAGTATTCTTACAAAGTATATGTGTGACAACAAGTGGGCAAGGTTTAAAATCGAAAACGTGCAGTTCAGTAGAGAAAGGTACCAAGTATTTAACTGGGGGAGGAAAGGGAAAAAGGGAGTCTAGTTTACAAGTAGGAATGCACAGCAGGCTTACCAGTGCTGGAGTGGAAGTGACTCTGGGCTATGAGCGCGAACTGAATGTACATCAGAAGTATTGTGCTGCTACAAGGAAACAACAAATCTCTGGGATATATTAACGTAAGTGTAATGATGAAACATTCTTCTTTTCTCTCTATATATAAATATATGTATGTTTGTATAAATACATACATATAAAAATACAAACTTAAGGAGACAGCTGGAGACCAGCAAAAATTAAATGCTTAGAAAATGAGACCTGAAAAGAGGGGAGAGTTGAAAGAATTGTGTGTTTTATTTGTAGAGAAGTAAGTTGAAATAAATAAAGGAATTCTCTTTTGTATCCACAAAGAGTAAGAGAAATAGTTTGACATAATTTATTCAACTCACCTAGATCTCTTTCTGTGAAGAAAATCCTTCCAATTATAAAAGCATGAGATAGGATGATATGGAAAAATGTTAAAGGCTTTGAACTACAAGGATATTTTAAGAATCTTTGATCCATCCTTATGTTAGGAAGATGGAGAGGTGACTTCCCTTGAGATATCTTCAAGTACTAAGTTTGTAAGATTCTACAAATGCGATAACACTTTTCAGACAATTTTAGCTAATCCATTATACTTTGTCTTGCTGTATATGTTGCAGCTTATTTTCAAGAATTTTGTATCAGAAAAAGTTTTCTGTATTCATGACTGTCAAATACAAGGAATGCTTTCCTGCCTCTGAAACTGTTCCTTTTCAGATGTTTAATTTCAGAAACTTATAGTTGCAGCGTGCCTTGTGTATGTAATGTGTATGGGCTTGGTATATCAGTGTCTTTTTTTTTTCTTAAAAGTACATAACTGAATTATCTTGAAGCTAAGAGTGTATATTTCTGGATTTGTGCGTGATATTACAGTAGTCTTTAGACTTAGTGTTACTCTGAGAAAAACAATGTTCCTTGTAAGCCTCTTTGGTCAGCTAGTACAAATATTGTTAAATATCAGAAGAATTAATTTCAAGTTGTTTCGTTTAAACTTTAGATGTTTTCTGAATTACTATGGTAACCAGGAGCAAAGTTTCCTAATTAAACTGTATGAATCTGGCCTTCAAGTGCTTCATGTAATAGATTTATTTATTTTTTAAATTTAAACTAGATCTGGCTCCTGATATTCCAGTTTTGTGTATTAATGAGACACAACATAAGAAAAATTATATTAACTTGGGGTAAGGGAGAGAAGAAGAAAAAAAAATAGTCCTTAATAGCATATTTGGAAAGTACCTTCCAGATTTTCTGAATATCCTTAGCTGCATACTGGGCTGTGTGTGCAAGCATGTAGCCAGCGGCTCAAGGAAAGTGATGCTTGCCCTCTCTCTGGCACTTGAGGAGGTCACATTTGGAGCGTTGTCTTTAGGGAGACCTGGTACAAGACAGACATTGATGTACTGGAGTGAGTCCAGCAGGTGGCCACCAAGATGGTTAGGACCTGAACTACATGATGGAGAATGAGAGACTGACTGGATTTCTTCAGCCGTAAGAGGGGAAGGCAAAGGGAAGATCTCAGTGATACCTGTAACAACCTGGTGGGAGGATAAGGGGGAAAACGGAGCCACGGTGGGAAGACAAGGGGCAACAGCCACAGATTGGAACATGAGATATTCCAACAAGATATAAAAGAAGCGCTTTATACCATGAAGGTAGTCAAACACTGGAATGTATTGACCGGAGAGATTGATTAGAAGACCATTTTCTAAATATTAGTTAACCCCTCTCTTAAAACAAATTTTCAGTATTTCAATGAATTCTGTTTATTAGGCCATGGTGCCATCTACAATTTGTTACAGTTGCTATAGAGTATTCTTAAGCATCTTCTGAAAGGTCTATGGGCAGCTTTTTAAAATTTGTACAGAAGTAGTTGAGTTGATGCTTGATAGAACAAACCAGATTTTGAAAATGTCTGGTGAAAGCCTTTTAAAGATACCCAGCTATGTTCATCAGATAAGGTATGATTAACTTGTATGGCATGGTTAATGGAATATTAGAGTTGCAAAATAGATAGTATATTTTATTATTCCAGTTGGGAAAAGACCCAAATAAGGCCTTGTATTCCCAAAATGTATCACATCTTAAATGTGTATCAGTTGGTTCAATAACAGTAATTCTCTTTGTGTAAGGGCTTTGCCTTGCTTCTATCTTTAGACTGTAGTGGATAGAGTAACGCTTATGAAATCCTTAAAAGCGTTTTTTTTTTTTTTCCCCCTTGAGCTGTCTAACACTTTCAGAGTTCCCATAATTATGGGGACTGGAGAAATCTAGGAATTTATTATAAAATGGTATTTTTGTCCTTTAATTTCAAGGGAAGTTGTCCAAGATAGGATGGGTTTTTTGTTTGTTTTCCAGTTGATACTCTTACTGAGAGCTGCAAGGTCTGACCGAATTTATGTTGATACTTGTTTGAATGGGCTAACTTGGAAATGGTAATTTATTTTTTGTCTTTAAAAATATGATTTTGCTTACTGGGATAGTTTTGACCCAAAGTGTAGGTGGTATCTTCTGTTATTTCTCTAGGATGCATTTTTGCACCTTAATAGAATTTGTATTGCAACTGATGAGAAACAGTGTGTTGTCTGTATGTATATTTGTGTTTAATGGTCAGGGCCCTGTGACAGTGTCAGCAAATGTTTTAAATCAGAAGAATAGAGCACTTCAGTGGTACTCTGCTAATCAACCCCCTTGAGTTACTGTTTTTTTTAGAAAGAACCATAAATATTATATGTGAGAACTGCAAAGCTGTGAAGCAGTTTGAGAGGATATTTTTGCATTAGTGAGGTGGATAAAAGAGTAACTGAGGCTGTATCAGACTGAAGAGGTGGTTGCTGGAAAAAAGAACCAAAGGTCCAAACTTCAAATGAGAGGATATTTAAGTGTTGATAATTTGCAATTTTTGGTTAGGATACAGAACAAGCAAAACTTCCTATCTTCAAATGCCTTGATGTGACTGTTTTTAATTTTATTTAAATTTTATTTTAGGCTCCTTTTCATAATGAGAGTCTTATAGTTGTTCTACATGTATAAGTAAATGAATCTACTGAATTGTTTGCTGTTCTTATATACATGTGCTTTCCTATTTTTTACCTAATGTTTCCAAATCTCCTCTTTAAGGGAGACTTTGAATTTTCCCTTACCATATAAATTTCTCAGCTCTGAACTTTTGAAATATTTCTCTATATGACAAGATATACACAGACTGACTGCTGTTGAGGTTTATTTGATGATGGTCTTGGAGAGTGTTAGAAAGAAAATTGACTTCAAAGCATCTCTTATCACTCAAATTAAGGATTTGTAAAATGGTTTTGGAACTTTGTAGTTTAATTCATAATACTGGTGTTAAACACTTGATGTTTATTATCTGAAGTTTTCTTAAACTGTGAAGAAAGCAAAAGATGAACACTAGGAATCTAATCTGTTTTTCACTGTGTTAGCAATGTATACAGCTTTCTTATGAAGATGCTAGCATTGTTTTTTTTCAGTTTGTTTATATCTGTACACCAATTATAACAGCCTTTAAAATTATTTTTTGACATAACATTTCACTTCAAAACGTATTGGTTTAACTGCATGCAAATAAAAGACTTTTAAAGTGTATATTTGGATTCAAGGCAGGGACTTTCAAAATAGAAGCCCAAAGCAAGTTTTAAGGGCTGCTTGATAGCAAGTTATTTAGAAATGTAAATTGTGAATCTATGAGGCCATTTTCTTTAGAAGTTTTATGTCTGAATTTATTGTTGTCCTATTTAAAAGGTATTAATGAGATACTGAATCACTTCTATGTTGACAAATGATCACTTTTTATTTTCCCTTATGGATTTTTTTTTTTTTTAGTTCTACTAAGCATCAGAAAAGTTCTTTGGAAAATTAGTAAGAAACAGCTGCAAATGTGTGATAAAATTACATTTAAAAAAAAAAAAAAAAGTATGTTGAATCAGAATTAGATACTAAACCCCCAGCCATATATATTTATTCCTCTTGAGTGCTAGGTCAGGCTTAAATCTTATATAAGGTCATTCTGACTAGTAGGATGATGGAAGTGGACTAGTAGGTGGTAAACATTAAAATTGTTGGCAGGAAAAAGGAGAGTAAGAAATGACAAAGCCTTGAACTTTCTGTTACCTAGATGGCTTGGAAATTACAGAACATATTGTGTAACAGTTTATATGGAGAAAATGTACTCTGAAAGCAGTACCAATGATGGCACTTCAGAGGTTGCATTTCCCTTGCTCCGTGGATTGTAAGAAACAGTTCTGGTAGTTGTTACAGAACCGACTGGTTGCAGTTACTGATTTATCCCTGTTGAAATAGGCAAGAATTACCTGAGCTACTGGTGTAACACTTTTCTAAATTTATGAGTCTGTAGGTTCTAAGATGCAGTTAGTATAAACTTATAAAATAGTTTGTGTTCTGCAAGTCATGTAGTCTTGTTTTAGTATTGTGTTCTGTCCTCTGGGATGACTTAGAACAAGGTGAAGCCTTGCACAGATGCCAGATAGAAGTGTCTTAAATTACTTACAGGAAGAAGAGCTGTGCTGTTAAAATCTTGGAGAATTAATTGTAAGTCTGATGCTATCAGGGGAATATGAAATGTTCACTGCTAGGTGTAGAGCTGTGATTGACAACATCCTGGATACCTCTGTGTATTTTGTAACGCAACAGTTCTTCACTTAGCAGTGTTGCAAATGTAAGTGCTTTTTCATTTTACCAAAAAAGCAGGTTTCAGGCCTGTACTTTTTTAGCCTGTGACTTTTCAGTTTAATTTTCAGTAGTGGAGTCTTCCCTCTTTCTAACCTTTCAGTTTCCCTTTGTATTTAAATTTTCAAGTAAAACTGCTTTTACCTTTCAATGACTGATGAAACGTACTTTTGTGGGCATGTTTATTGTTGAACTTTATTTAATATTTCAAATATTCTATACAATTTCTTTATAGAAACGATTACAAAAAGAACTATTGGCATTGCAAAATGATCCGCCTCCAGGAATGACTCTAAATGAAAAGAGTGTACAAAATTCAATTACGCAGTAAGTACTGTTTTATTTTTGCTATCAAGCTGAAAAATGTAAGTAATGAAAAGTCCTCTGCCTGACACTTCCACTGCTTATTCCAGGTAACATTCTGAATTTTTGGTTTTAGTCTGGGGAGTGAAACACTGTTTGACTTAATGAGCACATTGCAGTAATGTGCTGGACACTCTCAGGAACTGGATAGTGAATTCATTAAATATTTATTAGGCATTTTACTGTCTAACAAAATGCCAATTGATAAAAGCTTCTGCATATTTTAAAATAGTTTAACAATCTCTCATAGCTACTAACCTTCTGAAACCTTGCTAAATTTATTGAAATAATATAGTAGCTGGTTTAGAGTGTCCGTACTGTTTGTGTTGGGTTTATTTTGTAGCTGTTGATTTCCATTAACTTCTTTCTCTAAAGCAAGTGGAGGAAGCTTCTTAAGGAGCAAAGTCATCCCAGTACATTTCTCTGCACTTTCCTCCCTGCTCTAGTTTTTTCTGTGATTAGCAAAACGGAAAGAAAAGCATGGTTAAATATTCCATGTTCTGTCCATTGAAATTAACAGGTGTTGTTCCTGGTATTTTAAACTATTTTTTTAATTAACTGAAATTCAAAATATTTAGTAGACTGTGGTGACATTTCTTTTAGATAGTTTTCTTAGTTTAACTTTGGAGAAATGTTAAAAAATTCTTAGCAGATGTAAAAATTTATGAAAGTATGACTCTCAGGCTATATGTTCTGGAATATATTATTGATTGATGGATCAATTTAAAAACATAACATAGAGCTGACTTTTGATGTTGCTTCACATCTGTATTTCTGGTGGTGTGACTCAGACCATGTTACATGAGGCTTTTCTGAGCTTTGTGTACACTGAGTTAAACACTGCTGTTGCAGTTCAATTTTTCTTAGGATGTCTCTGTCCCCAGAGCACTACCTCAATATTTTTTCTGCTATGTACTATTTTTATGCCTTTCAATACCGTACAAATAAAACCCTCCTGTTTACTGTCATGCTAGATTTTGGAATCGTTACTGTTTAAGAAGCTTTCTGTCACAAGTAACAGATTTTTTTCTCTGAGCAGTTTTGTTGCAAAGTAGCATGTTCTGAGTTTATTAATCAAGTTAGAGTTCAAACTGGTGCAGAAAAGATTTGTGTAGCAATATCAGCTTGGTTTTGAAAGTTGTTGAGTAAAATAATTGGATCCCATGATGTAACAGGATCATTTTAAATGTTAAGCAATCGTCTATTTTAAATACACAAGGATTAGAAATTTGAGATGGCTAAACTGTAAAGCACACAGGAAAGATGGGTTCTAGTGATTCCTTGACCATAAAAGGAGCAATGTCCAGGCAGAGTTATCTTCTACTTAGTAAATGAAACTATTTTAAAAACTTGAAAGTGGAGGTTCAGGGTCACAGGGACCAATAAAACTGAAGAGTCTTGGTGCAGCATGTGTATGAATGTAAAAGAAGAAGGCATAAGAAGAGATAAGCGGTGTGGAGCGCAGATGGATTAAATTGAAGGAGTCTTCACAACATTAAAATACGGGACACCAGTACAGCCATTGTCCTGCTCCTGTTGAAGATGCATTCCTCCTAGGGAGTGCGGCTGCTCTCAGTTCAGTAGAGAAGCAATTTTTCTCGAGGGGTCGGGGCTGCGGGGGAAGTAATACAGGGGAAGATGAAAAATGTGTACAGCTTAAGTACATGAGAGTATATATGACAGGAGGATGGAGAGGTTGGGAATGGGATCATCAGACTGCCAGCTTGGAGGAGGTGTGGGAGATGTCAACTTTTCTGTACACGTTACTGTTCTGAAAAATCTCAGCTAACTCACTTGAGTCTAATGTAAATCTGCATTTTTGTAGTCTCTTGCTGAATCTTTACCTTATTGTGTTGCTCAAATGTGTAAAACTCAATCAGGGGTGAAAGACAAAAATGGGGAAGTGGTGCCACAAAGAATGGTATTAAGTGATCAACAACAGAACTCCAAAATGACAGAAGTTAGACAACAGAGTGTTGCTGTATGTGTAAAACAAAAAAACAAACAAAAGCCAAAAAACAAACAAACCCCCCAGAAAAAACAACCTAAGTCAAAACCGATGACAACAACAAATCTACACTAAACACCACCTCGCTGACCCCCACCAACTCCACCTGTCAGTTACTTCCAGTTGCTGTGATGGAAGGGGCAGAAGCAGAGGAAAAAGAATACTGTGATATGTTGAAGTGTTATCTTTATTACAGTTGCAAAGCATCCTTTTTAATTTATTTTAATTTTCTTTGACCCTTTCCTTTTTATACTTTTAAGTTTTCCAGTTTTGGTTCCATTAGCTACCAGCTTACATACCATTTAATTTTAGAGTTTTTCACAGGTGCATTGCCCTTCCCCTTTGGATAAGTATTTTATTTTAATAAACTGTATTAATGATTTCCTTGATGGAAGAGTAAAACAACATGAAAGAATGCGTACTAGTTTGTTTCATTTGTTTCATTCCAAGCCTGTTTTTGTATAGGAATAAACTTTGGAACAGGTCTTTTGTTTCAGCTTTGTTGTCTCACATTAACAACCTTTTTTTTTTTTTTTTTTGGAACTGATGGGTCTGTGTTGAGTTCAAGTCATAACTACTTGTATAATTTGCGGCACTATATTAATGCCTGTATGTAAAATATCAAGCTTGTTTCCTTCAAATGTAGGTTTGATGTGTTATTCACTTTTATGATAGTTACAATACTAATGTAGAGTTTAGAAGACTGGGCTGTGAGTGGTAATTGATTTGATTAGTCCTGTGCTTCAGGAGTAAAATTATAATTTGTCAGTCCACAGTACTAACAATTTTTTCACCATTCCTTAGGTGGATTGTAGACATGGAAGGTGCTCCAGGAACACTATATGAAGGGGAAAAATTTCAGCTTCTATTTAAGTTCAGTAGTCGGTATCCTTTTGATTCGCCTCAGGTAACTGCTTTCTTACCTCTTGCTTGCTGCTACCTTTAGGTTATAGCTGCATGACACACGTTGAGTATCGGTATCGTTTACATATCCTGCTGTGAGGTTTAATTACTTTAATTTGTATTAAACACATTGTGCAGATTCCTTTTCATTAAAAAATGGCTCTGCAGTGAGGTACAGTGCTGTGACAGTCTGGTTTGAGAGCAAATGAAAGAGCAGTGTAAACTGGCTGCTTCTTTGAGGTTGATATTCATAGCATACGAAAGAGCAACACAGGGTAGAGTAGGAAGGTCCCTTTCACTGGAGTGTGGTAAACAACAAACTGCTTCTTCATCCCCTTTATTTTTGCTTCCAACTTCTTTTTAAGCTTCTTGCATCTTCTCTGCGGCCATTGTTAATATAGCTGGGGGAATACTGTGCTTGTGGTAGGGGTTCCCTTACATACATGACATCTTGAGAGGCCTGCAAGCCTCGTGATTCTAATTGAAGTGTGAGATGGTGTTAATTTCATGGCAACGTAAAGGGCTGAAGGGGCAGCAGGACTACTAGGCTGCAGAATGAGCTCTGTACATCCATCTCTCTAATAGCTGAGGAGAATGCTACAAAACATGGCTGGTAAGAGCAGTGTTTGGCTATCACACCTGCTCTTCTAAAAAAGGAAGAAGAAAAGCAAGATCATCTTAGTTCTTACCCTGTCTGTTTCAGCTCAAAGTTCCAAGAGTGAATCTCTGACACTTCTCTCATTGGTGTTGAAACTGAAGCATGGAGCTGTGAGAGGCACTTAAACCATAAACATTACATATTTTTAGCTACAGTGATAAGAACTAGAATGCTGACTTTTCAGTCTTAGGTTTTAAGGAACAAACTGGCTACATGTACTTCTGCACCCCATCAGGCTTGCAATGAACTACTCATAGGTGACCCAGAGGAGAGTAGTCACTTTCGTTTGGTTCCAAGTTTCTACTCTTTGTATTCGTTACCCATCCTGTGGGTGGGGCTCTGTGCAATTTGTTGTAAACCAGCAAATTAGATCTGTACATGCACACTGATTTTTAGTACAGAAAACAATTAAGAATTTAAGTACTGGATACTTGATTGTTTTAGATGGCTAGCATTTCTGTTTTAAAAATGGTGCTATGCAGTAAGTTCATTCTATGTTGCAAACCTCTGGGTCATAATTCTCTCTCCTGCAAATCTGCTTACTGTGAATTGAGTTTACACGTCTGTTGCTTACTCGTGTGGTAGTTTTCTGCATTTAAATGTATGTTGTCTACCATAGTATGCATGCTTTTACTTATCTATTATACCTAGTTCTGGTTTTCCTATAAAAGGAAGACATTAGGTAGAAGTGAAATACATTACTGGATTATGAAGGTAAGCTCATCAATGTTTAAGAAATATCAGTTTAAAGACCTATGAAAGATCATTCTGCATCCAGTTTTTCTGCTGCCTTAGAAACCTATCTGCCATTTAGCAAATAGGTTAAGCTCTCTAATTCTGGCTTCCCATATGATGAAGATGTTGCTTCTTTCTTGTAGTCAGTGGGTGTGTTGTGTACACATTTGTACACATCCATATATCTATATAACTTAGGAAGCACTTAAGAGGATTCTGAGTATTATGATTATGAGTGGTAGAGATTTATTATGTCATTGCATAAAGATGACAGTGGTTATGTGGGATAAGGAGCTCAGGAGGATAATGCTGCTATGAAGGCTTCACTTTTACTCCATTTCCACTGGTCCTGAGCCAACTGTGTGTTTGACAAAAACTTGATGTAAGAGCAATTGTTGTTAAAAATTTATTTTTCTGAGCTTTTCTTTTAATAGACTGGAGTTAAGGTTCTAAATGCTGTTCTTCCATATTCATACATGTCAAATAGAAACATACTCAATTGGAAATAACGATCTAAAAAATTTCCTATATGGAAACATACTTCAGCTGTACAGGTCCTTTATTTATTAATAGGATTGATGCATTTTCCTCCTTATGCTGCAACCTGGATGAGTTGTCCAGAACTTAATTTCTATTGTGTCTAGGTTTATAGAAATCCTCGTTTGTCAGTTGTCTTGTGTTTCCTGGTATATAATGTTGTGGCTTATGAAATCATTAAAATCCAGTGTTTTGGCCAGGCAACTATATTCCTCAGGACATGAAAGACTGAGGCTGCCAGATACAAAAAGTTTAGTTTGATGTCTTTACACTGTTACCTTTGCATTTTTCTATGCTACATAAATATTCACAGAAAAAAGCCTACATTAAACCATTTATTTAATGCCATCTTCACTAGCTATTTAGGCTTCCATTGTTTCGTTTTACATTTCAATTACTAGCTTCCAAAAATGAACGAATCTAACATGGTAAAGTGTATTTTTTAGCGTAAATTAAAATGGCAGATCTACTTCTTAAATAAGGTATTCTTGTTTTCTGAAAAGCAGTACAGTCTTATTTAAATTGTAGGCAGTAAATTACAATTATATTTGTTCTTTTTTGTTTAGGTCATGTTTACTGGAGACAATATTCCTGTTCATCCTCATGTTTATAGCAATGGTCATATCTGTTTATCCATTCTAACAGAAGACTGGTCTCCAGCTCTCTCAGTGCAATCTGTTTGTCTTAGCATTATTAGCATGCTTTCCAGCTGCAAAGAAAAGGTATGGGCTTTTTTAGCACTGTTGGAGTAGAATAATTAAAAGGTAGTAGTTTTCTACTTTGCAAAATGAGATTTTAGTTTCTCAAATTCTAAATCAGGTGAAACTACTGTATCTACATTTCTACTACTGAAAAAAATACTAAACTAGAACTGCAGAATAAGCAGTGCAGTAAGTATTTTGTCACTGTTTTCATGGTAGGCTGCTGATATATCATTATTGGAAAAGAGGAGTGAATGGAACCCTTCTAGTTGTACTAATGGTGAAGTTCAATCTGTTTTAGGGCAATTCTTTGTAAATTGATTCTGTCTCTAAAGGCAGTGCAAAATTACTATTGAAATGTCTTTAGTGCAGATGTTTGTAATGCTTTGCAGCTGTACTATTTTGGTGTTCTTGATCATTTTCATTTCAAGAAGGTAAATGATGCGAAGCTGCGTTTTTAGCACTGTTGGAGTCATAGATGAGTGGCACTGATGCCTTAGACTTTTTTGTAAAGAGGCTATCCTTTTGACTATTCATTTCTCAGTGGAATGTCTGTGGAAGTTAGATGTGATCGGAGCTCGTACATCTGTGCTATCCAAACATGCCTATTTATGTCACATACCAATCAGTCCTAGTCATGTGTATGTGGTAGAAAAACACTCCCAAAGTGGCTTTGTATTGTATCCTATGACTTTGTTTTTGCATAATAATGACACTTATGAGGAAGGCTGAAGAATATGAAGTGTTTATCAGATATAGTTATTTAAGTTCATTTTTTCACCCACTCCAAGCTGAGATTTAGGAATGTGAATTGAATCTGATATATCAGAATTACATTCCAAACTGCAGAAGAATTTTTTTTTTTTTAACAAAAGCTGTTCCCTTTTTTATGGATTGTTTTCTTTATTTATTTCTCCCTATCTATCTCCAAACTGTTTGGTATTTTTCATTAATTTTTTTCTTGAAACATCTCCAGTAAGAATTGTTACCTGGATCTTTAAAAGGTTTTTATTGACAAAGGTCTGGCCCTGCCTGTTACCTCATTTTCACTGCATTCACGTGGTAGCCTTTCATAAGCTTATTAAAATAGCTCACGTATTACAATATGAGGATTGTTTGATTATTTGTAGGTCTTTTTTTGTGTTGCAGAGGCGACCTCCAGATAACTCATTTTATGTAAGAACGTGTAACAAGAATCCAAAGAAAACAAAATGGTGGTATCATGGTAAGTATTTAACTAGGACCAGGAATTTTGGAAGTGTTTTTCAGGCTGAAGGAATTTAAAATGCAGGCAAGTAGGATAAATCTTATCAAAAGTTCAAAGCCTTAAAATATTTTTTTAAATATCAAAAAGTTATTAAAATCCTGTTTCTGGATGCTCTGCTGTGATTTTTTTATATCACATTTTAATAATTCCTGATGGAAATGAAAATAGCACAGAATTATATGTTGTAAATTGTAGGATTGAATTTGAGTGAAAGTTCTTGTAAACTGTGTTAGTCCATGACAAGTCTTAAGTTTGGAGTTGGAGAAAGTCCATAATGAAACTAGATTTAAGTCTAAACCCAGAATTTTTTGTTGTTGCTGATAACGCTTCAAGAGCTTTTACAGCGATTAAAAGATGCCTGTATATTTGAAAACAGCTATGTGTTTTAATAGATTTCCACTATTAATCAGAATTTCCAGTGTGGGACACTTGTCTTACTTAAAGGCTCTTAAGAACTAACAGTCAACAATATAGTAGTAAGATTCTACATGTACATGATTAAAAAAACCATACAAAAATTGCTACGGGTAGTAGTACTACAGTGTTTGCAGTGCTAGTGTTGTGTTGGTTTGGATTTTTTTTTTTCCCCTCCATATGCTGTTTATCTGACCTTAAACTGTGTGGTTTCTTTATTCTACCTCAACATTTGTCATCTTCTTCCCAGAGCTGGGGTTGGCTGTATGTGCTTGTCTTAACCACTCCATTGGTGTGGAAAGAAAGGAGGGGGTAGAGACAAGCTGTGCTTTTCTTCTCTCTCTTGTCAGCCAATACTTTCTTTGCTTTCCCTAGGAAAATACTGTACCAATAGAGGTTATTGGAAGCCCATGTATTTTCGGAAGAGATGTGTTAGAGCAGGCAATACTGTATGCTAGGTTGGTGCAGGAGGAGTTGATCCCATCACTACTTTTCACTGAAAGCTCTGCCATAAAACATCCCATTTTTCCCTGCCTCGCCACCCCAGGACATGTTCTGCCCCCTAAGTGAAATGAGACCAGGTATTTTGATGAGACAGCGGAAGTTAATAACTGGAGAGGCAAACGCCAAAGCCTTCACCCTTAGATTCTTAAAAGCCTGTGGACACCTTAACAATAAAAACTTGAGAGTTTCATAATACCTGCTGAGATGCTTGGGCTATTGATACATGGTAGTGTAACAGAAAGAAGCTCTTATTTCTTGTTTCTCATAGTACTCTAATAGTATCTCTAAAACAAGGTCAGTTACAGTGAGTGCTGTATGTCATGGATTTAGAGGTGTTTAAGAAACTCAGGACTTTTTATTGTGTGGCTGTACTTTATGTTGTTTTTAAAACTAACTCCAAGAATAATAATCCTGTTGCCCACAAGGCTGGGATTTTAATCTTCACCAGAGTATCCAGTAATCACTGTATTTTCTCTTTCTGTTTTTGAACTCTTGTGCTGTGCTTGGTGCTTCTCCATTTCTAGTTCTGCTGTCTCTTTATTGGCAATTTTTGGAGAGTTTTTATTAACTATTTTTATTTTCACCTGTTAGTTATTTTTAAAGAGAAAGAAGTAAAGCTTCATTTATTGGCTTTATCTTGTAATTAAAATATGTGCTGTCTACTTTGAATTTGTACTAGAGTCTCGTTTTAGTTAAGATTTAAGTCTGTCAAGGACAAGTTTGCAAATACTACTTTGATTTTTTTTTTTAATTCCTAAAATTCAAGTTAAACAAGCAAAATACTATATGAGTATGAAAATAAATGTGGACTATCTGACTCTGAAAGTTGCTATACAATTGTGGCTCAAAACCATCAAGCTGCTTATAGACCACCAAACAAATCATTTAATTACTTCAAATTAACTACGCAATGGCTGTTTCCTGAAAGTCAGAAAACCAACCCCTCCCCATATTCAGAGCAACCTAAAAACTGACCTGAGGCAAGAGAAAGCAAGTGAGTTCACTTAAATAACCCATACTGTTTTGCTTAATTATATTTTCAATTTTTTAAACTTCTTTTTAAAGTACTAATTACAGAGGAGGTCATAATTAAAAGTTCACTGAGCTTCCCCTCCCTTAAATTCTTACATTGAAATATAAAACATAACTGATGTCCATTGGACAATTTTTTTTTTTAATGCTAGAGGGTTTTTCCTTCGTTTTGCATGTCACTTGCTCCTTTTCTCAGTTGCAAGTAATTTTTTTTCTCTTCTGTGGACATATAACAAGACTGCCAAGGCATGATCTTTAAATCTTCAGTGTTTTCTTAATAGGTGTAATGGAATGATGAGTTACTCTAAAATGGGAAGTGTAGCTTGCCTGCTAATTTTAACCACCTCAACCTTAACCTGTCTTCAACCTTACCTATACCTGAAAAGATTTACAAGCCCTTGGAAAAGGTTATTCCATCATCTTAATTTTCTGCTCTGGCTTCAACTGAAGTGTCACACATCTAATCTTGTGGTTGAACCACCCAAGAGTGTAACCACTGGATGAAATAAATGCCACTGCTAATACAAGAACATGTGGAGAGAGATGCAGAGTGGCTCTGCCCCTTCTGTTGTCAGCTAGCCACTGGACTGGCTTAGCTTTAATGTGAAATTGAATCCCTGTGTTTTGAGGATAAAGGAGAGACACTGCCATCACTTTAAACAAATGCCTTTAAAACTTTTTTCTTTTTTCCCAGTAGATGCCTGGAATTTATTTAGCTGGGAGCAAATAGTGCATGATTGGGAGCTGGTGTGAAGCAAACTGAAATGAACACAGGAGGATAAAGTGGAACTTTGAGATATATTCTGACATGTACACGTGTGTCTCTGTGCAATTAGTTTGTTACAGAGTTTTTAATCTCTCATTTCATCCCTGTCCCAACAAAGCAATTTATTCTGTAAGCAGTGTTATGGAGCCTTGTTTGCTACAAACTGCTGTCCTTGTAGGCCCTGTTTCAAAACTCCTGATCTTTGATAACTAAGAATATTTCTAGATTGTTTGCCCGACCCAACATCTCCTTCAGCTGTACATTGAGTTTCATGCTGAATTTCCATCTCAGGGTTGATTATGCCGTGTTACAGATGAGAGGATCTTCCATATACAGTTTTCTTGGGCATCCAGGCTGAAATTGGTTTCAGAAAGCTGTTGCCTGTTCTTGATGTTGTCAGGAGGTAGAGTTTTGTGTAGAAAACAATATTTGTTTTGAACCAGCACCTCCTTAGGTTTTTTTGGGTTTTTTTAAGTAGAAAGTGTTTTCTCTGGTATTTGGCTTAAAGTTTTAGTATGCAGTTTAAATACCCCTTCTATCTCTCTTACATCCTTATCCAATTATTCTTACACGTACAGTTTTTTGTTCTTTACTCCCCTATCAAAATGGAAGAGTTTTTTTACATGTAATGACATGTTTTCCAGTGAGAATGTAGTTATTCGCTGCTACTTTATACATACTAAATCTGTAAACACTGAAAATACTGTTTATGAAGCTACATTTTCTAGGTCTGCAAGGTTACAAGTACGTGTATTAAAAATAACCAGACAGTGAGTTTTCTTTCTGTTAACAAGCTTAATATTTACTGTTAGCAGATGTAAATATGCTGCAGGTCAATGGGTGGAAGAGAAAGTTTAAAAGGGAGAGCTTTCACAGACAGATATTTAGTTTAATATTGAACATAATGCAGAAAAGATTGGAATAGAATACTCTTCTTTTTGTAGTATGTTCTGTCCAATCACCATATCTAAAACTTAGTGAAAGTTCTTTTCACGTTTAAGATTTTAGCATGACAGTAGTAACCCATTACTTTTGTGTGATTCTGTCAGCTATGGTTTGTGTTGATTCTTGAGAAATGAATATACTTACGTACATGCATGTATAACGGGTTGAGAATGCATCAGGAGAAGCCCTTTCTGCTGGCTCTTATTGCTATGTGTTCCTTATAAAAGGATTTCTCAATTTCATAGCTGATGTGGACCTGCTGTATTTTAAGGGGGCAAAATTTTAAGCGTATTTGGTCTTTCATTTTCCTAATGAGTGGCTTTGTAAATATCCAGTGTGGAAATTACTGTCCTTTTAATGTGACTTTTGCTAATGCTAATATACTTGGGGGTGTATGTGTATTTTAGAAGTTTTATGTTTAATATTATTTTCTATTTTTCCTGAGTCTTTATTGAACAAAGCCGCAGAATTATTAAATTGGTGTATTTCCACTGCATGTTACTGTCTGTGCTAGGAATTGTTTCCGCGTACAGCACCTTGCTAATTGGGACTTAGAATGTTTATATGTTTTCCATAAATATTCTTCTTTTATTTTAAAGATGACACATGTTGATGCCACCATTTTGTGATCCTCGTAGCAGAAGATAGTCCTACTGAGAAAATGAGCACTTTGATCATTCAGTCTTTGAACTTTAACCTTTGACTGGAAGTGACCTATAGGCAATGAAGACTACTTCCTTTGACTGCATTTTTACTAGTGTGCATTCTGGGCGCATGTTGATCGCTGGTTCAGTCCATGCAACTGACATGCTTTTATTAGTCATACAGTATTAATGCAGGTGTCCAGAAATGTCAGAAATAATTCCATTATTTTTATTTTAAGCTTTTGGAAGAATTCCAGGTCTTCATATATTGTGCAATAACACTGAACTCCTTGGCGGTTTTGGTGCATCCATTGCCGGCAATGGACATTGTACCAGGGAAAGGTTTTGTTCCTGCCACAAAAAAGATTGATGCATGACAGAGCTTATGAAAGTTTTGGATATATTGGATTATAAGCAAGGGATCGACCATTACCTTAAAAGCCACCCTATTCTTTTATATTTGGATTCTATGCACTGTGATCACAAAACGAGCAGCATGAGTTAACATGCTTAGCTGAAGGACTGTAATAAGATCCTTGCATATTTATGAAATTGTTTATCTGCTGTCAAATTGTTTTGACATGGGAGGTTTTTCAAGTGACATTGGCAGAGAGGTACAATGTTATCCCTATGGTGAAATAAAACTAATTTTTGTATATAGTTATTCATATCTCTGAAGCAAAGGTATGAGTAATTTAGGGTATGAGTGATTTAACCAAGAATTTATTTTGGAGATAGAGGATGGCAGTGATATAACTGAACTTGCTGCAGTCCACAATTGGGCTTGTAATTTGTATTTTAGAGCTTTTTCCAAATAGATTGCACACTGTTATTTCCTGCTAGCCATCAGCATGAGCCCTACTGCCTACACCAATATTTCATTTATTTATGTGTTTGAAAGCAATCCATATAACATTTTTTTGTTTGCATTCACTGTTTCTTTTGTTGTTGTATGTCATGTTTGAATGTTACAAAATATTTTGATTGAAAAGCTTTGTCAGAAGATATTTTCATGTAAATTATTTCTTTATCTTGTAAGCACCATCTTGTCTTTTAATCCTGTACTATAAAAAGAAAAAAAAAATACATTTTTGACAGAGGCTTAATGTTTTGACAAAAAAGTGTGGACCTTCTTATTTAAGTTTAGACTAAAGTATATTTTCTTAACTTACTTGTCCCATGCAGCCATGACATTTTTTTTCCAGACTTTTATTTCACCAAAAAAGGGGAAAAAGCCTAGAATCAGATAGATGTTTTTTTCTATGGAGCAACATTTATTGAAACAATAGGTAGTTGTTCTCACCACTCTGTAATATTTTGATACTGCAGTTAGGTTGTCTTTTTAGGAAGCACTTTTATAAACTTAATAACTTTACACATATGCAATATTTCTATAACTTTTTTTTTACTGTTGCCTTATTGTTGCACTCAAAAAAAAAAAATCAAGTAATTGATGCATTAATATCTAAATCAAGTTAACTACTTGATTTAAAAACAAACCTCCCCCCCAAACCCCCAAAACACCTAGAATGAATAACTACAATAACAAACAGAAAATTGGCTGAAAATACCTTTTTTTCTTACTGCTGTATGATAACTGAAAAGTTTTATAGCCTTGTACATACTTCTCTGTTACCTAATGTTTAAAACATTTTTTAAAAAGTATAGATGCTTAACTCAGGGTGGATAGATTTCAGATGGATTTGCTTCAGAGAAGTATTTTGTACAGCAACTGAATTATGGATACTGCCAGTGAAGTGAGGCTACAATATACTTCAGGAACTGCTATTTTTTCTACTGTATTGAAAATATCTCTTGGCCTTTACAACTAAATGGTAAAATCTAGCTTTGGATATAAATTTGACGTGTGTATATACTTTCACAGTGAGCCTTTAAAACATAGAATTAAATATCTTTTAAGAGCCAAAAATAATAAATTTAAGCAAATGAAATAGTTCTGCTCCTAAATTTTTGTTTAGCAAAATTTTATTGTTGCGAGTTAATCAAACTGGTTATTTTTTGAAATGGTTCATGTGAAAGAGCAGTAATCTGATACCTAATCTGTATATTCATGTTAACTGCTCTATTGATTGAATGGATTGAAGCATTTCTTTGAGAAATTAATGTATGAATGGTTCACATAATAGATCCTATCAAATAGGCCACAGGAAAGGGACCGTATTGTCACACAAGGTAATGTCTCTGAAGAAATGGTTCAAGTACATCTTCTCAGATTCATGTATCTTTTCATATGGTGGCCTGCCACAATACAATACATGGTTTGGAGAAGCTTTACGACATACTGTATGTATTCTGTTGAAGATTTGCATTGTAGTGCAAAGCATTATATGTTTTATTGACCTATGCTATCACATGGACTACAGTGAAGTTAAATAACCAAATTTATGCTGCTCTTTAATAACTCCCCCTATAATATACTTAGATCAAAAAAATGTAGGGTAGATTAGAAGAGAATGTACCTCAGGTCTTTTAGTTTACAGTAGAAATGCCTCCATTGGTTGTCTTGTAGATCTGTGGGTAAGTTCACCTATATACAGAGAGCCAAGACAAAGCCTATATACCACTCAAGCCCTCAAGTAATGCAACTGTTCTGACAATGCTATGATGTCCTGAAATAGGGCTTAAATTAGATGAAGGTGGTGTCATCCTTTCTGTAGGGATGACCCTGTGTATGTAACTTTCTTTCACTTGGAATTTCTCACATGAAATGGTTACAGCATTGGCTTGAAATGATCTTGGTTTTATTTTGTGTCAATGTTCATGTTGTTAAACACTTTGTTTTGTGTTTAGTGTCTTTATACTATAACACAATAAATTCTTGTTTTAAAATAGATTACTACCCTTGAATGGAAGTACGTGTGGACCTTTTCATGGTGGAGTGCAGAAGCACTGTTCCTTACATTCAGCTGTTCTTGAGACAAAGCTGTCAGTAATTCCAGAATGCTGTGATGGATATCAAGGGAGGAATTTGGATAGTAGGGAGATGTTTCCTCTTTTCTCCAGAGAGTATCTGTTGTAACAGCTGAAGGAAGTAGTTTCTTTAAAAAGAAAAAGAATAATCGCCAAGATGTAATGCTTTCATTTCTCACAGATTATCAGATAGTTCCTTATCATGGTTCTTTGCCATTTGGCAAATACTTCAGATATTGAATAAGGACTTTCAGATCCAGGATTTTTGTTTGCTTGCAGTTGTGGGAGGAGAGTTTCTATTACTTTATTAGCATACATCAGGACTGCTAAATGACTCTTCTGCTGCCTCATATCAAAAATTCCTTTCAGTTTTGTACAATATTTTTATTGAAGAGGTGATGACTTCTGTTTCACAGAAAGTAAGGTACTTTTTGATACCTAAAAAAATTACTTTTGTGAAAAATTACTGGTTTTAATTCATGTGTCATATGTTATGAATACCGTTCTGGATGTTTGATTTTTAGTTACTACTCTATTTGAAAGTCTGACAAGATCTAAGGTTTTAAAGGTACAGTATAAGGAAACCATAAAACTCCTATGACAGTAATTAAATTTTAAAGAACAGATTAAGCAAATGTCTGTCAGGAAAAGTTTAAGTATAACTGATAATAAGACTGTCCAGTTATGTTCTAGGTTATTTTTTAAAAAATATGTAAATATTTATTAATATGATTGATCTCTTAAAAACAGAGGGAGGGGAAACACCACCTGTGGCACTCAAATTTCATAGATGTTTTGTTATTAAAAGCTTTAGTATAACAAAGAGTCCACAGGAGCTCTAAAGATGTGTATCAGTGATAGTAGGTTAGATTGTATTTAACCCACTTGAGCTTACATACATGCTATATGCAAGTGTACCTTTGTCTTTTGAAGTGTCATTTTTCTCTTGACTTCTGCTGGTGAAAGCTGCTTACAAGAGACTCTGCTTTTTTGGAACAGTTCAGTGAAGAACTCAAAACTATAATGTAGTTCAATGAAGAACTGAAAACCATAATGATAGCCTGAAAGAAAGATGTTACAATCTGAAATCCTGTAATAATGACCACAGTTGGTTCCCTCATGCTGGTCTGTCTTTTAGTATTTAAAATCTCCAGGATAAGACCTTAAAACTTCTGTCTTCTCTAGAGCAGGTGGGAACCTCTTGGAGCCCTTTGGAATGCTTTCTGCCAAGTAGGACAGGATTAAATCTGTTCAGATGATCATTCTGTGCCCTTTCTTTTCCCTGGACTACAATATTATCTGGATGGTGCTAATGCAGTTCTCCAGAGCACTTTATCCTTAAAGGTGAAATCCGGCAGGGTTCCTGCTATTCAGTGTCTTCTCTTAGTTTACTGCCACTGAAAAGGAGGAATTGGTACTCCTCCTCCTTTGTTTCCAGCCTCATGATTCACCTTCCTACCTTGCATCTGTCTTTATTGTCCAAGTCTGCACTGAGATGATTTAGTGTGTTTAAGCTGGTAGGAAACTGACTTGAGAAGAAAAGGTGAAAATCTTTCTTAATTAGCAAATTGAATCAGCTTTCTGCATAATTAAAGAGTTTCAGAGCTACTGCAAGAAATGGAAAGGATTGTACATCTGAGATTTGGGAGGTGGTGGATGAAGCCTAATTTGTATCTTTAGACTTTTCTGCTTAATGTAAAGTATTAGAAACCCTTTTTATGCAGAAGCTGAGTTACACGCTGTGAGAAGGCCAAGAGCTGGAGATCTGGACTGCCTATGACAATCTATGTCAGGGGATTCTCCTATCTGTTGTAACTTTTCTGTGGTAAAAATTCTGAAGTTGTTCCTAAGCATTTAAGTGATCTGTTACCTCTCTATTTAGATGCCTTGAGTTTCTGTGCCCTGGATTTGTTGGCTTTTTGGGTTTTGTTTTTTCAAAATAGCAAGGCTGCTAGCATTGCTCTGTGTGGATACTTTTGGTTAAGGTTTTATGAGACCAACATTGTCAGACCTTAATCGAATACAGAGTTAGAGGTTCAGTGAAGCTGCTCAGAAAATGCCTAATTATTTTCCAAAAGGAAGGCAATCGTTATGTTACAAATCAAATGCTCTTGAGATTAGGTAAAAAGCCAAATATAGTGCAGTCATTAATACAGAAAACACTTGATACAGAAGTCCCTGATACAGATCTCATTTATCTATTGTATGCTTAAACCTTGCACTGTGGTAGGAGATTTTTGAGACAAAACCAGACTGTTCCTCATCTCATCCCTTCCTCTGAAGGTCTTTTTCAAAAGATGTTTGAAATCTGATGGTTTTGATCTTAATTTGTTATAGACAATAATAGAAATATATTATATGTATAGACAATTTATTGAAGATAGTATTCTGAAAGTAGCAGTATAGGAAGTATACATCACTAAGTAAGCAAGTCACAAAGACTGATAAAGCCCAATTCCCAGATGATTTAGAGTGTATTGAGCCTAAATTCTTGATTTGCATAAGGATTTGGGTTTATGACGGGGGAAAAAGAAATTGGGGGCATCACCTTGCACCAATGTGCTTTGTATCACACTGAGTTTTGGACTATAACTCTTTAAACCTCTTGCGTGTGATATGCCCCAAGCAGTAATTTCTGTCTTCAGTGTTGTGCTGGAGTAACAGGTGACTTTGGCTTCCTTAAACAAGTAATAGTCCAGACAGTCCTGTGTTGGGAATCATCCTTCCCATGCTCCTGCAAGTTGTCTTGACTAACACAATGAGGATGCCGTGTGGAGATAAGCTGTGCTCACTAAGTGGGAGGGAGAAATGAGAGGGGGAGCAGCCCATTCTTGAAGGTAAAGTTTGATAGATTTCTGAAGACTCTCAGAGAATCGGTAAGTGGTGGTGCAGTGGGTTTTTTTGTTTGTTTGGTTTTAAGAGGACATAAGTAATTGCACCAAGCTGGAATTCTTAATGTTACAAAACTCTTCAAAAGTGGAAGAAGGCAAATGCAGTGCAACCATGGTCATGATGCAACTGTATCATAACCAATATCTGAGTTTTTTGGGATATGCTATACTAAGAGAAACCACTGGTCCAATCAAACTTTAAAACTCAGAGGATGGATAGCCTTCTCTAGGAACTCAGGTAATAGGTTTCCTTTTGTCCTTGCAGTAATTTTTCCAGAAATCCTAGCAAACTCTCAGCCAAGTGCACCATACTGTGCCTGACGAGATTCTGAAGTCCTGCAGGTGAAAAATAGACCTTGTAATTCTGGAAGATCTTTCTGCTAGCTTTCTTCCTTTCTTTAGTCTGTAGGAATAGACTACATCATATCTGGACATTACTCATGTCTTCCTGGTATCTCAGGTACTACTTGGGAATGCTGTATGCTTGTGATTCTTTTCCGTAAAAACTTATCTGAATTGTTCTTACACTCACCTAAATATTCCATCTACTTCTATACTTTCCCCATCAGCTACTTGGTAATGTTGGGGTTTTTTTAAACTCATTTCTGTGGAACTCTTTTTGAAAGTGGACATTATAAAAATTTACCATTTGGATGTCGATATGAATTGTCACTTCATCCAGAAAGCAAGTTTCCCTACCTTAGTGACTGTAGTATGCAATACAGTAAGGCTTAGGTCTTGGTGAATGGTTTCTGAAATTTAATCCATCCATTTAAACATTTTATCCAGTGTTGGATGTACCCAGGTAAGTATGACAAGAGTTGTCTTGTGCCAGCCAGCCAGCCCAGCTTGGAGCATCCCGCCCTGCAACTCACATTTAATGTCTCAAGGTTCTCTTTAGAATAAACCAAAGATCTAATTGGAAGATTTGTGGTGAACTTTGCATAAGCTGAATCCGTACTGTTTTGTGGCCAGTGGCTTTCTATGCATTTCAAGGCAGTTATTGTGCCCTTTGCTTAATTTTGAGTAAAGGGTCCTGTCACTGTTATGAGTTTGGCACAAGATAAAGCATTTACTTAATCCTTTCTTATATTTGCAAAGTATTATTGCAGGATTTGGCCTCTGGAAAGGAGTCACTGCTTCTTTCTGTCATAGAACTTAATTTTGTTTTGGTCTCCACAGTAACTTTATGTGTAGGCACATACTAAAGATGGTTAATAAATCTTGTTCAGGCCATGCATTAACCTGGGTTGGTTTCAGTGTATATCCATCTTGATATATATATGTTACGTTTTACCTTCCTTGATACAGTATCAAGGACTTTATTATTTACAGCTTTTAGTTTAAAAGTGCAGGTTTCCGTCAATTTCTACATTTTCAGACTTTGTTTTCTTCAAAATAAAGGTAATGCCTTAAAAATAATCTGGAGAAAATGAAGTGTGAATTTGCTAACTTTTGTCTTGAAATAGAATCTTACATGCTGCCTCCCTCCAAATTTGGATTTTGTTATCTAAAAATAGATAATATTATCTAATAATATATAATAATAATATTATTATTATCTAATAATAATAATATCTATTTATTTTTCTTTGAGTTTTTTTTTTCTTTTGTCAAATGCATATATAAAACTAACATACTGAGTTCCATGGTGAACTGTAGGTGTAGTGAGGAAGCTGATTTGAAAATCTTGGGATGTTTTTCGGCTGTCTGTAAAGACACAGTGCCTTGTAGATTGTTTATATTTTGTCTTAACATGGCTTTGAAGGATCAAAATATTTTCAAACATGGGGATGTTTCACTAACTTCTGTGAAGACATGTGAGCACTGCATTTGTTTAAACTTTCAGAGAAACTGAAAAATGTACATATCTGTCACAGACATTCTCTTTTTAAGCATTTTTAATTGCTGTTCAGGTAGTAACTGGTACTACTGCTAAGTGAACACTGAACATTTCAAATTATATGGGGGTCTACTCTTGCTTAAATTGTCAAATTCAGCAACGTTGAATCATCACAAAACTAGTGCATTTGGTAAATTATTGGATGAGTGGAAAAGGTCTGCCTCAAGTGCTGTAGAGCAGCATTTTAGCAGAAACATCAGTTAATGCATTTATGTCAATTCTCAAAATATTCTAGAACTCCTATAACTACCGAACTGCCATTACCCTGATAAAGCAAGTATATGATTGCAAAGTGAAGGTTTGGTGGCAATGCAGAATAAGATATTTTTAAAAATTATTATTAATGGGAGAATGTTGCGCTGCTAACTTTAAAAAAATTAAAGTTTCAACTGCTGCAAAATTTACTCTCAATTGTATTACTGCTTTTTATAGCAATAGAATTTGGTTCAGCGATTTTCGTAAGATTCCGTATGTGACAATTTGTGCTTCATGACTGCCAGTAATTTGTAATTTTTTTAGCAGCCCCCCTGAAACTTTTACTAAGGGCTGGAGACTTAATTTTGACAGGATTATCAAATGCTCTGAAGCTAAACAGCTTTAATCAACTTAATCTAACAGAAATATGATTCATATCTCTTTCAAAATATATTGTAATACTGTTAATTACTGTTGTCCTGTGGAAAAGTTGTACTGCTCATGGCTATGACGTACATCATATACAGAAAACTTCTTGCATAGTAAGATCACCTAGAAATGGCTACTTTGTAGGTGAAACCGAGTAGTTAAATCGTGCTTGATGTAAGTGTAGATGCATAGATTCTGTATTTTCAACTGATGTAATACCTACTGTTTAGTCAGTAACACTTCACATGTTTTGAAGCTGTATGTTGCTGCCGTCCCTAAAAGTAGTTCTGAGAGCTGTCACTTAAAAATTGGGCAAACTGAGACTGAAGCTTTTGTATTATGTCAGGAGATAGTATGGAAAACTAAAGGCATTGGTAATCCTCTAAAAGCAAACATCATTTGAGTGACATTGCTGCTGGTGCCCTTGTTTTTAGTGTTTCCATTCATGAGATTCTATACTTAGGAGCACGTGTGGGCAATGCTTTAGTGTTGCTCCCATTGACTATGATAAACCCTTTATGTCATTACTGATTCATGTTTACCATACTAGTAACTTCTGAAGCTTGCTGTATTTCTGGGAGAGAAAAAGCCTTTTTTCTATATGAAGAATCTGCATAATGCTGTGTACAGAGAATTTCTATCTCTTTTATGCTTACTATTTGACTTTCTGTATGACTAAGATAGTCCTTGTTCCAAAAGAATAATTATTTAAAAACTTACTAATGTAATATAGGTTTAACTTACTGTATTATTTGATAATCTTGCCCAATTGCCTTGAAGTAATTTTTGTACTTCTACAAAATGGTAGAAATTCAAGTCCTTTTCAACTTGTTGCAGAGTTTTTCCACTGTCCTGCAATGAAAGGAGTATTTTAGGAGGGTTAGGCATTGCTTGCCTTATCTGTCATGATGTGGCATGGAATATAAGATTGTCAGTGAAGTACACAACATATTTTGTAGTGGTAGAATTTACATAACTGGATGGAAAAGCAAGTGAACTATGCACAATGGAAAGCAGCTTTCTACTGATTCAGTTCTCTCCAGACTAATTGTGTTCTTTTACATCTACTTAACTATATCGGGTAAATTTAATGGCAGTACAAGAATGCATTTGGCAGCAAGTGAAATATTTAATTTTCATGTCCAGCACTGGCTTTAACTTTACTTCAAGATTTAAAAGGTCTGATTCTTGCTTTCTCTGTGACCTAGTCCGTTACAGCCTGCTTCTTGTGAAGTTGTCAATAGGTACGATTAGGTACGATCTCTCACCAGCACTGCCGTACCGCAGAACGTACCTGGTATTGACACTGATGTACAGACAGACAGGTGCCGTTACTGGTGTGGCTTCGGCTGTGTTGGAAACGTGCTACTCTGAACCGTGCCTGCAGTGAGAGGCACTAATGAGCATCCAAAGCACTTCAAGATGGGCGTGATGCTGTCGTTATACAACACTGTCAATGAAAGTAGCATTGTGTCTGGACTTGTTTGAAGGCCTTTCTGAGTAGTCAGAATGCTATCAGTAAAGCAGAACCCAAACAAAAGCACCTCAGGCTTGTAAACAGGAATTTAATCTTATAGAATCTATTGCTTCTTTGGCCTGTAATTACACTTTGGCTTTCCCGTACTTGCCTCCTGAGCAAAGCCAACATACTCTTACGAAGTAGCAAAGCCCAGTGATGCAGAAGTGGGCCATTCCTGGATGCCTTGACTGTGTGCTTTGTAATGGAATACTGATACGCCATCATCTTCAGGTTGGTGTTTCTGGTATTATTCTCACTAATTCTTCAAACTGTAGTTCTAGTTGTCTTCATTGCCTGTAGTCATGAGATTTGAAGCCCTGATTGACCGAATTATTTGGGTTTTCTTCTAAAATTCTGTGATTCGTGTTTTACAGGAGTAATCCAAACGTAGGTTTTTCTAAATCTGGAAAACGCACAGGAAATATGAGAAGTTCCCTGCATTCAACACTGATGATGAACTTGCGTGTAGTAACTAACTGTGCATACACACGCACACAAGTTCGTGCAGTTACTGTGCATACTAACTAGGTGGGCACAAATATGCATAGTCATATTTTCTGTAGCTGTAAGGAAAATAAGCTGTAAGCTTATTTTCTAAGCTGTAAGAACAGAAAGTTCTTACAGTTCCTTATGTTGAAAAATAAATTGAAAATTATGGAAATAGCTGACACAAAACCAGTCATGTCTTTATAACTCATAACAAATTAAATGTGCAAATTAAAACTGGAGCTTAGGGCTAGCTGTCATGCAGTTTTGAATCCATGAACTAGGATAACGAATAATGAGAAGTTTTCTGAATGTGTAATACAACTATTATACACTACAAACTAATTTACCTGTATAGTTTTTAAATTTCACTGGCATTATTAAAAGAGGAAAGCTTTTATTTAGACATGGCTTTAGTATTTTCTGCACTGAAGTATGAGAGCAATGGGAGCAAATAATTACAAGAAAATACAATTCTACCTGCAAAGCAATCTGAATTTGGGTCAGTGGGCCAACAGATGAGGAACTGGCTTTGATACCTTGATGAGAAGAGACTTAGATGTAAGCTTGTAGTTGCAAAATCAGCACATTGTTTTGGCTGGATTCACTTTGGTATGTTCTAAGAAAATGATACTTGCTGAAGGATGAGGACCTAGAGGTTGCACAATGTCCTTAGTACCAACAGTAATTTGAAGTGATGGAAAAAGTTGAATCTGTGCTGACAAGCGCAAGTTCTAGTTCACTTGGTTTCAATTCTTGAAGTGATTGTGTGATTCATCTGATTTAAGGAACTCTTATTTTAGACATGAATGATGAAAGATAATTGTTATGCGAGTTGTTAAAAGTTTGGTGCTCATGAGTCTTCACTGGAGCATAAAGAATAAATTATTTCCATTACCTGAGAAAACTCTGTGTACTATTTACTTGTAACTTTGCTGTATCTCTGTTCATGTCTGTCATTCTATGTACTGCAGGTTTTAGTCACTTGTGTGACAGGCATTGTAGTAAAAAATGTACTTTCATGGTCACAGTTCTGCACCTGTAATTGGGGAGAGCACTGGTCTGATTAGACTTAGGTTTGTTAATAATTTTAATCGAATACAATCTGAGCTTCTGGCTTTTGCTTTTCTAATAGCTTTTACTTATTGGAAAAATATTATTTAAAAAATTAAGTGACCCATTCTTCTGGTGTTAAGCTAATAGAGGCTTTAATTCAGTTGAATGACTGTGACTAATATAAATAATGGATTATTCACTTCCTGTGAGCTCTCTGTATTACCTTAATTACTTCAACTTTAGTATCAAAATATCATATAAGTTCTTTAATATGCATTTTTAAAAGTACAATTAAAAAGAAACTTTATCAAACCCTGGAACAGATTGCTGGAAGACGTTGTAAAATCTCCATCTTTGGAGATTTTCAGAACTGAACTGAGCAACCTTCTAACTCTGAAGTCGGATCCAGCTTTAAAGTTGGTCCCACTTTGAGGGAGCAGGGAGGGTGGTGGAGCACATGACCTTCAGAGGTCCTTTCCAACAAATTTTTCTGTTTATAATGTATTGATTTTTTTTTTATGAATTTGAGGTTAAAAATGACAAGGCCAAATGTCTGCAAGTGCCCTGTACTCATGTGTACAGGCCAAATGGAATTACTCTGTACCCTTTGCCCCACTTAGGCATTTGTGCAGGCATTTAGACATTAGTGCGGCTTGTTTTTTTCTTCCTCCTGTTTTCAAACTGCATACTGAATTAATCACTCCCTGTTAACAACTTACCTACTGAAACTAGATTGTTGGGCAAGTCATGACACTCCTATTGTGTAGTAGTGGAGCAGAGTGGATGAGTATATACAAACTATGCGTCTCCTATTTTCAAAATCAAGATGTTTTTAGGTTCTATTAAGCTGCTTTTACTGGAGGTACTACCTAGCCTTTATCCCATATCTCAACAGTAGGAGAAAAAAAAACCAAACATAAAGGCACAGTAAATCTAAAGAGTGGCTAGTAATGCATCTTTGTCGTTCATGTATGTAAAGCTCCAATCATATAGGAAAGTTCTTAAAAAGCAAAACACTATCATGGACTTAAGATAAAATATTTTATAATAATTTTTTGTTTTATACCTGGATAAAATTAGATCCAGAAGTCATCAGTGTATTTAAAAAAAATGTATATGGTAAATTTTTGGATACAACTTCAGTTTTCTTTCAGCCATTTGCAGCACAGAATATATATGAAGAGACTCTTCTGAGTTGGTAACATATTTCAAGATATGTTTTTAAATTAAGCTTTTAGCTGTGTATTAATAGGACTATTATAAAAACATTAGGTTTGAAATAACAGCACAGACTGGAGATTTTAGAGGCTTGTTGGAATTATATCTGTCTATTGCAAAAAGTTCAGAAGAATTCCCTTATAATCTGATGCTGACATTTGCTGAATGCTTTTTTTCTCCTGGATATACTAAGTATGTGCTATCCTAGAGGGTTGTTCTTCAAACTACTAACAGGAAGTAAAAAGTAAAATTTGATGTAAATTGAAAAAAAACCCACAGAAAAAACAACAAACAAAAAACCCCACAAACTTTATAGACAACTTCATCATGATTGCTGAATGACCTTTACTTAGGAAAAAACTTGTAGTAGCCTTATGAAAAGTACTTGCATTATTATCCATTGCACAATTATATCAGAAGAATACATAAGGAATTGTATTATACCTCATACCTCTGTGCTCAGTTCTTAAATGGTGTGAAATAAAGGGTAAGGAATCTCGGAAATGGAAAGTAAACAGCAAAGGAATAAGAAGGGGAGGATGACAAGCTACTGCTGCTGAACGCAGGGTATGTATAAAACTGCCTGAGCAAATGCTTGAGTTCCCAAAGTGTGTTTAACCATGTTGTAAATGTCATAGTAGTGTTCTGTTAGTATGAATACAATCATGCTGCCACTTCAGAAGCTCATCATGCAGCCTGTTGTAGCTTGTATGTGGTGTGTAAATTATGGTCTATAGTAGTAAGACAAGCTTACTCCTAAAGTGCACCTGGGCTGAGAGGTATTGGAGCGTGTCTGTATCATTGAGCACTTGGGGATTCTGTTCGGCTACATATCTATATATATATTTATTTTCCCCTCAGATTTCATATTGGTCCACCACTCGGAAATACAAACTCTAGCTTCATTCCCATCCTGACTTTAAATATCTGCTAGTTTTACATTTGCTCTATCTCATGTTTGTTAAAATCCAGTTGCTTAGTAAAAAGAGAGAGGTATCTATCCCACGAAAAACAAAACTCTGAGCGTTTTGGGGTTGGTTTTTTTTTTTTTTCGAAGCCTGAAGATGCGAATCATGTAGGAAATTTTCATCGCCTCAGGTTCTGATGGTTCTACGGGTCTGGTCATGGATTTAAAAATTCCTGGTTGGTCAGGGCTTCCCCAGCTCCACGGGAGGAAAGTGGCCCAGGAGCCGCGGGCGCCGTCAGGGCTGAGGGCAGAGCAGTGCCTCGAGTCACCGCTAGGGGCGCTGCGCGCCGCCTCACCGGGCCGCGAAAGGGACGCGGACGGGGCCATTCGTGCCGCGGAAGCGGGGGGGGGGAAGCGAAGCCCGTGCGCGGCGCCGGGAGCCAACCGCGGGCAGCGGGGAACGGCGGGGGCGGTGGCGAAGAAGCGAGGGGGGGGAGGTTGGCGAGGGAAGTGGCGGGCGGCGCTGAGGAGGGGCGGCGAAGTGGGGAGGGGGGGAAGGGGGGTTGCGGAGTGGTTGGGGCCGGCGGCGGCCGCCGCGGCGGCGGGGTCAGTTCTCTTTAGTGTTTGCCGATGTTGGAGGCGTCTCCAAAGTGTCCCCGGGAAGCAGGTAACCGGGCTCGCCGGGGCGGCCCCGCGCTCCGCCGCTGGGCGAGGAGGCAGCAGGACGGGGGGGAGCCGCGCCGGGACAGGCCGCAGGGGAGGGGGTTGCTTCAGCCATCATGTCTGAGTCCCCGTCCCGTCTATCTCCACCTCCCGCTGGGGCAAGGGCTCCCTCGGCGCCCCCCACCTCCCCAGGGCCGGGCAGGCGCCTCTGCGCCATGGAGCTGCCGGTCGGCCCGCTCCGCTCCGGCGGAGGGCGGCGGTGAAGGAGGCAGCAACCCCGCCATCCGCCCCGGGGCCCCCGCCAGCCGCAGCCACCCTCTGAGGAGGCGGGTGGGGGCACAGGTGGGCCGCCCCAGCGCTGCCGCCTCCGAGGGGCCGCAGAGGAGCCCCCGCCGGAGCTTCCCCCAACCCGAGTCTGGCTGCTGCTGGCGGCCGTTGCGCCAAGGCCGGGCCGGGCTCGGCGGGGACCGCGCTGGGCCTGCCCGGCCTCGGACCTAGGGAAGTAATCGGCTGCGACCTGGACTTGCCCCTCGTCCTTTGGCCCGGCCTGGCGTGCCCGTGCCCTCTCGGGGCCGGCGGCGCTGGGTTGAGGTGCGCGGCCTCGGGGGCGCTGGGTGGCCGCTCGCCGCCGGCGGGGCCAGGGGCCCCGGGCGTTCCTTGCCCGGTCAGCGGCGGCGCGGACCTCGCAGCTCGGCCGCCGTGTTTTTCTGCGTCGTGTTTGTCAGCCCCGCTCGGCGCATCGTGCGCTGCCCCCAAACTTCGGACACGGCCCGAAACTTTGCCAGTAGGACTGGGCTGTCCCGCTTCCAAAATGGATGTCTCTTGGGTGTCTCTTCCACGAAGCGAGGGGCAGCGGGGCGGCTTGGTGGCCTTCGCCCGGCCCGAAGGCCCGGGGCTGTCGCGGAGGTGGGGTGCACCCCGGGAGCCGCCGCTGTTGCACGGCCCAGCCCAGGCCGCGCCGGCGGCGTTTTAGTGATGTTCGGGTCTCTCCGGTGGGAGAAAGTTCATCTTGATGGCAGCCAGGCCTGGAAGTCCCAGCCGTGCTCTCCTGGGAAGCTGTGGGCTGCTCAGGGTACGCTGGGAGGGTGAATCCCACAGCGGAGCTCTTTTGCCTTGTGGTGCTCAGGGTCCCACCCGCCAAGCCACTGATACCCGAGCGAAAAATTTCCCCGCAGTGCATCTGCCTGGTGTTGCCTTACGGCCAGCGAGCTGTTTCTGTGGATACCAAGACATAAGCTTCTCAGGCGGTGCTTGGAATGCCCCCGATGCAACTGCCATGGTACTAAAAAAAAGTTTATGTTATACAAAAGATTAGATGCAGCATTGCTCTTGTAGTCCCTCCCTTTACATGAGATATACTGTGCTGAGGAACATGCGTGAATAACCATGGCATTGCAAGGCACAAGTAAGGCTGTTTTCTCAGGTTCAACTAGGTGTAGTTGCATTGTGATTCTGTAAGCGAGCATACGTTGCTGTGTATCGCTTATGTTATTGGTGGCATCAAGCTGCATGGGAGTAAGGTCTTCCTAAAATGTGTGGTAATTCCAGGTTAGCAATCTACACCAGTGAAGTAATATTAATGTATTTAAGCCATTTACTGCATACAGGGAGTTTCTGTACAGGCTTTGTTGTGACATCGCTGCCTATATAAACAGTGCCAGGCTGACAGATTGCTGAATTAAATCTTTTTTCTAGAAAGCCAGCAGCAGTGTAAGATTTCCAGTACTGATTTCCAGCCTCTGAACCTTAGCTTTGCCCTAGAAAAACTCCTGGAGAGACAGATTTCTGCTCTCGCCTGTCTTTGCTAAGATTCCTATTGCTGACAACTAGGAACAGGATCGAGACCACCTGCTTGTTCATAGTTTTTGAGGGGAAGGGACAATTGAGATGTTTTTTTGCTTTGCCGAGAACTTTTCAGCAACATTGCTCAGCTTTAGCACAAGTCATCCAGCTTGGGTTCAGTTGAGGCTGTAGTCTGGAGGCCAAAGACTTTATATATCTTGTTGCCAGCTTAAGGTACCTTACCCCCACGAATTATGTCAAAATAATAAAAAATTTGAATAATCTGACATCCTGAATTACGAAAGTAGATTGTAAAGGCACTTCCTAATTTTACTTGCAGGAAAACCTGATCAAAGGTGTTTTAATAGCTTGACCAAGTTTAAGCCCTTAACTCAATCAGCTCTTTCTTTGGCGGCAAATACCAGGTTTCATTTTCCTGTGCAGGTTTATAAACATAACTGCACTGGTTATGTGCAGTTTACGTTGCCTGGTTTACGTTGATGTGGTTTACGTTGGTGTGAATCCTGGTTTACGTTGATGTGAATGTGGGAAGTGAATCAAATACTATGTGTTTTGTATGTAAAGTGTCATGAAAAGTGACCTTGTGAAGGTTAGAAAACAGGCTGCAGTGAAGCAGACCCTCCAATTCCAAGACTGCTTCTCCAGCCATTAGGAAAGCTGCACCTGTCATGCTCTATCTAGACAGTTTGTTTTGACCTGCCCAAAATACATGGCTATTGATTTGTCAGTCTTTGAAAAGACTGAAAAAACTTTAATTGATTACGTTCAGTCCTTCGGCCCAAATTACATCATCTTATAATACCATGCCGTTGGAGAGCAGGCCTTACAAAGTGTGCAGGTTTTAGTGCCAGTTTTTTTGGTGTATGCTCCATAAATACATGTATACACACAGATTTTCTCTCATTGGAGAGTCAAGTGTCTCCTTCCTCACGTGGGTCGCGCTGTTATGGCGGGGAAGGGCCTAACTCTTTTCAGGATAACTAACAACGTAACTTATGTTAATAAGCCGACAGAGCTTCACTTCTCCTTCCTCTGCTTACATTGATTTCATATCAGCAACAGCAAGATCTATAAAATAAGAGTTTGGCCTGTCTTTCGCCAGAACCAATTATTTTGCATTTCTCATCTTTAGGTCACACATGGCCTGTATTTTTCACAATAGTTCTTTAATTTTCTTTCTCTTCTAAAAAGAGGAAGAGAAACAAAGGCAGAGAATGGTTCTCTCAAAGCTGCTGTGGGTACTAATGTTAAAATTCATGTGAGAAACTAGGATTCCCTGCTACCCCTTTCTGCCCTCGCACTTTGTTGCCGTTGCTAGTTTCACTGTGTTAATGCTTGCAAAAAATCCCATGTAAGGCTCTAGCTGCCAGACTCCCTGGCACCCCTCTTTAGTCTGCTTGCTCTTCCTTGATGAGTACCATCTCGGAAACCAGCAGGTCGGAAGGGTAAGGCAGGGGTTCCCTGTGGTTGAGGGGCGTATAAAGCATGAGGCTGGGGTCCTGCGAAAGCAGGTCAGGGAATGGTGCTGGCTGTTTTGCTCAGGGAGGAGAGGATCTATGGTGCAAGGTGAGGAATAAAGTTGGTGGGAGCACGTGACAAACTCCAAGAAGAAAGGAAATGGAACCAGTGTGTAACATATATATACATGTATATATATATATATATATATATGTATCTCAAAGGCACTGTATTTAGGGCATCTGCTCATTGTCAGTGACCAGTCATGATCAGCATTATTCAAAGTACTTTGGCATTAAAAGATCAAGAGGTCAGTAAAAATCTGAGAAATGTCTTGTCAGGCATTGTTGTGGAAACTATTTAGAATAAAAAAATTGCTTGTCACAACTCCTAATCTAAAAATGAATTTTAATAAACCATCTGTGGTAGTGTAATACTAAAGTCATGTGCATGTGTGTAGCTGCTGAAGTTTGTTCATACTTCATCTCAGCAGCAACTGTTTTGTGTTGTGTTTTGGGGTTTTTTTGTTTGTTTGTTTATTTTCAGCTGGTAGTATTTGGAAATTTTCCCAGTAGTGAAATTTGAGCTCCAGGGTCACAGTGTGCTCACCTGGGTCGTACCGCATCTTTTCTTTTGCTTTAGTCGAGGACACTTCTGTATAGTACATCCCTAGAATGTTACAAATGTATCGATAATTAACCAAATAAAATCACACTATGAAACTATGAAATTGATTTTTTTTTCCTGGTAAATAACAGAGGTTTTTTGCATATTATTTCATTTTGTGATGCCAGTGTATTTTTTGTATCCCAATAATCTGCTAATTTAGTTGCAGTTGAAACGATGGGGGTGGTGTCTTTTTAGACTAATTAGAAGTCAGTGTTTGAGCACAGTTTCCCATTGGTGTTTGGGGAGATCCCCAGTCATAGCCAGCAGCTATGTGTTACAGTGTGTACGGGCTAACCCGCTATCCTTAGTTTCTGGGAAAAGACAGCTTGCTAGGATGTTTACCATGGTACCACGTGCTCAAAGGGCATGTTTACAGTCTCATCTTCTCCTGAAAACTTCCAAAGAATTGTACTGGCAGTGGTCACACTTCCAGTTTTGCTACTTGCCAGCTTTGAGGAGGCTGTTTGTCGCCAGGCTGAAGGAAACGTTTTTGAGCGTAGGAGACAAGGTTTTCTGGGAAGTTTCTTGCAATGGAAATGGTCACGTGTTAGAACAAGAAGAGTTCTTTAAGAGACAAGGAACCTATTTTTTATTGCTATTGCTATTCTTAGTTTTGGATTTTTGGCAGCTGTTACATATTTGTAGTTTCCAGTTTCTTATACAATAAACTCAATTAAAAAAAGTAGTGTTATATAAACATAAGGAAATTTCAGTATACTAAATGTGCACATTTAATGGCAGTAACTGAAATTGTCTGGGTAAGTAACTGTCTGTAAATGACACCCAGAGGACACATCCATACAACTGATACATTTTGAAGGAAGAAATCAAGATATGCTGTCCTCAAGATGAAAGTGCAGAGCTGATGCTGAGAAATGTTGGGTCAATTTGTAGCATATCCAGTTGTACTGATACAAATAAAGAAAATAAATAACAAAGAAATACAAAGAGTATAAGAGCTTTGGCTTTGTTAGCCAAGGTAAGAACATGAAATAATCTGAAATCTCTTTTAAAAAGCCATGTGGTTTTTTGGTTTGTTTGTTTCCCCCCCTCTCCCCTGACTCTGGTCCTTCTTTAGTCCTGGATACTAGGTTGCAGGGCTTTTCCTTTCCAGACTGTGGAAAATGTTTTCTCTGCTTTCTATTCCAGTGTTGTGTTCTGATAGTGCTTAAACCCGCCTGTTTGAGACTTCTACCTAAATTTCCAATGTGTCATCACAACCTAGATGTTGGGTGGCCTTTGGGCTAAGAGCGCTTCTTCCCCTCGTTAACAAGGAGCATCCTTTTTTGCAGGAGGTGAGACTGAATTAGGCATAAATATGTAGCCAAATAGCGCAGGTTCTGTTGGAGATCCTAGGAAACAGAGTTGTGCTTCTCTTTTGAAGTGCTTTTTGTTTATTTCATTTTGGTTTTGAAGGTAAGCAAGGGGAGTCAGCTCAGTGGTGAGCAGAAGCATGAGCTCCCTGCAAGTTCAAAAGCAAGTTTGTTCTTTCACTCTGGTTTAGAGTGGTTCAGAGTTACAAAAGCTAACTTTGCCCTGCTGAAGCTAATGGCCCTGAAGTCCTGCAAGTACAGTAAGTGGTGAGAAAGACATTCCTTTAAAGGGCAGGTCAGACCATTGGCCATCTGTCTGTCCTGTCTCCAGGTAGTCAAAAGCCTGTGCTGTTGTGAACAGTGTTGTCATTCCTCATATATGCAAACTTATTTTTCACTTTCACTCATTTCTAAGTGCTGTTTCCTTTTGTTTTGAATCATTTCATGTTACCACTGAATCAGGTTGCAGTTTTATCCAGAATTGCCCTTTCTTTTGTTTCCGACTCTTTATCTTTGTAAAAATACTTGAAAGAATTACAAATTTTAATTCACAGTTTGTTTACATTTTTTCCTACAGTAGTTATGCTTAAAACTTCCTTTGGTCTGGGGGAGCAAGTTATTCTGAATCATCAGCTCTATGGATGGTGATCTCTTATTTGCTATCTTAGCTTATATCCCACTTGGTATTCCTAACCACTAGTGCTAAAGGAGTTGGAGGAAAAAGTCTGGTTTTGTCATGCTGGTTCTGTGCACTCAGTGTGCTCAATTTGAAGCAAATCTCTTTTTACCAGCACTCTTTTATGTTGTTGGTTATTATTTTAGCATCCTCCTTGCTGATTCAACTTCAGAGATTAACCTTTTGCCATCCTACTGGATGCGTGTAGTCTCTGTGCTGCAGCAGAATGTGTGCTCAGTGTGCAGCAAGTTTCTGTTTAGCACTGATCATGCATCCAACAGTTTTTCTTCAGTGTTTTCTGCCTTTGCTAACTCTGAAAGGATTTTTTCCTCTTCCCAATTGTCAAAATCTTCTATAATCCGTAGTTTCTTCCAAAGATAAATAATTTATTTGACTGTGTTTCATCTCATGACTTAATAATTTCTGTCCAAAGCACGGGTTTGCTACAAAGACTCAATAGGCGACTGCTGTCCTTGTGCACTTTGCGGAGTTGTTGATGAGTCTGCATTGACAGCTGCTTGCTGCGTGTGGCTGGATCTCTTACCTCTGTTCCCTTTGGCTTTCTTTTAGACTCTTCCAGGCACATGTCTCTTCCTCTCTCTTTGGTTGGAGTGCAATGTTAGTGGCCCCAGGTCACTCCTGGCTACATATGATCTGTCCACTTCCTTAATTTTTGGACTCTTCATTTTCATTGCTGTTGAGCCAGGCTTGTGTCATCAATTTTGCAATGGTTCACGACTTTGCCCCAAACATAGCGTCTCTAAAGCCTTAATTTTCTGCAGTTGAAAACTTAATTTTTTTGCTTTTCTTCAGTGAGAGAACTTGCTACACCCAATGCAATACTTGGCAGTTATTTTACCTTTATTCATTGACTGAGGAGAGCTGCACTTAAAATAGGGAGGAGGCTCTTTGAACTCATTCCAGAACTCCTGATCTGACAAGGTACCCCCACCTGTGAGCAGAGGTCCCATTCTGACCCTCAGTGAGCAGGGAGCTGGTCTCATGAGCTGTATGTCAAAATTACCTTCTGTCCAAACATTGTAAGTCATGGTGGAAGAGCTGAGAGAAGAGGAACTCCAGGAGTGATTAATGAACAGGAGGTGGCAATTTGATCCCAGCTGTGTCTGGGAGCTGCAACTTCTTGGAAGCTGTGTGAGACTTCAAGGTGGGCATTCATCACTCTAGCTGTGAAACACTTTTTTTGTCTAGATACACTCATGAAGAACAAAAAAAGGCATACGAACCAGAATTTTATTGACTTCTTACAACAGAGAACAACACCCACGTTGTCCACTGAAACCACCTTTTCTGAGGATCTTGTAGCTTTAGTGATAGGGGAGTGATTACAGCGTGAGGGGGGGCTGGTGTAGCAAGAGCTGTAATCTTTTGCAAAGAAAAAGCATGTGCTACCTCACCAAACTTTGTTACTTGAAATGGTGTGAGAAGTAGTTTGTCACAGGCAGTCAAGGAAAACTGAGATAATTTTCTGAATCCCATTAATAATATGCAGTTCTTGTTAAGGAAGTAATTTTTGCCTACTTCAAAACAAGATAACAGTTGGAGGGATATTTTACTTAGAATAAGAGTATTTTGTAGTTTAAAGTCAGTCAAAGCTTATTTGAGATGTTAGGAATATAACTACTAGTTGCTAGCACAAATTGAAAAAAAATACAGCTTTTAGAAATATATATGAGAGAAATTTAAAAATACTAATGAAATAGGAAAGTGGACTCTTGGAAGGAGCTCTGATTAGCCTTCAGTATCACAAATAAGGAACCAATTACAGCTTTGATGCAGACGAGTCTGTAGTGGCAGTGTGTCAAGTCTGAGTCATGTTTTTTTCATTTGCTTACTTAATCCCTTCTGCACTTTTAAGCTGATGATTGATTGTTAAACTAGTGGTTTAGGTTTCCCTTCTTTTCAGCTGTTTTTCTTCATGAAAAAGCTTAGTAACTAATTTTTGTTTAACCTAGGGCAAATGTGGTTTACCTGCCCATCATCTGCAGACAGTATGATGACCTCTGTATGTGATAATAGCCATTTCTGTATAACCCTTTGAGTCTCAGTGGAATATTTAGATTATTGCACTTGAATGACTTATCTCGGAAAGTTAAAAAAAAAATCCAATAGTTTGTTCCACATTTTTCTGATCTCAGCTTCTGTGTTCACAATTTCTAGAGTCACAAAAGTGATTAGTTGTCTCCTTGAACATTTCTGGTATGTTTTGTGGGGGTAAATCTTGGGGTAGTCCTGGAAATTCAGCTTGTGTCAGTGTGGTCTGGAGTCTCTCTTGATTGTCCTACTCTTCCTTCTCCAAGGATTGTGGGACCAGGTGAGGTCATCTTTTTAAAAACATTACAGATATGACTGTGTATCGCAGAGTGATAAGATACAAGTTTTCAGTTTGCAAGAAGTCATAGGTAGTTTACAGTCACAATGAGGAAGATATTTC
The DNA here is from genome assembly GCA_907165065.1 of Caprimulgus europaeus. Next base: position 34,166,055 of record OU015525.1, read on the forward strand.
AGGATTTACAATACTGGGCAGCCAGGTTTTATCCTTTGGATTGGTGGCTGCAGTCGATGAACACAGAGAAGGATATTGCCTTCCAGTGCTGGGGCGTGTGTGAGATGTCCTGCCTCTGATCAGTAAGACTGTGTAGGCATCTATAAGCTTTTTTTTTTTTTTTTTTAAATATATATACACCTCAAGCCATGATGGATTTTGCAAGTGGAAGGCTCTGATGGTCACCTTGCTGTTTAATGGAGGAGTTTCCCATTTTCTTCTCTGTAGTAATTCAGGGTGTGCAGGCTGGGTTAAACTGATGGCTGTGTCTGAAGCAATGGTCCGGCTGGCTGTTCCGTGTCTGTTCTGGGCATAAAGTTTGTGGCAGCGTGAGAACTGGCTCATACTGGCTGTTGGAAATTTCCATGATTTTTATCTTCTGTTTTCAGGACAGCAAAGATAAATTGAGACAAATAAACTTTCTGATGAGTTTATCTTTGTAAAGTAGTGGAGATTTATATGAAACAGCCTAATCTTTCCCCTTTGGGCTTTGAGTTATAAACAGGTTGAAAAGCATTGAAATGTCTGCCTGGCTTAGTTTCTGATACAACAGATTGACTTCCCTTATCTTTTCATTTTCTTCTGGCATTGAAATCTTTGAGTTGATAATCTGATTGACCTCTCTTGTAATTTCAAATGGAAGCTTTGTAATTAAGCTTCTTGAACTTCCCTGATGCCAAGTAGCTGTCCCCACAGAGTGTTTATCCTGGTTGCAGACTGTCTTCTCTAAGGGATTTCTGGGTGTCTGGGTTTCAGCCTTTGCTTCAGTGATCTTTGGTATCAGTGAGGTTGTTTTGTGTGAATAGCAATCCTTTTTTTCCATCGTGGTTCAAGATTAATATTAATAAAGTTTCTCTGCTTAGGATCTCTGTTTCATGTCTGCCTGTGAAGAGTCCACTTGACAGTTCAGGTGGCTGTCCAGTACACACAGGACCTGACTATCACTTCCCTGTTAGAAGAGGAGATTACCCATGTGTACAGGCCGGGGTTGTTCCGTTTTGCTGTACACAGTAAGATGCACCATGGTACGAGTTGCTCCTTTCTCAGCTTTTTCATGTCAGCCTTGCTGTTGCCAGGGAAGCAGGGAAGAGTTGCATTCCTGCCTGTCAATATGCTCCACTTTCTGTTAAGTTTCTCTTGTTACAAGTTTTTAAGCTCTTGCACATGCAAATGTGCACAATTACAGTCAGTGCCACAACCCCTGCGTTTTCCATTGTTTCTTATGAAAAGACCTGTCTTAGGCAGGAAACCTCTCTGCAAGTGAGTTTGTTTGCTTCTGTAATTGTGTCTGTTGGTTTTAATAAGGTCCATGATTGCTTATTTATTGAAGACAAGTTTGGCAGTAGACTTTGGGTAGGCTTCGGTTGCCTATATTTTGGTGCCTAATGCAGTTTGAGACACTTAAATTATCCTGTCTAGTCTTCAACTGCATGGTTTAGGTAATCCTAAATTAAAAGCCTACTTTAGTCTTTGATTCCATAATTAGCTACCTTATTTGTCTGGTTTGGTTTTGTTTGGAAATTTTCCTTTCTTTTCAAAATTACACAAAGCTATTGTAAAGAAGGTTGTTAGAGTAGGACCAAATCAGTAACAGATGTAAATAATATGTATTCCCAAGTAACAGCAATTTGGTCATTGATTTAGAGATTTATATCCTTCATGTAGCATCTTGGATTAACATAGTATTGGAGATTAGGGAACTGATACAGTTTCATTATGAGATAAATCTGCGAGATGAAGCAGTTTCTAGCTGTCTTATGAGTCTTAAGTCCATTTTTTTAATTTGTTTGTTTTAATGTGCTTATCCTGTGTAGTAATTCAAAAGGGAAGTTGAGCTAACTGCTGTTTGAAGAAGTGGCTGAAAAGTATTATGAGTGCAGATTTTTAATCCGTTCAATTTCCTGCTTGATTTTTTTTTTCCCCCCAAAGATACCTTCCTGCCTCTCCTCAGAAAGCTCTTACTGATTATATATAGGAGTTATATATATATATATATATATACCTCCGTGGATGATGATATCCTTACAAAACCAACTTTTGTGTTTTCTGAAAGTGCAGTAGGATTTCATGTCCTTGCTTGGTCTTCACTGCAGCCTCCTGGCCCTGCCTTCACCGAAGGTTTGTCTACAACCTCTGCTACTCCAGTCCAAGAGCAGAGGAGGCTGCTTGTAAGGAGCTGTAGTATCTAGTCCGTCCTCAGGAGCTGGGTTTAGCGGTGAGCAAGTAGGGGACCTTTTTATAAGCCTTGCAGCTCCTTGGATTTTGACTATTAGTCCCTAATATTCTTTGTCAGTTCACCTTCCTTTTTGTGTGCATTTTTGTCTTTGGTTGTAAATTATTTTATCAAAATAACCAAGATAAAAGAGTTAGTGATTTTTTTTTTCTGCCCCCTCCTCTTATACTTCAGGAAAGTAAAATGCTTTTAAGGTCTAACTTCACTTTTTGTCATGTGTTTCTTAGTTGTTAATTAGCGGGTGGCTGTGTCCAAATTTTCACTGAAATAAATTCTACAGTGTAAAAAAAAAAAAAATACAGGCCACAGGTTTCTGAGGATGAAATTGTCGAGGATGAGATCGTGGGTTTTGTGTGGAACAGTGTGAAGGAGCCGAACTTTGGTGTGTGGTTTGACAGTGAAGCTAAGCTGATTAGCAGGAGTTGAAAGGGCTAATTCCTTACACCCACTCCAGGTCAGGAGTTTTTGGCCCTCTGTGGCCAGACAGGGACTCTTCTCTCATCTTCCTCCTCGCTCACACGTGAGCTGGTGCAGTGAGGTAAATGGACAGAAAAGCATTGGCCTTTTGCTGTAGGGGGAGAGGACACGGCATTGCCCCCTGCCATGGCAGCAAGTTGTTAGGTCAGTTTAGCTGTTGGCAAACCACTTCTAGTAAAGCAGAAAGCAACAAATTGATGGAGGAGCAAATGGGGAGATGAAAAGTGGGGATGAGTGGTAATATAGAATATATATATTGACCATGTGCATGTTGATTTTGCCTATTTAAAATGTAAAAATAAGATAAATTTTTGTTAGTAATTCTAGATAAACATCTGCAGACTTCTGCTTTAAGTCATACTCTGGCTAAACTGCTACTGTGTGGCTATCTCTGTTTGATTTTATAGAACAGAAAAGATTGAATGAACAGCTGCTCTGAAGGTACTGCAAAGCTGTGTGCTTTCTGTCATCCCCAAATAAGCTGCTAGATATAACACAGTAAAAAGAAATTACATAAAGATTAGGACTTCTGTAGTACTTTTTGTATTAATGTACATATATGCATAAATATTTATCATAACATGGGAGATGTCATACAAGAAGTACAATTTACTTTTTGGTAGTTTGTATGCTTTTGTGTAACTGAGCAAGTGAAGTAATATCAGGAGAACAGAAGGACAATGGACAGTTTAATGGAATTTTAAGGCTAAAGCTAAAACCAAACCCTCCTTAGTTAGGAGGCTGTTAGGTCTGTGAGGGTTCTGTGACTTGAGACTTTTACAGAGGAATCACATTAACGAGCTGCTAACCAAGGCAGAGACTGGAATAAAACCTTGAGATACTGTCTGCTTCAGCACTGCTCCTGGTCTATTGTAATGCTGTTCCTGTTTCTTTCAATATTTTCATTAATGATGTGGATGAAACAGTACACTTTACTGAATTTATAGATGCTGTAAAGCAGGCTTGGAGGAGACTGCAAACATTTTATAACTAGAATTAGAATTTAATGTGATCTTGAAAAATTGAAATTACTTTCTTTTTGCCTTTTTTTTTAATAAGAGAATTCAAGGAGGACAAGAACAAAATCTGATTAGTTGAAGAACAGTCAGATTCACGAACACAGCACAGACTAGAACTTTCTGGGTAGCAGTTCTGCAGAAAAGGACCTTGCATCATTAACGTGATTCAGTTGTGAAAAACGGACACCAATTAGAATGCATAAGGAGAAGTACTGGGTGCATGAGATACAAGATATGTCAAGTAATTTTTCTTACTCAGCGGTGGCTGGCCCTCAGTTGTTACCCTTGTAAAGCACTTCACAAATATGTAGCACATGCTGTGTGTTGCATCCTTGTACTCAGGTTAGGTTTGGCAAGTTGTATGGCAGAGCAGTGTGAACGTGTGGTAACACCTTACTGCATATATACATTTTCACTTTCTGCACACATGAAGTCGAGTCTTCTGTTGCAGTTGTTCAGGGCATTAGTTTCTCTGACTGTTGGTTTTTCACACAACAACTTGTGTTTCAAGTCAATTATTTTTTTTTTCAATATTTCCACATTGTGAAATTGTGTTTAACTTGAAAACCCATTGTTCATGTTTTTCCATCTTCTGTACTGTTTTATCTACTTTATTTATCTATTCAGTTCTATCGCATTAGTGCAACATAGTCTAAGAATTATTTCACCTGAGCACTTAATATCTTATGCCATAAGATCTAAGGATATAAAGTGATTCATGTTACAGAAAAGTACAAGAAAGTATATTAGTCAGAAAAAAATTAAGTAATTCTTTATGCTTTGTGGTCCTTTTTAGCATGACACAAGTATATTCACAATTGCTAAAAATAATCTGCATCGGTGACTATAACTAAATTAATGTTGAGTTTCTAACTTACAAGAAAAATTAATGGAATATTTGACAGCCATATTTTCACTTTAAAATGTGAGATGGTTTTCTTTTGTTGTTTTAATGTGAGTTTGTTTTGTTTTGGTTATTTTTAGTGTGAAAGGAGAATGCACAGGTTATACATAATTTGACAAGAAAGTGAATACCAGCTGTTTGATGAAACCTGTGTAACTGCCTATGTACAAAGTACTTTCAAATGCGGAAATGAAGTAAAATGCAATTATAGTATATTTGCATCCTTTTAAATGCCTGCTATAGAATTTCTAATACAGCTGTACAGATTAGAGTAAGAGGAAAAAGCATTGCAGCATTTCAGAAGGCACCATAAGCTCTGGGATAGAACTTCACAAAAACGGCAGTGCTGCAACCTGCGAATGTCAGATGTGTAGGCACGTATGTGATTAAGACTGCAAAAGATGTCATTGCTGTGGTGTCTGGATGTGGCAGCTGGCAGCTCGATAAAGACCCAAAGCTGGCAGTCCCCAGCTGCACAGTCCGGCCTTCTCAGAGAGATCCGGGCGCCTGGAAGCCCTGCCTGGCATCCAGGGAAACTTCTCTGGGGACACTTGGGTGGAGTGGATTCCTAGATGTCAGCTGGGGCAGCCACGTGAAGTAAGGTGTAGGGGGCTTCTCTAATCATATTCATAATATCCTAAATAAACTATCCCATATTTTTCAAAAATATTAGTGTAAAAGATTTAAAAATGTTGTGATTATATAACTGCATTTCATCTCAGACCATATTGGTGAAATCTCTCTCCCTCAAGTCCTACATTTTTATTATGTAGCAGCAAACTGATGTGTGCTCATGACTGGAAGGCCCTAAAATGTTTTTGCTTCAATGTTGAATAAAATAGTACAACACTGGTGTATATGTAAAAAATGTAAAGAAAAGACATATAGGTTTTGTCCCCTTTGTCATCTCCATGTCTCATATACTTAAGAGTTAGTCCCTACAGTTATATTTACCTACTGGGCATCTTTGTTTATATGGATTAGTTTCCAAAATAATTAGTTTCTTGTAGGAGTTACACAGCTTTTAGATATATAGGAAACCCCCAGCACCTTATATGTTATGATTTTATTCTGATTTCACAATTTAATTTCCTACATACTATACTGTATCAGTCCTACAATTTATCCCTTTAGAAGAGCGATACTATAGAACATATTGTTTTATTTGGTTATTAGTAAGTTCTGCTTTCTTGAAAAGAATAATGAACTTACAAAATACTGGAAGCTGAAAGAATAATTCACAACTGTCAGGGCCTGAGAATGGGTGTTCAGTAGTATCTCACACCGCACTATATGAGTGATGGTTTTCTCATACTCATGTTTATAAGCTAAAATGCTGTAAATAGTCTAAGGAATTTCTTAAAATCTAATTATTGTGATGATATTTCATATTATGTGGTTTCCTTTTAAAGATCTGTAATAAATATGGCCTGATTCTGCCATCATTAAGTTGGATGTTTACCATTAAGAAACTGTTTGAATTAATTCTATTCTATACTAATATATTTAAAATCAGAATTAAACACATAGTATACCAAAGAATTTTGTAGCTATACACATTCTAAGTCTTTAAGTTAGTCCCTTCTAAAGATACTGCTGCATTGTATGGCATTTGCTGTTAAGAGACAGCAGGAATTTTACAGTCTGAATTTAGTCCATATTTTTGAACACCTGAAGTATTTTAATAAATCTCAGCTGACTGCATATATGTTTTTTAAATTTGTCACTATTAGCATTTTACTTATGGTATTTATGAAAAGGGCAAGAGACTAAAGTTATTTCATCTCAGCTTCATTCTTAGGGATTTTTTACTTCTGCCTTTCCAGAGATTTAACTTAGTTGTCTGTCTAATAAAAACGGCATTCCAGTCTGAACCTCTTCTCCAAAGCACAGAGTCACAGCAGTAGGATTTATTATTTTCATTATGCTAGTGCAACTGTGCTGAAATAGTTGCACTCTATGGTGTACTGGGTGATTTGAGATCTTAATCCGACAATACTGTCCCTCTGAGTAGAGATATTTGGATTTTTTTACGGGATATGAGGGGAGGCAAAAATACCGATGTAATAAAAATTTTTTAGATAGTTATACTAACTTCAATAACACCTTAGTTAGAAGGTTTTTCAGGTGTTGGATGGGATTTTTGCTTAGGAAGAGAGAATTTCCCCAGAAGAAGTAGCAAAGAGCTTAGTGGTAACGGTGGTGTGGGTGATGGGGGAGAGCTGGGCTCCTGTCCTTCTCTGCCTTCACCAGAAGGACCAGAGCTGCTGCTGGGAGAGGTCCCAGGTCCCCAGGCTGTTTGTTGGCTGTTACAGGTTTTGTCACTCGGTCGCCTCTGTACAGATCGTGTCATGCGTATGAGCCCTAAAAAATACCGTCTGTGTCCATGCTACTGAATAAAATACATAATTCTATTTGCTCCTGGTGTCCTGAAGCAGCTCAGGACTTTTCCTCAGAGGACTGAGGGTGACTGCCTTCTCTCTTATTTGAGTGGATTGCCCCGGCTGTCTACTGGCCTCTGAACTGCTCCCATGGGGTTTTTGCAAGAGTTTTTTGTCAGCAGCCAAAATTTTGCCAAGGAGCCTGTTCTCAGTGAATAGTGTGAAGGAGCCTTGCCCTGACACTGGTTTGTTTACAAGTGTAGACTTAGGCAGAGAACAGGTATTGGTAGTAAAGAAACTCATTTGGCCAGGTGGAAAGAGATAATTAGTACTTGACATATTCCAGGTAAGTGCTTTAGGCACTGGGCTAAAGACTAGTTTAGGGAATCCTGGTACCTGTGCTACTGGTTTATAGAAGCATTGAAGTGCTCCACCTGTTGACTGGATAAGCAGTGATTTTTCAGAACTTGCTTCTTTGGTGGGTTGTTTTTTGGTTGGTTGGATGGTTGTTTTCTCTTCTTATTTTTCCTCTATTTTTCCTTCTAGTTTGGTAACAGGCAGAAAAAATAGGGATTTTTCTCTTGTGGCCTTATTTGGTATTTTGTGTGTATGTTACTAGAAAAACTATGGCAAAGCATTTCTATGGCAGTTTGTTGCAAAGATACCCCGTCTCAAAAAAATTGGCAGGTGGTAGTCTCATCTGCAGAATACCTGTATGCAATTTTATTCTAGAATAATCTTTCTCCCTGCTGTGTCTCAGGCAGTGTCACCCCACAGTTGAGCAGCAGAACCTGGAGTCAGAGCGTATGGGTTCTGCTCTGGTTCTCTGTGAGCAATGTTTCTCCATGCATTCACTTTGGAAGTAATGTTTGCAGAGGCGTGACTTTTGTGGATAGTTTTGTGACCCAGATCCAGGAGAAAAAATAAGTGTTGTTACTGCCACTACTGTCATTTGACATTCAAAATGTAGAATGCCTGCTCATAATAATTTGTTTTCTTACAGTGACAGGCAATGGCACAAGTTAAGATGCAGACTACAGCAAACCTGTCTGGACCTGCCATGTCCCCTATGGTGCTACCCCTACCAGTTACAACTACAAATACACTGGGTCTGCCATCCTCAATGAATGGATCCATTTCAGAATCGGCTGCTAACTGTGGCAGTCCTACTGCCGGCCTTGTGGATCCTGCGCCTTCTAGCAACTCACCAGGTAAGTTGGTCCAGGTATATTTTTTGATGACTTGTTAATTTAAAAAAAAAAAAAAGTTAAGTCTTAAAGAGGATTAAAATAAAGGAAAAAAAACCCTGTAGAAAAATATTTTGACTAAATAGAATATTTACTAAGTTAAGTTTCTGTAATTGAGCTCAGACTTACAGTGAAGTGTTGATCAATGGTATAAAAGCAGAAAAGAACTTGTCTATTTTGTCAGATTCTGAGTGTGTCTTTTATAGGGAACTTCTAGTGGTGCAGGAAGGTCTCCAAGTGTATTTCTCTTCCCTAGAACAGAATGTCTTCAGACTGCTTGGCAGCATTCAGTGTTTCTTTTGTAGCCTAATAAATGCTGTAGTTCCTATGCTGAACTGGGTATAAAATACAGAAACATTATCCTAAAAAATTAAGCAAGAAATGACAGTGTGTGTTAGGGATAAATACAAATAAGTTGAAAAAGAAATAGCAGAAAGTTAAAAAATAGTAAGGCAGTATACATGAAGTAAGTAGTCTAAGAAAAGCAGAACAAAATCCTTAAAGGGGGAGGAAAGGTGTTCTTTGGGAGTGCTCTGAGAGTGACTTCATTATTGTGAGAAAAGTCTAAAACATTGGGAAGAAGCAGGGAAAGCAAGTGGGGACCACAGGGTTTCATCTGCTATATTTATCTTGCAACTCTTATGCTATCCACTTCTGCTTCAAAGTGTTGAGAAACCTTTCTGAAAGAGTAGTCAGTTCCTGGAACCAGTGTACTCCTGACAGTAAACTTTGGTGATGTAGAAAATGTGTCATATGTAATGTCCTCCTACACTGTCATCTTTTATAAAGACATTTTTGAACAAAATAGTTGTATTTCTTTAAATCGTACGTAGTCAAAATGTTTATTGTAAAATGCATATTCTCACATGTTTCATAGGTAATAGGTACTTAAGCAGTATATTTAGCGTATGTGCAAAAATTATTTTTTAGCCAAAGTATTTTCTTTTCTAAGCATGCTGCTGCTTTTGCAAAGCTTTGCGAAGTTGTGAAGAATACATTTCTCCACAAAAATTTTACAGACTCTTTATTTACAGCTCCTCTCCAAGATAACATGGCAAACCCCAAAGAGAAAACTCCAATGTGTCTGGTAAATGAGTTAGCCCGTTTCAATAGAATTCAACCCCAGTATAAGCTTCTGAATGAAAGAGGGCCTGCTCATGCCAAGGTAAGGTCACAGTTCCAGGTGATGAGCCATACCTTAAATGCTGAACAGATAATGTCATGGTCTAGACAAGTGCACTTGTCAAACACAGCCACATTTCTAGTGTAAGGGATTTCTTACTGTTCTTTATTTTGCTTTCTGTTTGTTTTGTTTTTTTTTTTTTTTTTTTACACTTTCAGAAAGTATATCTGTATTTCTATTGAAGCCCTGTAGATAATGTTGTACCTTACTTTCACTTCCCCCTTTGAGTTTGTATTTGTTGGTCTCTATAAAGACCTTGTGAAGGTCTTTCTAGAGTATCACCGCCCTTTTTTAATCATTATGAAGCGTTTGCTTTTTAAGCTGCATGAATCTTTCTCCTCAGTCAGCATGCCTCTAATAACTACCTCTGCATTTGTTTCATGGTAGCGCAGATGACAACAAAATTAGTTTGTGTCAGTTTTTAAAGTGCTTATTAATATGATTCTGTGTCCATAAAGTTGTTTGCATTGATACCATATCTTTGGATCTTGCATTATAGGGCACAAACTTTATTAATGTTCTTTCCTTTAAATTCTGTGCAACTTCAAGGTTTATGGTGATGTTAAGACTCCTAATACGCTTATGACATTAAAGTTTCTAGTGAACTGACAGTTAATTGTGGTCAGTTTTCATATCAGTTTGGATATCCAACTTTATTTCGTAAGTACAAATTAGGATGCTTTTGGATGATGGGGATCACAGAGGGATATTCTCATTATAATAATTTTCAGACATAATTTTGAATTTCCTCCCTAGTTTGGAGCAATATAGGGCAGGAGAAAAAAGCCTGAAAAACTCTGAGAGACACAATGGCATAATTAATGGCTGCTTTGTATTCAGTATTTCTAGAGTGGCAAAGCTGTGCAAGACAGTGTGTTTACACTGCAGATGAGTAACAGTTACAGCTAGTTGTGGGCTGTCTCTCTGCTGTTGCCCCTTGTTTCTCAGTTGCACGTTAATGTCATCAGCTAGGACAGAGTTGATGCAAATCAATGACCTTCTGGTTTGACTGGTGTTTGTGCATCCTTTATACTGGTGGCAGCAGGTGCAGGGCTGCTGAGAATCAGTAAGCTTTTGGGATCTCTCATTGCCAGTGGAAGCTGATGTGCTCTTCCCCTTCCTGCAAGTGTTCAGCATCACAGCATACACTGGTTGGTTAGTTTTAGGTTACGGCATGTTACATCTGCTGAGTTTTCTCTAGCTTTTCACTGTTGTGTTGTATATCTATTTTACTACCTTTTTTTCCATTAATGTGAAATAAGAAGTGTGTTGGTCATACCAAAAACTGTAGTTTTGGCTGTTCATGTTCCTCAGCAGGAAAGAGATTTGACTTGAGCCTGCATTAGCTGTACTTTTGAAAGCCAGATGTTCAATGGATTTCTTAGTTTTTCAGTTTTTCAATTTACCTCTTATTATTTTTAATTACACTCATACTGGTAAAAAAAAAAAAAAGTGCTCTGTAGAAGCAGAATAACATTAAGTCTGATTTTGACCTGTACAGCAAATGAGAACAACAAAGGAGGGAAGGGGATGAACAACAAAGGTGATATTAATAAGATTATGCAGACTCATGTATCTTTGACCTATGAAATATAGAAATTTTTATGACTGTGTTAGCAGTTTAGTATAGCGTCTTGCTAGTAACATGCTGGTACACCTGATAGAATGTGTGAAATAGAGCTGTGTTTGTTCTAGAAAGCATGACTTGAAGGATGTAGTGCTGCTGCTGTTTGCCATTTAAGGAGCATCTTATGTTGCTTTCCTCCTACACTTACTCTGTTCATGTCCACTAGGAGTCTTCATGATTTTCAGAAACATGCTTTACAAGACAGCTGTGTTACGACCACAACTGCTAGTAGATTTTTATATCCCTTTTCCTAGTTGTAAGTAAGTCTTGAGAATTGGGGTGAAATGAGAAACTGGAAGCAGTAGAGCTGGGAAAGAAGTGGTGCTTCCTGACAGTGCAGTTGGTGTTTCTAGGACTCTGCCCTCCAGGTAGATTCTTTATCATAAGAAAAATCAGAAAGTCTTTGTTAGCATAAGTGACATTTTTGAGTACATTAGTCAGGTTGATAATTTATTCTCTGCTTCTATGCCAGTGGCATCTCGGGAGACAAATTTGAAATCAACAGTGGCAAAAGAAAGTGGATGGTGGTAGAGAGAAGAGGGAAGGGGGTAAGGGACAAAGCACTTCAATAGGCCAGGGAGGAAGAGAGAAAGTTCTACACGCAGAAAAAATGAGGAGGGAAGACTTGCCAGAGCTATGGGAGACTGTCCTTAGGAACAGAGCAGAGTGAAAACAAACACAAAGTGTGGTGGCCTTTGCATTTCCGCTCTATAGATATCAGGTAATTAGGTTGAAAGTAAGGAATACAAACTTCCTCAGAAAGTTGGTGTGAAACACTTCTCAATCTGTATCAGAACTGTCAACTCGGGTCTTGCAGAACTTGAGTATTTCATTGGCTGCTTCAGATTTTGGTTTTAAGCAGTTTTATTCCTTTAATTAAATTCCCACCTACTACTCTTGTGGTTTTTTTTGCAGGAGCTTTTTGTCAGATGGGCTAAGAGAGAAGGTTAGAGCTCTGGCTATACAAATTTACTGAGCAAGCCCTTTATGATTGCTCTAAGCACTAAGAGGAAAGTTATAGGTAGATAAGTAGCCATTATTCATAATTTTAATTGAAATGAAAGATTATTCTCCTCCTGTAAAAATACTACACTGATACTTTATTGAAAAACAAAATATAAAAACTCTAGATCCAGAAATCAAATTTCAGTTCTTTAGTAATAAGGATATAAGTTTACAGATAATTTAGCTGTAATATTCAGCTTTCAGGTGGGGGTAGGGTTTGACAGAGTGCAAAATTAAGAGGCTATTTCTCTCTTACCCCCTGTCTGTGAGGAAATTGTCATGACTACTGTGGAAAGAATGACAGTGATAGGAACTGTGATATGGGGACTTGCACTGTGCTTCTGGAAATTACAGTAGGCCAAAACTCAAGCCTGTAAATAAGACACAAGTATATATTTATAGCATTCAGTTCATATGCACTGTTTGCACGTGTATAGGGCTGAGTTGAGAGGCACATACATACTTGTGTTCAAATGCTTGTTTGCAAGTACATGCTAAATGAGAATATATGTAAAGGCAAATTTAAAGCTTGCCTGTCATGCTCATCTCTAAGTTCCTGGTTCTGGATCTAGCAAGTTTAAATATTTTTTAAAATTATAGAGCAAATAACTATCGCAATGAAAAAAAATACTTTATATACTGCTCACAGTAATATGTGGATTTCTTTATGTTGCCTTAAGTGAGTTAGTCTCTTTTCTGAGGTAGGTATATCTTCGTTTACTGTATGTACCTATTAAATCCTGCCTTATATGTATGGAATTGATATGGAAAAGATACTGAGTTCTTACCGTTTCTCCTCTCATTCTTAGGTGCTCATATTTAAACTGAATATGTACGTATCATACAGAAGATAGACTCTATGTAGTATCTTAAATATGTGTTGAGTTTTATCTTCATGACTTGCACAGCATAGATACTGCTTGAAATAATCCTTTATTGCAGATTTTGAAATATATATGGTTTTAATCAGTAGTCTGTGAAGTCTGAATTTTTACAATTCATGTCTTTGCTAGAGTCCACATTAAAGAGTTGCAGTTACATACAGAAATATAATACTTTTCTTTCTTACTTTGTATTTTTGCACATATTTATGAGTTATGACTCTGCCCTAACAATGCACATTACTTTCAGAAATCAAGTTGTGTGAGAAGTTCTTTCACTGGGAAGAACTATTTGGGCCAAATTCTCCACTGCCTTGAAGAGTGTGCAGTCATTTATGTCCATCCTGAATTATTACAAAATTACTTTTTTATTTTTAGTAGGATTCTTTACCTGTTTTCTACAGGTAAAGTGACTAAACACATTCAGATGTGTGAAGAAATGTGGTCTTCACTGACCTGTGTAGTCTTCCAAGAGCAGAGGATCAGTTTGCAGTTACTATTACTTTGTTTAAATATTATTCTGTTCTTTGGCATTAACATTACTTTGTCAGTTGAAAGGCCCAATGTTGCCCACTGCTAAGGAATCACTGTCCCTGTAAGAATCAGATGTGTTACCTGGGAGTTGAATATAATGAAAAGACAGCACGGTTTCTCTTCAGCCCTGGAAGTTTTTGTACAGACAGGTCTAATCCACAGTGATAATCTTGCCAGTGTTTACCTGTTCTTTGTCTTTGAAGATGTTCACAGTGCAGCTGACTCTCGGAGAACAGACATGGGAAGCTGAAGGAAGCAGTATTAAAAAGGCTCAACATGCTGCTGCTAGCAAAGCATTGAATGAAACTACCCTTCCTAAACCAACTCCTAGACCGCCCAAAAATAATGTTAACAATAATCCAGGTATGACTTTTTCATCTGTGTGTTAAATCTTGTTGAAGTGTTGGAATATTATACCACTAATAAATAAATTTAACAAGATACAAGTTAAGCTGGAGGATGAGAATTGGCATAACTGTCTTATACGTACAACAGTGTAATGAAGAACCTCGACAGAGTTTGCACAGGAGAATTTTTAATGCACATATGTAAAACAGTTGAACTGTAAGTGAATATATTATTTAGATAAGGCTCAGATGTATACAAAGTGATTGTATGTGATCAACAGTAAACAGGACAAAACCAGATTGAACTGAATTATTATTATCATCATAGTAAAACATTTTTCCCAAAATGTTATTTTAGCTAATTTTCAAATGAAATTGGAAATTGCATCTCTGGTGTAAATAAAAGATCAGGATTTGACTTGAGAATTTTGGCAGGTAATTTCCTGCATCTTGAGTTTTTCTTCATAGCAACCTGTGCTTTCAAAAAGCTTTTGGGTGGTTTTAGAAAGTGTTATTTGAATAATAGAAAGAACGTATATTGCATCCTTCATTTTGAGGTGTTACCTGTGAGTTGCTTCTGTGCGTGCAACACCTTTTGAAGTACACATCACAGCCACGTGCTCAGTGATCTGTTCTGTCTTGTTCAATAAAATAAATAAATAAACTATTCCTAACTTAATTTCAAACTAATATAAAATGAATCAAACGGTGAGAAAAAAAGGTAATCTTTCCCTTTTTTCTTTTTTTACACTTTTTTCCTCCATTTTTCCTCTTTTCCCTACTTCCTTTTTTATTCCCTCTGCTGCCCACCCCTTTTGAAAAAAGTCTTCTTCAGCCACTTTCTTAAAATGAAGTAATTTTGCAGTTAATCTTCCCTACGTTGGGAAAAAAGCAGGAGTCAGTTTCTTCTAGAGTCTGTGAGCATTATCCTGAGCATTAGCCACTAAGGATTGTTTGACAGTGGTGCGATATTATTCTCTTGCTCCTTTGGAGATCAGTACATTGCTCCTCCAGACCCTGGACACTGGGTTTGTCCTGTGTCCTTTATAGTCACTGCAACTGTCTGTTTAGAAAGCAGGAGGCTCACACCTCTATAAAAAGAGATCCTGGGTTTGATTCTTGACTTTGCAGGGTATTACTCAGCTTCTAGATTTTTTGGCTTTGACTTTAATCTTAAAGGGGAAAGCTGATAACAAAATAGGCTTTAAGAGAATTGATTAAAAAATTGTATAATTGAATCACTTAACACTGTAATTTTTCACTAAGAAAGATGTATTGTATATGCACAAGTATCTTCTCACCAAAATGATATTTTGCATTTTTATTATATAGTTCAATTCATAGTCATTCCTTGCTCTGGAAAATATAAAAATTGTTGTTGA
This sequence comes from Caprimulgus europaeus, assembly GCA_907165065.1. The sequence continues at coordinate 34,181,314 of OU015525.1, forward strand.
TAGAAGTTTTTGCATAAATATTGCATAAAAATTTTCCTAATTTGCCTCAGTGGCAGAGCAGCAAATTCATCATATCTGTTTAAAGGCTAGATTCATTTGTACCTCTCATGAAAATATTTTGAGAAAATATTAACTCCTTTTTATTGGAATGTACATTTAGGATCTCTTTTAGGATTTTCTTAAAACAGCACAAGTGGCAATTAACGTAGCTGAACATTTTATTAAAAATAAATAAGAAAATAAATAAAATCCCAGTGGAGCTTTTTATTTGGCATTTTGGAGACCGTGCAAGTGAGCAAGTGCTGGCTGCTTTCTGTTTCTGTATTTTGTCATCAGTAGGTGGCTGTAGTGACACTGATTTCCAGTAGCTGTGGTTTCAGTTTGTTAGATCGTTTCTGTTAGATCAGTAGAATTTAGTCACGGTCTTCAATTTTCAAGTCTTGCAGATAAAGCGTTTCTAACTTGTAAGATTACCAAAATGACTGCAGTAATGCGTATTACTGCCTGCTTGTTTCAATGCCTCTTTGCTCTATTTGTGGTTTTATTTGATAGTATTCAGTGGGAAGAGACATTATTCCTTTATCTTCATAGTTTCAGAAAGTGTCATAAGATATTATAAGCATTTTGGAAAGATGAATTACCAGCTTGATTATAGCACTGGCTTTCTCATTCATTTGTAAAGATTAATGTACTGAAACTGCACAGAGAATGCACCGAGATAAATGTTTAAATGTTCTTTTTCATTACTTGTGGTTAAGTTAGCATCTATATTCCCGTCTTTTAGAGAAACTGAAATGTCATTTTATTTGCTTCTTTTTTAATTTAAGAGCAAAAAAATATCATGCAGCCCTTTCTTTGCTGCTCATCTCAGTCCTGCTTGTATGTTTTGCAGGATTTGTGGTTTAAGTAAGTGCCTTTCATGTATTCTTTTTGCAGGCAGTATAACTCCAACAGTGGAGCTGAATGGTCTGGCTATGAAAAGAGGAGAGCCTGCCATCTACAGGCCATTAGATCCAAAGCCAATTCCCAATTATAGAGCAAATTATAATTTCCGGGGCATGTACAATCAGAGGTGTGTACTTTCTCTATTATTTGATGGTTTTTATGCTTTGTTTATCAATGTGTTCTAAATCTTTATGAACCTCCTAGATTATTTTAGAATGAGATAAAACTAAGATTTTTACTAAGGAGACTCTCTGCAGCCTTATTCAGAAACACACATAATCTCCTTCTGAGAGAAGTCAGGAGGAATAAAGACATGTAAACCAACTGTTTCTGTTTTTTGAAGGTGCACACTGGAGTTATAGTCTGCAGCCATGGCAGTGAGGAGGCAAAGCATTAACTTCAGAGAGAGGTTTTGCTTTTCATTGTTGTTGTGCCATGTGATTAGAATATGTATCATTCAAAATGAAACACAGTTTTCTTAGAACTTTGATATAGAATTAGGAGGGCTGCATTTTAAAAATAGACTTGAAACCATTCTCAGGTTTCCATTTTTTTTAACCATTCTGCCTGGTCAGCTATCTCAGTTCTGTAATCCTCAGTGTTTGGTTAGGAAAAATCCTTTATTTCACAGTTTAGAAACATATATTCGGATCCCTCCGTCAATGCTGTCTTTACTGTAGTAAGTTGGAGTAATTGTTGAGAACTATTAAAAATTTTGTTTTTAAACTACCAAGTTCATAAAGATTAAAAAAATTGAAAATTTAAGTGGATGGAGCGGTTTTCTTAACTCATCATCCAAATATTTCATTCTTCAATAAGTTCTAAATTATTGAAACATCTTCATCTTTAGTATTTGTAGAATTTTTGTACAGATAGAAAAACTGTTCTAGCTCATCCTGAATTAAATGTAATTTATATCTAATGCAACAGCCTGAGAGAAACTTAAGGTAATATATGTATCAATTTTAATCCCAAGAACTTCTTTCTCTGATATAGGCTTTTTTCACGTTTCCTTATTTTTCTTCAAAGGGACTATTTTAGATCAGGGCTTGTGGAGTTCCAAAAGTGATACCAGATGTAATCTGTAAAATAAGAAAAAAAACCAAACCAAAACAGGTCAGGAATGACTAATAACATGTTTTATCAGTGAAAAATGTTGCCTTTCTTATAAAAGTTTGCTTAATTAATTTTTATACATCTCATGATTATCAAAAAGAATGAGGTTATGAACTCTGAAGAAGTGTTTTGGTTCAGAATTACTCTTGTATTAGAAATTGAATTTACAGCAATGTTTAAAAATTAAGGAGTTTGAAATGAAAATGCAGCACTTCAGAATTGTCTAAGGAAAATATTTCAGTTGACTTGATCTTATTTTACTTTTCCCTAGATTTTTAAATCATTATCCCTTTAGGGTTTTAATATTGAATTATGTTTGTTTGTTTGGGTTTTTTTTAAGTAGCAGCAATACCTAGAACTGTAGAAGGCAAACAAACAAACATAAGAAGAAAACTCTTTCTTTACTCTACAGAACAGTATCCAATTATTGTATTATTTGTGTTATATTTCTAGTCACTACTGAGCTGAGTCTCTGCTTGACACACATCGTGATTTGAAAAACTAACTATGGTACTTGAAATGAGTTCTGTTAATATTTTGAAATCCTACATTTATTAGAATTTCTTTTATAATGAGATTATTTTGACTAACTGATAAGAAGGCTAGGCTGGAAAAAAATGCAAGATAGTAAAAAATAAAATGGGGAATTCTGGAAGGTGAACTTACTTACTGGAACATATTTGCTGAAGCAGAACCCCAAAACACTTATGGGTTGTTAACTTTTAAGATTTTATTTCTTTTCACAAAAAATTATTAGTATATCTAGTGCAATCTTTAGGTCTGCTTCTTTGGGAACTTTCTTTTATGGCAACTGCGTTCCCATGTTAGGGTAAAATGGTGCATGAACTGTATTTCTCTGTATGCAGCCAGGGGCATTTGTTTTTTCTCATCACAAAACAAGGAGGCATGGTGGGACAGAAGGCCAGAATCTATGCTTCATTGTGTACTTCATTGTGCTTATTTCAGTGCAGTTGCCCACATAGGTTGGCTAATAATACTGTGACTAGTAAATTGATAAATAACTAAACCTAAGTAGTAAATAACTAGATCTGCCTGTTTGTCTACGTAAGCACGTACTCCTTGTGCACACACCAGCTCACACACAAATACCAGAGTAAACAAGAAGCAGAAGAATGATGCCATATACTACTATTTTGGGAGTATTCCTGTGTTGGAAATAATTGTTCATCACCTTGTTTTGCATTGGGAGGTGGTGGTCCATTATGATCCAAGTAACAAAGGCACTTGGACTCTTGAGATGTCATTTAAAATATTTTTTAGAGCTGACAGTACAAGAGAACAGCACAAATAATAACAGAATCACAGAATTGCCTAGATTGGGAAAGACCTTTAAGATCATCACATCCAGTCATTAATGTAACACTGACAGATCCTCAACTAAACTATGTCCCTAAGAACTATGTTTACACGACTCAAATACCTTCAGGGATGGGGACTTGTTCTGGGCAACCCATTCCAATGCCTGATAACCCTTTCAGTAAAGAAATTCTTCCTAATATCCAATCTAAACTTCCTTTGGTGCAACCTGAGGCCATTTCCTCTTGTCTTGTCGCTTGTTTCTTGGTTAAACAGACTGACTCCCACCTCTCTACGCCCTCCTTTCAGGTACTTGTAGAGAGCGAGAAGGTCTCCCCTGAGCCTCCTTTTCTCCAGACTAACCCACTCCAGTTCCCTCAGCTGCTCCTCACAAGACTTGTACTCTGGACCATTCACCAGTTTCGTTGCCCTTCTCTGGACATGCTCCAGCACCTCAATGTCCTTTTTTCATTTCACTCTGGTGAGAAAGCTTGAGAGTCCTTTCTGGATTTTCATTATTCATGCAAAATCCATACCAGTTTCGTACGAGGAAGCTTCATGGCCTCTGATAAGGCAGAGCTTTTAAAAAAGCTGTCAACCCTGGGTCCAGCCATGTTGGACAACTTCCTGATGCTCAGAATTTAGCAGTTGTACGCTACCTTTTTAAGTCCTTGTAAGTTGGAGTTTTGAGCAATTTTGCAATAAAGGTACATAAGGACCTTTCAGTTCGAACGGTATACATTACAGAAAAGCTGAAAATGGTGAACATTGCATTTTGCATGGCTTCTTTTATCTAAGAGCTTTATAAACTGACTAGAGAAGGAAGTGCTGTTTGCTAAGTGATTTAGGCTGCGCGTTTGTCAGCACACCATTTGGCACGATTCAGTAGAACTGGCACGCTACTCAGAAGAGGCCAAGCCTTGAAACAGCAGGTCAGGTTTGAGAAATATTGGCAGAGCTGAGGATGAAACATGTGCATACTACTCATATCTGTAGCCAATGCTAGAACCTGTACTCCCTCACATCCCTGAGTATGCAGTTGGCTTAAACCATGTAAAAAAGTTAAAAACATGGCTGTTCAAATGAGAACAATTAAACAATAGAATAAGATATCGAATCTGACTACAGGGTCATCCAACTTGCCTTGTCACCATTGGATGCTGGTTTGTTTTATTATGAGTTATTTTTTCTTCAATTAGAATTGAAGAGAGTCATTCCCGACGTTGTCCTGCAGTATTTTCAATTATAGAATGTTTGTAAGTGGCAAAACAGAAATGATGTCTTACAGACTTAACCCAAACTAAGTTTTTTCAGCCAAAAAATAAAACCACTAGAAAATGAACAGCAGCTTTTGATGTTTTAGTATGGGAAGTAGTGTCAGAGATCCCAAAACTCAACCCTTGTTTTCTGGGAGAATTTGGAAATTATTTGCTTATTATATAAAATTCCTTAAAATGTGTCTCACCACAATCTAGAGAGCTTGAAAAACCTTTATTAAAAAAAAAAGCTTTCAAAATTAAAAACTCTTGTGAAGTATAGGAACAAAGAAAATACAAAACAATGACAAGCTAAAGAATAGGAATAAAGTAATTAAAGCAGTTTATTGGTTGGTTTTGAGGAATTTGGATGGTGTGATAGTTCTATAAGCAGGTCATGCAAAGTGGTAGTGTCCCTGGGATAAACTGCAGCTTCTGTGCACTTTGACAGTTTTTGCTGCACTGAGCCTTGATGAGAACTTTGTTTATGGTTGCTTCTTCCTGCCTTTATATTGTATACTACAGACTAAGGTGAAAGATTATCACCTTTCTCCTTAGTGCATGGGAGAGAGGGCATAGACCATTCCTCCTTTTCTTTTTCTTCAAAGCCCTGTCATTCTGATCACATATTTCTTTGCTGTTAGTGAATGCTTCCTTACAGTGCTGTTTGCAAGACCAAACTCGGAGAAATAAAGAAGCGTATTCTTGCCTCTTCTGGAGCCAACCAGGCTGCCTGGCCACAGAACACAGGGCATCGCCCTACATGGTCGTGTAGTTCCTACCTCCTGGGTAGTAGCTTCCCTTCTGGGTACTGAGTTGCTTCATGGGAATGTTTCCTTAGGCTTAATTGCCCCTGAAATTATGTATATCAGCCCTGTGGACCAGTGTCCTAAATACTGAATCAGCACTTTATAGTAAAAGGAAGTTTGAGGACCAATCTTGGCCAACTACATTTGCAACTGCTAGCTTCATAGTGTACTAACATGTTCTCCAATCTAATGATTGAAAGAGAACAGACTGTGTGATTATTGGATAAATTACTAAAATTGTCAGATCAGATTAATAAAAGATTGTATGGTGAAAGAATGAAATAAAATGAGAATTTTGTTTCTTCTGCGAGTGCTGTGTTAAAGATTAAATACGTGCATCAGAGGGAACAGATTTGGGGCTGGTGTTACTTAAAATAAGTGCTTAGCAATGCAATCTAAATCCTCACCCAGCTTCATTTGTTTCTGAAAAGTTACATCGTCCTATGGGGAAAGAAAAAGGAAAATCTAGCCAGCAGAACAGCTGTAGAAGCCAAACTTTGAAGTGAGTGGGCTGTGCTGCAGGAGGTAGTGTAAAATCTGTTGAGACTATCTCCAGAAGTACAACTACAATAATACAACCCAAGTTATATAATTTACAAAAAGAATGAAATCTGAAATTCTCCTGGCTGTTAGAAGTCCTTCTGTACTGCCTGAGCACCCTGTTTACCTTCTAGCAGGAGACCTCTCTTTGCATGGAAAGCCTTATCCATTTGAGGCTCAAATATTCCAGTGGATAATATAAAGAGATGTTTGATCTGAAAGACTTTGATCCAGTATTGACTAGATCAACCAGTAGCCTGGAAAAGCTAAAATTCGGATTACTTCTTGGAATCTTTTCATGACTCTAGGCACATGATTACCCTATTATCTGTTGCTGAATTCCAGTTATTGAGGCTTTCTGTTGAGGCTTTCTGCAACAGAGGAGGATTTTATGCACAGCTGTATACAAAGTAGATTTTTTTTTCCCCAAGCATATGTACTGTGGCAGATGTGAGGACAGTAAGTTACCTAAACATAGACCTCTAGTGCTGCTTAAGACATTGTAGGGTGTTTGAGACATCCACATGGGACTAGTGGATTTGGCAGAAGACCTAGAGGAGACCTTTACTAGAGTGGCAGCTGAAGGCCAGGCAAGATACCCTATAGCATTTCAGATGGCCCCACGTAGCTAAATTTAGGCAATGGAAGGAATTCCTAAAAGCAGGCTTCAGTCATCATACCATTTCATACTCCAGCTATTTGTGGGAAACTTGGGATCAGTCCTGTGTTGCATCATGCAGATGTCTTAGGTACACGACTGCATCTCAGATGGTGCTGTGTGCTTGTGTTTAGGCAGATAGATGCTGTTCTTCACAGTGCTGGTGGTATTCAGTTCCAAGCTCAGATGCCTCTCAAATAGTCTTTGCCTGTGCACTGGGAACTCAGTCTCCCATTACAGTGAGTGAAAGGTCTAGTCAGAGCAGTCACGGGTCCAGAATGCCGTTTGTCATGCCATGAGCGCAGGCTGTTAGGCTGTGGACACCAGTGCCCTTGCTCCCCAGTGAAGGGGACCCTTGCTTCTGAAGCCTGTTGCGTTAAGCCGAGTTAGTCACAGGAGAATAAACCCCTTGGTCAGGAGCAGTGTGGGCTGGCACTGAGATTTGTACCTTGCTACAGTTGTCAGCTTCAGACTTCAGCCATAGGGTACAACATCCCTCCCCTAAAAAGGCCAGAAGGAGTCCCAGGTGCTTTTCTTGCATTGCCAGTCAGTGTTGCAAAGTTTTGTCCTTAAAATTTGCATTTTATGGATTAAGAGGTGTGATGATTAAGATGTTTACTGACTGTCTTTGCTAAAACTCCTTTCTGCATTCCTTGCCCTCCTCCTAAACTTTTGGACAAATGGAAAAAAACCCTTTTGAAAGAAATACTAAAAAGTACTTGGAAATAGAAATTAAGAGTTTGGTTGGAATAAGTTGTATCTCCTTAAATAGACTGTAATTTCATTCTGAACATCAGATACGGATTTCAGAGAGTTAAAGTATTCGGAAAGAAAGAATAGTTCTAAGAGCAATGCAAGTGATTGTTCAGATTAGCAATTTAATTGTTCAGCTGGAAACGGCTGATTTAGACCATTAGATGGCAGCATGAATTTGTGTTTTGGCACAAGAATTTCACAGCAGAAGCAGTCTTTCAAAAGTTACCTTTTTCTATTCTGAAGCTTTTTGTTACTTTAAAATGTTATCATTCCAGCATAAATAATTTAAAACCATGTTTGCCGTAATTTTTTGTTTTCTTCAAGTTTTCTTCTGTAATGGTTGAGGCTGCAATGCAATAACTTCAATGGCATTTTGCCTTTTTTTTGTAAATTTAGTGCAAGTAAAAAATACTAGTTTGTCAGCAGTGAAAATTGAAGTATTTAGTTTATTCACACAAAGACAGCAGAAATTCTGCATTTCACCATATTATTTTATTTCTCAGGCTTAACCTAAAGACATTTCCTTAAAGATAAGGCTGCATCTTGTCCACCAGACCTGCAGTCCTTTCACACTAATGAAGCTTTCTGATGATTTGAACATCTATTCACTTGGAAGGGATTAAGATTGTCAGCTGATAATTGATTCAATTTTGTACATTACCTGTTGAGATAGGATTCAGATCATGTTTTAAAGCAAAGTCTTGTACCTCACACTGTTATTACTCTGCTAGTGTATCAATATTACAGTGTAATAATCCACTCACAGACTTTAAAATGAATTCTTTGTGTTCATCTTCTGCATGCTACATTTCACTTCCCCTGGCCTGTTTGCTCCCACTCGTTGCCTGCCTCCCACACAGACATATTGTTATAAGGAAAGTGTTGAGTACAGCTGTGCTAGGATTTTTCTTTGCTAGTATTTGTTTCTAGGAAAGGAAAAGGGAGAAAGTCAGTCCGTTTCCTGTTGGTTTAAAACAGCAGAAACATCTGTTTGTCTTAAGATAGTTTTCCCCAAAGAACAGTGGCAAGGGAGCTTGCAGGTGATGAGCTTTGCCATTGCCAGTAGCTATCAGTTTAGACAATAGTGATTAGTATGGTTGGCTTAAAAAATATAAAAATTCCTTAAGTGACAGACGATATTTATTCCTGCAATAAAATTTTTGACAGCTAATGTTTAATTTCTACAGTGTTTTAAATCATAAAAATACATAGAGTATGTGGGATCAGAAAACCCAGATTCTGCTGGGGAATCTGTAGACTCCATTAAATTCTGTCTGTAAGCGATTTTTCTGCAGTCCCCTTACTCTGTTACGGCGAATTTCCACAGTGCTCACAGAATGGTGTTAGGTGATGTGTCCTGGCACTGTGTGCATGTAATCCTTCTGACAAGTGCATCCTGTCGCTACCATCCGCTGCGTTAATGCGTGCATTTAATCTATCAAGGATCAATAAAATATACACTCTTAAGTCTATTTACAATATTACATTGACAGCTGTTAAAATAATGTTATGTAGACTAAAAATCAAGCTGACAGAATAGAGAGTAATCTTTGTGGGTAGTATTCCCAGTAGAGTGTCTCTTCATTCTCCAAGTCAATGCACTTACCTGGTATCGTTAAAATCTTTTTAGCCTTAGCTGTAGAACATACAGATGCTTCATCACTCCTCATGCCTAAAATGTGATACGTAAGGCAAGACATTTTACACTATTGTGGCTTTTGAAACTGTCTTCACTCAAGATTAAGTAGTTTTGTCAATGACCTCTTGGCCCTATTTATAGAGGAACTCCTAAGCCTTAACACTTTATTATTCTCTTAATTAGTATTTTTATTCATTTTCTTTCAGAATATGTTGTCCACTCCAGACCACTTGCTTTCTTGCTCTGTCTGCTAAGAGGACTGCCCTTTCCTGTTGTGGTCCTTGGCTCACATTTTGGCTATTTCTCCTGAAGCTTCCTTCAGTGGATAGGGTTTTTTTTCTTTGAGTTTTCAACTTCCTACTCTGCTCTGGAGAAGGTACATCTGGGTTCACATCTGTTTCTCCAAGTTTCAGCCATGACTTTTCTTGTTCTCGCTTAGGCTGAAAGCATGGAAAGGTGAAATATAGATCATCCTCGTCTTTGGTTTCTTAATGTCTGTATTCCAACTCAGCTCTTTCACTTGGGAAAATTCCTGTAAACCTTCTGATTCAAAGATCTTCAGAGACAACAATCTGCCCCAGCACCTTGTGAATCTCTTCAGTCTGTTGGCTTTGCAACTCACTGGGTGTTCTTTCTCTAGACCTGATAGTTTGAATACAGCTTCACTTTCAGTAAACAGACAGAAGACTAGCGTTGGTGTGTGTAAAAATAAGCACTGATTCAGAATGCTCTTCCAGGAGCAGGAACATTTTGGCTGTGTTTCTTTCTTTCCACAGTTAGCTTTTTATTTACCCTTATCTTTTTTCCTGTACTTCTGCTGAACTGTGGATATTTCAGTCAAGAGACCAGTGAGATAGTCAGCTCAATGGAAACAAGCTTAGGTGTCCCCCTTTCTTGTTACAGCCTTTTCTCCTGTGTCCAGAACCTGAACATTGGCTACCACTAAATATGTTCTCTTTCCTTTGCCTGCTTTTTTAGTAATGACACAGGTGAAGTGCTGTTAGAGCTCAAACATTAGTTTGAGAGGCTGTCATGATTTTCCTGAGGGAAGCAAGCAGGAAGAAGGTTAGTGGCTAATTTTTAACAGATCATAACTCAGTAAGATGACTGGAATAGTGCTATCTCCTAGTCTAAGGTCTCTGTCCCTTTTGAACTGAAAGTTCTGCCACAGTTTGAGAAAGAATTAAATTTTCTGACAAAAGATTTTCAAGATTCTTTTATGACATATATTCATATGGAGTCTGAATGCAGAACTTCTCACCAGCAACCACTGTGTTATAGTTTCTCTTCAGATCTTGTCTACAGCAGTGATTTCGGTGGCTATTTGTGTTCTGTTAAAAAAAAGTACAGTTAACATCTTTTCTGAAATGTGAATTCCCAGGATCTTCTGAAGATCTGCTTGTCTTTTTAGAATATTTTAAATGCCAGTTTAAGTTGGTTGTTGTCACAGAAAGTCACAGGCATTCACATCACCGAAACAGAAATGGGAATTCTTAAGGAGGTGGGCATCAGCAGCTGAGCCTTGGTTCTGGCCAGTAAAGGTAATTTCTATACTGACCTTGTTTACTAAGCCAAAGTTCATAATAACCATTCCAGATGCACACATAAACAACAGAAGGAGATTAAACTCTTCAGAAGGGATAGGCAAGGAAGGAGAGGCAGTGGGGTAGCTTTGTATGTTAGGGAGTGTTTTGACTGCCTAGACCTTAATGATGGTGACGATAGTGTTGAGTGTTTATGGGTAAGAATCAGGGGGAGGGCCAACAAGGCAGGTATCATGGTAGGGGTCTGTTACAGACCACCCAACCAGGACGAAGAGACAGATGAAATATTCTATAAGCAGCTGGGAGAAGTCTCAACAATCGCTAGCCCTTGTTCTCGTGGGGGACTTCAACTTACCAGATGTCTGCTGGAAATACAATACAGCTGAGAGGAAACAGTCTCAGAGGTTCCTGGAGTGTGTGGAAGAGAACTTCCTGCCACAGCTGGCGAGGGAGCCAACTAGGGAAGGCGCCCTGCTAGACCTGTTATTTGTGAACAGAGAAGGACTTGTTGGGGATGCAGTGTCTGGAGTCCATCTTGGGCTAGTGATAACAAAATGATAAGAGTTTTTGATTCTTCAAGAAGTAAGGAGTAGGATCAGTGGAACTGCCACCTTGGACTTCCAGAGGGCAGACTCTGGCCTCTTTAGGAGACTGATTGATAGAGTCCCTTGGGAGGCAGTCCTCAAGAAGGAAATCCTAAAGACGCAGAAAGAGGCCATCCCCATGTGCCAAAATATTAGCTGGCATGGAAGAAGACCAAGCTGGCTGAACAGAGAGCTTTGGCTGGAACTCAGGAAAAAAAGGAGAGTTTATGACCTTTGGAAGAAAGGGGCAGGCAACCCAAGAGAACTACAAGGATGTTGCGAGGTTGTGCAGGGAGAAAATTAGAAGGGCCAAAGCCCAACTAGAACTTAAACTGGCTACTGCTGTAAAAGACAACAAAAAATGTTTCTATAAATATATTAGCAATAAAAGGAGGGCTAAAGAGAATCTCCAACCTTTATTGGGTATGGGGGGGAAACATAGTGACAAAAGATGAGGAAATGGCTGATGTCCTCAATGCCTCTTTGCTGCAGTCTTTAATAGTAAGACCAGTTGTTCTCTGGGTACCCAACCGCCTGAGCTGGAGGACAGGGACGAGGAGCAGAATGAAGCCACCATAATCCAAGGCAAAATAGTTAGTGACTTGCTACACCACTTAGACACACACAAGTCTATGGGGCCAGGTGGAATCCAACAAGGGTACTGAGGGAGCTGGTGGAAATGTTCACCAAGCCACTTTCCATCATTTATCAGCAGTCCTGGCTAACTGGGGAGATCTCAGTGGACTGGCGTTTGGCAAATGTGACACCCAAAAAGGGCCAGAAGGAGGATCCAGGGAACTACAAGCCTGTCAGTCTGACCTCGGTGCTGGAGAAGGTTATGGAACAGATCATCTTGAGTGTCATCACATGGCACATACAGGACAACCTGGTGATCAGGGCCAGTCAGCAGGGGTATTCCTAAGTAACAAGTGATTGGACAAGAGGAAGTGGCCTCAAGTTGTACCAGGGGAGGTTTAGATTGGATATTAGGAAAAATTTCTTCACCAAAAGGGTTGTCAAGCATTGGAACAGGCTGCCCAGGGAAGTGGTGGAGTCACCATCCCTGGACGTATTGAAAAGATGTGTAGATGTGGTGCTCAGGGACACGGTTTAGTGGTGGACTTGGCAACGTTAGGTTTATGGTTGGACTTGATGATCTCAAAGGTCTTTTTCAATCTAAACAATTCTATGATTCTTTGATTGTATTCTGTCAGTCCTTGGTATCTCTGTTCCCCAAGTCTTTTTTTGGAGTAGTTGCTTTCTAGAATAGAATTGCGCACCTTCTTATAACATTTCTTATGTTTCCTACCTTTTAGCAAGTCTGCAACCTTATATTTTAGAATATTAACCTAACATGATTCAACTTTTTTTCTTTATTAATATTCAGTACTAAATTGTATTCAGTGGACCAACTGAGACAAGTCACTGTGCATTGGTGACTGCTACTACTGCACCCTCATTGCATCACTTATACATTTTTACTAGGAATGAATTTATGTTTACTTGTCAGTCATTGGTGTAAATCCATTACACCCATTAAAGTTTGAAAATTGAAAGAGTGTTATGTCTGGTATTCATGAGTAAGCTTCCCTAGGAGATCTGCTCTTTTTATACTTTTAAGTAGAAAGGAATCATAGAATCAGAGAATCATAGAATGTTTTGGGTTGAAAGGGACCTTTAAAGGTCATCTAGTCCAACCCACCTGCAGTGAGCAGGGACATCTTCAACCAGATCACATTGGTCAGAGCTCCATCCAGTCTGACCTTGAATGTTTCCCGGGATGGGGCTTCTACCACCTCTCTGGGCAACATGTGCCAGTGTTTTAGCATCCTCATTGTAAGAAATTTCCTCCTTATACCTAGTCTAAATCTACCCTCTTTTAGTTTAAAACCATTACCCCTTGTCCTATTGCTACAGCCCCTATTAAAAAAGTTTGTCCCCATCATTCTTATAGGCCCTCTTTAAGTATTGAAAGGCCACCATAAGGTCTCCCTGGAGCCTTCTTTTCTCCAGGCTGAACAACCCCAACTCTCTCAGCCGTTCTTCATAGGAGAGGTGTTCCAGCCCTCTGATCATTCTCATGGCCCTCCCTGTCTTTCTTGTACTGAGGGCTCCAGAGCTGGACACAATACTCCAGGTGGGGTCTCACCAGAGCAGAGTAGAAGGAGAGAATCACCTTTCTCAACCTGCTGGCCACGGTTCTCTTGATGCAGCCCAGGATATGGTTGGCCTTCTGGGATGCAAGCACACGTTGCTGCCTCATGTCCAGCCTTTTGTCCACCAGTACGCCCAAGTTCTTCTGACAGGGCTGCTCCCAATCCCTTCATCCCCCAGCCTGTATTGATACCGGGGGTTGCCCTGACCCAGGTGGAGGACCTTGCACTTGGCCTTGTTTAACCTCTTAAGGTTCATATGAGCCTACTTCTTGAGGTTGTCCAGGTTCCTCTGGATGCCATCCTGTCCCTCAGGTGTATCGACCGCACCACTCAGCTTGGTGTCATTTGCAAATGTGGTGAGAGTGCACTCGATTCCACTATCTATGTCATTGATGAAGATGTTAAATAGTACTGGTCCCAGTGTGGACCCCTGAGGGACACTACTTGTCACCAGTCTCCATCTGGACATTGAGCCATTGACCACAACTGTCTGGATGCGGCCATCCAGACAATTCCTTATGCACTGAACAGTCCACCCATCAAATCCATACCTCTCCAATTTAGAGAGAAGGATATTGTGAGGGACTGTGTCAAGGGCCTTACAGAAGTCCAGATGACATCTGTAGCTCTTCCCTTGTCCACTCCATCATAAAAGACCACTAGGTTGGTCATGCAGGACTTTTGTCCTTGGTGAGCCATGCTGGCTGTCCCAAATCACCTTCCTGTTCTCTATGTGCCTTAGTATAGCTTTTAGGAGGATCTGTTCCATGATTCTCCCAGGCACAGAGGTGAGGCTGACAGGTTGGTAGGTCCCAGGGTCCCCCTTTCTACCCTTTTTAAAAACGGGTGCAATGTTTCCCATTTTCTGGTCCTCAGGGACTTCACCTGACTGCCAGGACTTTTCAAATGTCGTGGACAGTGGCTTGGTAACTACATCAGCCAGTTCCCTCCGGACTCTGGGATGCATCCATCAGCTCCCATGGACTTATATATGTTCAGGTTCCTCAGATGGTCACGAACCTAATTACAGCACTGAAAGACTTTGTTACTAATCTTTTTTCTTTCCGACCTTTTTGCCCTTTCCAGACTTCACTGTGATTGATTAACAGTCCCCTCCTCTTCCCTTCCCATTCCCTTTCCCTTCCCTTCCCCTCCCCTCCCGGGTGTAGGTAAAGCTTCCTTCATAAAGCCATCCACATTGTTTTCAGCATCCCGATGGGATGTTGAAACTTTGCAACACAAAATGCCCGTTTGACCAAGCTCTCCGTATCTTACATTTCATTTCTTTGCAAGTCTGATGACACAGATAGGAAGATTTTTGGAGAGAAACTGTAGCTGCCATAATAGTACATTTTCAGAGGATGCAGAGATGTTAACTAGTGAGGTGGGAGAGTGCATGCTTGGTTAACTGCACTTAGCTGCTGAGAGGTGGCTTGTTAAGCCAGAGTTAAGTGTGGTTTTTTAGTTTGTTTTTACTTTCAGTCCTTTAGTTGCCAAGTTTAAAATGATAGTTTAATTTTTTTACTCAGGATAATGTGATTTATTGTCTATATGTTTACATTTCTCCGAGTGGGAACAGAATGTAGCCCAGTATACACTAGTTATTTAAATTTCAGTTAATTTGGATGGTGAAAATCACTGTATGAGCTTTCTTAGGCCTTCTTCCTCTGTGGACTTTCAGGTTAATTAATTCCTATGTAGTCTTAGGCCTGAGATGGTTTTATTAGTAACATTTTTATTAGCATTTTATTACCAGTATAAATATATGATAAAATTAAATGAGTGAGGTACTTCATTCTCTTATTTGCTTAGTTTCTAGGCTGGCAAGTGACATGATTTTTTTTTACATAGGTTTCTTGTGTAGAAAGAAAATGATATTGTAGTCAGATATGCAACATTGTTTATGTTCTTTTACTGTAATGGGTATTTGGACGGCATTCTCAGTAACCACTCTGCATGCTTGTAAAGATTAGTGAGTAATACAGTTCATGGGAAATTTTATGAGCTGAAGTAGATAAGAGTTTGAGATGTTTGTCTTCTGGATGTCTGCTTTAACCTCTAAGCATACAGTGTACATCACAGCTTCATTATATTTTCCCTTTTATTCTTATTGTACTTGTTTTTATGTCATGGAAAATAAAATTTTCTTTTTTCCTGTATTTATCTCCACCCCACCCCCAGCCCCCATCTCCATTTTGGCTTTGTCCACTTGACATTTTCCAATGCCTTGAATTCTGGAGGCAGTATTCTTGTTATGTTCTTATATTATTTATGCTATTTTTGCAGTTAAGTTGAAGTTGTTTTGACCATTTTCATTACTTAGTTATTCAGCTGATAGATAAAAATAGTTCTTCAGAGGCACGTAACATTTTGTTCTGTGCTCTCTTCTTGATTTTGATTGTTGTTTTTTACTTAGCTTAGTCTCCAACGTACAGCACTTTGGAAGGTTCATCTCATGATCCTTTTTTCCCTCGGTTTTTTCCTTTACTTCTTCTTAGCCGTTTTATTTTTTTCCTCCCGTATCTCTTTTACTAGTTTTTATATTTTTTTTAAAAAAAGATACTTAGCCTCATTTTGAGACCCCTCTGCCACTTTCAAAGTGACTCTTCTAGACTTCTAGGCTTTAGACTGAAGGAGAGAGAGCAATAAAAGTGGAAGCAGAGATCTGGACTTACTCTGCATGGAAACATCTCTCTATAGCTACTGCTGTAGTACTTGTTAGCTTAATTCATGACTGTTAAATTATTTAACTTTTAATGTCTGTAGCTTTCTGATGATTTCTTCTAATTACTTTTGATGAGTAACTATTTTTCACTTGTCAATGTACGTATTTACTGCAAATGGTAAACAAAGTAGTGGTACATGCAGAGAGTAAATATTGAAATATTTATTTCAGTCAAATGTCTGTGTTGAGCAACTTGGAATTCAGAGATACAGTGATGTGGCAATATTATCATCTTGTCATCACAAATGCTCCTGGGAAGATTCCACATTAGATAATGTTATGTTAAACCGAATCCCCCTCCCTTCTGTTTTTTACTCAGGAATGTTTCAATAGTGTTATCGTGAAAACATGAGTCATTTTTTTTTATTAAGTTAGTCATACTGCTTGAAGGAACTGCATAATCTCCAGCTCAGGAAAAGGAGAAAAAAAAAAAAGAAAAGGGAATCATATTAACTTCAGGAAATATTCACAGACTCAGCACAAAGTTTAAAGAAAATATAAATAAAGACATGGAAGTAAAAAAGGATAAAACTCAGCATGAAGTTACTGTATACTAAAGGTAGATTGTGTCTGACCTTGCATGTTATGTATTAACCCATTTTTTAGGTAGAGAGAGTAAAGTAAATCTTAAATTTGTGGGATTCAGTTAAGCATTTTATAGCATTAGATAAAGATGCTGTTTTAATTAAACTGAAGGAGATTTGTGTAAGAAATGCAAGGTGGGAAAGAAGAAAAGTAATCATTAGTATTAAAAGTCAAATTTGGAGGAGGATTATTGATTACAGTTCTTCCAATCTTTGAACTAACCTTTTTAATCATTTTTGTTAAAGGTGTTTCCTACAAAAAATAGGAAAATGTTCATTGTATGTAGAAGGCATCATTGCTACAGAGGAAGATCAAGATATGCAGGAAGAGTTGGATCATCATGAGGACTGACACATTAGAAATGGAATGAGAGTAGATTTTCCAGTATAAAATGTAAGATTAAGACCATAGGTACTAGTAGTACTAACTGTTGTCACCTGAGGGTTATTCAGTTGGAAATCACAGAACAAGAGTATTATCTAATATTATTAATTATTTACAAGATAAACAACTGATGTGATTGAACCAGAAGAGAGGCAAATGTGTTTTTTAAGATGTGTTGAGCAAGGTATTTCTGGTAAAGTTACAGATAAATATTGTGGTTATACAATACAGCCTTTCATATGGTATGTTGTCTACCGTTCTTGACTCTTACATTTAAGAATAGGAGCAAGTATAACGAAAAGCTGTGAAGGATTATGAAAATAGTGGGTAGCCTTTTATATAGAAGACTTCTAAAAGTCTACCTTGACTTGTTCCCCTGCAAGACAAAGTTTGAGGAGGAATGAGAAAGCTCACCTTGGAGAGTAAACATAACAAAAAAGTAAATGAGCTATATAAGTTAAAGGATAGTATTGACACTACAAAATGTTAAAGTATAGCTAAGCTGAACATTAGGAGATTCCTAAGTATCAGCTCAGTTGCTAGATCCTCCCAGCAGAAGCACTAGAAGCAAGTAATCTGATTTGTTTTCTAATAGACCTTAACAGATAAAGAGAACTACATTATGCAGTTGCCTGCAACTCATGGATCTTACTGTTGAATGCTGGTTTTTCTTACATTTGAAATAGAGAAAGTTTGGGGTTTCTATGTCTTAGAATGAGAGGCATCTTTGTTACATTTTATTTAAAAAAAAAAAATTAACAGATGCTTTTGAATTTGTTTCTGTTAATATATTTCCATCACATGGCTATTCTTTACAATTCTTACATAGTCAATTAAACATTCTGTTGCTTAGGAGTTTTCTACAACTAGTTAAAAATTGAGTTCATAAACTGATCATTACAAATATTATATAGAGAAAAAATACTGAATCATTCAGAATTCATTAAATTAATTTTAAAGTTTTAAAGATTTCGATAATAGTTTAAAACCATCTTCTGAATGAAGGGTAGTCTGGGACAAGTATACATGATTTTTCTTTTTTTTTAATCTCACTTATGTAGCTGAGGGGAGGTCAGCATTAGAAAAGTGAAAACAGTAATATACTGTGTAAATAAATCAGGTGAATAGAAGTTTGAGAAAATAATCTTTCCATCCGATAAGGAATGTCTGTGTCCAGAAGTGACATAGTGCCTTGTCTGACTCACTTTGCATTAAGAATGTTTTTGGAGGATGTGGAGGTAATCTAGAAGAGGACATCCAGATCAGTTCAGGTATAATGGACTGTAGTTCTCAAAAGGAGTACTTGGAAAAGACAGCCCTTTGTTCCCAAGTGTTGTTGTGGACCTGCTGAAAGAACCAGAAGGTGGACTGTATGAAGACAACAGTGGTTATACTGGATGTTTCCTTCTTCAAAACAGAACTCACATCTGTAAGAAATGCACGTGGCTAATGGACTGCTTAGAAAAATGGGGCATGGCCAGGGAACAGCTGCATGAAGCAACTTGCTCCCCTAGAGAAATTTCAAATGTTAGAGAAAAAAAGTTCTTCACAGCAAATGCTGTTTCCTACTCCCCTGCACGGTCTGTGGCTCTCTATCCCTCCCCTCTCAAAGCTCACCACAGTTTCCTGGTTAAGCAGCGTCAGCAGGGCTGCCAGCTTGGTTGAACTGATATGGAAAAGGAGCTGGAGGGAGAAAGTGCAGAGAACTACCCTTTCACCACAGAGCTGGCATCTGAAGAATGACTTTCCTGTACCATGTTGTGTCTCATATTTTAGTGGCCCTCATCTTGGCTGAAAAGGTCCCTGTTCCTCTTCACTTTGCCTTATGAAATGGGTGTAGGGTAATGCTTCCTGTAACACGTGTGTAGTGGGGAAGTAATTGGGTTTATTTGTTCTTTTTTACACAGGTGAATAATACATTGGCCATTAGAATTTAGACAAAACCTCACTGGAGTTTTTAACAGTGAAAAGGAGGCTAAATAAAGTTCCTGGTTTCCGTGAGCTGCAGCTTGCACTTGTTTTTTTTTCCCCTTCTAAGAGTAAAGTAACAATATTTATCAGAAACATTTATGGCATTGAGGAATCCAGAGAAATGCAGGAAATGCAGTATGAACGTATGTACTAATACTTTATTTGTCTTTGTGTATGTGGATTTGATAGCCAAAAAGGAAGAGGCCCCAAGGGCTCCTTAGTATGCAATTAATATTTTGGCTAGAAAAGCAGCAGATTGTTTCAGTATGCTTACATGTTATGACATCATATTCCAGTAAAATTATAATGAACAGAATTTTTGTTTGTCTCTGTGGCAAACCAAAATGAGTTTTCTAATTGTCAACAGACCTTGGTGATTTATTTAATTATAGTGGCGCCCGCTCACACCAACTTAGTTAAGGTCTGTCAGCATTTCTGTTATGAACCCCTATTTTTAGGGGTTTATAACTAGTTGTAAATATTTGCTCATTGCTGAAACTTGGCATTCAAGGTCACAGTCATAGAGCAAATATCCTTTTTCAGGTTGACTATTCTAAAGTGGCATTAGCTAAAAAGTAGATTTCTGATGCTATGAAACTTAGAGGGAATAAAGAGAACCTGCTTTCCAGACCTCTTATTTGAGGGATCTTCTTAAGAATCTCAAATGTCTAGAAGAGACAGATTAAAATTAACGTCTTTTGATAGGTTATATGTGACTGATTGTTAAAGTATTATCCTTTATCACATCTTTTTTTTTTTTTTAATTCAAATTTAATGTTTCAGTTCATACGTCCTTTTGTTGCCTTCTAGTTTTGTAATCTTCTGTCATTTGGCTGTGTCTGTCCACTTGTGTTCTGCGGAGTGTGCCAGTGTCACCTGGGAATCTTTTTTGCACAAGAGTTTGCTCCAGGGGAAGACCCTAGCCTTTGTAGCTGCTATGTAGAAAGCGGGGAGATGCATGTGCTTAAATGTAGGTAGTTTTGGAACTTTCAGAAACCTAATGAGTCCATATGTGAAGCGTTGCTGTTGGAAATCCTGACTGTTTCAGTTCTGTGGCTGAACAGAGTGACAGAGGGATAAGGAGTGTAGGGCTGATGTGTAGGTGTTCTTGTATGGAAAATATTGTGCTGATATTGCATAATAAGCAGCAAATTCCATATAAGTATTCCCAAGATTGTTAATGTTTTCAGACCTTTTTAGTAATTCAGATGTAATGTATTGGGAAAGTTTGTTCATAATCAGTGACAGGTATGAAATCTGTACTTTGCATGGAGTTGTTCCTTACATGAGTGTGCATCTTCAGGATGCAGAGTCATTCCGTATTAAAACTCAATCATTGCACTGTACTTTCAGACTGTAATATTATGATTACTTTTAAGGCTTTTGTTAATACAGTCTCTGTCCTTGCCACTGGAAAAAGGAGGATGTTTTGTTTCTATTTGACACACTCCATGTTGTAGAGAAGCCAATATCCTCACAGATTTAGTCCATTTTCAGGTGCTCCTTTGCAATTTCTTGGCAATGTTCACATTATCAGTGCTATGTTAACTCTGCTTGAGGCCAAACAGAGTAAGAAAAGTTTAATCAAAACCATGTAAAAGCCTAATCATTCTGCAAATGCCAAAGACCTGCATGAGGCTTTAGAGCCACAGGCTGAATATCATTTTTCCATATTATCACATAAATAGCTCCCTAAACACTCTTTAAAATAAAAGGTGGGGAGGGAAGAAGGAAAAAGAGAGGGCCTGTTGTGGGATCTGAGTTTATACAGTGGATTAAGGTTCGTATGCTTTCCTCCTTTACATGTAAGGTCTAGTAACTCAACAAGGAACAGGAACTTCTGATGGATGTTGTATTTCCCCTAAATCTAGGTAGTTGCTAACAGCAAATTTCTTTTTATTTTCAAAGAGTGGGAAGTAATGAGGTGGGATGTGCTATCAAGATGCCTACTGCTTTTGCGTGACAGAGCTTATTGTGTGCTAAGCTGCAGGTAATGGAGGCAGCCAACAGATGCAACGGTTTCCAGGCTCTAGTCCTAGATCTTCCGAGAACAACTTCTGGTATGGTGGGAGGATTCCTGGGAACTTTGAGGAACTTGAGGGTGCCTGTTGCTTCAGTGAAAGGAGAGCTACAGGAGGCTGTGGCTTCTAGCAATCTCTAGCAGCTGCCAGCAAGCTCTGTCAGCTACTCCTGATCAAAAGATGCACTGAGTTTTTCTTCCAGCTGTCTGCTGATTAGAGAGGGTCAAGCACCCTTTCAGCAGGTACTAAGGAGATGCACACATAAGTGCAGGGCCTAAAGCACTCCTCCCAGAGACAGCCAGCAGATCCAGCAGTTTGCACAGCGATTCACACAGAAGGGAGCCAGAAACTCTGCTGAGGAGTGTGTGTGTGTGTGCTCAACTGCGGTGGTGATGCCACATGGCACAGTCCCTAGCACCATCTGGAGCAGCTGTCCCTGGTACCTCAGAGACCTCAAGTCAGATCTAGCTCCAGAAGCTCTAGCTGGGATGGGGAGACAGTGGTCTTGTCTGCAGGAGGTGTGCACTGTCAGGTGCACAGCAAACTCATACCTGCAAGATCTTGTCCAAGACCTTGCATGTACAAGAACCTGAATCCCCAGCCATATCAAAGGAGGAGCAAGGAGTGTCAGTGCTTATTGAGCAGGGAAATGAGGAGTCCTGTGATGATGAAGGCTGGAAGCTTGTAATTTTTGGCACCAAGAGGAAGGCTTCTGCTCCACCTGCAGATCTGCAACTACAATTCCAGTGCCATGGCGTCAGATGAGGGCCTGAGAGCTCTCAAAGCATCCAATCCAGCCAAGTCTGAGCCCTGCAGCAGCACCAGAAGGAAGCAGCAAGTGATAGATAATAGTGGGCAGCTTCCTACTACAGGGGATGGAGACCACGATCTGTGAAACTGGCCTGCTGTGCAGGGAGGTCTGCTTCTCACCAGGGGCTTGGATTGGGACATTGTATATTGACTGCCAAAGGTTTTCTTTTCCTCAGACTATTACCTACCGCTGCTCTTTGTTGTGGGCACCAATGATACTGTAAGAGGACATATGGAGCATAACAAGCATGACTACAGATATTTGATTTTTACAACTGTGGCACTCTCTTTGAGGATCAATGCTTGGAAGGGACAGGATCCACCTGACCAGCTGGGGCAAGCATCTTTATCAGCAGGTTGACCAATCTGGTCAAGAGAGCTTTAGAGTGACGGAGAGTGGAGTTGAGCTATAACTAAGTGAGGAAGTGATGGACCAGGTTAGTAGGCAAAGACTTAAGGGTGATGGTGACAAGAGAGACCCTAAAACCAACAAAACAGGGCTGAAGGGGTCCCACCCCCAGTGTATGTACGCAAGTAAGGAAGAACCTACAGGACACCATGATGGGGGAAGTCCTTATACCCTTTCTGGTAAATCAGTGCGCTTGAGTTCCATCTGAAGTGCCAGTACACTAACACACTTAGCACAGAGAATGAGCAGGAAGAATGAAAGGGTGTGTGCAGCTGCTGCAGGGCTACAACCTCAATGCAATCACAGAGTATCGCTCACACAAATGGAGTGCTGTAATTGATTCATACAGGGTCTTTAGGAAGGACAGGCCACGATGGCAAGGACAGTGTGTTGTCCTTTATGCGAGAGGGCACTGGGAATGCATGGAGGTCTGTCTGGGGATGAATAATGAGACAGCTCATGGTTTATGGGTCAGGACTGGAGGGAATACCAATGAGGGCAATAATGCGGTGGGTGTCTCTTGCAGACTAAGTGATCAAGAAGTAGATGAGGTCTTTTTCAGGTGACTGGAAGAAGGTTCATGGCCACAGCCCTGATCCTCATGGGGGACTTTAACCACTCCAATATGTGTTAGAGGGACATCACAGCAGTACACAAGCAATCCAGGAGGTTTCTGGAGTGCATCAATGACATAGGTGATTGAGGAATCAGTGAGGATGGGCTGGAGTTCATGCTTTCAAACAAAGAAGAACTGGTCAGAGATGTGAAGGTTGGAATCAGTGCAGTGGCCATGGGGTAGTAAGAGGATCTTGAGATGAGTGAACAAGGCAAATATCACAGATCACGAACTGGACTGCAGGATAGCAGACTTTGGTCTCTTGAGAGACCTAATTGGAAGAATCCCAGGGGATACAGTCCTAAAGAGAGGAGAAGTCCAGGAGAGCTTGTCACAGTTCCCTTCCTCCAAGCTCAAGAATGGTTTACCATCCATCCTGACATGCGGGTAGTCAAGCAAAGGCAGCAGAAAGCCTGCATGGATGAACAAGGAACTTCTGATTAAACTCAAACAGGATTTGTGACCCAGGATGAATGTAGAGACACTGTACAAATGTGCAGGTATGGGGTTAGGAAAACTGAAGGCCGTCTGGAGTTGAATCTGGAAGGGATGTGAAGGGCAACAAGATGCACTTCTACAGCAACAAAAGGAAAACCACTGTTGAGTGGGGCAGGGGACCACCTGATAGTTATAGAAAAGATGGAGATACTCAGTATGTCTTTATCTCAGTCTTTATTGATAAGACTGTCCTTCAGGAGTCCCAGGTCCCTGAGATCAGTGGGAATGTCTGGAGCAGGTAGGATTTACCCTCGATGGCAGAGGATCAGGTTGCAAAACATTTAAACAGACAGGACAGGTCCATGAGGCCTGATGGGATGCATCCAGGAATGCTGAGGGAGCTGAATGATGTCATAGTGATGCCACTTTGTTTATCTTTGAAAGATTGTTATGATTGGGGAGGTTTCTGAGGACTGGAAGAAAGCAAATTTCACTCCTATTTTCATGAAGGGCAAGAAGAAGGATCTGGGAAAGTAATAAAGTCAGTCAGCCTCACTTCAATCCCTGAGAAGGTGAGAGGAGGAATCATCTTAAAAAGCATTTCTGATCATATTAAGAATGAGAGGTGACTGTACGTAGTCAGCATGGATTTAAGAAGGTAAGATTGTGCATGACAAATCTGGTAGCCTTATACAGTGAGATGACTAACTCGGTGGATGAGAAGAGAGTAGTGGATGTCATTTATCTTGACTTTATCAAGACTTCTGAGACTGTCTCTTATCCTCATTGACAAACTCAGGAATTATGGCCTAGATAAATGGACAGTGAGGCCGTTTGAAAACTGGCTGAACTGCCAGGCTGAAAGGGTTGCAGTCAGTGGCACAAAGTGTAGCTGGAGGCCAGTCACTAGTGGTGTACACCAGTGGTCAGTACTGGGGCCAGTCCTGTTTAATATCTTCATTAGTGATCTGGATGATGTGGCAGTGTACTCTCAGCAAGTTTGCAGATAATACAAAACTGGAAGGAGTGGCTCATGCACCAGAGGGTTCCTCTGCTATCCAGAGGGACTTTGACAGGCTGGAGAAGTTGACGGACTTCATGAAGTTCAACAAAGGGAAGTGCAGATTCCGGCACCTGGGCAGGAATAACCCCATACATCACTACACAGTGGAGGGCGACTGTCTGGAAAGTGACTTTGCCGAAAAGGAACTGGGTGTCTTGCTGGACACCAAATTAAACATGAGCTGGTAAAGTGCCCTTGCAACAAATGCGGCCAACAGCATCCTGAGTTGCATTTAGAAGAGTGTTGTCAACAGGTTGATGGAGGTCATCCTTCCCCTCTATTCTGCCCTGTTGAGGGGCTACACCTGGAGTACTGAATCCAGTTTTGGCTTCCCCAGTACAACAGAGGCATGGACATACTAGCACAAATTTGGTGGAGGGCCACTAGGGTGATGAAGGGACTGGAGCTCTCTCATCTGAATAGAGAATGTGAGAGCTGGGACTGGTTAATGAGGAGTAGAGGAGGCTCAGTTGGATCTTGTCAATATATATTAAATAAGTGAAAGGGATGAGTAAAGAAGGTGGAGCCAGGCTCCTTTTATTAGTATCCAGTGAAAAAGAGGCACAAACTGAAGTACAAGAAATTCCATTTAAACATAAGAAAAGACTTTTTTACTGTAACGGCGGTCAGACAACAGGGCAGATTGCCAGACAGGTTGTTGAATCAGCCACCCTTGGAGGCAGTCAAAACCCAATCGGAAGTGGCCCTGAGCAGGCTGCTCTGCTTTGAGCAGGGGGGTTGGACTAGGGGAACTCCAGAGGTCACTTCCCACCTCAGCTGTTCAGAGTTTCTGTGATAAACTAAGGAAAGACTTTCAGAGGAATCACATTAGTGGTGTAGAGGACCCAGGGGCAGACAGCTCTAAGTCAACTGTGGAAGAAGTGGAATTGATGGTGACTATACTGATGAAGCTTTTTATTATTTTTCCTTTGATTTTAAATAAGTGTAATATTTCTTACTTTGGAGATATAGTTTGACCTATGTTTGGTGTCAGAGGCCTGTTCCTGATTCTTAAATTCTTTCAAGGTATTATTTACGCCTATTGCCTGCATATTCCCTAAAATAATATTGCAAACCAAATAAACCTAATAAATCAAAGGAAAACGAGGAAAACGTCGATGTAGGAAGCATTTTATGTAAACTCATTAAGTGAAGGGAAAGGATGAAATTTTGCCTTTCACTTGGAAAACTACCATCTTTTGAGGTAAATCTCAGTCTGAAGCCACTGTACTTTTTTATTGTAGATTTTGTCATATTGATAGTGTCTTGATACTATGTTTGTACTGTTTAGAAGCAGAGGGAGGCAGAAGGTGAATACTGTATGTCAGAAGCATTGAAGGACACAGTGGGAGTGGGACAGAAATTAACGTTCTTGAACTATCTGTTTCTTTAGTTTGACAGCTGCTTTGTTAACGAATGGCACTGTGGTATTTGAGTTTCATTCTGAATGTAGGAGCTTTGTAATGTTCTTCCAGAAAGAGCTGTCAAACACTGGAACAGGTTGCCTAGAGATGTTGTGGAATGGAGCTATCCAATGCCTGAACAAGACAGTGTAATTGCAGAGCTTGAAACAGCTTTGAGCACTGTGTTGGACCAGATAACCTCCAGGAGCCTTTTCAACATGAGTTATTCTATAATTTTATGAAAATGTTACATAAGCAAATGCATTTCCAGGCCTTAATAATTCCCTATAAATGTGTTAAACTGTAAACAGGAAAGCAAAATAAATACCCACTTTTTGCATATCGTAAAGTCAACTTAGCTCACCCCTCCAAGGCCCTGTAGCCAGAGGCTTGTTGGAGCCAGTGTTATGGTTTTGCTCTTTCCAAATAAACGTATTTTTAGAATTAGATACAAAGTTCAGGGACATTGAGACTGGAGTGCGTATGCACACGCTTGGCTTTGAAGTGTGCTGCTATCTGAAAAACTTTTTATTTTATTTTGCTTAACAGTTGAAACAAATTGGTTACAACTATTAATGAAAAGTCAGAAAGCCTTAATAAAAAAATCACCATCCATGTCAACAGGTGAAGGTGGAGAGAGCACACTTTAATAAGGGTCCTTTAAGAGGAAGAAGGAAAATGTAGTACTTTTGTGTTTTTGAGTGATTCTAGTTTTGTTGCAGTGGACCTAGCTTTTGGCCATGCTTTTGGAATCCTGGGCTTTTTTACATTGCCGTAAAATTTGTACACGTTATTTGTCATAAATGAGAAACTATTTCTGATAGGTATATATTTTTCCAAGGACTAAATCTCTAGTGTGTTAGAAAAGCCTTTGTTTGAGGGAGGAGCACAGGCGCACTAGACCGCAGAGCCAAGAGTATGAAGCAAATTCCCTCACCTATGTAGAATATAATTAGAGGACTTTTTGAAAATGTTCTCTTAAAGATTATAATTTTAACAGGGACTAGAAGTAGTTATCTGTACTGGATTTTCTGAGTCAAGGGCCAGGGGGAATATTTATTTTCTGTAGAAATTCCTTCTGTGGACAAGATCTTGCATTTAGTTGTCACAGTGCTGTGACAGGACCTCCCAAACCCAAGAATGGCATTACATCTCTTTCTTCATTTGCTGCTAGAAAGAGACAGGTTTCAGGGGAGGGAGTATGGGCTGGGGGGTTGGGTTAACTATTTTTATTACTGAAAACAGCGATGATGGAGTTGATGATATGAATAAATACACTGCTTTCTTTGAGGAATAATAGCTGTTCTGGTTCATAGGAAAATGTTCAATTTTTTGCTTTATCTTTTTTTTCAGTGTCTTTCACACATATTCTGAAAAACAAACCCTGCCATTATACTTGGAATCTTTTCTGTAGGAAGGAAAAAAAAAAGGAAAACAATGCAGTGGTGGTTGCTGCTTTTCTTTCAGTCCCCGGAAAGTGTTTGGGTATTACAGTGTTGGAGAAGAGCTTCTCCTTGCCCTCTGTTACACTTTAGAAGAGAACTCCTTCTTATCTTCAACAACAGTTTCAGTACTTGAGCTTTAGAAAGAGGCTAGAAGTACATTGTCCAGGTCCCACACTCTCTGCCATCTGACATTTGATAGGACAATGATAGGACAAGGGGCAATGGGTGTAAGCTGGAACACAGGAGGTTCCGCTTAAATTTGAGAAGGAACTTCTTTACTGTGAGAGTAACAGAGCACTGGAACAGGCTGCCCAGGGAGGTTGTGGAGTCTCCTTCTCTGGAGACATTCAAGACCCACTTGGATGCCTTCCTGTGTGATCTCATCTAGGTGTTCCTGCTCTGGCAGGGGGCTTGGACTAGATGATCTTTCGAGGTCCCTTCCAATCCCTGACATTCTGTGATTCTGTGTGATTCTATGATTTTGTTGTCTCCAAGAGCTGAGCTATGCCTGCAAGTTTCAGATGAGAGATCTTTCTTCCTCTGAGCCACTTTCTTGTGGGACAGGAGTTGTCTCCCTGGTATGGCTTCCACTGGAGCTTTTGGCTTTCCTTAGGTTTAATCTTTTCAAGACCCAAACCAAGAAGAGAGCAGAGCAGAGCTGAGCTGTTGGGCTGAAGTACAGTAGCGCTCATTGCAGAGCTCTGCAAGTGTGAGTGAAGAGCTGGTTTGCACATAGGAGCTGCTGTCAGTTACTGGCAGCCTTGCTGAGGAACAGTCCATGTATTTGAGTATTTGGTCTTATTCTGTGGGCAAAGATAATGTTTTATCCCTAACTGCTGCTCTATATTACAGAGACTTGATGATTAAAATTCATAACTTGTATTTCTGTTTTCTTTTTGTGACTTCTTTCCAGGTATCACTGCCCAGTGCCTAAAATTTTCTATGTCCAGTTAACTGTTGGCAACAGTGAGTTTTTTGGTGAAGGAAAGACTCGTCAAGCTGCTAGGCATAATGCTGCAATGAAGGCCCTTCAAGCTCTCCAGAATGAGCCTATTCCAGAAAAATTACCTCAGGTTTGTGTTTCAGAAAACTGTTGCTAATCTTCACGTTAAGATACCAGATTGAACAATTTAATTGGCAGTTGTCCTGGTTTTGCTAGGATAGTTTTCGGTGTTTAATTTTTAGTGGTTTTTTTTCATATTAGCCTTAGTAATTAGAGAGGCAATACTAACAAATTGTCAGTGTTATTTCTTTATAACAGCACTCCTAATGTGGAACTAGACTTAAATAACAAAAATAAGTAGGCATTTTGAAGATGGGATTGTCAACAGTGATTAAGTAAAAAATAAAATCAAAATAAAATAAAATATTTGAGATTGTACAAAAAGTGGAGAAAATATCAATTTAATCAGTGGCTTCATGGAAATTAATTATTAATCTTAAATGTGTGTTGTGCCATGAATGAGCTCTTTACAGTAGAACTTACTTGTCTTCAATGTATCTAAGAACCTGATAGAGCTCACTG
This sequence comes from Caprimulgus europaeus, assembly GCA_907165065.1. The sequence continues at coordinate 34,210,029 of OU015525.1, forward strand.
ACAGCTACTGATCACCTGTCTGAGGGTTTTAGGCTTTTAGCCATTTGATACCTTTTTTAAATAGCTAGCTTTCTCACTACAATGTTGGTAAGTGGTGTATATTACAACTTAAAAATGAAAACGTTATGTCATATTTAAAAAAATATTTAACAGAAAAATTATTCTCAGAATAATCTTTGCAAATTGAAAGGACAAATATAATAAAATTGTCCAGTCAAATAAGCCAAAATAAATGCATGAGGAGACAATCCTTTTGTTTTGTGCACGCTTTCTGATGATGCCTGTTGAACTCCTGTGCACAGTACAAAACATTAATAATAGTACCTTCGGTGTCTTGTGTGGTAATTTTGAGCTGCTTTTTAAGAATGGAAATAATTTTCTGTATTAAAAAAAAATTCTTTGTTCTTTCTGCCTCACCCTTTATCTATGTCCTCCTTTTGATTCAAAGAGAGTTTGAGTCACCCTTTTGTTTTACTATATTATTTTTCTGGATTGGAAAATTCTGTTTAAAATAACTTATTATAATTAATAATGATTTTTTTTAAAAACAGGAAAACTATGAAAAATAATATGTAAAGTCTTAGGAAGGATCCCTGTTTCCTTTCTCATTGTTAATTCTCTTCCTTTCTCTTTTGGTTTCCAGTCAAATGTATTGGTTGATAATGAATCCTTAGCACAAACCTGAGTGGGAATCTTATATTATTGAAACATTCAGGATATTCTTCGGTTTTGAGAATTATATGTTTAATATTATATTTTATCCAAAGGATCTTTGAATTCAAGATGTCCATTAATCAGAATGGAAATTAAACTCTTAAGTGTACAGGATAAGAAGTAGTAGACAGAAGTAAATAATATATATAGGTAACGTCAATATATACCTGGTTTATATACTGAGTTTTCATAGGCCATGTACATATGTAATTTACCTAGCAAAAGTAATACAATCTTTAATTAACATTCTTGCCTAATTGGGTCTATTTAGTGTCTATTGATATCCATGTCTGTTAGGATGTGCAGGTTTTTAGAAGATGTAGTCATGGCAAATTGAGTTTCCTAAATTCTGGTAGAGTTGCCTCTCTCATGAGCTAATGAAGTAACTTCATTCTTCTCTTCACCACCATAAGTTATATATGTTATATCTAGCCCTGCATCCCATTAGTAACTCAGTGAATTGCACTGGAATGGTATCCATGGAACATAGCACAGTAAATACATGGGTCTACTTTTCGACCTTCATAACCATGTTTGCTTAATTAATGCGGGCTTCTGTATGTTCTTTCAGTTTGAGATACCTCTTTTCATTTTTAAAAAAAACTTATTTAAGGATAAAATATTTTATCCATATTAAACCACTGAAGAGGAATATTGCCATCTTAATACTTCATTGTGCAAACGTGTAGAAGCGCATAAGGTGAGCAGAAACAAGAGGCAAACAGGGCAGGGTTACAGGTGAATGAACCTGCTTTCATAAATGAGCTCTTGTGTGTCTGCCAAAGCACCTCTGCTGTCTCACAGACGTGGGGCTAAGAAAGGCCTTACAATTAAAGTGTCAGTTGTGGAATGAGGATCAAATTTAAATCCAAACTACTTGAGACACTCTTGAACATAGTTTATCTTCCTTAGGGAAGTAATATAACTAAGGCTTGAAACTTTATTGCTCAGTGCTAAGGTCTGAGCCTTCAAGTCTGTGGTCCTCCCTAGTCATCACTCACAGTTAGGCTCTCTACTGTGTTTGGTGGACAAATCTGCAAGGAGTGAAATTTTCAGGGCAGAAAGGACAATCGGGGATTTTCTGGACCAGTGTGTTTCTATTAATCATGAAACAGTAATTTCTACATTAGACTATACATATCTGCTTAAGCTAAGGTATAGCTAGAAAACCTAAACATTCTTGACTGGATAGTTTGGTGACAGTCTAGTTGGCTTCATATTACGTTATGTAAATTATGACAGCGATTGACTCTTCCCCATTTCAAAGATAATTTGCAAGGTATTTTTTTCTAAATTCACTTAGCTTCATTTTCTATCTATTTGCTATTTTCTTATTTTTGCTAAGTATAACACACAGATATAAAGAATCTCTCCCCATATACATGTACAGATTATGCGTAAGTAATTTTGAATCTTCTTATAGAACTGATTGTTTCCATAGTGTTTCAGTGTAAAGTTGTTTTTCCTAATCAGTAGTTCATCTTTTTGTCTTTTTTGTCAGCTTTTCAGATTATCCTTTATAAAGATTGTCCTTCAGATTGTCCTTTATAGATATACTATACTAAGATTCTCACTAAGGTTTTTTATAGAATTTTAGAACCTCACTCTCTATGTTTGATACTCTTTACATCCCCTAAATACATTTTTACTTTAAATCTTTGTCCTTTTAACTCTATTCAGTTGATCTTTCTCAGTGAACCTGATCAATGCTTTGCCTGTCCTATAAATAATGACCTACATTCTTGATTTCAACAGTGCTTTGCATTTCATTATATGAAATGAGCTAGAGGTCTTACATAATTTCATTCATTCTTAGCTGGCTGCCAGCTAAGTCAGACTATCACACTACCCTTGTTACTGCTTTGCACTGCACCCTTTTTTTCAGCAGGTTCTGTAAACTTCATAAATTTTTGGTTTTTATTTAGCTCCAGATCAATGTCAGGGATGCAAATTGCTTTTTCAGACTCAAAATTTTGCAACCACTTAATGAGACAAAAAGTGCTCCAAGTCTGCATGCTGTTGCTGACTACTGCATTTATGGTCCTTCATTACCTTGAAGATTAATATATTAAGAGTTAACAAATGTTAGATAAAAGATTGGTATATTCACTGTTAATGTGAAGAACCTAATGCTTTTTTTATGTTATTTTATAACTTTGGCATTTGGATTTTGTAGCTGTGCTAGTGGCTGAAGATTTAGATCAGACTTTGTTATGTAAGAGGGGAACTCTGCAGGAATCCACCTAATTCAGCCCAAGTTTCTTTGATGTTTACCTCCACTAATAAAAAATTAGGAGCCTGGCCAAGGTTACATGGTTGTTGAGAGATCCCTCTTTGAAACATTCAGGGCTTTGCAGTTTGAAAGTAGCTGTAAGTCAAACCTTTGAGAACTGAGGAAGATGTGGCCTGGGGGACAAACCCAAAAGGTAGCGGTTGCAAAAGGTAAAAACTCTGACTGATCCTCATGCTGGTAGTTGTCTGAGAAAAATAAAACTCACCTAAAGTGTAAAGCAAAGCTGAATTTTAGGCAGGATAATGTTTGCATGTCTCTCTTGTTGTTTTATCTCTTAGCTTCTCTGTTTGTTATGTTCCTATGGATAAATAAATAATGTTCTGTGTTGAGCAAGCTGTTTTCTGTCACTACCTTTTCACACTCGTCATAACTCCCAGAGGGAAGTTGATGGAGGGGCCATTAACCAGCTGGGCCTGCTGAGGACACCTGTAACCTGGTGACCCAGTCAAAGTGTGGGGGTTATTCACTGAATTTCTTCTGAGAGCAGTACAGTCTTCTATACTTTCCACTTTGCTTGGAAGTGGTACCCACAGAGACCCTGAGAAACAGGCCAAAGGATCTGTTTGATCCTCATGTTTGACACAAGAAGCGTGTATTCAGATGATTATTGTCCATGTCATTAATAAGACTAAAATCCATAGAAGTTATTTTGCCATCTGTCATTAATTTATAAGCTAATGTATATGTGTTCCTTTATTATGAAGCACAAGTGCATTATATATGGCTTCACAGTTAGCAGGTGTCTGATAGTGAGCTGCTGAGTTGGATTTACAAACACTGATTTACAGCATGACAGGAGAATCCAAAAGTCTTTGAGAAATCAGAGGAGAAGCACGTTTTATCTTTTTATCTTCTAAAAATCGTAATATGATTATGTGCTCTTCATTTTCAGAATGGAGAAACAGGAAAAGAATCAGAAGAAGATAAAGATGCAAACAAGTCTGAGATAAGCGTAGTGTTTGAAATTGCTTTGAAGCGCAATATACCTGTCAGTTTTGAGGTATGTGTTACATATTTATCTGTTTGCTAAGTATTAAAAAACTGTGCCACTGAAACTCAATAGAGTATAAAATATTAATATATTATGAATATGGCATTTAAATTTATGCAAATTATAAATAAAAAATGGTAACGTACCAGTCTAAGACACTATTTACTATTAATTTGGATGCTCTTTCAGAAGCATTAGAGACCTAATACTTGGTCTCAAAGAAGTGGATGGCAGAAAGACAGTTCAGGCATCTTCTGTATAGTGTTATGGGATTAACATCAGCAGCCACACTGAGTCTGACTTGAAATAATCTTCAAAACAGTCAGCCAAAGTCTTTGCTTTAACTGTAGGCATTCATACACTACAGAAGTTCCCACTGAGACACTCTGCAACCAATGTGCTATTTTCAGAGTCACGGGTATCTTTTTATCTTCCACACTGTTTGACTCCTTATCCATCTCTAATTAAGCCCTCATGATATTTTTTTTTTCTCATTTCATATGATTTTATCTATGAACTTGCTTCTGACACCTTTGTTTACCTTAAGTAATAAAGAATATTTGGATTAGCTCCAATGCTATCAGTGAACTAACTATGGAAGAATGAGTGATAGTAACCAGAAAATTTTTCCGATGAGAAAGTTCTTACACAAACTGGTTGTAAAAATCTAAAGTTATTGTGCTAGGAACAGACTTTCAAGCTGGGTTTTTTTGTTGTTTTGTTTTGGTTTTTTTACATGCAGAAAATGCTAATGTAAATGACTCTTTTAAAGTTTTATTTTCCTGCTTTTTGTTTTAAATTTAAACTGAGTATACATGGAGGACATGGGTATTGCCTATACTGGTGATGGTTATTTTCTCCGGTTATTTTTCCTTTTGAAGTACAGGCACATATTTGCATGCCAAAAAAAAAAAGAAAAGAATGTGGCATGCTTTACAGTGTGCTGTATGCAGTTTACTGACATGTTTGTCCCATATCCATTAATTGTCCGATGTCAGATAAGCTATTTGGACCTTCTTAGAAATCTGAGAAATCTCTCAGAAGGTAGATAAGAGAGACAAAGAATATTGGTTTTGTCTAAGGAATACCTCAGTTTAACAAATCAGTATGTGCTTCATATATGTGGTCCACATTATATGTACTAATTAAAATGTTAAGAGGACGAAAAATCTCAGGGATAAAACTACAGCGTCTTCGGGTGTTGGTGGATCAATTTGCAACTACATGGAAAGAATGTAACTCTGATATAAGATCAGACATAATGGAAACACATGCCTGTGTTTGAAAAAGTAAGCTCATAATTAACGTTTCAGTTTTCACACTTCATTTTCTACCTTAAGTATTTAAAAGTATTTGGAATAGTTCCATACAAATCAATACGCTCACTAAAATACAAGGAGATGAATGGTCACGGGTCACAGAATAACTTGGAGGTTGGAAAGAAAAGAGGGATGGTGCTTTGAATGTCTCCTTAACTTCATTCCTGTGCTTCAGCTTATTTAAGGGAGAGCATTTGGTAAGAAGAGAATGAAGGCAGAGATACTTAGTACAGGAAAAGTCTAATGTGTCACTTGCCAAAGAATGTTAACAATGTTGAAAAAAGACTGTTTCTTGCTCTCCTGACAGGTTTTATGTTATTTCCTGCCTTTAAGTATAGGTGACATTCTTAAATAGAGTTTTGATTGAACTTGGTACTGCCTTATATGTCAATAAAACTGCTAAGCAATTATGAGTAGTCCCCAGGACCTGATGTTTCTAATAGGATTTTATTTACAAATGGTTTTGTGTTATTCCAGGCAGGCATCAAAGCTTTCTCTAGCCTTTTTTGTGTGCACTAGCTATAAAACGATCTGCCTTTTCTTCATCTGATGAAGCTTTAGCCAATGTTCCAACAGTGCTGTGTTATGCAACTAAGTAATAGTCGTAAAGATATGTAAAGTTCTATGTAAACATGTCCTCAGAATTGCACAAGGGGTGGAAAATAAGGAGAGCATGCAAAACCGCATGGGTTTCTTCTGTCTATCCTGTTTCATGTAATATGGCTAGTTTTAATTGCCTAGGAACTTCGGAACAAGAATTAAGGAATTTCTGTCTATTAAATCATTAACTAAAATAAAAGCATTCAGTTCTAGCAAAGAACAAGCTTTACTCCATAATTCTCACTGGTACACCCTTAGATAATCTTTATTCATCAACTTTTAAATAAAAAGACAACTCCTCTAAGACATTTGTGAGTCTCTCAATGAACAATTTTTAAGGAGGGGTACAAATCGGATTGCTGTAGCAATTCTTAGAACAGCTGTAAAATGGTAATTTTGCTTTTTATTCCCTCCTTGACAGTAGGCTAAAATCTTGCTTTTTTCGATTCTCTTGCAACATGTTTTTTATTTCTGACTTGTCAGTAAAGAGTTGAGTGAACCTCAAAGACGTAACTGAGGTTAATAGCTTTAGGTATTAGAACATGATGAGGAGTTTCAGATTGTCATTTTATTTCACAGTATTTTTCTTTGGATTGGAGTATTCTTTCTTTAGATAGCAAATACAATAATATCTTATTCTCAGTATCAGGAGTGAGGGGATAGAGTGCCTGAACAAGGCAAATTTTCTGCCCCTCCATCCCCTTCTAGTGTTTTGCTGGGAAAAAGAGTTGCAGTTTGCTATGTCCCAGTCTTACTACAGTGAGGCAGAGATTCTGTATTTTGAAGCAGGAACAGACTGAATTGCTGACTCTGGGAGACTGAGCAAGTTCACACCCGTCTGGCTCCTGCTCTCCTGGGGATTAAGGCTTTCAGATCCAATGACTGACATACTGAGTAGCTCTCAATTCGGGTTTTGCATGATGGTCTCATGCAAACATCCTCACTCCAGTTTTAATATAACATCCAGACTTTGCTTTTTTTTTTTTTTTTTTTTTTAATAATTGTGAAAATCTGGTATGTCTGCCGGCACAAGCACATGGGAATATATTGGTATTTTAAAACTTGTAAATAATCATGGACGTAGGTGACATATTTTTCTTGACCTGTTTTTTGTCTCCGCTATTTTTTTTATGTCCATCTTATCTTGTCATAGTCTTTTGAATTTTGTACCTGGTGTTTCATTAATAATTGAAGCCGTGTTGCTTTTTCATTGTAATCGTACTGCTGTTTTTAATTTGTCAGCATGATTCATTAAATTAAGCCAAATTCACTTTTGATGTAACTTGACCTTAGATGTGTTTTGGACCCATGTGTTTTCTCTTGCTGGAGTTATTCCTTAAATCAGTGGAACAGAAAAAAAAAAAGTGTATTGAACTGTCATCCATAATCAAATTCTCAGCTTTAAATTAGCCATGATTTGGTCCACGGGTCATATCTTTCAACTGAGGAAATAGCTTAATGTACTAACGTATATAGTGTTCTTGGATTGCAAAGGCTGAATTTCTTTATAGTGTTTTCTGTTCCTAGGCTTACAGCACAACTGTTTGAAATCATTTGGAGGAAAAAGATCTAAAATCTGGGGTTAACCAAAAATGTTGTTAGGTAAATATTTTTTTTGCTAAATTACCAAATTTGGATGTTTAGCTTGATCTCGATCCTATCTGAATCCTATGAGGTTCATTCCATTGACAACACTGACTTTTTTCCATTTACACACTAACAAAGAGACAGTTTTGAATGTTTTCCAGGCAATCATTTACCTTGTGTCACATACTTAAAAGTTTAAAGGATTAAAAACACACAGGAATACATTAGTTTTATATTAAGAAATGTATTTTCATGTATATGAAAATATAATCGGATTTTGTATTAACATTCTTTTTTGTATATATATATATATTTATGTGCATTTATATATCTGTGAGAAAACTTATATAAAACTAATATTTTAGGAACTCAGCAATTATGTTTCTTAAGCAAGTTATTTTGTGTTTTTTCATCTGGTCAGTACAGACATTCTTGTATATTTTATTAATACATTATATTGTATGTAAGTAGAAACACCTATATAATGGTATTAGTAAGACCATATAAAGATTAAGGACTTCAGTAAGGTTAATTCAGCCAGGGTTTACAGCCAACGTGTTGTAATGCTTGCAGAGCAATGTACAGGGGTGGGTTAAGATACACCTTTAAAACAGAGCGGGAAGCACTGCAGTGTGATGAAGGTCTTCAGCACCGACACAAAGCCCGACTGTGCCTGAGAGTGGGAGATCCCTGCGCTGGGCTCGTCCCAGCTCTGGTGCAGGCAGCGCGGCTTTCTGTGGCTCAGCACCTCAAGAGCGCTGCTACCTTCTTGCACGGTGAAGCACTAGTGGGCAACTTTCAAGTGAGGTAATCTTGGAAACACTTCTGAAATTACTACCTGTAATCTTAGAGTGGGAACACTCCTGGACTACAACAGAAAAATCCCATGCTGGCACAGATTTTGTCTTATTCTGGGAAAATGCAGACAAAGTTTTCTGTTAATTTTCATTTTGTATCTTTTTATTGATGTATGCTGTGATAATTGTATTTATTGGGTGAAGTTGCCACAAAAGAGAGCTTAAAAAAGAAATACAAGCCTAAGGAGACCTCATTACAGTGTAACAGCGAAACTAAATAGTGCAAGGGACATGACCTTGATAAAAAGAACTTTAATACAAAACATGTTGTAATAATATTAACGTTGAAGGTTTCAGCCCATTAAAAATATGCCAAGAAGGCCCTAGCACTTTTACCTCTGTTCCCTTGCACTCAGGCGTTACACTTCTTCAACAAATGGTTCGATGTAATTGCACCTACTGAAAAAATACGTATTTGTATTGATTTTGAAGATCATACAAAGAGGTCCCTGTCAGATGCTCTAATGTCTCCTTATACACATTGCATGTAACAAAGATTAAATTAGGTAACTGCTTCCGCCCTTCAAACAAAGTAACTGAACCTTTTCCCAAATGAGGTCTCTAATTCCTGATAGACATTGTCCAGATCAGTAAATGGTACATACATGAAGAGATGGCTACCTTCGCACCTGCAGTGCTGTGATTTATTGGTGAATGCATCCTAACAGTATAGCCTCCTAAAACGAGATGTGTATGTTTGTAAAAATGAAGACAGAAAAAGAGATAAAGGAAGGTACAGTGTTCAGAACTTCATTTTTTTCCATATTATTGTAACTTTTAATAGTGGAGAAATACTTCAAATGGGTTTTCTCATTGTCATCCTGAATATGTTTGGAAGGGAATGAAGAAGTGAAATTTTTCAGAACTGATTGGCTTGTGTGTGAGTTATGATGGCTCTTTTGATAATTCCTTTTGGTGCTGTTGGGAGGGACAGCTGAGAGTTGTGGAGGCAAGACTGTGGCAGCCTTTGAAATCTATGGGATATTGCTCTGAGCTGTGTACTCTGGCAAGGTAAGAGTTGAGAGCAGGCATGCTGCCTGCAGGTAGGACTGTGTTAAAATACAGATCTCTAAGACTGATGTTTGGGACCATGTGTGGACATCTTGTGTTTTAATGATAAAAGAAAAAAATTACCAACGGTTGTGAAATGATGCCATATAAATATATTTTCAAATATGTTTTTGGTAAAGAAATAACCAAAGCCTGGTGGACCTTCATGAATTGCATTTCCATAGTATGTGAAGCACCTTGCGAGGAAAAAAAATCAGTAGCTTTGGTTTAAAGATGCATTATTGTTGTGTATTGTGTTATCCTTTTGAAAATACAGGTCTACTGTATTTCCTGTGAAACACTGAAAATTATGGTTAGATTTGCTTTATTTAATTCGCTTTAATTTTCTGTCCTCAAACCTTGTACTGTCACTGGTACTTGTCCAGATTTTATGAAAAACCCATCTAAGTGCCTTCAATTAGAAGGAAAACTGCATTATTAGTAGTAAGTACATTACTGAAATACTGAAATTACTGAAAGTTATATTCTTACCAGATGATTTGAGTCAATGTTATTTGTGCTTAAAAGGTGATTAAAGAAAGTGGACCTCCTCACATGAAGAGCTTTGTTACACGAGTAACAGTAGGAGAATTCACTGCAGAAGGAGAAGGCAACAGTAAGAAACTCTCAAAGAAACGTGCTGCAATGGCTGTCCTACAAGAACTTAAGAAACTTCCTCCTCTTCCTGTGATTGAAAAACCAAAACTTTACTTTAAAAAACGTCCAAAAACAATATTAAAGGTACGTGTCTGCCTTTGACAGAATTAAGCATATTTGCTCAGAAAGTGAGAGTTACTCAGATTTTAAATCAGTAAAGGCTTATTTGTAATTTTGTGTTGATACTGTTACTTGTTTGCCTGTACTTTTTTAAATTCTGAGAATGCTGTGAAATTCTCAAACATAATGGCTTATAAGGTGCTTGGCTTAAGAACTGAGCGCACATCACTGAAGTCTTCAGGGGTTTGGTTCAAGTCCAGCGGAGGATCAAACCATCCAAGCAGCTAATTCACAGCCATGTGAATTTTTAGCACCATCTCCTCTGGAAGGCCCTACAGCACATATGGTGATTCTCTCACTGGTCTTTACCCCCTCCCCAGTTTGAAGAGGGAGAGAGATATATGAAATAGTAGATATATGGAGAAATGGTGCACACTGCCCTCATGGAGCTAGATTCAGGAGTTTTGTGGATTCAGCTTCAGTTTGTTTTGCTTTTTGGAAGATTTGAAAGAAGGCCATGAATATGTTGACATCTCAGTGTAGTCTGTCACTTGTCAAGCACCAAAGGACAATACTTTTTTGTTTCATGTGCCTGTGTTTGATAATGCTCTTTAGCTGTCAAATACAGATAGAAAATTGACTGGAGACCAGCCCATGGACGACTTGCAGACTTTGAACCATCCCTCCATTAAAACATTCCTTGTCTCAGAGGGTATTAATATGCTTCTTGCTGCACTAATGAGGCTTTCTTTAGAGGCTCTGGATTCTTGTGAGCTCAAGCCTCTTAAATGATGCTTTTAACTCAGTTAGTCTATGGCAACTAGCCCTGGTTTGTCTACTCATCCTAAATGCATACAAAACCAAAGGGTCATCTGAAGTAATTCTTCCCAATGATCTAATAAAAGCAGCCACATCATCTTGATATATTTGTGAAGCATCACTACCTACACAGTCTCAGCACTGACCCACTAATCAGATTAACTTGTGGTCTTTTCAGTGCATAAGACAAGGCTTTGGAAGTGGCCAAAATAAGTTTCATTTTATTTTAGGAAGGATTATTTTGTGAAGAAGTAGTTAAACTCTTTGTAAATTATTTTGTGTTGTCTGGCATGCTGGATGGTCATTTAGGTATACGTAAGGGCACATTAACAGCCTTTCATACTAATTTTAGGTCAGTGTAAATAATGGTGGAGAGTTGCTCACTTTCTCTCTGGTGTCACTTCTGCCCATGCTATACAGATCAGGAACCTTGTGAAGCTCAAACAAGCATGGCTGCTGATCTTCTTTTGTCCTGCAAATGGCTTCATGAAAAGGAAATAGCTCAATAACATAAAAACGATTCTACATTCAAAAGCCATTTACATTTAATGTATAGAGAATGTATTGAGTTCTGTCCAGAGGCAGATGAAGAGCGAGTTGAGAGTTTGTGGGTGTGAGTTAAGGGGCAGGCTGGCATGGGTGATACTGTTGTGGGTGTCTATTACAGGCCACCTGATCAGGACAAGGAAGTTGATGAGGCCTTCTACAGACAGCTGGCAGCAGCCTCCCAATTACAGGCCCTGGTTCTCATGGGGGATTTTAACTACCCAGATATTTGCTGGAATGCCCACACAGCCAGCCATTCACAGTCCAGGAGGTTCCTCCAGCACATTGATGATAACTTCTTGATGCAAATGGTGGATGAGCCAACTAGGAGAGGATCTTATACTCACTAATAAAGAGGGTCTGGTTGAAGCGGTGAAGGTTGAAGGCAGACTTTGCTGCAGCGACCATGAGATGGTGGAGTTCAGGATCTTGTGTGGTAGAAACCAAATACGAAGCAGGATCACAACCCTGGACTTCATCAGGGCCAACTTTGGCCTTTTCAAGCAATTGCTAGGGGAAATCCCATGGGACAGGGTGCTAGATGGTAAAGGGGCCCAAGATAGTTGGTTAACATTCAAGAACCACTTCTTCCAAGCTCAAGATCAGAGCATTCCAACAGGTAGGAAGTCAAGGAAGGGAGCCAGGAGACCCACATGGTTAAACAGGGAACTGCTGGGCAAACTCAAGTGGAAGAAGAAGGTCTACAGACCATGGAAGGAGAGACTGGTTACTTGGGAAGAATAGAAGACTGTCGTCAGAGGATGTAGGGAGGCAGCTAGGAAAACTAAGGCCTCCTTGGAGTTAAACCTTGCAAGAGAGGTCGAGGACAATAAAAAGGGCTTCTTCAAATACATTGCAGACCAAGCTAACACTGGAGGCAATGTAGGCCCACTGCGGAATGGGGTGGGTGCGCTGGTGACAGAGGATACAAAGAAGGCAGAGTTACTGAATGCCCTCTTTGTCTCTGCCTACACTGCTGGAGACTGTCCTCGGGAGCCCCGGACCCCTGAGACCCCAGAGGAAGTGAGGATAAAGGAGGAGTTTGCATTGTTTGATGAGAACTGTGTTAGGGATCAGTTAAGCAATCTGGACATCCATAAATCCAAGGGTCCTGATGGAGTATGGAGTGCACCCACAGGTGCTGAGGGAGCTCGCAAAAGTCATTGCTGAGCCACTCTCCGTCATCTTTGCTAAGTCATGGGGAACAGGAGAGGTGCCTGAGGACTGGAGGAAAGCAAATGTCACTCCAGTCTTCAAAAAGAGCAGGAAAGAGGACCTGGGTAACTATAGACCAGTCAGCCTCACCTCCAGCTCTGGAAAGGTGATGGAACAACTTATCCTCAACACTACCTCTAGGCATACCAAGGATAAAAGGGTCATTAGGAGCAGTCTACATGGTTTTACCAAGGGGAAGTCATATTTAGCCAACCTGATAGCCTTTTATGAGGACATAACCAGATGGGTAGATGATGGTAGAGCAGTGGATGTCGTTTGTCTTGATTTCAGCAAAGCATTTGACACCATCTCCCACAGCATCCTCACAGCTAAACTGAGGAAGTGTGGTCTGGATGATCGGGTAGTGAGGTGGATTGTGAACTGGTTGAAAGGAAGAAGTCAGAGAGTTGTGGTCAATGGGGCAGAGTCTAGTTGAAGGCCTGTGTCTAGTGGAGTCTCTCAGGGGTCAGTGCTGGGACCAGTACTATTCAATATATTCATCAATGACCTGGATGAGGGAACAGAGTGCACTGTCAGCAAGTTTGCTGATGACACAAAGCTGGGAGGAGTGGCTGACACAGCAGAAGGCTGTGCTGCCATCCAGAGAGACCTGGGCAGGCTGGAGAGTTGGGCGGGGATAAATTTAATGAAATACAACAAGGGCAAGTGTAGGTTCTTGCATCTGGGCAGGAACAACCCCATGTACCAGGCTAGGTTGGGGACAGACCTGTTGGAGAGCAGCATAAGGGAAATGGAGCTGGGGGTCCTGGTGGACAGCAGGATGACCATGAGCCAGCACTGTGCCCTTGTGGCCAGGAAGGCCAATGGCATCCTGGGGTGCATTAGAAGGGCTGTGGTCAGTAGGTTGAGAGAGGTTCTCCTCCCCCTCTACTCTGCCCCGGTGAGGCCGCATCTGGAATATTGTGTCCAGTTCTAGGTCCCACAGCTCAAGAAGGACAGGGAACTGCTTGAGAGAGTCCAGCACAGAGCCACCAAGATGATTAAGGGAGTGGAACATCTCCCTCATGAGGAAAGGCTGAGGGAGCTGGGTCTCTTTAGCTTGGAGAAGAGGAGACTGAGGGGTGACCTCATTAATGTTTATAAATATGTAAAGGCTGAATGTCAGGAGGATGGAGCCAGGCTCTTCTTGGTGATGTCCAACAGTAGCACAAGAGACAGCGGGTACAAGCTGGAGCATAGGAGGTTCCATGTAAACATAAGGAAAAACTTGTTCACTGTGAGAGTGACAGGACACTGGAACAGGCTGCCCAGAGAGGTTGTGGAGTCTCCTTCTGTGGAGACATTCAAAACCTGCCTGGACACATTCCTGTGCTCTGGCAGGGGGATTGGACTAGATGATCTTTTGAGGTCCCTTCCAGTCCCTAACATTCTGTGATTCTGTGATTTGCAAGTTCATTCTTTGTGTTATGGTATATAAATCTGTTAAATATGACTGCAGATAAATTTGGGGGGATCTTGATTTCCTCTGCTTAAGATCTGCAAACAAATATTTTCATAGCTATTTGCTTTGAGAGAGCATTTGCCATGTCAGTGATGACATATTAAAAGGATTTCAGAACTAGGTAGTTTGGAAGGACTGTGGTTTTTCTTCTGTCTGTGTAATCTTGGACAGACATGTCTTTCAGTCCTTTTGTTTTTCCCTTCATCAGATCAATTCCCCCTCCAACCATACATTTTGACATGTTATTGTGAGGAGTGTTGTCTGTTCAGCATTTGAAATACTTTGTGGGTGGCTCACCATATGCAACATTTCCTGCCACTGGAGATATTCCTCTCTAGCTTCACTACATAAAAGTAGTGAAGGTAAAAGTAGTTGAGGGTAAATTCCTCTGACATGCTGACAGAGTAAACCTGCTACACCTTTAGCTGCATTGTAGGATGGAAGGCAGGAAGCCTGGGAGAGGCAGCTTCCTTGTTATATAGAATCATAGAATAGTTTGGGTTGGAAGGGACCTCAAAGATCATCTAGTTCCAAATCCTCTGCCATCAGCAGGGACACCTTCCTCTAGACCAGGTTGCTCAAAGCCTCATCCAACCTGGCCTTGAACACTGCCAGGGAGGGGGCATCCACAACTTCTTTGGGCAACCTGTTCCAGTGTCTCACCATCCTCACAGTAAAGAATTTCTTCCTAATATCTAATCCAAACCTACCCTCTTCCAGTTTAAAGCCATTTCCCCGTGTTCTATCATTAACTGCCCTTATAAAAAGTCCCTACCCAGTTTTCTTGTAGGCCCCCTTCAGGTATTGGAAGGCTGCTGTAAGATCTCCCTGGAACCTTCTCCAGGCTGAACAGCCCCAACTCTCTCAGCCTGTCCTCATAGGAGAGGTGCTCCAGCCCTTGTTTCATCCTCGTGGCCTCCTCTGGACTCGCTCCAGTAGGTCCATGTCCTTCTCGTGTCAGGGCCCCAGAGCTGGACACAGTACTCAAGGTGGGGTCTCACAAGTAGAGGGGCAGAATCACCTCCCTCGATCTGCTGTCCACACTTCTCTTGATGCAGCCCAGGATACGGTATGGCAAATCTCTTTTGACAATGAGATATAATTGATGAATCTACTAGTTTTTATCCATTTCCATAGGTCCTCCATAGATAGATGAAGGTAGGAGTAGCTTACAGATGCTAGGTGTGCACAGTACCTGCAACAGTGGCAAACAATAGGTGCGTATTTTTTGACACAGTTTTGAGCTTGAAGATTCTTATCATGTGATCAGAAGATGGGAAGAAATTTACTTCTTATTCTCTAAAAGGGGATATTAAAGAAGAGGTAACTTTAATAAATGATTTATTGAAGCAGCATAGTAGTTGTATGAGTATATGCTGAAATAATGGTTCTTTCTTTTAAACCTGTTTTAGACTGGACCAGAATATGGTCAAGGAATGAATCCCATCAGTCGTCTGGCTCAGATCCAACAGGCCAAAAAGGAGAAGGAGCCAGAGTATGTTCTTCTTTCAGAGAGAGGAATGCCTCGCCGCCGAGAGTTTGTTATGCAGGTATCATCTGCTGTCACGTTAGAGATAATAACCTTGCTATGTTATGTTCAAACTTAAGCAAAATGGCAGCATGATATGAAGTGGATCTCTCTGTGTTTACCTCTTTGCTTTGTGGTCAGTTGTACAAGGAAATTATGAAATCCTGTATCAGAAAGCTTGTTTGAACTTTCTTCTTTGTCTTGGTGAAACAAATGGCAATTAGGTTATGTGCCTTCTAGATGCTTTTCTTGTAGCAGTTTTGCACTTTTTATACACTTATTTTTGTTTCACCTGATGGCTTCTGTCTTTTTCTGTGATCATGATTTATTTTTACTTGTCTTTTGAAAATTTTTTTTTTGCTATTGTTGATCAGAGGACTGCAATACAAACAAGTATTCTGAAATACAAATATGAGTATCTCCATACTACCAAGCATTTTGATTTAAAGAAATAGCATTGTAAATCTTTTCAGTTTTTCAGTTTCTTTGTGGTTTTGTTCGTCTCTGAAATAGCACCAAAAAAGCCTTCCATCATGTGTTTTAGCCTGTCTTGTTAGTGGCTTTGTACCTAATACAGAAACAGTAGATCACTAATGTTTTTTTAATTTTTTAATTAAGAACATTCACAAAGATTTGATATAACCATGATATTTTGTTAGCTAGCACAACAGCAGGTTACAAAAGATCAGGAACAAGAAAGAATTATTTTCTCTTATATTTTCACTCAGGGGTGTTTTTGTGCTGGAACAATTCAGAACAGCATACCTGAACATGTTTTGACTTTTTGTCGACAAACCACACCAAAATGTCGCTTCTGATCACAAGCAGAATTCATGATGTTCCAGAACCTCCTCCTCCAGAAAACTAGTCACGTTTTCACTTAAATGTTTAAGTCACTCCTTCATGTGAATCAAGATAGGCTAGCAATCTTCATTTCCTTGGACCTCAGTGGTCTTTCTTGATGATTTTTTTTTTTTTCTGAAGCAGAAGATATTGCAGAATATCTTTGTTGCAGATTCTGATTTATGAGTGTAAACTTGGATTTCCATCTTTTTATGCTACGTGAAAGTATTTGAAAAAAGAGTAATCCTGCCACAGACCATCCCTTTTCCCTTGCTCAGACCCCCATGGGAGTGTCCACAGTTAGAGATGGTTGTGTGAGGCCTCACAAGAGTACTGTGTAATGCAGTCTAGTATTAGAAAGATGGGCTGAGAAATTGGTTTTCAGTTGTAGGAGTCTCAATAATGGCAAAATCTTTGGTTTGAATAAAAATAATTCAAAAAAAATCTGAAAAGCAGTGAATATGTAGTCGATTCCCTTGTCTAGGAAGACTTGTGAAAGAAAGAGTCAAAGAAATTACATAGGCCAGTTGCTTTATTGTGTAGTTTTTTAAACCACATAGCCCCATTTTTACCCTTCTGTGATATATTCACACTAATACCATAATGCTGTTTCTCCCACCTTCAGAGGAAGTCTCACTGGATTCATTATGACATGCAGAAAACCTTATCAGAATAAAAAGTCTTTGTATAAACTACTTAAACAATGTTTTCATTTAATTTAATTGAATGTGGAAGTAAAATATCCAGAGATAATATGTTCATTTTTATCTGTCACACAAAGAGCAAGTTTAGATGTGATGAAATGGATCCAATTACTTGTCCTGACCACTAGATAAACAGAAGAAAACCTCTGATGACATTAGTTGGTGTTCTGTTCCCAAAGTTAATTTCAGAAAGCTCTTTCCCTTTGTAGTCAGACCTTTAATCCTTGATAGAGGTTATAATAATAGCTAAACCAGTTTTACAGGTCTGAGAAATAGCAGCACATTGATTTATTGTGAGCTGTGTTATAAATTATAGTTTTGTCTTGTCCCATTAAAGTCCTTCAATTTTATTGCATGGAAACTTGTAGCAGATATTGGCTGTTTTCTAATTGTGATTGCAGAACTGCATAGAACATAAGATTTTTATTTCAAGATTATTACTATTTCTGCTTAGGTAGCCAAATCTTTTTGTTTAATTATATATGTGCTTTGAAGGGATATTAATGATCATTATTAATTATTTACAACCTTGTCTTTGTATGTAGAATTAATAGGAATTTGAGTAAAGAAAAATTAAAACTTCTAGGAAAATATATACGTAATAATTTGAGGAAAGTGAATAATTTTTGAATAACATAAATTACAAAATAACAATTAGTATTTCTGTAACAATTGTGTGCCTGTTTTTACAAATTTTTAAAGCTCATTCCAGACTGTTTCAGGTCTTTGACCTCTAAGGTTTCTTTTATTCAGCTCACCTTGGCTATTTTATGATTTTTATTTTATTTTGGTTTCCTATTTTAACACACTTTTGAAACCATATGCTATTTTAAGAGGAAGTTTGGCAAATAAAATGGCTTAATGGAGAAAATGAAACATAGCTATCAAAGAGCTATGAGTATTGCATAAGTGAACAGCAATGACAGTGCTAATATCAGAAACCAGATGTGTACAGCTTCAGGAGTTCAAGAATGGTACCAAACCCAAGGAATGAGTTAGAGCCTCACTCTTTGTGGATATCCATTGTCTATAATTTGTTTTTATTTTGAGGTTTTAATTTCTCCTAGTTTTATGAAAGGCATCTTGTTTGTCAGAAATTCTTAGTGCAGTACAGACCACAGGTCCAATGAGGAGCCTGTTCTCCAAAGACTATTTTGATAAAAGCTTGTCAGGTGTAAGCATGGAACAGAAAGCAGCCCCAGCCTCCATGTTGCTTGCAGTTGCTTGCAGACAAAGGGGAAGAAATGCAAACATGGTTTTCATCTTTCTTTAGAAACCACTCTCATTTAAATCTCCAGGTCACTGTTTGTGTCTCTGTTCTTATGGAGACTGTCCTGATGATGCTGGGGAGCTGCTGCTGGCAATGCCCCTACAAGGACAAGGAAGCCCAGGTTCTGTAGCACTTCCCGCGTTAAGAAAGAGGGGCCAGCAAGAGTGGGGGAGATGTTCAGCAGGGAGAATGGGGTTGGCACAGAGGCTGGCGGAAGAGAGAGACAACTGTGTGCATTGACATACAGGAAAATGATTCTCTTTGGTATGGGTTTGAGGACCTTCTGAAAAATCTAACCAAGCTCCTTTGTGTGAAACGGTATTGTAGTTCCCTTCTACTCTATTCTTGCTTTTCCAAGATGGCATCTTCATCAAAAGGGCTGGCAGTTATTGATAGGTTGGCAAGATTATTACATGGTGGTACTAAAGAGTCTTGCATTCATCATGGTTCTGATCAATGTTTTCTTTTTAAGGTAAAAGTAGGCAATGAGATTACTACTGGAACAGGCCCAAACAAGAAAGTAGCTAAAAGAAATGCAGCAGAAGCAATGTTGCTACAGCTGGGTTACAAAGCCTCTACTCTTCTTCAAGACCAGCCAGAAAAGGTAAGAACCAATTGTTATGATGCCCACATTTTATGCTTGTCTGGATTTCTTAGCGGTGCCATCTAATCACTTAGTAGGAACAGAATCTTAAACATGTGCATACCCGGTTTTAGGAAGTTGCTGGTCAAGAGATCTGCCTTCGTTCAGCTACAGCTCTATAGCTACAGTTAGTAGTAAGTGCAGCCTCTCCTCCTGTAGGAGTAATTAAGAAGAGATGAACGTGCCTCTTGCTTTTATTCCATTTTGGGAGACGACTGAAAGGAATTATGTTAGTAATTTTCATATGTGAAGTAGTCATAGTAGTCAATACTTGTCTTCCTGCTGCATATGCGCTAAAAGCATTCCAGAAAAATAATGACCTTTTCAGATTTGATGACTGAGAAAGAAAACGTATGGGGGTTTTTTTTGTTGGGTTTTTGGGGTTTTTTTTTGTGGAGAAGGAATTACATTTTAAATTCGTATGTATTGCAGGTATGTTTTCTATGTTAGTGGTGTGCAGCTTAGCACTCATCTCCTGTCTTGACTTTATTGATGGAAGGTTTTGTAACCAAAGTTGGGTGTTAAGGTTTTACCTTTTGTATCCTGAAAAGATACTTGGTAAGGTATTTGACTAAGCTGTGGACTCTGAACAGCAGAATCACTGCACGTACATCTTTTGATCACGACTTAATTGTTTGCTGGCTGCACCAGCTAGCTCAGGTCAACAGAATGTTCTGCTGAGCTTTTCTGGGGACTGTGTGGTAAATCTGAGTATAGTATATATCTTCTGAAACACCCTTTGTTTTTCTTAAAAATAAAAGAAAAAAGTAAGTATGTAGGAAGATGCTCTGTTCTATATGTTCTCTACTCCTAGCCAGGAAAAGATAAATGCTGTACTGGTTACTTGGCCCCCCCTACTCCTGTTTCCCTCTCCTTTGGGAGGAGTAGCTCCATGTATGTTATTCACACCCACCTTCACTACTTTCTTTGCAATGTATCTTAGTCACATACAAGTGTGTGATACTCTGAACAGAGTACTTGGAGGCTAGATGGTGCTCCTAGTGAGAACACACTGTGCAGTCATAGGTTTTAAAAAAGGCTTATGACAGAGTCAAATGATAATTCATTTTCACCAGAATGCTGAGACTTTTCTGCTGGAGAAGATACTTTCTACCAGTTTCAACTTTTTCTTCACTGCTAATTTGGCCAAAAGGCTTTTTGAAAAATAAAACAAAACAGAAAAGTCAACTTTTTTTTCCAATAGGAAATCAGGGGTTTTTATTCTTGGATTTCAAATTGTCTGAACTATTTTTACTCAGTAATTTTCAGAGATAAAGCATGAAAAAATTCAGCCCACAACATACTTGCTTTGGAGAGCTCTACACAATGGAAACTTGTGGTTACATTGAAATCTTTAAAAGAAGTTGTGTAGCTAAAAAGGGATGCTGATGCTTTGTTTCCTTACATTTATTAAGCTATTGCTTACTACAAGTACATTGTCTTTTAAAAAATGGTTTAATTACATACTTGCAGACATAGATATCTTAGAATTGATAGAGTAACATACAATGGCCTAATATTATTCTGAATACAATGAGCAAACATGATACTGTATCCAAAACATGTGAACTACTCAAATTTTATGTAGTGGGAGTACTCAAGATCATAGAATACATTTTTATAGCTTTGTTGAGGTTAAGGACATAAAATATCTAGAACATCTGGCTCTATCTTCTATGTGTAACAGACTGAACATATTTAAAGCAGATACACAAGTTATTTTGTGTAGAGGAAAGCATTTTAATGCTCTAACTAAACTGTGCTGAAGAAGAGGGAAAATACCATTTAGATCTCTACCAATTTGAGCATTGCAAAATTCCTTCCAGATAAATTGCACAATAAAAATGTACCATTAGAAGATACTTGTTTCTCATTCAAAATGGGGCCCAATGTCGATTAGCTGATATGTCAGGTTGGCATCTAAATGGACAATTTCCACTTGTGTTGTTTTTGATGCTTTTAAAAAAGGATGCTTCTCTTTCTCCTGCCCTCCAGTTCCCCGAGTCTTTTCATCCCCATCCTTCTCCCTTAAAAAAAAAGCAAAACCAAATTCAGTGGTTTTTTCCTTAGCCGCAGTGTACAAAATGTGACTGTATTCACTGTTCTAATGACAACCTAAGAGTGTTACAAGACCCATGCATGCTGCTGATGGCAGCACAGGTAAACAGGTAATTGAGGTAATGTGAAAAAATACAGACTGCTCTTTTCTGAGGCAGTGCGGCTCCTGGAAGAAATCAGTAATGGTTGTGCAGAGCCCTGGGAAGGGCAATTTGAAAGTGCCTGGGAGACTTTTTGTAGCTGTCAGAGTTTTAGCTCTATGGACCAGAATAGAGAGTTGTAATGTCTTCATTTTTTTCATGTTTCCATCTTTTCATTTCTTCTTGCCACTTTTATTCTCTTATTGAGAATAAAACCAGAGTAGCTTGCATTCAGGTGAGACAGCAGCACGAGGGTTAACTTACCGATAGGTAAATTCTTGTTAAATTCCACATCATGATCAAGGTCTTTTGCTTTCCAGTCAACCTTGTCTTCCAGAGCAAATTATTACAGGTTTGTCATGGCATATAGACTGCATTGCTGTGAGGTTTTCTGTTTGCATCTAAAATCCCCATGAAATCTGAAAATGATAATTTGTTTCACATCCATTGAGCTGGTTGTCAATAGCTCCTAGTTCATGAAGAAGATCGAACTTTTTTACCCACACATGAATCCAGAACACTGACATCTTATTTACTGTGTAGACTTCAGAAATGGCCTAATTTTGAACTTCTGTGTTAATTGCTCCCGTTTTCTGTGTTAGAGTAATACCTGGTGTTAAACATAATGAAATCAATTTGAAGACAATTAGCTTCCTCAAAAAAGGTTATATTAAAATAATGGAAAATTTCAGTCTTTTTTTGCTTCCACTTCAGTAACTAAATGGATTCCTAGCAAGTAAATATTTTAAAATTACACCCAAAGTACTTTGTAGTGTTTATGCATTCTTTCATAAGCAGATATTAGGATCATCTTGTTTTAGAATGTAGTTTCTCTGTTGCCTGTGTATGTTTTCAGTTGAGAGCCACTTAAAATATTTGATATTAAGTCTGATTTGGTAACAGACTGAGTTGAGCCTAATCCTTGGGGAAACATTTATATTTCAGTGTTAAGCAATAACTGTTCATGTTTATTCATGAAGGGTACATTCTTCAAATAACCTATTTTAGACAAAAACTAAGATGTGTTAGCAAAGTTTTGGGAGGAGATAGGACAATATCAAGTCACCCTTTTTAGAATCTTTCAACTAAATTTATAAACATGAATGTTCTGTATAAGGAGTGGTTTGCTCTTTACTTATTTGTCTTTTTCTACCTGTTTCAGCTTGGAGAAAACAAGAGTTGGAACGGCCAGAATGTTGGGTTTCCTGAGCCAACAAGTAACAGTAAGTATTGCTCTCTAAATTTTTATTTTTACTTCTCTTTGACTCTGTAGGATTTGGATTATTCAAGGCAATTGAAATGTTTTCTGTAAATGTTTTAGGATTTTTATTGAAATTAGATGAATTAACTTTTGAGTGTCCTTTGGGTAAGTATAGACATGAATGACTGCAGGAATAAGAAGATTTTTACTCACTCATTGAATCCTTCAGATTGTAAAGGATTTTAGGAGGTCAACCTAACTTCCTGCTCAAAGCAGGGTTGGTACAAAGTTCAGACAAGTTTGCTCATATCTTTTTCCAATTCTCCAAGGATGGAGATTCCATACCTTCTCTGGGCAGACTATTCCAATGCTGTATTATCTTCACATTGATATTTTTTCCTTTTATCACAGTCACCTGGTATAAAAGTAAACCTTAGAATGGCTTGGGTTGCAAAGAACCTTAAAGATCATATAGTTCCAACTCCCCTGCTGTGGACAGGGTTGTCAACTACTAGATCAGACTGCCCAGGGCCCCAACCTGGCCTTGAATGCCTGCAGGGATGGGGCATCCACTTCTTCTCTGGGCAACCCGTTCCAGTGCCTCACTACCCTCCAGGTGAAAAATTTCCTTCTAATATCTAACCTAAATCTCCCCTCTCTTAGTTTAAATCCATTTCCCCTTGTCCTGTCACTGTCTACCCATGTAAAAAGTCACTCTCCCTCCTGTTCATAAGCTCCCTTCAAGTACTGGAAGGCCACAATGAGTTCTCCCCAGAGCCTTCTCTTCTCTAAGCTAAACAAGCTCAGCTCCCTCAACCTTTCTGCATAAGAGAGGTGGCTCCAGCCCTCTGATCATCTTCGTGGCTCTTTTCTGGACCCACTCCAACAGCTCTACATCTTCCCTGGTGAAGCCGTATTGGCTCTCTTGGATCACCTCGTTGTCTTGCATGTGCCTTGCCATAGTTTCTAGGATGGTCTGCTCCGTGATCTTTCCAGACACAGAGATGAGACTCAATGGCCTGTAGTTCCCTGGGTCTTCCTTTCTCCCTTTCTTGAAAATGGAAGTGATGTTTCCCTTTTTCCAGTCACCAGAGACTTCACTGGACAGCCATGACTTTTCAAATATAATGGAGAGTGCTTTGGCAACCACATCAGCCAGTTCCTTCAGGACTCAGGGGTTTTTTTGTTTACAACTATCATGTCCTATTCTTCTGCTGAATGCTTCAGTATTGTGCCTGGCTCCATCTTTTTGGCAACCTCTTCTTAGGTATTGGAAGGCTGCTGTTAGGTCCCCCAAAGTCTACCACTGTCCTCTAAGCCTGATCATCCACACAGTTTTTCATCTTCTGTTAATTCAACTATCTAGATGACTTGCACACCTAAAAGTGTGAAATAAAACTGTAATAGTAAAGTGAAGTTGTATACTTCAACACAACAAAACCAAAAATCATAATAGTGATACATTTTAGTACAGTTGAAGAAGAGATTTCCTTGTACCCTACTACTATTATGTAGTTAACTTCTGCTGGGAAATACCCTTCAGTATGTATCCTCCTACGTACTTGCTCAATACATTCTTAGTATTCTCTAGTAAATACTCTTGAAAATTAACTTCTCGTGTTCCTCTCTGTCGTGTTACTTTTGCAGATATCCTTGCAGCAAACTTCACTTCTGTTCCTCCTACTCTCTGGCAAAGCTTCTTCCCACAGGTTTACCTCTTTACCTTTCCTCTTTATTTCACAATCTTAAAGATGAAACAAGAAGCTGTTTGTTTCTTGGTTTGGGGTATCTTAGACATTTTTCACACGTGAAGTAACAAGAACATTGAGTGAGTTTTTTCCCTGATGCTTCTGGAAGAGACATTGAGACACTGTGGGCAGACCACAAGCATTTGCAGCCCATACGGGAGATGTTTACTGTCGACAGAATGCTCATTTATCTCTCTGGATTTGACTTAAGCAGTTATCAACAAAAACAAAACATGAAACAAATAAACAACCCTAATGCAAAGTACATTTTCTTGGGAATATATTTTTGTTTTATATTTCTAGATGGGGTAATCACAAACATCATATAGTATGTGTTCTAGGAGAAGCTGTAGATGAGCTATGAAGAACAAAAATATATAAAAATAAATTAAAAAAAACCCACAGTGTTTTTATATATTATAATTCTAACAAGGAAAAAATGGCCCTAACTGTTTTTATATGTTTCTTACCCTCAGTTTTCCATAGTATAATTTTTCTTTATTTATTTCCAGTAATTCTGGGAGTCACAAAGTAGGTATTGAATAACTAATAGTAAAAAAATTACATTTAGAGCAATCCTACCTCTCTGTAAAGGACAGGCTCTTTGTTTTTCTTGCCTAACATTTTATTACTAGGGATTTGTGCATGACTTTACAGTCTTTGTTCTTCTGAGTACATCTGCTCCTGCTGTTTGTTCACCACCTGAAATCATAATCATTTGTTTGTGACATCACAATTAGTTACTGTGAAGATGACTAGATTGTCACCAACAGACGATTATGATTTCAGATGGTAAATGAGCAGCAGGAGCAGGTGATCTCCTGAGGAACAGAGATACTTGATCTCATGCAATTGTTCTCAGTAAAAAAAAAAAAGGCAATGAGAAAAAAGCAAATAGATATTTAGAAGAGTTTCTTGAATCTGTAATTAGGAGATTTAAGCATTTTTCCATAAATAATATGTATTTTAGTATTTTTTAAATCAACTTAAATAAAAGCATAAGAAATATAAAAAAATACGAAAATATATGGTGTTACTGCAAGCTCTGTGTGGTTACATTTAGATTCTTACTTAGATGTTTCTTCACCCTATTTTTGGAGAAAATAAATGCAAAATGAATAACATATTTACGAAATTTTGCATACGAACACCTCACTTTGGAGGAAACAAAATTTATGTGAACTTTATAGTTCTGGCCCTCACTAGTTTTATAAAGACTTTTTTTTTTATAGCACTCTACATGTTTATTTTTCAACTGGGGATTTTGGCGAAGACTTCCAGTAGATAATTTAATACCCTTGTATTTCCATGAACAGTAACTGAAGTCTACAGTTGTATCAGACATTTTGAATTGAAATTTAGATGCATTATATTTTGCTGAAATACTTAATTCTTTGGGGTATATTTCAGAGGTAATTTGCACTGGATCGTATGCATTTTTGCTCACTAAGTACTGCTGTTGCTTTGGACTTCAC
Organism: Caprimulgus europaeus; assembly: GCA_907165065.1. The sequence continues at coordinate 34,235,809 of OU015525.1, forward strand.
TTTTGAATTGCTTCCAAACTTCCTAAACTTCGTCACTTACAATATACTCTTGCTAGGAGTTAGACTGATCCATCGCTGAGCATTTGTTGAATTATTTGTTATTCTCAATAGAAACCACAGTAAGAGAGGTTGACAGTGCCACTTATTTGATGAAGCACAGGCCACAGAACAGTAGTTTTCCATCTGTTTGGTTTGGAGTTTCGTTTTGTGTAGTTTTTGTAGCAAATATACTGTCAGGTGAACATTATACCATCACTGTGTTTTTCAGGGAGCAGTTCCATCAACTGAGCCACTTGCCTACACTCTGTATGTCTCTCAACCTTGGCTAGAGTATCTTATAGCAATTGGTTATGTTTAAATAACACCTTGCCTCCATAGCTGCTGAGCTGCTGTGTTAATTTAAAAAAAAAAAAAATCCCATCTTGCCATCTTCTAGCAAGGGTCTGAGAAAACCAGATTTTTTTTCTAACTGAGGACATAGGAAAATTAAATTTAGAAGCAGAGATTTGTCCTATTTTGTTTCATCCCTGAGTTACTGAAGCTAGTAAATCTGTGCTGTGTTTGGCATTATTAATAATTAATATGTTATTCTTCAGTTACATTGAGCAATGAGAATGAAATAATAATTTATCCAGAATAATACCAAATAAATATGGCTTGCATATATTTTTGAAATAGTTGAAAAAACTTCTAAACCTCCTAATACTAAAAACCACTTAATATTAACAAAATAGGGAAGGGAGTGTGGTTAATTTTTCCTTGCTGTTTTGAGAACTGGTGGCAAGATCCAAATTAGCATTTTCCCTTGTAAGTGGGATTTGGGCACAACTCAGGTGTGTAGGACCACAACTGCAATTGATCCTCCTCCCTTCCCTGTGTTTCCCCTTTCGAGATGCTTGGTTAAGTGCTTCCAGTGATGCTTTCTTTGCTGAGTTTAGAGTACAGTGTGTATTTCTAAAATACCTAGTGCTTTGAACACCTGCCCAGAAAGTTGAGAGACTTAGATTTAATTTTCTTCTTCACCAGGAGGAGAGTACTCATGAGGTGCAGAGTAATCTGGATAGGGGCAGCTGCCTTTTGGAGATGTGTATCTAATACCATTATGATGTACAGACAAAATGTAAAAGATCAGATGCTCTCAAAATGCAAGAAGTCCACAGTGAAGGAGTGATCTGAAGGAATCATGACTTTGTAGTCTGTATTGATTAAAGCACTTGTGAGTGAAAGTGCATATATGTATTCTGGTACTCCCTGGTTGGTTTACACATACCATATTCTGCATATTTTAGATACAGGTTAAAAAAGAAGTGTTGCAAGTAACCCGCTGCCTAGTTCTTGGGTAGTATGGATTGAAAATATGTAAGAAACATACACTTGGGCTGTAAGGGTTATGATTTGGATGCCCTCAGGCAAGAAGGAACCCAAGTCTTAGCTTTCTTGGAGAGTGCTTAACCATTAAGCTCTTGATGTATAAAATATATAAAGAGGGAACAGCTACCCTGACAGTAGGTAGGCAACTCCGTGGGTAGAGATAATTTCAGAGAAATTATCTTTTTGCTTTTCCTAGTCCCTTAAAATTCCTATATGAATTACATTTGTTCAAGATTGTTAGTCTATTCCTTTGAAAAAAACTTGATGTGAAATAGCAATATAGAACTCTTTTTTTGATGTTAACTCTCAAATTCAGATTTAATAATGTAATTTTGCAAATTATCTGCATTTGAATCCCTGTCTTCAGCCAAGCAAACAGAGCAGCATCACACAATTAACCTCAATATTGTGTACTAGAGTACTACTTTCATTTTGCTGAAGTATTTTCTCCTTTTCCTACTCCCCTCCCCCCAAGCTGAAACCCACCATGTACCTCACTCTTACTCTAGGATAATAATGTCATTGAAAAATTGAATCACTTGAACTGAGGCTTTATTGCTGTCAGAACCAAGACTTAACTCTCCATTCTCTCCTCCATCCCTTCCTTTACATTAAACATCTTATCCCTATGACTTCCACTCCCCCACCATTTTCTCCTCCTCTGATTTCATCTTCACTCATACCTGTGCTGTGCTTGTTGATGTCTCCCTCGACCTTCTTAGCTTCAGCAACCTCTCTATCCTTGTCTAGTAGAATTGCTCATTCTTTCATCTCTTCTTCATGTGGGTTATGCCTTTGTTTTCATCATCACAATTCTCATCCCCCTCGTAATCTGTTAATGAATAGTCTTGCCTGCACAGGTCATCTCCGGTTGCACTTAAGCACTCTCCTAATTGCCTTACCCCTTCAAAAATAATTTTCTTGCAGCTTTTACAAGCACCTTGATCTGTCAGCTCACTAGCTTGGTTTGCTCCTGCATTTAGATTGGTTCTTTTCAGAACCTGATTCATCTTAATCTTAGGTTGTCTGATACACAGATGCATTGTTGAAAACTTGTGATGCAGAAATGATCATGTAAAAATATTGGTGTGTTTCATCTGTCTATTGGAAAAATATTTCATAGAATATCCTGCAGAAATTCCCCTCTGCAAACACTAAGTCCTATTTTTGCCAAAATCTTATGTTCCCAAGCAGGAGTAAAGCTGCGGGAGATTTCAAAGGACTTTCCTGACATAAGTTAAATACCAAATGTTACAGAAATGTATACAAGTTAGGTCTCCTTTTTGGCTTATTTCAGAAAATGTTCCAGTGAAATTAAGGATATCAAGACCTGACATCATGAAGAACTAAATAGAATTTACTTCAATGTCATCGTTATTTTAAGGTTAAATAAACTAGTATTTTAATGAATGACATTATATAACATCAGTCCGTTTAAGGTCATGTAGACAAGATCTCTTGATTGAAGGACATTGTGTAATGACAAAACTTTTTTTCATGTCTGAATATTGCAGTAGCTGGTGACTTAGAAATACCATAGATAGCTGTGTTAAGTAGGTAATGATTGCATCTTTGTATTTCCAGCCAAGATTGTGTGTAGCCTATTACTGAGAACATAATGGCCATTCTATTTGCCTATTCAATTGTTTTACCAACATTTTCTGCATTCCTACTAAAGTCATAAAACAAAATTAGAGAATATTCTAGTATATAAATAGGCTTCTACAGTGAGTGGAGTATAAAATTATAGATTTTTTTAAATGATGATATTTACATTTTTCAGTCTTATTATTGAAATGGTTATTTGGTTTTGTAAATTTGCTTTTTTGCTCTCAGTGGATTTGTAATGGGCCATATTCCAGGACAGGCTGAGAACCTGCTATTTCTATGGAGGAATCATTGCATGTGAAAGTCCTTCATGCCTCTTAAGGTTTTGTCCATTTTAACTTATGCAATAGCAAAGTCAGGGTTTAGATCTGGCTAGTCTAACTTTTCCTGCTTAATGCCTTACTACAAGATTTTGCCACGTATTTTAAGCAGCACAAAACAAGAAGGCTTATTCAATGTGAATACAGGTAGCAGTATCTGAAAGAAAGCTTTTTGATGATTATCCATTAAGTATTTTATTCAGTTCTGAAAATACTGATTATCTCTTTATGACCAAACTTTTTTTCAACCAGTAGTGGGTTATTTCAAATATCAGGGTGTTAATTTATGAGCATGTCATATACAGAATTATATCATTTTTTACCTTGCATCATTACACAAGACATGAAAGTACTCCTTCATGCTGGTGCCCCATATCACTGGTTGTAGTGCAGGGAAGACCATGTGCTCTTCAGGGGAGGTCATACACTGCTTCTGACACACCAACAAGTATAGCTTTCTTTAGGACAAGTGAGAGCCCAGGGAGAAACTTGTAGTTTTCTGAGAAAGAATAAAGTTGTAGTTTAGACCCAGTATATTGAGTGCCCTTACAACACAAAAAGTCAGTGAGTAACCTTGAAACAGGAGAAGTCATTGAGTGAAGGCGGGGTATCCCTACAGTGTTGATCAAGTAGAAAAGAGAAAAAATTAGCACTGATATATATATATGCAGATTGACAATACAAGCCTGATTCTGCAGGTCATCTTTTGGAGTTGAATGATAAAGTCAAAATTTCACGTTTTCTGATCTTCCTGACAGATACAGAAAGTTAATAATGTGACACCAGTGGTACCAGTGTGGACACTAATACTCCTCCGTCTGCAGGCAACACTGTAATTACTCTGAACTTTACTTAACTTAGTAGCCCTCTGCTATGGGGTAACTTGTCACTGTCTCTGTATCAGCAAATTCAATTTTTGCAGAGTCTTATTACATTGGGGCTCATTTGGTGATATTGTCAGTTGTTCTCCTTCCTCACCCCATTCCCCATGCAGAAACTTACTACGATGGTTAGTTTTGTTTTCCATGAACTCCAGAAGAGTGAAAGTCCAGACAGTGGGGAACCCTTTTGTAGAAAGGTTCCCCTGTCTTCCCAGCCAAGGGCATCCTATAGAGAAAGGGTTAGGGATGAAAAAATAACACCACCCCAATAAATTTTATGAGACCGCCTCTACTACTGCTGCTATGAAAATAAGTTGAATCAAAGCACCAAGGTTACACTTCAAGAAGAAAGCTTGTGAAGGATAGGTGGGCCTTTTTGTACATTTGCCTTGGAGTCTCAACTGTTCTGCAGTTGTCTAGTACCTTTCAGCAGAAGTAGACTATGGAAGATCAAGAAAATTATTGTTAGGTCTTTGGTGTGGGGTTTTCAGAGACTTCAGAAGATTGGGAGAGACTGCTAACAATTACTGCCAAGGATAAGCAAGCCATGTTTTTCAAATATTAGTGATTACATTGCATAGCTAGCTTGCGGATTTTCATAGCACATTTGCCTGCAGGTTTAAGTAATGTAACTGGAAATTATTTTAACACGTTTCATGACTGTAAGTTAATGTCCAGCACCAGCAGAAGGTGCAGTGTTGTTGGTCTAAATGGTAGTATTATAGATCCTAATAATTACGATGCTACCTTTGGATCGTAATTTTGGAGTATGGTGAAGTTAGTATGGGATAAATATTTAGTGGACATAAAAATCCTTTTTTTTTTTTAGCTAAAAGAGTAGCAAAAATATGAAAGTATTTGCCTAGAAATGTTCTCCTGCAATGCATAAAGGTGTCAGAGGATAGTGTTTCTCTCTCCCATGTTTTTTATTAAAATGCTTGTTTGAAGAGTGATTAAGATAATTTCTGAAGAGTTCTTTTCTTCTTACACTTACTCCTCTGTTGATGTCATACTCCTTGTCTTGTGATAACATCTTTACTACTGTAACTAAACTATTATGTATATAAGCATTCTTCTACAATTCAGCAGAGTTGAAGTAAGCAGATAACAGTGAGGAATGATTCTAAAAGCATCCGCAATAATATATTAAAAATAGATAATGAATTACAATTAATATATACCTGATAGAAGTTTTCAAAAAGACCAAGTTTTTATTGGCTTTTTAAAAACAGTTTGTAAGAAGCTTCATGAAACATAGGCCCTGAATATAAAAAGTTAATAGCTTGCAGTTATATTAATGTAATGTCTGGAATATTACATTACTTTGTTTCCAGAGATAATCAATGACGGTAATATAATATCTGCCTCTCAGAGCCAATGTATGATTTAAATTAATTACTGCTTATAAAGCACTTTGAAGTCTTTAGCAGAAAGGTGTTGCATAAGTGTAAAAGTACTATTACTAATTTAACATCACCATTAGAGTAAAGTCGGTACTTTAGGTGCATTTGCTATACTCTGCTCAATATTTTTTTATTCATCATATGCTGCGTATTAGTTATTTTAACATTTAGAAAGCTTAGTAATCTGGAAGTATTCCAAACCATTGTTCCAGACAGCAGTTAGATATTTGGGTGGATCATGTAAAAACATTGAAATGGCTGAGAAAGCATGTAAAATGTTTGTTTTAAGTAATATTACATCAATGAAACAGACATCTGCAGCACTGGACCTGATTTTAAATGTCTTTAAACTTTTTTTTAAGTTAATGTTGTATTGTCTTTTTCTAAAATTGATTTGGAGGGGACTAATATCATACTATTTCTGCTAATATACTATTTCTGCTAATATCATACTATTTCTAAAAAAGTATATTGTTTTACCTTTTGTTCAGTTTTAATTTCTGTTTCTCAAATATTTGTAGGAAATCAAATCTACAGTGTGCAGGTCTTAGGAGGTGGTGAACACCTGCCACTCACTATTATTGTTCCTATTTGGTTTTGTAACTTGATGTCAACTATCAATATCAGTATTATCTATTTTAATTTTCATTCATGTTATCTATTGTATAAGACTATTTAACAGTATGAGCAATGATGGGTCTTGAAGGTTATAGCCTCAGAAAAAGGGTATAAAATCACACTATCATATAGTGATAGTGCACTATAAAATAATGCTGCATGTTTACACAGTTGTTACCTGTAAGATTATATTCTAAATTGTCCTAAATGGAGAAAAAGAAATTTTAGGGACCTGTCCTCTATCCTTTCCAGTAGCATTGTCTTGAATTTGTGGTTAGCTCTAGAGTTCAGCACAAGGTCCACTGCCTTTGGAGCCAACTGTTAAGACTGAGTAAAACAGGAAGTAGTGGGAAGAGCAATCAGGTGACTAACAGATATGTCTTTGTGAATGGTATAAGCTGATGTTCTAACTCTCTGAAAGCAATATTAATTTAAAAGCCAAATGTGTGAGTAAATCGATTAAAAGATTCACCTGTAAGCAATTTGCTGAGTCGGCAGCAAGGAAGTTCAATTTTCAGCATGTATTTGAAAATGAGGATATTAATTACTAGTAATATTTTTTGAGTCTTCTCTTTGTGGTAGACATTTTATTTAAAAATACTGCTTGCAGTGCTAGGATTAGATAAATCCTTTCTAGGAAACTAGAAATTAATTTTCTTCTACTCTTTGAATTTATTGAACATTCTGCAATGAATTTAACATGTACTGTAAATGAATTAAGCGTTGAACCCTTTGATTTCTCTTGGGATTACTAAATCAGTTAACAAACAGGTTTGTCATCCCTAAAATGAAATGCCATGTGCCTCAGGTTCACCGATGTTGTTTTCAGATACATGCTAGAAGATTAAAGTATGCTATTAATATGAAATTTTACACATCTCAAGCTCATTTTTCAATTTATTAATAATAAAAATGAGGTTTTCCTTTTGTATCAGCAAACTGGGTGCTCATGTTTCCAAGAAATCCTTTACCTTTTATGAAAACTAGCAAACTTCAGCTTTAATTCTACATATTTCCATGCACAGGAATATCAGCAAAACTTATCAAGTAGGTACTCCAGTTTTCAAGCAGGTTTTGGGTTGAGATATTTTCTAAAAAGATGTTAAAAATTTTGAAATGTAGACAAATTATCCCTAACTTTCACGTCACTAGAAATATTTGAAAGTAATTCACATTAATACATTTAGATCTTTTTAATGTTTACCCTAATTCCTGTTGATCTTAATGATGACACATACATGCCTGCCTTATTCAGTATGGCTGTTTTCCAAGGCGAGTAGCTATCTGCAAACTATAGGATGCCTTATATGCAGCAGTTATTTAAGCTCAGGCTGCTGTATTTAATTCAGCAAACACTTTAAGCCGGTACTTGAGGCTGTGCAGCTACCACAAGAAACCCTCCTGCCCTTCTTTTGCCTCTGACTGCTCGTTCTCATGAGCATTACTGCATGGGCCTACAGGTGCTGGTGCTGGAACAGGCAATAGAGCAGCTGGAGAGTACAAACAGCAGCTGTAGGTGAGAGAGAAAAGAACTACTTCTGGTGCTGACATAGGCTGATTCAAATTATTTGTGATATAATAGCCTAAATTGTTGTATCAGGTAGGAGGCAGAAGATTGTAGTGAAATACCTATCGTTCTACTACTTTGCAGTAGCAACTGTTCCTCATGGTTTGTAGATCTCCAAACCGTATTTGTTCACATTGTGTATTCTGTGCTAGCTGCAATTTTAAAGTCCAGGTTTGTACTTCCCTAAAAAGAATGGGGGAAGGGCAAGAAGAGAAGCACTTCAGATCTGCTTTGTTTCTAAATAAATTATGAATCTCATTTACAGTTACTGGGGAAAGGATAGTTTTTTTAAATGCTTACTTTGCTTTCCACTGCAAAATATGTTAATGAAAATTGTCTACACGTCAAACCCATTCTGGAGTGATGAGAATGATCTTTGCTTTTGTTTTCAGCACCAAAGGGAATACTCCATCTCTCTCCTGATGTTTATCAAGAGATGGAAGCAAGTCGCAACAAATCAGCCCCTGGTACCACTGTAAGCTATTTGTCGTCCAAAGAAATGAGCCAGACTTCCAGCTCTTTCTTCAGCATATCTCCTACAACAAATAGCACAGCTACGATTGCCAGGGAACTTCTCATGAATGGAACATCCCCAACTGCTGAAGCCATAGGTCTAAAAGGAATATCTCCTGCTTCCCCCTGTTCTGCAGTGCAGCCTTCAAAACAGCTGGAGTATTTGGCAAGGATTCAAGGCTTTCAGGTATGGGAGGGGGAAAATGAAGCTCTTCAGCCAGAATCATAGCATTGCCATCAAGGTTTCACTCTTGCCCTCTTGAATATGGGCGTGCATGTAACTTATGTTGTAAAATTAGCTGGTGTCCAAGGCAGTTTCTGGGTCCAGGAAATACAACCCTGCACCAATATACATGTCCCTTCTTCTATTTTTTTGTTCCTTCCTTCCATTCACCTAACTGCAGGCCATCTTTCTCTCCTTTGTTTATTCTCCTTAAATAATTACAGGCTTAAATTATGCTTTTTACTTGCACATCTTTGAGGGTCTTCACCTCTTGACATTAGAATCTTTAATTATTGCTCTGTCACTGATTTCTCTCTTTGACTTTGATCCAGAAGGTGCTGACACACCACTTTAACTTTGTGTTTGTCTTCTGGTCTGGGTTGTTAAAGCTGTTACTCTGCTTCCCACCCTGCACCTCTTAGTTGTAACCTGTAGAACAACATTTTGGTCAGAAAGTGCAGCCTGGGAGCAGGCCTGGTGTTAGAGCAATGCAGAATGTTTTTGACATCGCAGTCAGTACTAGAGAATCTAAGATGTACTGCACTGGGTGAGCGCATGAGTCCTTCAGCACTGATGGCCTGTATCCAGCAATGGCAAATACCCTACATTTCATAGGACACTGGCAGCCTCTGTAGTACATCCAGTCATTTCTGCAGTGTGGAAGATGGGGAAAGGAAGCCTCTTCCTGATCACCATTACATGTGTGTAATGTACCATCGGAGGATAGGACCAGCTATGTAGAAATATTCTTTTTTCCTGTCATAGGAGGTTTTTTTGTTTGTTTGGTTTTTTTCCTTTTCAAAGTTGTGAATTTGTTTCATTTAAAGTTGGTTTCATATGTTGTAGCATATGTAATCTGATCATGTAACCAAATTCTGGAAATGGGAGGTTTCTGTTAGAATTTTTCTGTGCCTGATAATGACTTTTTTCATCAAAGCCCATGTAATTTACAAAGTATGCAGTTGTTGGAAGTGATTTAAAAGAGGCTGCTAGAATTCGAGAAATAGTGTCAAATGTTCTGTTGGCATAAGCAGCATAGTTAAATTACCTTTGCATACATCAGATATCACCAGTGGATTTGACCTAACACTGTTTCTGTCTAAAATGTATGTTCAACTTCCTTTTGATCTTCATTTTTAAAATGCCATTTTTGATACATCAATTTGAAGGTCTCTTAGTGCAAGAAACAGTAAAAGTCTAAGCCTCACTGTAGTAGAGTTAAGCTGCTAACAGGAATTCAGTTTTCCTGAGTTCCATTTGTTACCTACCTGCAGTAGAAGCAGATGAATTCCGATGAAAAGAAATTCAATCTGTGAAGTTTTCACTGCTCACTTTCACATCTTGTCAGGTTGCTTGTGTCTACTAGTAACACTTTATTTTCATAGAAGTGATGCACAATTTTTGTTACTGTTTTGATTCCTACTTACCTACAGTATGTGGTTACTGTAAAATGATTAGTTGTGTTCTGGGTTTTTTTCATGTTTTGATTCTAGATGCTGATGTAGAAATCATTTTTAAAGGGTCTTACCTTGAGCCAAAAAATATAATCCATTTCATCTGTAAACTAGACTACTACTTTTTATTTGGCCCTGATACAAATCAAGAAGTTTGGTAGTGGATCTCAATTATTAGCATCTGTCTGTTGTGTTTGTAACTGAGGGTTTTACATCATCTTAGCATGCTTTTCAGTGCCTCGCTTCAATAAGTCTGGTATCGATGTGAAACTCTGCCGCTGCTGAGTGGCTGAGCTGAGGTGGAGCAGTGAACAGAATCTCTGTGGGAAATGGCTCAGTGGCCTGGCAGGTGCATATCACAGGTCTCTTCACCGTTTCAGCCTAGAAAGCTCTTTGTGTTTAAGAGTTTAAAAGCCGATTTCTTTACAGGTTAACTTTCTCAGGCATATTTACTAAGCAGAAAACTACTGCATTTGCAAACAGATAGCTTGTTTTATGTTTCCTGAATGACCCAAAATGATTTTTAAATTGTTAGCATGTATTTGTATTCTGGTCCGGATGATAACCATAGTTTTGTCTTTCATTGAAGAACTTATACATTCTGTTCTGTTACAATGTACTTTTGAAATTTTTTTAAAAAAATCAATAAATACTCATATGATGTTTCATTTGTAAATGTAAAAAAATGTTATTTGCTTATTTGAATGGGTTTTTTTGAACTTCTTTAGCTGCAGGGGACATGTCTTTCAAATGTGATTATTTAATTTAAATTCTTCTAAACTGTTTGTATATGATCACAGCCACGTTCTATTGCAAGCCCTTAATATTAAGAGTTTTTGGGACCAATGTGTGGAAAATTACTAAAACATTACATTTTAATGTTTTATGGCTTGTTATTCTAAAGGTATTTGTAATTGATAAGCAGCAGCTCAGTGTCACTGAAGAACAGGTGTTTAGCTTGGATACTTTGAAGGCTTTGGCTTCAAATTACCAATGATAATTAAACACAGATACTTCAAGCAAGCCTTTACAAACTCTGAATAAAGCATTTTTAGTGCTTGCTTCATATTTATGAATACAATCTGCCAGTTAATTGTTTTGTAGACTTTGCCCAGAAATTGTTTAAAGGAAAATTCAGCGTTGGTAAAATTGTTATTTTTAAGTGACTATGTGGTATTTTGGACATTTTTTTGTAATAGATTATGAAAGTTACAGTTATTTTTGCTCACTGTTTAAGTGCATTAAATCCTTCTGAGACTTTGTTTAAATGGAAACATTTAGAAAAGCTTTTTGCATATGAATAATTTGAGTCTCCAGTTTTTACTGGGGTAAAACACAAATTGCAAGTAGTCCAGTAGGAAATTCCCCTGGGAATTTCCATGAAGCAAAGATTTAAAAAGCCATGACTGAGTGCCCACAGTCAGTCCTCATGCGTAGCTGCAGCCACGCTTGTCTTGCCTCATTAACAGGAGTTAGAGATCTTAACTTTTTCTCCATAGTGGCTACATAATTAAACCTCACACAAGATATAATTTCTACATGATGCATTTCTTTGATTGCAATGGTTATGCAATTTATTTCTCCCCCCCCCCCCCCCTCCCCTTGCATATTTGTTTAGTGATTAACTGTTCCATTGATGGATTAGAATGCTGTGTTGTTGGGCGTTTCTAAATATTTCTCCTTTCCCCAACCAGTAGCATAAGTGCATGTTTCTGAGTGACTGCACATACAGGAGAAGTCCTGTTGAATGCTCTAGAATCAGGTTCATTTGCAGCACATACATGTCAGCCTATGGTTTTGAATTGTTGGCAGACGATTGTTTCACACTTTGTATGAGGGGTGACGTTGAGCTCAAACCTTTTCCTTCAGTGGTTTTAAACAAAATAAACACTTATTTGCTTTGTTGGAGGCTGGATGTGGAAATCGGCCTAGGAATGGTTGGATCTCTCTACTAGAGATATGTATGTGAGGAAAACTTCAGGGAAATTCAACCTTCAGTGAATTTCAAGGAGAGGGCTGTTGTTTTGGTCTGATCTGTACATAACTGTACATTTATTGGAGCAGGTAAAATTTTAAAAAGCACCTAAATACCATTTTCAGAATTGATACAGGCACTGTGAATGCTAATGTCAAGTCATTTAGAGGTTTAAAATAGTTTAAAAAGCTAGATGCTTCTTAAGATTTTCATAAACACCTGTGCAGATTAGGTACCTGGCTTCCAGTTCACTTGTAAGCCTGGGCACCCTCTGTAGTGTTTTGCAAATCTGGGCTCTTGTCCCACGCTGTGAGCTCATTGCCTGAAGTCAGTCACATCTTTGAGACTTCTGCCCTGGTGCTGTGCTCTGCCCGGCTTCCCAAATAAAGGACGGTGGGTGACCCTCACATCTGTCCCACCTGAATTTGTGAAGATTTGTGAATCCCAACCCTGGTTTTACCCAAGATCTCTTTGTCTTTGACCAGTATTTAATGCACTGTCAGAACTGGTTGACTGTGTTCACGATAGTTAGAGAGTTCTCAGTCTTTTTAATAATAAAGAGATGGGGCCTGAAACTCTTTCTCCAGCAAATCTCATAGTCATGAAAGTCAGATTTTAGTTCAGTGGGCATTTTTAATAGAAAAGGAATGAGTGAGGGATTCAGGGTTAAGCCTGAAGAAAATAATTGACATATAAATTACTGTCATCACAACTTTCACATCTTGAAATTTGATGCAATTACCTTTATCTTCTTTCATTAACATTTTGTGTCCAAGTATGCCAACTCATTGGTGCTGGCTGAAATAACAATTTCAATCCCAAAGTTATTTTCCAAAGCAGTTCACAATTAAGAAATGTTGCTTACTTAGTTAATTTTGAATCCATTTGACTTCACTAGATGGAAGCAGCTTTCCTTTCGTTAGTTCTTGTTCATTCTGTGACCCAGTGAAATATGTATACTTAATTTGCAAGAGCTCCCTGGGAGTCTTGACATCAGCTATTTCCCTTCTTTCTTTCCTCTGAAGGTGATTTTTACCTCAGTAAAAGCAAGCAGAATTTTTTTTCAATTGAAGTTTTATTGGTCTTTGCCAGCACACCAGGATAATTACTTTTTTGTGATCTTCAGTGTAATGTAGGACTGGAAACTGAGGTCTGATCATTCACCTGTACAAATCATTGTATCTCTGAAGGCAACAGAGTGACACACCAGTTATGGATTTGGGCAACAGGACTGCGCTTCAAAATGTTCCATAAACTTGTAATATTCACAAAATAGCCACAATAAGAAGAAGGCAGCTACAGCAAGACATTTACCAGGCTTTTGAGCTCTTGAAGAACACAAATCTCTGAACTAGCTTTGAAAATTGCAAGGATTCATTGGTACGGATTACAAGGTTAGGGAGAAACACAAGCAGGAAAAAACCCCAAGCATTCACCATTGACTGCAGATTCAAATAGCTACAGTAAAGGAATTATGAGACTTTAAATTGTTCTGGTGAGTAGAAGAAAGGTGAAAGCGTTCTGAAAAATGCTCTGTGTTGCATCTCATTCTCAGCTGAATCTCCCTGCTAAGGAGGCCAATGGGAAGAAATGAAAACAGACTAACAAGAATACTGTGGTGAAGGTGAAAGCTTCAATAGAGGGCTTTGAAGCATCACATTAAAATGAAGTTTCCATGGTTTCCCAGAAGATCAGTGGGTATCTCCTGTCCCTGGGTCTCTCATGGACTATAGACTAGCTTACCATCCCAAATGTCCTGTCTCAGTTTGTACAACAGACGATCTTCTTTTTTCTTCGTTGTTTTCATTTCCATTCTTCTCTCAGGACAGAAAGCAGCAACTTCTCTTTGCTTCTTTCAGCCTTGCTCATGGCTAGAAATTTAATCATTTTGTGGTGATAGTGTTCAAGTGATCATTTATTTAGGGGTGAACTGGAGCTGAGCTGAGGTAAACTGAACAAAAACCAGCCCATCTTTAATCAGTCATGAGTCACTGATGTGATTTTCCTCAGATTACCCCAAATCACTTTGCAGGGCTGGGGGGATTAAAATTTTTCTGTGTTTTGGGGGAAAGGGTTCTATGTATCTAACCTACTATAATGAATATAGTATAATTATAGTGTTAGTTGTCAGACAGAGTGTATTTTCAAAGTTCCCTATAGATGAATGAGTGAGAAGGTATGCTTTAGCAAGTCACCAGCTAAAGCCAATGAGGGAGAGTGTAGCAAGTGCTAAAAACTAGAACATAAATCTAGATTATACTGTTTTGTCCTTGAACGTGTCAGCTGCAGAAGGGTTTGTAGGCACTGTCAGCTTGGGACTGGAATCTCAGCAAATGAGCTAGTAATGGGGAGCACAAAAGTCTCACTGTTGATTCAAATTAAAAAAACAAAACAAACCCACAAACCCAACAGTTAAAGGAAGCTTTTGAAATTATAACATCAGGCTTCCTGGTATCATTAATGTAAAATGAATTTGATGGCTATGTCAGAAAACTCTTTTTATATAAATGCTACTTTGAAGAAGATCTTATCTCCAAAAATCATGACAAATTAGGATATTAAAAAAAGAAAGTATATGTAGAATAATGTTAAACAACAGTTTAGAAATAAAGCTGTTAAAGCAAATACTGCTTCATCCACATTAGACGCCAGCCTCCCCTGTAATTCTCTGTATGTAGCTGTGCATCTAGTCCCCCACTCAAGAGACTTCTTTCCTAGCAGGATTGACCAGACTGCAAATATTAGTGAAATTGTGTGTACAGTCAGGCCCAGAGGGACCTGTGGTCATCTGATTTGCCTTCATGTTAACACTCAAAGGGCTGTGGGAATTAGTGACATTTATATTTAAAAATAAGTACTCATTAAACCCTTGCTCATGAAGTAGCTTAAGAGCAGCTGTGTTGCCTTGTATTACCAATGCCTGCTTCTGCAAAACAAGCTGTGGCATCAGGCTTTTGGTTCCTCTCCCAGTACCGTGGGTCTTCGTCAAGTTTACTAGCACAGTACCTGCTCATTGGTCAGATTGGTTTCTGTAAAATGATGTGTGGAATGATGTGTTTTCTCATCACTGAAAATACTGAAGTCTGGCCTTCAGAAGGATGGTATCTTCCTGTGTGTTCGTAGTGTTCCACACTCAATGACCAGTACAGTAATCTCAACAGCAATGGCTGGCTGGAAACAGAGAATAGTTAATGCTTGCTTCACTCTTCACTTCGGTGACAACCTTCATAATGAGAAGAAGTGTACGTGGAAACATTCATGCTGTTACTAGAAAGTTATTTTAAACCCAAACAATTTTCTCTTTCCAAACTAACCAAGTTCCTCTCTCATCTCAAGTCAGTTGTTCAGTATGATACCCAAGACACAGGCTCCTCCACAAATGCTCCACACCAAGCTCATCCTCTGTGTGTGTGTTATTAGCAGAACACAAACTCCCTCACTCACATCCCTCCTTTTTTTAGCCTGTGTGGTGAAAATAGGAGATCCCAGCCTTGCCACTTTTTCATATTTCCTTTGCCTGTGAAGTATAAAATTAATTTCAGCTCCTCTCCCTGAAAATGCAGTAGTTATCTGAATATTCCTAGGTGAATGGATCAGAGGCAGACAAGTTGTTTCTGCAAAAAACATATCAGGTGTAACTTACATTGTTTTGTAGTGCTTTGCAGGGTTTTAATTTCTAAATAATTAATTTATTATTTTTAACATATTTTTCATATTCATTTTTTGTGGGGAAGATTGTATTCAGTGCTTCAACTCAGTTAAATTACTCTACTGTGTCTATAAATATATACATATTTTAGTTATAGAATAGAGGAAGTGAACAGGGTTGCAAGGTACTCTTCAACATAATAATGGGTTTTTTAATAGAAAGCCATGTCCCACCTCCTGATTTCAGCTTCCCTATGACACAAAAACGTTTCTTTGCACTCTTGAATACCAGCCATTGAAAATAGGGTTGCTCACTTTGCACGTGCACCACAGGAACTCTGCCCTTAAAAGCACATACCTGGGCTAAGGTTAACACATGGAAGGTAAACAGTAAGCACCCAACTGTACTGATTATCCCCTACATGCAGTGGGGTTAAGCTGGTTTTCTCTTAGTTAGAACCAAACATGACATCCAGAAGTACGATAGGGTTGTGTCTGCCTTGCTTGACTGAGCATAATGTATGGCCAGACTTTCCAGATCTCCTGCAACACTGAAACAGGAGCTCTGAATTCAGGGGATATCTAAATAGCATGACAAAAGGGACATACAAAGTTATGTGGCTCAGATGATAAACTTGTTTAGCAAATATTTTATGTATTCTCTTTGGAAACTGTATGAAATAAGGTTTTTCACTCTTATTTGTACTTCACATGTTTTTATAATGTCAAATGTCTGCCTTACTGTAGTCGGGAATGTAAAATACTACCACAGGAACCTGCCACAGTGCCTTTAGTTGGCTTGTTGTTACCTATTTATGGTACAGTGATGGTTTATTTCTTAGTCGAAACCCTAGGGTGGTATTTTGATGAAGATTTAAGACTGTGGTACAGCTGCTATTCATGGACCATGTAGGAATAGCTCAAGCCTTACTGCTGAACTGTCAGTCTTTATGTTGCCGAGTGTCTTTACCCTTCTGTGCAGTAGCTACGGTGGAAACTTTGCCCACTGCTGTGAAGCAGACATGGCGATTAATGAACCTGAGGCGTGCTAATCAAACATATGTTTTCTTGACACAATGATTGTGTTATATATCACATCCAAGTGCACAGGCCTTTATCTTTCCTTAATGATCTAGCAAGGGGGCTTTTTAAAATGTAGGTGTTTTTCATGCACTCCTTAGATTTGTTCCACAGGGGGTGACCATTAAAAACATCTGACGGGCATGCAGTTAGCCAGCTCCCTGCTGAGATTAGTAAAATACTATATTTAGTAATCGCACTACATCAAGGAACTCCAGCATTGCAGGAAACAGTTTGATTCAATGCCTTTTTCTGATTTTTTGAATTTTTTTTTTATTGTATGTCTTATTTTTTCATCTGGACAATTTTTTTTAATTTTGGTCTTGTTTTTTGTATCTATGCTTCAACTTTTCATAAAAGATTTTTTCCCCAATTTTTTTTGTTTGTTTTCACTGTACACTTTCACTTGTTCTGCTACCAGAAATAAAATATGTGGAGTTGTAAAACAGGTAGTAAGAATGCAAATGAATATTCAGAATCTCTTTCATTCTTCTCCATGTCTGAAGAGACTAATCTATTATTTGTTAGGAGAGCTCTATGGATGATATGAAGATTTAGGCTTTTAAGTACTGGAATACTATACTGTTAAAGGTCCTAAAATTTGCTTTGAGAAAATGGTTGAAATGAGCAAGTATATTTAATTTATTTTCATGCCAGGAGTATTTCTTTACCAATAAATACGCACAAAACAGAGTTTGAGCTCAAACAAACAGGATTGTTTCATTTTTTTTTAGTAGATGACATGACTAATAGTAGATGAGCAATGAAAAGAGACAGATTTGGAAAAGAAAAGCATTTCACCAGGAAGCTAAAGAAAGAAAAATGTTTCATTAAATTCTTGTCCAAGTCAAAATTACTGTTTTAACATACGATTTTTGAGCCCATGCTGATTTGCTTGTTGCTGCAAATCCAGAGCAACCTATGTAAAATCTTGGAAATTATTCTGGAAATTCAGGACTAAATTGGGTGCTTTCCCTTTAAAGGGCAAATTTAAAGGAATACCATCCTTTGTTCTAACAAAATAGTCTGGTCTTGTCAATCCAGAAGATTTGTGCATTGCTGAACATAATGGCATTTTATTACCTAGTTTATTTCTGTCTAGTATTCTAAGACTCCTGCTGATGCTTTGACTCAGAGTAGTTTTTAGTTTGGAAACACGAACTCCAGTGTCACAGATGACTTCTTTCTTTTGGTAATTCATACTATTTTTCTAAGAAAGTGTTATGTTCAAGAAAGAAAGTGTTTGGCCAGACAGAAGTTGTGTTTCAAACTGTGAACATCTAAGCAGCAGTGTGAAAATAGTAGCCTTTAATTTTGCTCCCTTCAGTCTCTTGTTAATGCACAGTTTGCTTATTTCTAACAGTAGTTTAGTATATTATAGGTAAGCTGAACTACTCCGTAGTAGTAGAACAGGTTTCTCACCTTCCCCAGTTGTGAATCAGTAAACCATAGCCCTTATTCAGGTAAAAGGATGGATGTTC
The DNA here is from genome assembly GCA_907165065.1 of Caprimulgus europaeus. The sequence goes on from OU015525.1 coordinate 34,253,951, forward strand.
AAATTCAGAAGTGCCCACTGAAGACCAGCAGACTATCTTGTTCTTAAAGTTAGGGACATTATATTTACAGAATCATGTATTCAAATTGACTGTGGCCATTATCTGAAATTGCATATTAATCCAGTGTGTTAAAGTGGCTTATTGCAAGACAAATCATGCAGTATTTTAACAGTTTCTAGCAGAACATTTGCACACAGGGAACGATATTATAATAAAGCTAGATTCAAGAGACATCTGTATATAAAAATGAAAGAAATGAGAAATTTCCTGCTTTTGGAGCAGCATTATGGTAAAAATAACCTTAAATGTAGTTTTTTCAGCAGTTTTATGCAGTGTAATTTAGTTTTTCCTTTATGAACTAGCATACAAGGTTGAGAATTTTGGCTATGCCATTCCACATTCAGTTGTAACATTGTAAACATTCATACTGTATCTTCTTTTATGTCAAGCTATAAATGTCCATCAAAATATTTGCATCTCTTCAGTAATTTAAGATATTAAAAACAAGGGCCAAATTTCAACATAGTTTTCAAATGGTTTCAGACCTTTGCATACATTTCTATATACATACACCAACTAGTAGTACCCCTCCATACATACTCATACCATGCAGCTTGTTCTTGACTGAAGGAGTCTGTGAAAAGGATATACAGTTGCATCTTGTGAGAATATCAAACATGAAAGCATACATGTATGAGTAAATCCATGGCATGTGCTTGTGGAAAAAATTAGTTCTAGAATTTATTTCATTATTTTGATGCCCAGGATGCACTTTGCGTTTTACACACAGACATTTCGTGCCGTGCCCACGCAGCACGAGTGCTGTGTTTGGAATTCCCGAGCTGGCTGTATATGCTTTATCTCAGGTATTCCGCCTGTGTAGTTACCCAGCAGAAAAGCTAGCAGTGTTCTTTGCTTTTTCCACTAAACAAGCAGGCTCATTTGGAGTTACTGCCAGGATCTTGTTGTTGTGGCACTGCTTTGTGCTGTGCAGACATACCTTGGAGAAGAATTATGTGTAAATCACTCATAATAGTCTGAGGCTGGAGTCTTGCATTTTACTCAGAATCTTGCACAACCCTTGCTACAGACGTCTGTATGCTGGCCATTATTTTCTAACGAGATCCTAATGCTGTTCTATAAAGTCTCTGCTTCTATGTTATCCAAATAAAACATTCTGAATGTTAATAAGTGAAATTTCATTGCTGTTTAATCCTTAAAATGCACTGAGCTAATTTGTGAGTATCCATTAATTACAAAAAATTGAAGGCTGAAAATTAGGTCGTGGACGTAGATAGTAATTATATTTTTATTTTTACCTCCATAATGTACGGAAAGGGAAAATGGCCAATTGTGGTTAGGCCAGAGGCCTTAATGGTGGGTTATAGTCCCAGCAAAGCCATTCCCTCCTGCCGCTGCCAAGTGAACTTGGACAAGTCATTTAACATCTGTCTGCGAAGTGTCCTTACCTGCCTAATAGTTATTGCCAAGATGAGCTGTAGTTAAGCACTCTTGACTCTTAAGGCACAGAGGAACTTGCAAAAGTGTTACTGCCCTTGTGAGTCTCAGTAATGGACACGTAATCACTGTTGGAGCCCTTGGCCAGACTTCAGTTGCCACTCCTTGATCACAGATACTGAATCAAGTATTTGCCGTGCCTTTGTGTTCCCCTGTCTGAGATGATAATTATATTCTCAAACCAGATTTATAGACGTTCAGGTTCTTCCCATGCTTGGTCATAATAGCGTGGATGTATAAACTGAAATATTTTCAACATACTGCTGGCTGAAAATCTAGAAGCATCTGCTGCTATTTAGACTATTTGATAACTATTTGACTACTGCTGTTTCTTTCTGAGTGCCTATTTTGGACATTCTGCTCAAATAGGTCAATACCTAGCACTCTTGGTTGAGAAAAAAACCACAAACTTTGGAGTGTAGATCAAATTTGAATAAGAAAGCAATAAAACAGAGAATTTGAGAATGTAGCAGCTGGACCGACAAATAACAAAAACAGGTTACTGGGAAATTGCACATACGCATGCCAAATGTAGAAGAAATCTGGGTGTTTCTGCTGACTGCACAAATCTGTAGATTAGAGAGATTTAATAAAAGGACAAAGTTTTATTCTCTTCCCCCTTCAAAGTCCATTTTTTTGTTTTTCATATCACTCTTCATATAGTTAACATAGAAAGTGTTTATTATGGTTCTACTGAAGAGCTTCAACAGGGCAAGAGGTAGTTAGAGGACTGTTGTCTAAGAAATTGCAAAGTAGTGGCCTTGATGCATTCAGATGCATAATAAAGTTCCTTTGGGAAAGTTAAGCCTAGAAAGATCCCAAAATTCTGCATTTATTGCAGTTTCAGTGTTGGACTCTAAAGGGGGTATGGATCAAATCTGCTATTGCAGATAATGTCATGTAATATTAATCATAATTTTTCCTCTGGATATCTCCTGTTCTTTCAGCTTGTTAACCTTGCTTTATTCCAGTGAACATTATTCATACTATTCTCATTAAAAACAAGCCTACAAACATGCTGTGCAGTTCAGAAAGTGCTGTTTTTCCATTTCTCCATATGGGCTCCAAGACAGGTACTTTTCTTAGTCACCAGATTTTGCCCTTTTTGCTACCTCATGCTTGCAGTACAGAGTCATCCTCTTGAGCTTTTCTGCCCCATTTCTCCACATCGCATTCCCACAACACATACTCAGCAGAATATCTAGCTTGCAACTAGATACCGCAGTTGTGGAAGCTTGATAAGTCCTTGTCATAACAGTAGTCCCTGACATTTAAAGAACTTCAGTTTATATTTGCAAGCCAAATTTCATACCTTCGTACTTCTTTCAATTAATCAAAGTTAAACCATTGTATATGTGAAGGGGCCTCTTGTGGTTTCTAAGTAAGTAGTATGGCTTTTCTGGCAGAGAGCCACAAGCAATTTAGTAGGCACATATTGTGGGGGTTGAGAGGAAGAGAGACAGGGATAATCCAGAAAGCTTTAAGAAGGGCTGAGTGAAATCAATATTTCTATACACAGTACAAGAATTTCACATTCTGTATCTTACTTTTGTCCACAGCAAAACTGTTTTAAGGTGTTGTCAGTAAAGTAATTCTGAAATATAGCACTGACTTGATTTTCCTCTCGCTCCTCCAGTTTTGCACTGGTTTTGCTTCAGCTGAAATATTCCAAATTTCCACCTGTGGTAAAGAAGAGTTAGGGACAGGGGTTTTAATATGCATGGTGTACAATTAAGTTGTATGTGTCACTAAAACATTTCCACAGGAATAACTCTAATATGGTTCCTAGTTGTCTTCAGAAATAATAAAGTTTAATTTTGTGGCCTAAATGTCAAGATGAGGCTTTATCATGTAACTGTTGCCTGAGAGCTATACAGCTGTAAATAGATACTAACATAAAAGGTCTGTCTCCAGCAGAGCTGATCTCTCTTTCCATTTCTGACAGGGGTCACATAGCCAATGTAAATTACCACCATAAACTAAATTCCACCTCTCCTGTAGAACAAAGTGCTTGATCCGCCTGTCTAGAAGCCAGGAGCTACGCAGAGAACTGTAATATTTCAACAATTCAACATGAGTGGCAACCTGTTCTTAATAATGAAACACAGGCAACATTTAATTTCATTTTGTCTCAACATATTACAATCCATCTTTTCTTTAGGGGATTTAAGAACTATCTGAAGGGAATCTGAAGACAAGGAAAATAATTCAAATAGAAGCGCTATTTCATGCAAGATGCAGGTTCAACAGGCACATCTTGACATCAGTAGAGAATGAGTTACTCTTAGAAAAGGGTAGCCTAGACATCTCAAGGAGAATGTGAATTCTTCTCCATTTTATCTGTCATTTTATTTAATTACAAAATCAAATTCAAATATGCAACATTAGCCATGCCAAAAGAGTTAGCGGATTTTAGTAGAAATGGAATTACACTTGAAAAATTTAAACTATTATTGCAAAGTTTTTGGAGGTATAATGATTTACATGGATGTTTTATAACTAAGCTACAAAATGCTGTTAAAAATGACATCAAGCCTGGAAACTATAACTTAACACTAGAGTCTTATAATTTTATAGCTACAACTTCTTGAATTCAGTCTCAAAAGTCTCAGAAACTGAAGAACACAGGATTTAACAAACAATCCAACAGACATATCAGCAAATTTGGCCCCAGTTCAGAATGTAACTACATAGCATATTTTACACACTCCTTGTTTTATATTGAAGATGAATTCAATGTAAATGTTTGGAATTCTTCTTACAAACTTGTTGAAAAGGGACAGTATTTTAGCATGACTCCCTTGTACAAACCTGGTGTTTAGCAGATTACGTATGTTATTCTGTTATAGGTACACTACAGTGATAGACAAAATGGCAAAGAGTGTATGACCTGTTTGACACTGTCTCCTGTGCAGATGACTTTCCAAGGTATCGGAAGCTCCATTGAAGCCAGCCATGACCAGGTATAATACCTTCACCCCACACTCTTGTAATTTTATTAATATCTAGTAAGGCCAGAATGCCAGCATTAGTAAATTTTAAATTTTAACACATCTTGCACTTTTTGGATGGCGTGTTCTTGTCACTGGGATTTACCTATCTTGCCATAGTAAAATCCTGATTAGATCTAGAGTTACTCAGAAGGAGACAAAACTGTGTTGCCTTTTATATATTTTTAAGATGTATTAAAAAAGCCTAAAGAGCTTGCTTTGGTTTTAAAGTCAGATGTAAGGTTTCTGCAAAGGTTTTGTTTAATTTTATGTATGTATCAGGTCTTGTCTGTCCTATTTTTACTAGAAGATTACGGGTAGCTGGAAAAGCTGAGATGAAGCCATCATCTCTAGCAATCATCTATCACAAGAAACTGACATTTGAGAGGGGAAAGGGATTTTTAATCAGACTGTGTAAAACTCCCATTTTGTTTGGCTGTTCTTAAAACATTTAATTCAAGGTTCTGGCAAAAAGCCAGGAGAGAAAAAAAGAGTCTCAATCACTCATCACCCTGCTGCTTCAGATGGCAACTGAGGGGGACTTCCATTCCAGTCTTCTTGTCCTCCAACACTCATGTATAAAAGGAAGACAAGACTTTGATACAACAATTTTTTTAAAAGCAAAAAGGAAACAAGTAGAAGAAAACTTTAAACCAAACCTTGCACCTTTCAGATCTTCAGTAGATTGGAAAAAGTGCTGTTTTTATTTACCCTCACAGGCCATCTTTAAATCGTACTGTGTTCACTTTTACTGTACATTTTATCAAACTCTATGTAATATTTTCTAAGGAAAAAGGGAAACTCACCTTTGGAATTATGAGAGTTACTTTGGGGGAAAGATTCAGGCAGTCTTTGCCATATTTTAGGTTGGTGGGGCTTTTTATTGGAAGTTTCTAAGTTAGTTGTTAACATAAACTAAGCCCATTAGTTATTTACATGGTAACATGGGGATACTTCCTCTCCTTAAGTGTTTGGTATTTTACAGTAATGGAGAGCTGTGGTAAGTCAGACCCTACTTCGACAGACGTAATCCATTCAATTCTCATTTCATCCAGCAACTTGTTTATGCTGTTCTAAAGTTGCTCTGTTTTTCTTTCACTAAGGATCGCCTTTTAAAATTTAGTTATAACTCAAATACAATATTTAGACATTTCAATGAATTTAAGGTGGTCCCTGTCAATTTGGTAACAACTACATTCTGGGCTACCAGCCAGCTTGGCCTTTGTCTTAGCATTTATTTAGGCTAGAGTATGATATGTAAACAGAAGAAAGACTTTTTGTAAGCAAAAAGCACATTTAAGCCATCTGAATAATTATATATTTAAGACATCTAAATGAAAAAGTGTTGTTGAGCCTGAAAAGTCAAGCACCTAGAAATTAGGAAATTCCAGATTATGTGCAACATTAGGTTGATCCCAAGTGTACCCATTCAGTGCTCCAAACAGGATATTCTTCTGGGAGGAAAAAAAAATTGCATAAAATCACATAGATAAAGATTATACTATGGCATGTACACAAATGGATATTTGCTTGGGCCATTATGAAGCTAGAATTTCCTAATCTTGCTTCAATTTGAAGTTTCAAAAATGTTCATTGTTGGTTTTAGTTATGTAATTTACCACAGGGTACTTAAAAGGAAAGAAAAAATGTTTTGTCATTGCATGATGGGGTGGTTGCTGTGTTACTGAACCCACATCACTTGTGCAAAGATTTAATCAAATTAATCATCAAAAAGCCAAGTGCCGAACATTAGGTCAAAAAATAGATCCACTTACTGGCCAGGAGTCACAGGGTTCTGCTTGTCCCCTTCCTACATATCAAAGGAATTCCACTTTCTGGGGAAGAGGGATGCTACTGACTGCTTGTGTTTGATAAGGGGGATGGCAAGACTGGATTGCAGCATCACCTAAACAAATAGAGAAAATGAATCATTAGCAAAAAACCAGAAAGTGCATCAAGTATTTGTCAGGCACTGGAATTAATTAATGACAGAGCTCTTAATGGACCAACTTAAAAAATCACAACTTTTCTTTCTTGTTCCTCTGTGATTGGTATGATTTTGCTTGTTTTTCTACCATTTCCCTCATAGCAGGTTTATTGGATACTCTTACTCCTTTTATAAAAAGAGGGGACAGAAATGCTGTGCCTGTCATATGTTAAGCTGAATTATCCGCATTTTAGAGTTTCAAATGAAGTAAGTGCAAGATAGCGATGTGCTATAAAACTTAAACTCTCGAAACTCTTCTTCAATTTATGCAACCTGTTAATTTTAAATCGTCTCTTTTGTATGGAATGATAATTAGGATGGGCTACTTACCTGGAAGCCTGTGATTGCAGTGGAGGCCTGTTGATTTGTGTCAGCTATGAGGCTTGGCATAGTTTAACTTCAAGATCTGTCCACTTCTGTGCTTATGAAGATAATTTTTCTCATGATCGTTCTAAAATACAGATTCTATAAATTTTGTGCTTTTTAATGGAAAACTGAATTAGAGTCTGGGATAATTTCTCTGTGGGAAAGTGGTGGAATCTGTTGTGTGAGAATATCTAATAAAACAGCTATATACCAGATTTTTCACTGTGTTGTGACAGAAGAACCACAGCTGACCACATACCTTGATCAAAAAAAGAAGTAGAAATTAAAAAAAAGAAAAACAGGTTCCAAATGGCATCTCCAGCACTCTCGTCTACCTTTTAGATTGGACTTGTGGTTTGTAATATAGATATATCTCTCTATTCACATCCAGCAAGAGGTTTGTTACTCAGCAGATACTACTGTGGTTACTATCCCTAATAGGTATATTATCTTGCTTTTGCAAGTAAACCAAGACTTGACACAGCAGTTTTTTCAAGTCACTTGCTCTTTTCCTGTATCTGCAGGGAGTTTTCATTCTCCAGATTGGTTTAGCTTGTGATTTTAATGAGTCTAAATTTTTCCCCACATACTTCATTTGAGCAATTTAAGATTAAAATAAACATTTCATACTGATACACTAATTAGTGTGTATTTCAAATGGCTGATTGACAAGGCATATCTAATGTGATCATGAAGCAGTATCGTAGCAATTGCTGGTCTTTCATTTTCCTTTCGGCAAACTGTAGAAAAGAAAAACATTCCTGAAGTACCACTGCATTCTAGCCTGCACATGTTTTGTTGGGTTGTGCATTCAGGTGTGCCAACCTCTTTAGTAGAAATTTTGTGGGGTTTAGAATATTTTTTCCTGAATTACTTCTCTTTCTGTTTTCTCTTTCCCAGTATCAGACTATAACTATAAATTTATCCTTTTTTTAATGGCTACTAGTCTGTTTTTTTAACTAGAATTTAGCTATAAGCAGCGTTTAGTTAAAATGGTCACCACTTTCTAGTGGCTTTCTCAAGCAAAATTGACTTTATCCTTAACAGTGATAAATCCTGGTATTTTTTACCTTGCTGTGGGACTGGAGTCAACCTATTCTTAGGGTTTATGATGGATTTTAGGCATATAGTGTGAAGCTGAGGAATTAATTGAATTTGGGTGATACAAAGAAACTGACAAGAAAGTCAGTCTGGGTAGTTGTTCTAATTTTGTCACTAAGAAAATTCAAGGTATGAGGAGTGGGAGACAGAAAAGGGAAAAATTCAAAGATAGAAGGCTATATTAGGAAAATAGGTGTAATGGAGCAGAAAACTAAGAAAGTGCAGGGAAGTTGGCTAGTGAATGTCTAAAGGCCAAAGGAGTGGTATAAATGGAGCAAGTTAGATATAAGTGGAAGAGGGTGCTCAAAAACCTCACCAAAATATGTAAAGACATCTTCCCTACTGCTTAGCCTGAAAGTCTTACAGAGTTCTGCCAGCTTCTCAAAATATTGAACATGGCATTCCTTGTAACGCATACAAATAAATACCTTTCAGCTTTAGGAAGCTGGATTGTGTGAAGAGCTCTTCGAGTTCTTGAGCAAAGACATAGTGAGAACTTTTAGTTAGAAGATGTAATGCTATTGGAGCAAACTACTGAAGGATATAAAGATTTGTTTCCCCTGAAGACTCGTAGTCAGTACAATAAAGTTGTTAGATATACTTTACTCAATACAAATTACTGGACTCACTGTAACAGTAGCTAAACTAAATTGGACAGCCTGTGTCGTGTAAGATGGCCTGTGACATAGTTTCAGTCTAAGAAGTGATACTTCTACTTATGATACGTCTTGAACAAGCCAGTGTCAAACTCTGTTTCCATGTTTGTGTGTATATATTGGGAACTTGCAATGTTACCATCTTTTGTGGCCTTGTAATAATTGCTATTTTTCTGAATACTTCGTCTCTAAATGACTGTAAAACTCTGCTTCAGGGGTATATGCTCCTGTGGTTCTTACAGCTTTGAACAAGAACCTGAAAACAAAAACCATCTTAGGTTCATTCTTAAGGCTTGCTGAACAACAGGCAAATTGAAAGTATGATAATTTATTTTTAAATACAATTATTTTAAAGTCATTCCTGGTGATGAGGAAGAACAGATTGGGCCCATTTTGAGATTTTGAGTGCTTGCCATGGAGTATTCTGCCTTTACAACTGAATTTTTAACATCCAGTAACTTGACATTCCTTGAGGGGTGACCAGTTCTCTACTTAGATTTCAAGAGACAGCTCAAAGACCAGTGCATTTTCTTAAATTCTCATTACTTTAATACTTTTTTATTATTTTAGAGGCTTTAACATGTGTGTGGGTTTTGGAGCTGGCAATACTGCCCATTTGTTTATTACTGGCTTCTACTCTTTACTTCACCCAATAGTCCCAAAGAGATGTGCTATTAAACTGATGACAAAGAATATTTTATGCTCCTATCTTGAATCTATGCTTTCTTAATCCCATCTATTATATTTATGTTGTGTATTAGACCATGTTTTTAGAATTCTTCTACACATTACAATGCATAAAATAGAATATTTCTATTTTCTCAAACAGGTAAATATTGTGTAATGTTTTATATAATCTACCACTATTATAACTTCTATTTTCAAGTATAAAAATAGCTGGAAAGAAAATCAGGGGCAGAAATTGTAGAAGTGGAAGAGCTACTGATGAGATAGACTTGGTAAGAGAGTCCAGCAGGGAGGGGCTGTACTGAAAGGAAGATGCCACACTCAGCAGTTTCAGAAATTGCTGATGGAAAGCTTGACAGACAGCAGTGACAAACAAACTGAAATGAGGTATACAGCAAACCATCATTGCTGGCCTGCAAACAGGTGTTTCTGGGCAAGTTTAAGGGATTGTGGAGATGCCCAGGGGTGAGCAGCTCCTAGTGTTGCTTGAATACAGCAAAGGTGGAAGTAGTACTCTGGGGACAGAAGACCACAGAGGTGGGTGACAAGACTTGAGGGAAGATGCTTGGAGCATTGAGACTTAAGATTTGAGAAGAACTTCACCTTGTAACAGCAAAGACATACTGTATATGAAGGTCTGTATCTCTGTGTTATGGTCTGAGAATTGTTTATAGAGCCTGCTCGGGAGGCAGCATCTGGGAATTTGTGCCAGCCGGAGTCACTGGCTGACTTACTTGTAAGAAAAACAAAAGCCCAAAAAACTAATGGTGCCATCAGTGAGTATGCACAGGATAGGAATTTGTTTGATGCCATAACCAAAAGAGATGAATGGGATTGGGTTTTTCGTTAAGACAGATTTCCACATCAGAAAAAAAGGTTATTTGCTGGACACTACATTAATTCCTGCTTAAAATTAATTTTGTTCTAAGGCAAAATTAGTATTTTCTGAATGTTCAGATTTACTTCACAGTGGGTATTTGTGTTCTAGGCACAGCAAAAAAATGTTAGGATTTTCTTTAAAAAATGTCTGTATTCCTTTTTTTTTTTTTGGCTGATGTTACGTGCTCCACTTGTCAGCTCATTTCTACATGATTTACTGTAAATGCAGATCTCATTTCTTTGGGGAGGCTTCTTCAATAAAATGAGAAAACTTTAGCTTGTCTCAGTATAAATCTTCTAGCAGTTTTCCCAAAGCTTAGCGATTCCGTCACAGCCCCTTCAGCATCAGGACTCCTACCTGGTCTTGTAAAAACATCTCGCACAAAGAGGTCTCCTTCTCCTGCCAGTGTGATCTGGCTGTCTGCTGCCTTCTTGTTGATGACTCTCTAACCTTCAGGGTGGGTCAGGCATGGTCACAGCTGAGTGCCCGGTGCTCCAAAAGGGACAGTTCACGTGGTACGGAAATATAAACTGCTTTTGATGTATAGCACCACGCTTCACTCTTTTCTTGTTCTGTCAGGAAAGTTGCATCTCTTAGGCTGACATTGCAGTCAGGAGTAATCCCATCAGGTTTTAGTTAGGCTCACTAGATTGTTGTCTGCAATTTGGTACTTTTTCCTCATCTGCTGTGCTCCCCACAACTGTGTGTGGAAGCACTGGTACATTCTCTCTGTGTTCTTCATCTTCTGTTTCACATTATCTCAGTCTGGATGTACGTGACAGAACATTTGCTTTTCCCTGGCAGCTGCTGAAGTTTTCCTTGATGAGCCCGAGATCAAACATTTGTATTTGTTCAGGATGTGTAATCTTTCATTTTCAAAAAGTGAGTTACTAATTAATTGCTGAATGGGAACAGAATGTAAACCAAAGCCGGGCTCTCTCCCCACCAGACCTTTTCAGTGCTCTCATTTAGGGCCTCCTGAGTAGCTTCCCAATGTGACTACCTCTTGCTGAAGATGCAGAATAGGATCTTTCAGCTCTCTGCATATGCATGTTTGTTTACACAGTAATGTCATAGAATCATAGAATGGTTTGGGTTGGAAGAGACCTTAAAGATCATGTAGTTCCAACCACCCTGCCATGCAGGGACACCTTCCACTAGACCAGGTTGCTCAAAGCCTCCTCCAACCTGGCTTTGAACACTTCCAGGGAAGGGGCATCCACAACCTATTTGGGCAACTTGTTCCGGTAGTTGCCCAAAACAGTTGTCAGCAGGGTATGAAAGGCTACTGTTGCAGTCCCTGAGTAAATTGCATGCTTGGCATGTAAATAGTGACAAAAAAAGGCCATGTATGTTTTGGGGACTGTTTCCTCCTCTACTGGAAAAAAAAAATGGTGAAATATCCTGGTGATGACTATCAGTGAGGTTTCACAAGAGTGGCAAGGTTCACAGAATGGCTGAGGTGGGAAGGGACCTCTGGAGGTCATCTTGTTCACCTGGGCCACCTAAAGCCAACTGCTCAGGCCTGTGTCCCAGCACCTTTTGAATATCTTCAAGGTGGGGGATTCTACCTTGGTTGTTCCTTCCCATTGACTTCATCTCCAGTCCTGGCTGCTTCCTAAACCACTGAGCTGGCAGAAACTAACTGAAGTTTTTAGCCAGCTAAGTGAATTGAACTGACCCACGGGGGCTTAGGTGAGTACCAGAGCTGAAACAAGGGAGAGGGACCCATCCCCTTCCACAGCAGCAAGGTGGTAGATCAGCTTACCGAGACTGTAAATTGTCCCTTGAAGAGGATGAGGCAAAAAATAACTGTAGAGAAAACATGATGTTCTTGTAGAAATGTTTGTCTTGTTTAGTACCCTTAAACCTGTTCACTGTGCAGTAGCATGATCTGGCACAAAGAAGAGAACAGAAATGCACACAGAAGGAGGGAGGAAGAGCAGGATCATAGCAGTCCTGATCTAGAGAATTTTAGCTGTTTTGGAACTGCACCCTTAGTAGTTGCTTGCAGTAAAATACCTTATCAGGCTTTCAGTGTGGTGTAGCATGTGGAAGTGAGAAGAAAGGCATTAACAACATGAAATGAGCCAACCTTCCGTGGACTACAGGCCAACTGTTGGCTATCCTTAGTTTGCAGTCTGTTTCTGGTTTGTTTTGTTTTGCTGTTACTTCAGACTCAGCTGGCCAAAGGTGAAATGAAAAATCTTGAATTTTCTTGCTGCTGTGGCTGTTAAGGAAAAGAAGCAGCTTAAAAAGGAAAGGTATTGGAGAAGTTTGGAAAAGCTAAAAGTGTCAGTTATTTTTCTGCCTTGTCACACTGAAGCAGGAGATTCAGCCCACTTGCAGTATCAAGAAATCTAACAGCTTTTTCCCTGATGGAGAAAAACAGAGGGAAGACAACAGAGGTAGGTTCTCCTACTCAGCAGTTAAAAATGGATAGACATACACCTACTAGACAAAAGTTGGTGACAGAGATGGAGCGAAAATGAAGTGGAAGGAGACCCCCTTATAGCTTGTCTTGCAGATGGGATTGACAAGGATCCGGATTTTGTCTTGACCCCTGACAGGCAGCATTTTCATTGCAATAACTATATTAATTTTAATTTCTAGAACTGGCAAAGCCTTTCAAACCTCATGAATTAAAACTAACACTCAGTCAAAACCCAGTTCCCTATTTCGTGGACACCTCCATTTTAGACAAAGAAAGGTATTAGCAAAACCTGCACTCAAATTTGTTGCCCACCCTGTACTTACCAGAGTTATTCTGTGGCATTTTCCACACACTAATCAAAGTAATGCTATGTCTGTTTGTTGATACGTGTTTAATCAGTTGTCATTCAGTGAAGTTGCTTAACACACTAATTATATAATTGCCATTTCAAAATAAATTTCCTTAAGCGTTGTACAAGACCAAATAATGATTTGCACATGTTGCATCTGAAGAACTGTGCTTTTTTTTCAAAATTGTGTTTGCCACCTCATTTTTCCAGTTCTCTTGAAATAACATCACACAGCTGGCATTATGCATTCACCTAGTGCAAATTAAGTTTCATAGTTTTTTGTTTGCATAATCATCATACAACCCCTGAATCTACATAGTGCAAGTAGAAACTAAATTTCACATCCTACACCCCTTCATTTCAAAGAAGCCAGGATCTCATAATAAATGTTACAACAATAGATTTAAAGGGAAATGAAGGAGGTAAGTACAAGGGAATAATCAAGATTATCTACTGTGAAATACGGTGGGGTAACAAAACTGACCACTCCTCTCTGTCACCACTTTAGTTTCATCGAATTGGTACAATTTTCCTCTGACTACTCAGAGTTTAAACAACTTCTCCTTCTTCTTTTTGAGATAGGTCTACACTATGTAACCAGCCCTGGTGATGAGCTAGTCTAAGCAATTATATAAACTTGGACTATATTCCAGCAGCTCATTCCCATAGCAAACTTCTGTCATCTGTTGTGTCTACATAGTTTACATACTCATCTGTATGTAGTTTGGCCTGTGTTTCTAGTGCTGAAGCACTTTTCTCAGTCTGTTGTAGGCAAAAAAGTCATGTCTATTCTGGGCAGAGGTGGGATTGCCAGGGGAACAAAGGAACAGTTTTGTCAAGTAATGGGAAGAGTATAGAAGTAGTCATGCCCTCATGCTCAGTGCAGATTGTGGCAAGTTCCTGTCCAATTTAAAGTTCAGTTCTAAAGTTACTCTCTTAGCTATGCTATCTGTAATATGGATCAGTTAATTAAAGCTCTGGATCACTGAGCATGAGGAAGTTGTGGAGCTATGTTTAGGAGGTTACTTGGTTCGTAGACATCCATAGTGCAACAACATCCCACTTTCTTCCTTGGACAGTTTTTTAAATACCCCATCAAGAAAGAGCCAAAGACTTACCCTCCTAGCTTGATCACTAATGATTTACCCGAGAAAGTGATTTCACGTTCCACAATTGCCATTGATGTCCTGATGGAAAGTGTCAAACATCTCCAAGGGAAGATGTGTTTATATTCTTTCCTGTAAGTCATTTAACATAGCATCCGAGCCTCTCTCTTGTCTCCCAAACTCATTTCACATACAGGTTTTGTAGTCACACTGGCTTTCTCAGATCATCAAGTCAGAACATCCCACTGTTTGAGACAGGAAGGAGTCACCAACCAACCTTCTCTTCAAAGCATCAGGTGTGCAATATCCTCACTTGGTGCAGGAGTTCCTGAATCCCCAGAAGCTCCATATGTACTTGTGTCCTCCACTTCGTAGCCCTTATGGACCATCTGTGTTCCTATACTAATGCTTCATTCCAGCAAGATCCTTCACATATGCTAAATTTAAGATTGCTTCCAAGTAATTCACTCTCTCAAGGATCCAGGACTTGAGATAATAAACACTAAAATGGAGGTATCAAGCCAAACCAAAACAGTGAACTCTTAAGTTAAACTTTAAATTTTATACGTATTTCTTCATATTCATTCTTTCTCTTTCCCATCATTAGGGAGACTGTGAGACCTAGTTTTCCACAGATCCTTACGGCTGTAAAAATAATTGATTTTATAGTCCAAAATCTCCTCTCTCATCCTTTATCCCCTCAAAAAAACAGTTCAAATTGGTCCAAAATAAAGAAAAAATACTTCTAGCCAAAAATAATAATGCATTTTGTACTTGGGCATTTGTAGTGAAACTAGGAAAATGACTGAAATTCACAAAACTGGTGGGAAAAATGATGAATTATTTTACCTGCAGGCTCAGTAGTTCAGGCACTCACACAAGATGCAGAAGATATAAATTTTATCCCATGCCTGGCCCCACAGGATCATGAATCCTCCATAGGATCCTTCCTCATGCTACAGAGCAGCACAGCTAGGTAGCCACAGGAACACAAAGTGATAACCACAGAGTAGTCATCTTTGACTCACTCTTTAAATGGTGTGCTCAGTAGAGCTGTGTGAGCAGAAGAGTTTGGGGGAATTCTCATTTTGTAACAGCCCACAAGATGGTGGCTAGGGTGCTGTTCTGAAAGGTGAAAATAAGGATTTGGATGCTCCTCTGAGTCAAAGAGCCTTAAGCTATGATTTCTCACAGTCCACTGTTGACCATCAAGTGAATCTTGCCCTTTGTTTTTCATTGCAATTGGCCAAATCTAAGTAAACTATAACAGATCACCTCAAAGTTTCAGAAGTTATTTACAGTTGAAATTGCAGAATACTTGTCCCAAGTCTAGGAGCAAATTTAGCCAATACAAACCTGCTTTTTCCAATGCATATGTATTTTTCAGGAAGAATCTGCTTTACCTTGCTATACAGTTCACCCCATCTCTGCCTCTGGTAGGAATCCAGCTGGTGGCGGCATTGTTCAAACCTCCCAGCCATGTGCTCCTCACGGTGGGAAGTTGCCACATGGACCCCAAGCAGGGCCTGCCACGTTAGGCTACAAAAGCAGTTTAAGTGTCCAGCTAGAGTCACTATGTTCCCCAGCAGTACCCAGAAAGTCACCTTCTTCCTCCCTTGTGTAATTCTTCTAAGCGTAATCTGTAGAAAATACAAGAGCTTCCTTTTCTTGGCATTCAGCTCGTCAGCTGTCTGTAAAAACCCTTTAAATTTACTTCAGAATTTTTCAAAACTTTGTTGTATGGCATGGATTCATAGGAGACATCCTGACATCCCTTTCTGCCTCTGCTGTTGCTGAATCTCTTATATTGGCAGCTTGATAAAGAAAGACAAGTGCTGAAGGCTCAATTCTCTGTCTGCTGATAGCAGTGGGGCTCTGAGCAGTCCCTGTGCCCATCATACCTCAGCAGTTTACATAAAAAGCACACCTTTTGCTGATACTGGCTACAAGGCTCATCCCAGTAATGTCAATGTTTTAGCTGGCTTCTGAGATCATAGAAAGCCTGTTTAGCCATTATTTCATAACATCAGGTTGTTCAGCAAGCCAGCCCTACTCCCTAAATATTTCACACTTTAGCATTGTTTTGAATAATTGGAGTAATTTTTTCTAGCACAGCATGCTGTATGAAATTATGAATTGAGGAGATTTCTATGTTGTCGTATTTGATTCAATACCCCATTGTCATTTATGTGAAGTGGTACAATAATACACTGTCAGTCATTTAGCGGACAGCTGGACGTAGATGAAGCTTTGTTCATGTGAGTGGGGCTTCCCAGGGTGCCTCAGTTTATCAGTGCAGATAATACTGCAGGACCTGGGGCTTGATTTTAGAGTGTGCCAGAAAACAGGGTCATTCTTTCAAATTAAATAAAAAATAAACAGGGATCAGTTGGTAGCACTTCTTTTGTCATCCTGTGTCTGTCCATGCTAGTGAGGAAAATAATAGCAAAGAAAAAAATTGGAAAGGAATGTTTTCTGTAATTTTCTAAGCTGCAAAATAGTTAAGCGAGAAGATACGGTTTTGAGAAGGAGTTAAGAAAATGAAAATGAGGCATCAAATGCTGCCTTGACCCAAAAATGCTTAAAGCTCCATTTGCCCTTACAGAACAAAAGTATTAGCACAGAAGTCTGACATGCTGGCAAATACACAAGTTAGACATGTCAAACTACTTTGAGAAAATTTGCAAAAATTTGAAAGGTTTTTGGCTCTCATTTAAATAAACTGAATCTTGTGGAGTTTTTTGGAACTCTTCTGATACGTAACACTTAAAACCCTTTTGATCAGATACCCTTTCTCAGGCAATTACACGTTCTTAATTTAGAGGCCAGTTCAAATCATTGCTTGTTACCTTCATTTAGCAAAGGATCAACTGCTGATCCTTTTAAAAAAGGCAAACAGGGAGAGTTTACACAATAAAAGTTCTTTTTTTATTCTCAAATTAATTATTTTGAAATATCTCACAGCTTACATCAGTTTCTTACTTGCATTCATGTTGCAAGATGGCGACTATTGTATATTGCTAGTGATGCATTAAATTAGTTGTTTACATTATAAAATCTAAACATATTAGAATCTTTTGTGTTTGTCTTCAAAGATTCCTATTCTAATAAAGCTTTCTGAAACAAGTAAGGTTGTCTTTTTTGTTTAGTTAATGCATCAGTGGAGAACCTAAAGATTTGTAGCCTCTAGCCATCCCTGTCTGTGTTTAGTAGAGTGTAAGGAAATTGTGTTTGGGACACGACATATTTTTGTTTAAAAGGGAAAGTTATACTTTTAACTTAATCATTTTGCATTTAGAAAAGGTAACACCTGAGACAATGTAGGTGGAAAGAGTCTAAATTAATCCTCTTTTCTCAAAGACTCTGTTTTGACTTTTAATCGGAGTGAGAGCAGTATGTATAGTGTACTGAAAAATAAACATTTTGGCTGCATGCTTCCTATTTCTGATGGTTGTGTGTCTTTCTTCAGGTCAGAGTATTTCAGAGGGTTAAGTGACACAAGACCAACATTCAGTAAAGAACAGTATTTGGGATTTTGAAGAAACTGTGTGATTTAGACTCTCAGTTTTGCTCTTTAACAAATGTTTTAACAGAGACAAAATGAAATGTGAAAATAAAAGCAAAAGCTGACAGCTTTAATATGGTTGGAGCTGTGCTGGGAAAGAAACTTTCACTGTTGAGGGAGGACATGAATACATTTTTATCAGCAAAGGAGCTTCTTGAAGAGTCAGCTGAGCAGTGTGGCAATGAGTCTCGCAGTTTCCCCTCAACACACTCGTAAGTGCAGAATAGATTAGTTCTGAAATAGAGAAATGACTGCTTTAATACACTCTTTAGGTCATACTGAATCTGCCTTATGAATCTGTGTTTTGATGTGTTTAGATATACATCTTCCTATCTTAACAGTGTTGGCAAGTCATGAGAAAACAGCAGGATTTTATTTACCTGTCAAAACCAAAAAAAACCCCTTGCATTAAGCCAATGACCAAGTAAAATTTTCACAGTTATACTTTATATCGATGAATATCACTGAAAGGAAGAGTAGCAAGCTAAGTGTTAACTTCAGCAGAAGATTATCTTCTGTGTATAAGATATGACTTTTAGGATAACAAGCCAAGAGCACTTCATATCTAAATAGCCTTTAGAACATACAGTAATATAACAAGCACTGAGTTATAGTAAGACTTGGGAAATGTGACAAAATAAGCAGTGGAATGAAGAGAACAGTACTGAAACCAGTTGGAAAAACAGGAAGTATAGAATTTAAGAAATTATAAAACATCTTCAGGAACATCTTGTTTTTGATCATGACTAAACAGTAAGAAAAGTGATAAGGAGTAAACTGGCTATTTTTAATAAACCTTCAACTTTAGACAAAGAAGCTGAAGGCTGTTTTGATTAAATAAAAAAAGTATAGCATTTTTAGGTAAAGTGTTCGATTTTAAAAAAAGGAATATATTCTCATTTACTTGAAAGAATGCATGAGAAGGTATGAAACAGTTTGATATAACAGCCTGTTTCAAAGGTTATCACTTGCCAAGATATTTAGGCAAGGTGTGTTCCATCAGCAGCCTAGGGACAGTGCCATGTGTAACAGAGTAGTAGCACTCATTGAAACAGTTTTAGGAAAGTTAAAAGTTAATGATGAAGCTTCAAAAATAATATGGACTGTGATCCAAAGTCTAAAGTACAAATCAAAGCCTCAAGAGAAATATTAAAGTCTACATTTCAAATACACCCTCTAATTCTGGACTTCTGATTTGAGATACCTTAAACTATGATGTTCATAAACAAAGAGCACCCACAGGGTTTAAACAGATGTATGCTTTATCTTTTACACGAGTTAAAAACCCATTCAGTTTATAATGACACCAGATGAGTATCCACACCACTAGTTCATTAAGAAATTCTGGCCAAATATCCTGATCCTGTAAGCATTTGCATACTCATGTAGGTCTGCATATGAGTAGTCCCATTGGATTACCTGATGATCAGTCTGTACAGACAGTCAGAAATGCAAGTCCAACTGATGTGAATGGTGGTTAATCTGAGATGAAATACCAAATGTAGCTACACTGGGTTTAGTATCCCACCTTTATTTTAGCTGGGATCTTGTCTAAGTGAGAGTAAAACACGGCATCTCTGAACAAATTCATACTAAGAAGTGATGTTCCTACAGTTAGCTTTTAATGTTCAAACTGCACGAAAGCTGCAGTTTCCAGCCATTTCACAATTTTTATAGTAGAATTCATTATTTGTGTTTTGAGCTCTCTTTTGCTCTTTCTATTTTCTTTCACAAGTCATTGTAGCTGGTACTTGCATACCTGTTGCCTCCTGCTGGCCAAAAGTGACTGAAGAGGAAAATTTTGTTCATAGCTTTGGAAGAAGAGGTGGAAGGAAGCATAGAAAAGTAAAGGCTTGCTGTTGGAATAATATAGGAACTCATAGCCCTTGTCTTGAGAACAGATACATCTGCTCTTGAAGAGCCACAGTGTTTCATAGGTCTCCTTTTGAGTAATGCCTCTTACTTCTATCCTAGACATCCCTTCTAAAACCTTGTTCCAGATCACAAATCATTTTGTAATTTAGAGAGCAGCAGCCCAGGATATTGAAGAATGGTATTTGATGGTGTGAGCAGGAGTGCAATTTTGAAATTTTGACAGGGGTGGTCTTTATCAGATGGAAAAAGTCTCTATGTTATGTACTTCTGTGTTCCAAATCACATTGTCCTTTTCAAGTAGAAATTAGAAAGTAAGCAAGCCAAGTTGCCAGCTAAGGGTGGTATAACAAGGTTACATGCTTTGGTTTCTATTATATGAAGAAGTCAGAAAAGTCCTTTCTGTTCTTGAAATAGTACGAGTATGCCAGTGTGGTGCATTGGCACTGGAAACTTGCTGAAGACAATGTTTCAGAGTTTACAGCTGAAGTTTCCATTATATTCCTTGTCTGGCAGAAGAAAGAAAAGGCTTAATATCACTCTTACCCTATTGTAGTCTGAGAGAAGTTGTGAGCTTTTCTTCTTGTCTGATCTTCCTCTCTCTTTTACAGAATCTTATTTTTGTATTTGTCTGTTACTTTTGAGATACCTCCTCGCAAATCTCTCTCATTGTAGGTACTGCAGGTCCCCTGTTAGGTGGACCCACACCTTCTCTCGTAAGCAGAATAACTTAAGCTTGTTTAGTCTTGAAATACAGGAAAGTTTTTACATACTTACCTTATTCTTCTAACTCATTTTCAGAACAATCTAATCTGTCAATATACCTTTTAAACTTTGGAGCTTAGAGCTAAGCATGGTCAAGTTCTAGAATATTAGTTATCTCCCTGTTTCTTGATATCATTCTGACTGTGTGTCTAAGGCTTTGCTGTTGTAGCCTTTGTATTACTTTTGCTAGCGTAGTTTGTTCCATTTTTCAATTTTGTCCCTTTTTTCTGTAATAAATGAGCTGCATCTGAATGGATGAAACTTGCATCGTTGCAGATTACTGGTCGAGAGTTCAATTTTTACAATGATTACATGTCAGCATTAGGGGCTCGCTCCAAAATGGCTGCTTTTTTATCAGTTCTTGCTCTTTGCTGGGGAGAAAGCAGAGAATGCAGCAAGAATGTATTATCTGTGTTGAAAGCAGGTCTTCATATATAGAAAACATGATTCAATTTCCCCTAAATTTCATTATTTCATGAGTTGCATTTGTTGAGTACTGGGAGTAAAGTTCAAAATGTTAATATGCTGGTATGATTAGGATGCTTTTGATGAATGTGGTCTGTATGAGGCTGAGCTCCCGTTCCGAATCAATCAATCAGTGCCCAGTGAGTTTCCTAAGTAAATGTCATTAAAGGTTGAATTTGCTGAGGATGTATTTGTGTTCTCTAAATAATCATCTGGCATATCGTCTGCATAGTATCCTTACATAGTGTCAACAACTATAGAGAAAATAAGTCTTAAAAAATGCAAGTCTTCTGTCTACAAATGCACAGGAAGCAGTGTACATCTGAGAAATCCTGTTGAAACCAATTGACTAATTCAGTCATGTCAAAATACTTATACAATGTTGAATAAAATAAAATTAAGGCTATGACCAAGAACAAAATTCTTACAAATTAACTCAGGAAAAAAAAATACACTGACATGCTACCTGTACAACATAGGAAGCACTGTATGTATTTTATGTTCATTCTTACAAAAATTACAAAAACTTATATGTCAAATTGCAAAGCACTTATGCAAGTCATTAAAATTAACTCACAGGGATTACTTGTACATAAAGTCACTCAGTTACATAGCATTTTCGAGATCTGGCCCAGACTGCATGCATCCATCAACATACGTAAAACAACTTGTCACTATGGTATATCCCATATAAATTAATAATCTGTGTATACATTAGATGCACAATCAAATTATATTTCACATTTGAAGTATATTTAAAATATTTTCTTTTGATATAAATTTCCTCAGTACAATGTTTTTGCTGCTGAAATCTGAGATGATTTCTTTAATTGTGTAGTGTTGTGTTTCAGTAATTCAAGTCACGGTGCAGGTGGTACATGCAGTTTACTGATGTTGGAGATAGTATTTAAACAACTCCATGCTCAGAGGTAGTATATCAAAAGTTTTTAAATTGAGGGTGACAGGAACTGGTGCTGCACTTTCATGTTATCCAACAGTGTGGAAGAATTTTGACATACAGCTGGAGTGATCAAACTGCACCAGTTTTCCTGTCTAACTTCATTTGACATGAATTTCAAAGGTATTTGGAAATTACTAAGTTGTATGCCACATTTGGAGAGTTTATCTTCCTTAGGGAGCTTTTTTATAAAGTCTGATACAAGGGAGGGTTATGATCTCAAAACATTGCATAAAGCTGATACATTTTTTGGTAAATCTCCTTTTATGTTTACTTTGCGAGTCATGCAGAAGCTGTAGTTTCTACAGGAGCTGTTACTATACAAGTAAAGCACATGGCTACTAACCTGACCACATTATTTTGGAAATGTATGCTTCCAGTGATACATGAAGATACTGGCCTGAAAATACAAAAGATTATTGGTATTTTGTGTACATATAATTAGTACGTTTGGAAAACAAAGGTGACAACAGCAAGCCCAAAGTAGTTTGGTGATACAAAGTTGGTTGTACTTCACATCATAGATGCAGTTTGTGCAAGCTTAGTAAGTGTTGTAGAATATTTACTGGCTTATTGCTTTTTGACAGAAAAGACAATAAAATTTTCTCTAAATCTTTCTGTTGTGTTGCTTACTACTGATGTGGCCCAATTTGCATAGCTGTAAGCATAAGGACATTTTATAGGGTAAAAACTGTATGTAATTTAAATTGTATTTCTTCAGAATTCTGACAGCTGTGACCCATAGGACTTAATTTACTTTTGTAGTTACATGCATGTATGAGTCATATAAAAGAAATGAGGATTTCAAAACTTAACAAAATTAATTACAAAAAATGCTGTAAAAATTTGCTATTGAAAGTTAGTTATAAAAAAAAATCTTTTTGAAAATGGTTTCCTGCGTTTTTAACTTAAGCTTTTTTTTTTTTTTTTAGTTAATATGAAACATTTCCCTACATTTTTATTTACAGGAAGATCTTTTATGTCAGTGGTGCCTTTTTCTGTCCAAGTACCAAGTGATTACTGCACAGTGATTCACAAAAGGTATCTCAGTGTAGTAGCATTTCATAATTATCTGACAAAACAGCAGATGATCGTTTGGTGTTTGCTGTGCTTATCTGCAGCAATAACGAAGGATTAAATGCTTCCTCGCTCCCATGTTACAGTTCTCATACTTTCCCTGCTAGCTCACAGAGGTGAGAGGGGTGTGTTTATACCACATGTAAAGTTCAGTAGAGACTGTAGGAGGGGAGTTGGTTATTAAGAAATCTATATATGTCTCATATAAGCAAAACCAGTGTCCTGTGCGATAGCGATTTCTGTTCAACAGAAGCCGATGGGGGGAAGGATTACGGCGTGTGATTGAGACACCTGTTGAGAAAATAGGCAACTATTGACAAGTCTGATTCATGACTGAGTGACTGCTCTGCTAGTCTTCACATGATCCCCACCGAGAGCGAGCCTCGACCGCCTGCTAAACAAGGGCTGTTTGAAGTTTCTTTTTAACATTTCCAAGACGTTAATTCAGCAGGACATCTCCACTGGGGTTCTCGATGTCACCAAATCAGCAGCTGTTGAAATCCATTCACTTCAGCATGAAATGTTTGCATAAGTTTTTTTCTTTTTTTCTTTTATTTGTGACAACAGCAAAGTAAATAAAACCCTAAAAATCCTGCACTACTCAACTCGTATATGTGTGAGAACAGCTTCTGGTGGCAATTGTAGCTGCTAAGGCAAAATGTTTATTTGTAGAGAACAATGACAATTGGAGTAGTTTATTATGATACACAAAAAGTACTGATTTTAATAGACATTTCTGTGACATTTTTCCAGTGTAAACATTCGGTTAATTTTTGTGCCAGCTGTCGAACTTGTGTGAAAAGCATTTTGAAATGAAACTGTCTTTGTTTTTCAATTCAAAAAAATCTTAAAAGTCTAAAAGCAAATGTTTCCTATTTTTTCCAGTTAGTAAATGAAATGCTGTTTCTCGAGTAGGAAAACATTTCTATCTGACTCACATTTCCCTGAGAAAACAGCATGTATCATGGAATTAGTTTAGTTTGAAGGGGAAACAGAACAAGGCAAGACATGTAAACATATTACAAAGCTTACTTTGATATTTAAATGCTTTTTTTTCTTTTCCTGGCCATCTGAAAAAAGGTGTGGTGAATGTAGTCAATTGTAAATAGAAACTGTATTTTCAGTCAGCTTCATTGTTAAACCCGAGAACTGCTGACCACATATGAAGACTCCCGGTTTGAGCTGTCCCTCCTCTGTTTATTAAACCTGTTAAGACTTAAGTGTATTTTTACAAGTTCATTAATGTATTCCATTCTCTCTGATGTATTTTTCCCACTATTATCAAATTTCATTATATGGGAGGAATTATCAGATCAACCCATTATACAACTAAGCAGTGTTAAGTCTGATTGGAATTTGGGCTTCCCTCCGTTTACAGGGGGAATATTGTGTAAATCAGACTCTCGGGTTTCAGTGGGAGGCACAGGGCTGCACAGCATCCATTTGTCAAGTTGATTGCACCTCAGCGAGGTTGCATTAGCTTGTCTTTGAACAGAAGTGAAATCCTATGCGAAGCTCCCCTTTCTGTCATTTACACTAACATCCATCCTCTTAAACCAAGGCCTCAGAGAAAAAACAAAGTGATGGCACAATATAATCAGTCACTCCGGTTGTCTGTCATCTGTTTTCTTAAGGAAATGACTTTTAAGTTAGTGGAGCAGAAAATTGAAGAAAATTAGCAGAAGGTTGTTGTAGAAGCAGGAGGAATTTTTTAAGATTACAGATGTACGTAGAAAAGCTCGATTGCATACAGCAAGTAGAAGTGCAGTTGACTCTCATTTTAGTTTAGTGCTAATATAATGCTAGTGCTCTCAATACATAGTAATTCAACTTTTAATGCAACTTCATTGGCAAACTTCAGTTGGGCTGTAAACATACAATAAAAAGCTGGTATGCACATTTTCAGCTTTTATATCAGTGGCTGAGTTTTATGATTCTGAATACTTAAGTAATTTGCACTCTTTTCCATGTGTCAGGAAAGCTGCCTACATCTCTCAGAAATGTTAAACTGGAAAGGCCATTGTAAGCAGCTCTGTGAGGAGACTTGTAAGTTTCTCAAAAATCAAGAGAACTGAATTTTTATTCTGATGCAAATGGCAGCAATAAGTAACACTGCTTGTTTTAAACTAATGTACAATTAAACTCATACTGTTCCATTGCAACAGTTGCTACAGGGCTAATGGTGTAAATGAGGAGAAGATAAAGATGTATGTTTTGCATGAGGTAAAAAGCACCTCATTTTGATATACTTATTTTTCTTCCATCTTCCTAAACTCTTCTTTTACCCACTCTGGAAGTAAGTTTTTAATTAGAGATAATTTGATTTAGCTTCAATCAGTTAGAGAATCAGTTTTGTCTTGTGTATCATAAGGGAACATTTTTTCAGTGTGGCATTCTTTTAAAAGATGGTTGTGCCTGCCTATTTTAAGTTAGAGCAAAATAGCACATTCCTAGTTTAAAATAAAAACTGTGGGCTCTTGCAACAAACTGGTGTGAATTTTGAATTTATTTAGTTATTTTGGAATAGATATGCCTTCTAAGGTCTTTCTAGACATGCAGTAGGTGATGTGACTAGCATCTCTCAAATGTGCTTGCTTCTTTCTTTCTTTCTTTCTTTCTTTCTTTCTTTCTTTCTTTCTTTCTTTCTTTCTTTCTTTCTTTCTTTCTTTCTTTCTTTCTTTCTTTCTTTTCTTTCTTCTTTCTTTCTTTCTTCTTTCTTTCTTTCTTCTTTCTTTCTTTCTTCCTTTCTTTCTTCTTTCTTTCTTTCTTCTTTCTTTCTTTCTTCTTTCTTCCTTCCTTCCTTCCTTCCTTCCTTCCTTCCTTCCTTCCTTCCTTCCTTCCTTCCTTCCTCCCAAGGAAAAATTGCATATTGTCTTTACTTGTTTGTATGATGCAGATATAGTAGTCTAAATCTTACAGCTCAGTAATCAAAATATTACTGATCTTGGGTGGGAAACCTATTTTCTTATTTTCCTTTTTCCTTATATTCCTTATTCTGCATTTTTTTCTGCTAGAAATAGAGGCACAAAACCTCACAGAACAACTGAGGTTATTAAATTGCTGCATCTTAGCATGCCATGGAAACTTTGGATGGAATATGATACGACAATGCAAAATTCTGATACTAATTTTTACCAATGTACTAACACATTGTCACTTGGAAAGAGAAAGGAAATGTAGAAAAAAGGTTACTATTTTAAATACTATGCAAAGCATGTTTTTATAATTTTCATGCACAACCGTAGCTTGCAGCTAGTTTAATTCTTCAGTCAGTAAGTATTAGATTTTTCATGTGTCTTGAAAAAAACTTAAATTGGCTTCACAGTCTTGAAAACACTTAGATTTAAATAGCTCTACTCAATAGAGACGTTATATACACTAAAGTCACTCAGATACATAAGGGGCTGCAGGGTCAGAGCATAAGTGGATCCATGTTTCTCCTCAAAAATAAATCTTAAAAGATTTCAGAGGAAAGTATTTTTAAACACAGCATGTAAATTTATATAAAAAGTTAAAGATTATAGAAATATCAAGTACACTGCTCATGCAACTCATATTTCATTAAGATATATATTACGCGAGGCTGTGATATGAAGATGATAATGGCTACATTTTACACTTCCCTTTTATAAGTGAATGTTATCATTTAGGAATTTGGGAACTTGAGAGCCCTAGTAGATCAATCTTGATTAGTTTATTTTTCTTTGTAAAGATTTTGATAGCCTGATAATGCTTTTGTTTGAAAGAGTATTCTTTACTTCCTCTTGAGGGGGGTGAAATATTGTTACACCCAGCTCTTCCTCTGAAACAGTGAAAAACAATTTAGGTAACTGAATCTTTGATGAAGAGACCTTAGATTGAAAAGTCTGGCATTTAATTGCCCTTTTACTAATAATTCTTCTATGTTTAACCTCAAAGGTGATTTAAAAAGTTACATCTTAATTGCATAGCCTCATTCAATCATTAGTACTTTGCCTTGCAGCAATTTATTACAACCTTATTTCCCTGAACCATCAGTGAAGATGATGCTGAATTTTGTATTAGCCAAATGTCCTTTTGAGATTAATGTGGTAATACAGATTTTATGCACACATTTTCTGCTTTAATATTTGTTACAGATTGGGGTTATAGGTATAGCACAACTGCTTAAGTAGTTTAGGGAATGCTGTGTGTATTGCCTCAAGAACTGACACTGGAGATTTATTTGAAAACGTGCATCTGCAAGAGGAAATAATAGCAAGGCATTCCCTGATGTCCTTCTCTCTAGCTATTTTTACAGCTTACTCGCACAGGGTTTTGCCCTTTGAAGATAATAGTTGGACTCCCGTTGTGAGGAAAGCACTGTGATCAGATGGGCTAGGAGAAGGGGATGTGGGCACAAGGGTGCTTTGCCACAAATGCCACCATTAATATTGGGCAAGTCACACTTTAAATTTTATTCCTCTGTCATAGCTGTCTTTTGGAGATTCCTACATTCTTACAATTTTTAAGGGTTTCAGCTACTAAGGCTATGAGATACCAAAAACTCCTTTTCTCGGTGCAGGATCAAGGCCGAGTTCATAATGAGCTTGTTTCCTGTTACGCTCCCTAATTCGTTTGCATAGATATTTAAATATGTCAGGTAGAAAGCATTGAAACCTTTATGCTCATATTGTCATAATTTAAAAATTAACTGCTTTTCTATATAGTGATACAGAATTTGGATATTTTCTATCCAAATTCTCAGATTAAAACTGGCAGCTACTGGCATCTACAAGCATTTCTGCTTGCAAAAGGCTCAAGGAGATTTCAATGGATGAGGCTAGTTTGATGAATACTTCAAGCCAGGTGTGCTGACACCAGTGCCCAAAGCACCGTCCTACCTTCCCCCCACTCTTGGCTTTTTGTTCCTGACCCTCTACCATGCTTTCCTTTGAGCTGTTGCAGCTGTTCATCCTGCAAACAGTGAGGGAGATGAGGCTGGGGGAGGACAGGACTGCTTCCTTCACTCACACTGCTGGCACAACCAGCAGAAGTGTTGGTTTGGCTACAGACTCTGGAGCCAGCTGAGTGGGGGACGCAGGCAGACCAGAAGCGTTTCCAGAGCTTTCAAAAAATGCAGACTTCTGGCATGCATCTTTAGGTGAAATTGCTTGGAACTTGGTGAATTTTACATCCTTCCTGAACAGGTAAGCTCATGGGAACAGCAGTTCAAACAACAGCAGCCTCCACCCTGATCTCAGGCACATTTCACCTCCTGAAACAGAAGCGTATGTGGGGACACTCAGGCATTTGAACTAGGTGGAACAACTATATGACTGGATATTAATCTCTGTGGAAATTGGGTATATCTGGAAGAGAAGGACAAAATGAAAAGAAAGAAAAAAGATAAAGCAGGAGAAAAAGTGTAGCAAAAGACTCAAAGGAGGAAAAGAAAGTGAAAAAAAATTAGATGAGCACTATGACAGCGCCACAAAGTTCTGCTTGCTGGCTGAAAAGCTTTCAAGAAAAGATGGTAGAGGTTTTTTGTTGTTGTGTATCTCTTTGCAGTCAAGGAATCAAGAGTGAAGTTGGAGGCGGGTGACTTTGGAGGTGTTTTTTTAACTAGATATGCCTAAAAGATGCTTGACTTCATAATTTTCTCCTCCTAATAGAAACAGCCCTCAGGGCCTCAAACTTTGGCTAATCGTTTAGGTCAAAAGGGTAATAATAATGTAGAAGACCATGAATTAGAAGTGTACCCTGGGGAAAGCTTGACCCAATGCAGAAGTAGAAAATAACCATACAAAACTCTGTAATGGGATCCTCTGAAGCTGAATGAGAAAATGAGGGCTCATACAAATATACTCACCATCTAATATGAAACATAACTCCAGAAGTATGTATTTTTATTCCCTGCTACAAGAGTGAAACCACAGTGGAGTTACTGTAACACTGAGGCTGAACTAATCCCATCACAGGATCAGATCTTGGTAATAAATAGTTCCAGGTGCGATCCAAGAACTAGGAATGTTTAGATTTGTTTAAACTGAAAGGTGTGGGGTTTTTTCAGTCTTTCCACTGACAAGGGAAGGTTGTATGAAATGTGTAACTCCTGTCTCTCAAAAGAGAGACCTACTTGTTGCATAGCACTTTTCACTGGTGTATTTCAAATACTTTACCAAAAAAGCTGATAAAATTCTGCTTATGTTACAGACAGGGAAATGAGGCATAAGGATGCTCAGCATCTTACTAAAAGTCAGCCACCATGTCAGTGGCAAACCTGAAAGTGTAAACCCTGGTACAGTGCTCTACTTAGTGGGCTCTGCTGCTTTCCAGAGCATCCTTACAATTTGCCACTTACTTTATTGTGAAACTTTGGGTTTGTGATGGGATGAGTTTGGAAAAGAGCTACTCTTTCTAATATATCCACCTTGTGAGTGACATTCAACAAGAATGGAATGAGCATGCATTTAAAGTTCGTGCCATACTGCACATGCATAAAGGACCTTACTAAGGCTGCGTAGGCAATCTGATAGACAATGCCTCTGTGTTTTTCAGTTTTTCATTTTACAGTTTTATGGATCATGTCTAATCAAGCACTTGAAACTATATGAAATAGGCTATAATAATATATTAGGTTGCCAACCTCAGTTCTCAGTTCCTTTCCACAGGCTTTGGCTGCCTTGGCAGCAGATAGGTGGCATGGAAGCAGATAGAGTTAGTTATTTCAGACGCGTAATTCAGGTAAGTTTGTGTGCTGAAAAAGGAGCTGCCCATAGCTGGCTCCAAGGACACACTAAGCATTTATATCTGTTTCTGTACCATAGTCACTCTTCAGAATTTATGCAACAGTATCAGAGCAACAGGTAGGTGGTGACTTTCCCTCATAACTCAGAATTTTCCAAGTGTGCATCCCACTTATGGGCAGGAACAAAGCAGTTTGTGGCCTGGAGCATTTGCTTGTTCCACTTATGTGTCCAGAGAGATCAGAATGGAAGGAGAGAGCATGGTAATAGAGAATGAGCGTGGAGAAGACTACTAGTCTGCATCTACACTGGCACTGGTGGGAAGAAAGTGAGTGGATGCTGGAGATCTGTGCAAATAAAATAATCACCAGTAGGCACCAACTATAGGGCCTCAGAATATGCTTCCCTTCAGTCTCTGCTGCTGAGCAGAGGCTCTGAGCCAGGGACAAAGTGTTCTGTGACACATCCTCTTTAATACTTCTAGATTTCTTGAATAATTCACAAAGCTTTTGGACCCCTTTTCCCCAAACACGCACAAAGCCAATTGTGCTGTAGGCGAGAGTTTGAGAAACTGTAGGGAAAGTCACTTACTTCTTCAGCCTTTATATAGGCATTTTATAGCAATTTTTATTATTCCCTATTTTCAGGGGATAATGAAGCTGACCACTTAGTTTTTGCAGAGTTCATACACTGTAGTGATTTACTTTTTATCTCTTTTTTAGGGTTTTACTGCCTTATTTACATTGTAATAGCTATAGTGATGTTTTGCCATATAGTCATAGTGCCTTTGATTAGGAACAATTCCACAAGAAATTAGTGCTTCATGATTTAATTATTTGTGTTCTTCACAAGAACAATTAAAGGATCATGCCAAAATCTTAACAAAGCATAAAAATTTAGCATGCCAAGAGTGAAGCTATTTAAGTACTATACCAATGATTTATTTGCTGACAAAAATTCACTTTTAGAAATTCTCTCTTTGCTGTTTCATTATTGGCAATTAGAATTGTAAAAACTGTAGTTATCAAAAAGTGTTAGTAGAAAGAGAGAATGGATTTTCAAGTGACCTGTGATTGTATATGCTTCAGTTTAAAAAAAGGAATCGGAGAAACTGATTTTTCAGAACCGAGCAAATACTTTCTGAAGAATCAAGCCATAGGCAGGTATTTGAAAGTCAACCAGCACTGACACAGCTACTCTTGCTAAACCTTTATAAAACTTCACTGTAAAGTTTTTGGACTGTAGTTATTCATCTGGAAGAGTGCTTTAATCTGTAAGTATTAGCTTGTTTCAGAAGCATTGCAGCTGAATAGGAAAAACTGGTAATTAAGTTGTTCTGAATAATTAAAACAATCTAAGACATGATAAAATGGCTGTAGTCCATACATACCTCATGAAATAGATCCTTTATTTACCATAAGATCTTCTTAAGCCACAAATACCTACCTGGTTATTTTTTAATAAGTGTTTTCTCTATAAATTAATTAATCCATTCCCAAACAATAGATTTAACAGTCTCCAGTAAAATGCAGTTTTCCGTGGTGCATGTACCTTAACTTACAAAGTCAATCCACATCTTTTGTTGAAGAATTTTTGTATATTTACAAACACTACTCTGTTGCAGGAAGGACTTGAAAGGATTTATCTGTAGGTGTTTGAAGGAACAATCATTTATGAAAGTAGTATTCAGATCTGCAGATCATGTTTACCATTTGAAATACATCAGGAGCACTAAGTCAGTTTGGGTGTCTCAGCAACTAACTGGTTCCAGAAAGATTATTGGCGGTACCTGCAAAGTGCTGATCTTCAACATTTTCAGTGCTTTGCAGAATTTGTTTCTCAGTCCCAAGGCAATTGTCCATATCATGCAAGTGCTGCTTACTATTATAGTCAGAAGCCTCTGTTTCAGAATAATCCAAGAAAGAATACCAGTATTTCATTTCCAAGTTCTTTTTGTGAAATATTTGGCTCCGATGCATAGCTAATTTTCATAAGGCTCTTTGAAGGTCTCTCTTTAGAAAAAAAGATGTATTTTTTTTATGTGCATAGTTCATTTTTAAACCAAATCTATCTAAAAATTGCCCCATAAGCTGTTTTTTCAACAGAGGGCCAATAGCCATATTTTTGTCTCCTCACAGAAGGAATACATTTATGTTTTTAAAATATATATATTTGAGTAGTCATATAAAATAAGCAACAAAAAGTTGCCATACTGAATTCATTAAGACTTCTCTCTTGTATGTAATCCCAAGTATCTAGATCCTTATAATTGTATTGGCAAGGGGAGCAAGTACATGGCTTGACATATCGGCTGGGCAATGAATATCTAAACGTTAACACATTTCCAAGCTCATGTTTTGGTTTAGTTTTCTGCCTTACAGGTTAGGAAGTCCCCACTGATGATACCATCTCCAGACCATATTCAGCAGGCAGATTTTGCCTGTCCCATTATCATCCCTCCAAAGTTGGGGGACAGAGTGTCCTTTGGTCCCTGCTCTGCTTGGCCGTTCAATGCTCGGCTTTCCTGCTGCTCTTTGGTCACTAGAGCATAAAAGCAGGCAAAATGAGACAGCAGATTTGCCGGGCTATGGAGCTGCCAGGCCTTGGAGAGCTGTGATTCCCATGGCTATTGCTGTCCCAAGGAACAGAGGGCTCAAAGAAAACTAAAGGTAAAGGACAGGTCACTAATTTGGTCTTCTTCTTCTTTGATATAAATAATTACTAGGAAACAAAATTTAACTTTTGCCTCATGACCAGAAATTAGTACCATTTTTGTTTAACATAGTGACGTCTTACATTGTTAAAGAGCCCTTGATGGCTACTAGGGTTGAGTAGAGGAAAATATTTCACTTGCAGGTCACCTGCACGAATCTGGCCCTGGGTGACTGACAGCTGTTCAAATGTGATGTCTGTAGGAAGCCCCCGTGAAGGAAGTTGCAAATTTCGGTCTGAGTAGGCAGGTGTCAGCCCTACAGACCCCAGTGCCATAATGAGTAATCCCTGCTGGCAGTGCCGGGCTGGCTGCTGGACTGGGGACCACGTGGAAACCCAGCTCAGGGTGGCAGATGAGGACATGGAGGGGCATGGGGGCTTTCTGCTGCTGGTGCTGTGCTTGCACAGGGGAGCAGCATGAAATTCGGACCCCATACAAGCTCTCTTCCAGGGTGAGGTCGTGCAAGGGAAGCAGGAGCCTGTCCCAAGCTTCTTTGTGCAGGCTGTTCTCTTTAAGTGTAAGCATTACTGTGTGGTGTAACCCTGGAGAAAGTGAATGCCAAGGGAAAGGGTTTAGTGCCCTTCACTTCTTACAAACCTGCATTTCACCAGTCTTTTCTCTTACCACTTCAACTCCTTGCTACACTTTCCCATGCAAGTTTTTTTTCCCCTTGTAAATGATGTGAAGCAAATACCTAATGTTATCTTTAGTGCTGACGCAAGAAAATTAGAGGAGGTATATTACAGTTCTGTTCAGTATTCTTTCCAGAGAAAACTGCTGGTTAGGTCAATTTACTTGGCGCTGTACACTGCTTTAATCTTAACTTGAAGCCTGCTGTAGATATACAGCAGCTGGCTCTAATACCTTCATGCATGGTTGCAAGCAAGCCAGTTAATTTCTGTTTGTTGAGAGGTAGGAATCAAGCAAATTTTTCTCTGTTGAATGAAGACATTGTGGGGCTGGTAACAGGTGAATAAGCAATACTGGATAAAAAACCAACCTGGAATTAATGCCTAAAACCTTTAAGGGCTGGATTCCACAACAGAGAAGTCACAGTTTCATCTCTTTTATAATGGCAGTAGTTTACCCTCAAATCTTTGATTGGAAGAATTGAAATCTGGCTTGACAGATCTTCTTCAGGAGAAAACATGTCACCAGTGAAGAAGCACTTATTCGAGTCCACTTGTGGTGCTTGTGGTGCTGTAAGCCACTAACTGGGATGGTCAGTGTTTTGCTAAACCTATATGCAGCCTACAAAAGCTAATCAAATTGCTCCCCCTGTCACACTGAGGTCTGCTCAGGCTCTCAATGACTTCTCAGGTTATATCCATCAAGCTTGTTGCTGTATGTCCATAGGGGTAGTGCTGACTATGCAGAGTGTTATCCATGGGCATCCTCAGTTCCTGCCATGTTCTGTGAAGTCCTCAAAGATTGGCATGAAATTTACTGAATCTTTTCACTTTAAACAGGTCTTTAGAGTTATAGCCAGTCAAAGAGTTAACTACTTAAAAATAAGTGCTAATAAAACCTCTAATGTGCTGATTAAATGTAAGGTACAAGAGCTATGGATCTGTACCTCACCCTATAAAAATTATATTTCTATCATATTAATGATAGCTTCATTCCAAACTGTTTGTATATTTAGAAGATAAAATTTTAGATAAAATGGTCACCAAATCTTTGTAGTAGAAAATGAAATTTAAGTCTTTCTTCTCCCAGACCAGTTACACAGTTGCACAAGTGTCTCCTCTCTTGCTGGGAGCCTTGAGCTGTTGCCTGCACAGTGCCACAGCCTCAGCGGGAAGAGCAGAGCATGCCCCAGCTGAGGTTGTGATGTGGGCAAGGTGAGAGAGAGAGAAATAATCTGAGCACATAAAATCTTTTATTTCCCCTCAGTTTAATTATTTTTTGTTGTCATTGCTGCTGTGTCCATATCATAGAAGCATAGAATAGTTTGGTTTGGAAGGGACCTTAAAGATTATATAGTTCCACCATCCCTGCCATGAGCGGGGACACCTTCCGCTAGATCTCGGTATTCAGAATAGAAGAGCATGCTTCCAAGCACAATAATATTTTATTACAAGACTTTCCTCACCTGTGCAGCCTACTGCATAGGTGTATAGGCACTTATAGGAAGTTGGAAATCTCAGGCTAAGAAGGATGCTGAATCAAGCCCCCCTTACTCTATAACTGATGCTACTGCCTGTAGTCTCTGTATTGTCAAACCACAACCTGAGAGAAGTTGCATTTCAGAAACCTTTTACCAAAGAATTAATAAAAGGCTATAAAAAATGACAGCTTGCACAGGATAGAGACTAAACAGAATTAATCCTATATGTGTAATTTCCACAGAATGTATCTCCACTGTTAAGAAGACAGCTAAGCTGCAAACTTAGTCTGATGTTTCCTTTCAAGCTTGACTGCTTAAAGCACCTTCCTGAAAAATTCTGTGTTTACCTAAGCCCCTAGGTGAAAAGCCACCTTCCCCTCCCCTACACCTAGCAGAGCTAATGAGCCATGCCTCTTATCCTCCCAAAACTCTTGGCTCAGCAGAAATTAATCCACTTTCTTTGCCCAGTTCTAACACATGCCACCACGTTAAGCCAGGAGAATGAACCTTCCTACCCTTTTATGCTCACTGGAGGATTGAGTGAAAGACAGGTAGTACTTCTTTGTGTTTAATTAGTCATTATGTAGCTTGACACTAAACCTAAACCAACTTAATTGCTAGCTGCTACCAAAAGAGGCGGTCTCATCCCTCTCCTGCCATCTCGCTCCCAACTGCATGGTCGCCCTGGGTCCTTTGCACAGGCACCTGCCCCCACAGGGACTCGTTTCAGAGGTTTAAACCTGGAAAAAATGAACCCTGTGAAGATATGTGAAAAGATTTACAGCTCCCCTTAGGGGTCAATCAGGTGCCCATGATGGTGGAAGACTGGGGGCAGGAGCATGTTCCTGGAATGAGAGGGGAGAGATTGGACAGCTAATGTTAGCAGTGACACGGTGTGAGATCAGCTTAGCTGTCTTGTCAGACTAGAACAGCATAATTGCACTGTTCCACAATAAAGCTGCGGTTTCAGTTGTGAGTCAGCCTGTATAACTGAATTAACTTTCCCAATGAATCATGTTTCTAATGTAGTTCATCGGGCACGGTTGCACAGACCATCTGTTAGTGGTGACACTAACATGTACGCCTGACGTACCACCCCTTGTCTTGATGCAAGTCCTCGGGCCTGTAGAATGAATGAGATGGGAAAACTGACCGACATTAAATAGAACTTCTTTTTTTCCTGGCAAATTAGTTGTAGGCTGGTCACTGTTATGTCCTGACAGACAGTTGTAGCAGCATAATTAATGGAGCAACACAAGGGCTGGAGTGGTGATGGGGGAGTGGAGAGAAAAGGAGCAGAGAAGAACTGCTTAAGCAGATATTGGCACCAAAAGAAATATCTGTATAACCATTGCTGTAGTAAGCGTTCAGCAAAGACTTTCCTTTATCTGAAGTGTAAGGGGCATTCACTTTTGAAGCTGAAGGTCTGAGTTTAACCATACTGCCAACATGCCACGCTGTGAATCGTTGTGACAATCTCGAAGATTAACGGGGTAATGCAATTTGCTTCATGTTGTCAGTCAGAGTGGGTGCGACTCTGAGCCCTGAGTATAGCATAAGATAAAGCAGCTGTCTGACCAAAACTGGCAGTAAGTTAGCCCTAGAAGGAGCTTGTAGGATTAGATAGCATATTCAGGTCTGGTTGTTCACGCAGGGTGACGGGGGAGGAAGGGACTGGGGACAAGAGGGGAGTTTTGCAGACATCACATCACCTGTTCGGGAGCATGCTCACCTTACTGAAACTGCTAAGCTGGAGCAGGCAGACTGGGTAGATGGCAGGACAAATCTGAAACTGCAAAATATTGCAATTGTATACATATACCTTAATTAATGTCTGAAGGAGTTACACATATATCAGCATCTTCTAACTACATCTCTGTGTTTTCTCTGCTGGTATTTTTCAATAAATGCCATGGTGTGAAGAGCTACGGGGCCAATGCCCTCTCAGTTTGTCAACTGGGGGTTACTGAAGTGGAAGGAGAAGTACAGCAGGATCAGTCCCACAACATGATAATGATATTTTACAAACAGCTTTGAAGTATTTGGATATGCAATATCTTGTGGTTGCCTGTAAAGTTCTCTGATGTCTTTCAGAGCAATTAAAAATCTTGCCATATGCTCCAGCCTTCTTTTTGTGGGTTACATGCAAATCTCCAGGATGACTGCTAGAACTGTTGTGAGCATATTGGATGCTTGCGTGATTCGGGGTGCAACTTGAAATGTGCTCAGCATCCCACACTGACTGCAGCCCATTGAACTGGAGAGCTCTCAACACCTGGCCACAGCAGGCTCTTAACAAGTGGACTGCATTTTGTTAGCTTCCTTGGAAGGAAAGCAAGTACTTCTCTCTTAAAATAATTTGTGCTTTTCTTTCTGCCCAAGTTTGTAGGAGTTGACAAACTTTCTCTCAAGTAATTCCTTAGTGCTACTTTGCTCCACAGTGTGTGAAGGAGGAAGTTTGTCACGCAGAGCAGCCTGTGAGTCAGACCTGTAGGGCATGTCACTGGCACGTCGGGTTCTTACGCGGAGGCTAAAAACAGTTTGTGTCAATGCTCCCCATTAGCCGCCCTAATTTTCGGATGGAAACTTGACTGTCGCTTCGACTTAACTGCATCGTTTCCTCACATACAATGCTGTGCACGTTCTGTTTTGCTAACTGTAATGGGTGTAAAGGCTTATAGCAAGACCTAAAATGTTGGTTTGTTTGTAAATGAAAGCTGGTATTTCACATTCATCTTCTTTCTTATGACCCTTCAAAACAGAGGCAGAGCTACCTGTATACAGTTTTGTTGTTCTTCCTAGTAAAAAAACCCATTACCCACGCTAATTGTGGGTAACCTTTTAGTCAGAACAGGTTCGTTTGAAGTACTTTTAAAGTATGCCTATGGAGTATAGCTGCACACTGCATAACGTGTTGAAAGCTCTGAATATTTCATGTGTGTAAATATGCTTTATTACTAAAAGTTTACTTTATGCACTGTGAGCATCTTTATTTTAGGACTTTGTTTTACTTCTAGCTGTCTTTATTACTAAATTTGAGGTATACAGCTCCCATTTGCAGCTCAGTCACCTTCTATGTAAAAAATATGTTTCACTTGTTTCCCCTGAAAAAATCTGAATTTCTAATTATGAAAGGAAGCTGTTTGTCGTTGTTTGAGGTGTCTGTTTGACAAGCAGTCATGCGGAAATAGTGCAATGTGTAGGCTCCCTGTATAAATAGAAGCAATCATGATCCAAACTGCGGACAAGTAATTAGAATAATAAGTAGAAATAAAGAAGCTTTGTCAGTTTGCATTCCTTTTTCTGAAGCAGCTATGGGCAAGTGTATAAATCGATCCTTATCTTTAGTTTTTCCCTCAAAATAAGGATAAAATTGGATTTAAGAATAAGAGCTTACCATATGAATTTAGGTTTATGGAGGATGTACTCTAGACTGTCAAAAATAGTATGCCTAAGGCAGATTTGCTTCTAAAGAGAAGAATGCAATAAAGCTTAGGGATATTCTGAAACTGAACTGTGATATATTATGAAATAGTTTGGTTCAGTAATTCCTGGATTGTTGCATTCACATTTTCAGCCACTGTGGTTCTTTGTTGATTAAAAAAAATCCTCTGATAAATACCAAGGACTAGTGAAGTTAAGGGTCTAACTTTTCTTTTCTTTCTACCTAAACCTATCAAAACAAGAAGGAGATATTAATTTAGATTTATCAAAAACTGAATAGTGACCTGAAGCTATTAAATGTCTTTCATAGAGATGATTGAGAATAGTGACAATGAAACTAGCCTCAGCAAAAAGTGACCATCGTGCCTATATAACAGATCATGTCTAAGAAAGTTCTCAAAAGTTGGTCTTCTTTCAAATGTTTTTCACCCTTTGAACCAGGCTTTAGAGGCTGAGGTCAAAGAAGAGTGCACATAATGTGTGGCCTGTACAGTCTCTAACATGACTTAAACAGCCTCAATGCTTCTCTAAATTACAGCAGAACAAACTAGACTTCTGATTCTTCATTGTATAACCTACTGAATACAACAGTCTTTTTGGATTATACTTTGCTACAGGTTTGTAAATGTTCTGGAATTAAAAAATGAGCAGATGAAACCCATTTTTTCTGGTACTGACAGTTCTTGTTTGTAGACTAGTTGTATAAATAACTCCAGGACATCTGACATCTTATTCATATAAAATGTGTTGGCAAAATTTGGCATGGATTGGTTCCATTTCATCAACTTTCTTTTTGGTTCTCTTTTTTTTTTTTTTTCTTTTCTGTGGGAGTATTTCTATTTTTTTAATCATTTTGGAATTTGGAAGTTTATTCATATCTCCTTAAGCATATAATAGTTCAAGGAACAGATAATCCCTTTCAGGCAGCAGCTTTTACTACATGTGGTGTGTGCCTCTGAATCAGCATCAA
This sequence comes from Caprimulgus europaeus, assembly GCA_907165065.1. Next base: position 34,292,671 of record OU015525.1, read on the forward strand.
ATGTTGGCATCTCCACTTCCTCCTTCATCAGAAGTAGGGAAATTTCATCAGAACTAGTGAGAAAAAAATATTTCAAGAGAGCGTGAAGAAATGATGCTTCTTTCCTCCGGGGGGGGGGGGGGGGCATGGCGGCGAGGGGAGGGGGAAGAAGTCCAGATTTAATATTAAATTAAAGAACACAAAGCCACTTTTCAAAACCATCCTGTGTACTTCCTTCAAACTTAACAAGGAATTAAAAATTCTCATTGAGGTTGGACACTGTTGATAAACAATAATGAGAACTGAATATGACTTGTCGTAAGACAGAGCTCCTTTGCCGGAATATTTGTAACATGATTTGATGATTTTTTATGTGTGGAAACCTTGGATTCAGGATATCCTATGTCTGGCAGGCCTAGAAAAGAACAAAATTCAGAATAAGGTAATTTTAAGTCTGTACAGTCAAGTTAATAAAATACCTTACCACCTACTTTTGACCAACTTTCTGGTCCATTTGATATAACTACTGGCAAAAATATTTGAGCTCACTATTTAGAAAATAACTTCTGAGCTTTTGAGCTCCTGAGGCTGGTATACACTCTGGCTATCTCCCAGCCTCATACAGAGACAAGGAGCAGGTGCCCAGCAGCTCTCCTTCCTGCCTTCTCTCCACCCTGACTTTCCCTGGACATGATCCAAGCGCATGGGTTGGGGAAGGCTTTGCAGTGAGGCCCTCGGAGCAGACAGCGGGTACCTGCTCCTGCGGCGTTCAGTGTGTGCACCCCAGGAACTGCTCCAGTGCAGACCCTGGGAATAGGCACCAAGATGAGTGAAATACATTGGGTCTGGCCATGAAGAGCCCTGAAAGTCTATGGACTGTGGCCCTTCTAATGTTCACGTCTCAAATAATTCTGTTCTATCCAAATCTTCCTCCTCTAAACTTCAAAGCCCATTGTTCAACACAATGAACTGTGCAACAAATAATTCAAGGAAACACTTCAGGCAATGGAATGTAAAATCTAGAAAGGTCCAAAGGTTTCTGCTTGTAATGGGATCCCAGCATCGCTTAAATTCATGGATTACCTGATCCTTTTTTCTTCTTAAATTGGATATTTATAAGATAGAAATTCCACAGTGTTTCAGCCTTCAGGAGCTTAGTGGGAAGAGCCTATTATAGTATAGGTAAGTATAACCCTCTTCTCTCTTGCCAGCCTTCCTGGTTGGAATAACAGCCTGAGAACAGGTCATTTTATATAAAATAATAACACTGAGGGATTCATGGCTTTGCTCTTCCCAGATTATGAGCCCAGACACAGAAGCAATGAAGCCTTTAGAAAACCTTTCCAGGGTAAGGGCTGGATGTCTAAGCTGTTTTCCTATCCCAACTCAGAGAATGATTTTTCTGGGATCATATATCAACAAATAAACTTTTAACTAAGCTATGGGAACAAAACCAAGTGGTTTTGGCCAGTAATAACATCACAGTTGAGTGAGGATGATGCAGAAATCTGAATTTTCAGAACTTAATTTTGTCTCGTATTTCTAAAACTCTATTTTAAATTAATAGATGACATTCTATCCTATTTTTATTTTAACTTTATTTCACAATTAAATTTTTCATCAAAGCCACAATGTTTCTCAATGTTGAAATCAATATTCTCTGATAACTTAATTCCATTTCTGGATGCAACAGACCTACATTCCTTTCTACACTAAATGGAAACAGAGTGCAGGGTATTTAATATCCTGTCATTGAGACAGTGCAGGCTGCTACTATACAGTGAGTACTAAGTAAGTACATGAGTTTTGAGAATTAAAATGAGCTGGTAAGCTGATAAAAGAGTAAGATGCAAGGATAGTCATTGTTTTTACATCTAAGTGAGGCCACCCTAAATAATTTCAAGCAGTTTGAATGTTTTGAACAATCTTTTTTAGGCAACTAACTCTTCATAACTCTATAACTTTGAAATAATTTATTTTCAACTATTGAAGCAAGCAGAGCATGATGTTTAAGACTGCAAGGCAATACAGACAAATCAGTTTTGTTTAAAAAATCTGTTTTTTAAAAAACCAGTACAAGTTCAGTGAAGCACAGCTCACGTTTTAAGAAAACCTTTGTTTGTCTTGTGTGGAAAGAGATCTATCATTTATTATACAGATATCTTTTATTACCTTGAAAGAAAACCAGTATTGTTTAGAGGAGGTGGTCATTCATAGCTCTGTTAGTTATAACAATCTACAGTCTCAGGCTGTTGAATTTAGGATATACAGCTGTTTATGACTTTATATACTCTGTAGCCAAATAAGGTAAACACCCACTTGGGCTAGAGCAGAACTGTTAGCAATCTGACTGTTCACTTTCATCATCTGAATTCAGTACCTGTTATCACTACATTGTAGCCCAGTAGTTTACTGGGTGTGACTGGGATGGAGTTAATTTTCTTCACACCCAGCCTGTATGATGCTACAGTTTAGATTTGTGACAAAACCAATGTTGATAACACACCACTGTTTTAGCTGTTGCTGAGCAGTGCTTGCACAGGGTCATGGCCTTCTCTGTTTCTCACTTTGCCCCAGTGCAAACAGGCTTGGGTGGGCAAGAGGTTGGGAGGGGAAACAGCTGGGACAGCTGACCCCACCTGGCCAGGGAGATATTTCATGCTGTATGACATCATGTTCAGCAGTAAAGCAGGGGGTGAGGTTTTCCAAGGTAACCATCACTTGGAGAGTGGCTAAGCATTGGTCTTCTGGTGGAAGGTGGTGAGTGATTGCCTTTGCATCAGGTTTTATCTCCTTTTTTTTTCCACTTATTAAGCTGTCTTTATCAACCAGTGAGTTTTTCTCACTTTTACCATTCCAGTTCTCTCCCCTATGCTGCTGGGGGAAAGTGAGTGAGCAGCTGGGTGGGTACTTAGCTGTCAGCCAGAGTCTCAATCTCTTTGGACACTTTCAAACATTTCAGTTCAGCAGAATACAGTATTCTGCATTAACGAGTACTGAAATAGTACTGAAAGCTCACAGCTCCAAGTTTGGTAGTTTACATTGCTGGCAATATTCAACTTTATTCTCACATTATATCAAAGATGTGAGCTAAGTATCTCTTTTTTTTTCTTTTCTCCTTTGTTAACTCTGTTGAGAATCCAACAGACTAACACACACAGTTCAAGACTTTGATCTCATATGTATTCCTTAAGCCTAATCTGACAAATAAGTGTGAGAAGACCATGGATTTTGAGCATGCCATGTACTGAGCTCAAAAAGGAGGGTCTACATACCTAATCTGCACAGAAATCAGATAGCTTGAGCTGCAGTGTCTTCTTGGCATGTATAAATATTTCCACTTCAACCCTATCATTAGTTTACACAAAAATGGAGACTAGGGCAGAATATGTGACCTGAGCTTTTATTTTTATTATATATACAGCATTTCCTGAGTTAAACTGAGAAATCTGTCAGTACTGATAGTCTCTATTGCTCTATTTCTACACTGTACAGAAATAAACACTTCAAAATTCAGTTTTAATTTTCAGTCTTGGATTATATGCAGTGTGTTCATCAGTGGTCTGGAAGTAAGCATAAAATTATCTCTCAGTAATGTTTGCTGATAGTACAAAGACCAGCAGAGTGTTAAATGGTGGTAAGTTGTCGAGTACAATGCAGTAAGCCCAGCTGATTCAACAAAGACCATCTTGACACAGCTAACTGCACAATTACTCATTGAGGAACGAGGGATCAAAGCCAATCTGACAGAACCAAAAATTTTAGCCTACAAAGTAAGTTACTGATCAGGGGTCATATAAGATGGGCTACTGAATAAGAGTTCCCATTACAGTAGTTGACCATGAATGTCATGGGTAATAGTAAGTATGAGTTAAAAGGTATATCCTTGTATATGGCATTGGTCAAGCTGATGCTGGGAGAGTTAATCTAGTCCCGATGTCAGTATTTTTAAAGGGATATGGAAACACTGAGGTAAGTTCAGAAAGCAACCACAAAAAAAGTATTTGCTGGTGGAAGTGGAGGAAAATGCCTTATGGTGAAAGACTTGAAAGCTGTTTTGGTGTAATGTCTAAAGGAAAAATCTGGGACCTGACTTGACTCTGTCAAAGTGCTTACAAGGAAAAAATTACCGATTCCTAAGGGACTTTTTAATCTAGCTGAGAAGGACATAATAAGAACCAATAGCAAAAATCTGAAAGTATGCAAATTCAAGCAACAAAGAATGAGTTCTGAGCAGAAAGCTCAGAAAGAAGCTACTAAATGTCTCTAACATTCTGTGGAGCAGGATAGGATTTCTCTATTTGACACTCAAGGGCAGCATTGCCACAGACTAGACCAACAGATTCCCTTCTGGCATTATGAGTTGATGAATCTATGTGGTTTGTATCTATGGAACAGAAGTCTCACTAACCTGTAACTGTCATCACTGGTCCAAATAGCACAGACCAGAAGAATCAATGAACATTTTCAGAGGAGAGGAGCTAAATTAAAGGCAGTATATCCAGGTGTGGTGCCAACTTGCTTTTCTAATGAGGTCTCAGATGAAATCTGAGGAATTAATTCTGCTGCCTGAGGGTGCTTCTTTTTGAAACTGATTATTTGGTCTGGTCTTTTTTTCACTTCTCTCTGGGGTTTGTTTTGGGGGGTTTTTTTGGTAGTGAATTCATTGTTTTTGCACTGTGTTTTAAGGCTGTGTCTCCATCTCCTGTAGAACCAGTTTCAAGCTATGACAAATTTCTCAAAATAGGAAAGGAAGCCTGGCATCCGGTCTCTGGTTAATACAAGCACAACTTAGAACTGCAGTTTTGCAAATGGTTTAAATCAACACAACCGGGCTCATTATTTGGCTTCTTTGCTGTTTTTTTTTTCTGAGGGATAGGCAGGAAGGGTTGCTTTTTAATTTTTTATGTGTAACTTAGTCTCTTTTCTCACCTCTCTTGTTCAGTGATGGGATTGAAGAACGGACCTCTGAGTGCCAAACACTATGGGTCACTCTGGAGTTCTCTATCCATCTAACAAGTTACTTTCACACTGCTCCTTCTTTTTCAGCATTAGGTAGTTTTTCCTTTTCCCAGTAAAAAAAATTATTAATACTTTCCTGTGGATACTGTGCCTTACCACAATGTAGGTTTCTCTTCACAATATTTTTCTCCTTGTAGAGTGAGCCTATTTTTGCCCATGTTGTATGACTGTATGAAAACTTGAAAACTACAGAGAAGAAGTTAAGTAAAAGCTCTCAAAAACATTTGGTGACTTAACTTGGGCTCCGAAGCTGTGGGTTCAAAGCCCGTCTTGAGTCTTGAACTTGGCAGATGGTAACATTCAGTTTGAATATTCCCTGTTGGATGCATCATTCAAAAGAAAACACAGCCACAGTCTGGTTTTTTATCTACTGGAGGAGTTCTCTCTTTCTAAAGATTTCCTTGTACTCTACAAATAGATACATTATTTTCTGCTGCAATCTTAAAGAGATAGATTTAGGGTATGGGGGTTTCCCTGCATCATAGGGAAATTTCTCCTTAAGCTACAGTAGTGCAGTGCTTTTCAGTGGTCCCAGCATAGGATTTCCTTTTCTTCTCCTCTTAATAGTCAGAGCCTATTAGCAAGGCTCAGCATATCCAGATCAATCTTGCTCGAGTTGTTATCTCTGTCTAGTTCCGTTAGTGTGAAACAGGGTTCTGCAGTGTACAGGGGACACCCCACTCTCCTCTGGCATGGTCACCCCTCAGATTCTGCTTTTTTATTCCATATACACTAAAGAACCCTACAAGCTGATTTTAAGACAACTCAGGCCACTCTGCAGAATTGGGCAGAAATTTTCACCCCATGGACAGGTAATATAATCTCATTATTTATAACTACTATGATTTATAAGTACTGTGCTAGAGTCCTAATACCCAAAGCTTCCTTGTAAACTATATAGTCACTAAAACATCTTGCATACCTTTCAGACACTTACAATGCTTCTAGGTTGGGCTAGTTTTATGGGTTTCTCTAAAGTGAAAGCACAAAGAGGAGCATTTCCAGAGGTTGATTCCTCCCACCTGTGTATTTAGGATAGGATAAATCATGCTCCAGAGATACCTGTCTCCTTCTGATCACAGTAGACAATGAACTTTCACTATGTCCTTGACAAGTTCAAGGTTAAGTGAGAATGGATCCATCCATTAATTACTAGCCTGCCATTTATTCTCCAATCAACAATTTATTGGAGATTTTATTAAAATAAAAGATACTACTGGTTATGATGCACTTAGCTTTATAAATAGGTATATTTCAAAGTTTTGCAAGAGCATCACCTGTAGTGATGTACTCTGTCATTTTCGGATATTTTGCAAAAAAGATTTATAAGAGAAAAGATTTTTGCTGATCAGATACATTAGATAGTAGACCTGATAAGTGGTACATGGTATTAGGATCTTGCAGGATCAATTTTATGAGTCGAGTTCTTGTTCCAAGCAGTCCAGTTTCCAGTAGTTAGTTAGTCCTCTCCAAAGAAAGTCAGAGTTTTGTTAGCTTGAGGCTGGGCACAGAAATCTAGCCATGTTTAGCTCTAAGGGAATATGTATTTCACTGATAGAGGAGCCAGTTATGAGAGGATGGCTTTAAACTAGAAAAAAAAAATGTTTCAAAGCAGAGGGACAATTTAAATTCTTTAACCTCCACTTGTATTAGCTACTTCTTGGCTTCTAGTGTATGAAAGCTTCTTGGCATGTGCCCTGCCTGGGGTCGAGTAGGACGTGGGAGAGATTGTGCTTGGATGTCTGGAGTACTACCACTTGGGGGGGAAAATGTGTAGCATTCCAACAGTTATAATTAATGACAAGTGTTGTTGTCTTTCTCCTGTGCCATCCACCCACTGGCTGCCTGGTGCTGACCCCTTGCTGTCCTGCTGACCTCTCCAAAGTTTATTTTAAAAAGGCATCCTTGCTTTCCCAAACTTTTCAGCTAGGCTTCCCTTGGGCTTCTTGTTCAGTGCATGCCCAAGACTATGCCTGTGTCCACCGCTCAGTGATCAGACACAAGTGTTTCCATTAGAGAGATGATTAATGGAACTTTCCTTGGGAATGGGAAAGGGAGAAGTGGCTAATTCAAGTCAAGAAACGTGTTAAAACTGAACAAAGGAACTTTGTTTCTTTGTTTCAAAAATAACTTATTTTTCAAGTATGCTGCAAATTTCCCTTACTTGCTTGGGTCCTGCTTACATCAGTAAAATCCTGCAGTTGCTTCTGCAGTGGTGGGCTTGAGAGAAGTTTGTGCTTTCAACCCACTTTGTAGTGAGTGACCACATCAAATAATTCCACTGGCTTAATTGGTTTCTGTGTTAGCAGATTTAGAAGATGCAGGGCTTAATGCTGTGTAGTGCAGGTGCATGGAGTTTTCTACCTCAAAATGCAAAGTAGTAAAACAATGTACAGGACTGAAGAGTATACAAGAATCCAAACTGGCTATTATGAGAGTGCAGCTGTCAAGTTACTCCTGCCTGGTAGCATTCTCCAAAGAGAAGACTGCATGACTAAAAGTCCCTCATTTCCATGATGAGGATCACAGATCAGTTTCTGTCTGATCTCAAGCCTCACCTCACCCTCTGCTTACCCTTTTCTTGTTACGGGATGTTAGAGGAAAAAACCTGTTTCTTCCATTTCCATTAGACCCTGTGCTCAGCTCTTTGGATGCCCAGGGATAGCATCCACCCTGTCAGCCAAGCCAACCTGTAGATTGAAACACTGCAAGTGTAAAATGGGCATAACTGATTTTTTGCTGCTGAGGGGAACTGGTGAGAAACATGAATGAGGCACAGAGAGAGTAATGAGCCTGGGAGGAGGCTAGGGGCTGCACTGCCACTTCCCTGGGAAAGTGGAGGGCTGGCCTTTCTAGTTCTACCAGATAGGACCTTCCACAAAGCTTTACAAGGAAGGAGCATTGCTGTTTTCTAGGAGAAATCAGTGCTTTTGTTGCTTGCTCTTTTTAGTCTAACGGTGTATTAAGAGCTTTGTAGAGACAACAATAGAAAATGTTATATTCCCATAAGCCAAACAGCACGGGCAGCTTCTCTGCCTGCCAGACTTTGCTGTTCATCAGAAACAATCAACTCTGACTACTTGATAAGTTGTTATTCCACATGTGCACCTCCTATTTTTTTATGAAGTCAATTTTTCAGGGCTAGAGCTTGATCCTGTTGCCAGATCAGAAAAACTGGGCAGTTGCAGCAACGGGGAGACTGAGGCATAGGGCTGGAGTGGCTATTTGCTACTCAGCAAACCAGGTCTGAATCTCCTTTGCCAACCATACGGTGACAAATAAATTAATTCCATGTTTTTTTCATTAAACCAGTTTTCCACATGCTCTTGCCCTCTCCATGGCCCAACGCCACCAGGCACAATGTGCTTGCAAAAGGCTGGTGCTGGCTGGGACCTCCACAGGCCTGCCCCTCCCCTGCATAGCAAAGGCATTCTGCTTTTATGGCATCTGGGCCACTGCAGCTGTTATAAGGAGGGGTTTGCTCTTTTTAGAAATTATTAGCAAAGTAAGCATGTTGTTTATTAAAATATGTAGTGTATATTGTGAACTTGTAACTACGATACAAAAATTATAATCATGCAGTTCTGACAGTTTATTGAAGACTCCTTCCTTCCCCTACCCCAGTGAAGGGTGGGAATTACATTTTGATTGAACATGCAACTTAAGAAATACATTTCTGTTTTTTACTTCTGTGTTTTGCTTTTGGAATTCAAAATAACTTATATTCAATTACCAACTTGATGGGTTAGAATTGCGTATTGAAAATCGTGTCAAAATACTGCGGAAAATTATTTGACTTTAGCTCTTCAAATGTGACCAACTTTGATAAAATCACTGTAACAGATAAAACACAGGAGAGCTAGTGATCATAGAATCATAGAATGGTTAAGGTTGGAAGGGACCTTAAAGATCATCCAATTCCAACCCCCCTGCCATGAACAGGTGTCCCTACACCTTCCATTAGACCAGGTTGCTCAAAGCCTCACACAACCTGGCCTTGAACACTTCCAGGGAGGGAACATCCACAACTTCTCTGGGCAACCTGTTCCAGGGTCTGACCACTCTCACAGAAAAGAATTTTTCCCTAATATCTAATCTAAACCTCCCCTCTTCCAGTTTAAAGCCATTTCCCCTTGTTCTATCACTAACTGCCCTTGTAAAAAGTCCCTCCCCAGCTTTCTTGTAGGCCCCTTCAGGTACTGGAAGGCCTCTATAAGATATCCCCGAAGCCTTCTCTTCTCCAGGCTGAACAGCCCCAACTGTCTCAGCCTGTCCTCACAGGAGAGGTGCTCCAGCCCTTGGATCATCTTCTGGACTCGTTCTAACTGGTCCGTGTTCTTACGTTGGGAGCCCCAGAGCCGGACACAGAACTCCAGGTGGGGCCTTACGAGAGCAGAGTACAGAGGGAGAATCACCTCCCTCGACCTGCTGGCCACGCTTCTCTTGATGCAGCCCAGGATACAGTTGGCCTTCTGGGCTGCAAGTGCACATTGCCGGCTCATGTTTAGCTTCTTGTCCACCAATGAGATGACAAAGAGCAGCTGGAAACTCTTTTTCTTATGTTTCCTGAAAAGCATTCTTCATGTAGAAGTGTGTTGTTACCGTACAACTGCTGGTAACACTGATGCTGGTAGCACAGCTTTTAGCCAGGCATGATATTTTAAATAAGACCTAGAAAAGGTTTCAAGGTAGCAATATAAGAAGCATATATGACTATATGAGGGAACAAACTTGTTGTATGTACTGCAGAAAATACTTTCCTGAGAATGACAATTCATTCATTTTAGTACCTTTTTTTTTGGCCATCATTTTAATAAAGTGTTCTTTCACTGTTAAGTGTAATAATGGTTAGATTTTTTTCCCCGAGATTGTTGAGTTTTTTTCAGCTACCATTTCTTTTATTTCTATATAGAGATTTTTTTACTGCATTTGAATGTTTGATATTCTTTCACTGTATTGTTGATTGTTGCATCCTTACTGGAAAAGACTAACAAGCTTTGTCAGTTCATTACTGTCTCTTTTGTTTTGTTTTGTATGATTAATACCCATTGTTGATACTGAGTTACAGTTTAGTTAATTGCAGCTTAAAGGCAAGAGTGAGATTAATGTTGGGGAAATATAAATTATTAACCAATTGCAGGAGCAGTTGATTTTAATTAATTGAGTTTCTTTACTAAATACGTGCTTGAATGATGAAATTCTTCTGAGGCATAGCTAGAAAGAAAGCGATGCCACTGCTTTTTACAGCATTTGCAAAAGAGAATGTGCTTGTGTCATATCATTAACTTCTTCCTTAAGTAAAACATTTTTCAGCTTCATATGATCTTAAATTGTGTAGAAACAGGCCAAAAAATTGATAGATGATAGACCCCCACCTTCAGAGCGACTGGGTTAGTCCACTGCTTTAGCATCCCTAGTATTGGGTATCTTGCATCTTGTGAAGCCTCACCAAAGAAGTACACAGTGTTTTACATTTTCAAGGCCATACCTACAGACAGAGAACTGACCATACTCTTTCACATCTCTTCTAGACAAGCACATGTTTTTTTCAGATCTAAAATTATTTGTTTCTGTCTGCCAGGCAAGGAGAAAAACTATAGTTCTGAGATAGAACTATGGTCTACAAAAACACTGTATTTTCCTGGAAAAACTGAAAGGTTTCCAATGTTTGATCTTCTATTTTTGTCTGTAGTCCATAGGAGAAAGAGATATACTGTTTGGCACATATATTTCTAAATTTGAAGGTGAGTATTCACATGTAACAAATAATGAGGAGAAAATGGGTTTCATAGAGGAGCAGGTTGAACTGCAATAGGTACTGGGGTGCATTAGGAAGCCTTCCCTTTTACTGTTGGTCCCAGGTTCATTTTTGTTTAGCTGGATGTATGTTGCAGTTTAGTAAAGACACACAAGAGAGCTATTATCCTCAATATGGAGATTAAGTTGTCCTCTTTCTCTAAGTTTTAAAAAAAGTAGTCCTCATTTGTGGAGAAAATGGTTAGATAAACATGAAAGTATTCCTTTCAAGGTTTTTTCAAGGTTCGAGGGACCTGCTTTATTTTTTTGTTAGAACCATTGTGGTACTATCATTTGTGGACTGACATTGGTTTACATCAGAGTTTGGATGATCTTCTCCAGTTGTATAATCACAGGCCAGCATGCGGAGTCTGTGGGTGGTTTTAAGAGATTTTCTAGGCTTCTTTGTTTCAGGAGTCTGGTGTCCAAGCATTATATGATTTGTTTATACTGATTCATTGTGAAGGAAAGAATAAGTCTGATCTCCTCTTTATTGTAACTTGATACTATGACAGTTATCTCAAGTATGGTTTCAGTTAGGTCTTATTTATGTTTGAAGAATATTACTGTATTATATGCATGGTTATGAGTGTACTTTCTCTGCTTCTTGTGGCAGCCTTAAAAAGCTAGTGTTTCCTTCATGCTATGATTGTATTGTTTATGTGACAGCTAAAAGTATTAAATTCTTAGAGCTAACTGAGACTGGACATAATGTTTTAGTCTCTACTGCCATTTAAGTTACATTACTATTTCTGCTTTTATTGTGAGTGTGTTGATTTTAAATAACTTAATTTTACTCTATCATGGCAGAGTAAAACTGCTTGTAGCCTGATCCTGGAAACCTTCCCGTAGGGTTTGCATATATGAGCAGGTTTATTGGAGTCATTTGCATAATGAGAGCTTGAGTAGTGAAGGATTATTATTATTTATCTTAATAAAATCTTTTATTGAGATAGAGCTGTATATTAATTAACATACCTCATATGGAAGAATATTAGATAAAACATCATCCTGAAGGCTTTTCTTCTTAGCTGTGGTTGGAGCAGTCGCTAGTGGTTTCCGTGCTTTACACTGTAACATAGACTTGTTCAGGAAATGTGAACTCGGACTCTGTTCCTTCCACAGCCTTAAGGTATTCATAATGGCGTGTCACAGGAGACTGTCTAAATGGAAGTTCAGCTATTTACCTACCTTCCCAGATAACCAGAGCCACTGTATGGCAAAAAATTTAAATACTTAGGATTGCACAGAGAAGCACAAGAAGGAATATTATTTCATCCTACTGGTTAAAGAAGCCACTGAGAAGAAGTACAGGATCGCAGTTCCTGCTTTCGTCAATTCTGAAATTAGTCTTAAAATATCAATTAGGTGAAGAATAGAAATTATCTAGGGAGCACTATCTAGGCTGATCTTCAGGATAGCTCAGTAACTGCTGTGATCGTTAGCCTGTGGAGTCAGGCTCTTCCTTGCACTGTCTTTTCTTTTGACCGATGAATGCCGAGTTATTTTTTCTGCAACAGAAGAATTTTCCCTATCACTGATCCTGGAGGTTGGATTGACACCTAGGAGGTGAGATGTGTGGTTTGTTGGCTTAAAGCTAAGAAATCTAAAATCTACATCTGTTGTACTCTGGGCAAGTGTTCTCAGATCCGTGTCATTGACAAAAAGGGGAGTCTCACCTCCATCCACTTCTCTGGTGGTCATCTCAGTGAAAACGGTGAGCTTGGCTCAGACCAGTTGAAGAGCTGGAAGAGCCAGCTGTCTTGAGGAGAGGATTGTGCATCTGTAGATACTAGCTGACCAAGCTGCCAGGTCTTCTGCCTGTGGTCCTGGCTTTGCAGCTGAACACTAAAGAGGAGCAGGAGGCTTGGCATACCTCATTACCTGCAGGTAGCTCCATACTCAGCATGTAGCTTTCTCAGGTCATTCTTCAGAGAAACCTGGCTCTCACACCGAATAAAGAAACTGAGTACTTAACTTCAGACCTTTGATTTTATTCCAGGATTGTGCTATTTAAAACTTTGCTCTTACAGAGCCTAATTTGTAAGCATCTGAATTCTTTATTGAATCTAACCCTGACAGGTTATTTTGTAACTAGCAAGATTTTGAATAAGCTTCTTTTGACAGCTGTGGTTAGTGGATTTTAATAATAGGTGCAGGATGAAATGATAAAATAGCCGTTAGCAGACCTTCCAGACTAAAAGCCAGCTGTTCAGTAAAGTTGTCGGACATATATCTATATTTTTGACTGTAACTGTAAATGGAGGAAAAGCAGGTCCATAGTTGTAGAGCTCAGTTAATCAGAATCAAGGAGTGTCTAATCTGCATTGCTGAGCTGACAGCTGGAGAGGTTCCTGAATTTAAGAAGTCAGAGTTCTTGAGGAAATCTGGTTCCTGCTTGTTAACATCTCTCTTCAAGCACTTTTTGAGCTACACAGTGCCTGAGTACCTTTCTTACCAGAGAAGCATGTAGGACAGCATTCATAGTGCCTGATCTGTCCCACATTGTTAGGACTCATTTTATCTTTCTATCTGCATTGCAGTAGCAGACAGAAGTAGAAGTTAATGACTGTAGAGCAAATCCAGGTGCACACAGCCAGTTCCTACCCAAATCAACATACAAGCAGTAGTAGAAGCTGAAACTGAGGGTAGATTTGGCCTTTCAATTAAAAAGGGGAGCTGCAAATAGTAGAAAATATAAAATAATCCAACAAAAATACATCTGCCACTTCATGAAATGAATAGGAAAGTAGCTGGTACTGATTTTAAGTGAAGACTAATCCTTCACCTCAAGATGCATTTGCTAAAGAAATGGTTGAATTTGTGTGTAAATTAGCAGCACTGGACTAGGCAGGAGAAAAAATATGTATTACGAGAGTTTTCTGCAATGCTGTCGTTTAACTTGATCACTGGAGTGACAAGTCACTGAAGGCAAGTTGGTTTTTTATTTCAACTCTAGGAAATATGCAAATACCCTAACAGGATTTTGAAGTAAAAAGAGGAACAATTAAGTCATGATACTACTCCTGTATTGCAAAAAGACAGGTTAAAATATTTTACTTAAAAAAAAAATTAAAAAAATATATATATAAGCTTGAAAAGTGGTAAGGGAGACAGAAATACTATAGCCTCATTTTGTTACTAGAAAACCAGAGTTTTTTCTTTCCTCCTTGCTGTACAATAAAGACAAACTTTGGGACACTTGAAAGGTGTTCTCATACCTGAGAACAGAAAGCTGAGTCCAAGCATAAGGCCCATCGTCTCTTCTCCTGTACTAAAGGACTAGACAACGTTGAGCTTGCATTTTATCAATGAGATTCAACAGCATCTTCCAGGTTTTCCAGATTTTGTCAGAATCTTCAGATCCAAATGGTAAATTGGAATTTATAAATGTTATCTAAAATTTAAAAAAAAAAAACTGTGTAAGAAGTCACAGACTCACGTCCTCCTATAAAAAAATTAACCTTTTCAGCTGCTACCTTCTGTCAAGACTATGTGGCACTTACCATACACTAGCTCTCCCCAGAAAGTGGTTTTATTTTGCAGTTCACTTCTTATTCCGAACACTGAGAGCTGGGATTGCTGGACACTACGGGCTAGTAAGGAATGTATAGGAGCTTAACAGCAGGAGCAACAGACCCAGGTTAAAAATTCAGTGACCAGGAACAAATGTGCCTTTTATTTCATCTCCCAGCTAAAATTCTAGATAGAGTTTATTGGCTTTAAACTCTTCTCACTTAGTAGAAAAATCTAAGCTTAGTGTTTCTTCTTAATGATGGCCACTTAAATTGGGACAAATATGGCTCTATAAATTAAGCTAGCACAGATGTATTCTTTGTTTAAAAGATCTGAAATTTTTTTGACAGTTAACTATTAAATGGTATCTGAAATACCTGGAATTTCCTCTGAAGAAGTATATGCCTGTACTGAAAATTACAAAAATCAAATTTACACCAAAGTTGATGGTAATGTACTACTTGATGATCTCGAAGTCAGGAGCTTCATATATGTCTGAAAAATACTGAGAAAATGTGGTTCTTCGAGGTCACACAGCAGATTAGTGACAGAGTCACTGTCTTTAGAATGAAACAGATCTTTTATCCCAAAACACATCAAGAGTTCAAATATATTCTTTCACTTTGAAATGAACTAGAGACCTCTTGAAACTTTTTCACACAGAAGAACAAACAAGTTTATGAATATGCCACCCCAAGCATAGTCATTAGCCCAGTGGTTATGTATGGCACATATCTGTGATATCTTGACTGGAGAGTCTATTATGGACCTAGAAAACCTTTTCTCAAAACTGACATATTCTCATAAAAAGGTTTATTTCTTAATTTAGTGTTTTTCCAATAAAGATTTTTGACCAGCTTTCCTCCTGATTCCTAGTTTGGTCCTATCCAGCTGGTCGCGTGTCCCCCCCAACAAATATGTATGAGTCCCCTCTTTGAGGAGTAGCAAGATCTGCAGCATCTTCATAACACTTCTGATGTACTTCTCCAATTTGAGGTCTTGACATAAAAAGGCTGGAATGAAGGATATGGTGTTGTGCATACCCAAGTGAAGGCAGGGAGCCAACAAAATGCTGTTGTAATTACAAGTGAACATTCTTGTATCATAAAACTGCAAAGAAGAAGCTATAAATCAGAGCTGGCCTGGTGGTCCCTGGCAGCAAAGCACAGGAGATTTGAGCTCATTCACTGAGCTAGCCAAGAGTGGGATCCTCATGGAGACAGGGGCTCATTCCAAGGGAAGGGCATTCCTTGTGTCTCCTGAGTGATGGCCATGAAGCCGTGATTTTGGTGGGAGTCAGATCCAGCCTTTAGCCCTGCTGGAGTGATAGTCTGAAAAGTGCTGGCCATTGTGGAAAATAAAGCAAGTTGGGAACCAGAGGAATTTTATCTTCAAGAGCCCTTGTGCGTGTGTTTAGGACCCTACTGCTTTCAGTGTTAGGCCTGAGCTATTGTCCAAATCCCTGATTTGAGCGCTTATTGTTGTACTCGAGTATGTAAGATTGTCCTTTAATTCAGATATATAGTTTCATGTTTCCATTCACTCACTCAGGACACCAAACTGTGCTGAAACCTTTTAATGGGCATTAGCAAAATGAAATTAAGTAACACTATCCAGAATGTCTCTACTGAAGTTCCTGCCACTAATGAACATGGATTCAAACTTAATCTTCAGTTAGAAATGGGTTTTTCTTCTATCCTGGAACACTTTTTTCTTTTTTCTTTATGGTGCCTCATGAGGATGTAGCTCTTCAAAAAACATTGATCTGTCTGGATAATTTACTAATTTCAAAAATAAATAAGGGCAGGAGGGTAGGAAAGTATTAAAGATGTTAGTGTTGGGCAGTTTTCTAGACACTTTCTTTCACACAAGCTGTATGTGGGGGGGCTATTTTCTGTCTCTCTGAAATAAGTGGCTTGAGCTGAGCCCACATTTACAAATGGTTTGGGTGGGGCAAAATAACATGATCTACTGTTGTTAAAATAAAAAATAAAAAAGTCCTGAGAGTGTACAAGTGATTACAACAAAACAAACCCCAAATTGACAGCTGCACAAACAGCACTTGCCCAGCAGTGGTAGTCAGCTACTAGGAATGCCCAGTTTCCCATCAGATTGGTAAAAATTTATAATTAATAGCACATTTGGGGACTCTTCTGGAATGAAACCACAATTTAACCTGCTAACCTGATTATGGAAGGGGTAAAGGAGAGAGGGCAGAAATTCAGAGTCTGGCTTTGCCAAGTACATTATCTCTCCGTTAATAGCAGTACAAGACTGAGACAGAGAGCCTTTTCCAGAATCAACCCCTACACTGGTTTAAGAGCTGCAATCCTGAAAGGTGAAGGGCTCTTTCCCAACCAGATGTGACCCCCTTCAACTCTGATAAACTTCCCGAAAAGATGAGGGAAATCTGTACTGCACAGGATGTGCTCAGCACATTGAGGGATTGAGTTAGTAATGTCCCTGATAATTGTGGATACCTCATTGTAGGAGTCAGTTTTTATTTAAATTTTTTTAATAGGAGTATACACATCTGTCTTTATACCCAGCAGCTTTTCTGGCCCACAAGAAGTCCTCTGTGAGTTTCCCCAACTGAGCTCAGTGGGATCTCTGTCAGCTGCAAGATTTATGTCATCTTTTTCAGTCCTGAGAACTGTTCCTTAAGCTTTTCACATCTGGATTTAATTGGAAAGACATTAAAAGACATTAAGTGTGCTGGAAAAGCATATTTTAGAGAAGATCTTTATAGACACTTCCATTAAAGGAGCTGATGGCTGTAGGTTAAAATGGGATGAGGACAAGTCATCAACAGTTAGCAAGGACAAAATTACATTACAAACTACTTCAGATGAGAAGTTCGGCCTGTAGCTCTTGGGCCTGACTCTGATCTCACTTAAATCAACTTCAATTAGGAGAAAAATACCAGTTAATGCAATGTAAAAATACTGAGATCAGAATCAAAACCTTTTGCCTTTTTGAAACACTCAAATTTCTAATAATGTGCTAAATATAATGCTTTTAGTTGTCAATCTGAATTTGGTACTTTGTTGGATGTACATATGCTCTTGTAAAATGAGACTTGGAAAATAAAGAGGGGGATTGGTTGTTAGGGCTCTGAGGGTGGAAGTATCCTTCTCTGAATGCCGATATGCGGGCCACAGGAGTAGAGTTGCAGAGAAGCAGAGATACGGTGGGCTTCCTTGCAGATGTTGTAGTGCAATAATCTACAGCTCCCCCATTGTTCCAGTTGTAATGTGCTGCTTGAAGAGCCAATGGGCAATCCTTTGCATTAAATGTAATCTATTGCTTTTGTCTTCAAACCAAAGTTTCTCATCATGTTTAGACTGACATGCACTTAAAATCTAGGGTAATGGTCTTAGTATGAGGAAATAAACATTCTTTCATTATAAAATTGCTAAAACCAAGGAATCTGCTATTTAAGAAATCACTCCGATGTCTAAAGCAAAAGGTACAGTCTTTAGAAATAGAAACATGTCAAGCTTTAAAGGAAAAAAAGTATTTTTGTAAAACATTGGAGGGAAAAAAGTATTCTCTAGAATATTTCAGCAAGTCAAATTTGTTAGAGGCTCTCACCTGCCCTGTTCTCTTAAAAGGGAGTCTCTCTGCTATGTCATGAAAAGTGTTTAACATTGATGGGATGATTATAGCTTGCTAGGTGATAGTGACAGGAATAAGGCATTTAAATTAAAATTGTGACTGCAGTGAAGACTGTTATTTTATTTTCCATCATTAAATATATTTTTTTCAGAATCTCTCTCCATCTTGAACTATAATACATGCATAGTAAACTAGTAAAACTGATTCTCACTTTTACTGCCTGACCTTGGGCCAGCCCTTTATGTGCTCATGCACTCTCTTCACTTCAATTTCCTTCTCTTTAAAAACAGGAATAACAAAACTACTTCTGGTCCTTAGTGTCACTTTGTTTCATGAAGAAAAGGATATATGGAAGTAGAGGTGCAAATTATTTTAACACTAGTCATCGTGTTTAACAGGTTCTGTTTACTTTACGTGGAAGAGTAAGCATGTTGAAGTAAGCATTGAATAATACTTGATAGTTTGAACTTTGTTGTATACTAATTTTGGTGTGAATATTTGAGAATTCATAAAAATGTTTTAGTACCCATTTTTTTTCCCACTCTGTACAAGCAATTGCCTAAGAAAACCACTTAAATAACAGCACAAATGCTTGTATCTTAAGCTGTGGCTTAGTTTAGAGCTCCTTCATTTTGTTAAAATAGTTCTGGCTTCATGCACACTACTAATAATATGGATTAGGAACCCTTCTGTGGTGGAGAATGTCATGGTCTTTGCCTTGTTTAGGTACTGCTAGCTATGTAATGAAGGCTGTGGCAGTGATATTAAAAACATGATGGAACTGTGGAGGTCAGACTGTCTATTGCACCATATTTTAGAAGTTGCCATGAACTCTTACACAGCTGGGAACCTGTCCCCTTATTTAAAATCAAGAGGTTGAAATCTCCTGCAATACAGATAGGGTTAATGACAGTGGACTTGAAATCTATGGCAGTGATGTGAAGAAAGGACTGTAAATAAATAATTAAATAAACCAAATTGTTCTGAGAACACAGCTGACAAGGATATTTTCCAGCCATCAGTGATGAAAGAGACAGTGATTCATGACCTTTCTTCCCTGCTGGTGCAAGATTTTGCCTGAGGATATACATTCTGCTATTTTCAGTTTTAGGTTTAAAGCCATATTTCTTAAAAACTCCTATAATTTCTATCTGCAGCTTCTCATCCATGCCTGAGTGTTTTGTTTGCATTACTTAAACCTCTACCTACCCATACAATAATTGACCAACTAAATGCTCTCATTTGGAAGTCTGTAATTATTGATAGCACTTATATTGCTTAGATGTCCACCTCCTTATGAAAGTTAGTGTTTAAGTAGCTTTTGACAGAGAATACAAAATTAGAAGCAAGATTAATTTGAAGATTAATTGCTGTGGTAAAATACTTTTCTAGATATATAGTGTAAAGACATGGAAATTTAATTTTAAAATAGTTTTCTGCATCTTCATGAATAAACTTTGATGATGCATTATTCTTTCTGTCTTTGTTCTTTAAATTGTAACAACTGAAGAAAAAATATGAAGCTTAAATTTAGAAATTTACTTTAAAAGAACTTCCAAGTTTCTAGACCAGAACCAGTACAGACTTAAGAGTATATACTGAAAACGTACTGAAATTATCTGACAAAAGAGGCCTGATTAGGACTTATTTTAACTGCTGATCCTGGGGGCAAACTTTCATACTTTCATTTCACTAGGTGGAAGAAGATGACATGCATACTGTTGTTTTATAGAAGCTCTGCTTAATATATTGGCAAAATTGTTCAAGAACAGTCAATCCTTGCTTTAGGATCACCCCCAGAAAGCTTCAAGGTTAGGCTGTATTTGGATTGTGTGTCATTTAAATACTGTCTGCATGAGTTGCCTGAGCATAGCATTAAGTGGGACTTGTTCTAAGCTACATCTGTGAATCACCTAACATTCTTTGTTTGAACATACTGGACTCCCATCCTCCAAACTCCTTCTCTTGACAGGTGCAGTCAGTAGTCTTAATTGTAGTGCCTATCAGGTGACTTTGTGCCTTTGTGCAGAAATTAATCAGTTTGGAAAATGCTATTTCCATGTAAACTACATGAGTTAATCCCATTATAACCCTGGGTTTTTCATGCATATCATAAACTGTATGAGGAACAGGCTTAAAGTCATTTAATTAAGATCTACATTGCGCAGTGTGAAAAGGCTTTCTGAATTTAATTTTTAAACAGATGTTAACATTGGTTCACATGAAATCTAATCAGTTCGGGAGAATGGCACATTGTGAGGAAAGTGGCAAAAACTAGTGGAAGTTATTGCTTGTGATGTAGTAAATTCATTTACAACAGAAGCTGTGGGGAAAATAGATTTGTTTGCAATAGCCACCACCTAGTTTTTGTTTAGCTGATATGTGACCAACCTGGTAAATCCGAGAGAATTAAACAGATATGTTGAGGAGTCAAATTTTAGCTACTTTGTGTGTGTGTATGTAAGTCTACACAGGCAAATATATTTTCCCTTTGTGCATTGGTGTATGCATACAATTTTGGATTTGGACAAGTTAAAGCCAGGTGGCAGCTTGGTCAAAAATTTCTTCATCAAGAGAAAGCAAAAAGAATCACCAAGAGCAATAATTTTCAATACATTGAAATTTAAATAGTTTTTTAGCTTTGGGACACAAAGTCCTCAAACTCACCTCTACAGCTGTGATATTGTTGGGGTTTTTTCAATAGCCTTTATATGTGAAATTTAAATCCACATATTAAAAAGTCATGAAGTGCATCTCATTACTGACGCAAACAGCTTTACTGCAATGTTATTGCACAGATGATATTGCCTTTTGAGGCCTCAGCTGTCAGGAAGAGGAGAAGAACCTCTCTGCTTTGGGGGGCATTTTTTCTCTTGGCTTAGAAAACAGATGAACATTGATTGTTCGTAAATACACTTGCTATCAGTTTTGTTCATGCAGCAACTCTGCTGTTGTCTAGGCTTCTGGCTTGCAAGTGAAATTGAAGACTAGAGTTACATCTGTTTATCATTTTAACCTGACATGCAACCATTATCTCAAGCTTAAACTTGGGCATAGCCTGAGACTTTCATGTGTATGGCATGTGGCTACAGGTATATGACCACAATGAGTTATTTGACTCCACAAACTCAGCCTTGAACTAAGGCCCAGCTACTAAAGACAGTAAAATCTTGTCTTTCATGACCTACCCTGGACCCTGACTTAATTCAGTTTTGCAGCATAACTATTTCTGCCCATAATTTTATGTCTTCAGAAGACACTGATTAAGGTCAAGCTGAATATGGGGTTTTTTATGTACTTAGAACACTGATGTTAGGAGAGGCATCACCAGTAATTTAACAGCATCAAGCAGTGTGTTTATTAGGATTGTCTCAGACCTCCTTGGTAAAGTCAACTGGAAGGGCCACAGAGAACAACAAACTTACAGTTTTCAGTTTCATGGAATACTCTGAAATGCAATATAGATTTAAGAGGAAAAACACAAACCACATACTGTGCTAAAACAAACATGTGAAAAAGTTACTGTGAGGATGTGGTTCTTAAATGCACATGGGCTAGTGTAGTGCCTCTCTACTGTTCTTGCTAAAAGAATGACCTAATGTTACTAGGTTGTCATTACAAGAAGCTTAATCCCCAGAGTGAGAAACAGGAAGAATATTCACAAGTTTCAATGCTATTTACTAATTGCCAATTGACTTGAGGAAAGCTAAAAAATGACTGGAAACATCCATCCTTGTCCTGATACACACACATACTAATAATGGAAATGGCAGCCAAGACAAACAGCTAGCGGTGCGGTGCATCCTGTTGGCATCGTATTTTTGGCACTGTTGTAGCTACTCAGAAAACAAGTGATACAAGAAATGTGTAAGGACATCTGTTCTGTAACCTATGGGGTTTCACTCACAAAACAGTTGTAAAATCTTCTGGGGGAGAGAAAAATTTCTCTATATCTGTGCAGATGCTCTATTGTAAGAAAAATATCAATGGAAGGAAGTGTTGAGCCTTTAAAAGAGGAAATTGTTCACCAGATTCACTGTCAAATGTTCCATTCTTTTCTTTCCTTTTCATTTAACCTAAGTTATCTGCCATTCACAAGTTATGTTTAAGCCAAATGGTGTAAATCTGTTGGGACTAATAGAATTGAATCATGGATTAAATTAGCCCAGTGCCTGCTTGTAACTGTCCTTTGCTGCAGATTACTTGGGCTCTGTGTCACCCTGCTGACTATTCAGGTCACAGCTTCTCAGCTACCAGCTTCCTTCCTGAATCCAGCATCTTCGTGTCTAAGGGCATGATGGGGAGAGGAGAAACATTAGGAATCTATTAAAGTCTGAAATATTGTTTATTTACCAGTTTCTCTCAGCTTTGCTGATCCTTCCAAGTATAAACGGTCTATGGGATACAGAAAATGGGGAGTCTTTAAGACACTGCAAGGCTCCCTTTACCATTCATCTACTGCCCTTCAGTCACATCCCATGAATGGACTTTTAAAAAAGGAAATAAACTTTCTTAAAATACAAATGTTGTTGCAAAAGTCAGGATATAAGTAGTTATGCTTCCCCCATAGGTATCTTAGAGAGAGAGAGACATGGTTCGATTAAAAAAAACCCAGATCTCATCTAAACGTGGAACATGTTAGGAAACTGGAAGATAAAGAGGGACTGTGACGTGTAAGAGTTAGAGAGGATTTGGGGAAGTGAAGTTTAACTCTGTGAGCTGGGAGCAGCTGGGGATCCTGGGTGGGAAAGCATTTAGGATCAGGAAAAAGTAGTGGCCTGGGTAGGGGGAGATTTATGGTGATTGCTTGTGCTGTAAAAGAAATCAGAGCTCTGGGGTGGATTGTAAGGAGGGGAAGACCATGGACTCTGGAGTGGCTTGGGAAAGATATACACTGAGACACATATGGGGTGTAGGGTCTTGGTAGTGAGAAGCAGGAGCTTTTGAAGAGATCATTGGCTTCCAGAGCAGCAAACATGAGAAGCTCATCAACGAGGGACAGTGTAAAAGCTGGCTCTTCAATAGCACTCACACAAACACCCTGACAGCTCTACTTGGAAGATCAAGGATACAGGTGTAGGACTGCTTTTCTGCAGCTTCCCCCTCTGATACTTGGTTTCAGGAGTACAGTAGCTCTGAGATCTTAACTTTTACATCACATTTTGGTTTGGGGAGGGCGTGGCTTGATGAGTGAGGTGGAGAAATGAGACTGTACCATGTTACAAGCATTAGGATTTGAATGTTGTGTTGATATTAAACATGCTTAGCATGAAACACCTTCATTTTATGTTTCCTCTAATTGTTCCATATTTACTTCCTTGACACCATATACTCATATTCAGAACAACTCTAGAAAGGAATTAGGGCTTTTGGGTTGGTCTAATTAATCTCTTGATGCTTTGTGGATTTCAGTGACCACTGATCAAGATCAGACAGTTCTGCATATGATAGTATCAAACTGTGATCTATCTTGAATGAAACATTACTTGGCTCTACTTCTTACCAACTATGATCAGGGCCTTCTCATCCAAGCCTCTGTACAAACAAATAACCTGAACAAACAGTTCTTCCGTATCCAACCCGGAAGCTAAGAGTGGTTATAAAAAGTAAACAAGGTGGGTTCAAAAACAGATGAGGTAGCACTAAAACTGTGTAGGAGGAGCAGATATCTCCGCTTCCTTCTCTCCTTGCAGTGCTACTTGGTAATGGTTTTTGGACTTCCATTCATAAGAAAGGAGATCCTGATTGTTCTGCTAATGTGCATCAGAAAAAATGGATATGAAAAGACAGGGATTCTTGTGTGCCAGTCTCTACTCATTGAATTGTTTGGTTCTCATAATTGCTATGACCAACCATGACTGACTAAAGTGCAATACAGAAGCAGTCCTGTGCAAGGAAGCACAGGAGCCCAAATTGCTCCCTTTCTTTGCATGATGAGTAGTGCTTGCATTGTGATGAAAAGGACCTCAGGGAGATGAGCAGAGAGAGAAATTGGGATGAAGAAAGGTGTCAGGTTACTGGAACAGAGAAGTTGAGAGGAGAGTAGATGAAAACCCTTGTTACCACTGGGAGAAATTATTTGGGTTGAACAGTGATTTTGCTGTGCAGTCTAGATCCAGGCTGGAAAGGCAGATGGTGATTAGAGCTATAGGAGCTGAGAATGCACATCTAAAGCTACAAGGGACACTATGAGATGGTAGAGAAAGAGCTGCCTTATTAAAAAAATGCAAATGTATCAAAATGTCAAGAAAAGGGAGAATTTGTTCACTGGAGAACTCAATGGGTGATAAAAGTGAAAGATCCTGTAATGGGAGAAGTGGTTCCTGAGGTGAAGCTGAGGCTCAGCCCTTAGACATAGCATGAAAAAGGGATAAAAAGAAAGATGCGGGCAGCAGAGATTTTAAGATGAAGGGGAAAATAACATCAATGGATGGGAAGAAGGAGCAAGTAGAGAGCAGGTTAGCTGTCAGATACAGGGAGCCCAGGACACATGGTGGAGTGGCAAGAGCAATTATCAGAGGTTTACCAAGACACTAAGAAATGTTTAGCTTTTTATTTGTTTGCTGGGGCAAACCCCATAGAACTTCACAGACTAGAAAGATTCTGCCTTCATGCATTATGGGTAGGAGTGCCTTGTACAGCCTTCTTAATCTTAACAGCTAGTCATTATAGACAAATCTGGGATACTTATAGACCATCTGGGACAGTCTTTTACTTCAGTGCAGCCTGGCAATTTTTGTGCTGTTATTCATCTCACTAAAATACACATTGTCTAATAATATTTAAGTTTTATAAACATACCTTTCAAGGGAAGGAGCTGTTGAGAGAATCCAGGCAAAGAATCCGTACAAAAGCAAATCTAGTACTTCATTACAATGGCAGCTCCTCTTCTGGACAGAGTGCTTACTCTCCAAAAGAAATGGGAAATGAAGACAGAGACATGGATTCTTTCTGTCCCAACAACTAAGAAGAGACCAGCTTCCAATTTTCTAAACATCAAGTGTTGTCTCACTGTGGAGAACAGTGTCTTAGGGCTTGCAGTCAGTTCCAGTGTTTAAGATGTTACGTTAGGTGACAGTGCCTGTGGAAAGTTACCTTTTTTTGTGACCTTTTTTTTTTTTTTTTTGTGATTAGTGCTGAATGCCTCTTAGGTGGGAGTGATTAAAGGGAGAAATTCAACTTCAAGACAGAACTCACTGTAACTGTTTTATTGTGCTGGGTGTCTTTTCAAAGTCAGCCACGTGTCTGGGAGTTTCATAGTCAACCTTTGCTAAATTAATTACAAAAAATCATTTGTCTCTCACCAAAGCAGTTAGGGGGGAGAGAAGAACAATTTTGAGTCTTAAAGCAGGACTCATGAAGATGAAAGAGAAACTGGTCAATAAAAGATGCACTTGCGCAGAAAAATGTCAGCTGAAAACGGATCATTCTTCTATTGCTGATGCTTCATAGTCATCCCATATTGGCTCACCCTGTTTAGAGCACTTAACTGACCTACGTATAAGACATCAGTCTTCTGCATTGTTCAAGATCCAGCCTTGGATTGTCAGTAGTGTCCTGCTGACCCTCTGCCCATTGCTCACACCTTTTGCATTCATCTACAAGACAAGAGCTAGTCCATAGGCACTGCAGGAAGCATGAGCTCTAGGAAAGCACATATGGGGAAGCTGGAGAGACTTTACAGGTCAGAGAGACAAGTGTCCTAAAAGTATATAATGTTCTTCAGTGTAGGTGATGAAGTGTGCATTAACACAAATGGAAGCCACTCATATGCCCAGAAGGAAGAAGATATCTTTCGAACTCATGCACAAGCCCATGGAGTTGTTACGTACCTTCTCTATTAGTGCTGTAGCTTAAATGGCTTCAATATACAGGAAATTATTCAAATCCAAGATACTCAAATACAAGCCTTCTGTCATTTGGTGTTAATACAATTGTGTCAGTGGGTTTTTTGACAACTCCTTTTTTCTTTAGGCAGCGTTAAGTGCCTTGAAACAGTTTTCAGAACAAGGACTGGATCCAGTGGAAGGGGCTATGAAAGTTGAAAACGGATCACATGAAAAGTAAGTACCGTTTAAATCCTCCACGTTTTAATGCCTGTGTGGCATGGTAGATAAGAAATGTTAATTAAGAGCTTAGCTGCCCTTTTAAACCGGTGCAAAAATATTTCCTCTGGAATTTACATACAGTTTTTGACAATTTGAGATGATAAACAGGATTTCAGGTTAAGCATTACTGATAATATTTACTAATGAACTATAAGACAGACAGTCCTCCTATGGAAACCCCAGAGAAAAGGATTTTCTTTTTGTTGTATGGATTCTGTGTAAGTAGCATAACATGATTTTTGTCAGATGTGTTTTAGCACATGTAAATAAGGATAGTTATCTGCCAATAAGTCCTTATGTCCACAAGATGAAATTTACCCTAGAGAATTTAAAAATGAATTAAAATTTCTTTCAGGTTTTAAAAATCTCTTATATGGAATATTAGCTTTAAGTAGTAGGCAATAGAACCAAGTTTCACACTGGATTTTCAACAGTTTAAGAAAGCGGGATTGTCTGTCCAGTATAGATTTTTTTTCCAGCTGCTAGTCTGTTTACCTAAGAAGGTGGTCTTATGTTACTAAATAACTTAGGTAGTAATAGAACAAGAGAAAGAAGGCTAAAAGTGGAATTTGGAATTTTCAATAGATATATCGTGGCTATTTATAAACTAATTTAATCAGAAACATTTTTCCATATGATCTCATCAGCATAGTATTTGAACATAAATATTGTTGTTTCACTTTAAAATGTTACCTTCCACAGTGACCTTTGAATCTCATGTGCCATCTGCTAATAAACATGTCTTAAAGATGTGCAACCCTGGACCTTACCACTCTTGTTAATGTATTAATCTTTCAGACAAGTCAAGCATCTGGGAGAGAAAGCAGACAATAAACAGACTAACTCAGGCACCATTGCTCAGGACTGCAAGGATTCAAAGGCTGTCGTCTAGGAGCTTCCCAGCACCCACGGCTGCCACTGCATCCTTATAAACCTGTCAACACGCAATAGGGTGTATGTGTACAAGGAAATGAATGACTAATACCATTATTTGAATCTTATGTGAAGACAACACTATTCTAACACAAGAGATAGTATACATGGTACTGTTTATTCAACTGTGGAAAAAAATAAAATTGAACATTTCCCTTAGAACTCGAGATCAGAGCATAACTCAATTGCCTGGAGGCAGAAGAAGTCTGATCATGTTACTGGAGGTTAAAATAACAACTAATTAACAAAAAGTGTTAGGAAGAAAAAAAGGGAAACTTTAAAATTGATTAATATTGAGGAAAACAAGTCAGCATTGGTTCAGTTATACAATCTTTCTGTAGTGTAGTTTAATTTCAGCTTACTGTTTTTTAAATAATGCTTGAATATTTAAAAATTAACCAATGACAGTGCTGTGAGAATTGTAGTTGTTGTCTTCATATATAGTCATACAGCTTACCTTTTTATGCAGACATTATGCATTCTTCATTCTATATGAATATGTATGACTTAAAGATGCACTACTCGGAGTTGTATGCAAACAGAAGTTTAAATCATGACAAGTATTTGCTTAACATGAACAGATGTTAGTAATGATCAGTCTTGATATACTCCAGGAAAAAAGCAGATATGGTATTTGATTTTCCTTGCCATAATCAAGTAAAGAGGCGCCTTGCCTCCAAGCAACATTTTCCCCTTCAATTCTGCTCTCTGTTGTGTGAAGCACATCTACACCCCATTCTGTGTGTTGTATCAACCCACCGTTTGCATCAACTGAGTGTTTTTAATCTCTGCATTCGAACCAAGAGCAAAAGGGAAGACTACAACCTTATCGAGCCAAGGATGGAAAACTGTTGATGTAAAGATCATTCTTTTGTGAAAGGAGTGGCAGCAGAGATAAGACCTGTGGCTGCTCTGTACCAGCATATTTCTTTGAAGTGTGTGGCCAAATGCAGTAAAACCACATCAGTTCATGTGTACAATGACAGTGTCGTCTCTTTCTTTATCATTCACAGGTTGACAACTAAGAGAATGAAGTGAAAAAAACCCCCAAACAATTACAAACTAACAACTGACTGGTTATCCTGCCAAAGCCAGGATTCAACTTACTTTTCCCCATGCCACCACCTTCTACAAATTTACTATGTTAGAACAGTTATCCTGGCATTTAAGTAATTTATTTATCCAAAATACAGATATTCTCTTTTATGTAAACCTCATGCAATAAGCATATAAAGCTTCTACCAAATACATAACTGTCATGACAACACTGCACAAGATTTTAGAAGCATGTAAACCAGGGATCACAGCCCAAGTGACTCACGCAGGGAAGTAGACAAATAGCAATGTAGGGAAATGGTGCAAGGTACAGTGGCATTTATTCACCTCTGGGACAGGCTTTCAGGGTAGCGTGCACCATGCTCTTACAGAATCAATGGTCACTAAAAATTTGTAGTCCTTTTTTCTACTTCATGAGTATGATTCACTCTCCTCCCAGCAGCTGAGGAGCCTTTGTTCTAAAAGTTTGCCCTTTTCTAGGGTCTGACTCCGTAAGTTAGGAACAAGCTGAGTCTTTCAGTTCCCACAGAACTGTGAGATTTCCAAAGGCATTTGGCTTTGACAGACTCGAGTTCTTCAGTCAGCAGCATGCAAACATATCTATCTCTTGCACACCAGCTTTTTCAGGGATGTGTTACCTGCCTAATTGGCAACTGGAGCAGAAGTTCTGCTGCTTCTTCACCTCAGCAACCAGCTCAGAGAGCTCAAAAACAGGCTCAGTCTATGCTTTAGCAGTACCTGCCAGCATGCAGAATACAAATGGAATTACTGTGCCCTCCCATGGAGAATAAGAACAAAAGGAAGAGGCAAACCCATTCCTTATGCAACTCTGTCCTAAGGGCAAGAGCCTGAGCTTGCTGGGTTCCAGTCTGTCCATCTGCATGTCGAGGATGAGAAGTTTCTCAAAAAAAAAAAAAAAAGAATAATCCTGCAGCATTCACACACACACACATATGCAGCAATGAACTTTGAATTTAGTTTGGCATTATCACTAGCAGCCTGCCAAGAGCCCATGGAAAATTCTTACACCAGAGGTGTTGCAGAAGCCAGTGGACTTGTCCCCAGTCTTCATTCTTGTTGGTTCACAGCTGTTACTCTTAGTTCCTGAGCTGGCAGCATCTGAAAGCTACTGAGGAGTGCTGAAGTCCAATGATCTAAAAATCACTTTATTTTCCTTCAGTAGCCTGATTTTTTTTCTGATTTTGCTTCCTAAAATGAGATAAGAATTGGTAAATAGGGGCACATGGAACAGAATAAGCTTTATATTTAGTTTTGTTTAATAATTAGCCAATACTGATACTGGAAGAGTATCAGTATGTTTTGAATGGTATAATTAGTTCTAAAAGAGCTGAGTTTACTTTCCTGACAGCAGGAATTTTTATTTTTTAGATTATACCTTCTTTGAGGTAGAGACTGGCAAACCTCTGTTTGCAAAGCACCAAGAATAGTGTCGTTCCCTGTTTAGCACACATCCCACACCTTTCATCCTGCATCTCAGAACCCTTTCAAAGATGAGCAAATGCCATATTTTACAAATGTGGATCTGAGGTGCAAGCTGGTGCTTAGGAGTAAAGCAGGAATAAGGAACAATGCTCAGAACAGGCAGTCTGCCTATCCAGGAGACTACTGAGGGCACTATAGTGAACACTGTGTTCAGCTCTTTGAGGACTCAGAACCCAAACTGTCATCAGTTCTGGACCTATGACACTAATTAATTGGGAAGAATTATGCTAAAGAGAAAATAGGACCCTCAGGTATCTTCTCAGAAAATGTTGTCAACACCTTCTGGGGGTCAGTGAACTAAGAATTTGCACAGGAAAAGCCTCACCACTGAGTGAATGGGCAGTATCTGATATGACTTGAAGGACAAGAATTTGCATGGTTAATTTTATATCTGAGTTATCATCTCCAATTGCACACTGGCCTGTCAACAACTCAACACACTCTGGAAGTTTCTCTTCTCACACTGACACATGTAGCACTGATTTCCAAAGGGACAGATGTGCTGCTTCCACTGAATGCAAAACACAGCAGCATTGGGGCTGCAGAGCTGGAGAAGAAGGAACAGATTTCTGTCCCCAGCCATCCCAGCATTCACCTTCCATTTCCACTGGAGCTGAATTTACCCCTCAGCTACAGTCCTCACTGAATTCAAGAGAGAATTATGCCAGCATATAATTTCCTCTGATGGAAGTCATACGATTTAAATGATTTAGCACTCAGCAGCAGCATTTTTAAAGGGTCTTTAGTAAGAAGTAGAAAGGAACCTCAGAAGCTCTGGTTCCCTCTGCCGTCTCTCCCCTCTGAAGCATGAGGAAAGGGCTGAGCCACAACAGATTTTAAAAATCAGTAGGGGAGTAGTCGGGATGAATGACTGCAGGAATATGGAATCTCCTCCTCCTTGGCCTGAAATGACAATGAAATCAAATCCTTCCTAAAGTGTATGCAAAGCCCTTGATCTCTCTGACAGTACTTTACTACATGCATTTTATTGGTGGGTGGCTGCTTGTTGTTCTCGTCTCTCTGGCCTGCTCCAATTCCCCATGAAACAGCAGAGTTTCCCATTTCCTGCAGCGAGAGTTGAGCAAAAATTTTAAGCTGGATTTGTTTTCCAGTTAATAGGCAGAGGGTTGTTTTTTTTTTATTTCAAAGCATTATGTAAAAAAAATGTAAAATCTCTTTATCCTCTCCTAGAAACCTCCAGCATTTCCCTACTCTCAGTTGCACCCCGTAAGGACATAAGAATTTCTTTGCTCACAGAAGCCTTTACAACCCCTGAGAAAAATAAGCAGAGTGGAAAGTTATTTTTAATGATTATGAAGACAGGGACTATGTCAGAGCCCTGAATACAACATTGTGTGATGATTTTGTGTGCTTTGGGGGGACATCATTCTGCAACTGGTGGTAAATGATAGTGACTGTCCTTCACCAGCCTTCAAGCTCAAACATGGCCAGTCATCTGCACTGAACAATAGTGTTTGGCACATACATTTGGTGTGGCTGGAAGGAGAGAAGCGAGTCCTGAGTAACAGCTAGCTCTGCTTTTTCCTCTCCACAGCCAATGAACCTCGAGCTGAATGGGTAATGGATGAGGCATGGGGAAACGCAGGCTCCCCTCTGGGTATTTACCTCTCAGTGCAGGTCCCTTTCTGTTTGTAGCTGCATTCCTGAGGCGTGATATGAGCTGAGCAAGTGTGTACATCAGTAGATGAGAAGTGTATGAAGTGTTTTGGTGGTATGATTTCTATTATTCCACATGAATGGCACTGGCTTTCGTTTTTGATCATACAGCTTGTTATTTGCTTTATGCAGTTAGTCATGGTTGGCTGTGCACTTTTGTGCTTTGTGTTTTAACTCCATAGCACTTCAGTACAAAGGAAATTTAAAAAACAACAATGAATATGTTCTAATCTGTTCTTAATTAAATAGACCTCAATAATTGATTTATGAGAAGAGGGAAAGCAAAACAGAGTGGTTGCTAACTTGAAAATATAACTTATTTAAAGGCCAAACTTTTCTTTATTTATGAAGACCAGGATCTAGGGGAGCCTGAATGCCCATGAAGTTTTATCCAACAGCACACAATAAATGAGAGGAAAAGTAACCTGGACGAAACAGTTTATGCCTTTCACGACAATATATCAAAAATATCTTTATGCATTAAAACAGATTACCTAAGACTGCTTATTTACTTTGTGATTATTTGTGCAGCATATTCTTTTTTGTAAGTCACTGTTATCTGTTAAAAATCTTAAAGGGCAATAATAATAAAGTCAATGTAGACTAATTCCTTGTTTTAAAATGGCCCGTTTCCACCCCCCTCACCCTGCCCCCCAGTTCACTGTAGTTGGACTAGACTGGAGATAGATTTGAGTTTTAAAAATTTATTTAGGTTTAAAGGTAGGAGATCTTCACATATGGTTCAAAGCAAGAAGACACAAACTTAGATACAGTAGGCAAAAAGAAATCAAAATGTGACATCTGTGTGTGGTGCAAAATTGAATTACCTATTGCCTAAAATGTGCATGATTTTTTTGAAACTGAAAGACTGAGGCTCATCCAGGCTCTGCTGAAGACATCAGACATTTGTCCATTGACCTCAATAGAACCTGAATGTAATCCAGTATTATACCCCCAAGCCATGTAGCTAGCTAGATCAAATATAAGTGTGATAACTCGAGTAGTGAAACTGAACTTTCTTGCCTTGTGTTATCACAAAGCAACAATTTACTGCAAACAAAACTTGACTTCCTCCCATATGGGAACAAAATATAAAGTAAAAGAGGTGCAGAATTTTTTTCTTGTCAAGGAAGATGTACAATTCCAGAGTGCAGCACAGAAACTACGCTCAGACCAGTTTTTCCACACAGTCTTGTAACCAAGTCCCCAGTTGTCATATGACTCGGGCTATTGTTGATTGAAAGTTCAAACCCAACGATAACTTGTAAAGTTGGGAATTGTTTACAGATGCACTAGAATAATATAAGTAAGTATCTGGTAAGCAGAGACTACAGTTCACATATACAATACATCATAAGAGTAAATTAAATGAGCACAGAAAAGAAATAGTTCCTTACAAAAGAAAAGTCACTAGGCCTAAAGTTATTATTGTGAAATATTTGTTGGATGTGATCAACACAGCACAGAGAAAGATGTTGCTACTATTTCAATGTTTCTTCTAACTCATAGACAAAATAACCCACGGCTAGCATGTCAATAGAACTGACCTAGTTAAAATACACCAGAAAGGATGAGATTTTCTGACCTCTTCTGAAAATCTGATCCAAATTGGGCACAATTATCTTGAATATCACCTTTGGAGTAAATTTGAAACTGCTTTTAAAATACCAGCAGATCTAGCAGCCTATTGTGAAGACCTGGACAAAAGTAAGTGGCTTGCTGAGGAGGAAGGAACCTGTCAAGGCCTTAACACCCTTATGTACAAAATTTTGCTGCAAATTTTGCAGGTATCTGAAGATAAGTGCAGGATACTTCTGTCCCTTCCCTCTGCATCAGTTGTACTCCTAGCTGCTGTGTTTGCACAAGAGCTGATGCAAAATTTTCTACACAGATTTCAAAAAGATTGTGAAAACATTTTCATGAAACAAAAGTTTGTGAGAAATCAGAGACTTAATAACATCCATGATCCTTTTTTTACTATTTTCTTTTAAATTTTGGTTTATCAAAAAACCCCAACAAAACCTTCCCAAGTAAATCACTCTTTGATTTCTTTCTACAAACAAAAGTCCTTCACATTTATTTTCAGTTGAAGAATAAACACAAAATAGCAGTTTTGCAACATCTGGAAAAGGCTTTTTTGAATGGAGTTAGACTTTTTAAAAAATGTACAGTATATTTTATATATTTTATCATTTTATACATATTATGTTTAGATATTATATATATACTTGTGCATTTCTCTGTGTGTGAACGGATTCAGACTACATATATATGTGTGTGTCTATGTGCATTTAAACATATGTATACAAATTATGTATCTACTAATTTGAAAACAGAAACCAATTTTAAGAAGCATCTAAATTCTAGATACACCAATGTTTAGGTGCCTTACTTAGGGGCAAACTAGGTATGGAAAAATCTCTGTGCAGCCCAGATCTAACATGAAACATCTTAAAGTCCACAGACAGCCAGCTCCTCAAAGCAGAAGATTGCCCATGTAAATCTCAATTTCTAGGCATTTTCAGAAGCACTTTGATCTTAGCCACATGTAATATTTCCTGCTCCAGACACTTTGGGACTCTGAACTGCATGCTCCCTTTCTCCCAAGGAGAGAAGATACCCTATCCTGTAGGTGTTCAGGAATTCTTACCATTTTGGGCAACATACAAAGTAGAGGTGAAGGAGGAACTCCTGCTGACAAACATCTGCTTTTTACCCAGTAGTTAAGACTGGAGTTTAACTTCTTCCTCTGCACCTTGCTTTGTAGAATGCCCTGAGCCATCAAGCTGTGTAGTCTCTGCTGAAGCACAGTGTCATCCATCTCTCTAGCTAATTCTCTTCACTTTGGACTGATCTATTCAGCTTTCACTAAATCAATGAGAAAGGAAAAGTATTCCTATTACGTCGTGCTTAGTGTGCTTGCAGAGTAGGATGGGAAGAAGCCTGGTGTCCCAGGTTTTTTCCTTAAAATAGTGAAATATCAGTATCAGCTAGTCAAGAGGCAGTTATTAATGTTCACTTTTGTACTCTCTGAACCATTGAATATTAAATTATTCTGTACAAAGTAGAATGGTTTCCATGGAGATGGAAAGTAGCCTGGTGACTTTCATATTTTGGTGACTAAAGCATTCTTTAAAAGTATATTCTGCCTGCTAATCAAAGACATTCCCAGTGTGACAAAAATTCATAGTAATGTCACCTGTGCGTCTTACAATTTGTTCTGGTCTGCAAAAGCACATGGAAAGTACGGCAGTTGAATATGATGAACGTATGCCACCCTCCCCATAAGGAAACAGAAGTGTTACTGAGAAGGAAACTACCTTCCTTCATGACTACTGTACTCGAGTGATGAACTTCCCTCTGAGCAACAGGTGATACAAGCCCGAGAAAAGTATGACCATGACATACGCAGTATCTTTAGAAAAGAGCTCGTTCTCATGGAGTCTTGTAGTCAAAAGCCACCTATTGCATCTGAAGTCAAGAGGGAACTACATTCTAACAAGTACCTTGTGTTTATTTTCCTTCTTAATCACGTTTCTAAAAAGGTGTCTTTTGCTTTTCTCTTTAATCTAGAAGTTGTATTGTAACATCACATAGAACTCCAAGCTTCTATGACCTCTCAGCTCTGTTTTTGCTTGCATATTTGCTTTCCCTGCTTTAATCTCTTTTTTTTTTTGTTTTGTAACTTGGATCCATTCAGAATAATTCTTTCATATTTCACAGAAAAAAAGAGTATACAAAATTTGAGAACAAAAAGGGTGAGTGCATTGGAAATGAAATTAGCAGTTTTATTTTATTGCTTAAGGTCTCCACCAAGGAACAATTTGTGCAACATTGCTGAAAGCCAAAGAAATCTTAAGACAAAAAGAGTCAATAGTTTGATAAAACCCAGACCTCCTATATTATGCAATTAAAGGTTACACAGGGTGATAAGAGCTTTAATTTACCTTTGGGTGATATTAATCAGATTTTGGATTAATTTAAAATATATTTCCTGTGCCTTTCTTGCTGGGTGAAGTTCCTTCAATGTTTCCTGTGCTGCAGAGAAAGAGAAATCACTTTCCCAAAGCAGGGAAAACTCCAGAAACCCAGATATGCTATCAGGACATTTTCTCTAAACTCTGTAATTCTGTGATTTTTCTTCTAGCAGCCAGGAAAGCCAGTGGTATGAATTCCCATATGTGCTAGTTTGATGCAAGTTCTGTTATTATTAATTATTTATACAGCACTATGCTTGTGCATGATTCTTTATAGACAAAAGATAATATCCCCTAAGAGCTTGCAAACCAAATGGCCCAGCGGTACAAACACTTCTTTAGCTTTCCTAGGACGTACTACCTGGAATAATCCACCAGTGTCAGTGGGCTACTTACAGGCTGGTAAGTGCTCTGCTGGGTAGGAAGCGTTTGCAGGATTAGGCTGTAGTTAAACCATGACGTGATCATGGGTGATGAGGGAAGGGAGGGCAAGTGTTCCAGCAATAAGATCATGCTGTTGCTTTGGTTATAACGAAGGCGTCAAGGGGTTAGGGCATTTTTAATGTTTTATATTATTTGTGATCCTGTTACCAAAAAGGAACAGATCAGCTTTGTAGGCCACACGGAAGAAGTGAGCTGCTGAGGAGGAAGCCTCACTTTGAGCAGGGAGAGAGGCACAGTCTGTTATGTGAGGAAGGGGACTCCAGAGGTAAGGAGGAATGCGCAAGAGGAGGCACTTAACCATATGCTCAGAGAGTCTCCATTCTCTGCTGCAACCAGCACATGTCCACTACATGCCTGAGAGTTGTGGGGGTTTTTTAATTTATTTTTTTTTTTAAATTGAGGGCATTTTCAGAAGTTTTCCAGCACATTTCTAGCTCTTGGCAAGGCCCAGGCACATCTGTGACATTTAGCTGATAGCCTCCTTAGTGAAGGGAAGGTTGCCAATGAATCCTTGTGCAACTGTTTATGCTACAAACCAAAGCGTACAACTGCCAGTTTCACTCTTACAACACAGAGAGCATTTTTCCTCCTTAATTGAAAGTGTGGAACAGAACAGAGCCTTTAAATACCGAGAAAACAACCAGCTGAAATAAGTAGTAAGAGAGACATCAGGGATGACAGGCAGTAGGCCCTCTGCCCAGTGAGACACGCAGCCAGGGCATGCTCTATTTTTAAAAGCAACCTGCAGATTTTAGGAAGAATATAGGACTTGGGGGGCAGGGGGAGGTTGCTCCAGGCTTGCAAGGCACTTCAGGTGAAGACATCCATGGGGAAGGGACGCTGCCTTCAGGTAGCACAAGCTACCTATGGGCTTGGGACAAGACCCCAGAGAAAGTCAGCAGCAGCAGAGAGGGCTGAGTCGCTCGCTTGGTCTCAGTGGAAATTTATCCTGGGAGGCTTTCTCAGGTGAAAACTTTTGCACAGAAATGCATGACTGTCTCTCTGTGAGCACAAGCCCACAGCAGAAATGGGGTGAACAACAGACCAAAGCTCTTATTAGATTGAGATCAGCCCTGAGGAGAAGGACTTAGGGGTATTGGTGGACGAGAAGTTCAACATGAGCCAGCAATGTGCACTTGCAGCCCAGAAGACCAACTGTATCCTGAGCTGCATCAAGAGAAGCGTGGCCAGTAGGTCGAGGGAGGTGATTCTCCCTCTGTACTCTGCTTTCCTGAGGCCTCACCTGGAGTACTGCGCCCAGCTTTGGAATCCTCAGTACAAGAAAGACATGGACCTGTTGGAGCAGGTCCAGAGGAGGCCATGAGGATGATCTGAGGGCTGGAGCACCTCTCCTATGAGAATAGGCTGAGAGAGTTGGGGCTGTTCATCCTTGAGAGATCTTATAGCGGCCTTCCACTACCTGAAGGGGGCCTACAGGAAGGCTGAGGAGGGGCTTTTTTCAAGGGCAGGTAGTGATAGAACAAGGGGTAATGGCTGTAATCTGGAAGAGGGTAGATTTAGATTAGATATTGGAAAGAAATTCTTTACTGTGAGGGTGGTCAGACACTGGAACAGGTTGCCCAAGGAAGTTGTGGATGCCCCCTCCCTGGAAGTGTTTAAGGCCAGGTTGGATGAGACTTTGAGCAACCTGGTCTAGTGGAAGGTGTCCCTGCTTATGGCAGGGGGGTTGGAACTGGATGATCTTTAAGGTCGCTTCCAACCCAAACCATTCTAGGATTCTATGATCAACACCTCCACCCCATCAGGGGCTGTACAAGTGGACTAAGTGGCTGGAGAAAAACCTTGCCTTTGTGGGGTTAGTGTAGGGGTCTGTAAACTCACTGCAGTTTTGATTTTCTGACAGCTCTAAGAGTTAAAATCTGGGAGGAAATAATTTTAATTATGAAAGTAACAAAATTATGAAAATTAGCAGGAAAACTCAAACAGGAGATTAGCTTTCAGCCACATTCTGCAGTATGACTATTTTGAGTTTTCAGCATTTTATGTCAAGTGAATGGGTACCACAATGGTTAAATGAACCGAGAGACACCTCGCCCCTACATTTGGAGGGTGAGGATGGCATTTGCACAGAAACAGATGTCACTAGCACTCACTTATCTGAATCTCCCCCCAACTTAATCCATCTTTGATTTGTGAGACTTTTCTCTTTCCTGAGCTAGTCTGTGATATGTGACTAAATTAATTTCCGTATATATTTTAAAGTTTTTTAAAAATTCTGACAGAACACAAAGAGCGCTTGAAGCAAACGGATATGTGTAGGCAGATGCATAGATTATGGACTCGGATACTCTAAATTTTCTCTTCTCTTTTTGGTGTTTAACCTGTTCCAGACAGTATTATTGTTTTCTCTTACAAGTTTCACATTTTTTTAACCTGAATTTTTATACTTTATTAGTAATATGCTTTGAATTCTACATAAAAAGAACTGATGATATAAACAGCCTGATCTCCCTGTCTGACAAATCTTTTACATATGACAATTATAAAACTAATTGAGAGATAGTCTGGGTCTGAGCTTGTTTTCCTTACCATACAGACAGCTTTTGATGTAAGAATTTCGTATATATTTACTCAGTGCATCTGACACTTGAGATCAGGCTTTTATTGGTACAAGGTACTCCAGACTGTCAGTCACAGTGGAATGAGCCATTGTCCTCACAGATTATTAACATGCCTCTCCCCTGTAGAGGCATGTTTTCAAAGTTGCTTCTGACCTTCAGTGTGAATGGCGTCACACATACTTTAGCTGTAACACATTCAAAACAACATTAGATGCACCATCACGAAGCATCCATGCTCTCTCCTGCTTACAGTCAAAGATAGGGCTGGTGATTCACAGGTTCAAGTGGTGTCTCCTCGTCCTCACTGAGCCTCAACAGGCAGCTCTCCATAGTATGTAGGTGCTTCACATGCTTGAATCAGTGCTGACTCGGTCTAGTGTTTCAGCAACTGTGACCAGGTCCTCTGTAGTAGAGTGGAGAGAAGGGTCCAGAAAGATTAAAGGAGAGGCAGTAGCACTGAGTGAGGAGGGGAACAGCCCTTCCATCTCAGCAGATGGCTGTGGCATTCCTGCCAGCAGCCCTGGGAGCATCATGGCCCCATGACACAGCCAGCACCCAAGGGGAAAATTCACAGGGAACAACTGTCCTCACCTCCTTCCTTCTGACCCTTGAGAATAAATGAGACATGGGACATCACTTTAGACCAGGCAGATGCAGCCTCTGAGTGCATTTCAGCTTCTCTTAACATCACTGCTAGACTGTAGCTACAGAATTTTATATTAGCTTTTGTACTGAATTGCCAACAGATATCCCAAGAGATTCAGTCTCAAAAGTATACTTAAAGAGGGAATACTGTCTGGATGTAATTTAGCTGGCCAGGAATTCCATAGATCCTTTTGACTTGTGACATTAAATATATGGAGCAAGCATACAAATGGATTAATATACATGGTCCTATAATTAGCTATGTTATTAAATTTGCTAAGTAGTTGGGGGGAAAGGGGCTTGTTTGCCATCTGTTTAAAAAGTATCTCTCTTTCCACTGAAATCCAGATATAAAAAACCCCAGACATGTGGGCATGACTGCCTTACATACATTACTGGGATTATTTCCCTTGAGTTAACCAAAGACAAGCATGATTCATATATCAGTAGAATGTTGTGCAAAAATGTGCATAGCATTTTTTCACGTAACGTTCCTTTTCCTTCACATTGTAAATTATGAATCATGTAAACGTAATGAATTACAGAGTTTTGTTGGTCTGGGTTTTTTATTTTTTCACCATGACCCTAAAAACTACATAATGGAAGAGTAATTACGGTAACTGAGTAGTATCATAATTGATATTTCTACATAAAGCCTTACTTTTAATGCCACATTTCTTCTGAGTGATGAGCATTTGTGATTTACAATCAACCATTTAGCAACAGTTACTGCAACGTACAGATCAAGTGTTTTAATAGATTTTTTTTTCCAAAAGTATATATGATAGCAGTACAAAGGCATAGTTGAAAATAAGGGAACCTGGATCTGCGTGGTTTTCCATTTGCCTCAGGCTACCTGAAAGGATGTTCAGTTAAGTCAGAGGCAGAGACATCTACCCCAATATTATAATTATGAGTTTGGGATTCATTCTCAC
This sequence comes from Caprimulgus europaeus, assembly GCA_907165065.1. The sequence continues at coordinate 34,332,462 of OU015525.1, forward strand.
ATTTGCAAGGATTAAATTTAAAAGTCACAATAAAGCAATGGAGAAGGCACAGCATAAACCAACAGGAAAACACAAAGGGAGGAGAGCTGTTAGGTACATTGGCACATACAGTCTAACTACAGTAATTGGAGAGGGTTAAGCTTTCAGCATGGATGCTCTGAGTCACTGCCTGGAGGAGCTCAAGGGGTGATTATTTATACAGCACATTAACGACACAGGAGTACATAGGAGGTCTAAGGTTCAGGAGCTGAACAGGAATACTCCCCAGAAGGTTTGGAGTTTGTATTTCTTTCTATTTGCCACTATCTCCACAGCCTCTGTGAGCTTCTCCAAGCCACATTATAGAAGACTAAGAAATTTTCTAATTTACCCCAACCAGAAATAGTTGCTCTCAGTGATCCAGACTAAAGTTTCTCTGGCTATGACCTCCTCTCTGGCAGTGGTAAAAAACAAGTTATATGTCGGCTGTTTGTCCCTGCACAGAACAAAGTGGCCAAGATAAACTAGCTGGGTATTCTTTGCATGCAAAAAAGAAAAGAAAATTAAAATCAAAAAAGAAGCTCCCTACTAAGGACCATCATCCATCTGTTTTTCTTTAGGGATGCTTTAGCATTAGCTAAATATCACTTACTTACACCTGAAGAAGTTAAATGATCTTGTTCCCATGAACTCCCTTACAAATGCTGTCCTGGTCTGTGATTTATATAAAAGTAGCTGTTCCCTTAATTTTATTCACAATAGCTTCATTCTTACCGTATGAACCTGCTTTGTCAGTATTCGCTTTGATTTATGGAAGATTTCAAACTACCAAAATAACTATCCCTTTTCTTTTCATTAAAGCTAATCCCCACAAAGACACTTTCATCTGCTGATTAGTCATGCTTCAGCGATCCTTGCTAACCAGAGGCTAAGTTATTGATGTGTTAAAGATGTAATCGCAGAGATTCAAGACCACTGAAGAAAATTCAACGTGTTGTTTGACAGTGTCAGAATTTAACAGTGTCTTGCCTTATTGAGCCAGCTTGGGTAGCACATGTTTAGCAGTGTGGGCAAATTGCTCCAGTTAGGCTATGGGCAAAAAAAGGCCTTGTTAGAAAGTGTTTCTAGTCTACATAGACACGTTGCATTACACGTCATGAAGAGAAGGGTTAGGGATTTCCAAAATATTTCAGGAAAGTGGGACCCCTACCTCATTCAGCAGGAACAAACTGAACTCCGGCATTTCTCTGTATTACGCAACACTTTTTCCATTATAACCTGTACACATATGTAATTCTGAAAAATTCACTGTTGTGGCCTGTATTTCCCAGGTCTTGTCTCATTTGAACGTTTGTTTAGAAACCATCTAAGCAAACCCTTCTTGCACCTTTTCATGCTTATACAATTCTGACCACTGTGAAACATAGCCCTTTTCCTGGCCATCGCTGTCTCTAAGTGGTTTTACATAGATGATGACAAGCTTGTATATTAAGAGCAGTTTCCTATGAATTCACAAAGGTGAACATCTCAAATATTTAACTTAACAGATGTGTTAAGGAGCATAAGGACTTGTGGAGCTCTACACCCTGGCTTAGAGCTAACAGAAATCTTCAAGACCAATGTACCACCAAGCAAGGCAGCTTGTATTACACTTCAGAAAAGGGAACGTGACAAGCCTGAACCTCCACTTTCGGCAGTCAGCACCGCTCTGACACAGCTGTGATTAGTGGCTACATGACGCACATTAAGTCCAGCAGAATACATCCTTGTCACAGATACATCACAACTTCCTCAGTTTTAGGCATATTCATGGTTGATGCTTCATTATCTTGACCCTAAAAGCTTTGTGCTGTTTACAAAACTAAACGTGAGTGAGACCTGCTCTAAATCCCAACTGGCTTTACAACTGGCATGTAGGGCTCTCCAAGGAATGATCAGCTTAAGTCTTTTGTAATCATTTTTTGGGGCATAAACATATATCCAGATGCCATCATCTGTAATTATCCAGCTGTAACAAGACCTGCTTCACTCAGGTCTTCTCCATCATCAGTGGGTGATTTTAGACAGTAACAGCAGGAGGCCACTGCAGTTGCCACAGTCTGCCTGGCTTGAAAATGGGGTTAGCCATTTTTGTATAGTATGCAGCCTGCAAAGACACATCCTTCTGAGCCTGAGTGGCTGAGTGGCTGCCTTCAGAGCTAGGCCATGTGTCACTGCATTGTGTCCCTACATAAAGGCTCAAGAGGGTCCCAAGCCAGCTGACACCATTTTACCAGGATGAAAGCTGGGCTTTCTCTGTGCACCCACCGAAGTGTCTCTGCAGGAGTCCTTCTGAACCCACCTTGTGCTGCTCCTTCTCCCAGAGCCCTATTATACAAATAGCCAGGCACTGATTGCACTAACTCATATTCCTCCTTTGTCAGTCTCAAGTGCTGTTCACTGATCAACTTGATCCTCATTTCCAGACTTCACCCCTGCCTTTCACGTCCTGTGCTGGAAGCCACTGATGCTCCTTCTGCCACGTCCAGCTGTGTACTCACAGCTCTCCTTTGTATCACTGATTCTTTTTCACATGGTTGACATTTCACCCATATTATGTCAGTGTCCCTTATTTTGCAGCATCAAATCATCTGTCTTTACTCACTTAAATCCATAAGCCAAATCAGAATCCCCCTTTCCTCATGAATATTAGACACAGAGCAGCATGTACAGGGGTCATGGCAGCCAGCTTTCTGCCTCCTTTCTAGCAGCTGCTTCTTCATCTGGTGTATTTGTGGACGGACGGTGTCCAGTTCCAGGGCAAATAGTGCTCCTCTAGGAACGTTCTTGGAATCTTCTGGCTGAGCTCAGTCTGTGAGCCCAAATCCACTGAGGACATAGAAATTGGTCCATAGCTAATTTGTGCTTGAAAGTCCCATTGAATATAGGAATATGCCAGGAATACAAGTCTCTCGGATCCTCTTTTCAACTTAAACTTCTTCTCACTCACTTCATTTACCTTTCAGCTTTCTACTGGTCAAATAAGACTGATGACTGCTCCACGCATTATATCTAAGAGTTGCTCCATCTAGGAATAAATCACGCTTGGGAAGGGAGGAGAGTTGCACCACAGTGGGAGCTGGTCCTGCATATTGCCTGTTGGATGATGCCTTCTGAGTCCTTTGTCAGACAGTTGTATGGTATTGTTATTATAGCAAAATAAAACCAGATAAGCCTATCCAAGTTTTAACCTTCATATATAGTAGGGTTTTATGTTTTGTATTATTATGCAGTTGAGACAGTCTGACCATAGGCTGCATGGCAAATGAAAAATAAATTATTTCAGTGCTCAAACTAGACCAAGTCTGTTCTGATTTTTGTCAGGTCCATCACTCATATTTGTTCTGTGATTGCACATTTAAGGCAAGGGGTGTTTTCTTGTATTTTATGCAGCCTAAATGTAAGACTTAAGAATTGGACTTCCATTTTGAAATACCTTTATTTCTTCACTTTTGGACAATGATAAATTACTGTGAGCAATTGATCAGATTAAAATGTACAAAATCACTCATAACCTGTATATGTCAAATTCCAAGGCAATTAGGCCATTACTAGTGAAGAAAGACAGCACAGAGGAAAAACATGTTTTCACTGTGACCTGGCAGTTCACTGACTCAGAGACAGCCTATCTGTACTAGATCTGTGAAGCAATCCTGAATATTTCAACCAGCTGGGATGGATAACACTGACACACAAGACAGAACCAACAATTGTATCTCACAGAGGCAGTAACAGCTCTCAGTGTAACTAACAGGTGTTGTGTTGTCCCAGAGGCTTTGAAAGATCCTACCTTAGTATTATTCTAAAGAAAAAAGTTTAGTTTGCATCCACATTGACTGTCCATAGACCTCCGACTGTTGCGACTCAGTAGGTACTGATCACACAGGTAATCAGTTTGTACAGCTCTTTGAATGACTTTTCATCCTCATGGCAGTGCCTGGTCAATCACACATAGATGCTTAAAGAGCATGTGTCATTGTTCCTTTGGCCCAGGCAGTGTTGTTCACTCTGATACTGAGGTGAGCACCCAGCTCCTTCACTGCTACTTTGCAGATCTCCTTGAGAATGAACAAGTGCTTCTTTTTCAAAGGACATCCCATTAATCAGTTTGTGAATGCTGATGTATAGCCCTTTGCCAATGGCTTATCAACGCTTTATCTTCTTATTACTCAAGATGATTTTACAGACATCCTGACAAGATCCCATTTCTTGATGACAGTATGACCAGAAAAGTACCCATTAGGTGGCCTCCTCTCTTCTTCTCTTGGGTAGCTTCTCTTTATGGAGAGTTACCTTGGAGCAGGAGGAGCCCTATCCTGTGGTACAGGTATCACTAGTAATAGTCAAACCTCTTCAAAGTGGTACACAAACTGAGCCTGAACATCTGAATGCTTCTGCCTCCACGTGGCCTGGCACAGAGCTATCAGCTTTCTGAGAAAGCACACCTGGGGACCCTCAGGCTCAGAGCAACCTTTGCCCACCCTAGGCAGGCTACTTTCTCTCTTGAGTGCTTGGGCATGCTCTTTGTCCCCCTTACTTGTGTTTTTCCTCAGAAAGTGTGGAGTTTGCATCCAGTAGTTTTCTGGTATGTCTTATATAGTCTTCCAAAACACACTGGTTGTATGACTAATGAAGTGTGAGTGAAATTACCAAAATCATTTCACTTTTTCCATCACCAGTTACTATATCTAGAGAGGTTGTGGAGTCTCCTTCTCTGGAGATATTCAAAACCTGCCTGGATGTTTTCCTGTACAACCTGCTGTAGGTGAACCTGCTTTGGCAGGAGGGTTGGACTAGATGATCTCCTGAGGTCTCTTCCAACCCCTACCATTCTGTGATTAGGTGGTCTATAGCAGTAACTTAAACTCTGCCAACCCTAAAACCCAAGGGCATGTTCTGGGACCACATCCACACTCCTAAACTTTCCCGCCCATCAAAGCATGGGGACAGACATATTCATTCTACCTAATGGATCTGGCCCATGTTCTGTGCCATCTCTTGGTGCATGCTGGGAAGATTTTAGGAGAATGTTACCAGGCACTAGCCAGAACTGTGCAAGGGACTCCAAATACAATTTAACAGCGTAAACATGTTTCAGTGCCTGGGAGTGGGCTTTGGTATTAATTAATTTACAAACACAGGAATAGCCAGCATGTCCAGAATAGATCTCATTTTATTCTTTCCATTGTATTACTCAAAGAAATTTGAGCACTTTTTACTCCCTTTGCAGTCTAAGAACTCCTAGATTCAAGATGTAATTACTCAAGGGCAGTAATTCCCACCTGGTAAAACAATAGTTCTGGACAACACTTCTGTGGGCATTTGTGTTAGTAACACCTGATCTCATGCGGACACACAGAAAGTGGACATATGTGAGAAAGAATTTGCAGAGAATTTGTCAGCACAGAGATTTTTGTTTGTTTTTCATGGCACATTCAGCATTTGGTGATATGGCTGGAAGTCATTATGTTCTGTTCATGTTTGGAAGCCTACAGGACAGGAATTGCTAGTTTTGCCTCGTGTTCATACTCTTTGGCTATTCATGGCATAGAAATTGTGACTGGCTGTTGGCAGACTTATGGAGAAGGTAGGGTGAATCATACTTGTGTCTTTTATTCTAGGATATTCTTTCAACAGAGAAGTTCACAGTGACAGGTTTGGTCTAGAGAGCCTGAATCTCATGTCATGCTTTCTATATATTTTCTGCTGTAATCTATGAGTTCACAGGTAGTTGTATCTCTTTCACGTGCCTTGAAAAAGGAAAACAGCTTAAGTGATTTCAAGTGGGCATGTTGAAGCCCTGCTGATGTAAGCACTACAGGGTAGTATAAGCTATGTCATTCTTTGTCAGTGGCAGAAGAACCTCATGCTAATATGAATCCATGAATGGTAGCAGAGGTTTTGCCTGGTGCCTTGTCTTTATTAAAGTTAGTAGGATATCTATGAGTTATGGTGTCTCTACCTTCCCTACTCCAATTATTGCTCAGAGTCAAGTGCCAGAAGAATTAGTTAATTTCTGAAGAACTTCATATCACTTTTCTTAGCAGATCTCATATCCCATGCAAGGCACTGATTCACAGCTCTGAGTGTAAGTACAAGAGGGCTTTCCAGCTGGGACTGGGAAATAAAAAAGCATTAACATTAGATTACTTCAAACCAGTTCATGTAGAGAATTTCCTCCACTAGCGCTCTACCGCCCACCACACCAGCTGGCTTCAGATTCACCTGATCCACACCCAATTGAATGCATAGGACACGCAGCACTCACAGTGTACCTAATTGCGATAAAATTGAGTTCTTATCTCCATGTCAAAGGGCCCCAGGCTGTGGATCACAAATGTAAAAGAGTGTAGCTGAATGGTTTTCCATTTTCACTTTTGTTTTCACCATGGGGATTGAAGTGTCACATTTTGTAATATAACTTCCCTTTTCTAGTCACAAACAAATGACACCTGGCCACTTTCAATAATAAACTTGAAGAGAGGGGACATTTCATTTTAGCTTGTTGGGCCCCCTTCTTAACCTTCAAATTCTTACGAGAGCTGGAGAGAAGGAAAATTAAAAAAAAAAAAAAAATCCCCTAATGATTAAACTCACTCACAAAAAAACCCCTTTCCTTCGAGCCTCTGAGTACCGTTTGCTTCACACAATCTCAAACATCCCAACACAGTTAATGTTTGAGGAGCTGTTTGCTGCTCCCACTCTTGTTCTTACATCATACAGGAAACTCTTGCAGGAAATGAATGTTCAGTCAGCCGCCTTCTCCCTCAACACCTTGGGCTTACAAGGCTAAGACAAAAAGCATACAAGGAAGAAATAAGGTGGGGTAAGAGCACCAGAGAGACAGGCCAGACACTGATAAATAATACACCTTGATTTTCTTGCCTGGCACAATGTTCAGTTTTCTTTCTGGAGATGCTTCTGTCAAATAATCTGGGTTTCACTGAGTAGGAAGGTTTCACTACTTGTCCCACACGAGGACTTGTCAGTCAGGGTTGTGTAGGCTGGGTCTGCTTTGTGTCTGTGTCATCTCAGAGGGCATTTTCAAAGGAATACAATGAAATCAAATACCTTTCTTCCATGTCATGTGAAAGAATGGGCTCCTGGCCCTTGATGTATCCCCAGCCTGAATATTCTCATCACCATAAAAATGTGGTGCGGTTCTTTGTCCGGGCAAAAAGAGTGTGGTTTCGACCAGACTTGCCCAACTCTTTTCGCTCAGGAGCAGAGAATGGCTGAGATTATCAAGATGAATAAAAATTGGGGAAGGCATTGTGAGTGGTGGTAATGAAAAGCTCTTTTCTTCTTTGGTTCTTAAGTCAGGAGAAACACCAGACACCTCATTTTAAAGAGTAGATTGTTCAGGCCAAACCACTGCCAATGGTACAACGCATAGTAAATCCAGAAGGGGCAATTTAGTGACTGTATAAGGAACCGTATGTCCTCCTCCTAATGATCTACAAGAGCTTCCTTCAGAGGTGGTTCAGGACAAGGGAGATGTTTCCTATGGTTCCTGTGGCCCAGAGAGTGGCACCATCCCTGCCACTACAGATAGTTAAATATTTTCTAGATAAATGTTTTTTAATTTCTGCTGAAAATATTAATATACTGAAATGGATTTCTGATTAAAATATTGAAATGCTAAATGAAAATGTACCAGTTCTGACTCTGTTTCTGCCTCCTGCCCAGCCAGCTGCCTGCTCAGCTCCCTTCTAACTCCCTTGGCAGGACTTCTGTCTTGGAAAGTGCTCAGAAAAGCACCTTTGGGTTTCAAATCACTAGGAAGTGCCACAGCAAGAGTTGTCTGGTTTTGTCAAAGGAAATGACAATTAAAACTAGTGGGGACTGCAGGAGCCAGACAGACCTTCAGACTTCTGGAGTGTCATCAACATAATCTGAAACAAGAAAATTTATTTTTAAAAAGTATTACACTTTCCCATGATCCCACAGAACAGGAGAAGGCTCTGAAAGTTTCTGTGGAATAAGAAGATGGCTTGTGATTTTCCTACTAAAGGACACTGGCAGGCCACACTAGCCCCGGTGAGTTCACCAATGTGTGTCAGGCTGTAATGGGCACAGTGGCTTTGCTGTGCCATTGTGGGGTACAGCATCTTCCAGCTCTCTTTAAACACAGCCCTGTCCCTTGGAGGTAGGTCACGTTACCCTGGGACTCAATGGGAGCACATTTCTGTTCTGGAAAATACAAGTGAACCTCTTGTGGCACACAAGGAAATTCTGTGCATTGATCCTGTCATGTCCAACAGAGGTGGTGAGCTTTTACCTGTTGCCAGCATGTGGTCCCTGGGGCAGTACTAGGCTCGAAGGCAATTCCAGGCTTTTCTGTGATTAGTGATGTGGCTGTGCTGGTTTGAGAAGTCCTTAACTAAACTGAAACATCCATGGTAGAAGGCAATGAGCTGGCAGGTCTGCTGATGCTAACATCACCAGGTCACATTTCAGTCCATTTCCATGCCCATCTTTATCTTGCAATGGTCCATTAGGAAGGGAAACTCACCCTGAAAAAAAAAAAAAAAAGGCAACAAAATCAAATAGCAAGAGTAACAGAGTGGTGCTGCAGCAGTCGGGGTGTTTAAGGAACACAAAAGCTATCGCATGAATCACAGCAGTCTTGCAGGGATTGTAACATCAGGGACAAGTTCATACACAGCTCAGCACGCAATTCTCCAAAGCAGAGGTGAATTGCCAGTGCTGTTTTGCAGTCTAAAAGGTTGTGGAATATTACCTGGTAATAGGTGAGAGGAAAAATCTCACGTGGGGGTTGTTGCTCCCTGGCTGCCCTTGCTTACAAGGTTTGTCTCTTAGCAGGTAACCAGTCACCCAACGCTCTGCCAAAGAGTGGCCACACTGCCTCAGCACCAGCCCCCCGAATGCCATCTCCATACTGTGAGGGCATACACATGGCATTTGGAAATGAGAAAATAAGCTGTTTGTAAATATCCATGTCCATCTACAGAAATGACCATCACAGAAACAAGCAGCAAAACCAGCATGTCTATTGCTGTTACGGGGCTCACAAAATCGCACTTCCACACAATCCCCCTGAGATTTAAACCATTATTGTAATGGACTGGTCTCTTCCTCTGTTGCTTTCCAAGGTTGTGATCCTCCAAGACTTGTGCTTCTCACAGCTTCTCTCTGCTGCAAGGACTTCTAAGAAAAACAGCATGAGATCTCCCAGGACGAGTCACCGCACGTGGCCACACTGAATTCTATGGTGAGAGGAAGGAAACCACAGCAACACTGGCTACAGACAGTTAACTCTAACCCCCTGCCTCCGCCTGGGGACACAGGAGCTCAGGCCGTGTCACTGAACGTGGGTCACTGACTTCAGAGTCTGCAGTTGCATACTGTTCCCATCTCCAGATCAGAGGGGATGCTCCAGGAGTCAGCTTAACTTTCTAGCCCATGAGAAGTTCCCCCATAGTTTACATATTCCAGTATTTTCCTGCTGACTAACAGTGTTATTGAACTCCAAGGAGGACAATCTTTCTGGCCCTGAGTGACCAGCTTGTTTCACAGGTCCCAGCCCCATCTCTGGCTTTCCCCACTTGCAGCCTGTTGTCCAAACACTCTCCTTGTCTCTGAAACCCTGTGGTCCAGTGCTCTTACAGCCTGTCCCAACCTCCCTGACCTGCTGCAAAATCTCTCTCCGAAGCTATCATTACTCAGTTTGTTCCTGATGAGAGCAGTTGATCAAAGCAAAAATGTGGCTTGTTGTACTTGCCAGTATCAGAGAATCCCACAGTGTATCTGATGTGAGCACCTATCTTCACAGCAGCTGAGCTAACTGGAATCATCATCAGCTGCATACTGCCTCCAAAAAAAGGGCTTGGCTGGGGCTAGCAAGTTAGCTAGGATTCCTACAGGGAGAAAGCCTGACCTTGTGTGGAGAGCGAATAAACACAGAGCTGCCACCAGTACTTGCAGAGCATCCAAGAAGAGCCCAGAGCAGAGAGAGCACGTGGGCACCCACACGCTGCTCCCTCCGATCCGCTCACAGTGAGCAGGCGGCAAAAACGTTGCCTGGCTTGGAAAGTCACAGTGCTAGTGCATTGCCTGACCGGCACAGAAAAGTTTCTCTGTTTATGGTAAAATGACCATAAGCAAGGCATGAGAGGATTCTTTTATAATCAAGATAATTTTCTATCCTGCAAGCAGGAAAGCAGAGGGGCATTGCAAGAGAGGGAGATTTTGTTAAGCAGATTAACATATTAACTAAAAATAAAGATTGTACATATTTGGAATTCTAGGATAATCTGGCTTTTCTGGTTACAATAGAAACCACTCAAGCCTCTCTCTGCTGCTTTCTGTAGCACTCCACTTTGTACTAGCCAGTTAATTAATGAGTTTATCTATATTGTACATAAAAATGATATACCTATGCCTAGAGCACACGCTGACATTCGAGTCCAGATGATCTAGTGATTGGCATGTTTTAATTCAGCAACTACACACTGAATAGTTTACCAGAAGATTTATTTTTAAATGCAAGATTGGTCTTTTTTTGACTTAATTATTTCACATTTTTTTCTCGTGCAGCATCTCCTTTTCATTTTGCCTATCCAAACTCACAAATCTAATCAGGGAGGAGATTTTTAAAAAACCTCCATTTAGCCTGAAATATCAAACCCCTGTGCCCTCCTGAGAGCAGTCCTGGTGTTATGCCTGGCCAGAGCCTGAAGCAGTCTGACTGGTGGAAACAACCTTTGGGGATAACAGTGACCTCCCTGAGCTGTGCAGTCTCAGCTTGGCCAGTTCTGGTTCTGGAAGTAACTCCTTTCAGCTGGCTTGGGTACCTACCGGTGTGCTGTGACTTCTGTGGTGTTCAACGTACAATGTGCAGTCATGCACAGGTTTTTGCCTTTCCTCATGATCATAGCTCCTGCTTGGCTTTTTCTGCCCCAAATACATGTTTGGCTAAGCAAGATGGTACATGGACCTCCTTGGTGTGGCCCCCTCCCTGGCACTGAAGCAGAATGGTCTCACAGGTGGCTGGAGGATCACCCCAAGACCTTGGCCTGGGGGATTATCTATGGCGTCCTCTTAGGAGAGCATCCAGAAAGCCCACAGCTCCACAGGGGTACAGGGTCTCGGTGCCTCAAGTGCCTGTGTTATCTCCAAGTTGTGCTAATGAAGGTAACTGATTTGCTTTCCCATCTGTCAGCCCTGTGGGGAGCCTCTTGGTGCACATATGCGATGTGGGCTTGGTGACCAGTTTTACCACTGCAGCTCAAAGTCATGGGAGTTTCAGACTCCCCCTCCCCAACCCATTACAAAACACAGGGAGCCCATGGGGGATTATTTTGGCTACCCACCAGTGGCATAGCCATGGGTACAGTGTGTCTGCTAGCCAGCAAGTGGCCATTTACCTTCTGTCCCACAACTCCTACCTACCCTACTCTCTCACAACTTAAAATGATTTCCCCTTTCCAAGGTGCAAAGACAGCTAAAATCTCTCCAGAATTAATGAAAAATAAGTGCCATAGCATTCTCCTGTAGGAAACTTCCAATGGGTTTATATGCATATGTGTGTGTGGTTTTGTATGTACACATGCACACACAGACTGCATCATTTCAGCAGGGGACTTTCTATTTTACATTCTACTCAGGCTAACACTTGTACTTTAATACCAGATATCACTGTGAGACATAATGAGGGTCATTAAATGTATTTATTAGCTTATTAAACTGAACTGCCTTCACTGTTGCAGCTGGCCTGTGTTTTATAGGAACCCCGGCAAATCCCCAAAGTCACACAACAGGAGCCAAACACACTCTAGCTGATGACAGTGTAAATATCAAATTTACTAGGGCTAGCAAGTGGCAAACACAGTTCTGGTATGTTATTTAAAAACCTGCCATGAGGCATAGTACGTAATTCTCAGCTCATGAGGGTAGAGTTGCTTTGGAAGGAAATATGAGAAGAATTTGATAGGATTTAGGATATTTTCAGGGATACAATTTAATTACAAGCAGTCAGGAAGCTCTTCGATACTAATGGCAGGTCTGATCCAATGACCATGGACTAACATGGGTTCTAGTCATAATACACGAGACAGATACACTTGAAGTGCCCACAACTTTATCAAAATCTATATGGAAAATAAGTTTATATTTTTGGCTAAGTTCAGGCAGGAAGAAGGAGAGCCCAGTGGGTGCTGGTTGCGTAAATGAAGTGTATCTGTGCGTGCACAGGTAAATGTATTTATGGTTTTTCAGCAGGCAATGTGCCTTTCCCACAGGCTGTTGTGTGCAATGCAGCTTTTTTCTCTGATTTTTGAGATGTGGATGTTTCTTCTTTTGCACCAGGGTTCCTCATCCCTCATTTCAAACACTTGGAGGACTTCAATAATGGGGTTTCCTCAGTGCCCTATGCATGGGTGGAGGCAAGAGTGGTTCTGCTGCTCAGCACCTCCTCCCAGGCGCTTGGCTGGAGGGAAATACTGATAAGGAGCCCAGCTGCAGCAAAGCCCCCGACTGTGGGGACAGGCAGATGGAGCAGGGAGCTCTGCCCCCAGCAAAACCCCTCTGGGTTGGCGGGTCGAGGGGGGCAGGTTAACCGTGGGGCACCGTGCTCCTGGGGTGTCACAACGGTTGGGATCCTGGAATTGCGCCAGGGTCACACCGCCCATTAACCCTCACTTTCCAGTAGTCCCACATGTGAGAGGATGATAGGAAAGACTCCAACCCTCTCAGACATTTCTTGAGCTGTTCCTCCAGGGCAAAGATGAATGGGCAAGTGCCTGGAGCAATCCATAGAAGCAGTATCAGCTACACTTTCAGACAGAGATGGCTCTGCATCACCAAAAAGAAATCAGAAAGGAATTAGTCACAAGGAAGTACACTTTGTTTTTAAAAGCTCTTCTCATCCAAACAGCTCTCTCAAACCCAGTTGAGAGGAGAGTCTCCCAGGGCACTGGATGAGCAATGCAGCCAGGTGAAGACAGAAAAGCTGCTCAGCTGCCGTGAGATAGCTGTGACTAAGAATGATGACCTAGCAAAACCACCGTCTGCCTTAATTGAAAAAAAATAAATCTTGTGTCCCTTTTCACTCCTATTACAAGGAACTCACAAATGGTTTTGCATCATTTTCCATAAAGCAGAAGGAAAACCCCTGCTGAGGTATTTTTACTCTCACTTTATCTCACTGTCCTGCTCTAACACCCACAGTTCTCCCGAAGATACAGTCACTGCTTATTCAAAGTTCAAGTGTAGGGGGACCTTGAGCTGTTCTGCCAAAAGCTTTCCCCTTCCCCCACCACCCCCGCCTGAATCATTAGGAGCAAACATAATGGCAAAGGGTGTCACATTCTTCTTACTGTAATTCTGTAAAGCGGACTGGGATATTTTCCGAGATTTCTTGTAAAGCTGGATGCAAGCAACTCTGTGTGTGTGTACATGTGCACATACCCAGTTGCCAGTAAAGCATCTTAAACGCACATTTGGCTGTTTTCTCATAATTAAGACTGTGTATTCAAATTGTAATTGAAGATTTACTTCTTCTGACTTTGTTTGTCCAAGCACTTTGTTACATTTCATACATAAACAACACTAAAGTGTATCACAGATAGCTGAGAGGCATGAATTATAAGTACCCACACAGATATACATGTTTTTTATAATGGCTTAGACTGACACAAGCTAGGAAATTCAGAGTTAGGGGTCACTTAATTCATAACTTTGAACACAAATTGTCTCGATAGAGCTACATTTTAAAAATAGCCAGTGGGACTTAACCCCAAATTTCTGCACAATCCTGATTATATTGGCTCTTCCTTTTTCAGCATTATCTTTTACAGCCTTTCTTGGTCATTTTTCAAAAGATAACACTTAGAAAGAGGGATTGGGAAAGGATTAATCACTTTTCCGTAAGGCCAATGTTATTTTGGAAGCACTGGGGTATTTTCTTCATTTTACTATATCTTAAGCATAAGTATGTTATATACGTTCTTATCAACAGAGTGAAAAATATTGTAGTTAAGTGATCCAAGGACTCAATAGTTAAGAAATGCCAGAAAGAATTGTTTGCACAAGGCCATTCACTTCTCCTATGCTTATGCAGAGGCAGATGGCTTCCACTAAGGGTCAATCCCCATGCACTCTGGTGCTTGCCCTTATCAGCTGCCTCTGCGCTCCCTGTCCTCCTGGGTCTCTGTCACCCTGACCAGCCAAGCCCAATCCTCCAAAGCACTCATCAGATCACAGCCTCTCACCCCTCTCCACCCTGCTCCTAAGATCCTGGCCCACAAAAGCCAAAGCTGTCTCCCAGCTCTCCTATCAAAGCCCAGTTCTCACTGAGGACTCTGGCACGTCACGGTGGAGGGAAATTGGCTGTAGGTGATTATTTTGCACGTACACAAATACACCTTCTATCAGCAAGTCTCCCATATGCTTTGCCTGCAGTCTGTCCAGGTCAGTAAAGGATATAAATAGCCCCAGTCTGCAGATGAAGGCAAAGGAAGGCCATAGGTACTAAAGGCAAGAGATGAGAGAGAGTTTAAAGCCAACCTGGCAGCATAGGACATTTGCTGGAGCTGAGCAGCCTGGACACATAGGACAACCTGTGCATACACAGAGCTGACTGCTGATGTGCGGTGAGTGGGGCGGATGTGCTGCAGAAGCAATTTGTCAGGGAGCTGTGGACATCTGGTTGCCTGAGCTGCTCAAAATTTGGAAATTGGAAGATCTCTGGTCACACAGAGGAAGAGACTTACAGGTCTGGTTGACTTAGGCAAAAAGTAAGAAGTCAAATCCACAAGCTGCTCTCCCCAGTTGCTTTATCACTGGCGCATCAAGATGCACTTGTCCCCTCCCGGCTCACCTTAAATGTTCATTTGGCTTCTAGGCCAAGAAAAGAAAGAAGAAAACTGGGTCCTGACAGAGGCTGGGTGTTTTTTCAGGAAACAAACTTGAAACATTTTGACTGAAGAAGGAAGCAGCAGCCAAAGCGGTGCCAGCCCTGCATGAGAAAGGACCTTTCCCATCATACAGCTTCCCAGGTCCTTCCTTGGCTGAAACTGGGACAGAAGTGAGCAAGGATCTCGGGCCAGCAAGGCAACACAGACAGGACCATGGCTCCACAGCTAAATATTGTAGGGCTTCCCTGGAAAGCAACTGAATTTTGGTCTCTTTTAAGTCAGTGACCAGCCAGTTTAAAAAATGCATTACCAAGGCTCCCCAAAAATCAGCTGTAGTGTCATGACCCTTCCTATGCTACTTGGGCAATTCTTGCATTGTTAAATTTGTCCATAAATACGATTCTGAGAAACGCCTGAGGAGAGGCATTATCCCAAGCAGAGCACTGGCTGACAACGAGGTGAAACAGGAGGAAAAGGGACTGTCACCTACAGCTTGAGACCTCCAGGGAAAGCGTAGTTCCTGAATTTTTTTGTAAGTAAACAGGATTGCCTCAGAGAGACAGCTGACTCCATCTTCAGTTTCCCGTGCAACACCTGCAGCTCCACAAATTTGGCTAAAGTTTGGGTCAAAAAAAGGGTAACATTAATAAAATCAAAAGTAAGGTAATGAATTTAACTAAGTGAATGATTTCTAAACAGCCCAAGGTCTTTTGGGCTGTGGACTGCTGGGATTCTGGACCTGAAATTTCTCAGTCTTTTCCAGAAATGCCAGCGGGTGTTAGAAAGGATATTGAGTATATCCTCACTGACAGCTTGATTGACCCTGTGTTCCCAGGGAACTTAGAAAAGCTTCCACCCACATGGAGACATTTCTAGTGCCCTCAAAAATGCTTGAGGGCTTCGGCTCTGGTTTCCCATTTCCCACCAGGGAGCATAGGACCCATGCTGAAGACCACAGTCCTAGCATTGCCCACTGTAAGCTGAATATAAAGAGCAGTATCTCTGAATCGTATCCTGAATATTCCCTTAACTTTGTTCCTTCTTATTTACTTTTTCCAGTTCCTTAAGATGCATTTTTATTCACAGCTTTGCTCACAGTATCTTCCAGAGCTCTGCAGGTTTCTCTCCATCGATCTGTTCCTTAGTTTACTTTTCTCAATACAGATATCCTCCTTGGCTGAAAGGATGTCCCCTCCCACCCCAACCCCACATCTTTTCATAAAACTTTTAAAAACCCCTGATGATAAAGACCAGCTTGTTTGTTATTCTCACTGTGTTGGCAGGTAAATCAGCCTGGAGGAACAAGGAGCTTTCTGCCCTCTTGCCAACAGAGGCACAGCGTCCCCTCCACTGCTGCCAGCGGTCTCCAAGAGTACAGAGTAACAAAACAAGTACCTCTAAAAAACCTAGGAAATGAGACACTGTGTAAATCCAGGTAAAAGGTTTCTTTACAGTAGTTGCTTTGTGTGGTCAGGAGCACTGGAGGGATAGAGAAGCTGTGGAAGCCATTTTCTTGCCTTTCACCAGAAGCAGCATCAATTGGCTGTGTTTAATATAGTACCACTTAAATATATGCAACACTGCTGCAAGCAATAGATTTTACAGACAGATTTTACACAGAATAAGCCGTGTGGTGTGGATGCAGATTGAGGGTACTGAATGAGAGGAGGCGAGGCTGACAGTTTTGTGCTTTGTGTGTGTGTGTGTGTCCATACCCAGTATCTCTCTCTACAAACCCCACACTATAAGCTGTATCATTTCAAACTGCAGAAACTCAAGAAAATATTGTCAGAAGCAACTGATGTGTGCAGGAAATAATAGATTTAAAACCTAAAATATCTTTTTTATTCTTTCCTTCTAGTCCACTCAAGTTTCAGTTCTTTCAAAGGACTTGCCTAAAAGACAAAAAAAAAAAAAAAGAAAAAAGAAAAATGCCTGAGCAGCAATTTGATGTTATGCTTTGTGTAGAAGTCTCAAGCTTGAGCTTGTGAAAGTGTTTTGCTTTATTTTTCATTCAAGACACAAGCTGCTCAGCTCACTAACAGCTCAGAGCCTACAAGTTGTCACATGGTTTGCTCCTGTAACCCAGGCACTTAGCTGATGGATCCATCTCACTGAGCTGTTTTTATTATCTTGGATTTTTTTGTTTATCTCCCAGTGGAGGAACTTTTCCAAACTCATTGATACACTTTTTGGGTATTGGCCATTGGGACACTGAGTACACAGGTGCTCTGAAAGATGTGCAGTATTAGGTTCTCACTGAAGAATAACTCTGATGTGATCTTTTGACTTTTGGGTCTGATTGTTAAAAAAAACAACCCACAAAACAACCAAAAACAAAAAGAAGAAAAAGCAGCAACTGACTATATTTCATTAGAACTTTCTGTCCAAAAAACAGGCCAGAAGAATTTTTAATCCTATACGTTTCATTTTGGGACCTTATGTGTAGTATCAAACAGATTAAATGAATTGCATCACTCTCTGATTCAGCATATGCAGACCCTTGCTGTTGAAGTTTCCCAGTCAATCCATCGTCTTCCCCCCAGTCATAAATAAAGTCAGGAGTGGAAGATTCCCTTCAAGGAAATTTATCTCTTTGACAGTCAAACAGGTGGCGAAGTTAATGCGAAGTCTCAAGAGAACCTGGTTGGTAAGAATGGCCCTGCAATAACTAACCACAATGATTTACAAGGGACTAAATTGCCAGATTAGGCCTTGATAATTTTTCAACTCTTGACTTCATTATTACCTTGTGGATCTGGATCTTACATCACCTCTAGGAATGCCTGGGATCAAATTAAAGTGGAAACACCTGGTTGAAAGTCAGTTCAAAACACAGATTTAAGAAGCGGGGGGCTATTTTCGTCTGCTGGATCTGCTTTTCATGCATGGTGGACAGCTATAAAACTCTGTTTCTCTGTGTTTGAGGTTTGTTTTTGAATGCCAGCCTATCCTGCGTGTGCGCTTGCTAATCACCACTGCTCTTTGCAAATGCATTCACTTCTTAGACATCTACAGATCTGACCTATGAAGAAGATTTAGTAGTTAAATGAAGTGTCCAAGTGAGGTAAAATGCAAACTCAAAGACTCAGACCAGGATTAAAATCTGTGGTTTGACCTAACACAGTATGACTATCTAGGGAAGAAGGCAGGGTTACTCATGCAGCAAGGATTTGCAAAGAAGCAAGATGATCCAGTAGTTAAGATGACATGCAAAC
This sequence comes from Caprimulgus europaeus, assembly GCA_907165065.1. The sequence goes on from OU015525.1 coordinate 34,350,577, forward strand.
TACTTTTTTTTAGCAATGTATGAGATATGAATAACAATTTTTACCAGGAATTTGTAGTCTGAACAATACAGTGAAACGCTTAAAAACACAGTGAGCAGTGGTTTAATGACTGGAGATGCAGTACCACTTCACAGTGCTGTTTGAGGATGGTGTCCTGCAAGCCTTTATTCTTTCCTCCCCTTTGCATTTCAGTTGTCCTCCTCCAGCCCTTTTGCTTGGCTGGTGAACTGCAGCTGCAGCCTGAACTCATGGCTGGGTTACCATGAGCCAGTGACTTCAGCACTGGCACAGGAGAGGTGAAGCTGTACAACAGAATGGCAGTAGGATTCTTTCACGGGACACTAGGTGGAAGGTCAACAGTTTGTGTAGTCCAGACTGCTGCCGGGCCAGGAGCATCTAATGAGAAGATGGTTGTTTATAGAGTAAGAGAGAAAATCTTTGGGTTTGTTCTACTGCTGCTGGCACACAAGTAGTGTCTGTTTCAACAGAGAAAACTTCTGCCTCCCAATGAGTCTCACTAATTTTAATGGGAGCCTGTCTGGACAGCTTCAAGTGACAGATCTAGCCTAACACTCTTGATCCTTGAAAAGTAAGCATTTCAGCCACAGTTGCCATGTGGAACAGCTTAACTTGATCTGGAGCCATTCCTTGAGGGTACCGCTGCATGTAGCTGATAGCACCAGTGGGTGCAACATGCTGTTCAGAGATCAGGGTACTGGTGAGGCTGGGAAGGGCTTGTCTCCATGTTTCAGTAACCAGTGCATTGCTTTGTCCTTTTTAAGGGGTGAGGTTCTCCCATGTGTGGTGGCTTTCTATTTGAAAAAGCTGCACATGCAGCTGGCTCCTACCTGGAGAGAAGTCAAAGGTACTTGACAGAAAATGACTGTCCATGGGAGCATTGAAGCTACCTGCAGACACTGCTCTGCTCGAGGGGTCAGAGACTCCTGACCATCTATGTACACTCCTGTTCACATACATATACTCTCACACCCTCTTTTTCTGCCAGGTGAAACGGGTGTTAGGATATGTGCTCTCTGCCTATGGCCTTGTGTTTCATTTTTCTGGGGCTAGAGATGTTTTTATTGGGCTCTAGGTGGACAAGGCAGCACAATAGCTCATGAGGAAACTTTTCCAGCCCTAGAGCAACACCAGAAGCTTGGGCTAGAGAAGTCACTACCATGTGTGGGCCAGCTTGCAAGTAATAGCTATCTTTCCCATTCCATTGCGGAGGCTTGAAACTTTCTGGTACAGGCTGGGAGAGAAGCAAAAGCATGAAGATGGTAAATAACTTCCCTTTTCCCCTCATGAGAGTGACACGACAGATGGGGAACTCTCACGTTGCCCATGCAGTTTAGTTCCTGGTCCCCCCAGGGTCAGACTTGTCACCCCCAGTAGGGAGAGGAGGTGAGGATGCAGCACCTTGGCAGGTGAGAAACCTCAGAGTCCTGATCATGACACTGGAATTGTCTTCAGGGAGTGGGACACGAGGAAAAACTCCAGACAGTGACAGAACAGGAAGTTACAGCAGCTGTAGGAGCTGCGGTTAATGAATTTCCCAGTGGGGCTTTAGCTTTTGCTCTGCTTTGCTCCCTCTGGCCCAGAGTGCTGTATTAGTTTCTCCACTTCCCAGCCATCCCAGTCCCACAAGCTGTTTCGTGTAAGAATTTTCAAGGCAGCAGATTGTGTTATGAGTCCCCAGTGAGAGAATAATTTTGGTCCAATTCCAAATGCTTAGTATAAAGGCTCAGCTTCCCAAGGTGAATCCCAGGAACAGACAGCATCTCCACATCTGATCATGCAAGCATCAGGAGGAAAGCAAAAATGAAAATATGCAATTTTTGAGAAAACAAGAAACTTGCTCAAGGGTTATGGAATTTCATGTGCTATTTTGCCCCTTCAATGAAAAGGGTCTGCCTCGGCTGACCTGACCATTTTTAGATGCTCTAGATCTTCACCGGAGAACCTTCACAGGGGACTGCAAATATTTGTAATACCAAAATGACAGAGAAAGTGAAAAGCTGCTCGTTGGACACTCTGGGAACATTTACCTCCAAGTCTATTGTACTTGTTCATTTCAGCTACAATCTTGTGTCTTTTCCAGGAATGGAGAACTTGGGCACAACTTTTCTTCCAGTCCCTGCCCCAGTCCCAGCCCCAACCTTAGTAGGACAGTGGCTTGGTGAAAGTTACTACTGTTCTCTTTCAGTAAAGGAGAAATGAGTTATTCCCTTGAGAAACCACCAACAGCTGTGGCTCAGAAGTGCTCTGCCTATAAATAAGATTTCCATATTAAAATATAGTTCAAATTATTTTTAAAAACTTAATCCCAAAATTTATAACCTCTTCATAGACCTGACATTACTGCAGAGGGCTTAGTTTGTTCCCCCATTTAGTAAGGAGACTTACACATCTTCTAATTGCTCCATTTGTTCTAGTTAGCTATGCAAAATAAAGATGTCAAAGAATGCTAGACCAGATTGAACTATTGCTTGGACAACCTGCATTTTCAGAACCATCCTATTAGTGCACAGAAATTTCCAGTTTACTCTTGGGACTAAATATGTGCCTTATTTTGCACATGCTAACAAAGATGTATTATGTGAGCCACACATAATTTTAAAATGTCAAAATGTACAAAACAATCAGAGAAGTGGTCACTTCTGTAATTTCAGAATTAAAATATAGAAAGCAATTGTTTAAATTATTTTTATTTTGAGTCACTGCAAGCAGAGAAAAGCTGGCATTTCTTATCAGGTTGTTTGGACTGTGGATACAAGTGAGAGATGAGAAGAATCCATGTATCAGTTTTTTTGCTGGACTGTTCTAGTTTATGATCCCTCCACTGGAAGCCTTGGTCTCACCTGCCCCACACGTATTTCCCACCACTGTGAGCACTTGCTGGACAAGAAGCTGGCAATCCTCAGCATTTTAAGCATTGCAGTTCCCTGGGAAAGTGGAGGCCTTGAGGAAACACTGGTCCCTTGGAGCTGAATCTGCACTAGGGGTCCCACTGTTGCTACCAGAAGCGAGGCTGAACTAGCAGGAGTAACAAGACAAGGACTGGTGATGTGCAGACACCCATATAATGATGAGCACTGACACTAGCTTGATTTTGGGATAATCGGGAGGTCTTAGTGCCACCCTCTCCTCTGATCCTGCTGTTGACATGAAACTCCTCACCTTACATGCCAGAAGTTTAACTATCCAGAAGCTCCTTTTTAAACAGCTGTAAAGGTCAATAATCCAGCCTCTCAGCACAGCAGAAAACCTAACATCCTAATCACCCTGGCATGCTTCCGCCTGCCCCTTAACTACTGACGTATGTGAAGACCTAACTTCTATCGAGTTAGGTTTGTACTAAACACCGGATCAAAATGTTCTTGCCTGTTAAGAAAATAGAACAAGTTTAAGCTAACTTTGCTTATCTGTAGCTTAAGTGGACACATCCCAATGAAAGTTTGTAATGATCTTCTCAGGGTTTGTTTAGATGTGTCAGTGGATGTGGATGAGAATGCGACAGGCATTCAGAACGCACTGACTAGTTGCGAATATATCTGAGAGCACAGCACTTCTTACTCCACAGCATTGTTCTTGTTTAAGTTAGGCTGTAACAGTTTATGCTTGTTGCAAAATATAAGGGTACTCACACACACACATGCACAAACACAGGCACACACTTAAGCATAATTATTCCAGAATGCCTTCTGAGCAGGCACCTGTGTAGATGAGCCCTAGTAGATGAGCCCAGGACTATAGCTGCCTGCAGCTGTGATGAGAAGGGAGGGCTGGATGTCATCACACAAGTGGGACGCTCTGTAACACAAGTTGCTAGCACAGAGTATAGAGGGGAGATCCCTAGAACCATCTTAGCACCCCATTCTTCCTCTGCACTAGAAATTTGTCCCTGGATACAGCTACAAGCTTTCCTAATGGCTCAGCTCTAGCTATTCCCTACGTCTCACTGCCACAGCAGCTTTTATCGATAATTGGATTAGGGAAGAAAGGCTCCAGTTATCCCAGGGCATAGACACTGGCCCAGGCACTCGGTTTGCCAAGATGTTTTAAATCAGAACAGGATAACATTTTGAAAGCAGTTTGGTCAGCCTGTGTGAACAGGGATGTGTTTAAAGATTTCATTTTTTCAAAATACATTGCAGTGCCTTGGCTAAGAGCTACAATTGCCCTGCCTAGGAATAGGGAAACAAACATCCTGACAATTGAACTTCATGCACAAACACACACACAAACACTTGATCCTGACTTTTGCACATTTATCATTTAGCTCAAAAGCTTTTCTTTTTTGTAGAATAAATGAATTGTTTGTATATTGTCAGCATTAAGCAGATAGATAAGTATGTAAGCTGGAATGTTATTTCTGAAGTTATTTTAAATATTTGGGTTGTCCACTTAAACTATGTGTAAATAAAGTTAGTATGAATTTCTTCATTTCTTTGGTGGCATGATAAAGCCATACTTTCTGTCATTACATACATCAGCATTTAATGCCCAGGCAGAAACATGATGGGCTAATTAGGACATCAGGTTTTGGGGTTTTACATAACTACTTTTCTAACTTTGTCAGGGGCTATCCCTAGACTTCCCAGATTTTTTTGCAAGGGAGGGGAGCAGCTGTGTGACTAACACCTGGAATTTCAGGTTAAGAGCTTCATGACAAAGTAAGCTTTAAATCAGGTGCCCTCCTCTAACCAGTTGTGCCTAACCCATTGTTTTGGGGGCTGTTAGAAGACCTTATATCTGTGATAGACAGTTTTCTTTCTTGTTTGTGGGGTATGAATTTGGCAGCAATGGAAATCTTACCAGAGCCCCAAAACTTCTGCGCTTGGAAAACTTGGGTTTAAAGAATTAATAGACAGAAACAGACTCTGAGGCTAAATACTTCCCGGATTACCATTTGCATTATGATCATCTGGTTTGCTTAGGATTTGTCTTCTCAGAGACATGGATAAAAATTAGGAATCAAATATGCGTTAAACTTGTGCAGATGCACACTTTTTGAACCATAATGCTCCATAACTTAATCCTTTAATGTATGTGCATTCGCTACACAGCTTTGATTCCTCTGAATTTTCCCAAGTTGCTCCTTAAGACAAGGCTCATCAGATTTTGTCTACACACAAAAGTTATGACAGACAATGATGGTCTTTGAATGTAAAGAATAATGCTTGCTCCTGAACTATTTATTATTATGAAGCAAAAGGGTATTGTTCCTGATTAGCTTACCTCACTTACAGGTCTTCTGCACAAGTCATTATGATGTAAGCTAACGTACGCACTTACTGTGTGTCAACAGCTCTACGTACACCACCCAAACAGGTCTAATGAGGTGTGGGGGAAAGAACAATTTATACTATATTGGGCATCTAGCTTAGATGCTCCAACCTGCAACTATGTTAATACATAAAATAGCCAGCAAGTCCATGGTACAGGAAACTACTAACACCAAAAGCAGAGATACTTGAAGCCTAAACTTGTCTTATTTTACTCCAGTTACTCTACTGGCACACCTAGTTTAGAAACCTAGCAACAGCAACCTCAGATTCCTTTTAAAGCCCAGGGAATGGAAGAGAAGGAAGATTCACTTTGAGAACAGCTTAGATTTCACAGAAGTAAGTTTGTTCCCCCAGACACCTGGTATATGGGACAGAGGGAAGCTCTAGGTTTACAGGCTCCTATTTAGCTATATAAAGTTAATGAGACTAACCCAGGCTCAACTGCCCATTGGGACTGTCCATATAGGAGGCTGGTATAGAAAATGTGAATTCAGATTAATCTACATTTTCTTCCTACATGGTCAAGATTTTAAGAGACACTAATTCACTTTCACAGCATGCCTACTAACTAGAAACCAGGCTCCCTTTTTTCTTAAGGAATCATACAATCACAGAATGGCTGAGGTTGGAAGGGACCTTTGGAGGTCATCTGGTCCAACTCTGCTGCTCAAGTAGGGTCACCCAGAGACAGTTGCCCAGGATCATGTCCAGATGACTTTTGAATATCCCCACGGAGACCCCACAACTTCTCTGGGCAACCTGTCACACTCACACTCCACATTCCTGATGTTCAGAAGAAACCTCCTGTGTTTCAGCTTGTGCCCATTGCCTCTGGTCCTGCCACTGGGCATCACCAAGAAGAGCCTGGCTCTAAAAAACTCTCTGTGTAGGCATTTATTTGGGAACTACACAGACAGACTCTCAAAGTGTAAGCCTGGTTGTGAACACACTTCTGATATACCAGTTATATTGCAGCAGCTGCCTGTGCACATATACTTACCACAGGGCAAATGTGAGCAATTTTATTCCTCAGAGAGGAGAAAATTATCTCGCACCTTCTGAGCTCTGGTTTAAATAGAACACAGAAAAACCCTCAAGGTACCATTCCTCTGACCAAGCACAGATCATAATGTCTGAACTAGTCATCCAGACACCTTCTGTAGTGAGGAAGCAGCCAGCTCCTGTGTTATGAAAGCACCTAACCATCAGATAGGAACACGACTAAAACTCGCCAAAAAACCTGCAGTCTGCTAACCAGGTAGCACCTACTTCTCTCCACTGACCATTAACCCTAAAGCACCACTGTAGATGCACCAAGGGTGTGATTTGTCCTGCTTACTGGGAAGTACAGTGCTCTGGCATAATCTTCAAATAACTTTTTTACATGACTATAAACTCAGCACCACTATGATAGGAGCTTCCTGAGAAAACTTCCATCAGCTGCCTATCCCATCTGGTTGTAACAGCAAGACAAAGACAGGAAGATACCCATATTGGCTCACTTGGGTGTAACACTAAACTTTTGGGGCATTGTCCCACAGAATTAAGGAAAACATTCCTACACCAAGTTACTAGTTTAAAGTATTAATTTGAAACTTTTACTTGAGCTACTTATAGTGCACTGGCTTTGTGCTGAAATAATACAGTCTATCAGGTAAGTGGTGTGTAGCCACTACCCTGAGGAGACTCAGTAATTCTCATAGTTTCTGATCATAGTGTTAAAGGAAACTCTCAGCATCACATGGTATTTGCAGCAATTTAGGGTAACCTAAACAGGGGAAAACCCCAGTTCCCACTCCATTCTCATTCACAAGTCTTCTCTTCCTGCTTCGTAGGAGTCACCTATGCAACTGGGAAGCCATCAAGTCAACAAAAAACGCTCTTGAACAGGTGATCAGCTTCTTTCTGTGCTGTTTTTTTAAGGTGTGACTAGAGGTGAGGGAAGTTTCAGAATTGTTTCTAAAACAGCTCATCTGTATCAGGAAAAACTAACACTTTGAATTTTTTTCTCTGGAGGCTTGAACTGAATTTAATCTCAGTCTCCCGTTGTATAAGACAAGTACTACCCATTTTGTTAAATTTGGAGGAAGAGCTTTCTCCAGGGATGCTGCATTCAACAGCTTTGATAGGACTTGACAAACTAGAATAATGTAAGATTAGCCTCAAATATCCTCCCCACAAGCACTTCTCACCAGATCTACAAGGTACCTGGTATCCCCTTTCTCTATATGTATCTAATTGACTTTTGAACAGGAGATGACAAGTAAAGGGTCTGAACAAGTTTTAGAAACATGATCATAGAGCACACCAGCCATGGCTCAGCCACACAGTTCAAGAACCAAGAGGGACCATGATATTTCTGGAATGGTAGGAAATTCAGAGAAACCGGGATGATGATGTATTCGACAATTAAAGTAGAACAAGCCCTGAAATGTGCTTTTTAAGTAAGCCTATAACCATTGTAAATTGGCATAATGCTTCATACAAACTTGGTATTACTGGTCAGCTTTTTATTTTTCCTTTTCTGTCAGGCTAAGAAGTGTCCTGATTATCAATATATTAAAATGTAAAAGTTGCTTCTTAGTCCAAGACAGCAATATAGATTGAGACACCTTAGAAAAACAAATGTGCATAAAATGATGCTATGTAATAGAATTAAATTTGCTGTACTCGCTCTGAGTGACTTCGCTATAAGAGCAGAGGAGTTATATTTGCCCTGGGGAAGTCACCAAGAGGCTTTTTCAAAAGAGCATGGATTTTGGAGTAAGGGTTAACGTAAACAGTTTCTTCTACTTTAGATTAATTTCTAAACAGGCTTAGTTAACAGCACTATTCTCCACATAGATACTGATTTTTTTGTATTTATGATATATATATAGGTAGTAATAACTGCAGCTGTACTGAAACTACATGTAATTTTTAATCCATTAAAACTGTATCCAGCCCAGCTCATTTTTATGTAGCTCTAAATGATGCTCCATAGAAAACTAAAATGAATATTCTTCAAAAGCTTTTTGGCCAGTCACTTTATCAATGAGTTTAGAAACTAGAGAAAACTGTAATCTCCTAAAGCTGAATTTCACAGTACTTACTGATAGATTTAAGAGATTACACTGTAAACCGTGCAGCTGACAAAGTTATTACAGAAACTGAGCAATAAATATTTGAACTGTGTTGATACTAAAGAGCTATGGAACAGGCAAAAGTAGTTTGCACTAGTTTAGTCTTTCAAGGAAGCATCGCAATCACTGTTTTTAAGGAAAAGGTGGCTCACTTTAATAACCACAGGCATTGGTCACTATTTAACAAGACATTCTAAAAAAGTAATCACAATTTGTCCAATAGTAGTTTACAAGTGGATGGTATACATTAAGATACAGAGGTAGAAGTTCACTTTTACAATGCTTCACTAATACAGATTTACCTAATTATTCAAGGCACAAAATTGTTCGCTTTACAAAAAATACTGTAAAAATGTCATTTGCTGTTCTACAATGTGAGTACAACTCAAAAAAAATCTTTACACCCTTCCATATTCCACATGTAGAGTTGCATCAGGCGTTACGCTATTTCTCATTTGCTAATAATTGGCTTACATAAACAGCTTGTATCTCAGCTGAGTTGCTTTGTCTTTTAGGCACAAGTCCAGTTACAGAAAATTAATACAACAGCTTCCTCGGTGTGTGGGAGAACTCTGTTGGAAGTGGGTATGAGGAGAAAGAAAAGACACATATAGTCCATAATATTAGATTGTACTCTGACCAATAGAGGGAAACAGAACAGAGCATATTTCAAAAAAGTCAGTTTAAATCACTGACTACACTCCTAGAAAACCAGATTCCCAGTACAAGTTCGCTCTGAGACTATTTGAGACATTCACTTGCCTTTGCATCAGCAGAGATTTACAAATTTCTTTTTATGTTTGTTTAAATAGAACACACACAATTGCTACAAAAGAGAATTACACCACAATTTGGCCATGTGTCCTTTAGAGAGCTTGGGTGAACAAGTGAAGAGATGCATTCAGAAACTGTCCTTAAATTTGCTAAAAGGTCATGAGCAGTTCTTCTAGTTGGAGACAGCTCTTACAAATCTTGGTAGGCTGAGGAAGAAGATACCACACAGTGCATCCCTGTAAGAAGTAGTATGACTAGTTTACTGTACATACAGTGATATTCTAAAGGACAATGGTGGCAGCTACACAGTAAATTCACTTTGCTTACCTATCACATTTTCCAAGCACTCTAGTCAGTTTTATTTACAGTATATAAAAAACCACTGATTTTTAGAGTTCAATACACAGGTTTAGGACCCAAGAGAATGCCACAGTAAGATGCTGACATTTGCATCTGTTAGATGCAAGTGCACCTTGCAATTCAGTCATGTTACATTATTGTATTCACCTATAAATGTTAGTCCGTCCAAAACAGTGTTAAATTCCATTTTTTGCTTCATTGTTGTTTGTAGCCTGTTTCCTTTGAGCGATGAAAGGGTACATACACTTGTCTGCTCCCAAAAAGCGGTACATGCATACAACTGCTTCAAAGGGAAGAATACTGTGAAAAAGAGGTTGTAAAATTATTAGAAGACAGCATAAAATAAAACCTCTGCTTACAGCATGTACTTGGACTCCTTCAAAGCAACGTAATACATATTGGAGAGGCTTCCTAAGAGACTTAAAGGATTTTTATTTCACAGAGATACTTACACAGAAAAGTTAAATTTTAGAGTCCAAACCACACAGGCAAGCAACTTATTAATATGCCTCCAGCTTAGACCAGATTTCCTGCTTCTTCTTCACAAGCAGTGTGATAGCTTGTTCTAAAGAAGAGAGGTGGGGGGTGGGGGCAAGGGCATCACAGAAGGCCTACTAAAAGCAAAGCATCTGCTCAAAGCCACATCAGCAGAGGTCATCAGACATTTAAGATATTCTTTAATGTGGGATTAGAGTTAGTTAATGCCATTCTTTGATCACCAGATGTCTAACAACCTTGACTTATATTCTAAACTCAATCATCCTTTCTCAGAAAGAGAGGTCTGAAGTAAAGAGAGCAATTTCCTTTTTTCTCCTCTCCAGATAAAATTCCAAGAGGTGACTATGTGATGGGTACCTGGCTATAGACCCTCCCCCTCCTTCCCACATCCACAAAATATGACTTTTATTTCAAGTATAGCACTCAGGCGCTCAGCCCCTGGAAACAGTGGCACACACTCATTCAGTGAAAAGTCATGCACAGAATCTGGCCATTAGGAGTAGTGACCACTGAACCGCTGAGAAGTAGATGTCACTGGTACAGGTGTCCCTGCTGCCAGTAGTACTGCTCGTGCAGTAGCCAGTGGAGGGCCTTTGATCTATGTGCTGCTGCCTGGGACATGGATTATACAGAAGCTTTGATCTCCCTGTTGGAAGCTAAAGCGTTGAACGCAAGACAACCCAAAGGGCCTTTGATGTGACTGTTGCTGTATCAGGCATCGCTTGGGCAGAGAGCCCTGAAGCACTCTGAGCTTCTGGTTGCAGAAACTAGTTCTCAAGGATGCCGACAGTGGCCTTGATTTGTTGGCAAAAGAGACACACACATACTCTTTTCCAGGAAAGAGGTGAGCGATGAAGGCTCCTCTAGTCTTTGGTGAGCCTGTCCACCATGAAAGACTTGAGACAAAGGAGAACCACTACCTTGCAAGTGGAATAAAAATCAACAAGGTTCTTGGTTTCAACTATCCTTTGCAAAAGGAAAATAAGACAATGCTGTATTTTAAAAGTTCCTCCTACACACTTCAGATTTAAAAAAATCCCCACAGACAGCTGTGAAGCTGTTCTGTATAGACTAGAATGCAAAGGATGTTGCATCAGTGGAATTGAGCCAACTCCTGTATTACCCTGCACTCACTGAAACATCAGCCTGGCTACAAATTAAACAGAGTTCCCATCCAAAAACTGTAGTGTGTTAGACAGGATAAAGGAGCTAATTCCTTTAAATAGCCCTTCCTGCAAATTTAGATTCTAAAAATTGGTTTTGAATGTGCAGATTTTGAGTTTATTTACCATTATCTATAAAAGTCTTAGAGAATATGCAAGCAGGGCCTCCTACACACTGGCTCTAGAGACAAATAGCTAGAGGTTCCTTTGCTGGAAGCTGCCTCATGCCCCATTCCTAAGGAGGAATCCAAACAATGGAAATCGAATAGAAAGCAGGAATCTAAGGAGGGTGAAAGATACCAGAAGGGTAAAACAAGGATGAATAATACATAGGATCTCAGTTTTATGGAACTTCCCAAGCAAGTAACCTACACTCATGCGAGCCAAGAAACAGACATGAATTCTAGCAAAACAGCACCTATGGCCTGTGTGGGTGGGAGTGTGTTTATATCCAGAAAGTGGACATGCTCATGTATTTTACTAGTATTCTGTAGATTGTATTGCCAATGAATTGGCATTTCAGGTCTTACCTTTTCATGAAGGTGACCATATACATGAGGCGAGGTGTGCAGATCATTGGCTGGTCTGTAAGGATAGCTCTCATTGCCTGCTTCACACAGTATTCTGGTTTCAAGGGTGGAAGGAAAGGCTCAATTTCTTTTCTGAAACATTTGATTAAGACAAATTAATAAGACACATAAAGGACTGCAGGCCTCAGTGAAGAATTCATTAACTCACTTTCTTTGGAATGCCCCAGCAAGGACAAAGACTTCCTTTTTTTTTTTATACACTCACTGTTCAGTTACAAAGACTACAGCTCAAAACTTCTGTTACCCAAGTACAAAAGGACATAAAATACCCAATGAATTCAGAAAGTTTATTTTTCAAGTCTAAAACTAACATATATTAAAGCAGAAATAATACTTGTTTCAATATCCTTATGGTGACAGTTTGGTTATCTTCAAGTACTTTTATGACACTTAAAACATAAGGCAGAAGTAGAATTTTACTTACCTGATCCTGCACCCTCTGAACATTCCTGTATCTACAAGATAAGGGCAAACTAAAGTTGTTTTGATACCGTCCTTTTCAGCAGCCTTCAATTCATGGCTCAAAGACTCGTGGAAACCTACAGCTCCAAATTTGCTGGCACAATAATCCTGTGTTGGCAATGAATGAGACCAAAAAAAGAGGCAACTTAAAAAAGGACAGATATGAATCATGTTCAAAGCCAAAGCATATCTGAGGTGATTCTGCACAGATTTCCAAAGCAACAACAAAAGACACCCACTGCAATCAACTCATTTACCACTTTACACTTAAGGCAATTAGCACAGAACTGTAACAGCAGAAAAGCTGAATGTAGGATATTACCTTGGATTCAAGTCTTTAAAATCAGGCAGGCTCACACAACAAGTTACTCTGATTACTAGTTTACTTAATATTAAATGCTACAACAAAGGACTGGGATACTTAATACTACCTTAGGTCAGATTTGAAAAAACTTGGAATGTTGGCAGGGCGTGTGCTTTCAGGTTAGTTTCAACAGAAGATATAATGGAGATGTGAGTGTATTTCTTTTCAGAAGAAAATATAGCTGGTATATCTCATAAAAATACTAAGTTCAGCAATATTAAAAAATAATTGCATAGACAGAATAGTATTTGAGTTTTCCCTTGGAGGTGTCCCACCTCTGCTGGTGGTCACACCCACAGTCTAGGAAAATCTTTTGTAGTTTTCTCAAGACAGTAAATATTCTAAGTTAAGGCCTAAGTTACATCAGCTTCATTCATTTCTCTTACAAAACACTGCAGTTTAAGGTCCTGGACTGAGCCTTACCTATATGCAAAGAAGCCTGTGCTTATGGGGTAGTATGACCATTATTCCATCAAACACATTAATTCATTCTCATTAACTGAATGCTTTTTGTTCATATTTGCACTTATGCTAATGACCTCCAAACCAACATAATAGGCACTAATCCTAACCTAGTTTTATGTACCAAGCAAGCCTCACAAACTGGTGTTCAAAATGGGCTGCTAGCAACCAGATATCCTAAGGCTTACAACAGGGAGCCTAGTAAAGCGGGCAAGATGTATATTCTGGAAGGAAGGTTGGCAGCCATTTCCTTACAGAAACAGAAAACAACTTTTGAAAATCCTTCCCTTGGCTTCAAGCTCAGCATTGAAGATCTTGACAGGAGTGGGTAGGTATGCACCTTTCAGGTTACTAATTTTATCAGGTAACAGAAAGATCATTTTGCATTCTGAAATCTTTAGCTGTCCTAGGCTTTCACTTTAAGTGGCAAGTCCCCCTGCAAAATAGGTGAATATGGTAGCTGCAAAAGTCCTGCGGATCCCACTCGCAAGGAGCCACGTGTTGATACGGTACTCGGCAGCACAGCTTACAAGTATCTTTGAAGATTTTACTTTATTTTCTCTGATAATATAAAAAAAGCTTATCCTAAGCAAGAAGTGTGAAATTTATTGTTAATTATAGTCAAACAAACCTCCACTCCAGCAGTACTGAACAATCCCAAGGAACTTGCAACTGTCACAATGTGTCCATGATTCATTTCCAGCATCTTGGGAAGGAACGCTTTAGTGGTCTACAAAGTAAAAAAAAAGACCCAACAAAAAACAGGGAAAATAAAAAAACCACACCATGAACATACTACATTAGTGATAAGTGTTCAAAACCTCTACCTCAGTTGATAATAGAGAATTTAGAAGATCACTGTACAGGTTCTGAACTTCTGAGTTTGTCAAAACAGAAAATCTACAGCTTGTTTGTGAATTCAGATAACAAGGCTGCAAGGATTGTATCTCCAGAAATCCTAAGGTTAAAGGATCAATTGATCTCAGACATGTTTATTTTTCTGCAAGAGACTAGTTATCAGAAAGAGATAATTTGACCCTAAAATGGAAATAACTTTTTTTTTTAAGACAGAAAAAGGAATGCCAAGTGTTTAATTATGCCATCCAGCACATCTGTGTTAAGACTAGTGCTGATTATCAGTTCTAACTACTGAGTGTATTTTAGAATTTAGATATGGTTAGTTTTATCCAATTAATTTATCATCTTGGACATTGCACATTAAAAGAAATACTGGAGGAAGAACTTTTGCTGATGTTATTTTTTACATATAAAATACAGTAAACACCTACTAGTCTCAATCACTTTCCATCTTATTAGTATTCATAAGCATTGCTCTAACTAAAAAGACAAGATATACATTTCTATTATAAATTCCTTACTTTAATGGTACCAAAATAAAAAAAAAAAACAAAAGCAAGTCTCAGTATGAAACTTTGATTTTCGTCTCCAATTTTTATGCTTTGATTATAACAAAGTTTGTTTCTGTTTAAAAAACTGAAGTCAGATTTAACACCTTTAAAAAATTAAGTTCTAAGCAATAAATTGAAGGCATTCACTAGAAGATCAGCTCAGCAAGGACACCTACCTTTGTCATATCTGTTTTCTGAAGTTGACCCAACATTTTCTTTTTTTAATTAAGTATTAAGCAGAGCACCATATATGCTAAAAATTGAATGAAGTTGTAAAATGGTATGTGTAGTTATGATTTACTTCAGCTTCTAGGTTGTCAGTGTACTATACAAGATCACTTTTAAATTGCCAAAGAACTTCAATGGTTTTTAATCACAAACATGCCTAGTTAATATATAAATCTATTCATGACAGAGCTATTATTCTATTCTAATTCACTCCATACCATGAATGCTTAATCCTCCCAGAAACCTGGTCTTCCTACATAATTTGGATCCAAACTCAGAGCATGCAAATACCCCTTAAGTATTTGCTACTTGCTTAATTGTTGGTCTGAGTTGTGTCAGCTGCATTCTTAAAAAGATGTGCAAGCTACAGCTGAATCCATCTAATTCCATTCTTATGCTGTCTGCATTTTCCAATCACAGACGTCAGGACAGTTTTGCTCTAATGATTTTCACATGTTCTTGTACAACATTTTTGCCTGCAGGTGTTAAATGACTAATCCAGACCTCCTAGCACCACACAAAAGAGTGTTTTCACTGGACAGCTGGCAGATGATAGAAGATTAACAGACCTCCTGACTCCTTGCCTTTTCTACTGTTGATTCATACAACTCCTAGGTTCTGTCATAACTGCATAACGAAGCTAATTATAAAAAATAATCCGAGAGCAAGCTGCCTTGCATTTGTTTCTTTCCTCATGGCAGGGATCTCTAAACCTCTTACATAGAGCCTCAGACAAGAATTTAGTTAGCTAACTAATTCGTGCCAGGCACACGAAGTTTCAGTCTCTCTTCCCACGTTGCATGGCAACAGAGCCCAGTGATCACAGGGCAGCCTCGGCTGACAAGGGAAGAGGCTTCACTTGGACAGCACCAAAGTTTAACAAAAAAAAGTTGTGTTCCTTATCTGCAGCCTGCCTTACACACCCCAACACTGACGGTGTGTACGCTAGCCCCGATCTTCCACACCATCCCTGTAAGAGCTCCCAAGTCAATCCTGCTAACAATTTACTCCCCTCCAGAGCATTAGTCAGCTCCATCAGCAGTTTCCACTTACGTCTCAGTTATCTGTCCACATCACATCGGAATGACCGATTGCCACCTCACGTTGCCAAAAAGCTTGATAATGGAGATTGAAGTTCTGGCTGCAAACCACAGCAACTACAGAAATGAAGGGGCATTTGCCTTGGAGTTTGCCTTGGGGGAGAGAAAGAACCTACCACTTTCAAGGCATGAATCACTGTTTTCTTCCAAGAAAGAAACAACAGGCAAGTGCACCAAGCTTCCTTAGACTGGCTTTTCTATTATTTGTACTATGACACTGGGGTTTGGGGGGTTGTTTGTTTTGAATATAATGAACTATAACTAGGTGTCCATAAACATCTATATTTATCTGTGTCTGAAGAACAGGAGAATTTGCAGACATGCATATAGACATGGGAAATCACCAGAGCAACTGCAAAGCAGTAAAGTTCAGAAAGTCCACTCAAACATGCCACCCTCCTTCAAAGCATAAAGATTACAAACACTGAGTTATCAGAGGCTGTGGCTAAAGTAACCCATTTTCAACCAAGAGTAAATTGGCACATGATGAATAAACCCTGTTGAGGACACTTTTGGGTGACATCTTCAGCAACTCAAGTGCAGACCAAACAAATCCAGCAGCAAAACTACAGTCACTTCAAAAGTCATCTCTTAAAAGGTGATTTACAGCCACACAGGCAAAAACATAGCTACTCTGCTCTGAAGATAATTAGCAAATCATGGAAATCTTTGTGTGAGACCTCAGCATTCGGAAGCAGCCTGTTCATAGCAGGCTCCTGCACTTTGTCATGGGACATTATCCCACAAATCCACTTAAAACCTGAAGCTGAGGCAGTTGATATCAATAGCACAACAATCATACGTATAGAACTTAACAGTCAACTATCAACATCTCAGCTACATGGATAACAGAGAAAGTCATCTTGGTTGCTGCCATCCTCCAGCCATCTGCTACAGCTGGGAGTCAGTACTTGAAAACAAGCGCTCTCAGAAGCAGACACACCCTATGGGGGATGCATTTCCAGGCTCAGAGTAAAGGCTTGCCCACTGCTCCTCCCAGCCTCCTCTTGCTGGGAAAAACAATCCCAAAGTGAAGTTATTCTCTTTCGTGGTACAAGCAATCCCCAAATAAATCAGTGTTCTTACTGAGCTTCTGGCACAGACCACTTGATCAAAGCAGCTTCCTCCATACTCTGGTCCCCAGTTTTTCTGCCTGTTACATAAACCAGATCAACCTAGTTTCTTGTTTCTAGTTTCTTTCAGCTTCAGCTACATCTGCCTACCAGACCTGAAGTCTTCTGTGTGCTTGTCGAGCTGCTGAGAAACCAGTTAGGGTTTTGACTGGTTCAGGGGCAAGATGCCTCCTGGGTGGCCTTCCCATCTGGAGTTTGTCTGAACAGGTAGCACAGTCCACATTAGTCTTCTGAGGTGATGCATGGACATGCTAATCCTCCATTAAAAAACAGTATTAGAAGATACCAAGCAAGAAATGGGGTATTGTCCATGGCATTAGAGGTCATGAACCAGGCCCTTAAAATAATTTAAATCAACTCAAGTGTCTTAATCAAACTATCTGCCTTCTGGTTTGATCCTTTAGGTTTCAGTTTTACCTCTCACAGCTGCAAAGGAAGACATTTAACCAAAACATTTAAGTACTTAAAGTCAGAGCTGGGTCTCTTATTAATGACAAACATAGCACACTTTTCAACACTGAGGAGAAACCAGTAAATAAAATCCATCAGTGGATGAGAGGCATTGTGTTGTGATGCATCAGGGTGAGGAGTTGGGGGAATTATGCAGTGTTCAACATCAAGAAATTTAAGTTAAGCATTCTCTTCATGCAGAATTACTTTTTTCTCCCCCCCCCCCCCCCCCTTTTTTAAGAGAAAATTACAAACCCCAAAAGCATAGTGCAGTACCTGCAGTACTGTTTAAATACGGCAACTAGGTAGGATAGAGAGAACAAATGAAACCGTTCTGAATAGAGATCAGAGATAGTTTTTCAAGCTAGTTCAAGTTTTTTGGAGCTTAGAGATCAATTCCTCATCTTTTAAACATTTTCCTCTATGCTTCTGAATATACCAGTAAGAACAAGCTATTCCCAGTAGCTGTAACCAAACATCTATTTCATGTGCACATAGCTTTAATGACTTATTTCTCACAAGTGTGAAACTGAACAAGCATTTACATGTCACTTCATAGCTTTCGTAATCTGTTCTCAACATTTTGGTTTACGGCAAATTAACTTCTAACAGTCTAGCACTTCTTCCCTCCCCTTCCCCAAATTCTTTAGTTCCATTCTTAATGAAACAAAACTCAAAAGATTGTGCAACACAAAGAACAGCACAGCTGCAATGTCAAGACAAATTAGTCTAAATACAGCAAATGAGAATATGAAGAAATACTATGTTTGGGAAAGTGATTTTTTTAATTAAATTTTGGATTAATTATTCTTAAAGTAGAAAGCAAGCATACACAGAAAACAATGTTAGTGGTATACAGCTCAAGACAATGGATACTGAATGCAGAAAGCACACCAACATGGAAAAAGTATGTGCTACTCTTATTTAGAGTTATCTTTATATCAAAGAAAGAAAGCAAGCAGGTACCAACACATAAGGACCTTTAAGTTTCTATTTTTCAATACAGTAATCTTTTTTCACACTTTTTGCCTTCCGTCAATGTTCAACAGCCCTTTTAATCTATTTTGATGGCATAAACAAGCTGCTTTTCTGTAAGGCAGAAATTCATTTATGCCAAAGGAATAGCTCATTTTCCATACAGCCCCTTCAGGCAAGGAGGAGGGAGCACGGTTATTTTTCTGGGGCTGATGAAAACAGGTGAGTTTTTGCATCGCTATAGTTATCCACAACAGTGGTGTGCTGGTATAACAGATAAGACATTTCCTCCCATGTCACAGCTGTGTAAGAGTGCACAAAAGTGCAACATTTGGGTACATGTATTGTTTTATCTTCATGTTAAACACTATTCAGCCATACCCAAGGAGCAAAATTAGTGTGATTAGTCAAGGACTCATCCAGACAACTCTGGGAACTATGGTACCAGAGATCATAAAAGACTGCTGCCATGTGTGTTAGCTAATCCTATAACTACTTTCATAAAGCAATGGAGACAATGATGTTGTTCCAAGCTTTTGACTAAAATACACATTATATCCTCTCTCTCCCTCAGCATGGACATTCAGCCTTCTTTTCTTCCCATTCTTCTTGACAAACAATAACAGGGCACAATGCAGGTTCTCCTACTCCCATGCAGGACAGCATGTGGCCACTCACTCCACCATGGAAGGAAATCCAGAGATTTCCACATGCTCAAATTTCTCTTTCCATTTCAGTAACTGAGATGGAATGCACAAAAGTCTGACAAAATAGCACCTCTAACTCTTCTGCAGACAGGCTGTGACAGCCTTACCTTAAAGTAGGTTTGTCCAAACCGGGTAGCGTAGCATTCATGCACTACTGCATGTTAAAAGGGAAAGAGAGGTGAGTGAAAGGCAGAAAAACCCCCTAGCAACCATATCAGTAAATATACTGACGTTATTTTCAGCTGCAGCCATACAGACCAACTTATTTCAGAAGATAACCACTTTAAATGCATTTTATAAACACAGGGCAAAACTTTACTTACAGAATTACAGTGAAAGCCATCGCCAAATAGTTTTAGAAGAGGCCTTGAGAGTATAATCTAGAACTGTCTAACTCTCAAAGGAGAATTTATTCAAGTTAGAGGCTATAATATCCAAAATGCCTTCTCAGGCACCAAAGCATGCAGTTACAAGCCTGGATTTAACTGTTTGTTTTCCTTCTAGCTTTTTTATTTGGTTCCAATCAGAACTGAGAGTGATTACTTGTCATTTGCACTGTCATCTCAAATATTTTTCCCATACTATCTTCACATCCTTCTTACATTCCATTATACAAGCATCTCTGAAATATTAGGTTAAGGTGAGATTAGTACCCATGCTAAAAACACATGAAAATACCAAGTCCCAAGTTGAACACTAGAGAGACCACACAGCGCGAAGGACATAAGGACATGGCTCTGCCAGTAACAGGCTGAATACAGAAGGCAGACAGAAGTCTACAACTAGTGTTGACCTTGCTAACATAAGGGACCAAAGCTGTGATTCAAAGGAGCTCAGAGGTCTCTGTTGACTGTTTTCAAGAAGTGTTGGGCCCCTTCTGGTTAATTAGCCATTGTCTAATTAAATATTTGAATAGCTGTGGAAATTAGTGCTATTTTTGACCTTCAGCTTCTATACTTAAGAAACTATAACAAAAAAAAGGGCAGAATTTTCCAGTCTTCCTAAAGCAACGAATTAAAGAAGACAGTCACAGATTTCTTGGGATTGTTGATGGGTCTACCCAGATCCTTTTGGAGCAAAAAGGGTCAGGAGATAAGCATGACATCCTCAAGCCAAGCTTCCATAGACAGCTCTATTAAAAGTACGAAAGGAAACTATTCAAGGATTGCCCTCAAGTGTGCCTTGAACAGGCTCTGCGTTCAAAACAAAAAAAGCTAGACCTTCCAATATTTAATTTCAAAAGTTGTTCCTTAGTTATTTAGCTCCTGGCAGGCAACACAACCTTCAATTTCTCACTAAAGCTTTATTTGTCCTTCACATAAAAACCCACTGTTTTGGGGCCACGGGGATTCCTTTAATATTGAACTGCAATGGCAGTTAATGCTTAACATACATGCACAGTAATAATGTTACAGTTGCCCTGCAACGAGAAGCTCATGAAAGAACAAGATAGACTCAAACAGGAGTCTATAATGATGCCGAGTAACAAGGAAGCAAAGCCACCAACCCCCTCAGTACTTTGGATATCCTACATTTGCAGAGTGAAACTACAGATAAGATCTACCCAGGTTAAGAGGTGAAGGCAACAAAAAAAAGCAAATACTCTTAAAATTAAGTCACAATGAAAATCAACATCAGTTACTTTAAGACTGTATTTCATTTGCAGATAAATAACCATTTTTTTACCTTTCTCCAACTCTGCACGAAATACTGCTTTGAAGTACATGAAGTCTTAGCTTAGTAAAAGCATGAGCTATTATTTGATTCACTTGTCTATTAATTCATTATTAATTCATGTTTGTAATTAACATTCCTGTTTTCCCAACCTTCATGACCAATCCATACACATAAAATCCCCTGCTTCTCAACAAACATATTTAATCAGCTGAGAACCACCAAAGCTGTACAAAATCAGGTTAAATCTTATTTACTGAAATCTGTAAATATGTTTGTTAGTAGTAACAAACATCTGTCATGCCATTTGCTAAACAACAAGTATGCTATAGTTCACATTTACATTACTAACTTATTTAGTATTTAGGGACGAGTTGCAAAATTTCTTCAATTTTCAAAGCAAATAGTTACCACTGCTTCCTGTGAATGGTTCAATTACTGTAGTGGTTCCTCTTACATGGAGTCAACTCATGTTGAGTATATCAGAAGAAAGCTGAAACTAAATTAAGTAGTTTCCTTAATCAGAACTTAGTGCCACAAAGCTGTTCACAATGGGTAGACAGTAAAGATAAGATAAGTAATGCCATTAAAAAAAACCAAACCCACAGGAAACTAACACCACTAGCTATCTCTCAAACATTAATCATTGATTTCCACTCTTTACTACTAGAAGTAATTATGCCATGCCTAGGGCAACTGAACATGGCCTGGCTAAATTGCCTTTTGTATAGTTTGTTAACAAGGCTTAGTTGAAATTGGGTTGTGCCTACAGAGAATGGGATATGAAAAGTGCTTAGGGAAGAATATTGCAACAGAAACTTTTGTTACTGCTGCCTTATCATGTCACTACATTGTCTCCCCTTCCCCTTTCTTTTAAGGGCTTCATTTCCTGGGATCTGACCCCAAATTGGATAACTAAGCCTGGAGTAGAAACCAGCTTTGTTCTCTTCTGAAGTGTAGGGTAAGTACTCAAGAACGCTACCTAAATAATACAATTCCTGCTTCAGAAACTTTCTTCTTGAGAGTTAAGGTGCAAAAGGTATCATTACAGTGGTCTACTGCTAATCAAACTCCCATCTCTCTTACATAAAGCTTTCCTGCATCCCCACCATTATCACTCTAGATTTTGAGTGCACCTTTACCTAGAGCAGGGGTTTAGGTACATACAACACAGCCAAAGGTGGCCTTGATTTCTCCTTAAGAACTTTTCACTTCTGTTTAGAGAGGCCATGGCTTTATATGCTTTCTAGGCATGAAGTTGTTCAGGTATTCAAGCTCAACTATCCTTGTTATTTCTATACCAGCAAGTGGAAGTTGGAGCCTTTGTATTACTGGTGTGCAGTCTCCATCCTTCTGCTCCTGAAAACTTTTATATTCTTTCTTCCTAAGAGGAAACAGAGTTTAGATTTGTATGCTTTTAAATTATTCCCACCCTCATATGTCAGGCCTGTCCTGTAAAGTGTCTGATCTTTCCAATGACTATATGCCACCAGTCATTTCCATGGAAGTATCTAGCTGCCTTTAATGCACATACTTGTACATATACTACCACACCTGCATACCAACTTGTCTGCTTTCATCTGTACTTGGAGATATCGCTTTCTTGATGTATAACTTCTTCACATATATGTAGCAATATACGTAATTGTTTAAAGCACTAATTGTATATTCATACCTCTCCCAGTTTTCAAAAATCTTTGATTTCATATAAAAAAAATAAAAAATGAAGCACATTCTCGCAGGCTGCCCAGAGAGGCTGTGGAAATCTCCATCCTTGGAGATATTAAAAAGCTATTTGGACACAGTCCTGGGCCACCAGTCTCTTCCCACCTCAACCGTTCTGATTCTTCACTTAAGCATACCAACTCCATGCTCAATAGCTCACTCCTCTTCCCCTCACAGAGGAGTAAGTTCATAAGCCAGCAGAGACTTTGCACTCTTTGTCCCTATGTTAAATGCAAGTTTTATCAACACAGAATCTTACCTAACTGGAAAGGATGCTGATTCCTCTGCCATATCTCTCCTGTATCTCCCCTACAAGAGCTCTTGCCTGTAATAAATTACCCTGCTCTGTATGAAATAGTGTCTGTTCTACTTCTATCTATCCTTCTTTGGTCTCAAGTCCTTTCAGCTGGAGAGAGGGTCCAATGAAGCACTGCAGAGCACCTAGATGAATTTCTTGTGGAATTAACATATTTTCAGTTCAGCCCAGAACATCATACCATACTGTTTTCAAAAACTGATTACGTCCCCCTGGCTATTAAATGCCCTCCAGTAACCAGACCCTCTTGCCAGCTTCTTAAGTGTATTCTGAGCCCTCACAGATAATTCTGTCTGCTTTGAATTTTAATGGCTTTTAAAGCTTGGACAGAGCACTCATATTGGATTCTCAACAGCCAGAAATGAACAAGGAGAAAAACAGTATCTCTGCTTAAGCAGTGTGAAAGTGCAGAACATAAGTTGCCAATTATGCCTGTTGTGGATTTCAAATGCAAAACTAAACTAAAAGCTGAAAAGGATTAATAGTAGGTAAGATGGCATAGTAAGAGGGTTGCTGGAGGCTCAGCTATGTGTTTCATCTGCCTTACACTGCAAAACAAACAAGATACAAGTCTAGACTGAAGTGGAACTTTGGAACAAATGTATACGTGCAGACTTCTCCAGCCGGCACAAATTTAAGGCATAACCAAGCATGAGAACTGAAGCTTTCAAAGTACTCATGCTGACCTCTTCCCTCCTGCCCAAAGGCATCTTATTAGACAAGCTGATATTTATTGTCCACAAATATTAATCTCATTATACTCTCAGACTATCATAGCTAACAAACCACAATTACATTAAATTTAAAGCAAGTATTACACAGTTGGCAGCAGCCACTGAAAAGTAACATGCAGTTTAAAGAAAGCAAATCCTTCTGCTTGGATCTACCATGTCAGGATTTGAGTTTTCCATATACCCAGGACTAACACAGAGCTCCAACGTGGCTATGACAGCCCAGTTACACTCCTGTAAATTCAGGAACTTAAGTTACAATCCCAGCAGGTAGAACCACCAACCTCATATTTTTCCGCAGGCAGATCTGTCAGCAAAGATGACCTAACTTGCATTTATCCAAATATCAAGTTTGAAATGACTTTAAGTGTTTGCTGGTCAAATGATATAAGAAGTTAACACTTGGCTAGTCCTTTCCACAAAAGCTGGTTTAAGCTCTGTTGAAGTCAAGTGACTAGAAATTCTGCTTTGTTTATATACTGACAAATGGCCAAGTCAAAGGATTTGTAGTGTTTCAGAGCTGTGTTGACATTAGTGTAACAAACACATTAGTCCCTCACCTTCATTAGCACAAGTTTGCAGCAAATGTCCAACCATTTGGAGAGCGGTTATTTATTGCCAGCTATTTGATAATCTTGACAAAAATTAAAACATGTTCCTATAAGTCAGTGAAAATTCATACAACAAATTCATTTTATAAAAACTATTAGATAAGAGCTCAGAATATTCTGTTCAGTGAACAAGAACACAATCCAACTTTTAAATACGCATTTTTCTCTAGCTTGCCATAATCTTAGTCATCCCCTGGAATATTTAGTAAAACTTGGTATTTTAGTCTGCATGTTTCCAAAAAATTACTAGAGAAAAGTACCGTCAGAACTACTCATGGAAAATATGAAGTCATCACTCATGTTTTACAATTTATGTAGCAGACTTTTCAAGAAGTGGCTAAACTGAAAAAGACTGTCTCACCTTAAGGCCAGTACCTCCATAGAACTGCAATTGTTATAGTACTTGTATGCAGATGAAAGCTGAATCACTTTACTCATCCACTACAACTCAGTCACCAAGTCATGGCTTTGAATCAATTACTTTATAGAAAGGAAAGTGATTATGCCATAGCTGAGTATCTCACAAGAGGAACAAGATTAGAAGGAAAGCTTCCCTTTTCACGTTACAGTCTTTTTTAGAAACAGAAAAATAAATTAAATTTCATAGTTGAATGGAAATTTAGCTTCAGTTTGTTGAGGAAACAGTAAGACCCCAGGAGGCTCCAATTTACTATGAAATAACTCACTGAATGAGAAGTAACATTTTTAAAATGCATGGAGATTAGAGGTTTTTAAAAAGCAGATGCTCCTGTTTCATGCTTTCTCCTACCCACTTGAAAAAGGGTCTGTGAAAAGAAAATAGAATAGTCTTAGCAGGTGAGCTTGTGCTTCATAAGCCAACAAAAGCTAAAATGACAAAAAAACTGCCAGCCAATACAGTGACCAAAACAGCAACTAATACAATTGCCAAAGATCCTACTTACACAGGCATTTTAACCAAACACCAGCAAACTGCTCACTTTCTTAGCAGGTGAGTTTTCAAAGACAGAGAGACAGTTCCTTCCTTTGCCTGCTTTTGAAAACTACACTCATTTCCCACAAGCCGAAACTGCTCTGGCCTGGTTTTCCCACATTCAAACAGTATTAGCACAACTGATTTCCAGAGAAGTCAAACAGTGCAGTAGGCACAGAGATCACTGCTCTCACGGGTACACAAGAGCAATCTTAGTCTTGGTGCAAGGCAAATAAGCTAGAGTTGTTAACACAACATTATTTGACGTATTCAGAAAACCAACTTACCTTTAACTAAGGGGTTTTAATAGTGTGTAATTAAAATACTGCAATGTCTTCAGAAGTGGAGTTGTTCCATTCAGACTCTTATGCCAGTGGTGGATTTGCTATAGCTTGGAACCATTTATGACCACTTAACTATTTAGAGTCTGTAAATCTTATTCAAGAAAATAACTTCAAGAATGAGGTTTCATTAGACAGTTGCAGAGGTCTTGTTCACAGCTATGTGGTTTTATCCTATTCCTTCTCATCCTTTCCCCAACACACACACACACACATACCAGCTAATGCAAATCTGAAACGTTGATGAAGTGGTTCTAGTCTCCAAATAGAAAAACTAATCAACTTGGCCAAGAAAATTAACAGTATTCCTCCCTGTCCTCCAGACAATTTAGTGAGCTGAACTGGTCCACTCAAGGATCAGATGCATACCAAAACTAGTGCAAGGTAAGATGCAGATTCAAGGGGTGGTCCCACGTGAGCGCTTGCCACCACTAAGCTGCCTTGTAGTTTCATTTTAAGTCAACAGGAATTTCAGACAAGCTACTTTTAAACATAAACTCAAGCACTTTTCCAAACCAACACTGAAAGGGGAGTGCTCAAGAAGCTGTCACACAAGTTCAAACAGATGGCAGAAGTGACCAGCACCAGGCACATTTAGGTGCAGAATTCAACAGCCAAACAAACTTGAATTTCAAAAGGCTCACACCAAGGCAGTCACCTCAGCTCCGCAGCTGTTCCAGCATTCCTTGGCCTACCATGCCCTCCCATCCCAGTTGTGATAACTCACTCATGTCAAGTGTTAATTTGACTGGCATATAAATCTTTATACTAATATAATTATTTACAAGAACAAAGTGTTCATTCAGAAGTGTAAGCACAGATGTAAACCTCTCCCTGGCTTGTGATCTATCTTCTTTCAAACTAAACCCTCGGAAACTGACATTCCACCAATCACAAAGTTCGTGCCTACTCACCTACATTGTAACTGTATTTTGAAAGACTTTTTTTTTTTTTTTTTTAACAGATTAAAAAGCCTAAGACCAGAGGCAAAAGCATATAGCATTGCACATAAATCAGCTTCAGTTTGCCTTTGCAGAAAGAACTCTACCATTTTTCACAAAAGACAGACAGGTATCAGTAACTCGGTTTTACCAGCAGTGTGAATAGCCAGAAAACCTCAAAGGTCAAGGGAGCAAGGTTTATCAAGAGTGTGATGCTCTGGCTTTTACATAGAGAGAACTGTGGAAAAGTTTAGTACTAGAGATATGTAACAAAAGCCTTCCCTCCCCTCAAAAAAAAAACCCAGAAACAAAATCAAAGAATAAGATGCATTAAGAAAGAATAATACTTTGCAGCTGATAAAGCTAAAAGTAGAAAAGATTTTAAAAGTTCAGTGCTAAAATGTCAAGGATGGTGCTAGAAAACATAACATTCATCTCTCCTCTACCTGTCTAGTGAAGTTATGGATGACACTAGTCAGAGTTATTGATGACACTGAGGACTACAAAAAAAGGATTGCTCACTCACACTGATCATCAGTTGAGACAGGTCTTAGGCAAGCAATGCAAACGCTGGGCTAGCAGGACACTACCCACATCATGATTAGGATTCCTTTTCTCCACAGTTGTGCACATGAACAGTCTGGTCTTCTAGAAGCCTGCTATAGTCACTTGGTTATTACAGAAAGTTAATAACATTATGTGATCTCCTTAATTTAGCTGCTTTTCATAAAATAAAAGTGGATGTTCCTTGTAAATAGAGGAATGTGGAACTTTAAACTCCATTGCTCTCCACAGGACAAAAAAAAAAGGCATACACAACCTTTTAGATTGAGTATTTCACTGAAACAGTGAGGAGCCACTCTCTCCACTTCTATCAAGGTTAGGCACCATGCTAGCAAAGACTACTGTTCCATTCAAGGTTTTCCTGTCTTCCCAAATCCTTCACAAATAACTGCATAATATCAGACCAAAGTCAGTGCAGACGTTTTTGCTTATTCAGCCAACCTACCTCATTCCATAAGAAGCAGGAATTAAATCGCTGCACTGATCGCTCATCCAAGACCATTTCTTTAGATTAGATGAGCAATCCTGAAAGCATTCATACAGTTTGCTGACAAGGCTCCAGCCCCCAGAAAAAGTCACGGAGACTGAAGAGTGAGATTATCCTAAGTGCCTTACCTCCGCAAGCTATATTGCAACTCCAGCTTTATTTTGGATGGCTGTAGAATTGCAAGCCACTAATAATTGATTAATACTTCAGATACATTTCAAATAGTTTGAAAAGTCCTGGCATGGTCTCTTCAGGACACCCTTCCCTGTCATTAATGGGGCTTCCACATTACTTTTCTGTGAAATACATTACTGCTTTCACCTAAATTCTTCAAGCTTCCTATAGTTTAGTGCATGGAAGTACCTGGCTTCATCTTATGCTACCATCTTGGACACTGACCTACAGGCAACAAACAATCCACTGGTCACAACCTCAGAGTCTGTTTTCCATCATTTGAGAGTCTAAGATCCATACACTTTTCACATGGCACAGCAAATTAATTTCCAAAGTATGCAAAAGCTTGGGTGTAACTGAAACAGCTTGAGGAAAACTTTTGGAATGGTCATTTCAGATTTGTTAACTGACTGGGATGAAAACCAAATACTTTAGCTCATTAAAGAGAAGGAAGGGAAATGCATGAATTCAACTGCTGTTTGAACAAAAGCATTCAGCATTCACCACCATGCAAGGAAGATGCTCTTGCACATAAAGTATATGTAGGAAAACTGGTGTTGTAATATGTTCAAAGAATCTTCTGTACTATTTTTCCACTGTCCCGAAGGAAATGTTGCTAATTAATCAAGTCAACAGTGCTATAAACTGTTTTGTTCAGACTCCTTGATATGTAACTACTCATTTACCATCAAGATACAGTAGATGATGGAGAACCATGACTGAACATCCTTAATAGACCTCAGTGACTGGAGTTGAGTAAATTGTGGAACTCTGAATCCCAGTTATACATGCCTGAATTCATATCATTCCTACACAAGGCAAATGAAGGGACACCTACCAGCCCATCCTAATGTGTTTAATTATGCTTGCTGACTCTTCTGATGAGGACACTGAAGAGTAATTTTTATCCTCACCCCTGTCTACTCTGAAACTCTAAAGATTGCATGCTGGTGACAACTGTGCTTGACACGATGCTAGACAAGCTTATGGTAAACCATAAAATAAGTCTCCGAGGAAAGCTCCAAGCCAGTAGCCTTGTGCCCACTCAAGCTCCAGAAATATTTATGCACCCATTTGTTTTCTAAAACTTGTGTTAAGTACATTCTTTTATAAAATGGAGAAGTGCAGTTTTCTAGACCATGCATCTGGAAGATAGTACTTTCTCAATTGATTGATTCCCTCTATTTTCTTGCAAAATGAACCCATGAACATATGAACTGCAGAACTGTACCAAAGCACTTAAGTTTTAAGCACAACTAATATGACTATTTCCATAGCTAAGAGTATGACTGCTTTTTCCTTCATATTCACTACCCAGCATGCTACCACAGTATATGAAACACATGTGCTGTCCAGGGTAATTTACTAGAGGCATGTATTCAGAATCATTTTGCAAGGGAAGAGTTAGTTTTGATGACACTCTTTGGATCACATGCACATGTTTTGCTTGAACTTGATCCAACTAATTTTTCAAAGAAAAAAAGTCAAGAACTTGCAGATTAAACTTTGTAAGTAAACTAATGCATCTTGGGATATATTACCATGAAACTAAAAAAAAAAAAAACCTAAAAATCCACTCATCCAAAATACTAAATATAGCTAGCTGGCCTGTCAGTGGAATATTGTGTCTATATTTGCTCCTAAATACTAGATCCTAGAGATTAAGACAAAAAATTAAACCACTATGCCAAAAGGCCACAAGACTCAGCATGGTATATTTTCAAATAACATAAGCTGTCTTCTGTAGAAGATTCAGCGTGCACACTAAGTGCACTACTTCCATATTTAAACTAAACAAGCTATAGGCATACGTGAGCTTTATTTAACACCAGGTAGCATGAAGAGACTAGAACAACAATATGTAACTATTGATACATTATAGGTAACTAAAAGCCAGGGTTATTTTCCAAGGCTTCAGCAATTCTGTCAGTTTAATTAGACTGACAACTACAACAGCTGCATAAATAGGTCTTTGATTTAGTAACTCTGCATTAACTTTCTTTCTGAGGTACATTTAAGTTTTAGACTATTTATGAATGCCCTAATCACTTGAGTAGTATTTATCTCTTTCCTATATCAATGTCAGGCCACCTAGAAGATTTGTCCAGTTCTTACAAAGACAAATATACCTGCATAACTTCAAGAAATCAAGTAGCTTGTAAGTGAATGAACATAACTACTCCAGTTAAGACAACAGTATAGAAGTCTTCAAGCTCTGGGCCCTAGTTTCTCACTACATGGATTTTTTTTTTTTTTTTTTTTTTTTTTTACTAAATATGACAGAGCCAGAGCTGAATGCTTTTGCTTCCCCCTTTTGGTAAGTTGAAGAGAACTCCTCTAGGACAAGAGCTTTAAGCTGAAAGTTTTTGAGTATCCACATAACAGGAAAATGCCAATCACTTCTCTGAGCTGAATACTGAAGATCTGCTGTACAGAAGCACCTCCATGTCACAGAACTTCTCAGACCCTTATCATTGCCTTGCCCATGCCCCTCCATAAGTCCCATTCAATGACCAAATCTAGAAGGATTTCTCAGGTACTATGCTGATGTACAGTGTTAATACCTACTCATCCAGCAATAGTATTATTCTTCCAGGAAAAAAAAAAAATGTTAGAGTAGGTACAAGAATCTCAAATTGTCCTGAAATAAGTCTGTACAGTAGTTTTATTAAATATAGTTACACAGTCTAAAACACAGTATTTTGATACTTCACTTAAGCTTTATTGTAAAACCCCAAGAAAGAAAAACTGTTATTCCTATATTTGCTTAAAATGGATTAAGCAAGAGCTTTATCTTATACTGTGATTTAACATTTTTCAAATCTAAATCCTGACATATCACAGGGAGAAAATTTTGTAGTGTCTGCAGAAGTTCAGTTCCAGTAATTGACAAGTGCAGCCAAGTAAGTTATTACTGGCAGGAAAGATAGTGTTACACTCCTGCTACATTTTTATGCATCTGTGAATTATAGTAAACCAGAGCTGGCTTGTTTCAAACCAGGAATGGATTCTGTCCCTGTGTTTTCAATATCAGAAGCATTCAAGTTATCACAGCATGGAATAACAGGTTTTTAATACTGCAGTGGATTTTATGCTGTGGAAATTGCTACATGATGCAGTGGTGACATGTTTATATAGAACACTCATAGGAAGGATTATACAAATCATGAATGTCAGCAAAATGGAAAGCATCTGTTTAGGCTGTGGCATGCTGCTAAGGCTCTCTTGACTGCCAGTTTGTGATGTGGTACACAGCCCATTGGGGTCACAGCAGCAAGGCAGTGGACAGACTTTCATGTCACTGCCCACTGCAGAAGTTGGGCAGTCTTCAGATTGCTTTGCATTAGCAACTACAATCTCAGACCATCTGCATTCCACACAGAGAGTGGGCAGTCAATCTCATTTCAGGTGTTTCAAGGGGATAATACTAGAGCCTCATTTTAGGTTTTTATATAGAAGCACACTGAAACAGGGAATGAGTAAGAACTTCCCCCATTACACATTACAAATAATCAAACCAACCAAAAACCAACAAAAACTCAGAAAGTACAGACACTTAACTACTGAAGCAATATGACATGGAAGACCCATGTCTTTATAAAATCCATTTAACAGCTTTTTGGACAAAACACCCTCCAAGAATAGTTAAAAGCCTACATAATGCTCCAGAGTATTAGCTTTGCTTTTGGACCACCAGTTTAGCTGACGTGGAAAAGACTAGCTGTATAAGACTTCACACATCTAGACACATTGTTCTATTTAAGTCAGCATTGACTTGCATCAAAAAAGTTGGCTTCAAATCAGCTGATTCAGATGATATCTTATGAATTAAGTACTATTACTTTTAATAGAAGTCCACCCACTGTTGGTCAAGCCAACCTTTTCTGGGCTCATGAAGGGGAAGACAAGGAACAAAGCCTTGCCAACAACAAAAAAAAAAATAAAAGGAAAAGCAAAGCAAGACACAGGATCTGGAAGAAGTGTGCATATGAACAGATCCTCAATTAAAACTAAAGGGTGTTGACTGCTCCTTAGAAGCTTAAACCAAGATCTCAAGTTCCACAGTTCAGATCCAACTGTACCTTCTTGGAGTGTTTTGGTTTTTTTTTTTTTTCATTTTAAAGTTACTTCACACTGTAACATTTAGAGATGAATGAAACTGTTATGGAAACCCAGTCATAGCAATACTTGCTAAGTTTAGTTTTCTATTGCTGTAAGGGACTCAGAACACACAGAGGGTGCTTTAAAAGGGTCTCCGAAACAATGTTATAAATAAGTGGATGACTTAGGCCTGAAGGAAGAACAGCTGGAGAATTTAGGATCCTCCCATATTTTAATTCATGATGATGTCATAATTTAGAGTTCTTGGAAACTGTCAATTCGGCATTTAAACCACATCAATAACAGTCGTTTAAACGAGTGCACATCTCTGCTTAAGCATCAATTTAACTTTTATGAAGGGGAACACACAGAGCTCTTAGCTGCAAGAAGAGGTATGAGCTTTCTCAGAAGTTTTCAAATTGCCTTAAAATATACTTCCAGAGTTTCTAAACACACTACCTTGTGTGCACTGAAGCTTAAGCACTCTCCCTGCAAGCTTTACAATACACTGGAAAAAGACTGCTCTGCCATCAAGTGTTTCACAGTGCACATTTGAAGGGGCTCCTTTAGGGTTATGAAACAGCATTTCACTTCCATGTGTAAAAAGTTCAGTAGAACCTTCTAAGTTTTGAAGATGAGGCATTTTACAAAATTTTATTATGAAAAGGTAAGATCAGCCAAAGAAGGCTTAAGTTGAAGTATATTTCAGATTGCTTAATCCTTTGATTGTTATGCAAGTGGATTTCATAACCTTATTTGAAGGACCAAAGAACAGTTTTAATACTAACAATGGCCTCAGTCTGACAGCTAATGCTAACCCAAGTGTGCATCATGCCCTCCCTCAACACTCCAATTTATGTAACTCCACACTTCCATGGGTTTAAAAATAAACCAGTCAGGAAAACAAGAATAGACAGAAAGAGTAAGATCACATGGCTTGTTCTCCTTGATTAGCATCTGCTAGTTAGAGAGACAATATCACTCCAGAAAACATATTAAAGATTTTCTTAGTTGTACTAGCAGCCCCCAGAGAAAGCTAGGAGGACAAATATGCAGGATTCCCAAAAAAGTGTTCTTGGCTTGATTTCTTGAGAAATCTTTTTTGCCTTTCCTCCTAGCCTTCAAAAGAAGGAATTTGCCTCCAAGACAATTCAAACATTTCCAGCAGGGATTTTAAGTATTTTTTCCAGAAGTGTGCAAGTTTGCTATTGTAACCATCATTAGAACAGCATCTTAAAGCTGCTAACACGCTGGCAGAAGACTACAGGAGAAAGGCTAAGAAGTCATTCATTAACAATAGTAACCTCAAGCAGACTGAGAGGTTATGCTTGCAAAGGACTTCACATCCAGGGCTACAGAAAAAGGCACAAGACTCTGAATTCTTAATTCGAGGAGGATATAGTTGATTTTAAACTGTCTGTTAATAAATTTAATGTCCACCATTCCTGTTAAACAGAACAGTAAGTTAGGAAACCCACAAAACGGTGAGCTTGCAAATGAAAGGGAACATGTGCAAAACTCAAGGAGACAGGAGTTAAGCAACAGCAGTTAATTTCCCAAAATTAACTGTCAAAAAGGGTGGCAGAAAGGAGTTCATAGTTACCCAAAAGTGTGCGTGACAGTTGACCATCATGGTCCTCTCAATAAGCTCATCAGGACACTCCAGAAGATGGTGGCCGGAGACCACACCAGCATTGTTCACCAGGACAGACACCTCACCAACCTCCTTGCGGACCCTCTCAGCTGTGGAGTAAACATTTTCTCTTTTGCCCACATCACAGGTGTATGTGTAAACCTGCAAGTTGCAATGGGGCAGCGCATCTTTTTCTCCATCTCCAGCTGCTAAAGGAATACAGACAAGAGAACAGGGGTGGGGGGAGGGACAAGAGAGTTCTTACTTGTATTTTGACATTCAAACAAGTAGTTGAGTGAAACAGCAGATACGTTTCCATTACAGTAAAACTTCTGTTTACTTTGGTGTCACCACAGTGCACAAGGACTCGTCTATTTACTATTGCTGCCAAGGTGTTTCAAAAAAAGCTGCAGGTTTTAAAGCTGCTGTTGGAGTCCAAGATTACTCGGAGCAGGTCCCCACTCGCCGCTCCCCACGGCAGAGCCCGGGCACAAGGCCGGCACCGGCTGACAGAGCCGCTGAGGGGGCGTTCGACATCCCCGCGCCCGGCGGGACCCAGCCCGGAGCCGCTCTCACCTGCCCGCCGCAGGTGAGAGCGACTCCAGCCCGGAGCCCGCCGGCCGCGCAGCCTCGCCTAACTCTTCCCCGGGCCAGGGCAGGGCCGGGGGCTGGGCAGGTGAGAGGCGAGGGGCAGCGCCTGGGCCCGGGCCGGGCGGCGGGGACAGCCCGGGGCGCCCGCCCCGGCAGGCGCCGCTTACCTCTGGGGAGGGCGGCAGCGGCCGCCTCGGCCATCTCCCGGTAGATGTGGCGCACCATGCCCGCCGTCTCCTCGTTGCTCTGCGTGTTGATGTCCCACAGCACTAGCAGCGCCCGGCGCCGGGCAAACTCCAGGGCGAAGAGGCGGCCCAGGCCGCTGCCCGCCCCGGTGATCAGGCACACCTGCCCCGCCACGCTCTTCTCCTTGGGCCGCACCAGCCACTTGGCCGCGGCCAGCACGAAAGCCCACAGCACTCGGAAAGTCACCACGAAGAGCTCCAGCAGGATGTTCATGCTGCCGGACCCCGATCTCGCGGGGGGATCCCCGCGTCCCGGCACGGCCGCCCGCGGAGCCGGAGAAGACGGACGCCGGCGGCGCAGAGCCTCCCCGTGGCGGAGGCGGCTCCTCCTCGCCCCCCCACCTGGGGCCGCCCCTGCCCGGGACCTCCCGCTGCGGACAGGGAGGGAGATTCCCCTCCCGCGGGTCCTGCTGCGCTGCCCGGGACCGGGCTCCGGCTCGCCCTCTCCGAGCCGCTCGCCGCCGCGGCCCCACCTCAGTCACACACGCCGAGGAAGGAGCCCGGACACGGCGGTGCCCAGCCTCGCTGTCTCCGCTCGCCCGCGGCCCCACTACTGGCAGTGAGCATCTTGCTCGCTCGGTCCCCTATATAGGGCGGGCCGGACGGCCGGGCCCCTCCCCCGGGCTCCCCAGACCTCCCCCTGGCCGGCCCAGCCCGCCCCGCTCGCTGGGGCCGCCCCGCTCCGCCGCCGGGGGAGGGTCCTGCGACCGCACCAGGCCTCGCCCGACGGGAGCGGGCCCGGACGGTGCTCGGCACCGCTCAGGGACGGGCGCCACGGCGGCTCCCGGCGGCCGGGGCCAGGCAGGAGCCCGCGCGGACTACATGTCCCAGGGTGCGCTGCGCCCCGCGCACCTCCCGCCAGAGCGCCATCTTGAGGCAGCGGCGCGAGCGGCTGCGGGCCGGTGCCCGCGGGCTTTGCTGGGCGGAGGAGCGGCGTCTCCGAGCAGGCCGGCGGCGGCCCTGACCATGCCGGAGGGTGGGTTCAAAGAGCACAAACGAGCGTTAAAGGTTCGTGCTCACGGCCAGAGACGCACGGCAGCGGCGAGCTGCCAGGCTCCCCTGAGGCCTCCGTGCCCCGGGCTGCTCTGCTGAGCTGAGGGAAACCGCTGAGCAAAACCCCGATGGGCTTTTTTGTCTGTCGGCCAAGTGCAGAGTCTCTCGCCAGCCACCGACTGAAGTGGCACCTCAGAGGTACCAGCGCACGGAGGATTTCTTCTATGAGAAGAAATCTCAGGAAGAAATCATACAGGAAGGTGAATCAGAAATCTCAGAAAGAAATCATACAGGAAGGTGCCGCTTCCTGTAGATGGGCACCCTGCAGCCACAGGACGCTCAGCGCAGGGAGCTGCCCGCTCCCGGGCATCGTCTGCCAGCGCCAGGGGATGAGGAGCAGAGCGGGCCCCAGCGGCTTCCCATATGCGGGCGGGCAGGACTCGTCCTGCTGCCCCTGCCCGCCCACCCGCAGCCGTATGCCGGGGAGCACTGCGCTGCCCTTCTGCCCTGCGCAGCCACCGCTTTCTAAAAAAGTTGTTGGAACTTTGTATTTGTGAACGCTGCCTCTTGGATTCGGCAGAAATTCGAGTTCAAAAGTTTTAGGAGAAAGTGCAGACAACCTCTTCCTTTGGCAGATATTGTAAGGTGTTTAATTACACACCTGCGTGCTGATTTTAATTACCCCCTTTTAGAATAGTGTTAATGAGATCGAGTGATACCAGCTTCTGTATTAGACTAAAGTAACCCTATTTTACAAAAAAATCAGCGTTGATACAGCTGCGACTCAACTCCAAGGTGTCCGCGATAGCATTTTTCAGCACTGCCTGGCACCTCTGCCTGCTGTCAACAGGCGACAAACAAAACCAGCACACGCCGAGCTCGGCGTTCCTTATCCCCAGCCCAGCTGCCTGCTCGCTCGTTACACTGAATAATTCTTTGCTGCTCCCAGTTCCACTGATTTCCCTCCGTTCTGTGCACGCGTGTTGAGGTGTCCGGGCCTGAGCACCGCTGGGCGATCACCGGACGGGAGCCCAGAGCCGCAGCCGCCTGCCGCACCACGAGCCGCTGTGCTGTGAGGGGCAGCCCTGCGGGGCTTCCCCAACCCTCCTCCATCTACAGAGCCGCTATCTGTGCACGGCCAGCCGAAACGACACCCGCCTCATACACCCACAGCTCGACAGAAACGCCGGAGACCGCCGCTCCCATCTCCCCGCGCGTCCCGCGGGCCTCGATAGGGGACAGAGGCCTTAAGGGAAGCGCTGCCTTAGGCGAGATGCCGGGCAGCCCCGCTGCCGCCCCGGCTCTCCGCAGAGCACGTTTTCAGCCTCCTGCGGGGAAGGCCGGGTTTGACGGCAGAGCGGCTGCCGCCTGGCCCGGGATACAGCCGGTCCCGGCCCCGCCGGGCGGAGGGCGGCTTCCGGACGCTCTTACCTCAGGCACTCGCCGGTCACCCCGGCGCCCGCACCACGGTCAGGCACCGCCGCGGACGCCCAAACCCGGGGTCCTGCCGGCGCCCAGGGCCCTGCGTGCGCCGGCAGATGGATTAAGTCAGCCCTGCGCATGCGCCTTCCCTCTCTCTTCCGGCGCTAACCATGGCGGAGAAGGAGTAAGTGCCCGTCCCGCCGCGGGATAATCCGCGGCCATCGGCGGCTGCAGCGGTGCCCGCTCCCTGCCCTCACCGCCGGGACGTTGCCCGCCGCCTCCTGGCTGCCAGGCCCCCGCCGGTGACGCGGGAGGGGGCGCAAGCGGCCTGGGACCGGGAGCGATGGGAGGACAGGGCCTGGTGTGGCGGGGATGCAGCCGCTGCCGGTCTGGTCTCTTCCGCGGGCGGGGGTTGCTGCCCCGCTGGCCCTCGGTGGTGTAGGGAGGGAGAGGTGCCCCCCTCCCCCGCAGCGTCGCTCGTGGGTGAGGGACCCGGGGCGGCATTGTTTTGCTTGGCTGGGCGGGCGGACGGACGGTCAGTGCCGCCCTGGGGTGTGCGGCTCGAGTAGGGAGTCACAGCCGGGTACGCTTAGGGTAGGAGCTCACCCGGGTAATCGCTGCTGTATAAACACTGGTCGTGCAAGTTTTGTCACGCCTAAGTTTAAATCTCTGAGTCAACGTTTAAAACCCTATGAAATAATCTTAAGAATATTGCCAATTAGTTTTTCTTTTCAAGTGCTTTTTGACATGTTTATTAAGCAGAAAAAGATGCACTTAAACCAAACTTTCTTATATTACTAATTTGTCTGTAGCAAAGTGGAGTAAAAATTTTTTGTCACTCAAGTGGCGTTGTCTTTACGCTTGTGGGCTGCTCAACAGCAAGTCGGTGACATTTCCTTGTCTAGTATAGAAGGCGATCTGTTCAGGTTGCATTGAGGCCTGGTAACAGTGGGAACAAGCAAGATGCCTCAGTGAACTGCCTTGAGGCAGTGAGGCCTGCATGCACCTTGTGTTGATGATGTTTGTTACATGTCACTTTAAAGCCCAGTGTCTTCTTATCAGCTAAAAGAGGGTTTTTTTTTTTCCTCTTTTCTTTTAGAGCAAAGAAGGTGCCATCTGTACCGGAAAGCCTGCTGAAAAAGCGGCAGGCTTATGCAGCTATAAAAGCCAAACGTCAGAAGAAGATATTGGCTATTAAGAAGGTGAATATTTCATGACTCCTTAACATGAATTATTTATTCATTGCAATATCGGTTGCAGCTGCTGATGTAGTGCTGTACAGGAATTTACAGTATTTAGATCTAGCATGTTTATGTTTTTCTTAATGTCTTAGACTAGAATATGCTTTTGGGGGTTTTTGTTTGTTTTTGTCAATAACAAACCAGTTTTAGGCAGAGGAAGGGCAAAGCGTACAGCTGTCTGTAAGATTAAGGTTATTTTACAAAGCAAGAGGTTTGTGTATGCCGGGCTGGGCAGCAGCTGCTCTGCCATCAGTAGCCTTGGAGAGTGTAGGCTTGATGCACGATAACATTGTTCAAGGTAAAGCAGCACTGCTGTGTTAAAAAGTCTTCAGGATTCTCTAGGATATCACTGAGAGTGATTCTGAACTGCATAATTTGGGCAGGTATCATACCATCTGTGTTACTTGTGGGAAGTTCTGGAGTATGTTACATTATTTGAAAGTGATTTTCATGTGTTAAAACATGTTGTATAATCTTAAGTAATTTTCAATTGATTTCAGTTCCGTAAGGCACAAAGGAAACTGATCTATGCAAGAGCTAAGGCTTACCACAAGGAGTACAGGCACATGTACAGGCAGGAGATCCGGATGGCCAGGATGGCCAGAAAAGCTGGCAATTACTACGTTCCAGCGGAACCGAAACTGGCATTTGTGATCAGGATAAGAGGGTAAAATTGAATACAGATGTAAACATTTTTTTTGTTCAAAACCACTGAAATTTGCTTTATTGTTACCTGTCTGTTTTGAGGGCTTAAATACATAATGAAAATCAAGCCTTTCACTGGTGGCTTGGAAAAGTGGTGGCAGTAATGTTGCATATGCACCAGAGGCTTATTTAATTAAATGCAAAATCATTATGCTGGCTTTGTCTGCTGTCTTTAGGAGTCCCTGATTTTTAAGAAGGTGGCAAGGCTACAGATATGTGCAGGAAGTTGTTCTGTTTCACCTTAATCTTGATAAAATTATATGCCAATATTCCCTAGCATTCTGCTGACCTTTGTATGAAGTGTTTGTTTAACTCTCCTTTGGTAAGGTGTTACAGAACACTAACAAAAGGTGCGATTGTAAGAATTATGTTCAGAAGAGCACAAGGATATTCTAAGTTGTTTAAGTGTAATGCTTACTTCAATTCTTTTCATGGAAATAGATTTGTTCTAACTTAATACTGAAATATATAGAGATAGTAAATAATTTACTAAGCTTACTTTATGTAATTGGTAAAATAGTGGTGTGTTTCATATGGGAACAATACTTTTGTGGGTTTCAGTTTTTTTAACATGATACTAAGTGTTTTCTGGGATGTAGATAATTGAGGCTTTTTTCTTCTGTTCTCTAGTACCAATGGTGTCAGCCCTAAGGTCCGCAAGGTGTTGCAGCTTCTTCGCCTGCGTCAGATTTTTAATGGCACGTTTGTAAAACTCAACAAAGCTTCTATCAACATGTTGCGGATTGTTGAACCCTATATTGCATGGGGGTGAGTGAAATGGGCAGTTTTATCAAATCAGGGTGCAAATGCTGAGCTCCTTTTACATTTTGTTACACTAGACTTCTATGTTTCCCTTGTGTTCAAAATGTTCTTGTATCGTCTGTGTGCTTTCCCTGCTTTGAATTGAAAGCATGATTAAGGCAGTGCTTTAAAAGGCAGTACTTGCTAGATGTGATTACACGCTCTCACTAGTGTTCTGTGTTGCTTTTGTATTTACAATTGGGACATCTGAAATGAAGTCAAGTTTGTTATGGAAATTTCGTTTGGAGGTGTTAACTTGGAATGTGGCTTACAAAGACTAATTTTTTTAAAATTTTTTTTTACTGTTTCAGTTATCCCAATCTGAAGTCTGTCCATGAGTTGATCTACAAGCGTGGTTATGGCAAGATCAACAAGCAGCGCATTGCTCTTACTGATAATTCCCTGATTCAGAAACGCCTTGGTAAATATTCCTTCGTGTAATGAAACAAACAAGAAACCAACTCGTTGCATTTGGGTGATTAATGCTAAGTTGGACAACTGTCCTTATTTGTCTCTGGACAATAGTAGTGTTTGGTTAATAATCTCTACTTCTGTCTTAATGGCTTAATATGAAGCAAGCTGGAAGTAACTTTTGTTACAAAATATTGAAAACCAGTGTAAAGAATCAAATTTTAGCATTTTAAAATTGTAATTTTAAATGTAAAGCTCTTGACCTTTAATAGGTTAGTAGATCTTTCAGTTATGAAAAGGTGCTGCAGTGGAAAGAAGCTTATTGTACTTAGCTTTGAAGTTTCAGACTTAATATTAGACATTGTGTCTTAGATCTTCACAATCTGGTAAACAGACTTTCTAAATTTCCTGTCAGAAGAACTAGCTAGTAAAAGTGATTAGTGTAGTTAGTAAAAACAAAGCGTGGTGGTCGGTTGTCAGAAAATAGATAGCTTTAGGAGGCCAGTCATGCCAGAAATGAAAGGAAACACTGATCTGTCTCCCATTTTTGGCACTTGATTTGTGTATCACTTCAAATTAGACTGTTTCATATTTGTTCCTTTTCCAGTGCAATAGCTAATTTGATTCTAAATGTACAAGTATTATGCTATAATAGCTTTCCTTTTCAGCATTGCATTTTACGAGTAGTTAACTCTTAACATGTCACTGAAGAGTCTGGAAAGGCCTTAAGGAAACATGATTATGCATTGCATTATTCAGCAGCATAAGTAGTGCAGTGGATTTCCCTGAGCTAGACATAAGTGTGATTTAAGTGTATTTCATCTAGCTTTTCTTCAAAAAACACAGTCTATTTTCATAAGATTCACTAAGTAGGGTTTGTTTTTTGTTGTTCCTCATTGCTGGCTACAAATATTCAACAGTTGAAACTGGTGCCTCTTGCCAAATGTAACAAATAATGCCGAGTTAGCTGCAGCTAATACATTTTAATTGGAAAAGTTATTCACTGGGTCTCCCTCGCAGAGTGGGTGCTTTCTGACTTCATGAAGTTTATCAAAATAAGTAGGTATGACCAGTGGCTTTGTAGCCCATCTGAAAACAGCATTTCTGAATTTCAGGAAAGCTTGGCATCATCTGCATGGAAGATGTGATCCATGAAATTTACACTGTTGGGAAGAACTTCAAAGTTGTGAACAACTTCCTTTGGCCCTTCAAGTTATCCTCTCCTCGGGGAGGAATGAAGAAGAAAACGATCCACTTTGTGGAAGGTGGGGATGCTGGTAACAGAGAAGATCAGATCAACAGACTCATTAGGAGAATGAACTAATGGTAAGGCATTACCAAAGTTAATACTATCTGCTGCACTGCCATTATTGGTTGAACCTTCATGTTTAATATGTATTTGCTTGCTTGGGTGCTACCTACACTATAAAGCTACTTGGACAATACAGTGTTCTGATTTTATTTTTAAAATCTTACTAAAGTTTAAACATTTGTGAAGAAAATAAATCTTGGTAGCTGATAGGTTTAGGAAATATAAAGATTACCAGTATTTTCCAATTACCAGTAACTTGTTTTAAAACCTTATTTGGGTTTTATGATGGGAAACCTTGAGATCTTGGCTACAATTTTCAGTCATGATTAATGAATTCTTCATGATTGAAGTCTTGTGATTACAAGTACAGTGTGGATTTGGTTTGGGTTTTTTTTCAGATTGTCTGATTTGTGTTGTGAAAGCCTGTTTAAGATTGGGAGAAATTTAATTGTCAACTTACACTATTTTAATGGTCTAAATTTTCCTCTTGTTCAAGCTTCAAAATGACTTTCATGTTAACATGACTGAGATGGTAAATTTAAAAGGCTGATTTGCCCTTTTGAACAGGCTGTCCTTGAGAAATCAGAGGGTTTATTAGCACTTAAAGCAGTTTGGCAGTGACAGCTGAGTTCTGAAGTTACTATCTAGTTCAAACAATCCTATCATCTATTGTTGTCACTCTCCTGTTCCTACTTTGATGGGATGTCTCTGCCATGCAAAGCCAAAACTGTTTTTTTCAGAATTTTTTTACTTCCCATTGTTTTTCCACACACTAAACTAGTCTTAGTGTTGTCCATATCTTACTTTCAGTCAAGGATAAATAACATTTTGGTGTGACAGATACGCTAGAATTTAAGGAAATTTTGTTATGTTAGGTTGTTTGGAAAGACTAACAGCAAAGGCCAAATTTTCCCCAGACTGATGCCTCCAAAGGCAAGAAGGTATTTGGGTTGGTTTGTTGTTTGTTTGGGCTTTTGCCTATTTGAGGGGGGGCGTTTTGTGATTTACAACCCCCCTACCAAATCAGATGTGCAATTTACTTAGGAATTCCTAACTTTTAGAGGGTTGGTTAGTAAAAAAGTAGTGACTAATGGTGTGACTTTACAGCTTTAAAAAGCTGCAGTTCCATTTGAATGAGTTCTCAGAAATAAGGTTGTGGGGTTTTTTTGTTTGTTGTTTGTTTGGGGGGTATGTTTTTATAGCCAACAAGGCATAGGCAGTTGAGCACATTGAAATCTGCTGTCTGTCCAAGGAGACCTGTGAAATATCTTTCCATTTAACTGACTGAGCTTTTTTCCTTGGAGCTTTTTTGTAAGCTGTTCTCCCTCAGTTTCCACTCTCCCAAGCTTCTTGCATGTTGCTTTGTTGTCTCCATCTGTGAAGCAGCAGAGTTTCAAAGCACTGGTTACATGGCATGTGGAAACTTGCGCTTTAGGAAAAGAGTTGCTTGCTGGGGACAGTGTTATTGTACAGCTGTTTAATTCAACTGTGGGAAGGAGAAGCAGAGTAGTTGTAGTGTTTGGTGCCTGGGATGATGTTATGTTACTCGTACTAGCATTCTTGTAGAAATTGTGCTGCTGGTGGCACAAGCTGCTACAAGTTCAGTACTGGCAGATATTTCCCCTAAGTTAGTGCATGAGGTTTCGTAACCAAGATCGAGCAAAACTACTTTGACTTTATGCTCCTGTCTGGTTTCTGAGCATAAGATGGAAACTGCTCTTTTTAATTGAAACCCTACAGCTTTTCTATCAGAGTTGGTGCTTTCACCTTCACTGACAGACATCGGAGATATGGCAGAGAAAGTAGGGATATTCAGTTGGTTGCTCATGTTTTGCGTTAGACTTCTAGCTCAACATCCCCTGTAAGTAGCAGACGTCAAGGCTTTATTCCATCTTTAAACTGCAGAAGTGACCTTGTCATTTCTTATTTCTCATTTATAAGCCATTAGTTGTTCTGCTTGGACTGCAAAAATACATACCTGTGGTGTAAAGCCAGAGGTACATATGATCATTCTTGTCTCCTGCACTTACTATTCCTGCTGTTTTCCTACTGTTTTGAATTGAGTGCGTGTTTAAAATACAAGTAACCTAAATGTAGAAAATAGGATGTAGTAGCTTATACTGAGGTAATGGGCAGCTAGAACACCAGGTTCAGGTGAGTACTGGCAGTACTCTTTAAGTACTGTAATTCTTTAGGACCATGTATCTGAAGATGAATATTTATTCTTCCCTATATGTAGATGGTTTCCTGCTATTTGTCTTTATTTCCCGTCATTTAAGTGATAGTCTTAAATACGTCAAAAAAAAAAAAGTGCTAATTTCTTCATATAGATTGGAGAAAAAGAGTATGGTACTTGATACCAAATTTTGACAATGCAGTATTGGCAGGAGAATTTCATTAGCTCTCAAGCAGACTTTCAGGAACTGGTCTCAAGTCTACTTTTTGCTTTGTTTTTTGTATGTAAACAGTTCTTGAGATGTGCTGAAAATAGCTAGTGCAGCAAAAGTTAGAATATGCACAGTGCCTCAGTATGTTTTTAAATATTGAATTCCCCCCACTAGGCTTTTAGCCAAATAGGTACAAATAGTTCGAGGTAGAAATGTTTGTCCTGTTCTGGCACTTGAAATCTGTGTTTTGAGTGAGGAGATGTTAATATAGAAGTTAGTTATCGTGTGCAAGACTATTTAAGGCTTAAATCCAGTGAAATAAAATGAGTATTTTCAGCCCAAATTATGAACCGTAGAAATGTATTAATTCTTCTAGTGGCCAAAGTAGTGTCAGGTCTACACATGTCTAATGATACTTTTTCTTCTTCCCTTTTCAGATTCAGATGCCCAGCTGCAATCTTTCAAACTCTGGTCTGTTAATAAA
Source organism: Caprimulgus europaeus (assembly GCA_907165065.1). The sequence continues at coordinate 34,394,507 of OU015525.1, forward strand.
ACCATCTTGCACAAAACAGTGTGTCATCTTGGTTGGTCTCTTTTTGTGATCCTCTCCTCTAGTGGTGATGGTTGTTACGTTATTTTGGAGTAATCTGTTTCAAAGGCATTTGTAGTTTTTAATTAACAGTATATAGATAACAATGTTTCACCTTCTTCTGGAGGGAGAAAATCTGGCAGGGTTCATGCAAGCAAGGGGTTAGTTTTTGAGTGACAACAAGGATTTACTTCTTTTGTGACTAAAAGTACAGTAAATGGCAAACTGCTTTCTGAGCTGTGTGCTGTTGAGTGAGCAGGATTCCTTCTTGGTTGTAGTTCCCCAGAAAGCTGTGTGAGAAGATCTTTCTACGTAAAGAAGAGTCGAGGGTAGATAATAATTCTTAAGATCCTGATTGTATGATCATAGTAATTACTTCCAGCTCTGAACAACTTCAGATTTTTTTTTTTTTTTTTACCAAAGGAAACATCAGATACTTTACAAAACAGCAAATTATTTTACACATTCTAGATAATTACTCATCTTTACATAATTTATTTCCAGTATTTTATTTCAGATACTAGAGAAGTGGAGATCAGAGGATTAGTGAGGATTTGAACAATTGTTGCTAATGTATAGGTGTAGCAGAGTAGAGGTTAGAAATTGACTTCTTGGCTTCTGAGCCCTTCCCTGAAGGAGCCTTTGCCTGCTGAGACGTTTGCTACGACACATAGCAGGTTGGGTCTGCTCTGCCTGAAATGCTTTTCTGAGTTACAGGCAAGCTGTGTTTACATACTTCACCAATGAAGGATGTCTATACAAAATCACTGGCATTGATTTTTTTTTTTTTCCCCAATTTGGGTAAAAGCTTACTTCCGCACTTAAAACTTTCTAGCAGCAATGCTAGTTATTAAAGCTTGTCAAAAGCTAGTTTTGTTTTTAAATAACTCTGGAAATTATGATACTGGTTTAACTGAAAAGAGTGCTTTTGTTTGTTCATGTGTCAGGACATTGGCAAAAGAGCTGAGTGTCAGCTGGGTCAGCGTTTCTAGATACTTGGAACAACTGGGTTGTAAAACCTAAAGTTATGTGACAAGTTCCTTATTGTGACTCGAGCTCCAAAATCTAGTAACACAGCTTCTTGTGTCTGAATATGAAAGTGCCAACGCCTTTGTCCATGTAAGCTAATAACAGCACTAAATCAGAAGAACTTGGCAGTTCCTTACAGCTGTTCAATGCAAGTAATTAGACATTACTGATAGATGTTAAAAATGGTTTGAGTGAATAAAGTGCGAACAGTAAAAGTACTTCATTTATTAGGCATCTTTATAAAGTGATAAGCATATTGCTTTGCTACAAATTTTCAGTTACTTCAACTTGACTCATTGTGTTGGGTTTGCGTGGCCAGGTTTTGGTAGTAGGGGGCTACAGAGGTGGCTTCTGTGAGTAGCTGCTAGAAACTTCCCCTGCGTCCAACAGAGCCAATGCCAGCTGGCTCCAAGATGGACCTGCTGCTGGCCAGGCTGAGCCAATCGGTAACGATGATAACGCCTCTGTGATAAAATAACTAAGAAGGGAAAGAGGAAAAAACAACCTGTGCGTTTTGCAGCCAGAGAGAAGAGTGAGAACATGTGAGAGAAACAACTCTGCAGACACCAAGGTCAGTGAAAAAGGAGGGGGAGGAGGTGCTCTGTTCTGGAGCAGAGGTTACCCTGCAACTTGTGAAGTCCATGGTGAGGCAGGTTGTGCCTCAGCAGTCTGTGGAGGTCCATGGTGGAGCAGATGACCACCTGCAGCCGGTGGAGGACCCCATGGTGGAGCAGGTGAATGCCCAAAGGAGGCTGTGACCCTGTGGGAAGTCTGTTGGAGCCGGTTGCTGTCAGGACCTATGGCCCCATGAAGAAAAGGGCCCACGCTGGAGCGGTTTGCTGGCAGGACTTGTGACCCTGTGGGGGACCCATGGTGGAGCAATCCCTTCTTGAAGAAGCTGCACACCATGGAAAGGACCCAGGCTAGAGCAGTTTGTGAAGAACTGTGGCCTGTGGGAAGGACTTGTGTTGGAGAAGTTTGTGGAGGACTGTCTCTCATGGGAGAGACCCACATGCCAGAGCAGGGGAAGAGTGTGAGGAGTCCTCCCCCTGAGGAGAAAGGAGCAGCAGAAATAGTGTGTGATGAACTGACCACAACACCTTTCTCTGTTCCCTGTGCCTTAGGGGGAGGAGATGGAAAATCGGGAGTAAAATTAAGCCCAGGAAGAAGGGAGGGGTGGGGGGAGGTGTTTTAAGATTTGATTTTATTTCTCATTATCCTTCTCTGATTTGATTGGTAGTAAATTAATTTTCTTCAAGTCAAGTCTGTTGTGCCTGTGATGGTAACTGGTAAATGATCTCTCCTTGTCCTTCTCTTGACCCATGAGCCTTTCATTATATTTTCTCTCCCCTATACAGTTGAGAGGCTTTGGTGGGCACCTGGTGTCCAGCCAGGGTCAACCCACCACACTCACACATGTTCTGGTACATTCTTAACAGAAAAGCCTTTCATGGCTATAATGAATCTGTACAAATGGATAGCAAACTTGCTATGATAGGTATAGAGAATAAAATATTAGCTCATGAAGTAAATCAGTATTATAGGACCTATTTGTCTAATAAGAATGCCCCAAAGGTCCCAAATTTTGTTTAAAAAGAATGTGTGCATTAAAGTGTTGGAGAGGAGAAAGTTAATTTGGTTTTCACAGTACTTGAGCAACTCGTTTTTCTTGCTTGCTTCCGAAATGCACTTTCAGATAACAGCTGCAAAATGTTAATATATAGTGTGGAAACAAATATTACAGTGTAGCTGTGTTTAAGCTGGTAATCCTGTGTAGTTGGTCACCTTTTATAATGGCACAGCTTTCAGGGTTTTGGTGTTGCTTTTCAGGCCTTACAGAAAGAGGTCATGATCTGATAATTAAGGTCAGAATTCGCACTGGAAGTGAGGTGCGATCTGCTTGTGCAATGCATGAATAGTACATTCTGGAGTATTTATGAGGTAATTTGAGTTAAAAGTGTAGCTGATGAAGACAATCACTTGGGCCCTAAACAATAAATAATGTGAATCCTATGTCAACAGTCTATGATAAAGTTCAGGTTCCTGCAAACATGCTGTTAGTGTCTCACTGTCCATAACTGCCAGCTGCTGACACGCTCTAGAATAAAATTTCCATGAACTCTTATCCTCTTTCAGAATGACCAACATCTTCCTATTTTTCCTCAGAACCGAAGCCAGAAGCTTTACCTAATAGCTATTGGAGAAGCAACAGGAGACCAAAATGCTAACAACTCACAAATTTTTCAGGCATGCTAGGATTTATAGGCTTTGCAGTTAATTGGTATTCCTTTCTTTGCTGGTGTCCAGCACATACAGCCTGTTTCGCTATCACCAAGTGTAAAGTCATACATCTGGAAACGGAATGGGAGCCCATCCCAAGAATCAGTGTTTTGAGAGAAAGTTAGGAGACGTGATGGATAGTCAGGCTCAACATAAGCTCCCACTTGGCCAAATGCAGTTCTTGGATGCATTAAAAAGGGAATATCAAATGGTATGGGGGAGGCAATATTACTTTTGTTCCAGTAGTGCTTAGTGCTAGTGCCAAATGTAGTATCCAGTTCTTGTGCCAAAAATCAAGCTCATGCCGTACAATACTTGGAGAGCTTAATTTATTCAGTTTAAAGGCAGACATGGTTACGAAATGAGTATCTACCTATAATTACCTCTGTGGAGAAAAGTAGTTTGATAATAGAGAATTCTTTGATCTAACGAAGCTGTAACAGGATGAAATGTCTTGAAACTGAAACCAGATAAATTTTGGCTTTAAGCAAACAATTTTAATGGAAGATAATTAGACACTGGAACACTTAACCAGTGGTGTGCCAGATTCTTTGTCAGTGGTCAATTCTAAATTGAGGTTTGTGTTTTTTTCTTCCTTTAAAGCATATGCTGTACTATGAAGGCAATTGTTGAGGACAGTCCCAGAGCCTCCCTTACTCAGCAGAAGTTACTAAATGCAGTCTCTTTAGGTACTCGAGGAATCATAGAATCATAAAATGGTTAGGGCTGGAAGGGACCTTAAAGATCATCTGGTTCCAACCCCCTTGCCATGAGGGACAACTTCATGAGGTTGGCACAGGCCCACCTCTCAAGCCTGTCAAGATCCCTCTGGATGGCATCCCATCCCTCCAGCTTGGTGTCGTCGGCAAACTTGCTAAGGGTGCACTCAATCCCCCTGTCCATGTCACTGACAAAGATGTAGAGCACCGCTCCTAATGCTGAACCTTGAGGGACACCACTCATCACCGGTTTCCACTCAGACATTGAACTGTTGACCACAACTCTTTGAGTGTGACCATCCATCCAGTTCCTTATCCACGGAGTGGTCCATCCATCAAACCCACATGTTTCCAACTTGGAGATAAGAATGCCATGTGGGACGGTGTCAGGCACCTTCCACAAGTCCAGGTAGATGACATCAGTTGCTTTAGCCTTGTCCACCAACGTTGTGACCCCATCATAAAAGGCCACTTGATTGGTCAGGCATGATTTGCCCCTGGTGAAGCCATGTTGGTTGTCACCAATCACCTTCTCAAGTTAGAGAATACTAGTTAGAGCCTTGTCTTAAGATGTCTGGCTACCCAGAATGAACTTCAGAACCATCTCTCAGTTTCTAGAAGACTCTCCTTTTCCACAGAAATGTGGGTGAGAAAATATCAGCATGTTGCTGCTTACTGAAGCTGTGACGAAGTCTAAGGCAGGGAGAAGATCCTGATTTTAGCTTAGATTAGGAAACTGGAGAGCAGACAGAGCACATAAGAGCAAATTTTCAGAGCTGTAAGCATTTTTCTCTGAATTATTTTTCTAAAGATAAAAAACTCCACAAAAGCAGGTTTTTATCTGCTAAGTATTTCTCCATATAAACTACTCATTGCACCAGATATCTTTAATTATGAAATAAGTAGGTACTTGGTTGGAGGAAAACAATGCGAAATAAAGGAGTGTACAGTCACAAGGCCACTGTTGTATATAGGGAAAAAGCCACCTGCAAAGTAAAATCTGGGGTAGAGGAGGGAACGGGAGCAGAGGGAGATGTTAGCAGCAGTATTACTCTTCACTTGCTTAGCACTGTTTTGGCAGTGAAGAGAGGCTGTAAATCCAGTCTAACTAGCCAGTGTGCCACATGCTCTACATGCTTCCCATCCTGAGCTGTTCTGGCAGCCAGAGGCATTGTGTACAACTTGACTCGCCTTTGGAGTCTGCCTGGAGCGCTGTCTGTCTGTCTGGGGTGAGTGTGTGCTGCCCAGGCTCTGCAGTGGGGTCATGGAGCTCTACCCAGGGCCACTTTCCACTCCTACTGCTCCTTGTTAGGAGCTATGACAGGTTTACCGCACTCTTGCCATATTCGATGGCACCTGTTATCCACAGTATTATGCTCTTTTTTTATTGCACAATAAAATTCAATTGAAGTTTTCAAGTCTTGATCACTCTTAATATTTTATGTATAGAATACCACAGTAGTACCTAATAATTTCAGCAAAATATATGTTTAAATTTTTGATACTAATACTGTATATCACATATCATTATAACAAGGCCTCCAAGATAGTAAGAAATAAGATATAGTGAGCCAAGACAAGTAGGAAAATGTGATTCAAGGAAGGCTCTAGGTACTTCTAGTTTTAGTTTGAATCACAGAATCACAGAATGTCAGGGATTGGAAGGGACCTCGAAAGATCATCCAGTCCAATCCCCCTGCCGGAGCAGGAACACCTACATGAGATCACACAGGAAGGCGTCCACTCGGGTCTTGAATGTCTCCAGAGAAGGAGACTCCACAACCTCCCTGGGCAGCCTGTTCCAGTGCTCTGTTACCCTCACAGTAAAGAAGTTCCTTCCTTGAAAAGTAGGTAGACTGAGTTGTAAGAGAACAAGTCTAACTAGAAAATTTTAATACTGGAACTTTTTTGTGTCAATCTTAACTTTTCTTTGACCTGAAATACTTTTTTTTTTTTTTTTTTTTTTTTTTTTTGCTATCCTCTCATACTATCGAAATACATTTTTGTAAAAGGAGAAGAAAAATTGGGTGGGCCTTTTCATCATTCAGATGTATATATATGCCCCCCCTTTTTGCGTGAAGATATCAAAATTGAAAGCAGCATAAATAGTGGGTGACTGTTCAGTTGGTTTTAGTTAGGCGTAGGAAGTGTTAATTATGTGTTAAGAAATTAAACTAATTATGTAGTAGTTTATAGCTCTATAACATCTTTACTCTAGAAGACTAAAGGAACCAGGATGTAAATATGTAAACGTTGCTTTATTTATAGCCCAAAGTACTGAAGTTGAGGCTCTGATTCAAATACAGTGTTAACTAGTAGATTATGTTACTTTTATTATTATTATGGTTTAGTTTCAATGAATGCTTTGTCAGTTTATAGCCTGATGGTTCTTTGAAGCTTCTGCATGATCTGTGCTGGTTTACTTCTCATGACTATCTCTGAAACTATTGCTCTCAAGTAAGTCTTTTGAGGACATGAAACTTCATAGACAAAAATCCTAGAAAAAATCCCACAACACTCCTTTAATCCTGTTACTTGCTTTAATTACTTTATAAAACTAAAAATTGCCTGGCTCAATGTAGAACAAAGTGAATGACTCCAGATCTGAACAGTATTTCCAGGCTAATTTGTGTCCAATACCTTATGAAGAAGGGCTGAGTTAACTGCCTTCCAGCCTCTCTGTCCCAACATCTGGCTTTCTGCTGTCACAGTATTAATTTCTACTCTGTTGGACTGCAATCCCTGGCTTTCCCAAATGAAGGGTAAACATTTCTAACTACTGTTCTGCAGCTTCCGTTTCTACAGCCTTTGTGTGACAGCATTCTTAGCAGACTTTGAAGTACTTCACCACTGACATCACCACTGACACTTTTTTCTGCTGGGAGAGCAGACATACACATGACTTGTGAAGATTTACCTGGCAGACTGGCAGCCAAGCCAGGACTCAGCCTGCGGAGAGAGGAGTGGAATCTACGGCCTGGAAGGAGGCCTCTAAGCTGTGTTGGGGAGCCAGTGGCTGTGGCTGGGAATGGGATTTGTGCCAGCTGGTGTACTGTGACCAAGGAGGGCTCTGAAGCCAGGTTGCTGCCATCACAAGTGAGGGAAGATGTACTCGAGAAACTACCATTATAAAACTGATTGCTTCCTCTCTCCCCACAAGTCCCCAGCTGAACTATCTTTGCATGTGGGGCCGGGACTCACTGTCCAAAATCCTGTCCTGGATTTAGTTTTCTAGAACATGAACCCCTGACTCGGGTTTTCAAAGGTACCTGGAAAGGTGGTAATAGTCTGTGCTCTTTTTAGCAGATTAGTCTAGTGCATTTACCTGAGAAGAGGTTGTCTGTGTGTACTCAGTAATATTCTCTGACTGGGACAGGTTCAAATTCACATCCATCAGTCTGAAGCAAAAATGACCTACACTTCTTAGAAATTGAGTTTTTCTGAGTAATGGCTATGTTTTCTTTTGAACTCAGCGTTACATATGGTCTGAGTTATCCTACTGGCTCGAGTATCTTTTGGTCTATAGACATCTATTGTGAATGTTAAATAAATTTAGACTTGATATAAATACAGAGATTCTTTGCCCTGCCAAAATGTTAATTGCTCTGGACAGGCACAGTAGGAGAATTTTAGAAGACAATTTTGGCTCCTGTAATCTTGCAGGACTAAGCTTGTAGATACACTTTAAATACCAGTTCAGGTACCTATCTGCAAAGAGAGCTGGGTCCAGAGCCAGCAGAGTTTTCAGCTGGAGTGAGGGTTGACTGGACAGGCATAAGGGTGATAGCCTTGGACTGCTCCTTTTTAGGTCTGCTCCCTTTTAGGTCTGATCTTTTTCATATATTGTGTTGGGTTTGGGTAGGTGTGACTGAATTGAGACCACAGAGACACTCGATGCCAGAGCAGGGGTGGACCCCCAGAGCCGGGGCGTGAAGAGATGTGCTGGACCAGAGGCCCGTCTGCAGCCCGTGGATGTCTCCATGCCAGAGCTGGGAGCTGAGCCTAAGAGGTCCATGACTCCATGGGAAGCTTGCTTTGGAATGTCTTGTTCCTGGACTTTCATGCCAGGAAGAGCAGCAGAGGTGAACTGACTGCAACCCCCATTCCCTGCCCCCTGTGCCGCTGAGGGGCAGAAGGGGGGGGGAACAGAGTGATTTGAGCCTGGGAAGAAGGGAGGGGTGAGGGGAAGGTGTTGCAGGATGTGGTTGTTATGTCTCATTGTGCTACTTGGATGACTAGTACCAAATTGTTTTTTCTTCCCCAAGTTGAGTCTGTTTTGCCCATAACCATAACTGGTGAGTGAGTTGTCCCAGTCCTCAATCTGTGCCCCCTTTCTTGTGATTCCCTTCCCATCTCACCGGGTGTGGGGGATTGAGTACAGGACCTGAGTGTAAAACCACCACATATATCCAAATGAGCAAGGCCCTCCTTTCAAAGTCACTCACTAATTGCTTCTTTTTAATTGCAATGTCTTATTTTCTTACAATATTTACTCCTGGATTCTGTGAAAACTTAAGCTATAAAAAAACCCTCAGCAAATGGGAATTTAATAATACTTTAATTTCTATCCCTTCCCTTAACATCCTTCTTTTCACCAAGCCCATTTATTCTCCATTATACAAATAATCTAGGTTAGTAACCAGTTATGTTGGAGTAGCAAGCTAAGACCTGAGATAAACTTGCAGGGTTTTTGTTCTGGATGCTGTACTAGAACTTTCTGAAAGACTGTTGTTGTACTGAGGAAACTATAAACTAAATTGAATGGAGCTTGTAAGTCAAGTGATGGCACATATATATGATCTTTAAAATATAAACTTGGTGAATCATGTTGCATTAAAACCATTCATATGTAGTTGGATTTAAATGCACTTTTTGTTAAATGTCTAGATTATTATTTGCTTTGTTCCTTCCATTGCCTCTTTCTTTTCTTTCACACAATGTGTGTGTTTGAGCAAAAGGGGCTGTTTCTGCCTAAATTATGCTTTTCGGAATGCAAATCTCAAGTCTAGTATTTAATTTCTTACCATGTTTTCAATCTGAGTGTTCCTGAACCAAGATTTTGCAATGGGAATAAACTTCTCTTAGCTTTGCTCAGAAGCTGAGCTTCTGAAATGAATATTTTTTTTTTAATTATAAACTGTAACTTCTGAAAAAGATATTAAATTTTCTTCCTATTTTTGTATGACATGTTTTAACAGTATAGATAAATGTATGTAGGTAACAGTTGTTCTACATGGGAAATAGAAGGAAATCTCTAGGAAAGGTCTGTGTATCCCTGAAGAAAAGCAGGACCTTTCTCCATCTGGGAATCAGGATGATGAAGTTATCCCTTTACAGATTACTTTCGCCCAAGAACTCCTGTTACTTAGCTCTCTGCAGTGTCTCCTCCTGAGGTGCCAAACTTAAACCTGTGTATTCGTAGCACAGAAGTACTGTGAGTAGTTTCCGGGTCTTTGAAACCTTCAGGATCCTATCAAGATGCTGAAGTTAATGGTGTTGGTGGGTCTATCAGACAGAAAGGCTCCTTCTGCTGTAACATGCTGTGGAAATGTTCCTCCTGGTAACACCTCTGTGCAAAGCTACACATAGCTGAAGGCTACAAAGAGGCAATTGCTCTAGTATGCTGAAACAGTTTCATTTCAAGCAATTGAGCTTTGACCAAGATCCAACAATACTACTGTTAGTTACATGGAATAACATTAGAATTGTGTCCAGAGCAAGTTTTAGATGGGAAGGGAAAATAGCCCCCAGTCCAAAATCTGCCCATTATCCAACTGGAGCCTTCACAAGTGAAGTATAGTTCCTGAAATCAATTTATGGTTTGGATGCTGCTGAATAGCTGTAAGTAGGACGTATCAGAGCACATGGCAAGCTATAACTGCTGCAGAAAGTTTTGGTTGCTTTCTGAAAGTTCACTTAGACAAAAAGAGTCCCTTTTAAGCATGCGTGTTTTCTGGGGTCCACATTCCAGGCATGGCTGGGAAAGACAGGACATGTGGTTTGGAACCAGCAGTGGTCTCAGCATTAAAAATAGTTGTAGGTACTCAACTTCACGTGCCTTTTGGTTCCTTACACAAAGCCTGTAGGGACATGTCAGATGGCTGTACCACAGTCAATTTGTAAATGAATCTCTAGGTGGAGCCAAAGTGGATCTAATGTATGAGTTTTGCAGACAAAGATATGATCTTAAGATTTTCTGTTGAAGGCCTACAGCTATGAGAAAACCTCTAATTCCATAACAGATCTTTATATCTACCTGGAAACTACTGAGGTTCCCTACTGAATTTTTTAGGGTTTAAAGTCTAAAAAATTGCAATGCTCATAGTCTAAACAATTGTCTTTCAGGGCATTTTACCACACATTAATGGTTAATGGAATGTTAGAATCCCTCATCTCAGAGTAAATCTGCACCTGTGCATCCATATACAAAATATATATGCCAATGTCTTGGTGCATCCTCCAATATCTGCCTGCATATTAATGATTTTCTGAATTGTCAGCAAGTGCCAGTCACACATGCTCCCTTTTAATGCTGTATTTATGGTGCAATGTCTGTTTTGCCAATCATTTACTTGCCCACTGTTTTAGAAAAGCACATAGCAGCTATGTTATATTTATAGGCTTAAGGATCCCAACACTATTGTTGTCTGAAGTGCTTATTGATACTTTAGGGCAGACCAATGCTTGAAACTCTTCTTTTCCTTGAGAAAAGAAATTGCAGGGTGCAAATATAACACTGTGGTAGTTTGACCCACAGTGGGACCATGCTGTCCTGCACTCACCTTCCCACCCAGTGAAATGGGATGGGAGACACAGCAAAGAGGGCATGGGATTAGGAATGAAGGACAGGGATGGCTCACCCACCAGTTATGGTCACGGGCAAAACAGACTCAAACTTGGGGAAGAAAAAAAACCAAAACAATTTAATGTGCTGCAAATCATCTAACTAGACATAACAACTACATCTTACAACATCTTTCTCTACCCCTCTCTTCCTCCCGGGCTCAAATCACTTTGCTCCCAATTTCCCTACCTTCCCCTTCACCAGAGGCACAGGGGACAGAGAATTGGGTCCAGTCAGTTCACCTCTGCCGCTCTTCCCAGCATGAAAGTCCAGGAATAAAGTGTTCCAGAGCAAGCTTCCCATGGAATCACAGACCTCTTCAGGCTCAGCTCCCAGGTCTGGAATGGGAACATCCACGGGCTGCAGACTCACCCCTCACTCTGGGCGTTCACCCTGCTCTGGCAGCGAGTGACTCTCCAGGTCCCACTTTCAGTCACACCTTCCCTCAGGCTCAACTTCTCTGTTCCACCGTGGAGTCCTCCATGGCCTATATGTGGGTCTCTGCTCTGCCATTGAATCTCCATGGGCTACAGCAGACTTCCTTTGTCTTCTCCTACTCTATTCAGTTGAGTTGCATGTCTTGAAGTTCTCTGGCTTTTCCCCCTCCTCCTCCTTCCTCCAGCAATGAAACTCTGTCTCTGTCTGTCTGTCCTTTGTTTACGCTGATGGTCATCTTTTGTTCAGGTCAATGGCCTCTCCTCCAGGTTCACCCCATCTACTTCTTTTCAGGACAGTCCTTCCCCTCACAAATATGGATTCCAGAGGCATTTCTCTAGTGCTCATTGGCTCAGCCTGGGCTGGGGGGTCTCTGCCTTGGATCCAGGGGAGCTTTTCTTTCTCACAAGGTGGCCCTTCCCCCACTACCAGAAAAAATGCCCTCCCCCCTGGCCCAAACCCAACACAAACACTGAGTAAAAATAACCCTTGATTAGTTTTCTATGTTATTCTTAATTATTTCCATAATCTAGAGTATATTGTAATAAAGAGACTGTTTAAAGTTGCTCTTGCTTTCATTTTGCCTTATACAACCTTATAGTAATATGTGGTTTCACTGGCTCACAAAAGTAGCTGCGGTATCTGGAAGAGCAGGGAAAGCACCTGTGTGAAAACTGATCAAATGAAAGCCAACTTTATGAGCTATCAAGGTCCTTTTGGCACAGAACCTTCTCTATCCTACTGTCTCTCTGGAGCTGAAGCTAGCTGAGCTACAGAACAGCGCCTTCCCAACCAAACCTGTAACAAAATGTAGTGAGTTTGTGCCATATTATGTTAAGACTAGGAGAGAACTACAGCTTTCAAAAATACAGCTTTCTGCACTGTCCCTGAATAACTGCTTAGACTGCATGATCTCTGATGGGTGCTCCCAGCCTCACCATTTCTTTCTACCTTAGCAAAAAGGTAAGATCCCAGCAGTGACTGTACTCAGAGATGCTGCAGAATACCCAGTGAAGCAAGTTGAGAACCATGAGCATTGCCTTGCATGGAACCAGGCTGGCACTAATTCATGGTAACTGCCCCTGTGACTGATCCTCAGCAATGGCTCTTGCACAGACTGCAAATAACCTTTAGTTGCACAGTCAAAAGTCCCACACCACTGCATTTTATTTCTGACTTTGTTGCATGAGATAAATCCTCTTTTCAGACAGCAATATTCACATGCTCAGTGACCCAGAAATGTTTTGCCCCAATTAGTAGATGATCCTTACCTCTAACGTATGACTGATGGAAGAACTACAAGTATGTCCATCTCTCTGCAGACTCAGTTGCAGAGCAGGAGCTGCCTTTGCTCAAGTCTGTTGCTGATGAAAGGTGTCCACTAGACACAAAATGTGAAAGCAATTATAGGAATTTTGTCAAAGTGATAAAACCACATTCTATTTCAGTCATTGTTCCTATCACAGTGACCTGCAAAAAGAGAATGAAGTAGATCTGGTTAACATATGGAGAGAGCATCTTTGCTGTTATCTGCTGTTGAATGTGGACAACTGCATGAGATGATATGGCAGCTCTAGTTCTACCATAGCGTTCTATGATACCTGGCAAAGCACCAAGAGCCAGATAAACATTCACAGTGAAACGTCAAAAAGTAGAACTTTATCTCTAGCATTAGAGCAACAATGGAATGTGATTTATGTGAACTAGGAAAGTGTGCTCTGTAGTGACAAGCAGTTAACTTTAAAGTAAATGAAAACTTGAATAACTTACAGAGATTAATAATGAAGAAAAAAAAATATTGGAAATAAACTCTTGAAGTCAATCACTTGCTCAAAGTACAGTAACTTCAAAGTTAGGTCAGGCTGCTCAGAGTCTTTTCCCTTGAGTCTTGAAGTTCTCCAGGGATGGAGATGCTACAGCCTTTTTCCATGTTACCCAATTACTCTCATGTAGCTAATCTTCCTTTGTGCAGCGTATGGCAGTTGCCTCTTTTTCCTTTTGCTGTGAGCCTCCATGATGATGGAGCCTGTCATTGCTCTCCAACCAAACAGCTGCAGTTGGAAAAAGAGCACTACCTTGCTGTGAAAGTCACCAGTATCCATCCCATCTTCCACCAGAAGCATAGCTTATGCCTCTTCCTCCCTCTTCACAATGTGGGCCTTGGGATCTTGTATCTCTTTGCAAAGGTCCTATATTCTGTTCATCCTCTCTGATGTTTCAATATGCTCAAGCTCCTCCATTGTTTCTTCAACTGGTGGCTCATCTGGTGACTTGACCAGGGCCTACTTCCAGCAGGTGACACTGTTGTTACCCTAGCTGTAGTCACATGGAGGAGCGCCCAGCACTCCTTGCAGCCTGGGACCTGTATGGCTGCATCCTCCTTTCCAGGTTCTGTCTGGAGATGGGCCTCTCACAAATGCACCTTGTAGCTTCAATTTCCTGTATTAGGGAGACAGATCACATGTTGTGCACATGACTGTAGACAGTTGCCTCACAAATATAGCTTGATATCCTCCCCTTTGAATTGTGTTGATCTTAATTACATGATCACGTGCAGCTGCTTGCCACCACGTGTCAAAGGGAGCTCTGATTTCTGCTGTGTGTTCTCCTGCCCCTTTTGCACAATTTCTCTTCTCACCTTTCTAGTCTGTTCATTGCCCTTGCCTCTAGGAATTAACTGAGTTTGTGTAGGGAGGGACAATTTTGGTTTTAGAATCACCATGTATTTTCCTACTGAAATTTAATGTCAGTAAGTAAGACACAGGGATGCTGGGAAAGAAGAGAGGTCTCAGTTCATACTGCCATAAAGAATTGAATTCGCCTGTGTTTAAATGGTGGCAACTGTCTGTTTCCTAATTTTCTATGTGCTTGGACAGAGATCTCTGCCTGTTACTTGCAAAAGTCCTGAGAACTCACAGCAAGAAAAATGGGATCTGTATTTTTGCATATGAAGGGCTATTCATTGCCAGCACTTTGAACAAACCAGATCCAGAATGCCTCAGATTAGGCAACCAAGACCAGCAGATATTTTGAAATATACTCTCTGTGTGGAGCAGCCCCTCATCAGTAACAACAGTAAAATAACTTTCTTTGTGAGACACATGCATGCACTGTCGTGAGGAAAACTCTTAAGAGAATCCATAGCTCTGTCTTCAGAACAATATGTAATAAATCAGTTTGAGGGCCACACACTGAGTAACAAAGGGAAAACAGTACTGAATTGTTGTTCATTAAGTGAGCATCATTCGTCTGATTCACCAAAGGAGGCAGGAGTGCTGCTGAATAAAAAGCCTGTGACTATCTAATAACACTACTGCTTATTCTAAGGGTCAATGGAGAATGAACATGACTTCCCTGGTATAAACTTTAGTGTTAGTACTTTATGGAGAGCTTAAACTAGACATTCCCACCACAGTTATCATCAGAAATTTTTTTGCCTTTTTGCTGAACGCAGACCAAAGCCAGAATGTCTCATACTACTTCCTGACTACACAGCACAGCAATACCATTCACTGTTGCTTTTTTACTTGTCATTTCAGAGTTACATCACTGATTATTTAACAGCCTTCCCTGCTCACCACCATTTCCTCATTCATTTTTCCATTTTTCATGCCTTAATGACCTTACTTCATCGGAGGAAGATGGTGACAGTGGTGAAAGCATAACTATTCAAAAGGAGGCAGGAAGATCATCAGGCTTGTCAGCTGGAGGAGATGCTGGCTTTCTAGGGGCTAGCATTTGTGGCTTTGTATCTGTCAAACTTGGTCACTTTTATGAGATTGAAAGCCTGATCTTAATCTTTTTTGCCTTCTTGCGGCTTATTTCTGAATGGTTACATTTTCATCAATATCATAATCTCTCTCTAACTTGAGTGAATTTGAGTTACCTATCCAAGGTGAAGGACGAAAAAAGGAGGTAGCGATGACAGCAAACTGTGACAGAACATACTGAAACATCTCAGCTGCCAAAAAGCCAGCATCTCCTCCAGTTGATGGTCCTGCTTCTGACTCTTCACCTTCTACACCATGTACACTGTCCTTGTGTATTGAAATTGTATGTAAGTCCCTGTATGCATCTCCCTTCCATTACATTCATTCTTATGGGAAAAAATGCTTTGCTATCTGCCGACTTGCTGATCACCTCAATTCTTCAGAACATGACATTCACGGATGGGTGGGTAAGGTTGTATCAAAGTACCCAGAAGGGAAGGATAATGGTTTTTTGACTTTGGGGTGGATGAAAATAGTGTTACACTAGTGTTTGTCACCACTCTTCTAAATCTGTGTCATGGTTTAACCCTACCCGACTACTAAGCACTGCACAGCCACTTGCTTACTCTCCCCAGTTGGGATGGAGGAGAGAATTGGAAGAGTAAAAGTGAGAAAACTTGTGGGTTGAGATAAAAATAGTTTAATAGGTAAAGCAAAAGCCACATGCACAAGCAAATAGAATTAGGAATCCATTTGCTACGTCCCATCGGCAGGCAAGTGTTCGGCCATTTCCAGGAAAGCAGGGCTCCATCATGCATAATGATTACTTGGGAAGACAAATGCCATCACTCCAAACGTCCCTCCCTACCTTCTTCTCCCTCACTTTTTATTGCTGAGCATGACAACATGTGGTATGGAATATCCCTTTGGTCAGTTGGGGTCAGCTGTCCCATCTATGTCTCCTTCCAACTTCTTGTACACCCCCAGCCTACTCACTGGCAGGGTGTGGAAGCCAAAAAGGCTTTGACTCTGTGTAAGCACTGCTCAGCTGTAACTAAAACATCTCTGTGTTATCAACACTCTTTTCAGCACAAATCCAGAACATACCAACTACTGTGAAGAAAATTAGCTCCATCCCAACCAAAACCAGCATAGTCTGCTGGTACAAGGAAGTAAGTAATCCTTTATCACTTCAAGCAAAGCGGACCAGTTCAGTTTCAGCGGACCTTCATCCAGTAAAGGTGGCGTCAGCTAACCTAACTGACTTTGCCAGGGGAGTATGGAGCACTCTTATACGTACTTCTGCAAGAACCTGTTGAAGCAGTAACCTCCAGATGGTGGGCAGTGATAACCAACTAAGGACAGTACAACTAGAGCTGAAACTTGACAGTTTCCTAAGAATTTATAGCAATGACCCTTTGAAGTCAGCCTTTTCTATTGGTAGGAAGCAGAATAAACTCTAGAGGGAATACAAATCCAATTTAGGTTGTGTGTTTTTTTCTTAATACAGTCATAACAGTCCAAATACCGGTACTGACTACATTTGCCTTCTAATGTTGAGTACCCAGCTACTATATTGACTGTTACAGAGACTCATGAATTGGGGTTTCCTTTAGCACTCGTAATAACAGTGCTGTGGGGCATCTGCTGGCTCCCTCTCCTATGGGATAAAGGAATAATATCAATTGCAAATGACTCTTTCCAAAACAGAAGAATACTTTATTTTGGGACACATAAGTAAAAGTGAGAGAAGCCACTTCCTATCATCTACTCACCAAATGTTCCTGGAGAACTCAGTATTTGTAAACATTTTTTTTTCCTATTCATATTTACACAGAAGACATGTAATTAGAGGTTAGGATAAAGAAGGCTCTAAGCAAGCAAAATAGTGCAGCAAAGCATTAGAGCCAGATTTAGTAATTCTTGCTGTATTTCTTGTTCCAAGAAATAAGCAACTGATTCTTTAACAATGTTCCACCACAGGAAGGATGCAAGAGCAACAACAGAGAATTTGGGCTGATGTCAGGGCTTTCCATGACAATAGTTTGCTTGAGATAGTCTCTCTCGCAGTTTGGTCTTATTGCAAGATTTCATCTATTACTGCTGAGAAAGAAAAGAGAACCACCCACAGACACTCTCTTCTGGGAAGTGGGCAAAATGATGGTCTGGTTTTCTTCCAGCAAATAAACCAACTGCAGCTAGATTTCAGTCAGCTGTAGAGATTTCTCACAGACAGATTCTCCCTCAAGTGGAATCAGGTTAAGTCCTTTTGTTTTTTCAGTGTTTTCCTTTTATAAACTGCATTACTTTACACAGGAAATGTTAAGTATTTATTAAATACTCCTCAAAACTGGCAAATTTGATATTTTTGTACTGAGACATACAATGACCTCTAAGTATTTAGAGTAATAAGGGCTCCATTACTTCAAATTATGAAGAGAAAAACTTTGAAAACATGGTATCCAAGAGAGAGGTTATGGAAAGCGTGATGCGGGTGCCTCTAAGTAGCTCTGCAAGGAGGTTATTCAAGCTGAGCTGATCTTTTTAATGTTCACTCTGGATTAACATTGCTATTTGGAAGTAGATGTTGTACAGAAGTCCTTCTGGCTCTTCCTCATGTTCCCCAGTACTCCAGGGAAGATTTATTAGTTAATGCAGAATCCCAGACTAGGACTGGCTTAGAAATTCACACAATGGAAGGCATGACTGAATAAGCCTCCTGGGAACCTAAAAACCAAAGGAGATGAGCACAGAGGTCTCCTGTAGAATGACTCTCTCCTGGGAATCCAGAAGAATTAATGCTGAGATTGACCTATTAGACCCCAATGCAACCAAACTGGACTCATGTAGAACCTTTCTGTATTGATAAAGCCCACATCTGCAATATCCTTCTCTAACTGTGTATGAAACCAGCTCAAGGTTCAGCTGAGCTAAATCTGTAACCATGGTGGTGCTGAAAGTCAAACAACTGCATTAGTTCATGTGAGTGCTGTGCCAGAAATAGGGTGGCTGTTAATGACACCAGCTCTGCATCTGGTTCATGGTTAAAATCTCTGCCACAAATAACCACAGGAACTGAAGGCTGCATTCAGTAACGAGTATTTAACATTTTTATGATGAACTTTAAAATATTACTGATGTTTCACTGAAGTTCATGCATGTAAAAGCTACAAAGTCAAAAGAACTCAAGACTTACATGTTCTAGGAGAGACCAGCAAGAGCCGTCTACAAAAGCAAGACACAGTGAAGTCAGCTTTATATAGATATGGCAAGAAAGAATGAATATATACATCAAATCACCTCTTACTTATCTTTGAGTAGTCTCTCTGGGTTGTAGATTAGCTATACCATAGACAAGTTCCAGACTGATTGAAACTACCAGGATTTATTAACTAAGGACAGAAATGTACTAGCATGGCTACACTGCTGCTAGGACAAGTTTTGAACTGGTTAATCCCTGGAGTTCCAGAGACTCACAGAGCTCCAGAGAGCTTGCTATTGCCCCAGACAATCCTTTGCAAGAATTTTCTTTTAACAAGAGATTATAAAAACAGACTTTATGTAGCTATTGTATATGAACAATACATGTCAGCAGATGGAGAGGAAAAAAATTATCCTGACAGAAAACAGTTATGATGGAAGAAAGTGAAAGACAAGCAACAAAGGATAACCAGGTAGAGGTGTGTTATTTTGCTTATTAAAAAAAAAAAAAAAAGAGAGAAAAAATGCTAGGGGGGGAGAAACCATAAAGCGATGAGAAAGAAACTTCACATTTTTTAAGACTTTTTCCCTATAGGAGTAAAAAATATTTCAAGTAATGTTTGATTCAAATGGAAGGCCCATAGTTCTTAATAAAAAAAAAAAAAAGCAGCCTTTTTTTTCCAATGAAATATTTTTAATTTAAGGTAAACTGAACTGCTCTAATCTTTAACAGAAAACCCTTATTAGGGACACACAAGCTGATATCCTTCTCCACACCCATGAAGACCAAACCAAAGCAGTTCAGGATGGTTTGTTATGAGATCATAATCTAAATACACTTTCCCCAAAGATCCTCCATCTCAGGTCTTCCCTCCTTCACATTCTAAACTTGGGAGTGAAAAATTCCAAGGGGTTTTTTTTGGCATCTTTTCCTACCTTTCCTCCTTTCACACATGTTGCTCTCTCTTTAATGAGATAAAACACAACTCTTAAATGGATCTTTGAAGAATGATGTAGTGCTGTCTTTCTAAAGGACTTTCACTGTCTTCCTTATCCAAGTAAATCTAAATGCTGTTGCCAGTTATTTATTTGGGAATAACTCAAAATAGAATGATTCAGCTCATGCAGCTGGCATAGATTCAGCAAAACTGATAGGCTGAACTTGATCAGATTTTTATCAGTTAAAATGTATTAAGTTTTTTAAAGCATAAAAAAAATATTGCCTAATATAGGTCAGTGCAAAAGCCCATGTAATGACAAGGAAAAGTTATTTTTGGGTATTAATGTATTGTGTATCAATTCTAGATTTTCCTTGTTTAGCAAAAAACAGAAGAGACATGCCACAGCACTTATGCATGAAGCTAGAGCAAATGCTCTTTAAACAAAAGAATCAGCATGAGAGCTCTGAGCATATTCTAAAACTAAAATAATTAAAAATGCTCTTGGAGTCTTAAATATTTATTTTAAGGCTGAACCTAATTCTAGTTTTCAGATACTCAAGACTGTTTACCAAATAAGGCAGCAGATTTCTTGGTTTCTTTGAGATAAAAGACATTTATTTCAGTACTATTTAACAGTAAGTTGATCAACCAAAACTTGACATATTCAAAGCCAGCTGTTCAGAATTATACTCCACAACTTTTTGGATTCCAACAAGAAAGGTAGGAACAAAAGATTTTTTTTCCCAATAGTTACTACAGAATAGCAACTGTTTAAATTTAAAAGCCAACAGATTTTAATTATGCCAAACCACCCAACCCACAGCATTAACCACCATTTTATGAATCAAATTCAATCTATAAATATAAACTAAACTCTAGAAAAATTAATCCATATAATTACAGAAAAGGCTTTTACAATAATAAAACTAAATTGGTTCTGTTGAAATGACCAAGAAAAAGTTCTAGGTATTCAGGCCTTGATAAAGACTTTGGAGCTTTTAGCTATGGGACCAAGAAAAAGAGTTTTCCACATTATCTCACCTAACGAGCTAAAGAGAGAAATATGTTCCTGGGTTTTCAGGATTTTAAAGATAGTTTATGGATAGTTACACAATAGTAGCTGGATATTTGCATCCTAGAAATCCCAGGAAATACTTCTAGAAATCCTAAGGTTTCCCAGAAAAAAGTTCTCTTTGTCATGGAGGAAGAGCTGAAGAGTCCAGCCTAGGGTAGAACATTAAGTTCTGCAACTGAATTCCCTGTTCAGGGAGCTCCTCCACAGACATCAGAACTGCTGGACTGATATTGTCAAACAAGGTGAAGACACACAAGTGCAGAAAAGAGTCAAACAGGCTGAAGAGAGTGCAGAAGCTGGGGAGAACGGACATGCTAGCTAATTGTCTTAATTCTGATGTAGACTTATGCACTGGGGATAAGGAGAAGCATTAAGGATAAATGATTTCTGCATTTCTGTTTGATAAAGATGGCCATGTCAAATGGCAAGTAAATATCTCAGGAAGGAGACAGTCCTCAGTATCCATAAGATAACTTGATTATGGTTCAAATTCCTAAGATCGTAGGATATTGCACTTGAACAACATGATGAGGGTGAGGATGACTAGACAGATATCTGAAATGTGGAAAAGCCAAAGCAAAATGACAATATTAAACTACAGGAAAGAACAATTTCACCTCTCTCAATGAAATATGAGAAGGAGTACCCTTTTATTGCTGCAACAAGATGATGTCATGGGCCACATGTTCAAAGATTGGTCACACAATTGTTCAAAGAATTCAAAAATTCAAGAGTTTTCTGAATCTGTGTAGGTTCATTCTCTGAAGGTCTGTGAAATCATACATTCAAATCCCAAAGAAACATTAGTGGAAAATATTGAACAGAGTATATTTGACTTCACCTGGAACATAGCCTAATGCATCTATCTGTATTTCAATTGGTGTTTTGGATTTTAGGTGACAGAGAGTTAGTTAAACTTAGTTAAATGCAGGAAAGAGTTCCCCATGAAAATAAGAAAGAGAGAAGAACACGTCTTTCAGTTTTAAGACCCTTTGAACACCAGTTTAGCAACTGTATTAAGTCTTTGGATTCAGACAGACGTGCTCTTCAGCTACAATTGTATAAGCTGTCAAATTTTTTGGTAAGACCTCTGAAAACAAAGCCCTGACCATTAGAAGTTGTGATGAACTGTCACAAAAAAAGTGGTTTTCTCATTTTAACTTAACTAGACAGAACAACTAGTTATTGAGGAAATACTCTGGGAAAACAGAATAGAGTTAATGAGGCAGTTGATAAAAAGTTAAAACAATACAATACAGGTTTTTCAAATTATAAAACCCAGGCCTGGGTAGTCAGTCAATTCCCTTTATTGGCAAAGCTTTCCTAAGGCTAATTTTGAAATTCATCCATAAGTGTTCCATTTAGCTACATTGCAAGAGAAAAGAAAAATAAATAAAAAGAAAAAAACCCCACAGCTTTAACAGCTGAGTCATGAAGATATGCTCTCAGAGAAGTGTAGAAGGTTCATGCTTGATTCCTGAACATGTTTCATTGTAAGAATGAGATACAAAGAACAAATTGTATGGACATTTATATAGTAGTTGGCAAGGTCTCACAGCATCATTTATGTATGATTGGTTTAATTTACATAGTTTTACCTGTTGCATTCACTTCCATGGCCCATAGATAATGACCTGAAATGGCATAAACATATACTTTCTGACTTTACAATAGAGCAACTACTTAGCAAGCAAAATATAACTTCTGTGCTGGGCAAGACCTAATGATTTATTCACCACAATTCCTTCTTTGGATAGTAGTTGACATCTAGTACTTCAGGGAGAAGCAAAAATTTATCTGCCCAGAATTAAATTACCTAGCTATAGGCCTTTTTAGTCAGCACTTTGTCCAGTCACTTTAAAAGTTCAGCCTGTTCCTAACTTTGGGATGTCCTTCAGATCTCCATTCCATGAATTAAACATTTCATTTTCTACTAATGTGTTAAAAATCATCTGGGTATTTTGTGGAGTGACCCCTTCTTCTAAACTTTAATTACTGTATTATTACACATGAATGAAAATTAGACTCATTTACTATGCTTTTCATATTCGTTATGTATCACATTGATATATGTATCACATGCTATAACAATTGATTACAGTCCTTGGAAATTCCACAGCATTTCTAAATTATTAATTCAATAAAAATGATTTGCAAATGTGTTTATCATCCACTGATTTGTTACATAGACTTGTCTGAATTTTAAAAATGTTGAGCACCTGCAGCTCCTACAGACTTCAGAAATCATAAGCAAGCTTCATTTTTTTCCCTCCAAAGACTAACATCCACACAGTGAAACTTGGCGTATTTGTTTTCCCAAAGTTTGTCACTATGTGTTAAAGGAGATAAAATAATTATCTTTCTAAACCAGCTAAATTTAGGGTAAAATCTTTGACAGTTCTCAAAATGTCTGAATGGCTTTCAAGGCAACTGTCACATCTTGTCAAGTTTCAGAGTTGGTTTTCATATTGTGGCATTTTTCTGTGCATCTTCTGCTTAATTGTAGGAGGTAGGTGATGAAGTTATTTGCTAAACAGAATGTTTCTTAAGAAGTTGTATCAAAGATACAACTCAATTACTTGGCAATAAAATGGTTATTTGACATCATCAGTGTGCAACACTTAAGGACTAATTTAGTTTCCAAGCAGCTATCTACACAGAGTAAACATTTAACAAAGGTATTAGTTAATTGTTTTTCTACCCATCCCATTTGAAATACCACCTTGAGCCATAAACAGCTACAGTCTAAAGGTTATATCAATTGGGAAGTAGGTATCAAGTTAAAAGTCAGGTCCTCCTCATTTTGAGGCTGAATGGTGCTATATGTAATAAAGAAAATCTGCAAGAGGTTTGGTAGATTGTATTTACTTTTTTTTTTTTTTTTACATTTTCTGAATTTTAAATTTCTTGATTTGGAAAACTAGACTGTTGTCCTTACAATAGATGTGAACAGAACACTAGAAACGCAGAGGGGGAAGAAGGGGAGTCGGGACAGAGCTTGCCACTACTAACCAGAAAATATGGAAAAAGAATGTGTCATTAATAATTAGAAATGAGATGATGGATGCCACTCAAAAACTACATGACAGGAATTGTCTTTTTGTGTGTTAAAAGAGTTTGTCAAGCAAGACATCCAAAGACCTGGAAGCAAACCAGAATATACCAGATTCCTAGTTGTGCACAATGTCACGTATCACTTCACTGATTTTCACTGGTAGATTCAGTAAAACATTTGACACTCAAAATACTCCCAGACAACTGGTGGCTTTAGAAGAGGGCTAGGACAGTACGTGTCCCATGACAGACAGCATGTTGCACTGGCAGATGTTAACAGGCGACTTGAAAATTCAACTCCCTCTCACCGATATTTTTGTACCTGAGTAGGATCTTCATGTCAGGAAGATTGCCTAGTTACTTTGTAGAAAGCTAGGCACATAGTCAGGATCAATTTTTAATACTCAGGTTAAGAATATTCACAAAAGCTAGATTCAGGCATGGAAAATTGCTTGCTTTAATTGATGAAGAGAAAGATATATTTGCAGAGTTGAATTTCAAGTTTTACAGACAATTCAAGACATAAGACACTTAATACCCCCTTGATTCAATTTTTTTTTAATATATATTCCTTTTTTTTGTAATGATTAAAGTCTTTACTTCCCATTTGAGAGTCTAAGAATTCTGCCAGCATGGATGCAAGGGGTTTTATTGCATTCTGCAACCAGCTGTGATCTGTGATTCTATTAGAAGGAGAGTCAAATGTCTTTTGTCTGGTCCTTGTACAGCACAATTCTTACATTTTTTTCCACCCAGATTTCTTTGTTTCCATTTTCACTAATATTGTCATCTCCAGAGAAAGCTTAATAAATACAAGATGTCTTACACAGATAAATTTATGTTGAGTTGTGCTGGTTTCCCCAGATATCTGGGATATAAAAAGAGAAAACTACCTAGCAATTCTTCTTAGCACAGCCTTGAAAAACTCAAGGCACAGATCATCTGCAAACTGCCATAAATAGGCAGAAGGAACACACTACAGAGGGAGCATTCTCTTACCATCTATGCCATCAGTGTGATAAACATAGTTGTGCAAGAGGGAACAAAGCTCAAAGCTCCAAGTTTACTGCAGTATCACATGTGCTGAATTTCATATGGGAGAAACTATGCCACCCAGTGGAAGTTTAAAATTAAAGAAGGAAAAGTGCTGGGGCACAAGAGGGGCAAAAATAATTCCCTGATTATTTCAAATCCAGAAATGAAACTCATTTAAAAAATTGTTTAGCTAAACAATTTATCAGTAAGAGTTAAAAAATTATGTGATCAAACTACTATGATACGCAGAGCTGATTTTCATAGATACCAGCCAAAAAAAATCTTGTTAATTAAGCCTTCCTAGTGACAACTAACTGGAACTTTGACTGAAGTGCAGTCTGACCTGCTGGAATATGGTGCAGCATCTGTTAGCCTGGAATTTCTCTTTCAAGGAAATACCTGGAGCAGAGAGAGAGAGAGAGAGAGAGAGAGAGAGAGAGAGGACTAAATGAGTTGGGTTCCTTACACAACACAGAATCAAGGTATAGTTTTAGGGCAAGCCCAGACCCAGCAGGACACAAATCCATCCAGGGCCACCAGACATATCCAATACGACATGCTAAAAGTAACAGTCTATACAAATACAAAATATTTTTATAAAATATAATATAATATACTTTTATTTTTATAAAACCACCAATTTTATATAAATATGAAATATTTAATATCAAATTATTATATTTGATAATTACTTACATTGGTAGAGTTCTAGGGAAAAATTCTTGAGTATCATACTGCAGAGGAAAGTAATTTTTTGATTTCAAAGGCTACAAACTCTTAGTTCCTGAAGTAACATTCTGAAGAATTTGTTTCTTTTCAGCTTGCCCACATTTTTCTCTTCTTTTCCTTTTGCAATTATTTTGGTTTTTTCCTCTTTCCTTTTAAATTTTAAATGTGCACAGTTTTACAATGTAATGAAGCCCTTCCAGAAAGTCTTCACAGGTATTTGGGTGAGGCTGCTGTTAAAGGATCTGTGAAATGGTAGTCATCTAAAAGGGAAAGTCCCAAACCAGGAAATATTTGTTACATATACAAAATGAAGTATTTTGTAAAATAGTTATTTCTTATTAGTATGACCCGGAACTTTCTTTTTTCCCTTTAATAAATGGCTAATGTAATGATGAAATTTAGTATTATGGTTTAAAATTAAACCTTAATATTGGGAAAACAAGTTACAGAAAAGTTGACAGAGATAACTGTGTTTCACAAGAAAGGCAGCCTACCTAAGTTGTCACCTCAGCAGAGTAACTCACTGAACCTTAAGGTAAAGACAGAGAACAAGCAAATGCTTTGAAGAAAAGCACTCCAATGAAAATGTATGCAAAATATTTTATACAGACAAAATAGTTAGGTCTGAAATCTCTGTATTTCATTTTCTCCTGTCTCTCTTGCTTTACAGTCAACTATAATCATATTGAAAAAACTTTTTTTCCTCAAAGCACTTAAAACCCCAACAGTTTACATTTTATTTGGACATATTTTTCATTTATCTGTCACATTCACTACTAGCTTATAAGACGCTACTGTCAGTGCCCTTGTTATCCATACAGTTAGAAGAACTGCTATTTCAAAATCATGCAACATCCAAAAAGCACCATTTCAGGCTCTTGCTGGTATTTGCTTTTTCTTCATATTCAGAATCAAATGTATTCCCCTAATCCTGTCATGCCACACACAGTGTACTGGTGTATTTATTAAAGCATCACAGTGAGCAACCAACACTTTCGTATTTTAATGCAAATTACCTACACACTCTCCCAAATGTTGCCTGCCTCATAGACAAAATGTTGAAGATTACGTGATATATATAACTAGAAGGCACTCTGAGTGCTGAATATCCTACATTACAGTTGTTGTACCTGGCACTTAGTTTCTTTCCATTATAGTCACAAAAGTCCACTATCATTTTTTACATAATATTTAATATAGACTATGATTTTGATTATTCATATACCTTATGAAGAGACAAGTGGAAAAGCTCAATGATAATACAAAAAACTTTAAAAAATAAATGTATACATTTGAGCCTTCTCTTTTACACATTAAATTACATTCAAAGTTAATTTCACAGTATTAACTCTTTAGCTTTTCTAAAGTCACATTAAAAAAGTGTACTTTCACATTTTATTAAAAATATCATCCCTTAAATCAATACAGGTAATTACTGGAATCAGGGAACCAGTATTAGAAGAAGTGAGGAAATTATGTCAAAAGGTTGATACTACAAATCAATGGTCATTGCAGTTATTATAGAATTCAGTTTTAAATTTTAAATCTTTTCAGATTAAAAGAAGAGACAGTGTTAAAAATATAAATATTTTATATAACTTTATTATCAAGTTTGCCACGGGGTTCTACTAGGAGTGAGTACAATTTTGAAATTTTGATCTTTTTCTTGGACCTATGGTTGCATTAAAACAAGAAGTCTTGAAATTAGTATAGTATGGAATAGCATCATACTTAAACATAAAGTACAAACAGAGATGCCTGGACGCTTTGGGTGTAGCTGCACTGTTTCCTGCTCCAGTGCCCATGGAAATGTTTTCCTGTTTTCCTTTCTATCTAGTTAAGGGATTTTGTTCCTGTACTCCTATGTCTCCAAGGTATATACAGAATATGTAAGCTGTTGTTAAACCTGGTGCCAATTAAATTATCGTGGTTTAAAAAACTTCCCCAGCGTTTTTGGACAACTGCTTCATTAATGTATGTCCATACCATAAACCAGAAATAGTTGCATCAATTTTCCCAGCTACGCCGGTCTTAATTTCCTCTATTTTTCTCATGGGTTACTTAGAAGATGAAGGATTTCACATGATGGCTTCTTACCTGTATAAAGTTGCAACCAATTTCCAAGTCAAGTTCCAGGTTGGGAAATAACTCTTCAGCAGACTGCAGTGATTTCTGTGTTGCTAAAGACAATCTTAAAGTCAAACCAAAGATGACAGGATTTTCTATGGTATGTTTTGTATTAGCAAACAATGCACCACTATGGAAATAACAAAAGTTACTTTTGTAGGAGCTCATCTTTCCTCACAACATTTCAATTGTTTTTTATACAGATTCTTTTCTCACCTTACCTTTTCCAAAGTTCCAACTTTTAGGATGCAAATGGACAGTAGAGAAAAGGAGAGATCAAATGGTACTTCTCTAACCCCAGTGAACATGTCTAGAGAAAAAAAATTAATGAAAACGTATTTGCTATTTCTCTCTGGCAGCTGATTCCCACTTTCCTGCAGAGATCTGATATCTAATATTCCCTTCCTAGATAACGGAATGTTTATTCCCCTATCTGCCATACTACAAATTACTTACCTCCAGTTTTCCATCTCTCCCCTCCACTGTGCATGCCTGCAGTCTTACCAGTGCCCAACTTCAAGGATTCTTTCTCTCCTACCTGCAGAGAGTATCACAGACAGTACTCCCCCATGGAAAGAAATAGTCTTTCTGAAAAAGTGGTGTGAGAGGATCAGATTTTTATTTTTACTGCTACTGAGAAGAAAATGTGTGGTCACGTTCTTTTTCACCATTACTCCCTTTCCACCAAAGACAGAATGGGTGACTTGTGCAGACACACACTTGTCAGTTATTCTACAGTTTATATTTATTACAAAAAAACAGCTTTGAAGTGTAAACTGTTCTGCTGTCTCAGTGGGTGGAAACTGAGACACCAAAGACAAAGTCAACATTAGATTACTTAATGCATAAAGCAAGCACATAAAAAGAAGAGGTTTTATGAAGACCGTCAGAAAGCCTAACATATGCACTGGACCGGAAACGTGCATGGGAGAAGGAATGTATAAAGGGATACCAAGCCAAGGTCTCCTGCTTCAAAGGAATGGTTAATAGTGAGCTCAGCCTTGAAAAAAATCTAATGAATAGACAACTGAACAGTTGTTTGCCTGTAAATTATCTAAACCCTGAACATACCTGTTAGAAGCAGTACAAAGGGTGAGAAGGGCTGAGCTCAACTATTTGGATTTTGTTGGGTAAATGCTATGAGCACGACAGTGGCTTCTTGTTATTTTGAGCACGTAAAGAAAGGAACTGAATCTCTTTGGGTAGCGAAGTTGGTATGGATGATAATAGAGATGTTATTTCACTGCTATTTGGAACACATGGGGTCGCACAAATATATCTGCTCTGTTTTTAAAAAGCTAGGAATATTTCTGACAAATGGCTAAAAGGACATCAAATTAAAAAACAAAACCCTGCTTTACAGCAGGATCCAAACTAGTCAAAGGAACAACCTAAGGGGAAAATAAGGAAACTCTAATCTGCTAACTAGAGCACTATATTTCAAGCCAGAACACAGTTTTGGATGAATGTTAAAAGTACGTAAAAGTTTTGTACAAGAAAGTAAGCTACTTATGTACTTCACGTGAACCTAACTGAGATTTTAATGAACTGAATGACACTTGCATAAATAATTTAATGTAAAGTATAGTAAGATTAAAATAAGAAAGGAGCAAAGCTGGCTAAAAAGGCTTCTGGTCTCCAAGCCTCACCCCTGCTGTTTGCCCTCTCTCCTCCATGCAGATCTGAAGGGAGTAAGTGCAGTGAGTTGGGCTAGGGAACTGATCTGGAAAAAAAATGAGAAAACATTCTAAAACTAAAAGGCAGAAATGCATCAGGGAAGATAACTGTCCTAAGAACAGGTAGATCTACATGTCAGCAGACATAGTTGTTCTGTTCTCATCAAAGCAGAAACTTTAATTTTTTGCACACATCACTCACTCACTCAGCACAATGCAAAACCATTACTACCATTCACAGACTTGTACAGCTTATTAAGAGAAGACCCTTGTTCTGTAAGGCTCTGAAGAGAGAATGAAAGAACTGCTCAGTATGGTCCATTATTTATTCCAAGGCCAGGTCTATCTTTTACTCTTTTGTAAGGATGGTTCTACAAGGATATACTATACAGGATATGTTATTCCAGCAAAAGACGTTCTTACTTAATCTGTCTGCAACAATAAAAAGAAAAAGCCCTATTATACGAACAAAACTACATACAGGAAGCAGTGTGGTTTTGGCACTGTAACTGCAGCTGTACCAGTGGTTTCTGCTGATGTAACAGTGCTGTTCAGTGACATGATGAGGCAATCTCATGAAAAGACAGAACTGTATGACACTGAACTCTGAGAGGCTTGGTGCCATGACCACTTCCCTGGGGAACCTGTTCCAGTGACCAACCACCCTCTCAGTGAAGAACCTTTTCCTAATGTCCAATGTGAACTTCCCCTGACGCAGCTTCATATCATTTCCTCGTGTCTTGCTGCTGGTGGCCAGAGAGGAGATCAGCACCTCCTCATCCACTTCGCACCTTGAGGAGGAGGCAGACCACGATAAGGCAAATTTCTTTAAAAGTGAACCACACTCCAGTTCATAAAATGACAAGTTCAGCCATTTACCTTGTTATATCCTCTGTGTCTTTAACAAAGCACTCCTGCAGCTACTCTCAAAGGAAAAGCACACAAATTATCTTCCTGATGCAGTCTTTTCAGTCAGATATCTATAACTGGAAATAGGACCTGATGGTGCTTTTTGTTCTTTAGATGTCCCAGATGAAAACAATCTGCTGTTTCAGATTTAAAATTCCAAAAAATACAATGGATATGCATAAATTCTTAAAAGTATTGGCATTTTTTTTTCAAAGGGACATATATTGCCTTCATGTGCAGACGTGTTGAGCCAGGACTTCTCAAAATCCAATTCTTCTCAGATTACCTTTAAATGTGTTGATTTTTTTTCCAAAACAGTGTATGTGAGTAAAATCTCAAGGGAAAGAAAAGGTGTGGGAAGTATGCAAGGAACCAATTGTTCTTCCCTGAATCCACCCCCCAAAAAAATCCTTGTTTACCTGTTCCCTCTTGAAATAAAAGAGTGGATATTTGTATCTACTCCAAACATGATACATGATAGTATCAATAAATGCAGTAGACAGACAGAAACAGTTTCTCAACACAACACAGTAAGCACGTCAATCGCTAACAGGCTTCCAAATACATTCTCCAAATCTCCCAAATTGGTTTGCTTTGCTAACCATCTAGATAATTTTTTTTTCCAATGGCTACTATTATAAATTTTCTCAAGAAGTCAAATAATTTGTGGATCACAATTACACAAGACTGATATTGATGGATGACTTAATTTTATATTCTTAAACATAAAAATTGATTTGATAAAGTGTATTGACTCTTTAAGCAAGGGGGGAGTTTGACAAATTTTAAATTAAAAAAATGAAATTTATCAATAGTGCTTTCTTTCTCCAACTCATTGCTTTTCTGTACACCTTTGTAGTCTCTAGATAAGTCATTTATATGCCACAAATGAAGTAGGATTGAGTATATGATTGCTATGAATATGCCATGAGTATAAATGATCTGCATTGATTCAGAGCCACAACAACCCTTCCCATGAAAAGTTCCTGTAACGATGAAGAGTTCTCTTCTGTCAGTACAGATTATTGTTGAAAACTTTGAAGAAAAGATTCAGAATGGTGGGACACTGGTGTGATAATCAAGAATAAAATGTGAGTTTGCAAAGAACGGTCTTTGTGGTTTCAGCAGAGAACGATAAAAAGCTTTCAAAACTAGCTAAAATATTATATAAAAACAGTTGTTTTTCAAAACCAGCTTCTTATATTGTCACACATCCTGAAATTTTCTGGATATCAGTTTTGTATTCTTTATGAGTAAGAACTTGTCTGAGGCTGACTGTGCTTTATATTGTTTTTACTGTAATGCCAACATAGTGTTCCAGCAAGAACATGGGATGTTGAAAGACAGGATTACTTCAGTTACATACTGGGGAAAGAATAGACCAGCACAGAAAATGGTGATATAGCAGCCGTTAAGGTGATTTTACATCACCCTAAGACATTAAACAAATAGTTAGAACACTGGCATGTTAATGGAAAATTGTTTAAGTTAATAGAAAGAAAAGCTATTAAAAACCTCATAATGTCAAGAAATTTTTTAAGCTCTTAGTGATGGGAAACAGAATCATCTGGTGGAATGCAAACAAATGTTTCTGTCAGCTATAAAGAGATCTGGTCTCCATTACCAAGGCTGTCATGACATTGTATTTGTGAGGTGGACTTTTAAAGAAGTCTGGTGTCTTTGTCAACAACATGTGCCTGTCTGAACTGCAGGTACCACCTGGATCAGCTCTATCCCTCTGCAGTGTCCATGCTGCTTTTGATAGAAAAGAATGTTGCTCTTTTAATCACATTGCCTGTATTACTGAAACCTTCGACTCTGAATGATATATGCAGTAATGCAGAGCCCTTGCAACCAGAGGTGAGTAAGATCAGTTAGGGCCAACCTTCTCTCTAAATTCCAAGTCTGTCTAAACTGACTGCAACACCAAGGATCCACAAAGCAAAGGAAAGCAGTGAAGAGTGTAAGTTTCTAAGGTATACTAAAATCTGTGAGAGTTCTCTCAATTCTTTTAATGAGATGTGTTTCATCACAGACTCTGCAAAGTTCTGTCATTTTTTTGAGGCTTCAAAAAGTTATAGAGGAGATAAGAGTGGTGGCAGCAACACAGGCAGCATCTTCCTCAAAATTTTAATATGCAATGTGCTCTCTACTTGTTTAATTTTGAAAAATGCTGCAACAGAACAAGTGCCATTTGTGATATATGGTAACATGAGAATGTCCCTGGAAATGTGGACCTTCACACACACAGAACTGGAAAAAATAAAGCTTCTGCCTCCTCACAAATTCAACTTTATAAGTGTATTTAAAGAAAAGAAAACAGAACAACAACAAAACACTCAAGCAGACTCTAATGTGGTTTAGATCTAGTAAATGTGCAGCCATAGATGAACCGACCCAAGAGAAACCCTTGTTTGGGAGAGAAGAAACAGAATTAGTTTCCTGTGTCATGGGCCACAAACAGACTAATCCTGAAACCACAGGATCACTAGACTGGTTGAAACTTAAATAGGTGGAACCAGCTGCTATGGCCAGAGCAAGAATCAGCAGATAGAGGACAAAGAGTGAACCTGCTCCTTTTGGCAATAGATCACTCTCATATTGTTTTGCTGTAACGTGAAACCACAACCTCGGCCTGCAGGACATCACGTAAAAAATTACAATAGTGCCATAAGAGCCTCTTTACCTCTCTAGAATTATATCACCTTTTCTGAAAAGGAGATTGCAGGGAGAAGATAGAATCTGAAAAGAGCAAGAGCAAATAACCCACTTCTGTATTCCCCTGAGCTAGAGACCAGAGGCAGCATCCTCCTGTCCACAGATTGAGGTGGGATACTGTAATACAGCTAAATCACAACATGAAACAGTAATAAAACTGATCCAGCCTTTCCCTTATTTTCAATACGAAGCTGCCTCTCTCACTGCAGTGGTACTGCTCACAGCAGAGCAAGTAGCCTGATAAACTCAGAAAACCATGGTACCTGGCTGTAGTACACCAGAGCCTTCATCTCCATATGCACTGATACCAGCTCTACTACAAATATGACCAATCTGACGTGAGTGAAATTTGTAATTAAAAAATAAGATGCTCTCTGGCTTTTTAAAAAATCTGGTTATTTTGTGGGGAAGTATTGTGCTGTGTACACTACACACCCTAATAAAATGCTTAGCTTTTAGGAAGAAATGAAGACCCTGAGTGCTTAATTTATTTTGCATATGATTCTGAAATGTAAAGGTAATAAAAATAAAATTTAGAAATCACCTTTAAGTATAAAAATAAAACGTTAACCTTAATAATATCTAAAACAATTTAAACGTTAGTTGTTTTTTTAAAGTTAACTCATCCCCAGCTTTCCCTACACGCAGTCAACAGACTTTAAGGTTTTTTTCTGCAGATCCTGCTCTCAGTGACTACATAGCTATTTCTTTCTCAAATCCCCTGGATTTCTGGTTGCACTGATGCTATTTCCCTGCTTGATGTGGCCTTCCAGATTGTTTCATGTTGTGCTGTACACAGCAGCCATGTCTCACAGTCCTGTAACAGGCTGGATCTACAATCACCCTTATTTCACTCTCATGTTTAGGTGTTCTGGGTTTCCATGTACAGCTGTATTTAGAATCATAGAATGGTTTGGGTTGGAAGGGATCTTTAAAGGCCATGGAGTTCAACCCTCCACCCCTGCAGTGAGTAGGGACATCTTCAGCTAGATCACGTTTCTCAGAGCCCCGCCCAACCTGACCTTGAATATTCCCAGGGATGGGGCATCTGCCACCTCTATGGGCAACCTGTGCCAGTGTTTCAAAACTCTCATTGTAAAAAATTTCTTCCTTATACCTAGTCTAAATCTACCCTTTTTTACGTCAAAACCCATTATCCCTTGTTCTATCACTACAGGCCTTGTTAAAAGGTTTGTTCCCATCTTTCTTACAGGTCCATTAAATATTGAAAGGTCACCATAAGGTCTCCCCCGAGCCTTCTCTTCTCCAGGCTGAACAACCCCAACTCTCTGTCTTTCCTCATAGCAGAGGTGTTCCAGACCTCTGATCATTTTTGTGGCCCTCCTCTGAATCCACCACGTCTATGTCTTTCCTGTGCTGAGGACTCTAGAACTGGAGACAGCACTCCAAGTGGGGCCTCACCACAGCAGAGTAGAGAGGCACAATCACCTCCCTCGACATGCTGGCCATACCTTGTGATGCAGCCCAGGACACGGTTGGTCTTCTGGGCTGTGGGTGCATATTGCCAGCTCATGTCCAGCTTTTCACCCACCAGTACCCTCATGTCCTTCTTGCTGTAGGTGTTGGTGTCAGCAGCATGTTACTAATAAACTCCCTCATGTAACAAGCCATGTCCTGACAGACCCCTGTGCAGGGTGGGTGCATTGGGACATGACTGGTTTTCAGTTGTGTGGAGCAACCTCTTACTTTTGCAGTTCCTTGTGTTCACAGGTCTGACTTTTGTAGACCTCCTAATTCCAGGTTGCACAATGCTGCCAGGCAACTCCAGTACCTCTCACATTAAGAATCACTGAATTTCCTAAACCTTTTCTGGTTTTGTTTGGGTTTTTTTGCACTATGTGCCTAGCCTTCAAGTTTAATCCAGCTGTCCTTTCTATATCTAGCATCCTCCCCCATGCCACCTCAAAACTCGGTCTTTGATTAGCCATAACCCTAACCTGGTGATCCTCATGAACTCCCACTTTGTGTTTGGGTTCATGTTGGAGACAGTCCAGGAAGGGTTTGATCCTGGTGGTGCTTTCTTACTCTCCTTTACAGAAGTTGCAAGCCAAGATCCATAACTGTTGTGGTGTGCTGGGGTGAAAGTGGATCTGTAATAATAGTATTTGGGTAAGTGTACCAGTGGGCTGATAACTACTGTTGATCTGACAAGTATTATTAGAAGACAGTTTATGCAATTTTAACAGGCCTAGTAATGCTTTTTTCATGATTTTTCTCATTTTCAGATATCTAACAGATGTGTAGCATCTTACATATTGATAAAATTATGTGCCCGTTGTCACAAAATATTCCAGAGTGAGATCTGAAATTCCAATTACTATCTCCTAATTCACAAACTAGTGAAACACATTGGAGTTTATGCATAGCCACGTGTTCTTGTCCTAGTTTTTAACTTGCTGTGCGTGCTATAGCAGTGGCATTTCTTGTACTTGGGACACAAGAAAAGTTTGAGAGAAATAATAGAAAGCAGATTCTCATTATAACATGTAGTTACATCATTTCCTCAGATTGTATTTCAGTAAAATGCTGTAAATTCCTTGTTTTCCCATAAAAATCTTTGTATTATATCAGTATCGTGCCTCTGACCCATAAAAATTATTTTTAGATTAAAAGGATACTAGTTTTTCCTGGCATCAGCAATTCCTAGGGCCCTTTGTAAGAAATACCAAGTTATGCTTGTCCCCTTCTTGTGTCCTGGCCTCAGAAGTTGCCTGCTACAAGATCTTTTCCATGTGAAAAAACTCTTACATGACTTCATTACCAGCCAGGACTGCAAGAAAATAACAAACACATACCTATATTCCTGTATTTGGTTACTTCTAGCAACACCATGAAAAAAGTCACTGGTTAAAAATTGCTTTTAACAGTATAGTAGCCTCGTCTTGTTTCTTCAAAACTGAGTCAGTAAAAACCCCTTGGCTCTCTGCTATGCTTTTGTGACCCCAGGCAGACACACTTTAGTGCCTTTAAGGTGGACACTTATTGAAAAAATTTCTACTGCACAATTTTGCTTTTGCGTGAGAAGCTGTGAATTCTGTTGATAGCACATTCATCAGGGATGAGTTAATCAAGGACTTAGCTACTGCTCTGGCAATCTGCTTAAAGAAGAAAAAGTATGAGTGTGGGAACAAGTGGAAGTTATACAACTACCTTGGTGCTGCTTACACCATTGAACTTAAGAATCTGATAGAGTTGTCTGACTGGTGGAAGCCACTGAACCTGCAGAGGCAGCATAAATTTGGTACCTACAGTTAAACAGGACAAATACTTTTCCTCCATGTGAAGGTAACATTAGCATAATGTGGCTGTGATAAGGTCCCACATACTTTATTGCTCTTCATTTTTTTTTTTTTTTTTTTTTTTAAACTGGATTGCTCAGAATTGTCCTGCAGGAAGCAAGAGTACCAGCAAGCACAGAAAGACTAGAAAGGTCTCACTGTGATAGGAGGACTTATTCTTGCTACAGCTTTCCTCTGCACCCCAAACACATTCCCTTACGTGCTCTCTCTTGACATTTTCAGGCCCAAGGGGGTCCGATGGAGTGTGAGTGCATTCTGGGGACACTGCAAGCATTTGGGTGGAGCATGCTGTGAGGTTAGACTCGATACTGTGGTCATGATAGAACAGATAATGCAGGAGAGTTTGTGGGCAAGATGGGAAATGAGATTAAGAAGCAGGAAAATTGCAGGGAAAGACTGTATAGATAAAAGCATTAAATCCATGGTAAGTTTTCAGCATTGCCCTCTTCCCCAACTTAGTTATCAGATGCAGTTGCAAAACAAAATCAATCATCCAAGGTAGAATGCCACATAACCAGGAAATCCCACTGAAGTGGTACCATTCCTTACCACATTTCTGCAGGAACAACATCTTGCATTTCTCTGCTTTATTCATTTGATGCCACAGGCTGATGCTGCACCTCCTAAACCTAAAACCAGTAAACACTATAAATATTGCTAGAAATTTCTGTAACAGTGACAGTTGGAAAAACATCCGAACTTCAGATGGAGCCAGGCAAGCAAATATCTTGAAAAGTTTATAAACAGGGTTCTGGAGTACTGAACAACTGCAAGGTTGTAAGCCTGTAAAGCACAGTCCCTATGTGTTGCCTCATTGTGGCAAGCAGCTAATGTTTTATTTAGATATTATTAGGAAGGCATGCCTTCCCAGTAAATGAACCTTACAAGTTCCTTTGAACAATAATACATTTAGTGTAAGAATTCAGACTCTGGAGTTACTGAACTTTATGAGGTTGGCTTGGTTTCATTGTGGAACTCCTAGCTTTGTAAACACATATGTCAACAAACTTGCCAAAAATAGAAGTGCGATGCCACTATATATCTTTTTTAAAAAAATATTTTCTATCATTAAGTGCTTCAAGAATGTTTCTGCCATAGCAACAAAAGAAAAAGACTTGCTTATTAGATTTTATATGTCACAGAGGGGAAATAAAACCAAATATGATCAAACATCAAACCATGCACATGCCCATCACATTTAATAGGGAAAAAATCTAATAAAGCTGGATTCTCTCTCATGAAACAGAGAACAAAAATTGTTGGAGATACTGCCCAGATATTCAGATTCAGCCATTCAAGGCTACCCCTGGGAGGCCTATGCATTCAAACAGAACAGCAATCCACAATACCAGTGTATAACAGAAATGGTGAATGCGTAACAGAAATAGGTGTAGTGGAAAGTCTGAAACAAAGGCAGTTTTATTCTTATTAAGAAAAGTCTTCTAGGAGTTATTCTGGTTTTGGTTGGTGTTTGGTTTTTTTTGTAAATAAGAAGTGCATTCAGCAGCCCTTATGCCATTGTTCTCCCCAATTGCAGTTTCACTGCACACACAGTACTATATAAGCAGTATCAGTTACATTATACACTTAAACAAACAGGGACGGACTCCCATGGTTTTGTCAGTCAGGCTTTTCAAGAGGGTTGGAAAAAGCACTAAGCACAAAAATTGCGAGAATATAATTTCTTTCCAAAGATACTCTAAAATTCACTCAGGAAATGTATTTAAAGGCAAGGAAATAATAGGTTTAGAGGATTTCAATGTCAATTTACACTTTATAATGTGCTTTAAATCTGCAAGCTTCTTAGATATAGTTCTCCCACTGTAATGATTGAGATTAATTTTCACTAATTACTAGCTTCTCTACCCAGTTCCAGTAGTCTTCCCACTACCACTATAATCTTCTCCCTACTGTTTCTTCATCTAGCAACTAATTTCAGTCAGAAAGAACTAGTTCCAGTTTTAAGAGGAACCTTATGTAGTCATCAGTAGAAATTACGAGATTTCTTTGAAAGATTTATAAGAAGAAGGAGGAACCTTTTCCAATTTGCCCACAGGCCACAGGTTTTCTTTTATTAAAGCTGGGGATAATAATACCTATCATCTACCTTTCAGGTGCATAGCTAATAACTAGTAGCTAACTGCTGAAATAAATAATATCTTCAAAAGCCATATGTTATTAGTATTCAGCTGAAGGAAAAAAAGAGTATTCAGCATGAGACATTAAAGGGTATAGAAACCTCATGGAAAGAAAACACAGGCCTCTTACTGAAAGAATGAAGTAGGGGACTAGTTGGACAGGACCTGATGTACTGAGAAATCAGAGTTCCCCATCAGTCTGAGCCTTAGTTGCTTGATACTTATTAAAATAAAGTCTAATAGTTTGTATTTGTAAGAAACAGCAGCAACAGCATGTGGGAGGTGAAGAACAACATCTCCATTAGTAAAGAAAGTTGTCTTTGTTACCAAAACTGTAAGAAACCAGAGTTAAACCATTCATCTGAAATACAACATGCTGACAACTTGCTATCTCTCTCAACAACTTAAGGGAGGAGGTAGCATGCCTTTTTTCAACTTTCAGAAATGTGTTGAACATCTTCCTGCAAAAAATGAAAGTTCAGTACTTGGCAGAATAAGGCACATTTCTAGATGCTTGAGAAGTTTGAAATTTCTAGCCCACATTGAAGCCTTCCATGCCACCAGAGTTCTAACACTAATGTCACACTAAGAATGTGATTCTTGTATTATGTCCTGTGACCACCCATCATCCACTTAGATGCCAATAAAGCATCTGTGCCTAAGTTCACAACTTGTTCACGTCAATCTATCAACAATACAGCAACTAAAATTAAGGTTTCAGTGCCTCCTAATTACTGACAACAGCAGAGAAGAACAGGGCACGCACAGTACAAACATAGTTTGTTACATGCATGAGAAAGCCAAACGCTAAGTTCTAGAAATCACAATAATTTTTCAGGTTGAAGAGTGCTGAAAATGTAACCTTGTGGCTACTTTGGTGTTTCTGTTCCAACATGTATTTTATTGTCAGTTTTTTTCCAAAGGCGTACATCACATGCAAGGCCTAAGTGAGTCCCAGCCAATGACAGTTTTGTTACAGTGCTGTGGTTCCCAGAACAGCATTGAGGGCTGGTTGGGTTGTGGGGTGAAAAGCCATTCACACCTGTGGACTATGCAAGGTACTGTCAAAATCAAAGTGCATGGTGTAGTATAAGAAATTTGCAAGAAAAGGGTGCAAACAGAGCAAATGTCATGGGTCAGCCTCTCTTCTTCTCATTGCAAGCCTGGTAAGAGGGAGAGCAATCACAATGTCTCTCTTGCTGTGGCTTGCAAGAGAAGGAAATGATCACATGTTCCTTTTCAGTTTTCTTTTAGCTTTCAGTAGTTTAGTTAATGCAAATTACCAAGTGAAGGGCCAGACATGGAGTGAAGCAAGCTGACACTGTGGAAGAAATTCAACCTCTTATGGTAACTAAGGATGTAGCCAACAATATTTAGTGTCAAGATACACATATTGTAACAGATTAGGTCAGATTTCTGGCACAATTTTTGTGCATGGGTGGTTTGAGACATCAAAGGGAGTAGATTTATTTCCATTGAAAATAGAGCAGTTTACCCTGCCAGTTCCACACTGTCCTGATTTAGTTGCCATGAGCTACCCAATTGTTAACAACATATGCTGTAGACATGCCTGAGCTACTCGAAATCTGAGGAAAAAAGTTGCAGATTGTTCCTAAAAACCTGCCAGGATGCCAAAAATTAATAATAATAATAAAGATAAGTTTTCAAAAGAGCAGCTGTATGGTGGATCCAGTTTATCCTGAAAAAATGACAGCAAGATTTGACTTAAGACTCGGCAGTGTACACAAAGTATTGAAGATTTACAGACTCATTTTCATGTTTGCCAGCAGTTACACACCTTTCATTGACTACACTGAAAATGCTTTGATAAGTAGCAGCCTGCCAGTGGGAGTAAAGGGTTTGCAATCTTATGTACATTAATAATTAATTACAAATTGAGACTTAGCTTGCACTTTTTGTTAACTCCTCTGTGGCTGTCTGTCATGATGACATATTCCCAGGCTTAATTTGTTTAGAACTACATAGATTTTGATAAACAGCAGGTAGATGCTGTTATGTGAAAAAGACAAGATGCCCATGAGTGCCAAACACTTAATAAACTTCAGGTGTTTTACAAACAATGTCTACTGATTACAGTTCAAGAATCAGAAGGAGCATAAATCCTGATGTATTTGAACTTCTCCTTGGAAGACTGCAGTGGAATTATCCACATGAACATTTAATTGAGAACCAAATATATGTAGCAGTCATGCTCCAGAGAGCATAAAGCATCAGTAATAAGCCCACTAGTTTTGACATGCCAGTCTGTCAATCTAATAGTAATTTTTAAACTCTAATATATCTTTCAAGGGAAGGGCAAAGCTCAAGGGAAGTTAAAATGTTTTACTTTGGAATTACACAGAGAAAAATATAATTTTTGTTTTTGTTTACTAAGATACAAAAGAACATTTTTCAAGTTACTTAGTAATCTCTGATGAA
The DNA here is from genome assembly GCA_907165065.1 of Caprimulgus europaeus. The sequence goes on from OU015525.1 coordinate 34,434,922, forward strand.
TACGTAAAAAAATATTACAGATCTCAGTCCAAGCCCTATTTGACTTAATGATTTCTATAACCACACTGAACACAAAAAGATGAGAGTTTCATTGCTTAGTATTTACATTTGGTTTAGATCAACGCTGTAGAATTCTTAGGAAAATTTATCAGTCTGATACCGTGCCCATCTTTTGACATGCTAGCAGAAAACAATGGAAAAAAAAGTGATTATTCTGCTCCTTTCTTGGCAAAAAAGAGCAAGGCAAAAAAAGAAGTTATTCATTCCTTCCTAACCAACTTTTTTCCAAGGGCCAAGTGAGTAAATAGAGCCATACAAAGATGCTGAATTTCCAAGGACTGAGCAGTTTAAATGTGCAGAAAAGAAGCACACAGGTTCGTCACTGGCTTACTCATGGCTATCTACAAACTGCCCAACAAAATAGCCCTCTGCTACTGCCATAAGGTGGTGGTGATGATAGCTTTTGCACAGGCCTGAAATTTCTTTAGGTATCTCATTTGTTGCAGTTCCTGCAGGAATCCTCTCTGAATCTTACACCGTGAGACTTTGTCACACTGGATGGGCATAGTCTCTACATTCATGCTGTGAGGTCCTTTAAGTTTATTCATTGCACAGATTATGTGATACTGTTGCAGCTCCCGCATATTTTTGGCACTTGTCTGAACTGATGCAGTGAATTCAGTTGCATTTTAAGGGTGAAATCACACTTCATCAATACCCATCTTCATGTTTGCTCATTTTATATACCATATGCAAACTGAGTGTGGTCTGACTGCCAGCACACAAGTGAGATCTGGTTAACTGGATGCTTCCCTCTGGTCTACCACCTCTTCTGAAGAGCAAGCAGAGAAGAGCTTTTTGGTTCTCTCTCTCGAACTGCCTCTTGTCGTGCTTGCGAGCAGTGTCTTGGCTCACATGCCAAGCTACTTAAGCTGCATGAGTGAAGAAGGGGATGGGTTTTGAAATACATCTCCCGGTGCATGTGAATGCAGGTCTGGTTTCAGAGCCAGGAGCTACTAATGCTATACCAGAGTGACTCACAAGGATGTCCTTGCACCCAGTAACCATTCTGAATGCAGATCTCTTCAATCTAGAAATGGTCTACCAACTCAGGCACTGACTCAGGAAATTGTGTTTTCTTTTTTGGAAACAGAAATGCTTCCCAATCACTGATATAGAAACAAGCAATCCTCTAGAATCTGACAAATCCCAGCTGACACTTGCTGCCATAATGGCAGTTCTCTGGCAAAGAAGCGTTTAAGAAACTTGAATCTATTTCAATCAATAGATCTATCAGCTATTTTCTAACAACTGTATATTAACCGTTATGTACTATACTGATCTCAGAACAGAGATGGCTTAATCTTTTACTGTTCAAGTCACAAGTTCTACCAAATCCCTAGAGTCATATATTTTAACCCTTAGTTTATCAAAAGAAATCTTTTATCCAGTCCTAGATTCTAAAGATTTTGTTTTGTTTTGTTTTTGTTAGCTTGTTTTGTTTTAAATTTCATTTTCACTTAGCCTATTTCATAGATTTGGAAGTTCCAAATTTTAATAGATTTTGTGTGGGTTTATTTGCTTGTATTTCCTAAAACAAACACATATGATTTTGTGAATGTGATTTTCTTAGTAAAGATAGGCAAAATTATCTTCTCCCTTATGGGGCAATTTGCTCTTTAGTCTCTTTTAGTAATTGCCAATTCTTTCCCCCTTTGGAATTTCTTTCAAAGAGGTCCTTCCTGCTAGTTTCCTGATTAAATGCTGTCTTTTGAAATGCAAGCTTCACTCCAAGTGGATTTCAGCTTTTGTGGCCATTTTCAGCAATTTGCCTTCCACATTTAGTTCTTCCTCTTACTCAAAATCTGGTCGCCATCTAACATCTTTCACTTTACCAATGCCGCTGTTCTCACTTGCCGGTCTGCCAGTGACCTATTCTATTGCCTTCCCCAGAAGCACAAATGTAAATGCATTTCCTTTCCTGGGTAAGAGTAGATCCAGTGCAACTTATCTGGAGATTCTACACTTCTACATGAGCTGATCTCCATTCCTGCCCACCATGTCAATTCTAAGACAGAAGAGCCAGAGGTCTGTCCCTTCCTTGCTTGCAACCTTTTATTATCACTATTGTTTTTCTTTCTTCCCCTTCATCTTCACCAAAGACAGTCAGTGAAGTCTACCTCTTCCTTGTCCTTGAGCTTCAGCATAAGGAGAATTCAGGAAGTCAGTATATACTTTCTGTTCATACAATGGGTACGTAACTTACTACCCTTTTCATCCTTTTTCTTCCTGATCCTGCTATATCCTTCCATACTAGTTTTCCAGCCCTGTGTCTGGTGCTGGTGTTTGTCAGAAACAGCAGGGCAGACTAGATTAATCACGGCTGATCCTAGTTGAGGCAATTCCATGTTTCTTTGGAACTCTTTTTTTTTAATGGGAGCCTACATTTTTTCCAGTGGAGGTGCACTTGTATAGTGAATTTGGACTTACTGATAGCAATTTTGCTATTCATAACTGTAGATAGCTTAGAAGCAGCTCCAGAATTAAAGAAGTTAGTAAAAAAGTCAAAAACAAAAGGCACAAAAATTATATTTGTGTTTGGGCCCAATCCTAGAGAAAACTCTCACTCAGCTCACCTGCACAAGGAATGGAAGATTATCTCCAATCATGTTTTATAGGAAGTGTAACCCCACCCAGAAAAAGAAAGTGTTTCCACTCTTTGTTTCTCTAGTTATTTCTATCTGTCCTCTAGAACATGTGTGTTTCTTATGACTACAGTATATTCAGTCTTAGTTTAAACAGTGATAAGTATATTTATAGATCTGTGTAAAACAAAATATTACTAGCATGTCAGCATTTGGTTGATCTTCACATTCTTGGCTTCAGAACAGTTTAAAATAAAACATACACACAAAGCAGGGTTGTTTTTTTGGCTCTGGTTTCCTCATTTTTGCCCACAACAGACCTGGCAGATGTGGGATAGCTGGAATGTGCATATCTAACAATTCTCTTCTGTGCCATCATTTGAAGCTGTAGGAGTGCAGCTATTTGGCTGTAGCACAGAACAGAGTGATGAATGTGATGAAATACAGATTTCGTTTATGACCAGGGGATAAATGCTGTTCAGGTCACGGAAACAGATTAGTACATGGGGACAAAAAGTTCATGAAAGGTTCCTTTATGAAGGTGGAGGGAAGGGTACTAAAGAACTGCAGTGATTAAACCAAAATGACTAGGTAGTTACTGAGAGCATATAAAAATAAATACAAAGCAGGAACCACAAAAGGATGCAAGTTTTTTAATTGCTCTGGCCTTGGGATGGCCTTGCTGGAGAATCACCATCAGATTAATCATGATAACAGAGAAATTGGATTGCTTCACATAAGATTTTACATTCATAGTTTTGTGGAGAAGTTTAAAATTGCTTCAGAGTCCTCATACCCAATATAAACCCAAACCAAATGAAATGTAAAAATGCGTTATGAACCAAGACTTCGTCAGATGACTATTAAGTCTTCATCAGTTTATAACACATCAAAGAAAGTCCTTCCCAGTGTAGGCAGGACTGTTATAGCAGAAACTGTGCTCTTATCAGAGCCAACCCTTATCCTGAATTCAGATGTAGATGCAAGCTTGATAAATGAATCCGTCTTTAAAGTTGACTGGTCACAAATATAAATGTGAGCAAATGTGTTTTAAAGATGGATTCATGGCATATAATGCTCTGCATCTGTGTGCTGGATCAACTTTAAAAATAAGGCTAAAAAGATACAGGTCTATATAAGTTTGGGATTTGTTTTTATTTTTTTTAAAAATAAACCAACCCAGAAAAACTCTCTACTATTTTAGGAATAGTGGAGTGTTCTGTATTTTTTTATGAAAATGAGTTCATAGGGGTTTTTCTTCAATAAGAATATCTGTACTGAATAGAGAGATATCTGATAGATCATCTAGAAACTGAGTAACAGAGCACTGGAACAGGCTGCCCAGGGAGGTTGTGGAGTCTCCTTCTCTGGAGACATTCAAGACCCGCTTGGACGCCTTCTTGTGTGATCTCATTTAGGTGTTCCTGCTCCAGCAGGGGGATTGGACTGGATGATCTTTCGAGGTCCCTTCCAATCCCTGACATTCTGTGATTCTGTGAAACACCCATTACCACTGAGGCCTTTCTTTAAAACCAAACCTGTTTTTCAGTCTGTGTTGGGTTCTTTGGGGTTTGTTTTTGGTTTTGTTTTTGGTTTTTTTTAACAGCTCAATTGTTTCTTCCAGCAGGCTATATGCATACAACACTTTCTATAGAACAGGGCTCAGTGGCTGGCAAGTCAACGAAATTATAACTGTCCAAGTCAGAAGCAGGGAAAGAGGAAATACTTTCCAAAAAACCTTTGCTGTATTCAACATAGTTCAAAAAGGGTGTGTCTGACTGGAAAATCTTTCATATGAGAGAGCAACCTTTTTGCGTGGGGTCCTTCTCACAGATGTTCAGGTACAGAGTATGCTTGGCAGTTAATTCCGGAATGATATGACCCAGCAAAACTGGGAGATAGAGATTTTCCTTCCACAATGGAAGGAAGTTTAAATATTGTTTTGCCTCTAGTCAAAAAATGTAGTTGATCTGGAAGGGAAAAACAGCAAACCTCACTGCAGGGGTGTGGATGCAAGTGTGGAGAAGAGAACCGAGGACAAGGAAAAGTGGAGGACTTTCAGCCTTTTCTGAGCTTTCTTGCAGCTTTGAGCTGTCTGGGTGTTATTGTTTATCCCCATCATAGTCAGAGCAGTCTATCAGCTTCACTAGTCTCACTGGTCTGCTTCCCTGAGGCAGCTCTTCTACCAGGGACACTAGCCATAGGCCACCATTCAGAGAGCTGTGCCCTTTGCACAGGGAATATTCTCCAAGGACAGGTCCCACTAGTATTATGGCCCATTTCCACATCTCCAGAAACCATCAGAGTGTGCAGAAATAACTTCAGTCATAAAAATAAAGTTTTCCAAAGCATCAAGACATGGTATCTTGCTATTTCAGTACAGCATAAAATGCAAGAAGGACATGACTCTGGGCTGAAGGAACTCTGTTAGGTCCTAATTTCTCCACTGGATTTGGTGGAATTAGTCCAGCTTTTAACTGAGCAGTGTTCAACATCTGGCAAGTTTTGCAGAACTTGTCTAATCAGATCCACTTGGATTTGCTGTTTTCAACAGCTAAGACCTTAAATCATTTCACCACAGTCACCAGCTCCAGGATTCATAAGCAGGGAGTGAAGACATCACTGGTTCTATAATGTCACACATTCCCATGGGGAAAATATGTCTTTCTGGTTTTTTTTTCCTCAATTCCTTAAGCTATCCTATGACCTGTGCTCTATAGTCAAATAGTTCAACATGCACTTGTTACCCAGCTTCTGAGCCTAAGACTTTTTAGTCATCTAATGATGATGGCTGTCCTCCTCCAAAAACACTTAAATACAATCTGATCCAACTGGTCAGCTTTGCTGGAGTGCTGAGCCAGCACGTTGTTTGAGTGCCAAGAGTCAATGAAGCCAAAAATCAGGGTCAAAAGTTGCTATTAGTTGGCACATACCTCTGGCAGGCTTTATAGAATATCCTGATTAAAGCATTTGTTAAGCCTTTACTGAATTATTTTTCCTCTTATAAATACAGTTTTGTCAGATTTCATTTTTTACTCTCCACATGCTTTTGTGAAGAGGCCTATGATCAGGATGATGGAGCAGCAACCTGAAGCAAAAAGGAGGATTTCTGCCATACCAGAGGGTTTTGTGTCATTCTGGATTATGAACTACTCTGGTGACAGGTGCTGTCTCCTGCATTATCCCAAGATCATTTGCAGGGTAGGCTGTGAGCTGCCGCGACCACTGCTGCAACACCGAGTGAGGCAATTTTGGGAACTGCTGTTGCACTTAGTCTAAAAAACCACCAGATGGTGCAAAGAAATAAATCACCAGCAAATGGAAACTTCACAGCTGACCCCTTCCAGCCTGAGCCAGGGCTCAGCCACCGCTTAGTGGAACTTCGCCTCAGTTCCAGTGGAGGCAGAGGTCAGCTCCAGCTGAGAGAAACCAGATGTGATTTTGTGGGCTTTCACATCAGCCCAGGCAGGTTGGTAGCTAAGCTTAGTTTTGTTTTCAGGAGTTTAGATGCAACATTCAGATACAGACACAAAAAGCATTTGGCTCAATTTTTTGCAGATTGGAATAGAGTTAATTGCATGTTGAAATGTGGAAGACAGGGAAAGAAATGCACAATCCAGCCATGTTTAGGTATCTTTCAAAGTTCAAATCCACAGTGAATCCAGAATTAATTGATGGATGAACTTTCTGCATCCAGATGGTGAAAATCCTGATGGTTATTCAGGTCTTGTGCAGTTTCTACTTCCTTGGGCTGGATCTGGAAAAAATCTGGCAAAATCATTTTTTCTAGTTTGTACCTGGCCCAGACTCAAAAGTTTGGGGTGAAGTTTCAATCCTTAGGTGTGAATCTTACCTCTCATCTAAGCTTTTGGCATTTGGCTTTTATGTGCTATTTGGACTCACAGCTGATCCAAATATGATACAGCACAGCTGAGCATGCAGCATTCGTCACAAGAGGAGTTAATCCAATGGTATGTGCATTCAGAGCTTTCCCAGTGAACCAGAACATCATTAAAGGTGTCATTGATAAAGCCTGTCTCTTCAGAACAAGTATTAAATACCTTATTATCTGCCTCGTGTGTTTTACATTTGGAGTTTTTACCTGTATGACAAACTACGGCTGCAGTTCGTTATACACCCTTGGCTTAGGAATGTTTTCCTTGCACATAGGGGCTCTGAAGTACAGTATTATGAAAGGTTATTATGGCTGGAGAAGGAAGTAAGTGGAATCCTGTGATCAAATTTAAACTTGAGAAATTTGTTGAATGTAATTTTAATTCTCATACTTTTTGGACTTTTTAAGGTCCCACCATAATGCTCAACCCTTTTTGTGTATATATAAAAATTAGGGTCATTATCTCATACAATTTGTGTAATATTTGGCCTGTTGTGGATGCTCATTTATAGTGGATTCTGGTATAGTAATAGCTAATGCAATGGCATCAGCATCAGTAGTAATCATATAATGTTTCTGTATCACAGGATGAAGAAACTAGAGTTGTGGTGTGACAAACCTTCCCAGGAACAAGTTTGTCCACCCCACCAAAACAGGTATCTCTGGAATGGAACACCAACACAAATGGTAGTGAGGATTAGACTAGCTGTGGAAATCTTGTGTTATCATAATACAGGCTTTTATGGACCAAGGTCCAATTCAGCAGAAAGACCATCACTCTGAAATTAACAAGGAGCTTAGGGAGCATACATCTACCAACCTTGAGGCAGCTAATTTAATTACACTCTTTTTTTACCCAATGGACAAAGGCAGGACCTGCAGAGATTCAGACTGCTTAAGCCAGACCTGTGAGCAGGATGGCTCCCCACATGGCCTGTACCTCTTCCTGACTCTGCTGGAACTCAAAAGATTCTCCTCTTCTTTTATGCACCCTGGTAACGTCCCCTGGCCTGAATACTTCTGATGATGTATATTTTCTTCCAACCCTTTGAACTTTTCCATATTCAGTGTGATGTAGTAAAAGGGAATACAAGTTATTTTCTTTTGGGAACAGTCTTCTTTAGTAGCTGATTTGGAAAGAAGAAATGTTGAATTACATTTAATTGGCATTTTTTTCCATTGGAATTTGGAGGGCAAACATTCATGCAGTAACCGACTAAAAATGTATGGCTCCCTCTTTTAGATGAGTTCACCTTCAATAAATAAAAATTTTTGTTTTCCATCTTTCCTTTGATGGCTTGTTCAGATACAAATTTGCCTGCCTCCTTTGGAAGAACCGCAGGGCAATCAGAAGCCATTGCGGCACTGCCTGCCCTTTTCCTGTGCCAGTAGCATTTTACTGAATTATACTCTCCCAAGAATTAAACCCACTTTCCATGAACATTGACTGTATTAGTCTTAAAAACTCTGAAGTTGAGAAGTCTGGGCATTTTTCTTACTAGTGATATTTAAAGGACACTATTCAAATGTCATCATAGCAAACTACTGTGCCTGTGTAATTAAAAGAATAAGAAAACAAGCCAGCTGCTTGTGCAGACTCCACATTTAGAAAGAAGAGATTAAATTAGTGGCAAAAATTATTCCCCTCAGAATAATCTCTCTAGCTCTAGTCTTTAGAATATTTCTGTCCACTTAGATCTTTGAATAGGCTCAGCCCTGGGTAGAAACTCCAACAATCCTGGGTGTAAAATTTTCTTTGCATTATTTTCTGGAAACAATTGATTCAGAATTGTATTCTGAATGCCAAAAAGAATTCATAAAATACTTACTGGTCAACATATCAGTTCCCTGTGTATATATTTACTAAATACGTTTTATTGTAGCAGGGAAAAGAATAAGGAAGCACTTTGAATCACAAACATCTTCGAATGTTATTGAACCTGATTCTGAAAACTGGATCAATATGAATGCTTACAAATGAGAATATGAAGCATGTCTGATGATAGATGATGTCACATTCGGTGTAACTGTGTGACACAAAATACAAATAGGTAATATCATCTGAAATGTGATGCAAACAGAAGACAGGAGAGAAAGAGCAGATAACGAAATTGCACATGATGCTACCATGGAGCAGTTAGTCTCAGAAGTAGTGAGGCTGTATTTGTCGCAGATGTGAGGAAAGTTCATTCTTTAGCAGAAGACAATTACAAATTGACATTGAATTCAAACTAGTACTTAGAACTCAGTCTGCAAATTATTTGTGCATACAAGCAGTATCAGGCAGTGAAAATATTTCAGGAGTTTATTATTTGCCAAAGGAAAATGAAAAAAGGAAAATATATGATGGGTTCACTCAGGTTTTGTTACTACATTACAGAAAAATTTTCACAAGGGCTCTTCATTCTGCCATGGAACAGCCAGTTAAAGACTTAAAGGCCTAGTGTCTGGCTTATGTCCCACCTGAAAAACATCACAGAAAGGAAGGCTTCATTTTTTCACCAGAACTATAATCAAAATAATGAGATGAAAAGCACTTGAAAAATTTCTTTAACTCCATTATTTACTGGCAACTGTAAGGAGAACCAGAAAGCCAGAATCATACCAGGCTGTGATCCAAAGGCCCTTAATAAATTAACAACAAACAGGTGTTCTACCATGAACATCCTTGTTTTCTTCTCTGGAAGTCAAGTTTCCAGGGAGTGTCTGGGATCCAGATTAGTTTCATAAAAAATGAAGTCATTACAATATAGCCACACTGGATTTTAGAATAGGCTCAAGCTAAGCAAATTCTCAAACTGTAAGGCGCTTGGGCAGAGGTTAGTATTTTATACTGTCTGTCCCTGAATCTGTATGGAAGCAGAAGACCTTAGTCACAAAAGGAGTTCCTTTGCTCTACTTTCTAGTGAGGATTTGCCTAAATTTCTCAGCCCTACTTTCCAGGTGACTTTAAATTGTGATGGTCAAATATATCTACCTGGTGCCTGCTAGAAAACTCTAGCTGTCAGAAGGATCACATTTTTTCTAAACACAGACTGTATGTCTGAACAGAGGGAGCATTTTGATGGACTGGACTGGATATAAGGCTCTTGAATGGTATCCTGAATGGATATTAGGCTCACTGTATGAAATGCTGAGTCCAAACAACAGGTTAACCACTCTAAAATGCCAATACCATTATTTATTTTTCACTATTAAAGTGCAAATGCTCCCTCTGTAAAAGAAAGGCTGAAGGAGCTTCATTATTATAAGGTAATCATTCTGTCGGGGGCCAGAGCCCTTTGGCTGAAATTCATGCCTCTCAGTGCTCGAGGGTTGTGATGATCTCATGGTATTTGTATTTTTATGTTTACTGCTTCTTCTGCATTTTTAATAAGTGTCAGAGATACATTCCAAGACTTTTTTTATATAACACACAAACAGCACTTAAAGGCTACAAGACAGGTTGACAGCTGGTATATTACCTCACAGACTTCTGCAATACCATGTTGATTCAGATTTCCTGAGGATACAACATGCTTATCCGAAATACTTTGCAGAAGAAAGTTTTGTTTCCCTAAGCTTTTAAGTTTAAATTACTCAGCCAGAAGAATCCTTTGACTGGACTGTATTATTTTATGAAAAGGTATATTCTTATTAAAAATGCTATGTAATTGTATTGAAAGTGACCCTCTGTAGCTCCTGCCAGCTGGGATATACATCCTAAGAGGGTCTGGAAAACCACTGTCAGTATCTACCAAAATCACAAGTGATGTAACTAAAGAAAAACAACTGGTGAAAATGCACAAAGAATTTACTTTAAATCAACTGCCTGTAGAAAAATTTTGAAAACTACGGTTGACTCTAGGGCTTAGGGCTCAGCTCACTTCCTATTGGTAAATGCAGTGAAACTCCTATAAAAGCACCAGGACTGCATTAATATATTTTTGCCTTTTAAAGAAGCTATTCACTCTCCCTAATATAGATAACATACATCAAGATTCTTCTTATGGTATAACATTATTTAATGAAGTTGTGACTTCATTAAGGGGATTGGACTAGATGATCTTTCAAGGTCCCTTCCAATCCCTAACATTCTGTGATTCTGTGATGCCCATGGTTATAAACAAAAAATTCTGAACAGATTCTCAGTAGAGAAATAGTAAGTTAGCAAAGGGACTCCCCTGACTATTCAATCATTATTTCTTGCCTAAGCAATACTGTGATTTCCTATAAATTGTTTGGCCTGAGAGAACCACCATAAAGTTAATAAGAATGCATGTCTGCTGTGATTGCAGAATGCAGGGAGAATGTTTGTGAATGGTATTAAAGACCTACAATCTGTTGGATCTAGCTGAAGAACAATGGTCTTGTGAAGGTTCAATTGGCCTAGCTCTCAGCATAAGATAAGAGGAAGAGACAGTTGGTCCTCACACAGGATTGATATTGATAATAGGATTAAGAGAAACTGATGCCATTGATAAGACCAAGAAAGAGCAATGCCACTGAAGTAAAAGATGGGTCAAGATGGGTAATTCTTCAAAGACCAAAGACTGCAATTTGAAAGATGAAGGACACTTGTGGGTTACCCACATGAAAATGAAAGGAGCATCCAAGTTGTCAGGACAGCAATCTAGCTCCAGTCCCCAGTGACTTGGTTAGCCATCAGACAGCAAGGTGGGTAGCTGAGACTGGTGAATTGTAGCGACTAAGTGAGTGTATGTTTGTTCCTGCAAGTGGTTTTAGCTAAAAAGAGGTGCTTCCCCTTGTAATGATCTTTCTTATTTAGGATACAATGACTACTAATGTTAAGATTTGTTGGCACTCATCATTGGATTCAAAGGTAATTGTGTCATTTGCCATTGTGTGTGCATCTCCTTCATGGTCAAACTCCTTTTGTTCCACTTACTTTCAGGCTTTTTACCTATGGAACTGCAAAAATTAAAACCTGATCTGAGTGTTTAATTTTTCCTAAATGCTAACCACAGTCCTTTCACCTAAAGACAATGCGCAATGTTTGACACATTTGCATTTTGTCATCTGATTGGAAAATTACTAAACATATGTTAGGTTAAATCAATAGAAGTGTAGTCTGGAGAAAGGATGCTAAAACTGACAGTTTGTGTCTCTTACTGTCAGAATAGTTATGTGTAGCTACCAGTGTTTACAAAGTGTTTGCAAATAAATATAAGCTTTTTCTCCATGTCCTCTCACTGGGCATAAATCTCGTGGCTGTGTTACTGTGGCACTGAACTCCAGCTAACAGGTAGAGTATTTTAGTGTTGGATTAGGGATACATTTAGCACAGCCACATAATTCTTGGTCAGCAGGCAGTGTGAGCTCATATCTGTCCTCAAATGATTGTGCAGACATACTTTCTGTTGCATTTCTGTAAGACTGAGGAAAAAGTTCATTGATGACCATCATTTACCACATGAACAAACTTCGAGATCTCATCCCTCCTGGCACCTCTGGTTCTGAAGCAAATCATTTTTAGGGCAAGGTCTGTTTACAAAGCATGCCATTCTCACAGCTTGTTCAGCTTATGTGACTTTGTCAAATCGTATGTTTCGTCTCCATCCTTTATCTTAATTCTTGATGTAATGTGAACCAAATCGCTGTATGTTTGGATAGCAAAGAAATCCTATTTAATACAAATGAGATACAATAGAATGAAGATACATCAGTTCATCAGCGTTTAACCTCCTTGCAACTTACCACTGTGGCCTCCTACTCCTTCATCTAGCTCTGATCTTTCATTGCTTGCAGCATTACATACAGAAGTGTAAGTCTGTCAGTGAACTAGACCAAGTCTGGCTCTACCCAAAGTCAATAGGAGTTTTCCTTAACTGTAAGCAATTTTGAATGCAAGACATAAATATGAATTTGTTTGAATGCATTAAAAAAGGATTATTTGATCAATAACAACACAATTAAAAATCCAAACATGTTTCAATCCTTATTGTATCTAGCAGCTTTTTTTCTCTTCCCTCTCAATTCATACTGCTTTATCTCAGCCATCTCTCAGTAATTCTCCTCTTGGCCTATCTGGTAGTTGTTTACTCTTCTTGGACATTAAATAAACTTTGTATTTCAGGATAACTTTCAAGCACTATTTTACTGGATATTAGCTAAACCTTTATATTTGTGGACCTATACTCTACCTGAAAACTACTGGGAGGTCCTTTTCAGATAAGCGTTTTGACAGTTAATGTTGGATTGCAGTATTTTTATTAGCACTGAATGAATCCCTCAACATACTTCAAAAAGTAAATAAGAAAGTAATCATTAAACATATCTGTGCAATCAGTTACCTTAATATATAATTACAAACAAAAGAAGACATTGGTCCCATATGCTGCTCTGGGAAGGAGTAGGGCTATGGAAAATCTGCCAGGAACCTGTTGAGAAGAAAGTGGGCTACTGCTAAGTCCACTCTTAGCTGGACGGAGCACTTCTTTCCAAAATTGCTACATCACTAAAATCAAACACAGTAGGAATGTTTTGCCCGCAGGAACCACTCACTGTTGCTGGAAGGTATTTGCCTCCAGGCTAAGAGCATTCATGCATATCAATTGGGTCCAGGACACTTTGGCACAAAAAATATGCCAAAATAAGGTTGAAGAAAAGATGTTAATTGCTATCCAGCAGAGAAAAAGCAACAGTATTGGCACAGGAAAGCATATTTCAAGAGATGGTCTGGCATCTCATTTGCAGCCTATCTAAATGCTATTTCTTTCTTTGTGAGCAGGGATCATGTTGGATTTTTTTCTTCATATGAAGGGCATATGTTAAATACAACATGAACTCTTAGCTCCAAATTCCTTTATACTAATGGAATTCTAGAGTTAACTCCACAGTCTTCTGAATCTGGTTTATAGAGCTTAATCAAAAGAGCTGCATAGCTCTTCTCATGTATTTAAGGAGATTGTGATATAAATGAAGTGAAGGAAAAAGTGGGTCACAACTTTGGCAACCCTTTTTCCTTCCCTCTATTTTTGGTCTCAGGGTTAAAGCCTTCAACATTTCCTTGTACGGACAAAACAATTAATAAAACAACAAACCTTACAGTGGAGGCAACCATGCAACTAAAATGGCTTTACTTTACCAGTGAGAAAAATGCATAAAAATGGGCAACAGCCTGTAAAAGCCCCAATATCATACCACATACGGTGTGAACTGATAAAATTAACATAGGTGATCTGTAGATTATATCTGGGAAATGTTAACAGTAAAACTGTATGTGCTGAAGAACTCAAAAGTTTAAATAAATACTACAAGTAAATGTTATGCAAACCTCTACTCCTTTCATGAGAACCTGTTCCAAGAAGGCTAAATGAGATATAGTTTATTTACATGAATCCCATTTTGATCTTCAATAAAAAAAATAATGGGTTGTGTTGGACAGGATGGTATTGCACACCCAGCAGGACAGGGCACAAATCCAGTTCATCTCAGGGATATGCCCAGCCTGTGGAAACAGGAGATACTGCCCTAGGAAAGCAAGCAAAACTTTGTTCTATGCACGTGCCAGTTTTGCAGCCTCCAGAGTGCTTAAAAACGCAGGTTCAATTGATCCTCCTGTACGAGGATTCCTTTAGGAAAGCTATAAAAAGCCAAAGGGAGGGGAATATGTTCTGAAACACTATGTCCACGCACAAGGCCAAAAAGGCCCCCTCATCAGCAGGGAGATTTTTCCCCTGATCCTGGCCCAGCAGGACACTGCTCCTCTTTTTGCAGATCTGACGCTTGTCTTCCAAGCACAGCCCGGCTTGGAAGCAAGAGCAGAGGAGGTTTAGTGAGATGAGGGAAAGGTGGAATTGGGATGCTGAAGCAGGTCCATGATGTTTCTGGGGCTGGTGGACCTAATGAAGCTTTAGGCAGAGACAGGGACAAGAAGAGGTTTCAGGCACTACAAATGGGAAAATATTTACTGAGAAACTACAGGAACAAGGTTTATTTCTTCATCTCCCATCTTCCCAAGAACTCTCCTCCTCACACAAAATGCCCAGCCACCCTCCTGTGCCTCGCCACTTGTGTGGCATGTGTGGCCAAAGGAAGAGGACAGAGGAAGGAAAAGGGTAGGGTCAAGGAGCATTTCCTCTCCTCATGGGAGAGACAGAAACACAGTTGGGCTACAGAGCCAGCAGGAAAGCCCAGGGGGATGTGTTGTCTGCCCTCTCTGTGCAGGTGGACCTCTACAGAGGGCAAAACCAGGTGGAGAGAGGCAGAAGAGGAGGCTTGTTGCCAGCCTGGAGTGGGCTGGCTGGGGGCTGGGGTGGCAGTGCCTCTGCAAGCAGGGAGCCACGGCCAGCCTCGCTGCTTGAGAGTCTCTCCAGGACTTCAGCTCGGGGCCAGGAGAAGTCCCCAGCAGAATGAATGCAAAGGCTAGCTGAAGCCAGTTTTCCTGTCATTGCTTCCCTCCACTCCTACTGCCCCAGACTTCATTTATGGTTGACTGGAGGTCCCACTGTGTTTTATTTACAAATTAACAAATTCTTTGTAGGTTCTGAACCAAAGGTTCCATAACCCCTGACTTTCAAGGGGAAATGGTACTTTCAATATGGTGGATCACCAATGAACATTGTGGATCGCTATTGATGGGCTTGGGCAATGGAATGAGGCCTTGATTCCATACAGAATTCCATACTGTAATTTCAATGTATTTTGAGGTGGCATAGAGGTGGTAACTGTGCAGAAAGTGAAAGCAGATGCTGGGGCCATGGAGAAGGCAGAACTGCCTCCTTCAGTGCTAGTTTATGACATTTTCTGTCTGAGAGAACTAGGCCATTTGATTCACCTGAAAAATCACTTTTTAATAGATTCAAACCATGGCACAACAAAGCAGATAGAATCAAACCTGGGCGACCCACATTTTCAATTTGTGATTTCTAAAGGCTAAAAATCTGAAATCGTAACAGAATCACATTTGTCAGGTTTTAATGTAAATGAGTGTCTTCAGTTTCATAAATCAGTTTGCTTTTGGGCTGATTGTACGTGTGTCAGGTTTCATATTTATGATTGAATCACAGACCCTGAATTGCATAAATGATACAGAACCATGAATGAGTTCTACTTTTGTAACAATTTTTACTTTGTAAAAATATATAAAAAAAAATATTTACTTTTGATTAGTAAGTTTTAGCATGGTTATATAACTGTGTCGTTAACTCTCCTTGGTGTTCAGTTAGTATGAACTAAATGTCAGAGAAAAAGTATGCCTCATGACCACCAGGTAATGTACTCTAACAACAGAATCTCCCCATGTACTGGATAAGCAAATTGCTCCTTGGATTTTTGTGCTGCAAAACTTATGTGGAATACCTAACGACAGGAAATAAATAAACTTTTATTTGTTGCTAGGCTTTAGGTTTATCTATAAAGAGGTCAAATTAATGGTGGAAATAACTTTGGAGAATGTTCAAAATACCAGTTTTTCACTTCTGGCCTGTGCTTATGCCTGTTTTGTGCACGATCCAGTTTTTAAAACCTGAACGCTAAAGAGAATGTGAACCATAAATTCTCTCTGCTATCATCATAATATGATAAAACAATTTCTGAGGATATATTTTCCACAGGTAGGGTAGGATTTTATTTTATTTATCTACATCATTACATGTAATATTCTCAGATGATTGACTGAATATGGAAATTTTATTATCAGATGAATTATCTTTGTCAGCAACATTTAACTTTTGGAAAGCTAGTAGTTTCAAAAACTTTTTTGTAGTACTTACAGATTACCAACCTCAGTGACCTAGGGTTAAAACAATATTAAACTGAGATAAACTAAAAATATCAACAACTTGGCTATTACTTGAACATCATGCTTCCCTTAACACAAAAGCAATTTTATTCATCTGCACCATTTCCTTTCATTTTTATTAACTGTCCAAATCTTGGAGGCAGCTCTGCAAATCCCAGTCCTACTTTTTCAATTTGGTAGGTCACACTGAAAACTGATAAAAGATGTTTATATTTTTTCCTGCTACATTTGCAGTGCTGCCAACTGTAAACTTAAAGAAAACAAGGATATAATCCCCATAGCCTTGAAATGGCATAAAAGTCATGAAGAAGAAAAAGAAAGGTGGATTATTTATATCTGACTTGGGACTTTTCAGCTCTGAAACTGTAATTGTCTCACATTCTTCATACTTTGTCCACAAATAAAAAAGACAGAAGCTTTGCTTTCATGCAAGGGGAGATTCTTATGAAATAAGAAAGTTTTCGCTTTCTGTCAGCCAGAATCTTGAGGCTTTAAGGAAAAACATAAGTAGTGAGACTTGTGATGAAATTGTGAGAGCTGGCAACGCCTCAATCAAGCTTGTTCTTCATTTCCATTGAAGTTAAAAGGAAAAATGCCAAAACTGTACTTCTGGTGCAAAAAGTGATAAACCAGCAGGAAACAGTCTTGCCCAGTCAGCTTTTTCCCTGAAATGAAAGACAAGCATCTTGTAAGAGGTCTGCTCAGAGTTCCAATGAAGTCAAATTGCAAAATTGGTTCTCACTGACTCCAGTGTTAAAATAGCGTGCTCACTTACGGGGTTGTTCAAGGGAAAAGAGGGTACTCTGCTACCAAATTGAAGTTTGGATAGTCTTGAACTTGATAAGCCTGCAGCTCTTAGAAACCAGCTGACATAGACAAATATTTTTCTTATTGCTTCCTTACCAAGATGAACTGGCTTTGCTGTGAAATATTCAAAAGTGACATTGAATACTGTGTTTCTGTTTATGTTTAAGAGAAGCTGAATTTGTCAGGCTAAATTAAACTTTTAATCTAATTGAATTTAGCAAGGTAAATTAAACTTTTGCAATTTTTTCAAGAAAGTGAGTTTATTGGGTAAGAGGTAACCTAATAAGGTAAGTTTAAACAGTGTAGGTTTAAGGGTAAATATGGCATCATATTTAATAGCATATAAAGCTGTACATTCATTGTCTTTAAAACATGATGGCAATGCTAGTGCAAATTCATACCCTACATCACAATATGCTTTCCATAGGTGGTGTCTTAATCCCATGCAAGATCATGTCGCTATCGAAGATGCCTGTGCTATCATCTGTGCTCCAGTTGCATGTGCCCACCACATCTTTCTCATTAGCACTGGCAATTATGCAATCTCAGACCTACTGGATCTTCTTGCACAGCAGGCTGCAGATCAGCCTATCCAAAATAAGGAGAAAAAAAAAAAAAAAAAAAAGGGAAAAGGAGTTAGCATTGAGCTGACTCGGTAAGCTGACCTGGCCCTCTGTTTGTCCCAAGTACCACTCACAGTAGTAGCAGGAATACCCATGCAGTGATTGTGGAAAGGACTACTCTTTCTGCAGAAACGTGTTAAAAAATCTTTCCATTGCCTTGCACTTTAGGAAACCCTTCCAACCTGTGCAAACTGGGTTTAGAAAACAGAGGAGATGAACTGATAGCTCTCTGTTGGCCGTGCTTTCTATCTGCTTCCTGCAGGTGTAAATCACTCCACCAAGTGCTAAGCAGAAAGCCCAAAGGCTGGATTCATTTTTCTTCCTTAAGACTGCTCTGTACTGCTGTAGTAAATATGAATGTGGTCATAGTAAAAAAACTGTTTGCAACTCATGACAGTATCTAGCTCAGCATCAGCTTCTTAATTCTACCAGAGCACAGAACTTTACATTTTCATTTATATCTACAGATATCATTTATATCTACAGATATCGAAGATGTTCATTTAGTCTTTGCTTTATTTCATTTCCACTTGCCTAAATCAAACCAATTTTATATTAACAACAAGATTTCCATCAGGATTTGAATTAACAGCCTGAAATAGCTACCAACACAAGGTTTTGTTGCTTACTGCATTAGACTTCACTGAAAATCTTAAGCTCTTGCTTCAAGAGTTTCTACACCACAAAGAAAATTCCTCACTATCTTCCTTGATAGTAAGTAAAAAAAATCAGTTAAAAAAAAAATTAAGGAAGAAAATTAAGGTTTTCTGCAATGTAACTTGAAACTTCTGTGGAACAGAAAGGGCATCAGTCTATTAATATATGCAAACACTAAATGAATACAGCTGTGTCTTTTACTTTGCCACTGTAAAGTAACCAAATGGGGGCAGCAAAGTCAAAATTAACTGTTTAATACACATAAGTGACATATTGAGTCCAGATACACAACTGGCTGTTTGATGTGGGCAATCGAATACACAGCAGTTCAGGATTTTTAGAGCAATGAGGTCTCCCCTGAGCCTACTTTTCTCCAGTATAAACAGCTCCAGTTCCCTCAGCTGCTCCTCATAAGACTTGTGCTCTGGACCCTTCACCACCTTTGTTGTTCTTTGCACGCGCTCCAGCATCTCCATGTCTTTCCTTTAGTGAGGGGCTCAAAACTGAACACAGTATCCAAGGTGTGGCCTCACCAGTACAGGGGGAGGATGACTTCCCACTGGCCCAACTATTCCTGATACAAGCCCGGATGCTGTTGACCTTCTTGGCCACCTGGGCACACTGCTGGCTCGTGTTCAGCCGGCTGTTGACCAACACGCCCGAGGTCTTTTTCCACCAGGCAGCTTTCCAACCACTCCTCCCCAAGTCTGTAGCATTGTATGGGCTTGTTGTGACCCAAGTGCAGTCCTGTTAACAAACACGCTGTGTGTACTACGCTGTGGCCTTAGGGCACAACCAGAAGTTGGGACTGCCTTGTGCTGTTTTCTCTATGTGCACTGCCGAGCCATACGCTACTCATTCAGGGGATCAGCTTTAGTTCCGCTGCTTTGGCGGAGCTGTGCAGGGCCCTACTGAGCTCATGCTCTTAAATCTGATGATGTATAAAGAAGTAGAACCCTATTTTTTGTCTTTTTTTTGGATCCAATTCCTAACTGAGAGGGTCCATTGGTTTCAGCAGAGTCATACAAGTGATTTATCTGCGTTTTGTGTACAGTAAGTTTTGTTGTGAAGAACAAATGAAGACCCATTCAAGAGAAGTGTTCACCGTCTTACCAAGACACTTTCAGAGAGGATGGAAGATGATTTGTCAGGAGGTCAAGAAACCAAGTAACACAGCAAAGAAACATTCTTTTTCTTTTTTTTCCCCCCTTAAATATTTGCAAAAAAAGAGGATAGAGGCTCTTTTAGACATGCCAGGCTGAAAATCTCCATTTTAAGAAACTTGTATTTTCCTCTAGAAAAACTGTAGAAAAAACTGCTTAAAGCCTTGATTTTTTGCAGCACAATCAGCTGCTGCCCGTGGCATCACTTCCAAACCAGTTATCTTTTCCCCACAAATAATCAAGTCCATTTTGTTTGAAATATTTTACATCTTGTGCTAAGGCACTTGTCTCATGCACACATTTAAACTTGCACACATATGCTGTGAGATTTTGTTCTCCAAGGCCAAGGCAAGGAAATGGTGGAGGCCAAGTCTGAAGTCTCTTGCTGTAAGGGATGGAGATACAAAGATTACTGGATAAGCTTTGAGCCTCTGTGTGAACATCTTAGATCAACTGTGAATGTGTCAAGGTCTATAATGTCACCTAGAAACTTCAAAACCTCTGTGGATTAGGAAAACCATTCCCACGGCTTTGGGCAAACACTGTCATCTCAAAATAGGATAACTCAGAGGACATTACAAGTCCAGAGGCTCTAGGCTATTTCTTCCTAACAGTGCAGCTTGGTCCTCATGGGGTATTAGATGTTTATTTTGGTTTCATTCATAGATTCACCTTCATCATCAGTCTTGCAAAATAAGAAAATGAGATGGATCAGTTTTGTTTTACTTATCTGTTGGTGCCCCAATAATTCTAGAAGATAAAGTTAATTTTGGCAGAAGACATACTCTTTTCCAGCAATTGCACTCCCATGATGAAATATGGATTTCTGTTAAGCAAGAGAGAAAAAAGATGTAATTCTGTTAACAGTTTTGGTTTTTTTTTTTCTAGTAGTTTGGAACATGGGAGAAACAGAAATGAGAATGGGCAACCCTGATACAATAATGATTGCAAATATAGCCAGCTTTGAACTTCAGGTCAAGTAGGATTACAGAAATGAAGGAAAAAACAAGCAGGCTAAGAAACACAGAACAAGATATAAAAACTAAAATTATACCTAAGTTGGAAAAAGCCTTTGTGTATGAGCTTGTTTTTAAAGCTGATGCACTACTCATCTCAGGCAAACTGCTGATTATTTTTTTCAATTCCAAATTCTCTGATCACTTACCCTGGGAGAAAATGTTTGCTGGAACTTGCTGTATTTCTGCCAGACTTTTAATTGTCCTACTGGGATGCTATTTACAGCCAGCATTTTAGGGTGAGTCTGGGAGGTGCAGTTCCCATTAACATTAATGATGTGTGCATGCTGTAAAGATAATTATAATTCCTTTGCAGATTAAACACTTGGTGCTGTCAAACTTTTTCCTAATGTTGTAAATCTGAAGGCAATTGAAATGGGTGTAGGGCTTTTTTTTTTTTTTTTTTTTTTTTCCATATGAATGATTGCCATATTTTTGACTGCTGTGGATGAACAAAAAGATCTCTCCAAG
This sequence comes from Caprimulgus europaeus, assembly GCA_907165065.1. The sequence continues at coordinate 34,455,944 of OU015525.1, forward strand.
ACTGATGCTGTCTGCCAGCAAAAATAGTTATGAATGGGTGGCCTGGTTAGTGTAGGTGTTCAGGATCTTTGAAAGTCACACCAAAAAGTCTCTACAGTATATTCTTGTTGGAGTTAACGTAGTTAAAGTGTACAAAAACTTTCAAATTTTAATTCTTCAATGTAGTTTAAATCCACTGTCAGATTACTGGCAGCCCACTCTGTATTGGTATACATTCAGTGCAGAAGGACAAAGGGTCAGTGAGTTTCACAATTTGTGGATAAAACCAGAATGTGAACCCATGAGAAAAGTAATTGCTCTCCTTTCTGAAATATAAGCTTCTACGTGCACTAAGTGCTGTATATCTAGTTTTGCTCTCCATGGATATACTATATATCTAGCTGAACACAAAACTGATGTAAAGAATTTCAACATCAAACTTCTAGACATGCTGTACTGGTCTACAATCAAATTAATGTGCAAATAATTGTACAAGGAATTGATAAACACGTTTCAGACAGAGGGGCCTAACTGTGAGCATCCTCTGCTCTGGAGACCTCTGCTTTGTAACTAAGCCAATATGGGGATCCAGAGAGAGACAGAAGTATAGTTGAAGTCCTCATATCTTCAAGCTAAGTAGCAAAACAAGGCATTTCAGAGAAAGATATAAGCAAATCAAGATACAAAGTAGCCCTAAAGTCCATTGTCTCTTTAGCATTATGCAGTTACACATATAACACATACATTTAAACATAGAGATACTGAGATAAATTCAGACCCATGGATAAATGGGAATCCTGGGTGGGAAAAGCCCTCACACTTGTTGGCTGTTCTGTTCTGCTTCATCTGCTACAGGCAAAGCTGAGCTGGCTCCTGTTAAGTGCAGGACTGTATCTGCCTTTGAAATCCATCCACCCCAACAGAACATAAGCCTAGCCACATTTATCACCCGCATAGACACTGCCTCTTTCTTCTTCCACTCATGCAGTAGTAGTAAATAGTTAATTAATTCTTAAGGGTAATATAAAGATTTAGCTCATTTAAATGGCCCCTAAATACCTTGCAGTAATTCAGGGACGTTATCTGGCCTAACCAGAGCCTCATGGAAAACTGTGTGGGAATGGACAACAACTGTACTGGGACAGTCTAGGAGTTATTACCATCTTAGATACCATCTGAAGTACCCTTGAAGGAAAGGAAGTGTCCCCCATTTTCATTCAAATTTCAGTCTGCAGTTATGTGTTATTAAGAACAAAAGTTTTTAAAATGGCACAAGAGTAAACTTGGATTGCGGAGAATTTATCTCAGGCTGCATAAGCTCTTCATGCTCTTTAACACTGTTCAGTACTTTATGAACTTGCTGTATACTCTGTCTAGTCTCCATTTTAGCAAGGTGCCACAAGGGTGACAAACACATGCCCAGGCTCCATGTATGCCAGGCCAGGATGGGTGCTGTTACTACTGAAGTGGCAGCAAAAAGAAATGCATCCATCCTGCATCCAGAGTCTGGAGTGAAGGCAAACTCCGCATCTTGGCAGAAAAGATAATTTATCACTGCTTGTCTCCAGTTGTTGTCCTCACTCGTTCACTGCTTGCAGCTGCATCATCTGGGAAGAAGGCTCCTCCAAAACTCTTCAATAATATTTGAAAATGCCTTTTGAAAAAGGGAGAGGAAATGCAGGTATTACACATCAGGAAGAATACCAGGGAAAAATACCAAAAACAAAACCAAAACCAAATTAATTCTGGGCCATTTTATGAAGCACAGGACACTCCAAGAATTTCTGAGTACATGAACTAGGTGAAACATGGAAGGGCAGATCTCTATATAATGTTGTGTATTTCCATGTAACTCACATGGAGTGATGCCGGCTGAGACTGGGGATTGACATCTTCCTTAAAGCTTATATCATTTATCTTTAAAATGACACACAGGTTTTGTAAGTGGAACTGCAGAGCACTCAAAAATATTTACATTGCAGCGAGAGGGCCTTTTGATTCTGTGATCACCGTTCCTGACTGCACTTCTAGTTAGTGTTTCTGTAAATAAGGAAGTATCCATTACTGGTAGCCCAAAAAAGGAAGCCCATAATAGTCCTCCAGCAGGGCAAGTGCTAAGCAAACATCAGTGCTTTCCCAGGCCTCTCACATGCACCTCTCTGCGAGTTCAAGAGAGGCAACTGACTTCTTCAAGGAAAACCTTCAAAGCTGGAGATGGGGGTATACCAGGCAATAAGTCATTCAGGACCTCTGTGGAAAATTTCCCCAACTCAGCTGGCTGCCTCCAAGCACATGTCACAAGCTTTTCATGTGCTGCAAGTGCAGGGAGTGCAAAGGGTGTCGTGCAGTGCCTGGCCATGACACAGGCAGAAGGAGCAAAGTGGAGAAGGCGGTAGGAGGGAGAAGCAAGCCCTGTTTGGTGGGTGATGCAGTCCTGAGAACACTTGAAAAGAAACTCCTGAGAGAGGCCTTGAAGGTCATGGTGGCAATGGAGGGATCTTCCTAGACTAGATCCTCCACTTCATCTAAGTCTTTATGATTAATTGATTTCTTTTTTCTACCACATGCACATATTGTGGTTCTATGGTAGCTTAGTCAAAGGATATTGTTATCAAAATAGATTTGAACACAAGAAAGAAGTGGTAACAACTGAACTAACTGTATACTTCTGAGCTTCCCTCCCCTGCAAAGGTACCTACACATCCCCTGAGGACCTTCAGGTCCTGACCCTGGTACTTGCAGGTAGAATATATTCAAATACTGTGGTGTTGAAAGACCAGAGTGAGCCATGGTGGGCCTAAAGCAGAACCTCCAAACAAGCCAAGCACCAGGGCTCATCCTCTCACCCTCTCTTCTCTTTGTCATCCAGCCACGTCCCACTCTGCCTGAAGGTCACTAGTGGATTACAGCAGGTTTGGTAGTTAGACTGCTGGGAAGATCCAGGGATACGAGTCTGAAAACATGGCTGAAATCATATGAAAACACAGCTATTTGGATTACTGGAGGATCCAGTGACTTCTCCATTATTTTCAGTCTCTAAACTAATGCCCAATTTCTTCCCGAAAGCAATTCTTAACTTCAGTGGTTATCACCTTGTGACTTGTGTGGCTCTTCTATGGGCTACTTCTAAGATGATTAAGAAAAGTAAATTTTTGTGTGCTAGATATTGCGAGTTTTCTGCAGAGGTCTGTGCTTCTGATGGAATATTTTAGGGACCAATAACCTGAAAAAGGTTGAAAATGCCCACTGTTTTAAAGTAGAACTACTTTAAGTCATCTGCCTCTGCACGGGAGTTACCTGATGAAGCATTAAAAGCCTGCATTGCATGGAAGACAGATGACTGGAGATAATATTTTTTTCTTTCTTTCTGAAATACTTGGTTTCTTTTACTGTTAAGAGTACAAGGACCCATTTAATGTATGTAGCTAGTACTGATAGTAAACCTGACATGTCTTGCTTTTCTTGTCTCCATAGTAGTGGATAAACTTCCACAGATTTGTTTAACAACATAATATTTGTCTTTTTTTTTCCTTTTTTTTTTTTTAATGGGGAAATTCTGTGTGTTGGAGTGACTTGTTTTGGTAGGTTTTGGTGGTCTTTTTTAGTAAACATATATTTTATTTTTTTATTTAGGCAAGAACAAGGAATGAAGCACTACCCACTGTGCAGAAGGTGCTTGGTTATTTGGGAGAGCTTTTCATTTCTGGCAGATTCCTCCACAGGTTTCCACTAAGTATACTACTTCCACACAGATAAGCTCTCCCCTCGTAATGGAGACCTCACTGTGTTAGAGGAATTTAATGCTTCACTAGGGGACAGGCACAGTGTGGGACTGGGCTTTGGGCATCCATGAAGAAAAGGATTAAGACTCTGAGCTTTATTTGAAATTCTGCAGGAAACTGATATGACAGGGCTCCATATCTGACCTCTCAGCTGACACTGTTACCTATGGAAAATTTATTTTCTATTTTCGTTCAGGCTGAATCAGGGTCCACAAAGTCTCGCTGCACTTTCACCTGCAGGGTGCATGCACTATGTGTGCACACATATGGGTAGAACTCAGGGTACTGTACGGTCTGCCTACAATGCAGGGACTCTGAGATCCCTCCAGGGCTGATTAGATGAGTTACAAAGAGGTGCCTTATCAAAAATCACATTTGCCTAAGTCCATCATCTGACTGAAAAGCTTTGTTCAGTGTTCTGCTCTTAAACAGCAAGATATGTATGGAATTTGGATGGACAAAATAATTCAGAATATTCTAGTTATTGCAGATGTTAGCTGTTTGTGGCTCTCAATACTTCTCTGCAGCCTGAGAGCCAAAATCTGCCTTGTACATTGACAGAATTGCACTCACTTATGTGAAGTGACATGGCTGTAACTAATTGGACTAAGCACGCAAACTTTCACTGCACATAGCCAAAGACAAACTCAGGCTCCAAATGTTTTACCCTGAATACATTTTCATGGTACCTGGCCTCATTTTAGCCCGAACAATACATTTTTGTCTACAGACACTAAAAATAGTTCATGTACTAATTAAAAAAAACCAAGCTGTGACAGAAAACAATAAAGGCAAGGAAATGGGAAAGCATTTCTACATAGACAGCAGCTTCACTGGCACCATTTCTAGCTATGAAGAGGGTTATTAGCAAGCCCAGAATTATATAAACACTTTCCTCTGCCAGCCAGTGTACACCAGAATCATGATTTACTTTCAAATTATTCAAGTCAGCAAAATCCACCTTTTCATCAGACCAGTGAAAAGATTGGTAGAGGTTTTTAAAAGTGGGCTTATGATCAGAAAAATTACTCTCTTTCTCTACAGTTCAGTGCCCTAATTTCATAAACTCATTGTTATTCCTGCTTTCTTCATTGAGAAAAAAAGTGTGTTTCTTCCTGCTAGCATAATGTGCTCATCAGCTGCAGAAGTGGGAGCTGCATTCTTCCCTGCAAAATGCATCGGTCATCAAAATCATCCACTAACTCCAAGATGCTGGATCTTTGCTACTGCAGGCGCTAACTGAGAAAGGAATAAACAGGTTGAGTTTTGGACTGTGCCAATACTGGTTATAGTTTAATGCAGCAGGGCAAATCAGATCCAGAGTTAATGAGAAACAAACAGTCTTAGTCACTTTTTGCATTAATTAAAATAACGAATTTGAAGATTCATCTCTTTGGCTTTATATCCTGATGAAAAGGGAGCTGGCTGGGCCTAAACTGGGGCTAATGTTTGCTCTAGATCTGGCAGAGCACTGTGGATGCTCTGAGGCTGTGTGAGGAGAGGCTGGTAGCTGCAGGTGCGACTGAGGGAGCTGCGTCTCAGGGAGCCCTTGGGCACACCAGGAGAGCCTGGTTCAGTAAATCCTCCAAGATTGCATAACTTGGAACAAGTGAACAGTCCTACAGTGGGGTTATTATGTGCCTTGGGTTATGCAAGTGCCTAAATGTTTTGCTGGATAGGGGCCCTAATCTCTCAGTATCGTTTTCTCCTGTCTTTAAAATAGTAATAATGACACCTCCATAAAGAAGAGAAGTCATTGATTTTGTCATGATTACAGAAAAGAAGAGATACGTAACTACCAAACAAAATCACTCAAAAGCAGGAGCAACAAGGAAGTATGTGGAATAACATCCTGGGATCATTATTTTATAAGAGGCAATTCTGTTTTGGAAAGTGCTTGTGTTAAATTTCCACCTTCCCTGACTCTGGCTGATAACGTGCTCTTAAGAGGTAAAACTACCTGGTAAACCTGGAGGAAGATAACTAACAAACAGGAGTCAAGTGGATTGTGTTCCTCACACATCATGAACTGATGCCTTCCACATCTGAGCAAAGCCTTTGAAAGCAAGTGTCCTGTTTGGCCTGAAAAACCAGGACAGGATGTCTGAATAACAGGCTGACTTTCCAGGGCTACGAGTTAAAAAACCAATCACCTTATGCATCACTGGTTATGCTGCAAATGCTCTTTGTCAGACACAGCCAGGTACTCAGCATGCACTCTTATTAGTGATCCTGGGAGAATATTGCTCTTAACATCACTAAGACAAATGAAAATTGGAATGACATCATGATGACATTTCTAGATTATAATTGCATTTAGAATTGAAATAAAATCAGAACTAACATGAGAAAATATACTTACAATTGCGATACTATTATTCCATGAGGCATAGGCTGTTTATTCAGTCAAAAGGTGTAGTTGCAGCCTGATAGACTATGAAGGACATTCTATCAGGTGCACTAGCTGAGCCAGTCTCATCATCCATTGCTGCTGGTAGAGGCAGCCCTGCTGCCCTCTGCCCGCCCTGTCCTGGGCTACCTGCCCTTTCTCATGCTGGCTCAAGTGCTGCGTTTCAGTTCAGCTCCCTGACCCTGTAAAAAGAGAAAGTCAGGGGAAAAAAAAGCAAACATGAAAAGGATGTTTTCCAGCCCTGATCCACTTAGGTTGAGCATAAGGATTTGCCTGACTTTTTCTGCAAGAAACCTTGACAGTGGCTCTGTGTTCATCTCAGTACTTGGACATTTCTTCAATAACTTAGAGAGAGGGTGAAGGCCTTTAAAAATAATCTAAAAATATCCTGGTAGATGGCTCTACTACGTTCCCACTAACCTCTAAAATTCAAGCTATTTCATGCATCATTACCAACCCCAATCAAAATCAATGGGTGTAATTGAGATGCAGCAAGGCAATGTGTCTCCCATGGCAGGGTTGTACCCGACAGGACTGCTAGGGCAAAGCAGGTGGAAGAGGAAGGCTGTTCACATAGCAAATGACCTCTCTCAAATATAGCCAGGTACTCAGCATGCCTTGTTATGAGTGTTTCGATGTACAAAAGCTCAAGCTAGTCTTTGAAACAGCATGGTGCTTTCTGCATAACAGCATGGGCTATGAAACTATAGAAACCTTCTATGTATCATCTACTGTGTTCTTATACATGCTGATTGTTAGTGAAGACAAATTACTCCTCTTTTGCTTTTTTACATACAAAACGTTGCTTTTGCTTTAAGCTGTCAACTACACTAGCAAACATCATGATTTGTTTATTCACCTTAGTAGGGATTATGCTTATCAGGAGAAAGTCTACTTTTTCAGAACAAAGAGAACAAGGGTGTCTTACAACAAACTCAAATTGTAGCTGACTGTGGTTCCCCCAAGAAGCAAGATCCTGCATAGCAGGATGGAGACAGCCTGTAGCCTTTGTAGTCACATCAGTCACCCTGTTGTCTCAATATAAAATGTAAGCAGGTTGCTTTCGGAAGGGTATTTCTGTAAAATAAATAGAGCTGTGTGCAAACACAAGTCTAAAAGAAAAAGAAATGCCCTGCAGGATCTTTGAAGTCTTCTAATTTTGTTGCCATCAGATTAACCTCCTAGCAGCGAAGAAAAATGAGCTCTATTTGTGCAGGTTAGGACCTTCCAGAGAGTTTACTCATGAGGAGATGTGGACATGTGGAATGCTGTGGCCTGACAGATAGTGTATTTGAAAAAGACTTTGAAGTTGAGCTGAATAGTCCTTACACCAGGTCCTCAAAGTCACTGTGTCCATAAATTAAACTTGAAAAATAAAAGAAAGGGTTTTTACTATCAAACATATATTTTGTTCCCAGACTGAAGCTTTTCCCAGTTGCAGGTGTTTTCAGTCTTCTGCATAATATTATGGGTAGATACTCACCATAGGAATAGACAGAAAGCAAGAGTTTGGCTCTGCTTTACATACTTTATATAAAGAGAGCAAAAATAAACATTGTAAATAATAATGTTGGTAAGTATGGTAAACAATAGAGACGAGTTCTCTTTCTAACTTACTGTTGGACCTCATTTGGCTCAGTTTTGTCTTTGTGGTATTGAAAACCAAGGAGAACTCCATGTAAGGCAATGGGGACTTTTTGTTGGAAATAGGAAAACAATGGAATGAGACTCATTGGAACCATTTACATGTTGGAGAAATTAGTTGAAAAACATGTTTTACAGTCTTGGTTTATTGTCCTTTCTTACCATATAATACTGCAGTTATGTTTTAGTTCAGGAATTTGAGTTTCAAATACCCAAAGCTAAAATAGGGCAGAAATGGCAAAAAAGTACAAAAATGGATGGCAACCTGAGCTAGATTGTGGGTTTCAAAATCTCAGAGCCAGTAGCAACACCTGCTTTTGAGATGATTACAATACAGTCCTGAAATTTCTCCTCATCTCTAGGATTAAGAAGTGTTTCAGCACCGAGGGTACGTGTGGAACAGATGGCTGATGACCTCTGCTCTATGCAATGCTCCTCCATGGCTTATGGGGAAGACAGAGCAAGGGGTTTGCCCATTCCCTAAGCTTGCCTACACATGCCTTTCATATCAGCCTGGCCTAACACAGCTTTTCCTCATAAAGTTATCTGCATGACAAAAAGATATCCAATAGCAGGGCACGAGCAACACCTACTTTCTGTCATGTCAAACTAGAAAGAAATCTCTTCCTATTTTGCTGGAATTACCTGTAAGGGTTTCAGTGTTGTGCCATTGCCTGAGTACACATCGCTGTGTTTCTTTGTCCTTCTTACTCACAAGTTACCTAGCAGTACTCCTAATAGCAAGGAGCTAAACTAAAAGGGAAAAAAAGTAAATACTTCCTGGAACAAACTGGCTGAGCTTGTTCTCTCCTTTAATTAAGATTCTTTTTTCTGGTTGCTCTGAAGAATCTGCTTTACTGCATCTAGTCGAAATTTTAGTATTTTTCATTTGTATTCTGTTTTCTTTTACTAGATCATTGCAGACATAGTTTCTTGTTTTTATATAAACATATCCACTAAGCAAAAGCCAGTCTTTAATCTGTTCCAAACTCATCCAAGTTTTACTGACCTATCCCTTTAGCGTAAGCCATCTGCTCACGATTTATCTATCTACTTATAAAGGTAGTTTCTACATCGATTTGCTAATATTTTGACTTTCAAGTGGACCACAGGAATCCAATAAAGGAAAGGAAAACATAAAGAGGCATTCCTGCTCTCACACCGCCTTTTACCAAGGTGGGCTGCAAGTCTTGTTTTCCTCTCACCCACCGCAGGAACTCTCCCCTACGTTCACTATTCCTTGGTTCAAGTTTTAGGCTGGCACCATGCCAGTGAGTTCATTAGTGGCAAACTGGATAACAGTGCAGACCAAATCCTCTGGGATTTAAACAACATTTTAACAGCAACAGTGTGATGGCAAGAAGAAATTAAACTCTGGCTGGCCTGAGCTGTCTCAGGGAGTCCAAGCACCCACATGTAGCAGACAATATAATAGATTGTTACCTCCCATCTATAGGTAGATTTGGGACACAAGATGTCTCTTGCCTCAGGAGCTAACTGTCTGCAAATTGGAGTGTGCAAAGCTAACATATTTTTACAGTTACCTCTCTACTTGCTTTTGGGATTTGATTTTTGGCTAAAATGATCAGGTCCCATTAATCCTGAAAACCTCAGGACTGGAGACAACTGAACACCAGAATCCAAATCATGTTTTAGGAAGTCACTTTGGGATCCATTCTGCTTTCCCTGTGCACCTGCAAGTACTGCTTCTTTTGTTTGTTCTGGAAACAGAGCTTTTTAAAAAAAAAAAAAAAAAAAGGAAAGAAAATGAAAAACATAACAGAAGCAAATGTTCCCAGCTGTGTGGGATGTGCCCTGAAATGAGAAAGCGCCTGTACCAATAAACCATGTCTGGTGGCCCCAGGCTGTCCTTACCTGCTGGGCTGTGTGAGGTGCATGGGGACACTCTGGGGCAGCTGTGTGGGTCACTGCTATGCCACTCACTGCTGTACAGGGTATGGCTGTGCAGCTCACAGGTGTGCGGGTCACTGTTGTGCAGGACACCGTGGGGTGGGATATTGCTGTGCAGATCAGTCCTGTGAGGGCCACCACTGTGCAGGTCATTGCTATGTGACACTGCTGTGCAGGACATTCTTTTGTGGCTCACCACTGTATGGGGACATTGCTGTGAAGGACGTTGTTGTGTGAAAGGGACATCACCGTGTAGGACATTACTGTCAGGGTCAGTGGAGCGTGAGACACCACTGTGTAGGACATTGCTGTGAGGGCCATCACCATGTGGGACGTTGCTGTGAGAGACACTGCTGTGAAGGTCATCACCATATGGGATGTTGCTGTGAGGGACATCACTGTGGGGGACACTGCTTGCAGGACAACATTGCATGGGACGTGGCAGTGTGGGACATGGCAGCGTGGGATATGGCAATGCAGGACATCCCTGTACAGAACATCACTATGAGGGTCACAACATTGCATGGGACATGGCTGTGTGGGACATGGTAGTGATGGGACATGGTAGTGCAGGACATCCCTGTACAGAACATCAGTGCGAGGGTCATGGCTGGGCAGGACACCGCTGTACAGGACATTACTGTGTGCGACATCACCGTGTGAGGCATGGCTGTGTGGGTCACTGATGTGAGGGACACCTCGTACAGCACGTCCCTGAGCGGGACATCCCTGAGTGGGTCACTGCCATGCGGATCCTGTGGGGAACATCCCCGTGCGAGACACCGCCTTGCAGGGGCACTTACTGCCCCCCCGCACCTCCCGCTCCCCCCACACCCCGAGGCTTTGCCGCTGCCCGGGGCCGCTCGGGGTAGGGAGCGGAGGCGGCCGGCGCGGTGCTGCCCGGCCCTGCCCGGCCCACCCTGCTCGAACGGCACCGCGCCGGCCGCCCCCGCCCCCGCTCCCTGCCCGCCGAGCCCGCCCCGCTCCGCCGGGTGCCGGTGGCGGCCGGAGCGAGTAGCGCTGGCGGGATCCTCGGTCGGGGCGGCACGGGGATGGGCGGCGCGGCGCTGTCGGGAGCGCTGTGGCTGGGGCTGCTGTGGGCCGGGAGTGGGGCCGGGGGGAGCTGCGTGGGAAAGTGCTGCGAGGGCCGGGACGCTGCCTGTGTCGGTGAAGGATGGAGGGAAGGAGGGGGCTACGGGACCTGCTACTGCGACGGAGGATGCCGGCGAGCCGGGGATTGCTGCCACGACCACGGCCAGGCGTGCCCAGGTAGGTGCGTCCGCCCGCGGGCCGGCCTCCGGTCGCTGAGGGGTTCGGGCTGGTCCGCAGCCCGGAGCGAGCCCCCCGAGAGGGGCGTGGGTGGGGCACAGGCTGAGGGGGCATCCCCGGGCACTCCCCTTCTCCAGGTGCAATTAGCTGGTTGTTTGCCGGGACTGGAGGTTTTATCGGGGTTTGGAGGTGGGGCGTAGGGTAAAGGTGTGAGGGGCTCTGCAAGGCCAAGTGCCTCCCCGGTGTCACCAGTCTGGGGAGCAGAGACCAGGATGGGGCTGGGTGAGGGCAGCAGCAGGCACAGGAGTGGGCAGAGGGACTTCTCCCACACTAGGCATTTGCAAGGTTTCTAGATCAGCTGTAGTACAATGTCTGGGGTTTTCCTGTTGGGAGTTATTTTCCCTCTAAAATGTGATGTTATTTACTTTGCACTCACGCTCACCCCAAATACACATCGATTAGGGTGGGGATGTGGCATTACAGAGACAACAGAGAGACTCATTTAGCACCGTCTGTGTTTCTGAGCTGATTCCTCACGTCTTGCCCAACAAATATCAATTAAATAATTGGGAAAATCCCCAGATGGAGGGTGAGGTTTTGTCCTAATTTCTAGGGGCAGGAATCAGCAAGGATCCACTGTGAAGGCAAGGACTTCAAAATGAGCGTAGGGGAATGAGTGAGGGGGTCCTTGGCCAGGCTGCAGGGGAAGGCCTGGCTCCCAGGGGACCAGTGGCAAAACCAGTCAGTTTTGCCAAACTAGACCCAGCAGCCTTGTAGATATTTCCACCCCCTCTTCCCGTGGTGTTTCTGCCCTTCACAGATTTGTCCTCCCTCCCTCTGTCTGCAATGTAAGACACTGCCCATGCTTTACAGGTGCAGCTTTACAGGTGCAGCACCAGCACTCAGCCAGCCTGATGTCCCTTCCCAGCCGGCTGGACACATGCCAGCCTGCAGCCAAAAAGTCATGAGTCTCCACTGCACAGCCCTGCTAATTAAGACATATTTAGCAGGCTCAGTGCCATGCTGACATAGCCACATAGCTTTGGGACCCAAGTTGGCTTGCACCTGCCTGGTTGGGAAAGGAGAGTATGACTGCCTATGACTGTAGACCTATCTAGGTGATGTAAAGCTGCACAGAAAGGCTCATCAGAGCACAACTCTGACCCCAGGTCTCTAGAGAAAACGCAGTCAGTTCTCTGACCACTAAATAATCTCTCCAGAATAACAGAAGGGAAAAAAACCTGCACCACAAGGTCAGACAGAACATAGCACCTTTAAAATTAGAATTTTTTAATATATTCATCCTTCGTTCAGGAAAATCAGTAGAAGAATTGACAAGATCCGTGCTTGTCATATAGTCACAGCATATTGTGTCTTTTCAGTAAACCAAATGATTTTTAGTATTGAAGTATAGCAGGAGAGAGCTAATGAAGGTGTGTAGTGTTAGCATTAAAACGGAGCTGTAATCTGATAAAAATTTCTATGCTCTTCAACAAGAAGCTCAGACTTGTGCCTGCAAAGTTTTAGTTTAGACACTTTTTCTTACCATGACTTCTGGCAGCTGATAATGCTGTGTTGTTACTGAGGTGGTATCTTTTGTCTCAAGCTCAGTGGGGATTGCCTCGGAAAGTGTGATGTGTTTGTGCTGCCTGTCTCTGGTACCCTGCATAGATAGTGGGTGCTCTAGATCCAGGCAGGAAGATGGAGCCTTAGTGACATCTCTCTCTCTCTCCTGCACCAGAGCTGGAATTTGACAGTCTCTGGTGGCCCAGTTCAGGGAGCTAAACCCTCTTTCTCATTTCTCTGTTGCCCATTTCTGTCTGGTTTGACTCTCTCGCTTCCTGGTTGTGTGGGCACCAATGCTAGCACAAGCAAAGGGAGCAGGACATTTTGCTTGGGTGTAACATGGGAGGATAGGATTCTGGCAGCCTGGCGAGGTGGTCCTAGAACTCTTATATCTCAAAACTACAAAACTGATCACAAGAAGTCATTCTTTTGAAGGCAAATTACTGTATATACTTTCTATTTTAAGGTGCCAGTAAGTTATGTTTTGCATAAACAAAAATTCCAAATAGTTCCATGGGAGTTTATATCAATTTAGACAAGTATGGCTGGAAATTTTGAGGTTGTTTTTGTTCTTGTTTGATTTGAGGTCTCCACATTGAGTGTTTCTAAATTCTGTCAATGTGTTTAATGAAGGGTGTTTATTGGCATAATTCACTCTGAAATACTGTTTTGAATGTGGAGTTCAAAACTTTAAAACAGAAATGTGAAGAAAGTTGACCAATGGTTCTTGTGCTACAGCTTGCTTGTCAGCCTGTTTGCTATTCATGATTTCAGTACCTGCTAAAGTGACATTTCATCCTACTGCAAATATTTAACAGGACAAAGTATTTAGGGTAAGTGTAAAGTGCCCACATCCTCAAGTATATGTAATCAGGAAATGTGTTAGGAATAATACAGAAACAATTTTCCAAAATAATAAAATCCACTGAAAGGAGGGGTGTCCTAAAGCTGCCATCACCATGGTTAAATTCTGTCATGCCTAAAAATTGTAGTAGGTCTGGTACTTTATAAATAGATAGCTCAGCAGAAGCCTCTGGGCTGCTGAACCTATGTCCAGGGGTTTTTAAATAAATTTCCTTCCAAGACTTTTAAAATAAAATTCCTTATAATTCTAGCAATGAAAAAAAGAGTATTTTTGTACACAGAGAGCATTTTAAATAGAAAATAGTGTACAATGAGAAAGGCTGAAAAAGGAATGACCTCGTCATTTGAATGGAAGTGGTTACTCTGACAAAATCCACAGATCCTTATACATTACAACATGCATTGTGCAGTGATTCAGTGAAGATACTGTAATCCTCTTTTTTTCCAGAGATGGGAAAAAATATTTAATTAGAGTGTGACTCAGAAAAAAATCTATGATTTACAGTGCTGTAAATGGAAAAAAAACAACAAAAAAACTCCTGACCATTCAAGCTGTGTTTCGTAGAATAGCAATGTAATTTTTCAGTGTATTTTTAAATTTCCAAGTGTCTCATTAGCTTCCACATTTTGGTAGGTACCTGAGCATAAATGCTGTCCTTCAGGTGTATTTGACTTGCATCCTTCTCATTGTTTCAATGCAACATCATCCACCATCATTGTGTTAAGTAAGCTGTACCAGTAGTAACATAGAGAGAGACTGTAAAGATGTAGCTACAGGTCCCTGATATTTCTTTTTGTATTTCAAGAGATGGCACCGTTCCTTTTATGTCAGCTCTGGGACCCATTCTCTGTCATGCTGGGGAATTTTACATCTTTCCAGTGAGGCACAAAACTGATGTACTATCCCTTAATAGTTGCTGGGTACTGACTGCAAAAGTGTTGTTATTATCCCACTGGCTAAATTCCATTCTAGAAACCCAATACTCTTATTATTCCACATGACTAAGGCAATTCATACTCCTTGTTCTAAATCTTGACCATAAAATTGCCATGTATTGCTGCAGACGACCAATATTTAACTGTTAGCTTCATTTAATTCCAGTAAGACATGAAGTCATCACTTTATTTGTTAGGCAGCTACTCAGTCCCTTTGGGAGTTTTCAGCATGGAAAATGTGATGTTAGACCTGATGTTATCTGCATATCGGGCGCTAATATGGGATTAAAATTGTCTGGAAATTCTTACTTCTGCAGGTCATTCATACAGCTGACCTGGAAGAGAGTCAAAAGATCAGGAAACTGGGCTAGATGACACGTGTTGTCCTTTGGGCACTCTAGATAGAATTAAGATGTGTGATGAAGCATCTAAGTCTATGCTTTTACTATTAAATAATAGTGGTCCTCTGGCCAGATGGCAAAAACTGTGATGTCCATACTACATATAGGACTTCTCTTGGGTACCCCATGGTGTTGAAGACATTTTTACTGTCACTGTTGTTTTTTTTTTTTAGCTCAAAATGTTTGGAACAAATGTCTGAGGGTCATGCTGCAAGAAGTTAAGAGTGGTGCCTTCACAGCCACAGAGACTTGTGTGAAGCTACCTAGAGGTGCTTGAGGGCAGTGTCACCTATCTGCATATGGCAAAGGGAGCCAGGCCTGCTGCAGTCTTTTCCACACTATTTTTCAGTGTTGTTCTACAAATGATACCCAGGAGCTGTCTGGGAAGGTGTTTATAAATAGAAGAAAATGCCAGAGAATGCTAACAGTTTAAGCAGGATGGACAGCTGGTGGCCCAATGCCCAGGACTGCCCTGTGGGTCTGTTTCAGTGGAGTTCCTCAGGGCATGGGATGCAGCATCCTCAGCCATTCATATGCCTGTCACTGTTGGGCCAGTCAAAAAGTGCAGGTTTGCTCAGACCAGGTGCACAGTGAGAAGGAAGGAGGGGAATGGTAACAGTGCATAAGGACATCTGCCAGGTAGCCTCTGTCAGGGGTTTTATCTGCTTTGTCGTGACTGTAGCACTCCAAGAAATTAGAGATGGAGTGACAGAGAAAACCCTAAAATTTTAGTGTCTTCTGAAAAGAGTCACAAACACTAAAGAGGTTATCACATTTTACTCTTTCTTCCCAATGTCTTGTACTGGCAGAATCCCAGATGGCAAAAAATATTTTCCTGAAAGACTAGTTTCCTGTGACTGATACAAGTATGTAACTAGTGCTTAAGCTGTGAAGCTTCCTGGAGATTTAAATTGTCATCAGGAAATATAGAAAAAAAAAAAAAAAAAAAAAAGACTGAAAACATGTGATATGTTCCATCACAAGCTAATGGGAAGGAGCATACATGGGAAAGGAAAAAGCTTCATTTAGCTAGAAACTAACAGATGCTTAGTCTATCATTTACATCTCTCCTGGGAAGGTTAAAAGAAATGACAGACATGAAATAAGGGTTCATCCTCTACATGATGTGATGATTGAGGGTTTTTTCCTAAAGAACCTGCATGTTCTTTAATCAAAAAAGGAGTCAAAGGCCATCACTGGTCTAAAGGTTTCAGTATTTGCCAGAGAAATACCACAGCACACAAACCAAAGCATTTTTCTTTCTTCATTTAAGACCTTCAATAAGCTCACCTAATACATGTGAATTTCACAGATGAAGACAGAAGTTCTTTGTGCCTCTGAGTATTAGGCTGGGTTAGGAGAGACCAAAGGTACAAGTCTATGGTACCTGTGCTGTTGATGCTCTGCCTGAAGGAAATGCAGTTTCTTATGATTCAAAGTTTACTTTCAAAACAATGGCACGTTCCCCATAATGTTTTGATCAAGTGCAAAGGAATGTTGTGATCCATGAGAACTAGAATTCACATATCCAGTGGACTGTTCTATAGTTGGGAATGAGCAAAAGAGGGCCTTAAAATTACATTTTTATACATTTTATTTAGTACATATCAGTATCTGCATTGTAAAGTTCTATCTAGCTATACAGACACAGAAACACAACTCTACAGATGTCCCTTCATTGTTCTGAGACTAAACAAAACCAAAATTGTCACCAAAAACTGTATTTGCAGCAAGGACTGTGGAGGAGGACACCCTGTGTTAAACAGGGCAACAAAGATGTGGCAGTGGAACTTGTTTCAGTGTTGAGGAAAAGGGGTTAGAAATCAATCAGAGTGGAATCAAGAGGATTGAAAGGTTTCTGAGTTCTGCTACTTTATGTTCCAGCCTTTAAACAAGATCTGGTGGTGTAGGAGCTGCCAAGGTAGGTCAGATCGCTCACTGGTCTGGATATTCTGTGGGCTGGTGTCCTTTGGGACTAATGCTCTATGCTTCTGAAGAGGGTACTGAAGAGCCCCACAGCTGTAGTGAGAGGTTTCCATGAGGAGCTGTTTCTCTCTGGACACGGGATGGAACAGGGAGCCAAGCACTGCAGGTGGCTTTGAATGTTAAATTTGAAGATACAAACTCCTAGAAGAGCATTTAAAACCCTATAAATAAAAATATGTAAGGAAGTTAAATCCAGGCACAGTCTTATTACTCAAGGTTCTGAGAGCAATTAGGGTAAAACAGAAGTCTTGGCTACTAGTAATGCTTCAACACTGCTTTGCAGCTCTTCCATGTGTTGTGGGGGAGTGGAGTCACTGGAGCGGCTGTGCAGAACAATGTCAACCTGATCTGCGGATACGTAGGCGCTATGTACAGCAGGAACCGAAAAACGGTGGGGAACCTTGTCCTGCCCTAGAGGAGAAGGCTGGCTGCCTGGAATACCTGACTTACCAGGGAGAGGACTGCGGCCATGAACATGGTATTATCTCTTTGATCTACCTGTTCCCATTGTGCCCATCAGGGCCTTCATAATTTTACTGATGTCAGTTAACAGGAAAAAAAGCATCTGTCTGCAGTTAGCTGGTTAAAAAGACAATTTAAACCCTTACTTTCTACTGTCATGTTGCCCTTTATTCTATTCTTGTATGTTTTTTCCTTCTCACACTTTTCTTAATTTCTATTAAGTAAACAACTAAGCTGCATGCATTCTTTCCATTTCTTAAGCCCCTCAGTAAGTACCAAGTTATCTCTGTGCAAAGTCAGAACACAAATTCAGTACAAAACGGGAAACAGAGCTCCTTGTAGGATTCCGGCACATCCTATTTCCTCACAGACTAGACGGCGTGCATGTCTAGATATATTTCTTCTGAATAAGGAGCGAGCTTAGCTGTAGGGAATGGGGTTGAGGTCTGATGTCGTCAACATATTATCACTTTTTCAGTGAAGTCAGTCAGCATCACTATCCACAAGCTCCCAATTCATTCACCCGCTGTTACAGTAATTGAAATATGACTCAGCTGTGTCTTGCTGCCTTACCGTAACTCTTTTCTTCCCCAGTCCCTGCTTTCATAACTACCTCTGAATACAGTAAAGAAAGGAGACGACGAGCAACATCTTCTCTCTGGCCTTCAGACAAAGAAGCAGCTGGGTAATCTGTGTATCATGTGTGTCTCATCTTGTTCAATAGAAAATAGCTGTCTACAGAGAAAAATGCAATTCAATTTGCAAAAATTAAACAATAAGCTATAGCTTGTACTGTGTTTCTCTCCTGCAGTTCATTTGCATGTTCTAGATGTTTTTTATTACTTGCTAATTCTTCTGAATTGGATATTGGGGACATGGCAAATTGGAGGATAGCTGCTTTTTAAGGCAAGCAGTAAATAATGCTAAACCAAAGCCAAATGCATCCATAAGTGCAAGTCTGAGGAATCACATCTAGGTCTCTGGAAAACCAAAATGGGCAGAATGTGATCAGTCTCAAGACTTTTTTTTTTTTTTTTAATTAATTGACACAAGCAGTAAAAAATTTTGTTTGGTTACCAGTAGAGACGGTTATGAAGTTTAAATTAGGCTGTTACTGGGTCTGTAATGCTCGAAATGCTTTCCTCTATGCTCGTTTCCCCAGAACAATAAAGCCCATTGGTATTCTTCAAGCCTGTTTTCCATTTTCTCTTTTAGCAGCGTAGAAGAAAAAACATGGGTTACTGAGATCTGATTTTCAACATAATTTAGGAATACAGACACAATCAGAAAGTTAAATTATACATAAACACTGGACTGGAGCATGGAATGAGAAATAGTCCATGTAATGTTTTTAAGAATCCAGTAATTGGGTTAGGGTCAGAGACAAGACTTGTTAGCAATGATGATGTCTAATTTGCCCTTCACAAATACCACCGGCATGATACATAAGTACATCTAAAGTGTATACCTAGCTTGTGCTTTATCTATTGTAACTAATTTAGTATTTTCCTTCTGAGCAGATATTGTGTGGAATTTAAAACAGAATCCCTTTCACACCACTGTGCTTTGGAGAATCGGCCGTATGCTCGATGGATGCAGTACCTACGAGAAGGACATACTGTGTGTGTCGCTTGCCAGCCTCCAGCTATGAATACTGACACGCATCGTTGTTCTGGAGATGGCCATAATGCAGATGGGTAAATAAAACCATTTTTCTGCTGTCTTTTTTGTAGCAAAACCCAGTACAGAAGTTGAGACTACTCAAGGTCTCATTAAAAGCTGCGTTTATTATACCTCGAAACTGAAACAGCTTGTATCACTTGTAGAGCTGATTTACCTTTTCAGATCTCTCAGAAATCTGAAAATTTCTGAGAAATATTTAAAACCTAGATAAATTGGGAAATAATTTTAGTATAGGAGCCCAGTGCTTTGAATGCTTTATTTACCATTGTGAAGGGATGATGCAACTTCTGTAGTGCAAGAGGTCTTTTACAGCTACAGGCACTTTTACTTAAAAACGGTATTTCTAAACCTAAATCTGATTTCAGGTTTAACAGTGGTGGGTCAGTATTCCTCTCAAACCTATACACCTGGTTTCTAGAACAGTAATTTTGAAAGCAGGCACTGAATATTTGGAACAGATTTTTATTTGAGCTATACATCTATTAATATGGGTACTACTCAATACCTGTAGAACCAGCTACTCAATCCACCATCCTGCATACTGTAGTGCCTGCTCCAGAAAGCATTTTAAGAGCTAGATGAGCCAGTTACAGTCTTATATTATTAGGCAAATCTAATCTTCTGCCATGTTATACAACACAACACAGTAACATGAAATACAGTTTGCAGTGTTTTAATTCCTCATTTATTGTTACATTTCAGAAGTAAAATCTTACACTGGGAAGCAGTTGGCAACTCTCAGTGCCAAGGAACCTGGAAGAAAATTCGGCAACTGGAGCACTGTTCATGTCCCCTTGTGCATAGCTTTATTTTCACATAAAAGTTTAAAAGACCTTTACAACAGCAACAACAAAAAACATTAAGAAAATTAACACCAATGCCAAGAAACCTACATCTTTCTGCTGTGTTTTCTGGAGCCTAAACAAAATTTAAAGGAGTTGGAACTTTGGAAGAAGCATTTCAGGAAACTCTCTCTGCCTTAATACAAAATGCTAAGATTGATCTTTTTATTAGAACACTAGAAGCATGTTTCCATGTTTCTCTGTTGTAATTAAAGAGCTAATATTTCTAACCGTAGTAGCTGCTTTTCCTGAAGTTCTCATTCTTTACTGGCCCCAGACCTGTCTACAGGCACTGCTCCTACTCAATAGTGAGCGAGGCAAACATTCTCAAGTCCGAGAATAGTTACTGCCATCATTAAATAGCAAGGGTAAATTAAAATGAAAGTTTGAGAGCTAAAACTGGATTTCAGTTTGGCTCCTTTGTTCCTTCCCAATATCATCTAGACAGTTGTTTATATAAGTGGATAAATATTCTTCCTCTACATTGCAGTTTTCATTTTCAGCCACTTTCATAAAGATGTATGACTAGTCAGTGTTGTTAAGGAAGTAATCTTGCTCAGAACTTCATGTCACAAATACGTGGTGTGAACCTTATGGCAGACAAACCTAAACAAGACTCTGTGCCTAAAGCCTTGGCTTATATATATATATGTGTGTGTGTATATATATATATAAAATTTAGTTATTACTATTTAAAACTGCTCACGTACAATGATTAGGATAGAAACCTGCATTACTGAAGCACTGGCAAGACTTCAGGTAGCGCAAATCCCCGTTTTGTTACCTATTCTTTACCTCGAATTATTGTTACAGCATTAAAGAGGCTGCATACTGCACTTTCTCACTTGTCAGGTACCTACTATGACTTTTTGAATTGTTGGCTTACGGCTGCTCTAGCATTCCTTGCTGAAGGACAAAGCCTATATTTTATCAAGATCCTCAAATTTACAATGTTTGCTAAAAAGAAATTACAAGTCAAGGTTGAGAAAATCTACTGTTAAGATATGCAGCATCTCTGTAGAACCTAAAGACTACTGCTTTCAGCTGTTTCTAGCAGCTGCAAGAAGAAACCGTCATCTCTGGTCGCAAGAATGAGAAAGGTGATCCTGTCCACAAGTGTGAAACAAACCTTTGTATCTGTACTTCACCATTTTATCTTAAGGGAAGCAAGCCTCTAAAAAGCAGTGATTATCTTAATACTTCCTGAACATTTCAGCCTTCAAGAATATAACTCTTCCTTTGTACCCAGGAAAAATAGCTCAGAAAAAAGTTATTTTAGTATGACCAGTTTGGACAGATGCTTTTCCTTGTAGGGTTCTTGTAAAACAAAAACCTTATCCAAGGACAAATGTACAGAAAATATCTGAACTGAAGAGATTTCACTTTTAAAAGCATGCTGTGATGTGTTCATTCAAGTCACTAGGTTCACACCGGTATGACAGTGGGAAGTATGGGTTTCTGAGGTTGTGGAACTCTTTTCCACACAATCTGAATCAAGAGAGACAGCGTAGTACCATCACCCATCTGTTACAGTCTCTCATGAGCAGGACATTTACAGTGACCAATTGACACCTTGATAGTTACTTTCCCTTTCCTGTTGGTCTAGAAAACACTTCTCAAGACAAGGTAGGTGGCAAAAGATAATCAGGAGATGTGAAGACCTAGTATCATACTGTTACCTTCCATACGTTTTCTATCTCTCCTGCAAGATAAAAAGTGCTATTATGCCAATATACATAAATTCAAAATAATCTTCCACCTAGAATGTAAGCTTAATTCCTTTTTTTTTTTAAAAAAAAAAGCAGCACCTTTATTACTTATAAATATAAAATTACATGGAGTATCATGTTTTTAACTGCCAAAAAAGGAATTGGTTTGTAAAATCAGCAATACCAATAAATACATATTTTTTGGTATAACTTACTAACAGAGATGACAAGTGTGACCAAAATTTCAAAGTGAAACAAATCACATTAGTTATACGGCAGGGGTAAAATGGGCTCTATGGCAGGAAGTCAAATGACAAAAAGCTCAATCTGACTAGAGAGACAAGACTTCAAAAAAACAGAACATGTGACTTGGCATTAGCTTCTATCAAGGTAAACATGTTGCCAGTCATTTAATGTCCCTATGTACATAACTGACCTTTCTTAAATCATTGCAAGCATTTTCACATTTCAGAAACTAGGTCATCTATTGCATGTAGATAAAAGGTCAGGCTTTACATTTAAGTCATCATTATCTAAGCAAGTGAGCTTACATGAACGTTTTATACTTATTACTATTCAGTTTCATGTTTTAGGACAGCACTACTGCTGGACACTGAGGCTAAAGTAAGTGATTATTCTGAAAAGCCAGACTAGGTCCTTTTGTAGGGAAAGGTTAAGAAGAGTTGATTCCTGTAGTCCAAAAATTATCCTTGTTTGATCCTGCACAGTGTTCTCCACCGGTCTTTTAACATGACACTGGTTCGGTTGTTGAAGTCACCATGGACCAAAATTTTAGCCCAGTTACCTACTCCAAACTCCCTTATTCCTGATTTCAGTTGCAAGTCTTCTTTGTAAGTCCATCGCTAGGGGAAGAACAGAGAAAATACCAGATTTATGAACAGAGAAATGTATTAATGTAAGAGCTAAGCTTATAGCAAATATAGAAGCAAGTTTTTATACTGCTTTAGTTCTTACAGAGCACAGATGTCTGAAAGTCAGTAGGGTCACTTTGATTTCTTTTGAGAAACCATAGCTTGACACTAAACACAACAAAGTTTACCACCTCAAGTGTTACAACACAGTAGCAGAAATCACCTGGAACCAGAACCCCATGCTTCAGATTTCACAAGTTACAGGAAAAAAAAAATGAAACAAAACCCACAACAAAAAAAGACTGGAAAACATTTGGCTTCCTTGAAAACAGCTTTCCAAAATTGTACTGTATTAGTTAATCAAGACAAGACACACCTTGATTGATCCTAGTATGAATCACAAAAGAGAAAGCATTTTGTGACACATTAAAATAGGCACTGAGAATCAAGACACCATTTACCAACAACAAAGGAATTTCAGTGTGCTTAGGAAAAACAAATACCAATATTTAAAATGCTGATAGAAGCAAAATGATACATATTGCATTTGAAAGTGAGATCAGCCATGTCCTTAGGTAACAGCTACACATTTGGTTTTGGCCATTTGTTGAGCCCACTACTTAAGTCTCACTGTCATGACCTACAACCTTTTTAATCTTTAAGGGATGACATTTCTCTCATAAAAGGAGAAAATTACTTGCAGCTATACATCTGTAAGCAATCCCTTCCAATGAAGTTCTCCAATGTACCAGTTCTTCCTTAGTTCCTTCTCAATACAGCTATCTCAATGCAAACAATTTTAGGACTGCATACAGAGTGAAAGAAAACTGAATTTTTAAAAAAATCAAATACTTGATTTTTTAAAAACTTACCTTCACAGTTAAGTATAAGGGAGAACCGAGTATCAACTTTCTTTTATTGTTATATTTCTATGTATACAAAAGATTACAGATCCTATATATCCCATCATGCCTATTTTTAACCACTGAATTTTTAATATAGATATATTATATATGGTCATTTTTTTCACTCTGGAATAGTGATTTCAACTTTAATAAGAAATTATTTTAAAACAACTTATTCTGTTAGAATCTAATCCTCCACAAATGTCTTAAAATCCTTGCTTCTTAACAGACAACTAATTATACTGATGTACAATCAGCACACCTCCTTAGGCAAACTGAGCAGCTTATCATCTACAGAAACACATGACAGGATTCCCAGTTTAAAAAAAAAAACTGTGTAGGAAAACGGTTTCTAAAAAGTAAGTATCAATTTCTGTTTCAAATTGAAGTTTGATAGCATGTTCTTTCTAAATTTATTCCCCAAAATCTGATACGTGAAGCCTTAACTTACAGAAAAGATGTAAGCTTAAAAATGTTTATGAGATTGAATAGCTGTGTCCACACTTGGGCATCAGCAAACATTTGTGTGCCTGTTAACCTAGAGCAGCATGTGTGTGCTCTCACCAGTGAACGTACAGCTCTACCAGCCAGAGAGGAGGAGGAGACTTGGCTGCCTGTGTTTGTGTTATGTGTGGGTGCTGGTGAAGGCAGCACCTTGCCTGTGGCATCTGTATGACCGGCTGTGTCACCATCCTCTGCGTGTGTGTCCTGTGTCTGTGTCTCTGGGATTTGTGCTCAGCTCTGCTACTGGGTGACCCTGCAGTGGGGAAGCAGCAGCCACATCCCCCAGCCTGAGCAGGGAGCCCAGGTCCCAAGCTGGGCCTCAGGAGCCAGACGGGAGAGTCCTGGGTTGGGGCTGCTGGAGGAGGCAGCTGCTTCTAACATCCCTTAACAGTTCTGTAGCCAGCAGGATGTGGTTGAGTTGCGAGTATTCCTGAGATTAAATTTATATAATCCTTACATGAGGGGGGATGCACCCTTTGCTAATGAATCTACAAAAATAAATTTGTAGAGCCTTATAGGGGCTCCCAAAGGGGATGTGTGCTAATAAGGCCTCAGGTTACTGGGAACAACTGGATTTGAAGTAGGGTGAGAACAAAGGAAAAAAATAAATGTTTATAGAAGATTAGGAGAACAACAGTAGGTATAAATTGAAGCTGAAGGCCTAGAATTTATAGTTTGGGGGATGAAAAAGAGGTTTACCAGAGTACGTACAGGGCTTTCTCCTATAAGTAATAGATCACTCCCAACTATCAAACAGATCGATGGTGGTGTCTATAAAGTAGGAGGGAACCTGAGAGAATCAGGCTATGGCTGACCTTTACACCTGGAACTTCCAAAATTGTGAAGAATGATACAGAAAGGGAAATGGAGTTGCAAAGGAATAGCCTCAATTTACAGAAAGTTAAACTGGATAAAGCCAACTAGCAGAACTGTGAATTACAGGGGAACAAACATCCCTTAACTCTGCAAATAATGTACCTAGTGGAAATGTGATTCTCCTGTTGCTGCTGTTGTTAGACAACTTAAGAGTGGCTTGGTAGGACAATCCAGGGCCCACCAGTATGATTGCTAGTGGCACAAGAAGTTCATGTGTCCAAGGTTGAACAGATAAATACCTTGCTTTTGAAACTTTCTCCTCTCCTAGTGACCTGGAACACTCTGGGGATCCTTAAAAGATTCTGCCCTTAAAAGCGACACCAATTCAGGCACAGGGGATGGGCCAGGTGACAATTCTGAGTGCCATTCTGCATGGTTCCCCCTGCCCTTGAATTTAAACTGCTAGAAGTGGCAGCGGCATCAGAGGTGAAAGGCAAGGGGAGTGTCTCTGGTGGGAAAGGAGCTTAGATAACATTCAGCCTGATCAAAATGATATTCTGGTTATTCTGCAACAAGCAAAATTTGGCATCTACACAAAATGCAAGCTGAGGTATGTGAAGATCAAACTTCACATCTGAAAGTTGGACTTAGTCCAGCTTAATGCAACTATCAGTGCCTCTTCAAGAAACTATGATCACTGATAAACCTCGCTAAGCAATGAAAGAATTAAGAGTGGTAGTAGTTCAGCTGGGTTTCTGAACAGTTAGAAAACTAAAACTTCTCTAGGAGTAGTCTACCTGTTATCAAAAATACTTCCTGTTCCACAGATATTTTACTATAGTAGCCAGGAACAGTAGGGTTTTTTTACTCCTATTAAAAGGCCAGAGATTCCATTGGAACCATCTAGTTCATCTCATTTCAGAGCATGCCAGAAAACTTTCCTAAATAAAATCTTTATTCAAGTAACATAGTTATGCTTGACGTACAGCACCAGATAATTCACATACTTCCAGCAACAGAGACAATCACAACCCTTGTTACTTGTAATGATTCACTTTCTGTGAAAAGGGTTGTTTTTTTGCTTGTTTTGCTTCTAAATTGTCTATATTGAGCTTTTTTCAAAATAAAATTCTTCAGATTAACGTATAAATGAGAAGCCTGCCTTACAGGTAAACCAGAAACCTGACTCATTTTCTTTTCACTGAGGAACTGTATAGAGCAGTGACCTGCCCCCATCCCCAAACTGCTTGTGTCCTCTGGGACGGCAGTTATGGAGACTCTAGCGTTGCACTGTTAGCTAGAGACTGGACACCATGCAGCACTATGCTTGAGCTGACATCATCACAGCACCTAGTCCAGAGTGATGTGACATTTGGCTAGCTCAGAATGCTTGCAGAGCAAGCTCAAGTTCGCCAGGCAGACTGTGTAGACATACCCTCACATATCTAAAGATCTTGTTATTCCCGAGACTCACGTCTGCTCTAGAAACTTATCTTCCTTTGATTGTATGTTCTGGGACCTTTATCTGTTTTAATTCCCACCCCCCCGCCCCTCCAAGTTTAAATATATGGATTTTTTTTTTTCCATCTGAGCCTGACTGAATTCTAAAAACCCATATTTTTCAGACACTTTCTTTAAGTACACTGTCAGACTTTAAACAACTCACAGGACTTGCTATACATATATAGGCTACAAATTTAAGTACAAACAGTTCCCTAAATTCTGTGACACTTGCTTTCCCTAGTTTAGGAAAAAGAAAATAAAGCACACTTCTTTTCAATAGCACCACAGACTTGCATGCAGCTCACTGAAAACACAGCAATGAAAGACTGAAAATGGGCCCTGAACCACTGCAATGAAGTGCCATTTACAAAACAAGAGCAAACAATGCCAACATTGAAAGAGAGACTACATGGAAAAGGAAGTTCTAGAAGTCAACAGCTCTGACATTCACTGCATTCTTTCATGCATGCAGACAATTTTATAACCCAGATTATTAAGCAGAGGATAAGATTTATTGTTTAAAAGGCCAATATCATTGCTTTCTAGACAATATTTATGAGAGGTCTCACTGGAATGGAATATGGCATAAATATCACACAGACAGCAAATGCCTACTTTTCTAAGGTTTTAAGGAAACATAGTTCTGAATTTTAACTTCTTTATAAGTTTTTAGAAAGTTTTGAATGAATTCTTTGGTATTATCAGATGTAGTTTTTCTGTAAATTTAGTCTTTACATTTCAACTGAGGTTGAACTATGACAACAGAATTAAGCAGACAACATCTATTTTTTTTTTTCCCTAGCTAGATATATGCATAAACCTTAGACATGGATATAGTGCTTGCAGCTGACCCTGTAACAGACTACCTCAACATAAAAACAGGTGAACATAAAGCTGTCATTAGCTCTGTCTCAGTTGTGGTCCAATTAG
The DNA here is from genome assembly GCA_907165065.1 of Caprimulgus europaeus. The sequence continues at coordinate 34,482,918 of OU015525.1, forward strand.
TTTAAATCTCAATGTTGTAAACAATGCAAGTGTGCATACTTACCAGCAACTGACTGACATGGTACCTATCCAAGTATAAGTTGGAATAAAGTAATTGGTTATGTTTCTGAAGGCAACAAGCAAATCCAGTAAGTGCTGATTTTATTTATTTATTTATTTTAGGGTGTTGGTGGTGTTTGCAGCTTTTAAGGAGGCTCTCAGCTGGGAGGCTGTAGGAAGAAATCTATGCAGTACAGATTTATTTTATCTCTGTTTAGAAAAGACAATGGGTACAAACCTGTCTTCTTCGGCCACAAGCCCAAGCATCTTCATGTTTTTCCACATTTTGCAAGCTGTTCAGACCTAGAAGAAAATTAATATACACTGAGACCAATGAAGAGCCAACATTAAGGCAGCAGTTTTGCTTTCTACCATTTACATGAGACAAGAATGTACAGTATTTTGATATGCTTTGACAGATTGGGATAATTTCAGTGTCTGTTTATATATTAATAAGCTTTTATATATGTATACATATGAACCTCACCTTAGTCCAAGGACTCAAAAAATAGTCTTTTCAAAAAAGTCACTTTATTTTCTATGCAATAAAGCTCACAGAAGAATTATATTTTAAACAAATAGGTAAAAATTGGTACATAATAATAAAACATTGTTACTTTATGTTATATATAAAAATATTTTTACTATATATGCTGCTCTCCTTTTACACAGAGAGGATTGAAATTAACCAGCCATCAGAGCTATGATACTTTGTATACAGGTTCCACCATTTAGTGTCAGGTTCTGTTTGTGGCATACATCCAAGGCATCTTAAGAGTTTGTCCTTCCAAGTGGTCACATGCAGAGGCTATATCATCATCTCTCTGTGGTAAGACTAAGAAGGTGCTAATGGCTTAAAAAAAAATCTCATTATAAGTATTATATAACCCATGTTGCAAGTTTTAAAAAATACCAAGAAGATGCGTGAACATCCCAACTTTGCGCATTTTACACTATGATTAGTTTTTCCTGTCAGCCAGCCTCTTTAGTTCTTCCCATCCAAAGTTATCTAGGTCCAAAGCCAGAGAGACAAGCTTCAGTACTCCTGTGGCACCTTTCTTCTGCACAAATACCATAAATCCTAGTAAAGCAAGTAAGCAAACAAAAACTGAAGTAGAAAATTGTGAATGATTTTGCATTTCATAGTTTCCTACATGTGGCAAACCCCAAATCTGCATTTGTGCAGGAGCCACACACAATTGGGAGGCTTTTTCCAACATAATAACTTTTATATTAATCCAATCATATTGAACAGCAGTTATCAAAACACCAACCCATTTTTTTTTGAGGGGAAGCGTTTGACATTGTTTTGAAAGTGTAAAAATAAGGTAATACTCACTCCGAAGAATATTGCTCGCTCTGTGTTTCCGTCTTGAATGAGGCCTGCAAGGAACAGAGAACTCCAGTAAAAAACACACATCACAGAACTTAATGAAGTGTCTGTGACCAAGAGCAACAGCAACAAAAAATAATTTTTACCTTACTGTTGAGTTTTTTATTCCTCCAGGTGACTGATTTGTAATACTCTCTTGCTTTTTCATTAATCTTAAAAAAAAGTAAAAAAAAAAATATTTCCTAGGCAGCAACTTAGCATTTAAGTGAATCAACAATATTTAAATGAAAGAAAATTCCAAGATTTCTCTATGGAAGCATTGGCATATAAACACTAACTGCTACATCATTTGTTCACAATTCTACCATTAGCCAATACTAGGGCCTTGAAAAACACAGAACTCCCACGTGTTAAACAACTCCTTCCTTTCCAAAACCCTCTGAACCTTGCCTCCCTGTACCTGAAGGAGAAATATACAAGACCTTATGCATTTCAGTTGAAGACATGAGGCACTTCAGACATCTATTTTTCACATCTATCTTCTTCACAGCCTAGTAAATGTTTCCATAGGGTTTTTGATACCTCCCTCAGATGTAACTGTGTCAGAAGCTGTCCTAAAAATCTTATGATTTGTCTTCCTGTATACTGTCTGCATCAGTCAATTTCCTTAACTAAATGATGCCAAGTATTCAAAGTATAAAACTGCAGAAATACAAGCTCTATCCTGACAAAAGACTACAATTTCTCCATGAAAAACAAGTGGTGATAAACCTAGAATACCCATATTTTTCAAAATAAAGTCAAAGGAAAGGGAAAGGAACCAGGCTTCAAGTTCCACCACCACTTTCTTAGAAAAGTGACAGGGTCATGAGTCACAATGCCAGAGTCATGAAGCAACATAACTATTTTCCATAATACTAGTATCACTAACTGAATCTTCTGTTTAGCTGTAAGGAAAAATGTAATGGACTAATTCCCTTTTCTTATCCTCTTCCTTCTCCAGATGACCTATAGCCTAAAATTAGGGAAGGCAGGACTAAAAGGAGCTCAAACAAGCATAGAGGAAAAAAAATAGTGAAGTATTTATGTTTTAATTGTTATACAAGACTGACAGCTGTTTAAACTGAAAAACATGTATCTTCAACAAGTACTTAAACTTGATGCCAAGCTATCTGATATAAATGCCAAGAGTAACAACCATAGAAAAGCCAAAACTTAAAAATACAGTATGTGCTTGTAGTTAATTTTCTTTAGGACAGCCGTTTGCAATTTAACATCCTTCCTTCAACCTACTCTTAGTTCTACAAGTTTCAAGTTACTATCCAAGTATGTCCCTCAGCAGTATAATGCTGAATACAAACCTTTGTTTTGTTTCCAAACTATTTTCATCATTTTCATTGACATTCACATTTTCGTTTTGCAGTGCTGTTGCTCCCAGTCCTTTAGACTCTACCTGTTTTGTGGCTGCCTGTGAGAAATGGAATGATACTTTAAATGTAAAGCCAGACAGTAGCCAGATAGTAGTTTACACTAAGACCAGTATGTGTACTTTCTATTAGGACTAACTGTGCTTATTTCACAGACCCTTCAGAGGTTCTCCTATTAAAATAGTTTCAAAACAACTGTAGTGTGTTAAGTTGAAATCCATCAAGACTGCAAATAGCACCAAAGTACTATAAAGTCTCATTTTTATAACTAGATTAGAAACTGAAAACTGACAGGCCTCACAAGTTCATCTAGTTCTGTAGCACAAGGCAGGATCAAGAATACCTGTAACACTTTCAAAAGACATATGTCTAATCAGACTTCATGCTTGTAAAGTAACCTTTCCTGTATTAACAAAATACTTTAACATCCTGCCTAAACCTTTAGTCACAAACTAAGATTATTTCTTTCATTCCAAAGAGGATGCCAAGAAGAAGACAGAAGAGTTCCTTACGCTCTATAGAGTATCTAGAGGATTGCAAGATTTATACTTTTACTGATATTCCTCCCCTTTACTTGCTATAGTAAATAACATCTTTTTTTTAAAAAAAAAGAACAGCCCACATGAGGTCATTCTTGCCACTTTTCTATCAACTTACTTCTCTAGCATCTTATGACATACTCGCTGCCCAAACTATACAAAAATTCCTGTTGTGCACCATCATTACCAAGCAGAGCCAACCACCTTCTGTCCAATAGTCTATATATCCCAAAAGGTCATATGTTTTGCAACACTCGAATATCAGAATGATTCAAAGTTGACAAATTAAGTACAGGCCCAATATTAATTCTTTTTTCTGCTTAGTCAGTTGCTACCACTTTTCATCTATTTCTTCTTTCAGGGCTTGTTTCTGCCTCCCATTTATTTTTTGTCATGCATTCAATTTTCAGTCTTCTGGAAATCTTAACCTGTAGCTTGCAGAATCTCTCAACATTTAAAAGAGACAGCTGATATAAAAGCATTCTCTGTTTCACCCATTCATCCATGAAAATACTGGAAGGTATTCTGGTCACAGAATACATCCAATCACAGAAGAAAATGCTTCACTGTTATGGTTTCATAGCTACCCAACCTACCACATCTTTCAGCTGTAAGTCTTCAAAATACCGTCTCTTTCACAGTGGCTGATGGTAGCAAAAGGCATGTGAAATTTGAGGATACATTTCCATACAGGTAAGTGGGTAGAAAGGATTTAGTTAAAATACTTAAATCCATTATATCGTATTTTAAAAGTTAGCAGTTGCTTTCATTTGTACTTGACTTTAATAATAATTCTTTTGAAAGAGAAATTAAAGTTATAAAGAAAAATTAAGAAGTATTTGGATCAATGCTTTCTTAGTACAGATCCTTTTTCCTTGTAATGCATTATCTGCAGAATGTCCTGGTTTCAGCTGGGATAGAGTTAATTTTCTTACTAGTAGTTGGTATAATACTGTGTTTTGGATTTAGGATGAAAAAGATGTTGATAACACACTGATGTTCTAGCTGTTGCTGAGCAGTGCTTACACTAAGCCAAGGACTTCTCAGCTTCTCACACCACCCCACCAGCAAGTGGGCTGGAGATGCACAAGAAGTTGGGAGGGGACACAGCTGGGACAGCTGACCCCAACTGACCAAAGGGGTCATCATTCCCTACCATATGACATCATGCTCAGCAATAAAAGCTGGGGGACGAAGGGGGAATGATTGGAGTGATGGTGTTCGTCTTCCCAAGTAACCATTATGTGAGGTGGAGCTCTGCTTTCCTGGAGATGGCTGAACACCTGCCTGCCAATGGGAAGTAGGGAATGAATTCCTTGGTTTTGCTTTGCTCACGTGGCTTTTCTCTTACCTATTAAACTGTCTTATCTCAAGCCATGAGTTTTCTCACTTCTACTCTTTTGATTCTCTCCCCCATCCCACCAGTGGGGGAGCAGCTGTGTGGTGCTTAGTTGCCAGCTGGGGTTAAACCACAACCTGTTCTTAGGGCAGCTAGCCTATAAGAGTTTACTGAAGTGCGAGAACTTCATAAACAGTAGGAGCTGCAATCTTGTAGATTCAAAGCTTAACAATAACCTAGAAAAAGAAGCCTACAAAACAGTATAGCAATGTAGACCACCTTTTACTTCAACATACAACACCAGAAGAAAGACGAGAGAGATTAACAGTTAAAGGGAGGGTGTTTCTCTGTAGAGAACACAGGGTATTGCACAGCAGAAATGTAAACTCTTCACAAAGTGGTCTCCATGTCCCAGAGTAACTCAGTCCAAAGTGAAAAGATTTCAGAAATAAGATAATAAAATTTGAAACATTGTTGCAGACAGTAGGATGGATGTGCAGAAAATGGAGGTGCAACACAGAGGGCCTAGGTATGCCAGTATGGAGTTCTGGGCCTTCTCCGACACGTCCAAACCTCCCTCTCTTCTTAGACTCAAACAAATAGCCTTGTAAAATACATTTGAAAACTGACAGCTGAGTAGAACCATTAAAAGGTATTCCTTGAATTATACTTTGGATACATTTAATAAGTTCTCTAGTCAGAAAATGGAAATCCCAAAGGAACTTCAGGTTTGTTTATTTAAAACTTGCTTCTTATTACCTTTAGATCTTTGTGCTTTTGTAATAGAGTAATTCAATATTCTTTTATAGGAAGTAAACATAAGAGAAATTCTTTACAATCCTCTTGAAGATGACCTGCAGGAGGAATGTTGTTCTTGCAGATTTTAAATCACTTTTGAGCAAGATTGTTTGTAAGGAGCTTTTTTATTTACAGGAAAACAGCAATAATAGTCTTCTAACTCCCAACTCCTCTGACATTCCTAAAGCTTTTAGCCAAATTAACAGGTCTTGTTCTTTCAGTTTTAGTATGAGAAATCATACAGACTTAAACAAAATAAACATTAATATATAGTTACATTATCTTCTAATGAGTCTCAGATCAGAACTGCTTCTCTTAAAAAATACAGTAATGACAGGCCTTGTTTTAATTATGCTTTTCCCCCTATTTTTCTAATCAAAACAGCTGTGGAAAAAAAACCAAAAGATATTTTAGAGGAGTCTTACTCCTACTAACTTTCTCCTAAGCACATATTCAACCTTTTTTCTTTTTTAATTAAAACACAATCCAAAGGAAGATAAAGCTTCTTTTTCATCTAATACAATAACTGAATATTGTCTAAACAACTCTCTTGAAAGTATAAATCCATTTAATCTTATCAGGTACCTCTTTTGAAATAAGTTTTGAGAATAGTTTTCACATACCTGTATTAAGAAGTTAGTTTCATTTTCTTTCATGAAAAGTTCAATGTAAGACTTGATTTTACTTATCAAAAGATTGTAACTGAAGCTTTGGAGGAGGGGAACATATGGATCCTTGCTTTTAACTACGGTTGCCAGCTTCACCCTTAAAGGCTAAGAAAAGCACAGCTTTACAAACACAAAAATATATCCTGCAGTAAACTTGGCACCTATGCTAAACAGGACATACACAAAGCTAAATAAGATGATTATATAGTTTTCTGAATATGCCTATACAACTTCATGCTACAGTTTGAAAAGGTTCTAAAGTTAACGAGGCATAATACCAACAGTTTATGTGCTCAGTAAACGGCAAGTGTAGCTTTCCAGAGATCCTCATTTTCATTCCCTTTAGGAATAACACTGAAAGCAGGGTTGTCAACGGAGCAAAAACACCCAGAAAAGGCCACTCTTTACTGGGTTATCTTTTCTCATTTTCTGCCTCAATAAGATCACCATTGAAAGGTGTTTACAGTATACAGGAAAAGGACTACTTAGTACACTAGCATTAAGGACAAATCGATACTGATAATCACAACTTCATGTTTTGTCTGTCAACTGCTCTGAATCTGACAGAGACCAATATAGCCAAGAATTTACTTTTGTGTACAGGCTGCATTCTTATTTATGAATTTGAATGCTATTACTACAGCCTATACTTACTAAACATAGGTATCCTCCGAATTAAGAGTGTATCCTAACAGTAAGTTACACACATGCTAATGTTTATACAGAGAACATGTGTCCTAATACACCAGAGGAATAAATAGGCAGCATTTTTGCCTTTTTTTTCTTTTTGCCTGCAGTCCTTCTTTTGCTCTTTTCTCCACCCCACCAAATTCAGGTATGTGCACGAGCTATTATTTTAGAGATATGCATTTGAACTTGCATCTTTCTGAATGATACAGTCAACATCAAAACAGGAGGTGGCCTGCCCACATTATCTTTTCCAGATAGAGGCATAGCAATATCCACTATATCTGTAGTACTACAGATGCTAATAAGCTTTCCTTCCCTGTGATGCTTCAGTCTATAGAACACTAATCAGAGACAACAAATAGAGTGCACTGCAGAAAGTCAGCACATTGATTATTAGGGAATTACTATATCTCTACTAGCACGTTTATACTATCTTTACTCCAAAAAAACATCAATATTGAATTCCCAGAATCTCTAGTGACACCTCACTCCTTATATGTAGTGGGAAGGGAAATGAAGTTTGGATTGATACTGCCCACAGTGAAGAACAACTGCTGCTAGAAGCATTTTACTCCCCTAAATTACTCATTATTTCTATCAATCTCCTACCCACAAACTTCCTTTTGTATTTACAAGTGCCACGAGTGTGTAAATGACTGCATAGGCAGTAATGGGGACTCAGCTATGAAGGCAGCATTTGCTAGCTTTGGAAACCTGTTTCCCTCTTCTCTGAAAATGAGGGAGCTTAATGCAAGTCAAGCAAGTTGCTACCTTATCTGATTCCGAGTCTGTAAACAGCCTCTCAAGAACTTCAGCAGCCTCCTTGAAATATCCATTTTCCATATGGACTGCTACAATCTACAACCAATATAATTACAAGATATGCTGAAAAACATTTCACCTGAGATTCAGAAAAAATAAAAGAAGTCATACTTTCACAGTTTTGTAAAACTTCCAAAATCCAGAACTATATATTTAAGGGTTACCAACAGTTATCTAGTTATAACAGTTAGTTCTGAAGTAATATTAAACCTCATGTATAAAGGCCTAAAGCCTCTCCATCAGGCATTTAAAAGGACCCTCACTGATACAAAATGCTCCATACTTACCTACTAAGTATTGATTTCATCTTTCCTCATAAGACTTTCAAAGTCCCAGTATTTGTCAACAGGTTTTTATGTGTTGTAATTTGAAATCAAGAGTTTTCTAATATAACAAATTATTTTTAAGGAAAAAAAAAAAAGAAGCTATTCATAATATATTTTAAAGCTCAAGATACCAGTGTTTTGAAATTGATTTCTCAGTTGGTATCTCTTTTTTTTTCCAGATGGGCAGCTTTTTTAAGCTATTTTGAACTAGGACAAACAGGAACTAAATTAGATAGGAAAAGGTCACCTGTACAGATCTGTTTACTCTGTACTTGAAAATAGAACAAAGATAGAAAATTCAGTTCAGACTGCTAAAGCCCAAGGTTTTTTGTAAAAGGAGCCTTTAGTAAAATGAATAGGTACCATCATGAAGCATTTTGAGTAAGTCACACAGACCTGAATTTGAATCAAGTGACGAATCTCTTTGTGAATCTTTTCCAGTTTAATTTCTTCCTTCTCAAGTAAAGTCCAGAAAGACAGAGCAGATTCTAAAGGTGAAATTCTTTGATCATTTTCAAAATGGCATTCTTTGGGGGGATGGGAGAGGGGAAAATAGAAAAAAAAAAGGTATTTAAATACCTTAAAGATAAAGCTAAACATAGTACATTATTTATACACAATAAAGTAGTATGTACTAGACATAATTTCAATTTATTTTTCCTCAAATAGTTTTTAATCTCTCTCTTCAGGTGTGTTTAAGAGACCTGAACTAACTGTCACCTTTTCAGAGAGACTGGTTCTTCCTACCCTTGCTAATAACATTACTGTTGTGTTTTTAAGGGAGATTGTGTCTGCTAATTCTGGTTCACTTGCAATAGTGTCAAGTTTAGCATCATGTATTTGAACTGGCATTAATAATACTCTTACATTAAGCTTGGCAGTAGATATCAAAGCATTTGGCATTGATCCTATTAATTTTGTAATATAACCACTATCCTAAGTTGCTTTGTTTCCCCCGCCCCATCTCTATATTTCCATGTGTTAACTTTTTGTTATAGTTGAAGGGGTTCAATGGAGGGAAATTCAAACAACTTAACACAGGAAGATCACCAAAAAAGCAGAACCAACCTCTCATGTCATTGTACTACCACACTAACACCAAGATTTGTGCAAACTCTCAGCAAGCAGAATCAGCAACCAGTTCTGGCAGAAATCGAGGCCAGCCAAATAACCATCCCCTCAGCACTCTAGAAACGTTTCCCAGTTCATTGCACATCTGCACAAGCTGGTGTGCCAACACAACAGATGTAGGGGGAGCTGGCAGGTGCACAAGGTTGTTTTTCTTCCCATGGCACTGCCAGCTCAGCTCAAGATGTTCACTGAACTATAGTCTCACTTATTCCTTACTCTAGTACTCACACTACTATATGACATGATAGCAGAAATTCCCTTAGTAACTTCTTATTCCACACAGTAAGTATTTTTCAGACACAAGGTAAATAATTTAAGCAATACTGGAAAAAAATTGATACTTGCTACAGTGAAAGACAAACACTGAAAATTGAAATAGTGTTATATGCATATATAAACATTAAAAATAATACTTCTGTGTTTCTCTAATTATTGTTCCAATCAAGTAATATGACACTTCATATTAAGTTTATTTAATATCGTAAAAAACAAAGTGTATAACTGTTAACAGCCTACTCTGTTTTAAGGCTCAGTATGGATTAAATACTTTAGTAGGAAAGCTACCATACAATATATTAGCTTTCCATGTACACTGTGCAGCTACATCTGATGGAATACCTACTAAGGACATGCAATTTGCCTCACCACTCAGGTCATTCTCTACACTGATAGAGAAAAACACACACTGAAGTCATATTCCCAAGTGTTATATACAATAATATAGTTTTAAAGCATTCTCAGAGTTGTATAATTTGTATATGATGAACTATTACAAATATTAGAATTTGATTCTCAAGTTGAACTAAATCAATAGCAGCCTTATTACCCAACAAGCAACATTAAGAAATTTCATTTCATAAAAAACAAGCCTTTGTGGCACTGCTAGGCTAGAATACACTCTTTTTTTCCTTCCATGCTCATGCTGGCAAGACTGCTTTTGAAGTCCTTAAATTCCAGTGAGATTTATCAAGCAGTGAAAACTCGCAGTAAAAAAGTTAAGTCTTCCAGAAACTTGCACATGGAAGCAAAATCAGCTTGGCCAAACCAGTAAGTTGTGAATACAGACAAACAGGAGACATGGTAGTGAATAAGAGTCCCACGGACCTGCTGCCAGCTGAAAGTCTTAGAGCCTCATGTATGATGCGAGGGCAGTCATCCTTTTCATCCATATTCTTATTCCTACTGTTTGTGCTACTTTAACCTCTAGAGTTACATGTGCAGAAAGAAATGCACATTCTGTGCTTTAAACTTGCAAATGGTGCTTACTGAGAGCTAGCCAGTCTTTTCCAGTGTATTTATTTTGTTGATGCTACTCTGACCAAAAAAGACTTATAATTTAAGAAGCATATAGTCATTCAAACTCAAAGCAGCTAAATTGGTCAGCACAGAGTAACACTAGCCCTGCATACAGCTCAGTCACATGCAGAATAAAGACAGTTCAAAATGTAGAGTTCAGTCATTTTATTTTTACATATGTATGTGTATATATATATATATGCCTGTGTGTACAGTAAAGGCTATGTGAAAGCATACCTAATGCACCTCTGTTCAATTTCATGCAAAACTGTTTAAACAAGAGAAAAAAAATCAGAATATTTACCAAGATTTTTTCCTTTTGCAACTCTTATCAAAATCTGACAGAGATACACCGTTTTTTTCTGATGTATAGGTACTTTGGAGAGGCCATTAATAAGAGCTGGAAAAGATAAGAAAAGTTAAGTCAGTCTTGCTCCAGCACTGCCACAGTGTGGCTAGAAATATAGTAGGCACTGTGTTATCAGACTTTAATAATCTACTAAATTTCTATTTCATTAGGAAACTGATGAAGCACATTTAGTTAATATCCTTCTATGTTAAAAGAAATTAAATCATATTTAAGAATCTGACCAGAAAATTCTACCCCTCTTGCAGTTCACAACAGTAACCTAGGAGTGGTAAGATGCATCACAGGCTTATTATATTAATCAGATCAGAAGATCACAGTATCTTACATAAATAAATGAAGTTTTGTTTTGCTTAGTAGCTTACTATGAGAGACAACTGTCTGCTCCAGAGAACATTCCTGTGGAATGCCTGCAAAACAGAAGCCATATGCAGATTGGTAACACTTGCATGTTTCTATAGCAACTGATGGACCAAAAGCAGTAAAAACTACAAGGAGAGCTTAGTCAGAAATGTAATTCTACAAGGGAAATCCTCCTCACAAGGTTGGAGGGCCACAAGGATTATTATATATTTTGGAATGAGAGCTATCATGACATTATTTCCATCACGCTGGTTACTGTGAACTTCATAACTGAACGCGCTGGGTATAGTAATTTGTCTTCACAGTATACTACAGAAACATTCAAACTGTAAAGTGAAGAATGTGTCAAGTGACTTGTCCAAGTTATAAACTGAATACTGTAGTTCAGGAAGTGCTTATGTACATCTTTTGCTGTCAGCCTAGCAAAAGCCAGGAATCTGGAGCATGAGACCCCCCCCAAGTTTTGTAATGACACAACTAGAGCACATAACACATTGTTTTACTTGGAAGTACTCAGCCAACTTGCTTATTAGTGTATGATCATCTCCTATGAACACTGGATAAGTACGGAATTACAAAGTAATTAAATAGCCCCAAAAGATTACCTAAACTAACATCAAGCAGGATATTGTCATTTAGGCTTGGAAGAACACGTTTACAACTGCTTCAGTGAGGACAGGTGATACAAGAGCTTTTAATTCCTATAGCCAAAATAGGAAGTAAAAAAAGAACATTAGAACATCAGTAAAGTTCCACTCGTTATAATCATGATTTCATGCTTCTTCCATAGCAGACAATAGAGTTCAATTTCAGAGAGTTAGGATGAGTTCAGTGATGGAGATAAGCACCATCATCATGCCCTGAAGATGGAGCCAGAGCTTGGAAGTTTTGGAAGTTGGCAGAATACTGTAGCTGAACGATTCCACAGAACAAAACATGTCATCTCGACTAGTAGCTCGAGATCTTTCAGCTGTTGCTGTTCTTTTAAGGTACACGTACATTAGTGCTTTAATTCAGAGCAGGGTGCACATTTAAAGCAAACTTCTTGTGCTTGGCTTGTACAATGGAGCAGTCTTTGAGTACATGAATTGAATTTCTTTAGAGCTTAACTATTTCTTGCTTTAAATACATGTTTTTCCATTTGAAATCCAGCCACTAGACTTCATTCCACCTTTGTCTGCTAGACTATAGCTCCTTGAAATACTATATAAACCCAAGAAACTCATTGTATTTAAGTTATTCCTCTCCAAGCTTTCAGTAGTCTTGAACTCTCAGCACCTGAGGCCTCAGCTTCAGTAACTGCCGCCAGCATATAGGTCACTGTATTATACATCCCAGCTTCACAGAATCAAGATGAGAGGTTAACACCAACGCTGGTATTCACGTCATCATCTACAACACCTCACTCACTGTTTTATTGTGACAGCTGAGATTGCTTCTGGCCCTGGTCTCATTTAACTAAAACAGCAAAATTTCCCCAAACTGTGATTCTTACAACACTCCAGCACAGTTGACACTGCATACTAAACTCACACACTAGTGGATTAAAAAAAAAAAAAACAACCATTTTTTTTAAAAAAAGACAGATTTTAAAGATTTTTTAAAAAGATTTTAAAAAAATTATTTTTTAAAATTTTTTAAAAATATTTTTAAATAAAGATTTTTTTAAAAAAATTAAAAAATATTTTTAAAAAGATATATTTTAAAAATAATGATTTTAAAAAGAAACAAAGATTTTTTTTTTTTAATAAAGAAATCAGCCTGCACTGCTTCATTTCCACCACGTGCCAACGTTGCTGGCAGTGCGGAATCGCCTCAGCAGACGGCCCCGTGTCATTCTAGGAACCCCGAAGCCCTCAAAAGCCCCGCAGACGCCCCCGGGGCTAAGGCGCACGGCCACCAGACGGCCAGCGGCGCGGGCACAAACCGCCCTTACACCTCCCAAGAAGAAGAGAAGCGCTGTTAGCGCTTTCGGACGCCCTTCAGCGCGCTGAGGAAGGGCCCCTCGCAGCCTGCGGGACACTCGGCCTCCAGAGCGGCCGCAGCTGCCCGGGAGCCACCGCTGTCCGCGCCCGCACAACGCGGCTGCCGGCCCTCACCCTGCGCAACTGCCGTCCAGCGCTGGAACTCCGCCGCACACTCTTCCCCGAAGCGCCGGCACAGGCAATAGCAGGCGAACTCCAGCATCCAGTCCGCGGCCACGGCTTCCACCGCGCCCGGCGGGGGCGAACAAACCCGTCCGCCACCGCCGCCCGAGCAGCGCTCGCCCGCCCCGGCCATTTTCAACCCGCGCGCCAACGGCTGCTAGCCCCGCCCCCGCCAACGGCCGGGCTCGCCCTCCCCGGCCCCGCCCCCTCCCCGCGGCAGCCAGTCAGCGCGGCTGCGTCACCTCCGCCGGTGGGCGGGGCCGCGAGCCGGACAGGCCGCTGAGGCGGAGAGGGGCGGAGCCCGGGCCGGGGCCGGCGGTGACGTCGGGCGCCGCTGCGGCGGCCACGGGGGTGCGTGTAGAGTAATGGCGGGCGGTGGAGGTCATCTGCGGGGTCTTCCCCGCGCCTCGGGCTGAGTCAGCGGCGTGACGCGGCCCAGCGAGCAGCTGCCAGCGCCGTGTCCCCTGGCAGGAAGGTTCTGGAAGGCCCGGGCCAGCGGTGGCTGCAGAGCTCTCCCCTGGCCACGCTGCGACCTGAGGCACGGTGGTGCCGCGGTGCGAAGGCAGGTGTGGCTTCTGGTGTCAGAGGCTGCAGAGTCGAAGGAGTGTCCTGCTGGGAGCAGGTGGCTGTGAGAGCTGCCGTGTCCCGCGGTTCCTGGGTGAGGCAAAGGCGGAAGGCGGGGGGTTCTGTGCACGTGTGAGACGCAGGGCTTCACGTAAGCACGACACCAGGTGCGCTCTGGAGAGAGAAGGGTGTTGGAGGAAGGAGGGAGGATGTGTCAGTGTTGCAGAGCCTGGAAGCTGAAAAGTGGAAGCCTCTACTGAGTAACGAAGCCCGGGATAGAATGTGAAGAGGAACTGAATTAGTTGGGAGCGTGTGCTTTGTATGTGTTCAAATGTAAAACCTAATGAGGAAGAAGGCAGTTTGTGAAGAGGAGGCATAGGCAAACGCTGAAGGGCAGACCAGTTTTCCTGTCTGAGACTTGATGGAGAGTGGAATAGTCTTTTGGTAGATCAGGTGGAAGGCTTTCATTTGAGCTTTACTTTACTCCTGGAGTGAACAGTGTGATATCAAAGAGGAGAATGAATGAACTGGTAGGCCTTTGCTGCCTTTGACTCCTGTGGTCACATTAAATGCACCTGCAGCAGTCTTGCTATAGTGTAAATAAATTGAGGTCAAGCGAAGAAGAAAATACCTAATTTAACTTAAAAAAAAAAAATCACTATTTGGACATCTTTATTAATATAATAAGATTTACATTTTCACCTTGAAAGAGACTTAATGTTTGGCAATAATCAGAACCTTATGTTGTAGTAAGTTTTCAGATGCATTTTTGCATGTGTATTACAGTAACAACTTCAAGAACATGAATTCTTTAGGCTGGGCAAATTTGCTGTTATTTCCCATGTTTCTTGGTAGTACTTGAGGATAATGGCAAGCTTGAAACTGTGACAAGCTTTATCAGGCTGCTCGTAATTTCAGGAATCAGAATTCTCAAACGTGTTGGATGTGAACCAGTTAGACATAAAAAATTGAGATCATTATGCATTAATCTTTAATTGAGCATGTATTTTGAGGAGTTTAGTCATAGAAACTGTGGCAGGAAGGTATATCAAACCTCAAAATTACCATGATCAACAGCAGAAACAGTCCTGAAAACCGTTGGCTTTTTGGCAGCAATCCTGTTCTGGTGCTTTTCAGAGGACCTTCAGAGGATTCTGACTGCAGTGGTTCAAACAGAGAGACTTGATGGTTTCTTGAAAATATACTTTGGGAAGCTGCAGTAGTCACTATGACCTGTTCTGCCTGTTCCACCCTCCAAGTAGTGCAGTATCTCTACATTACCTTCTGTGATGAATACTTGAGTGGTGTCTGATTTTCTTTTAGTTATTATTTGTAGGTAGATTTTTGTATTTAGATTATCTCCACCCTTAAGGCCAGGAAAGTCCAAGATACCTGTGCACACCTTACAACAGTACTGTGACATTGCTGCCTGGCTCATGGGGAGCATCAGAGGATAGTGTTTTAAAAACTAGGTTGTCTCCTTAATCTGAAAACAGTGTGTGAAGATGCTTCTAGTGCAATTAACTTTTCAGCTAGGAAAGTACAAATTTAATGTAATTTTCAAACTCCTTCCTGCAGCCTTCTATTGTTTTATGGTACTGTGTTATGTGCAACAGCTTTTCTGCACACCCACAAAAGAACACTGAGAGACAGTGATAGGGGAAGGAGGAGTCCAAATAATCCCCTGCCCTGGATACTCCAAGGCCCATCTCCGCAGTTCCAGAAGAGCACAGAACACAACAGCAGGCAGGAACCCAAACTGCAGACTTCCAGAAATGAACGCCATATCTGGGCCCTTCCCAGGGCCACCTCGGGAAAGTCTGAGCCCCCTGTGTCCAGGCAAGAACCCCATCACTATGAGTCATCGGGAGCAGCTCTCCGGATCACCTTTCAAGTGCTGCCAGGGAATGGGACACATGATGGGATGCAGGGGAAGAGCATTTTTTGATTGCACAGGATTTACTATAGGACTTATTAGGGGCAGAACCAAAGGCAGGAAAAGGGAGGGATTATGTGTTATGAAGGAGAGCTGATGTGGGAAAGTAGAGGGTTGGGATAAAAAAGTTGCATGAAAGTAATTGACTGGTTGGTATGCTTGTCTGTGCCTGATCAGTGCAGTCTGTCCTATCTTATTAAATTAATTTCTGACTCTTTCCTGGCAAGGGCTCTGTATGTGTGTGTGTCTGAGTCCAGAGAGTTGCTCAGCCAGAGAAGGGAGCAGGATGAGGCTGTTGATACTGTCGTCAGTGTTTGTGTAAGTTTTCTGAGTGTATATATGCGTGTGGGTGTGTATATATATGTATAGATGTAGTGTATACATGTGCTCTGTGTGCATATGCCTACTGAGAATGCATCTTTTGCATGTTTATAAAATGCACATTAACTATGAACATTGCATAAATGCATTTTTTACAGTTATTTTCTGGATTTTGTAGGGGAACAAATAAGGAGAGAAGGAGGATATGGGTATAGGACATGGGTAGCATGAACTTTATTTTAAATGGGCCTCACAGAATTCCGTGCTGGAATGCAGAGGTTCTTGAGCTGGTGTAACTGGTTGGTTGAAGTTTATAAAGTGCAACAGTGTTAGTAATTTTTTATTTCTTGGAAAACACACTAAGGTTCCATGCTGTTTCTTACTACTGTTTGCCTCACTAACCAGGATTTTGTAGTGTAACTTCAAATGTAGTGTTTTGGAATACATTCTGGCACTTCAGTAGTTTTATTGGAGTCCCCCCAAAACATTCTCATTTGTTTTTTCCACAAATAATGCAAAATACAGCAGTTTCCTTGTTCTGAAAGCTTTCCTTTTAGAGCTTTTTGTAAATATGTCTTCTATTATTTTCATCTTGCCTCAACCAGAATCAAGAATCCTATTAAAAAGTACTTACCAGAAAAGCTAGTGAGGTGGAAAAAGAAATTGTGCACTCCCTTATAGAAGTGTATGTGATGTTGGTCCAGTTTATCTCTTTAGCTGTCTTTTCTACCTAAAAGGCACACTTCCAAAGCTGTTGAGCTTTTCTAGGCCTGTTGTACTACAGTCTTTTGTTGCATGACAGAGCTGCCACTGGGCTCACAAACTGTAATTTCTCCTGAGTGTTACAGCATAGGTTCTTTTTTTTTAATCTTACTATCAGTGCTGAGCGATGAGACTGATTGAACCAGTAGACTTTAGAATGAGATATATTAAAATCCTCACCACCTTGAAACACACATTTAGTTATAATAGTGGTTATATAGTATTATATGCAGTTACTTTGGAACAAAGTGAAAGAAATGGTTTAATACTCTTGATACACATATTTAATCAGCCGAAATGCTGCTCTACTGTAATATACCTTATTAAATTAGTTCAATGATAATAGTTATGCAATATAAGATGATGGAAAAATCAAAGTAACAGAGCCATGAAAGTTCTGTTGAAAGAGTATTATTGTAAAAGTTACTCACCTTATATAGTAATAAAGAATCAGGCCAGAATTCTCATAGAACACTGTCAAAAATAACAGATCTTGGAAAATCACATCTCTCTAGAAATTACTGACAATAACTTTCCTTTAGGTGAAGGATTTTACTTATGAGTATGCCAAGATTATGCAAATATAATTTCATATTGGCATTTCACAGATTTATGGGTGTTGTTCCTGAGCCAATCACACAGAAGCAATTAGATGCAGGGCATTTCTGAAAGGAGAAAAAGATGATGGGTGAGGTTGCTCTGCAATACAAAATAGTTACAGATCTACAAGAGTGTTCTGTCTTCCTTGATCCTTTGGGCATGCATCTGCTGTGGCTCCAAGTGGTTGAGGCTTTGCAAGCAAGAGTGGCAAGGCTGAACCCATGACTGCCTTGTCTATAGTCAAAGGCCACGTGAGCGCTGGAGGACTCCCATGGTGAGGTCCAGAACCAACATTTCTGTATGAGAGCCTGTTCAGGAGATCTGGAGGTCACTGCAAAAACACGCGGCCCCTTTGTGGGTGGATACTGTTGCTTCTGAATCCTTATGGGACTCTGATCAACCAGAAAGGAAGAATTTTCTGATTAATAAACTAGAGAAAGTGTGGGAGAAAATGAGTAGAATTTCCTGGGATGTGATCAGGAGCAAGGTATTATCCGACATGTATGTTCCCATTTTGCCTTTCCTAACTTAGAATACTTGATTTGGTATTGCACATTCTCCTGCTTTCTTTGTGAATAAATGTATTTTATGGTTTGAATGAATGGGAATGTAAAAATAAATGAAAGGCTAGATTTCTCTGGTTGAGAGTGCTATTAGCACATGTAAGATATTTGGCTGATTTCTGAAGTGTAAACTATAGATCTTACTGTATGCTTTAAATACTAGACATCTTAATTGCTCATTAAGCTAATAAACATATGAAAGAATAAAGGTTGCATTATTCTCAGTTAATGTAATGCAATTTTAGAGACCAGTGTATTATAGTATTCAATATAATGAAGTCAGCAGAGTCTCCTCCCCTTTGCTGAGATTAGTTTGCACACAGAAAAGGAATTGATAGGTATTGTGTTCTGCCCCAGCTGAAGAACTACATTAGAGGCTCTATTAGAGTTAAAGGCGGTGTAGCTGATTGTCACCAGCTCTGTCTGCATCACTGCCTGTGACATCAATGTTGTACCACAGTGCGAAACACTCCTTTTAGCAAGAAAGATGGTAACTTGCCATGCTGTATAGCACTGACCATCCTCCATCTTGCTACCAGAAGCAAATACTTCTCGCGTTTTTACTTTACTGGTTAAACAAGGTGTCTTTTGCTTTAACCAGGAATGTCCTTGTATGTGTCCTCGTATCGTCCATGTGCCAAAGTCCTGATGAAGTTCTATGGATTTCTCCTTGGCTAAGACCAAGGCATTTAAATCAGTCAAACAATTCCATGGTGTTTACATGCATTAATGGATTAAAACGGCCACTATGGATTACATTTCATGTAAATTAAGATTGCCTGATAAAGATATGCAGAATGGGTTCCTGAGCTGCTGGCCAGATACTGACATCTCTGGTATACTGAGTAATGACTGACATTTGGCACCATTTTCCATGGAATTATCCCCGAGATACACCATTTCAGCTTAGGTAACTATGTTTCCATGAAATGATTGTGAGAGACCTCTGGGAAACTTTGCTTATTTAGAAATAGTAATTTATTTATGTGTTTGTTTATTTTGCTTAGTGTGCCAGGCACTGGAAACTAACAGTTTTGGATCTGTTCCCAGTGTGAAAAGGTGGTCTTGGAAGTAAAATTCTCTAGCTCTACTGATTAGCTGTGTTTAGGAGACTGGTAGAAAAAGAATGGACTTGCAACAACTTTAATATTGTGAAAATATTTAAAAGACACATTTACCTGTATATCTGTAAAAGTGACACAGATTATGAGATATAGTTAATACCAGAAAATTTGAGATTCAGTTGAGTGGGTGAAACTGAATCTAGTGCTGTTATCAACTCAAGCTTCCAGATGTAAAGGGAGTCATTTACTGTTGTTTAAGGTTTAAAAGTGGGAGGTTGGTAGACTTAATTAGATTTCTAATACTCTGTTTTAAATAGCTGTTGTGACAGGCATTACCTCTGAACATATGAACAATAACAAAGTAGTTTGCCCTGATCAGACATATCACAATGAGTGTCAAATTAATTTGCAACATTAATACACTTCTGGAATTAAAACTGTATTCATTCAGAGCTCTGGATAAATTTCTGACAGTCCTTGTGATTTAATTCTGCAGAAGTCATGATTAGAAATTCCAAGGAGAACAAGACATGCTGATTATCCAAAAATCATTTTAATTGCTAACTGTGAGGAAACACTGAAGCAAAACTTTTCTCACAGAAAGCAGAGGTAGTTGCATATTTATGCAGTGATGCCTCTTTAAATTTGTTTTTCCTTTGTTCATTTTTGTGGGTGAGAATGAGGGCTTAGACATGAGAAACAGTAGCTACTCTTTTCTGTTACTATTTAACACTATAGAATTTATTTATTTATTTATTTAAATATACTAAGCTCTTTATTTCTTTTGATTACTGGGAATCTTATTTTGTCCTCCCCAAGAAATGTGGGTAAATTTTGATTTAATTTTGAAATATTTCCTAGAAAAAACAGAGCTTTTCTCCAGTCCTTATGAAGGTAAGTATACTTGTGGGACTTGCTTGAAGTGATTACACAGGGCTTGCTCATATGGTCCTGATGAGAAGGGGGGTCAGCTAAGCAAGAGTGGGTAATAAAGCAGTAGTTCTACTGGTGCTGCCATAAGAAA